>JAPYXD010000723.1:21407500-23807500 GCA_030998225.1 Diplolepis rosae | reverse complement strand
ACAAATTATGTGTCTTGTAAGCGATAACGAGTGATAACTTTTATAGTTTTATGTCTTTGCAAAGAATATAAAATAAGTTTTCTCGAATTGCATTTGGCCATTAACTATAGAACTCGTAACTCATGCAATGATATACATATAATCTGTCAAATATTAATTTATAACAAATTTAGGTTTCAATTTTTAATTACAGCTTTTACAAAACTCTTTTTGACGATTTAGCATTGAAAAAAAATTGGCTTGAATAGTGAGGCAGTTAATGACTAACAATAAAACACTTGCCGATTAGGTGAGTGAAAAATATGCTCATGACGTATAAGTCTCTAAAGGAGAATATACGTATCATTCATCGTAACACAGGAAGGTCAAGAAGCAATATTTGTTGTCCAGAATGACCAGTTCGACTTCGAAGCGAACCTTGAATAGGTATTATCGGCCACGACCAATGTCAAGCGATTCTCTTTTATTCCACACTTTTCCACTCACTAATATTTGTTGAAATTGATTTTATTTATCTTCTCAAGACAGATTTAAACTACTTCAATTTGTTTGTTTTCTTTCCTCACTAAATTTAATTTAATTTATCATTTTTGTCCAGTTATACAATTTCATATTTTATAATACACTTTTTTAATTTATATTTTTAGGCTTTTTTGTATTTTTTGTAATTTTTCAATGTTTTGACTCTCTAATTCTTTCCCCTTTTTACTGTAACCAAATTTTACTGAGATTTTTTCCTGGAATTGAAGAAAATAAT
This sequence comes from Diplolepis rosae, assembly GCA_030998225.1. Classification (NCBI taxonomy): domain Eukaryota; kingdom Metazoa; phylum Arthropoda; class Insecta; order Hymenoptera; family Diplolepididae; genus Diplolepis; species Diplolepis rosae. Next base: position 23,806,743 of record JAPYXD010000723.1, on the reverse strand, counting down.
TGGGAGACATTGGCAATATCCTATGAAGTGTTATGCGGTTGGTGATATTTGAAAACTTTCCTACAACCCGTGTAGAAAAATCTTCTGGCGCTGGTCTGGATCCAGGCTAGACCGTCTAGACTCAAATCTGGCGCAGACTAGGCGTTCTATCTAGGGGCTAACCAGAACTGTAACACTTTTATGAAGTCTTCGTCAAGATGATAAGAAAGAAAAAACATTTCTTAGTAATTATCATTTCCTCTCCTAGGAGCTGTAGGGCCTTGTTGTTGGTGGAGGGGCTTAGTGCGCGGTCTGGGGGCCGCGGCGGTCCCTGGCCCTGTTGGTTCAAATGTAGGATCCCTATGAACGGACTCTCCTGAGTAAATACAGGATCCCCACAAATGGGCGTCCTGGAGTGAATGAAGGATTCCTATAAACGGGTTTCCTCGTGCGAATGGATAGGATCGGGGGCGCTCTCGGTCCTTGGCTTGCGTTGCGACCAATAAACGGCTCCCCCTGAGCCAGGGTGTGCGCAACCATGCCCGTTGGCTCTCTTGACACCCGGGGGTAAGATAGACTGCCTTGCACGGTGCCTCGGGAACACCGGGTGACCTTCCCGAGTAATAAGCCTTAACCGTGAAAGCGGGGCTCTGCAGGGTCGGACCAAATATTTCCCTAGCTTCTCGTGGGATGGAAATGGATTCTGAAAAGCTAAATAAAAATACAAATAGCAGGGTGGGAGAGGTGGATGTGGAGCTGGGCTTGCAAAGGTCTAGCACAAATCCACCCCTGCAAACCGCCCCAAAAGAACCGCAAATACCACATGCAGATACTGTACGAACTGGAATCACACGCACCTTCTGGTCCCATATGGGCCGAAAACCCGAGCAAAATAAATTGGGAATGCTATTCCACAGACCTACAAGCGGCACTCCACAGGACAAACATGGAAATCAGAGACGCAGATACCCTTGAAAGGGCGGCTGACCAATTTTCGTCAGCCATCATCACTGCGTATAAACGCAACTGCTTACCTTTGAAAATCCAGAAGATTATGGAATATATGGAAGAACTAGGGAACTTATCCAATGTAACTATGCATGCATACAGGAAAAAAATCAGGGAGGCCAAGGGTAAGAGTTGGACCTCGTTCTGTTCAATCATAGAAAAGGGTGCAGAGGGGCCGACCGCTGTCCGCAACCCAATTGGGGATACGTGGGCGGCTGGCCTATGAGATCGCCTCCCCAGCCAGTCCCCAGGTCCGGATGGCATTTACCCAGTCCTCCTACAGAGGGCTGGGGACCATTTTACAGGGTCGTTAGTGAGACTTGCTAGGGCCAGTCTGACTCTGGGTTACGTCCCAAAAGCTTGGAGAGGGACCAGGGTCATTTTTATACCTAAAGCAGGCAAGAACGGATGGACGTCCCCGAAGGATTTCCGACCAATCAGCCTTACCTCCTTCGTACTAAAAGCGGTGGAGAGACTCGTGGACAGATATCCGCAATAGGATTTTGACGGCAAAACCACTACACCGGGATCAGCATGCCTACAGGGCCGGTCGCTCGACCGAAAGCAAAGCTGTGAATCTGATAAGAACCAACTGAACCTTAAAGGATTCGCTATTGGAACATCCATGGATATTGAGAGTGCCTTTAACCACATATCCAGTGAAGTGATCAGGAGAGCTGATTAGACAAGAACCTGTCATATGCTAGGAAACAGGAATATAACGATAACCAAAGGAAATGCCACCCTTCGAGGGATCGATGAGTCAGGGTGCCCGCAGGGAGGAGTTCTATCTCCCTTGCTGTAGAGTCTAGTGGTGGATGAACTATTGCATCTACTCACCGCCCAGGGATGTCACCCCATTGGATATGCTGATGAAACCCTAGTCATAGTACGCGGAATGCATTTGGATGCACTGATGGGCGTAATGCAGCAACCGTTAAAGGTTGTGGACACCTGGTATCGAACAACAGGACTCTCGGTGAACCCAGGCGAAACTGACTTAGTCATTTTTACCAGGCGGTACAAGTGGAGTACAACTAGAACACAGGAACTGAAAGGGCAGCGCCTAGAAATCTCCAAGCACGCTAAATATTTCGGATTCATCCTGGACAAAAAGCTAACTTGAAAAGACCACTTCGAAAACAAGCGCAACAAATTTATAACAACTCTTTGGCTATGCAGAAGAGCTATTGGAAGTAATTGGAGCTTGAAAACCGTCACACTGCTGTGGATCTTCACAGCGATTTTGCGACCCAGGCTAACCTATGCGTCAATAGTCTGGTGGAGCAGAGTCAATCAGAAGACGACTACTGGACCAGTACTCAAATTTATCCGCCAAATTCTCAATAACAGTCTTGGAAGGATGATTATAACAATCGAAAATATCCGATATTTTGCGATATATGGTTTTTACAGATCCACCATTTTTGTGGTGAATTTGAATTATTTTTGTGATTTTTGATTGGAATAGAAGACATTATAATTAAATGTAGTTCTTCTACTTGACATATGTCAAAAAAAGGAATGATAACCCCCATTAAAAAACAAATTTCCTGTTGAAAAGCCCTGTATTTCAAGTTGTTTTGTTTATTACAGGATTCCCTATTAGAAATTCCTTGTGTCGCATGCAATGTAATAAGGTAAACTGTTAGAATTTTCTACCGGAGTTTCCAAACTTAGGGAAATTTATTCAGGTTTCGTAGTTTTAGAAAAAATTTCAATCGCTTTTTTTTAACTCAAGATATGATTGGTTAAAAGAATCATAGATTTCAATCATTTTCTGTTATTTTTTCAGTTTGAAAATTTCTTCCATTCCAAAACATCTAACATTATATATATGATAGACTTTAATAATTGAGTTTTTAAAACAACACGTACCAAAATTTACGTTTTATTGATTTAACAATATTTAATTAGTATATTTGAGAATTACTGTTGATACTTTTGAATCTAATCACAAACTAACCCCCCCCCCCCCTAATCTTGGGTAATTTATAAATGCTTTCTTTGACTGGTATTTAGACTCAGAAAAATGTTTGGGTAGTTTTGCCAAAATTTGAAATCAACCAAATAATTTAGTTATTATACGGTTCACCAAATTTTTATTTAATTCAACCATAGAATTTTCAGCAAATTTTTCCCTGGTATAATAAACTTGGTATGCGGGGTTTTTACGACGCACTGCTTGAATCAAAATTGAAGAATTTTACGTATCATTTCAGATTTAGAAAGTTAGGCGGCAAGTGTCTGGCCTATGACCTACATAGCGTAATGAAAAATATCAATTTGCTAGAAAAGCGCGAATGGGCTGCAAATTGAAAAACTCGTACTATGTATGTAGGTATCTTCAAATTTAAGTAGCACGTGGATGACTCAAGCCTTCCACATAAAATATGAATACGTTTATCATCATAAATAATTCTTAATCCAAGGGTTATTAAAATTATTATTCAAACTAATTAAAATAACTGTCAGTTTAAACTGAATCGTTGTTGATGTTTTAGCTTGGCTTTAGTAGGGTCCAGAAATAATGAAACGCAAACTTGGATTTTTTCAAATGTTTCGACTCTAGTTGTAATCCTGATCAGTGATCATTTATTTATAAAAAATACAAAAAGGGTACACCATGAATATTGCACGTGTGAACAATTTATTCTTTTTAAGTAAATTTTTTATTAAATAACAAATTGAAATTAAAAATAAAATTCTAAATGATAGAACTATTTGTGAGTTGTAGATAAATTACCATCAACCTAAAATACACATGGATATCCTTTCGAAATCTAAAACAAATTACACATGTAACTCTTTGGAATAAATAACTGACTTATACTTAAATTGTAATTATAATTTTCAAAAGTTTAGAAAGAAAGAATAGTTCGGCAAAACGGGGACAGAACGAAACTCTGTCAATCTTTGAAACATTTGGATATATAAAATATAGAAAAGTTAGAAATATAGAAAATACTGTCAAAGTGTCACTCTGCCCCCATTTTAGTGAACTATTTGTTAATATTTCACAAATAAATGTTTTTTTTGTAATTTCAAAGTAAATATTTTAAACTATTCTGATCTAATGATTATTATATTTGAATACATTCCTCTTTATACTATTTTTTATTTGCTAAAATATCACAGAGAAGATTGAATTGACATTCAAAACAGAATCTATGCATTGTACCTGTGGTCTTATGTTCTTTTATGGATGTTTTCTTCTGCTCTGTAGAAAAGAATAAAGAGCAAAGTTTATGCATCAAGAAAATGAAGCAGGTGCGATGTACATAAAGTTCTTTCTTTCAAGACCACACTTGGCAAGGTCAACATATAAATCTATGCATCTTATCGCAAAACAGTATCGGTTTATTGATTTCATGAGATCGGGTGCCGTACATTATGCTGATCATTTTGTCGTTGGATTGCGTTTCGTCGAAACAAAACACCAAGAAATGCATCGCTTGGAATGTAAAATGTAATACGAATTAAATTATAAAGTGATGTCTCCGAGACACAAAATTGAAGCTGTTTTTATGATCCAGAAATATAAATAAATTTTTATGTTTTATATAATACAATTTTATACTTTACTTATTTTTAGATCACTGTAGTTTGAATTATGTGAGTTGACAAAATATCTTACTAAAAATTTTAAAATTATAATATAAGACAATAAAGAACTTCTGTAAATTTCGTTTTAGTCGCGTAGTCTGTTTGGTCGATGACTTTAAGTTTTACAATCTGCTCTGTCTACATGGTTCTTTCTCGCTTTGAACATACTTTGAAAATCCGTGTTATGAAAAAAAGTATCGTGTGCATCATGGGCGCAAGGCGATTTTCACTTCATATTTATCAAAATCGCTTTCTTTCCGCCCTTGATAAATAATGTATTATTCCGGGTCAGTTTCATTCTTTTACTATAGCGAAAAAGAGAAAAGGCAAACTTATGAGCACAAATAAAAAGAGGGTCAGGAGGGATGGAGAAGCTCTTCAGTATTGAAAAGAATAATAGTAATAAAAAAAATTAAAATTATTAAAAAATTTTAAACAAAAATAATCTGGCCCACTTGAAAAAATGAGTTGGTTTCCAGGTATTGTGAATATTACGAGTGAATTAAGTCGATTGGTAGAAAAAGAACTAATTTGTGCAGAAACGTTCCAAGGATATCTTCGAATTCCGCAGACTGTCCTTGGGTCGCTGTATGTTAGGTGAGATACATAAAAATGTTCGCTTCTCGCAACAAATTTCATAGCGTGTGGGCTAGAAAAGATTCTTTTTATAAAAGACCATCCGATCTTTCGGTATATTTTATTCTAGCCTCTCTCGATACCACAAAAATATTTATTATTTTCCTTTGAGTCAGTTTCCGTTAAAAATAGTTTTAACAGAATATTTTATTCTAAAATTTAATTGAGATATTTGAAAAGAACTTTATTTAGAAGGTTTATTTTAATTAAATTTGTTAAAAATAATAATTGATATATAATACTGCTTAAAGTGGAAATGATGATAAAAAGAAAATTGTGATAGTAATATATGGCGTGTAAAGTAAAGTAATAGGAAAGTTGCTAAAGACAGTAGCGGTATACATAAAGTAAGGAGAGCTATAAATATATTTGATTTATTTAAGAAAGGCAACACCGTGTGTGTAATTATCATGCATAACGGCTACAATACAATCGCCAGCAGTGACTTATCACGGTATCTAATTACCCCAACATGCGTTTTATTATTAGATGCCGCCAGGAAAGCACGTCACAGTCAGCCTACTGTTTATTCTCTAAAAGGAAAACCACCGATGCTGAAAAAATATGATCCCAGAGAAGAAGAGTAAATAATTTTCGACAACCATTCGGACGAAAAATCATAAAAATGTTTGGATGGTCATGTTAGAAATAATTGATACACATAGAAATCGATTTATTGAATTTAAAGAAACAGCTCTTTTAATCAAAGAAAGTTTTTACAATTTCATGAAATTATCTTTAATCTATAAAAAAAATTTACATTCTCGTCACATATAAGAAGGTAACTAAGTTTTTTTCTTCAAATGAAAGAACATTTTTTTGAATTGAAAAAAAATGTTAATTTAAAGAAATATATAATATAAATCTATTTTCTTCTGAGTGCAATAAAAAAATATAGGCTCTATATTTTGAGCAGCAGTCCGGTTCCAAAAAATCCAAATTATTATAATACAAGCAGTGAGAAAGTAAAATTTTAAATAAAACCAATACTTTCTTATTGATGATAAAAATTGTCTGTGAATCTGAATCAGCTATGAATTTGCCACTGATTGCAATCAGTGGTATGCTTATTCACCCAGAAAAAAAATTACTTGATCGTTGATCGTTGATTTCACCTATATTAGCCAAGTTTGTTGACTAGATCAAACAAAATCATCCAAAATTTTTTTGAAACATCTAAAATATTTATTTTATTTAATCAAATAAAAAATAATATATGTGAATTAGCGAAATTTCGCAGATTCAGAATTAGAGAAAAAACATTCTCTGGCTCATATAACAAATGGATTTGATTTAATTCAGCTATTTTGAATATACATTCTTTTTCAATAAAGATTTTGAATTTTGTAAACAATTTTTTTATTCAGATGAGTTTAAGGTTAAGTCAAGTGGATTTAAATGCATTCACTGTGAACACAATCGAATCTACATAATTCAAAAATTTTTTAATTGAGTGAGACTGAAAATTATATTGAATTCTGCCTAAAACAGGTACATAAATTCTCAATTCATTGAGTTAAAGTGAATTTTAAAAAATAAATAAAAACACCTAGTCTGAATTACATTAATTAATAAATAATGAGCCTTGACGGTTTCTAATTTGCATATGAATTATGTTTTCTTTTTAAAGGTTGATCAGTCATTACGATTTCGCTATTAACAAATTATACAGACGAAGTGAACTTCCGGAAATCCCTGAGAGATAATTTGAGAGATCTTACTCAAATCGACCTCACCTACCACCTTCGCTATGCATCTCGGTCGGCGACCACGCTTTCCTGTAACCCTGGACGCAATATTACATTCCGGCTCACCTCAACATTCTATCTCGATGTCGCTGCAGATAATAAAGTAATTACAAGTAGGCTCTCAGTGCAGGTAAGTTTTAGTTAGCGCGTATGTAGATCGGCCTTGTTTTTATCCTCCTCTGAATCCCCCCCGCCCCTTGCAAAAAATATAAAAATCGCCAAGGACATCTCCTCGATCGTCGCCTATTATTTGTCCACAGGATCTTCAGAACGTCCTTTTAATAATCCCACCAGGATAATCATAATTACAATTCTTTCTAGACAACTATCACTCATGCTATATGCACAAGAAAAAAACTCATCTACTTTCTCAAAAATTGAATTAGTGAGACCTCACTGATGAAATAGCTAAAAATTAAAAATTCACAGACAATCAGTGATTTTTTAGAGAAGTTTATCAGTGAACTCTGTTTCACCGGTTAAGTTTTGCTAATTAATTTGAGTGAGAGTTTTACTGTTTTTTAGTGAAATACCACTGATTAGGAAACTTTCCCTGAAGTGAAAAAGTAACCCTTTTTCAACGATTTGATCAGTGGAATCTTACTGATTCAATTTTAAAGAGCTTATTATGAATAAACAAGAATCTCTCCTATAGGGGAGGGTCGGGTTGTACCGGCCACTTAAGCTTTTCTATCAATAACTCGGCTGATAGTGAGCAAAATATTAATATAACAGGTTACGTGTAATGGCAGGGCTTCTATCAACAACTTGCAAATAGCTATATAAGAATTATATATATGTTAAAGAAGAAAATAAAGCGATTGAAATGAGGTCTAAAATAGATTATTAAAAAGTATTGTCGGGTAGCTTCGACCACCGAGAAATACGTAATATTTTGAGTAAAATTATTAATCAAAAATTACATGCCACCTAGTTCGAGAGTGAATTTAGAGATCTATCCCAATCAAAACGAAGTCAATATTTTTTGTAGCTTTCCAAATATTTGATTCTAAAGTTGATTCATATTTCACAAAACGCTTTTGTTTTCTAGAGACGAAATAATCAAACCTAATTTTATTTTAAACTGACCAGAGGTATTAACATTACGCTTTGGGACAATTATGAATTGTAAAAAGTGTGACAGGGAAGTTAATCCTTGTTACAGCTAAACATTTAGCTGAAAACAAATAAATGAATCTAAGCAAATCTTTGAATCAGCTAAAGTAAATATCTTTGACCAATTTAACGATTTCAGCGATATCATTTGTTCGATCGAAACATTATAGTATAGCTAGAACAGAGATATAAGAAGTAACTGCTACCTGATAACAAATATGGCGAAAGTGACGTCAAATCACAGTTTGAAGTTAATTTAGACTTTTAAACTGTGTTTATCCAAAAATACATTGGAAATAGTTCGTGCAAAAATATATCTTAGTTCAAATAATGAGAAATAGTAGATAAGCAACAAATCTGGTTTCTAAATTTAATTTAGTTAGAACAGCGATATTCACTTGCATGATACCAGACGAACAAGTGACTACAATAACAATTTTTATTCCCACTCCATCTGAATCTTTCATTCATTTTAAGGTATAAAAACTATACCCAATTTAGCGAAAAAAGTAATTTTTCTTATTTAGAAGTTTTGTGACAAATCCTGTTTCAGTCTAGCAGTTTATACAATGTGAATAAAAGTTTCACATAATCTATAGTTATATAGATTCTTGAAGTTCATTAAATTCTTGATTCGCTTGGTCGACTAGTCAAATTTTTTTCCATGTGGCCGGGGCTACCCGACTCTCCCCTAGGAGAAAAATATTTCTTTAAAATTTGGGATAAATATTTATTCCGTGTAAAAAGACAAATTGTTCTATTTTAATTGAAAAAAAGAAATAATCTATTTTATAACGATAAAATTTCACTGTTTCAAAATTAACCGGACAAATGAGTCTTGATCGTTTTTTAAATTTTAAAGCAACATTAACCAAGACCGATAAGAGTGGACGGACTTATTTAATACTCTTGACATTGTTTTAATTTTCTGCATGGTTATGTTTTGCGATAAGAAGAATGAAACGAAAGGGGAAGGAGTCAGCACTGAGCTCGAGGTGATTTAAACAAACGGTAAGGTCGCGTCTAAGCTTATTTTTACTTTGCATTTGCCAAGCATTTGTTCCAGAAACAAATCATTACAGTGTGCGTGAATACGTAAGTATCAGGGACGTAACTAAATTCGATTTTACATCTGTCAAAAAATTTAATCTTACGTCGAAGCCTGAATTTTCATTCAAGTCAGGAATAATGTCTCACCTTTAAGATCCAGTGCATCGAAACATTTCAGACAAACGACAACTCAGTTACAAATAAATAACATCTCTGTTTTCTTAATAAAAAAAATAAAAAATAACATAGACTCCGTAAATATCAGCCACCTGTTTTTCTATTATTGAAAAAAAGTCATAAATTTCGATACAAAATTAATAATAATACAATATTTGGAAAAATTCAATTGAACCAAATATAATTTGAGATTTAATGTGCAGTAAAAGTAGAAAATTAAAATTTCCCGCTTCAAAAGTCTGGACATATTGAGTGCGAAATTGGAAATCCTTTCTTGTAACGTCACGCTACAAAAAAAGAATAAGCTACTCTGAAATAATGGCACTCATATTCACTATTAAATACTCTCCTTGAAAAGCCACAACCTTCTCTTAGTGCTGCTCTCGCCTCCTGAAACACTTTTTGAACTGAGCTTTTGAAATAACTTGCAGCTGCCTGCTTGATATCCTTCAGTATACTTGTAAGAAACTCTACTGTTCTAGACTTTTTTAGTAAAAAATAAGGCCAACGATTCAAATAATAATACAGACTAACAAAAATGATTTAAATGGGTAAAAAATATAAAATGTATATTTTTTAAACATAAATCAATCTATTTCCGTTTTTACGCAATTTGTGGAATATTTTTATACTCACCACCAAAGCTCAAACTAAATTGGCAACAACAAAGCGATTTGGTTAAAAAAAATATAACTTCAGAGCTCACTATAATTTGTAAAATTCGGTCCCGACCCTTGCCATCTGAACAATTATACCTGTACTTCTTTCTATAAACGTAATTTCTTTTAATTGGGATTGTGATTGGTTTTCTTAAAATCTCATTACTCCCCACCACCGTTGCAACAGCCTGCGTTAGGCTCAAAGCAAATGAAATCTGTCCCTGCGAATAAGGCCGTCTTCCAGTTCTTCAAAAGCAAAGCAATTATATACGTATTTTATCAACAGATAAACGCATTATTGAAATTCAAACTTATTTTAATTTCTAATATTTTTAAAGATATTATTTTGTCATATCATATTACATATAAAGTTCAGAAAAATGAACTTTTAGCGCGCTGCCTTATTGAAAGTTTGTATTTCGATTAACTTGGCTTTCTCATCTCAATCAAGTAGTGAGAAAAATGCTCGAACAAAAATTAGGATAAGCAGCCTTATTCACAGATTGCACTGTATATTTATTTATTAGTCAGATAAGAATTGTAGTACGTCACGGTCTCCTTACATATTTTAGTTATTATTTTCAAAATGTTATATCATTATTTGGTGGAAACGTACTATTTTCTGTTGGGGTTAGAAATGATCTTTAAATATACACTGAGAAAAATATATCTGAATTTTTCCTGTTTTTTATAGGAATTCTACCTCAGGGGGTAGAAAATAGAAAAATTTGCAAACGTGCGTCATGCTCGAATGCAGTAGTGTATTTTCGGCGCACAAAGTGACTTAGTGTACATGTGTACGTGTAAAACGCATTTTATAAAGACAATTTTTATAAATTTTTTTATAAAGTTGACTTCATAAAGAGTCACTAATTTTATAAAATTTTAAATTTTAAAAAGTGATTTCATAAAGTTTTTAATTACTAAAGACCATCTGCATATTTACGGCATGCTAGATGTTCTTCAGTACTTTTTCAATACGATCCTCTGTCTTCTTCTCTCCCAGACCTCGGTACGCTCTCTCGCACTCGCGCCAAGTACCAGCACAATGAGGAGAGCCACATACTGTGTATGCGTTCTCTCTCACTCCACTGGACTCTCTCGATAGTCTCTTTCGCACTTATACAGAGTGGCTAGAGAACCCTTACGCTCTCCCACTACCAGGACCCAGCAATGGGATTCCCTATGTAAAAAAAACTTAGAAAAAAATTAGAAAGTGCGAGAGACGTCCGAGCAAGGGAAAATGCACTTGGAAAGTCGGGGAAAACTGACCCCTTCCACAGAACCACCGAAGGGAAAAAAGCTAGATAAAAGGGCGCGTTTTCTCTAGCAGATTCATTCAAGGAAAAGTCTCGTCTATGACTTGGACCTCTGCGAAATACACTGTCATCTAGAATAAGCCGGGTTTTGCTGCCACCACCGTCTCATCCTGGTAAGTCCTCGCCTGTAGATCCTCCGGGTCTTCAGTCCCTACCTTTCGCCAGAAGATCTATCTAGGTCTTCTTCCCGGGAAGACTCTCAGCGGTTTTCCATCTCACCCTCGCCAGAAGATCTATCTAGTAGGTCTTCTCCCCTGGAAGACCCTCAGCGGTCTTCCATCTTACCTTTCGCCAGAAGATCTACATAGGTCTTCTCTCCCGGAGGATCCCCACGGTCTTCCACCTCTCTCCCTCTTCTTCTTCTGCCAGAAGATACATAGGGTCTTCTCTCTCTTACCTTGACCATGGCCTGTCTACAGAGAAACGAAGATGCCGCGCAGTCAGCAGCAGCAGAAAGCGTGAGAGGAAGACACGACGAGTCGCACGCATAGTAGGAGCACAGCCTCCTTACCCCCACCACCCAGGTTACTGGACTAGCACTGCTGTCGCCACGCTGGGAACGAGCCACAGCTGCGAGGCTACGAAAAACCGCTGACCTACTGGAGGGCCGAAGAGCAGCGTTGCCTACCTACAGGCGCCTTCTAGGGAGGATCCACGGGACCCAGGCTACCTGCAGCGGTCACAACCACCTTCGGGCAATCGCTGGGACTTTCCAGTGCAAAAGTTCGCCACAGCCCTGACAGTGGAAAGCCAGGGGAATCCAGCGTCCCCCTCTACGCCAGCGTCAGGACACCGCTCACTGGAGGAATTACTGAACTCTCCAGTGTGGAAGCAGTTGCCAGAGATCTCGCCGTAAAAGCCAACGCCACCACGTCCAGCTCCCGCGGCCAGGTCACTGAAGACTCCAGGGAGCCTACGTCAGTGCGCAGTACCCCGGTCGCTGAAGAGAACCGTCGAGGAACTCTTCGAGGACTGCTCAGACCCGAACGACTGAGAGAGCAAGAAGAGGAAGGGAAGGAAGAATACCAGGACCACGGACCAACGGTCCTACACCACCACCCACCACACCACATTCACCATCCACTAATATCACCACTCACCACCCCACAACACGGGAGATAACAATTGGCGGCCCAACGTGTGGCCAATTATGCGATTGAAATCACAAGACCAACGACCCTGAAGGAACAAACGAAGAAGATTATGACTCCACGCTCTCCAAAGAAGCCGGTAGAACGAACGATACAAACCCGCAACCACCCACTCACCACTTCCGGAAGTGGTCAACAAAATCCGGTGGCGCCCAACAACATGGAAAAGTACGACAATTCGAGCATGGCAGATACGGCCTCCACAACTAGATGCGAGGAAGCAGTAGGAAATGCACAGCAGCGAGAATCCCCAGCAGCCAGGATAGCCTAAGCACAAGGCCAGGATATCCAATTTATGCCTTCAATGATGTCGATTCAGGATCTGCGACAAATAATCCAAGCTTTGAGAGCTCCAGCACCACCACAACCTGAATTTTCCGGCCTGAGCCACGAAGATCCCAGGGCCTTCATCAAAGAATGTGAAGCTTACTTCGAGCAATCTGGAGCGGACCCTGCACACTGGAGAAGGATCGCAAGAAAATCACAATTAGATGAAGCAGCAAAATGGTGGAGCCCATACAAGTCTTTCACCCTGTCATGAGAACAGTTTAAAGAACTTTTCCAAAATAAATATGCAAGTCAGACCGTGGATAATGGTCTCAGAGTTAGCTTGCACTCTCGCAAGCAAGTATAAAAAGAGCCAACGGCTATATTTTTACAAAAAAAATATTTATTAGCCAAACGACTCTGCCCGCAGAACACAGAAGGGGAATTGATCGGCACAATCCTGGAAGCCCCGCGACCTTCAATAAAAAGGGTTATTAGAGCAGCTGATCCTAGGGCATTTGCAGAGCTCATGGACAGAGCAACACAAGCAGAAGCAGACGGGATTGAGAGACAATCAACGACAGTAAAGGAAGAAAATATAAGGAAGCCTACCCTTTCCAATAATTTACAAGATGCGCGACTACCAGCGTGCCATTAATGTCCACAATGCCATTTCCATAGAGACTGCCCTATCTTGGCCCAGCGCTCAGCCATGCCGTCAGAAAACGCACGAAACATCGGCCCAAACCCGGCGGAAAACACACACACAAAGAATCAAGATACGTCAGCCAACCAACTATAACCGCCGCCCGAACTTCACGAGAAAATTTACCGCGCCAATGGATATACATCGCGGAAAAGGAAAGAGAAGCACTGGTCGATTCTGGGTCATCTGACAGTGCCATTAAAACCTGTCTTCTCACACCAGAACAATTACGCCAAGTCAAACCTAGCCCACTCATGGCTGACCTGGCAGCTGAAGGAGCTATACTCCAACTTCGAGGAATCATTGACCTAGAAGTAGAGATCAGCTGGAAGTATTACACAGGGTTATTTCTTGTCACCGACAAACTGGGCGAAGATTTAATTCTAGGAAGAAACTGGCTAGTTCAGAACCGAGTCGTACACGACCATTTTAACAATTGTTTGTTCATTGATCGACATCAGAGACAACAAGTTTTCACTACGCCAGGAATAATTCAACGCAACGAGGGAGCCTCAGAAGATTTTCAAGAAACTCTCACTCATCATTTCACTGATGCAGCAGCTGAAACATTTCAAAAACTAGTAAAATAGCATGCGACAATCTTCCACAAAGGTGGTCATTTTCGTCAGGCACTAACCTCGTGTCACGAGATACACCTTAAGACAGCACAGCCATTCCGAGAAGCTCATATAAACTTTTCGGAAGTGAAGAAAAAGGCAATCAAGGAGCACATATCGGAAATGCTAGCCGAGAGAATCATCGAACCAGCTAGTTCGCTCTATAGTTCGCAGCCATCGATTCAAACAAAAAAATATGGTACTCAAGGATTCTGTATCGACTACCGGAGATTGAATGACTTGACTATCGACGCTGCTCAGCCTCTGCCCGTCATCCATCAAACTCTGAAAGATTTAGGCCAAGCGAAAATCTTTTCAACCATTGATTTGAAAAGTGGATACTGGCAAATAACATTGCGCCCAAATTCCAGAAAATATACGGCATTTGCCACCTCTGACGGAAGACAGTACCAATTTTGAGTAATGCCTTTCGGACTGAAACATGCTCCATGTACGTTCCAGAATACAATGAAGGAGATCCTTGGCATCTTCTGGAAAAAATTCGTCATCGCCTACCTCGATGACCTGATTGTATACTCATACACGGAAGAAGAGCACTTGAATCATTTAGCCCTCATTGCCAAACGTCTTGAAATATACGGGCTCTCTTGTAACCCAAAAAAATGCCATTTTGGAAAGATGAAACTGGAGTACCTAGGCCACATCGTCACCAGCGACAGCAATAAGGCACAGCCTGAACACATACAAGCGATTCTGGAAGCAAACCCACCACGAACACGTAAGGAGCTACAAAGTTTTCACGGGACTTGCGGATGGCTACGCGAGTACATACCACACTTCGCTATAACTGCAGCTCCTTTGACAGACCTCCTCGCAGTATCTAGGCCTTTCAAATGGACGGCCGTGGCCCAAGAATCGTTCGAAAAGATAAAAGCCTTAATAAAGAAACCCTTGGTCCTTAGTCGGCCCAACCCTCAACTCCCATTTATCCTGCAAACTGACGCTAGTGCCAAGGGAATGGGAGCAGTTCTTTTGCAAGATCATTTCACGCTTAGAACAGACAGCATGGCGCTGACCTGGCTGAGGAAAATAAAGGATGAAAAATCCAAACTCGCTCGATGGTCCTACCTCCTCGGCGAATTCTCGTTCACGATAGAACACTGTGCGGGAAAAGATAATGAATTAGCTAACATGTTAGGATGGACACTCCCGTGACCAGAAGATTGTCGATTCCAGGATCCTGAAAATCAACTGAGAGAAGAGCGAAATATCCGCGAAGAACGAGCAAGACAAAGACAGATGTCGTACCAGCAGAAATATACGAACCTTGCACCAATGTCACAGTATTAACCAGGAGATAAAATATACATTACCGGACATTTCCAATCCAAGAAAGAAGACCACTCCAACGCAGATTTCACACCATGGAAGACTGGGCTACACACTATCACAGCAAGGATGTCCGGAGGTGTTTACTGGGTAAATCAAAATGGACGAGAAACAAAAATCAATTGAAGACAGATTTACCCAGGTCCAGCAGCCACAGGACCACCAGCAATTGACGTTGAGCAGCACGACACATGTAAACAGGAACACACTCCTACAGGAAAAGATCCACACAACTGGACTGCAGCGATAACCAGCGATGACGGTGAGCGACTGCATCAACCACTGAAAGGTTATCTGAGCCAGAACAGCAACCTGCTAGATCAGCCACGCCCAACCGCAGCGAATCAAGGAGACACGGAAGACGGAGAAAACGGGACTGCACCACCACCCACTAATATCACCACCCACCACCCCACAACACGGGAGTTAACAACTTTTTATGTTTTTTAATGAAACATCATGAAAAATTGAACGGCGCGCTTCACATTATTATCCGAGAAGCGCATCGGTTACGTTTGTCAATGATTTTGAACTTGATTTTCGAGTTTGCCAAAACAAAACACTTAAAACCGTTTTGAAACGTATTGTTTTTTTCTGGTTTTCCGATTTGATAATACAATTTTTCTAATTGTTCTTTCCATTAAGTTATTGAATAAAGTCATTTGGAAAAACCGATGTTTTTGCTATGTAGAATCTATATTTAGAAACGGACCTCGGATTCGAAATCAGCGGTCCCAAAAACTTATGTATGTATTTTTCTGCATTTTTTTATCGGATTTTCGCAGTTTGACTTCCAAATGACCTGGAATCTGATATTATGGTGGTCAACGGACCTCGGATTCAAAATCAGCGACCCCAAAAACCTATGTATGTAATTTTTTGGATTTTTTAATCGAATTTTTTGCAGTTTGACTTTCAAATGACCTTGAATCTGATATGATGAAGGTCAACAGACCTCGAATTCGAAATCAGTGACCCCAAAACCCTATATATTTATTTTTCTGGATTTTTTTATTGGGTTTTCTCCCAAAAACACTGCATAGAAGCGGTAAAGTTTTCATTTTTTAAGGGGTGCTCGGGGTGGATAGGGGGGATGAGGGTTGTCCGCTAAGGGTGCAATTGACTTCTTATTGTTAGTAGACACTGTTGGAATTTTTTCGAATTTTTTGGGCCAAATCTAAATTGGGCCAAAAACCGGCCTAGAGGTTGTCAATGATAAGTAGAAAAATGAAGGTAGAAACGTGTTGTAAAGAGAAGAGGGAGGAAGGAGAAAAGGATCAATAAAAGGGAAAAGAAATTTTTGCTTTTTTTTGCATTGAAAAAGTCTGATAAAAAAGAAGAAAAGTTCTGACAAAGTTATATGATCTTTTTAGTGTTCCAATCACGGAAAGAAGTCCGATAAAAACAGTAAAAATTCCGCAATCAAAACAGTGATATTTTACTGTTTTAAAAAGTATTAATTAGACATTTGAGTGGGAAATTATATGATGTTTTTTCGGAAAAAGCCCCCTATTTTATAGCACAATTTCCGATAGTAAGTAAAGTCCGCTAAAAAGTAGGAAAATGTTCTATAAGGATTTTCTGGGGTTAAAATGCCATAAATTATAGGAGAAGTTCTCTTAAGAAAAAGAAGAAACTAATATATATTTTTCTCAGCGTATATACACGGTTTTTCAAAAGAACGTGGCAATATTGCTAGGGGTGATAGAACAGTGAAAAATAAGTGGGGTTTTCTCAATGAACTTTTGCCAAAAGTAGTTTGATTTCGACATACCAATAAACGCTGACGTTAAATAAACTACCTTGCGTAATTGTCTGTTCCGTGAATAATAACATGATGTTAATCATAAAATATCTTGAAAATGGCGCGCGATAGCGACTTTTATTGAGAGTACCTTTTTCGTGTAAAATTGAACGATCTATCAATTTATTTAACTTTCATGTTCACAAACCTAACCTGAAAAAAGCTATCAAGGAAAGTTGATCGTGATCATTGTGTAACTAGTACCGGTTACAAGCTACGGAGATGTCGGTACTTCCAGTCGATTCAGCGACTCCAAAAACATTTAGCCACCAAGTTTCACTCGAATATAATTCTTACTTTTCACGCAATTGAAAAAAACGTGTTACGAAAAGACATTTTCAACGCTCTGTATCTCGAAAACATACTACTTTTGGCAAAAGTTTATTAGGGAAACCCCACTTATTTTTTACTCTTCCATCACCCCCAGGAATATTGCCACGTTTTTTTGAAACACTGTGTATATTTAACTATGACAGCTTTGGTACTTTTTTATCGTTTTGCATTTAACTGTAATATTAATATTCGTTTAAAAGAACGTTGTTGTGACAGGTTGGTGTTTGTCAAGATCAAACTTTTAGAAGAAATTTACGTCCAACATACTTCATGAATATATTATTATCACCTGCGAAAGGTGAACACTGTCTAGAGTTGCCCTTTTCCCACTTCCTCATACAGTAGTTGACCTTTCGCAGGCGATTCGTAAATAATATTATACCCATCCCAATTCGTTGCATAAATATTACTTATCAAAATTAATTGATTTATAATACATTGAACATGAAATGCCCATATTTTATTTCAATTACTTTCATATAACTGAATTATTTGATTATAAATGTGAAGGACATTGTGGTTAAAAATTCCAGATATATATATATATATTGATGCAAGATAACATTTTTTATGAACAAAATATCTTTCTGAACATTTGAGATATATGATAAAATATAATAAGATATATAGTTAACTGAAGATTTTTTGCAAAATTTTCGCTACAATATACCAGATAGACCAAAATTTAGTTGGATCAACCAAAGAATTTGCTTATTTTAAGCTTGGCCAAATTCTTGGTTGATTTAACTCAAAAATTTGTTTCATGTAATCAAAGATCGTTTGTTTGGATACGATTTCGTTGAAGCAAACATTTTAAAGGATTGACCCAAATTGTGTTTAAGAGGTTACGGGTCGCCAGAATTTGAAAAAAATCGATTTTTGTTTGCATTTTCTTAAAATACAAAATAACGAAAATATTCGGTGGAAATTTTCCTTTTGATAACAGGTAAATTTTTCAAACTTCTAGGTGGGCTCAGGAGATGAAATTTTGGTGAGTTGTACAACCCCATAAATGATTAAAAGTCCAAGGAGCTTTTAGTCCTGTTTATGATTATGGAGGGCGGTAGGGTCCTCGACAAACCCACGTGGGTCAAAAATGACCCACGTGGTACTTCTAGTGTTAAATAAAATTTATACAGTATATTCTAGGCATTGAGAGCTAGTGCTTAATCAGAGGATTTTTTTTTCATCCAAAACCTTTTTAAAAACAATAAACGAGCTCTTTCTTCACGCCTCTAACTGCCCGTAACCCCTTAAGATTCTGATGTGACGGACTAAATTTTAAGCTTATTTCGGGATATTTTTTTTATAATAAAATAAAATGCAATCATTTTATCTTTCTACATATTATTAGTACCTAAAGTTGTAAAAAAACTTCTTTTCAGTGAATTTTACAATAAATTATTACTACTTTTTGCGGTCAAAGTGGACTCCTTAAAAAAAATCTAGGTGGATGGCTAGGGTGATTTCAGCGCTTACAGTGATCTGAAACAAAAAAATCAAATTGATTATTTTTTTGTAGGTTTGTCGCCCTGTCCATACTAGAATTGAACATTTTTATCAATAAACAATAAAATGACGGACTTTTAAAGGAAAGTTTAAAAAAGTCATAATTTTTTTCGTTGACAATCGGAGAATAAAGTAAGAAATTATTATCAAAAATACACGTTTATAGTACCCGTGAGAGCCATTGGTGTATAGAATTTAGCTATGTCTGGTGCATACAGTAAACCTTCAGTTTCTTCATAGGCATCGTTCTCAGCTAGATCAGCTGCCCTGCGCTTCGCCACTGCCCTTTAATAATAATAACGGTATTTATTATCATTATTTATTTTGAATTAAAACGTATTCACGGCGTGCTATCTTTAACGCGCAATAACATTATAAATATTTTACATTTTGGTCTGCAATTTTCACAATATATTCTTAATGTATTGTGCTTCAAAATATGTAAAAAAAATCGAAAATTTGAAGCCGATACATCAGAATACACTCTCAACTTAACCAAAGATCTTAATTAATTTAGCAAAACAGATTGCTTTAAACAAAATAAATTTTCTTCCGGCTGCATACATGGAAAAAATTACATTAGAGACTCTCTCTTCCTGAAAAGGGCCAACCCCTGTCTCTTCCATTCGTCAAAGAGCCTTCCCTCCCGAAGACAGGAGTTAAAGGCCTCCAGAAGAATCTCCGGGGATACCGCGATCACCTCTCTGAGGATCTAATTTGGCACCTCGTTGATCCCCGGAGCCGTATTGGCTTTAAGCCTCTTGCCCGCTCTCCTTAGTTCTTCGAGAGTGAAAAACTCTTTGCACCGGTCCATGTAGGAACTTCGGTCTTATCTCCGAAATGACTTTACTTGTGGAAACAAGCTTCGCACGAAGTACTTGACTCGATCGGGAGTTTCCAAGCCAGGGGTCTTTCTTCTTGTGTACTGAGTTAGTTCGATCTTTTTCCTTCTGTGAGGAGTTGACTAAATAAATCTTCTTGAATGATTCACTATAAGTTCATATATTTATGTACACTGATAATAACAATCGTACAATTTTGAGTTAAGGTTAATGATGGGAACGATGATTGAAACTATTTACATGTAAAGGTCCGACTCAGACGACGAGCTCTGAAGTCGGTGAGGGCAGAACAAAAACTAAAACTTGAAAATCCGGTAGCAATAGATTAGCAGCAATTGATGATGTCATTGGCACTTACAATTATGTGTTTAGTAGGAATACCGAGTACTTTCATTGGACGATAACAATTAAACTGAAAACTATTGGCAACACCCACTAAGGCCGCATCTTGTCGGCATTCTTCGAAGGGTCAGGCTGACCTGACGAGAGTGGATGTGCAAAGGATGACTATAAAATTACGCTTCTTCGAATACTTGGTTTTCTCTTCTTTCCCAAATAGACCCAATATAAGGATTAAAGTAAATTGGTACTTAAGAGGTTGGAGAAGGTACTGAATTTGGCTTGACTGAACGAAGCTTACAATTTTTTTCTTGAAAGTAATAAATGGATAGGAAACCAGATGTGCTGCTACGTGAGAAATTACAATTTTAAGACTATTCATAAAATCTGGTACAATGGGACGAGGGAAATTAAAATCTATAGAAAATGTGTTTACACAGGACTCAACACTTCTAGTCATCAGTCTCTTGGTAACTATTTTAAGGGTAGACCCCACGGGTCTTTTTCGACTTTATCAATCAAGTCTTTCCAGCACTGAAGTCGGCTTTTCTTTATGCCTTGCCGCGGAGCTGTTTTAACTGTTTAACATGCTTCATGCAGCAGAGCATCGACCGTTGAGCGGGTGTATTTCCGCCGCGCTGTGAGCATTTGCGACGTAGGGCAGACAACTGGTCGTTTCAGTAGAACATCGAGTTCTTGGTACGCCTGTACCCTTGACGAGGCATCGAGTTTTGTCGGTGTTCAAAGAGCATATTGTGCAAAATATGGTCGTCATTCTGCTCCATCCGCGCTCTCAATTCGTCGAATAATCGATAAGTTGGAGAGTGAATTTACTCTATTGGATACTAAGCCTAAAAATCGTATGCGTACCGCACGTTCTACACAGAATATAGCCGCCGTACAGGCCAGTATCGAAGAAAACCGTGAATTGTCCGTGCCACGCCGATCTCAGGAATTGGGCCTGTCCAGGATGACTACCTGGCGTATTTTGCGATTGGATCTTGGCCTGCATCCCTATAAGATGATTCTGGCCCAAGAACTGAAGCCTAATGACCATCGTTTGCGTCGGGAGTTCGCGGATTGGGCTCTGGAATCAATTGAAAATCATCCCAATTTTCATCAAAAAATCATCTTTTCTGATGAGGCGCATTTTTGGCTCAAGTCTCGGGGGACATTTGGCCGATATATTGTTTAAATCATAAATGGCATAGAATATCCAATATAATAAAAAAGATTTCGATCAATTCCGAATGAATATTCAGTGTTTTTTTTCAATTTCAAAACATATCACCCTTATTGGGAAACCCTTTATATATATGTTGTCGGAGTGCACTTTATGGTTTATTTTAAACACTGATCGAGTGAGGAAACCGTATTAAATAAAATAATTAGTATACCACACTTTAATAGACAGTAAATATATTTATACAAAAAGAAACACAGACGGAACTTTTATGTATTCAAGTACAAACAATTGTAAGTGAGACTGGACCTTACGCGTTGATGGTCATTGCAGGACTAACTGTCTTTTGACCTGCCTTACAATAAACTTTCAAGATTCTTTTTGCTTGTAGTTTCCTACAGCTCATCTTTATCTTTATTCCTTATTACTTAATAACTAAATCGTTGCACTTCGAACACCCTTCCTCAACGATGAACTCTCTATATTCTTAATTTAAACCACACTGTTTCCAGCATAATGGAATTTTGTAGATATATTTTTGGTGCCATTACTGAATCTTTTGTTCGCTATTAACTTCAAACAACCTTGATCATTCTCAGAAATTTTAGTTGCGTCACGTTGAGTTTGTCCAAAATCATTTTTTTTTTTTTGGTGAGGAGGAAAAATGGCAAAATATTTTATAGATGTTGTACAGGACTCTCCTAGGACGGGTCTAGGCTTACCAGTTCCTCTTCTTGCTTTAGTGGTGATGTTCACCACTGCCTGGATGGCGTCAACTGTGGACCTGCCTTTCCGGAAGCCGGACGATGTGACCCTGTAGTCTTTGTAGGATCATTTCCTCCAGAAGTTTCCCCTTCGTATCCAATAACCATATTGGTCTATACGATGAGGCATCCCCTAGAGGTTTGTTGCCCTTCCTCAGTAGGACAAACCTTTGCTTCTTCCAGTCTGCGAAGAACTTCCCCTGCCGAAGACAGGAGTTAAAGACTTCTAGGAGGATCTGCGGGTATACCCCGATCACCTCTTTGAGGATTTCCTTCGGCAACTCGTCGATCCCCGGCGCTGTGTTTGCCTTGAGCCTTCACCCGCTCTCTTTGGTTCTTCGAGAGTGAAGAGTTCTTCGCTCTGGACCACGCAGGAACTTCGGTCCTGTCTTTGGAACGGCTCTATATGCGGAAACAAGCTTCGCACGATGTACTTGACTCGATCGGCATTATCCAGGCCCGGGGTCTTTCTTCTAGTCACCAATCTCTTAGTGACTATTTTGAAGGCGAGACCTCATGGGTCCTTCTCGACTTCCCCGATGAAGTCTTTCCAGCACTGAAGTCAGCTTTTCTTTATGCCTTGCCTCAAAGCTGATTTTGGCCTTTTCCATGCCTCGCGCAGCAGAGGATCACCCATTGAGCGGGTAAAACTCCGCCGCGCTGTAAGGCATTTTCGACGCAGGACAGACAACTGGTCGTTCCACCAGTACACCGAATCCCCGGTACACCTGTGCCCGCGGCGAGGCATGGAGTGGTCACACGCTGCGACCACTTTCCGCCTCGCCGCACGCACGGTATCCTCCAACGACCCAGCAGACCTTGCCCAACCAAGCTCATCTATGAGCCTGGTTTCTTCAAGATGTTCGCGAAGCTTGTCTTTGCTGAGTCGTTTTGTGTTCCAGGTGGGGCTCCTTAGCTTGCCACCCCTTCCCGTATTCACTGGGTGGCTCCGTTCCTGGATGCTAAACTCAATGCACTGGTGGTCACTCAAGGTTATTACCTCGGGCACACACCAGTCGCCTATCCTTGAGGCAAGACGGCGCGCGGAAATCGTGAGGTCGATAATCGACCCCCCTGCTCCTCGTCTGAACGTAAAATCCCTGCCCCGATTCAATACAATCAGGTTATTCCTGGCGACCATCTCACCGACGAAGATTCCCCTCCTATCCAGGCGGGCTTCTCCCCACTCGGGCGACTTACTATTAAAGTCGCTCGCAATAAGGGACCACATACTAGCCTCTTTGAGGCTTTCCTCAAGGAGGAGGATCTGGGTCTCAAAAACTCTCGACAAATGGCCATATCCCTGGCACCTGAAACACCGGGCAACCTCGACATGCTCTCGGATGCGGCAGTTCACCCACTCTACCCTTAGTCTACCGAGCCCGAGCAAGCTCCTGGCATCCTCCTAGGTTAAACGGATCACCGCAGTCTGCACACCGCCAATGCGTTTGTACAGCCTGCACTGGTCCCCGAGGTCTGGCTTGCCCAGCGCGATGCATAGCGCGGCAACAACCTCTTCTCTTGTGACTGTCTCGTCGAAGTCCCTAACTTCAAGGGACCTCTTCGAGACCAAAGATTTAACTTCGAACTTCTCCCCGACCGCCTGGTCGAGCGCCTTTTCGAATTTCGAGACGTCACCCCCCTTTTTGAAGACCAGGAGGATCTCCTCCCTCCTGGTTCTCCAAATGGAGAGGACCTCCGCTCCTGCATTTTAGGGGTTTACCTTCGCCTTCATAGCTTTCAGGATATCGGCGTAGGACTCTCCATCCTTCGCCGACACTCTGATAGCGTCGCCCGACCTAGCAGCCTGAGAGCGCCTCGGCAACTTCCCCTTTGTTTTAGGTTCCTGCGCAGAGGGCTCACTAACCTCTTTCTTCTTCTTCTCTTTTTTTTTCTTTTTCTTTTTCTTTTTCTTCTTTTCCACCAGCTGCCATTCCCCATCCTTTTTTGGGGTCTGGCCTCTGGTGGCCACAGCGTAAGATGGCGATATGCCGCCTTTCCCTTTCTTGGGAAGCCGAACTTCGGGGGGAGAAGGAGCAACCCTCTTCTTCCTATCCAAAATCATTTGAGAGTTGTCGTATCCATGTTCCTTCCTGTGAAGCTTCTGCAAGTGCAATATACTCCGCTTCAGTTGAAGACAGTGCCACACAGTTTTACTTCTTGCAAGTCGAGCTTATTGTAGCTCCTTTAAACTTAAATAAGAAATCACTATTTGATTTCCTATCAGCTCTGTTCTGAGCCCAATCCGCATTCGCATAACCTATCAGTGAATCTTTATCTTTGTTATTGTTGTATCCTAGCTTTTACTCAGTTAATTGAAAACTTTTTCCTAAATTATTTCCAGTTTGAATAATTTGATCCTCATCTTTGCTGGTAATAATTAAATCGTCTACATAACTGATTAAATCAATTTCTCCTTCCCGTGTTTCTTTAATATGTAAACAAGGGTCAGCCTCTCCTTGAATAAATCCTAGTTCTTTTAAAACTGTATTCAACTTTTCGTCCCAAGTTTTTGCTAATTGCTTTAAACCATAAATTGTTTTATTTAGCTTGCAAACAAAATGTTCTTTACCTGGATTATTAAATCCTTCTGGTTGTTTCATTATAACGGTTTCCTTCAGATCTCCATGCAAAAATGCGGTCTTCACGTCATAGTGATGAACCTTTAAATTTTCTTTACCTGCAATGGCTAGCAGTGTTCTGTTGCTCTCACAACTTGTGCAAATATTTCATCGTAGTCACCACATTCTTGTGAGAACCCTTGAGCAACCAACCTTGCCTTATGTTTGGTTACAACTCCTTCAGCATTAGTTTATTGTTCGATCCTGAAGCTTTATTTTTCTTTTCCTTTTTGGCTTTCCAGAATTGATATTTTCTGCAGTCCTTTTTCTGATGAGCAAATTTCTGACATAAATAGCATTCATTTTGTCGTCCTGAATTATATTCTTCATTCAAAACTTTCATAGCTGTTTCCTGTGACGAATTCCCTGTGTTGGAATTTCGACGCCTTTGATACTTACCTATAAGTTTATCTTTTACAAAATCTAAAGTAAGATCACTTTCAGACCTTGATTCTAGTGCTGTTACCAGCGTGCTGTATGAATCGTGTATACTCACGAGTTGCTTAGCAAAAACGAAATTATCATTCAGCGTTTCGCCAAGTGCTGCCAATTTGTGAATTAAATTGAGCATTGTGTCCACATACACTTGCATAGTGACGCTTTTTTCCAATTTCAAACTGCAGATTCTCTTTAGCAAGAATATCTTATTCGTTGAAGTTCATTTTTCATCCTGTTTCTTTACTGAATCCCAAACTTGACGAGCTGTTTTTGCTTGCCGTATGTGAACAAGATGGCTATCTTCCACAAGTAGACCAATAGTAGCGCGGGCTTTATCATAATTTTTCTTCCACTTTTCGGTTAATGTGGCAGGCGCTTTTTCAGTGATGTATTCCTTCCTTAATTAGCAAAAACTCTAATTTGTATTTTCACACCTGATAGTTGTCACTCCCGAGCTTCTCAATTTTGAATCCCGCATTGTCTGTCATGTCCACTTTAAATTTATCCTTAGACGCACTCACTTACACTTTATTCTCTTTTTTCCACTTTAGCTTATCAATCTTGATACGTTTTTGTCTATAGACACCACTTTTCAATGTTTAAAAAAAAACTGTCACTTTTATGTGCATTGCACTTTTCTGGAGGAAAAAACTATTACCAGGTTATCTCAATTCCTGGGCCCATAACCTGTTGGCAGAGCGCACTTTATAGTTTATTTTAAACACTAATCGAGTGAGAAAAACGTATTAAATAAAATAATTAGTATACCGTCCGAGGTCCATACTTGTGTGGAATTTACTTCTCCAGCGACCGACTTAGACAATGGCGTTACACGTAATTCACTCCGGCATCGAGAAATTACCGGATGCTTGAGAAGGAGACCTAATGGGTAAGCAATCCCAAAATTTGGGGGCTGGCCGGTAATGAATGGCTAAAGTTTCATTTTCTAGGTAATTGTCCCTGAGAAGTTTTATGTAACTCTATATATTGAGTTCCTTCTAAAGGGATTTGTAATGATTTAATTTATTGCCAGTTCTTGCCAGCTTGTAGGTTTTATAGCGGTCAATACTTGTAATACGTTTGAGTCCTGCTTGAAATGGGTTGTCTGGTATTAGGAATGTGTGTCTCTGAGCAGTCTTTTTACTTAGGCCCTCGAACGCGTCTGTTTCGTACTGAAGCAATAGGACAGAAAATATTAGTGGCCAGAAGGAATGCAGCTATGAGATGTCTGAAGAAAGGTAGAAATTTATATTAACCTTGGAAAAGCCAGGGTTCTAAATTATAGTAAAAGAAAAAATTTGAATACTCTTTCCAGGTTCCATGAGACTATTGAAGGAGATATTAGTTAAATGCTGAAATTGAAATAAAATATGTTTGAATTTTATTTTATGGCAGGGTTATTCTTTAATATCCCCTGCTGGATGATTTTGAGGGCCCTGCCCAACTTTTCCATTTTTTTATCCTCGTCTCTCAGGAGCTGAAGGATGTCTCTCCATCCTTCACCTTCCAAAAGACCCCCGGATCCTGTTTTTTTCGTCAAGTCCTTTCTCTGTTTCCCGACTTGCGATGGAGCCTCCAACTTATTTTTCCCTGTCAAATCCAAATAATCCATAAATAGTTTTACCAGGGCATCGTGCGCCCTGTATTCAATACACCTGTATTCAATACGCACTTCCTTATCAAGGTCGCGAAGGGGCTGCCTCCCGATTCCGCGTGGCACACAACCTCGGCAGAGCTTGGCTCACTCTAGCCTCATCCCCGCATGAGTCGGGAAAGGCACTACGCAACGGCGCGGCACTGGGAACGATCATTTGGACTGATCTTAGTCGCAGACTGCGGAGGCTTTACAGTTTCCAAAACTTTTTATTTGTTATCCGAAATCATACATTCGCAGTAAATTTTTGACGTTGATAAGTTCCTCGGGGATGGTGTAGGAGGTGGGAGAGGTACTTATGCTACGAGATGGGTGGAACCAGTAACGAGACTCACGGTTTTAGGTCAAACCAGAAGCGCGTTTATTACTTTTTTTCTTACAATTCGTTTTCTCTTATTTTTATTATCTCCTGTACGGGTGCGTGGCGTGTCGTGGCACTAACCGGGGCCGGACCGGGCTGCCGATGTAGCGGTGTGAAAGCGAGTGTGTGTCGCCTGAGTTCCAGGGACTGTGTAGAGAGTGAAACAGAGAAGCCGACTGTGTTACCAGTGGCTCAAATAATGTGAGTGTCAAAACATACGTTAATCTTTGAGACTTACCGTAGGCTAAGGCTGGAGGTCTACCGGGATTGGAGTCGGGAGTAACAACGGCACTAAGTGAAGTCGATATATTGCAGGACTTTATTTTTCTACGCTCAACTACAATTTTTAACACTAAGTCACAATTGCTTAAAATAGCGAAGTTCGTTCAACGTTGACTATCGTCGTAGGCCAGGGAAGCTGCCCTGGACTCAACTGTCACTCAAGCGTCTCGAGGCCCGTTTTATAGTGATGGAAAATTGGGGAGAAATATCGCAGTGGAAGGAGTATAGTTTTTTCACATAGTTTTCGAGAACCGATACTCCTTCCCTCTTGCAAGTTCACTGACCACTTGGAGGGAGGTAATGTTGCTGTCCTTCTCAATCCTATGGTCGGCATTGTCCCGTCCTTTTTTTCCCATTTCGAAGTGATTGATTGGGAAGGGGTAGACTTTGAGAGAGTGCTCTCCTCTCTGCTTTTCCTTGCCTTTCCCGACTTTCACTTTTCTAGCTTGCAGTGAGTGAAAGCCGTTCCTGGGCAAGGGAGGTGAGACGGGGAAAGGGAAGGTACTTGCATCTGGTCGGTAAGTTGCAGTTGTGCAACGAGGACGGGGCTTTTCTGATGCTAGTGCGTGCATCAGAAAAGGACGCACGGTCATACCCTTCTAACGGTACCACT
Organism: Diplolepis rosae; assembly: GCA_030998225.1. Lineage (NCBI taxonomy): Eukaryota > Metazoa > Arthropoda > Insecta > Hymenoptera > Diplolepididae > Diplolepis > Diplolepis rosae. Next base: position 23,778,611 of record JAPYXD010000723.1, on the reverse strand, counting down.
TTTCGAAGGCCTCGAGTCGTTTTTCAGAACGAATTTCGGACAAGTACCTTCTAATGGTGGAAAAGTTGAATGATTTTCTAACATTACTATATACGGCTAAAGGCGCGTATGTCAACGTTTCTCAAATTTTGTCATCCGAATTTTTTACCCAGTTTTGGTAGACTTTCGACGAATTGGGATGATTTTTAGCGGAATTTTTTTTTACGGAAAATTTTGAAGTCTGGAGGAGTTTGGTAGAGAACGGCCTTGGGAGAAGTATTGTATTGAAATTCATTTCGAGCGACTCAGAGCTATTTCGAGACATTTCGGAATCAGTTTCCGAACCATTTCAAGTCATTCCTAACCAATGCGAAAAACGTTTTGTATCTTATTTGATGAAAATCGGTCAAAAATCAATCTGACTTGATCCGATTCAATACGAGGCACCCCCCCCCCCCCCCCCATGAATCCGAATCAACCCAAACCAAGTTTTCAATCCCACTCATTCCGACCTCGGATTAATTCGGATTAAAAAATTTGGTTTTGACTAATCTGAGCTCGGATTCATTCGGATTGAAATCTTGGTTTGGATTTATTTTGATTAATGCCTGGGATTGAATAGCATTAATTCGGTATGATTTTTGGCAGTTTTTCGTCAAACGAGATACAAAACGTCGTTCGGATTGGTTCAAAATGACTCGGAATGGTTCGGAAACTATTTTGGAATAGCTCAGAATAGCTCTGATTCGCTCAAAACAAATTTCAATCCCATACTTTCGTCTGGAGGCAGTAAAATTATTTTTACGAGTGCTTAAATGCAATCGCATTTAAAGGATGCTACAGACGAGATTACTCGATCTGAAACCCCGAATTACGGGATTGGACGATGTATCGAAAATAACGACACAAAAGCCGGTCACTTTCAGACCGGCGGGGTGTGCGTTCTGTAAATTGTTATGCACACACATATATGTTTGCATATGGATATGTATTTGTATATATTTCTGCGACGAAGGTCATGGAGGCCTTCGATGTGCGCTGGTAGAGTAAACATGTCACATCCGGTCTTGAATCGGTCTGGAACCAGCAGGGCCGTACCATCATTGGGGCCGGATAAGCACGTGCCACTGAAATCGCGTGTTCGTGGTCAGCTTTAAAAGTGAAAGAACTCTTTTGCTCAAAAACTTGCTCAAAATGACAATTTTGCCCTGCAGAAAATTCCAATTCATTCACAAAATATTTCAGAAACTTGAATTGTAATTGAAATTTTCAATTTTATAAGCTAATCTTCTTTTTTCTTACATTTTATTTAATCAATAATTGTTCATCAAAGATAATTTTAATAGAGATGCGTTCCTGTCCAAAAAGAAAAGGATAAAAATCAAGTCTTTGGCAACAGATTAAAGAAAAGAGAAAATTAGAGAGAAATGCAAAATGTATAAGTGACGTCTCTGAAAATGACCGACGGAAAGTCACAGCGGTCATAATTCTTTATGAGTGAAGAGAATTTTACTTTTCTAAACGATGATTCCTAAAATCGTGAAAACAACATAGACGTGTTTATCTTTTTCTCCAAATCTGCACGCATCATTGGCGAGGTTTAAACGGGTTACGACAGGGTAATCGACTCGGTGAGTTTTATGATGCAGCTCTGTCGCAGGGATATAAAACAGAATTTTTGATTCATAAATATCTTCAGAAGCTTTTTTCATCGGAAATGTTTACTTTACACAACATTTTTTTTGGAAAGTTGATATATTTTCTTTTGTTAATTAATTTTCATGAGAGATGTTGCAATTTCTCCTGGGGAGGAAAATGTTTGCTTTTAGGTGATATATTATAATAGTTTTTGAGAGTGATAATTTCAAATCTGTTTCAGTTTTGCACAAATTAAATCTGCAGATCCAAAATGGCGTACCTAGGCTTGTCATAATTTTAAAATCTTGAGTTTATTTTCATGATACTCAGTTCCTGTACATTCTTCAAGATATTTATTTCAAATTTGTAGTTATTAATGTGAAATTCAAAATGTTGGACCCAAAAATAGTAAATTTCGAAATATTGTAATTTTCCTTAAGGTTATGTGAAGGACTTGACTCTATCCAATACTTTTCGCCCTTCTCATTATTAAATTGATAACTCAAAGGGATTTTTCACAGCAGATAAACATGAAAGAAAGATCAAGGTATGCTAACTAAGAAAATTATTTGAAAAGATTACGCTGTAAAACTGTACTGTGAATTAAATAAAATAAAATTAAATTAAATTAAAAACTCATAATTGATTTAACTTTTGCTATACCAAAAATAGAATGACATTTTTTCAATGAAAAAGGGTGTAAAGAATTTCAAAATATTCTTCTTGATCATACATTTCAAAAACAATTTCTGATCATTTTATAAATTTAAAAGTTTTTAATTATTCTCGGTGTTAGTAAACCATGTTTTCAAAAATGCCAGAATAATTAAGTGTAAAATAAGGTTGAAATATGTTTTACATTTTGGAGTAGATTTATGGTCTCTAATATGGAAAGACTTTCCATAGAAAGTAAAATGATCTATACGTATATACTGGCGTGAGAGATTGATTGTCGATCGATTTATTTATCATGAAATCAGTGTTCTTTAAATCTGAATCTGTTAAAATTTTTAATAATTTCAATCAGTGGCTGATTTCTTGCTATGATTAAAGCAATCAAATTGTAAACATTAAAATTTTTGACAATTCATAATTTCTAAGTATTACTGTAGCAAATTAAAACACTAGGTAACAATTTAGATTTAAAAAATAGAAATTATATCGATCCACAATAATAATATTTGCATGTTGATAAATGTTTATTATAATTTTTGTAAAATTTCTCCCTTTAATTCTTCACACAATACCAAAGTTATGTTAAAAAATAGGACTCATATGTGCAATACTTACAGGTACTTTTTTCATAATTTAGAAATAAAGGTCACTGATGAGGACTCCAATCAGAGTCGAAACGTTTGATTAAAACTACTGTTTTTTTCATTTATGGACCCTAAAGCCAATCATTCAACATGCAAAACAATTTAGATTATTCAAGGATATAATTTTATAATATTATTAGATTAATAACAATATATATTATGAGTATCAAGCTGAGAAACTACCATTCAATTTAAAACACTTTAAGATACCTATTGTGGAGTATTATTGGAAATCTTGAATTCAATGCATTAAAATAGTGACATCATAGAATTTATGTAAATTTAACAAATATTTCAATAAAAATCCTTGTTTTTTTTGTAATTATATAGCATATTTGTGGATATGTATTACAGAAATGCCTGTTGAATTAACATTTTCAATAAAATTATTTTTACAAGAAAGTTATGAATTTTAAAGTGATATGTTTGATAACATGTCTGCTATTAAAAAAGAATCTGACTTTTTTTTTTGTTAAACTCACAGAAATTTTAGGCTGAAATTATTTTAACTTATGGACTCAGTGAATGTAACAGATTACCTACTACAAAACCATAAATATAAACGAAAGCCGATAAAAATTCCAATTTATAATTAATATCTTTTCCATTTTACAGGCTTGGAATGAGGCGTGTACTGCTTTTAAAACACATGATTATCAAACAGAAACCTAAATAGTATACTTTTTATCAAAACATTTAGTAATTCCGAGTACTAAATGTCTATTTTATGGTCTTTATATAATATAGACGAGAAACTTGTGCCAGTAATGTCATAGTTACTAAGTTATTGAATTTACGAAAGGTTCAGACTAGATCCGCCTTTTGTAACGTAACGGTCCCCCTTGATCGGTGCAAGGCCGTTCTGTTCCGTCCAAGTAGAATGCATGGAAAAGGTTGTCCGACCTACCGCAATTCGATGCACAGTGAACCTCGGCTATTGGCGTTACACACTTCTTCAAACTTGTAAGCGCTAGACTTTTAAAGAACCTCGTCAAAATCCCAACATAAAAGAATAAATTCAGTTAACAATTTTTCCATTAATAGCCTAGGCAAATTTTCGGTTACCTTTCACCTATCTTATGTCAGATAATCTTCTTCTAAGTTCCCTTACTCTCTTATTATTATGAAATATGGAAAAAAATGTATTCATTTATTCATGTATATACTTGCAAGAATAATTAAATAAAATTGAATCACTCATGTTCCTCAGACAACAGTTGTTATTATAATGAATTTTACATAACATATTTTCTTCCACACCCGTTTGCATCATCTAAATGAATATATTCTAAATATTTAATTGTTTCAACTAATTGAATCGTTTTATTTATGGATGCTCAAAAATATGGAACAATTTTGATTAGGAAAGAATTTTTTTGACTGCAGAAAAATGACTTCATGCAGAAAAAAAATTGTTTCATTTAAAAAAGCTCTTTTTAGATGAACAAAAATTTTATGTTTATTTAAACGGATTTGGTTGATTGATTTAAAGAAAAGTTTTGGTTAAATATACCAAATTATCCAATCTGCAAAAAATTGGTTGACACGACTAAATATTTAGTTGATTTACCCAAACCGTTGGTTGACTGTATATCAATGCATTTAAATAAAACCAAATTTTTAATAAATCAACCAAACTTTTCTCTGAAAACTTTTAACAAAGTAGCAAACATTTGGTGAGAAACTGTGGCTGCCTCGGAAATTCTCATTTCTGGCACAAGCATGTAGGCATTTTGAATTTAGGAGTCCCTGAACGAGAAAAATAGTCGACTCGCAGGAACGCGTTAGTCGAAAGCCAAGGCCAATTCTAACAAAGTTAGAATCCGAAGTAGAGAATGAAAACTGTTATTGTTCGGACTTGCCTTTTGAATACAGAGATTTATTTGACATGTTCTGTGCGATTGGTATTTCATAGATCTTAAACAAAACACATTTGTCAACATTATATTGAATTCCGATGAAAAAATTGCTTCTGGAATTTGAATAAACTAAAAGAGATTAGTTTCATAAGCAATTCTCTATTTCATTTTTCAATTAGAATTTTATTAGTATTTCTTAATAACGTATTGTTCACAGTAACAAAGAAATAACCAATACAAATATCAATATACTCTCTAAGTATAAAATATTTAAATTTTACTATTCATTTAATTGTCTCGGAATTAGGAAAATATATTACTAAACTAACTAAAGATAATAAACGACCTCTCACCAATTAATATTTAAAATAAATACTCATGAAACGATAAATCATTGATTTTTATTATTTGTATAAATATACTGAATTAATTTAGTAATTAATTTAAGGCCATGGATCAACAAAACCACATGACATGAATGTATATTAACCCAAGCAGAAATTAACAATTGGACCAACGTCGAACCAACGCTGGATACCAACTTCCGAAACAATTGACTCTCAAACGATTCTCTTCACTATTAAAGGATTTTCTATTCAAAATTGGCATGAAAGGAAATCCTTCAGCAGTTGAACGATTATCGTTTCAAATGCTAACCTTTTACAGTCAAAGTATTTCCTTTGGTCTTGAAATAAAATCCTTTCTCATACAAAAAAATAATAATTTCGAAGATAAAATAAAACAAATTGTATGATATAACCTATCTAATATAAATATTAGAAATGTACACAAGCCCAACTTTGACAAATGCCAATATTAAATCGGTTATCATCAATACTACAATAACAGTAAAACGATTCTGTTGATAGACAAAAGAAATCTGCTTAATTTCAATGGATGCATTCTGAAAGGAACGTAACTTCACTATCAATAGACTTTTTTTAGAGTGTACCAGTATCGAATCAACTTTGTACAAACACTGGTATTTTACAGTGTTAATTATCAGAGTCGATTAAACACTGGGTGGACCTTGTACACTTACTGTCGGAAAATAACTTTTTCCACAGTGGGAGGAAGGTTGGGCCTGTTGTACATCCAACATTGTACAAACGCTGGTATTTTACAGTCGACTACCGGGGCTGAATAGACACAGTCGGCAGAGTGTCATGATTTCTGCTTCGGAATTTATTCCTGTAATACAATTTGTTTAATTTACAGAATATTATTCTGAAAATGTAAAAAACAATATAAAACACAACAAAGAACCTCTGTTAACTTTTTTTTAGAGAAAATTGTGGGAAACAGTTTTTCAGAAAAGATAAAACTGAATGAGTTATCGACAATAATTAGAGTTAACTGTAAAATGTTAACACTAAAACGAAATTTATAGACATTACAATATTACATTACAATTTCGAAACCTTAAATGCAGTTTTTGATCTTCTTAAATATCTAATATCTCTTGATATTTTTCTTATGTCTTGCTTGAAAAGTATTAAAATTAGATTAATAAATTTCTTGATTGATAATTAGACTCTTTTTAAACTTTGAAACTAGACAGAATCTGACAAAAAAGCTTAAACTACAACGTTTTGGCAAGATCTGGACTGAGCCTAACTACAGAACATCACAAAATTTTTCCACACAGGATAAGAACAACAGAGAAAAAATTTTCCTTTCTATCCCCCATGAATCGATACCTTGTTTGAATAAAGAACGAAGTTCAATGAGCGAGGGAAACTTTCCTCTCTTGGCTTTTGTGCCACATTTTTCTCACTTTTTGTGGTCCTAAGAAGATAAGAGCTTAAAGATAAAAAAAAATTGTTCCAAGAGAGACAAATATTTGACTTTCATCAATTAAGAAACGATCTTTTCAATGATTTACATAACATTGGACAATAAGAATTAATAATCGTTACAGCATTGCAGAAAATAGTATATTTTTTAATTGTCAAATAAGATAGCCCACACTTCGGGAGATCATACTTTTATTTATTTTCACATAAAAGCAAAGTCTTTCAATTAATGGATTTTCGAATTTAAAAATTTTAATTTAAAATTTTAATTTAATGGTGCTTTTTGGCGAACATTTTTATCAGGAATCCAATCCGAGCAAATCTGAGACATTTCAAAATCTTTTTCCGAACCAATCCAATAAACGGTTTAAATTTCGTTCCATGCAAATCGGTTGAAAATCGATCCAACTTAATCCGACCAAACCAAGACTTTAATTCCAATAAATCTAAATGAATTTGTGCTCGAATTTATTTAGTTTAAGTTGGATTGATTATCAACTGATTTGTATTAAAGAAAACTTGGACGGACAGTCGGAAAAAAAATTAATCGAAACAACCATTTTCTTAGTTTCTTTTCCATCTATACACTGAGAAAACTGGAGTGTCAAACTTTGAGTGTCAAAATTTAGATAGTCAGTCTGAACTTCTAGATAGTACAACACTCTTTCCGAGATTTTTCTTTTTGGTCAGGGAGACACTCATTTGATATTCTGCTTAACTGTTACCAGAGTGTCAGAATCACTATAAAGAGTGTCGATTGGTGAAATACGCGCCAAAATTGTAAAGTCACGTGGGTTCGCCTATTTTTCCTCCAATATCACCAGCGTGGACTCTAACCTCATTGCCGGTTTCGCGTCCTTTACGTGTTAAAGTGTCACGAGGGTTATTTTTACCAACTAATTGGTGAGTACCTATTTCACTTGCTATAATAACATAATAATTGTGAAAGCTTAAATGTAATAGTTTTGAGGTTAGCCATAGAGGTAGAATATAGTCTATTTTTCCCTCTTCGATAATCTATTTTTCTCTCTGCGATGATCAACTTTTCCCTCTAAAGTATTCAAGTTGACCATCTTATTTTCACAATCCACAGGTAATAAGTTACACTATCTAGAAGGCTGTCCTATAGTTTAACCTCAAATATAGTCTGCTTCACCCTCCAAATGTTTAGGTTGACACTCCAGTTTTCTCAGTGTAATTTTCTATAATATTCTTTTATTGAGTTTTTTTCAGTGGAAGTATAGAAACTTTTATCTCGAATAAAATAAGCTATGAAAAGATCGAATTAGATGAAAATTATAGATTTCTGATTGGTATAACTATATCATAAAAAACAGCTAAAAATAAATAAAAATTTTCCATCAATTCCAAACATGAAAAATCTGCCCGCTTGGCGGGCACATTCTCATCGCACGCTTCGCGCTCCGTTCTTTTTGGACCTCGCATTTAGCGCTCGGTCTTATGCTCTTCGCATACATTTAAGTTTATTTCTTATAATTTGATACTGAAGCTCAAACCAATTTTATAATAATATTACAGTTGATGTGAATTACACATTTTTTCAAAGTCACTAAATTTGTTTTTGAATTTAGGTGAAACAGGAAATTCAATTTACTTAAGGCTCTATCGGCCTTAAGAACACATTCTCATCATGACACTCGCGCTTCGCGCTCGATTTTCTATATACATATCAGTAACTTTTTAATAAATTACATGATTAAAATAATTTATTTTCTTCCAAATATCTCAAAAAGGAAAAACAATCGTAGACTTTATTTAAGGAAACAATTTTGCAGAACAACGCTTATTTTGTATCACACATATTTAGGTTAAAAAATGGAATTTTTTCAATAGTGTTTCTTATAATCAAAACGTAAAATATACATCCTGTCGAGAAAGGTCTTGATGAGAATTTATAGACCCCATTTAGGCAAATAATTTTCCATCTAAACGTTTTTTTCATCTCCCATATTTTTTTTTAAGAAATGGAATTTTTTAATTTGAATCGTATTTTTTGAAATTGAAACGAAAAATATATGTTTTATCAGAAACTGTATGAGACAAAAATTGTAGATCTTTTTAAAACGAACAAATTTGCATTTCTACGTTTTTTTCGTACTTCACATATTATTGTTAAAAAAATTAAATTTTGGATTTTTAATAGTATTTTTTTAAATTAAAAAGAAAAATGTACATCTTATGAAAAAATGTTTCAATTGAAATTTGTAGATCTTTATGTAGAAAATACTTTTGTATGATAACTTTTTTTCATATCTTGTATAATTTAACTAGAAAATGAAATTTTGATGTTGACTTTTTTTCAAGTTTTAACATGCTGTAACATTTATAATTTTGGTTTAATCGAAAAATGTTATTAAGATAATTAGTAGTGATTTATGAGCACTATTAATAACCAGTATTGGAATTTTTGATTTTTTTAAAAACACAAAAAATGGTCGTTATCGAGTATACGACCTACTATTACAGACCGACAGATAGACAAACACTTTCGTAAAAACCGTTTTTTCTTACTCAGGGGGTCTCAAAACGTAAAGATTTCATGAAAATTTCAAAAGTCATTTTTCACATAAAACTAATACCTTCTCATCCATGATGAGAATGTAAAAATCTGTAATTTGCATCCGATTGTAACTTTTTATGGCTCTTTTCATACTCGATAAAATAAAATGATAAATTAAAAAATCTAAGGTAATAGTTGGTTCGATTAACTTTTCTTCGGACTTGGATTGGAGTTACAGTTTAATTCGGCTTAAGTCGGATTGATTTTAAACCGATTTGCATCGAGGGAGACTCAAAACGTTTTTCGAATTGGTTTGGATAGAGATGGCTTGGATTCGCTCGGATTGAATTCCAATTTGAAACTTTTGCTAAGGTTCTTATACCGTTGGTTTCAATGTGAGTTTTCTCATGCTTGCGATGTATAAGTTTTATTAAAATTGTTAAATTTTTTTTCGACCCAGAATTTTGTAGAAAAATTGAATACAGAATGAGGTCTCATGCAATGAGCGCATAATGTGAAGCTAGCATGAGGCCTAATATGCCCAATTCTTACGACATAGTGCTTTACGCGTTAAATCAACTTCTCCTCGTAAAATTATGACGTCACGGCCGGCGATAAAACTTTAAAAGAACACTTAAGCTCATATGTCGCTTCAGGGTCATTAAGTTAACAAAATCCTCGAAGATAATAATTGACATTGCAAGTTTATTTGATTCATAAAAATTGAAAGAAAAATATTTTTTAATAAGGGTTTAGTGCTCATATAAAATTGTAATAGCTTGGAAGAATTCAATTAATTGTTGGCAAAAAGGTTTAAAGCCTAAGGCTTAAGATAGTTGTGCCAAAAAATAGATCTCTGAAAAAAAAAGTTTTCCTATGATTTTAAGTATTGAAATAATATTGTCAGTCGTATCTTGCGAAAGAAAAAACATTATTTTTTATTCGTTGTAGTATTTTTGACAATTTTTAAAATTAAGGACGTTCTCTTGCCTGTAGATGTGCTCATCCTACTCTATTATAGGTAGTGGGATTACTGTTAAGCTTTCTAACCGAATGAGTTGAGCACCGTTTATGCGCAAAAGTAACAAAATGTGTCTTCTGCGTCGATTTGTGGATTTAGCAACACCGCTTTCCTGTCTTTCTCATATCGAGTCGAAAGCATATGGTGTGAGAGAGGTTATATTATGAGTTTATTGACAGTTTGTAAATACTAATAAGATTTATAATAAATTTCGCAACAAAAATGGATTTTTTATTTCACAAAAATCAGCTGCTCGTAAAAACAAAGCTCTGGAAGCAATGTCAAATGTAAGCGTACGCGCGCGCTGTTGATACTGTGTTGCCAAGTCACCATATTTGCTTCAGCAAGCCGGCTAAGAATTTGTGCAACTGCGAGTTTCAACAACGTATATCTTCAAAAGTAGTGCCGGTACACGTATTTTTTATGATGGCATACGATTCCTTATAATCTCTAGTATAATATACTAGTTTTCCAAAAAAATCTAAAGAAGATTGTGCTTTTAATGTAAAGAAAGGTATCGCGAAACTGAACTACGCCTATCTAACACGTGTTAAGAGATTCAACTTTAGAGTTTAATTTCTCGATTTTAAGTACCGGTCTTGATGCTAATCTTTTTACCGCTTTGTAGATCATGGTAAAAAGTACTTATTTACGAAGTTTGAAAGAAATCTAAAGAAAAGTGATTTTCAAAAGAACGTCCTTAACGAAAAATAATACCTTCAATAATGTTTTTTATAACAAAGTTTCTCCTTACTGTCGGTTCTTACCAATTTTTTAAAAATGATTAGATTTTCATAAATCATAGCTTGTTTCTTCGGCTCCGTAATGCTCGATGTCGCGCTGCACGCTTCGGAATTTTTGAACGTCGCGCTTCGCGCTCCGTTCTTTCTGGACCTCGCGCTTCGCGCTCGTTCTTGTGCTCTTCACATACATTCAAGTTTATTTATTATAATTTGATACTGAAGCTCAAACCAATTTTATAATAATATTACAGATGATGTGAATTACACATTTTCTCAAAGTCACTCAATTTCTTTTTGAAGTTAAGTGAAATAGGAAATTGAATTTACTTAAGGCTCTATCAGCCTTAAGGAACACATTCTCATCATGGCGCTCGCGCTTCGCGCTCGATATTCTGTATACATTTCAGTAACTTTTTAATAAGTTACATGATTAAAATAATTTATTTTCTTCCAAATCTCTCAAAAAGAAAAAACAGTCGTAGACTTTATTTAAGGAAACGATTTTGCAGAACAATGGCTTTACCAAGGACCCACCTTATTTCGTATCTTACATATTTTGGTGAAAAAAATCGAATTTTTTTAATATTAAAAATCAAAACATAAAATATACCTCCTGTCCCGAAACGTCTTAATGAGAATTTGTAGACCTCATTTAGGCAAACAATTTCCCATCTAAACGTTTTTTTTGTATCTCACATATTTTGTCTAAAAAATGGAATTTTTTAATTTTAATCGTATTTTTTGGAATTGAAACGAAAAATATATGTTTTATCAAAAACTGTATGAGACAAAATTTGTAGATCTTTTTGAAACGACAAACTTTGTATTCTTACTTTTTTTTCGTATTTCGAATATTATTGTTAAAAAATTGAATTTTGGATTTTCAATATTTTTTTTTGGAATTAAAAAGTAAGATATGCATCTTATGAAAAAATTTTACATTTAAAATTTGTAGGACTTTATGTAGAAAATGATATTGTTTCATAACGTTTTTTCGTATCTCGTATAATTTAACTGGAAAATGGAATTTTGATTTTGACTTTTTTCGAATTTGAATATGCTGTAACATTTCTAATTTTGATTTAATCAAAAAATGTTATCAGGATAATTTGTAGAGATTTATGAGTACTATCAAAAACCAGTATTGGAATTTTTGATTTTTTCAAAAACTTATTTTCAAAAACACAAAAGTAGTGCTCCATCCCTCAATTTGGATTGGATGTGGCTGGTTAACGAACTTGTCCTTACTTTTTCGGCTCTAATAAAGTGTACCAAAGCTCAATTCAATCTGATAATTCTATCGAGAGTTATGCCGCACACGACCTACAGACAGACAGACAGACACACACTTTCGTAAAGTCTCAAAACGTAAAGATTTGATGAAAATTTCGAAAGTCATTTTTCACATAAAACCAATACCTTCTCATCCATGATGAGAATGTAAAAATTTCTAAATCTTCAAATACAGTTATTTTTGAAAAAATGTTTCTTTTAAAAAATTTTTTTTAACCATTTTAACCACTAAAAACTTCATTTTCTAAATTAGAAACGAGAGTTGTAAAGGGTATTTAAAACTATTTATAATTATTTAAAGAATTTGAAAATCAAACTCAACTAATTAACTTGAAATATTTATAAATTTGTATATTTAAAATATTTATATAAAAATTTGAAACTCACAAAAAAGATTAATCAATAATAAATATAAATAAATAATGCTTTTAATAATGTTTCTCGTAATAGAATTTTTCTTTTCTAACCCTCATACCAATTTTTAAAAAATGTCTGGATTTTCATAAATCATTGCTTATTTTTTCAATCTTTTTGGCAAGTTTTAAATTTGGTTTTATAAAGAATGATATTTTTTTCATAAGACATGACTGATGATATCATTTCATGTCTTAAAATCATAGCAAAAATTTTTTTCCAGAGACCTGTTTTTTGGCACAAATACCTTAAAAACTGAAATAATTAAAAATTAAAATTTAATATTCTGGATAAAATAATAAATTAGGAAGCTTTTGTATTGGAATGAAAAGTTCAACGCTGCGTTCCAACAGAAAGTGAGTGAAAAGAAAAAAAAAGTTGGTTATCCCATCTTTCCTCTTTTGACTTAATTTTTTCTCCTTTCGCCCCTTCTTATTAATATGAATCATCCTGAAATTTTGATGATCTCACGTTTGGCCTCCAGTGCTTTATGTATTACTGCGCTTTATCGAACAATTAAAGCCACATTCTGTTATAATCTTATGTTTAGATTGAATTTTTATAAACATTTAGCAATATTTTATTTGACAAACTTTTAAATAAAAGTTTGAAATTTCATGCAAAAATTCAAAAACGGAATAATTTAATGCGCAAAAATGTAAATTTGGATCAGGAAGATTATGATTATTGATTAAGCTTAGAGGTCATTTATAATATGATTGCGCAACAGTTTCTGGGAGGATGTTTATTGAGTGGTATTACGTTTTATAAACGTTTCAAACAGTGGAAATTAATTACGTTGGTGTTGTTCAAATAAAATAAAATAAATTTCCAATTTAAATATCATAATATTATAGAATATAGGATATGGATAATATTTAAAATAAAAATATTTAATATCAATTTTGAATTAATTATATTTGCAATATCTCAAATATTTCAAATATCCATAGTGTATTTCCAAGATCAAATTTTTATCTGAATAAAAAATAAATAGCCATCAGTCATTTAAATCCAAGTCAACTCTCCTAAACTTCTTTCAAACTGGATCAATACCAAAACCTTGAGTTTTTCCCCTAATCTTTTGGACCACCCTTGAGGGTCCTTTGTGTTTTATATTCGTGTCCTTTAAAATCAAGTTCAAGGTGTGCCAGCGTATCTGACGAGCTACTGTTGGGGCTAAGAAATACTAAAATGGAAAATCCAACTCTAAGGAACTCACAGAATTGGTTTGTAATAAGGAGTTAATTTTGAGGATAATTAAATTTAAGTAAATTTACAGCGAAACCAGTTTTAAATTGAAATTAGCAAAGTAAGCATTCTAATTCTAAACATTCGCAGCCTGACTCGTCAAAACAGCATCTGAACAAAAAATTTGTCAGGACAAAAATAGTTTTAATCGAGCACTTTTCCGAATCCAGGAAATTATACCTCTCAAGGACTATTTCAATTTTCTTAACAGAAATTCTATAGCCACTGGCAAATCACTACAGACAATACTTGATAAGTATCAAAAAACTGTTCATTATATGAGCAAAGAATCTATTGCGAATTATCATCCGCATCTATATAAAGGAAAAGTGTAAACGAAAAATGTGAGGATGCAAATTTGTAGAACTTATTTTAGCAAACAATTTCTCATTCTGATGTTTCGCCATATTTCGCATATTTTGGTGAGAAAATCGAATTTTTGATTTTCAGAAGTGTTTTTTAAAACTAAAACAAAAAATTAGTCATTTTCTCAAATTCACTAAGGTTCTTTTTCAGTTTAAGTGAAACAGGAAATTCAATTTTCTTAAGGCTCTATCGGCCTTAAGGAACACATTCTCATCACGACGCTCGCGCTTCGCGCTCGATTTTCTGTATGCATTTTTGTAACTTTTTAATAAATTACATGATTATTGATAAATTTATTTTCTTCCAAATATCTCAAAAAGGAAAAACAATCGTAGACTTTATTTCAGGAAACGATTTTGCAGAACAACGCTTATTTCGTATCTTACATATTTTGGTGAAAAAAATCGAATTTTTTCAATATTAAAAATCAAAAAATTAAAATATACATCCTGTCGAGAAATTTCTCGATAAGAATGTGTAGACCTTATTTAGCCAAACAATTTTTCATCTAAAAGTTTTTTTTGTATCTCACATATTTTGTCTAAAAAATGGAATTTTTGAATTTTAATCGTATTTTTTGGAATTAAAACGAAAAATATATCTTTTATCAGAAACTGTGTGAGACAAAATTTGTAGATATTTTTGAAACGAACAACTTTGTATTCTTACGTTTTTTTGTATTTCACATATTATTGTTAAAAAATTGAATTTTGGATTTTCAATGGTTTTTTTTTAAATTAATAAGAAAAATATGCATCTTATGAAAAAATGTTACAATTCAAATTTGTAGGACTTTATGTAGAAAATAATATTGTATCATAACGTTTTTTCGTATCTCGTATAATTTAACTGGAAAATGGAATTTTGATATTGACTTTTTTCGAATTTGAATATGCTGTAACATTTCTAATTTTGATTTAATCAAAAAATGTTATCAGGATAATTTGTAGAGATTTATGAGCACTATCAAAAACCAGGATTGGAATTTTTGATTTTTTCAAAAAATTATTTTCAAAAACACAAAAGTAGTGCTCCATCCCTCAATTTTGATTGGATGTGGCTGGTTAACGAACTTGTCATTACTTTTTCGGCTCCGATAAAGTGTACCAAAGCTCAATTCAATCTGATAATTCTGTCGAGAGTTATACCGCACACGACCTACAGACAGACAGACAGACAGACGGACAGACAGACAGACAGGCAGACACTTTCGTAAAAACCCTTTTTTCTGACTCAGGGAGTTTCAAAACGTAAAGATTTGATGAAAATTTCGAAAGTCATTTTTCACATAAAACCAATACCTTCTCATCCATGATGAGAATGTAAAAATATACATCTTACAAAAAAATATGTGAATGCAAATTTGTAAAACTTTTTCCAGTCAATAATTTTGTATGATAAAGTTTTTTTGCATCTTGTATAGTTTTACTGAAAAATGGATTTTTAATATTGATTTTTTTCAAGTTTTAAAATACTGTAACACTTCCAGTTTTGTTTTAATTGAAAAATTGTATGAGGACAATTCTATTCGAAAGATTCGTGTCCACAGACAACGAAGACGATGTGGTGACAGGCGGATAGATAGGGTTGAAAAAACCTTTTTTTCGGATTCAGGAGATTATGAAACGTGGACTTACAAGAATTGGTATTTTTTACGAAAGGTCAAAGCGGCAGTGAAACTCATGCCTTGAGAGTTTTCATTCAGACACAAATGCCTGAACCAAAAATAATTATTTGGAAATTATATCAAAAAGTCGTAGACAAAGATGAAAAAGTGTATTACAAATGTAATCGCCAGAAAAACAATTTAGAAAATTGTTTAAAAAAGGAATAAATACTGTGGTGCTAACTTAATAAAGTTAGATTTACCTAAGTAGCTTAATATAAACTAAATATATATATTTAGTTTTGTTTATTCGAAAGATAATGAAGGTTAAGTAAAAAGACTGTATAATATACGTTTAAATCGAAATGTCTTTAATTATTTCTGAATAAAAGTTCCTTACTGTTCAAAAAATTCAATCAACAAATGAATTCATATTCTGAGAAATACTCTCTTAATCTGTATCAGTCAAATTTTCACTGATTGAATCAGTGATTTGCATTTTCACTGATTCACATTTTTTAAAATAAATAATTTAAATAAAATTATTTACTCTGTTGTATACTAAATATTCCTTATTTTTCATATTGTACATAACATTACAAGTACATATTTGTTACGTCGTCGCTGAACGACGGTCGGAGCAAGATATAAAGAATAATTATATTAATAATAATTATACTATTTTCTTGTGGATTCCTGCCCTATCAAGGGTAGAAGACCGCCCGCACTTTACGAATTTAATCAGGTTCTTGGCAAAAGAGGAAGGGAGACAGAAAGAAATCCAAATTCAGCACATGATACCCTTTTATTTAGATAAAAAAAACTTACTTGTCCTGAGAGTCCAGAGGGATGGGTTGTTCTCCTTTCGTTTATTTTTCGGCAACCGGGACTGGCTCCGGAACTTGAATTTAATGCCTATTTCTACCGAGTTCAGGTGTACTCGGGCAGCGGATGAATTTAGTGCACTTCAATTTTTTCCACCCAAGAAGATTCGTCTGATTTATTAAGTAATTTCTCTTTTTATTACTCGGTACCGCTCGCGCGCGTCAGCGGTCCGTACTACGGTGGAAAGAACTTCCAACGACGAACTTGACTTATAGGGCGCAATCGTTGACCCAAGCGTTCAATTCATCAGGCTCTGGATATTCAGAGTCTGATGATGAGGTCAACCAACGAACCCTTCAAGTTTCAAAAATAGACTGGTTAACTAGCTGTCGTGGAGGTCCTCCGAGAGTACCCCTCCAAAACCGAAGAACGAAAACCAATCCCCCCGAGGATACCCTTGACCAATACGAGAAGAGTGGGCGAAAAAACCCAAAATTATTGATAGGTAGAGAGAGGGTAAGTATGGGTCACATAGGCCCTGACCTGGGAGTCTTGGCTCCTCATTAAACCAATTCAATGGTTTACTAATCCTCTGGACAACTTTCCTTGGATGGTAAATTGTTTTATTGACCCGCTCTCTAATTTTCGAATTCTATGAGTGCAATAACTTGTACGTGCCCCATGAATCGGTAATTTCCTATTATTGGGTTTCTAAGCAGAGGACCCGAACGCATTGAAGTGTTTCTTCCAATGGTCAATTGTATCCTCGCAAGAATTGTCGGAGTGCTGGAACAGACGTTTATGTTCTTGGATGGACGAAATTAGTTTTTGAGATTGTTATATTGAATAAACTGAACTTTCCAAAGTTTATGAGAGATCTTAAGGGAAAATCCAAAGGGAATCAAAGGACAGACCATTCTTCAAGACTCTACAGGACAACTGAATAGCATCGATAAAATTAAAGTTGAATGACAGTACATAGGGTATAAGTAAGTAGGTTGAATCTTAAAACCTTTACAATGTGGAGAATAACTATGAATAATCTTAACCTAGGCAACATAAGTGTAATGGTTATAGACATTGTAAGTAATTATTGTAAATGAATATAGTAAGTTAAGTCTAGCATGAAGCTCACAATACAGAGAATTAAAGTTATAGTTTATCTTAACCTAAGCAATATAATCGTAATAAACATAGCACATAGCTCATAGTATAAAAAGAATAAAATTATAACTCATAGAATCGTTCCGTTAACTAAGCTTAATCCATAAAAGACCTTTATACTAATCAATACTATTGTAATTGTGGGCCCACTATTTATTTTGATTAACACGCGAAACGAGGTGAACTATTATCTAGCCTAATTATAAAGGAGAAAGAAATCTCTTTCTCTTCCTCTCTGCTCCTCTCACAATCGAAACAACGAAAAGGGGTAAGTACATAATGCTACGTCCGGACGTAACACCTCCCCCTTCTTAAGATGGAAGTTGGTTCGGTAAGTTCCATCAAGACGAGCATGATCGAGGCTGACTTGCGAGGCGGGAAAAACAACGTCGGATGTATCATGGCGTCCTATAACATTGAATCGGCAATGGACCCGCTCGACCCACATTAGTCAGCGTGTATCTTGTTTACATTATTCATGATCTGAGTTGAATTGGATACTGCCTTCTAAACTGTGCAATTCCTTGTTAACACTATTAATTTCCTTAACCTTGAGAAGAGCAGAAAGATGAAGATCGCAACATTGTATCCGAATTCGTAACTTGCCTTGGTCGCAAATTCTTATCTTCGGTAGTAACCTTTTTATTATTATTATTGCATATATATACACACATGTACGCGCATACACACATACACATGCACATACAAACATAAACATGCATATACGCACATACACGCCCACATGAATACATACATACACACACATACATGCATACATATGTCCTCTCTCTATCTCTCTTTCCCCTTATTTATTTATTTTTTTTTTTTCTAATTCTAATATCTAAGATGCAAGGGAATCTTGAAAATGATTGTGAAAGGATCATGCAATCATGTGGCTTAAAAATCGTGCTAAATATAAAGATAAAGAAATAATAAAAATCGAAGAAGGTGAGGTAAAATGACATAAACTCGTATCATGCGGTGTGTACTGACTACGACATGCATCCAACTATTACCGTGCAAGCCCTTTATTATTGTGCTGTGAACTCCTCGTTCTGATCTCACAACGCTGCTGGTCCCTGCAGTGGCTGCGTGGAGGCTCGAAGTCCTGTTGTGCCTCAAAAACAAAAACTTGAAAGAATATGCGTAAGACATTGGTGGCATCCTGGACCTGATAGAAATCCAAGGCTTGTTCTGCAAGAAAAAGAGTTAATATCTAGTCTTCCAAATCGGAATCTGACGATTCCGTAAGATAAGCCAGTTTCACTTTGTTCATATGCTTGCCCTCTCGACGGCCTTCGTGATTCAAGATTACTACATTGTTACAATCCAAGATATCTACTATCGGAAAGGGCCCGTCGTAGTACTGGCCTAGCTTTCCTTGCTTGGGCTCTTCCAGAGCAAGAACGAAATCACCTATCTTAAATTGTCTTTCACGCGCGCTTTTATCATAGTGTTCCTTCGAGCGCTGTTTCGCTTGAATTAGGTTATCTCTAGCGCGCGCACGAATGTCTGATATGTGTGTTATCAACTCTTGCAAATATGAACCATACGTTTGCAACCGGTCAACAGGCGGAAAGGATGAGGGGATTCTAATGTTTTTTCCGAAGATTAATTCATGGGGAGAGAATTTTGTGCCTTCATGTGTCGAGGCATTGTAAGACATCATGGCGAAGGGGATGAGGCGATCCCAGTCCTCGTAGTCTCGGATGTAATGTTTTAGATAATCAGCCAGTACCTGGTGGCTGCGTTCAAGACTTCCATTAGTTTGAGGGTGGTAGCCAGACGTGGTTACATGCCTTATTCTGAATAAGGTGGCCAAGTTTCCCAGGAGATTGTTAATGAACTCTCCCCCTCTATCCGTCAAGATGGCACGTGGACAACCAAAGATTGAGATGAAATGACGTGCGAATGCATCCGCCACCGTGGAAGCTCTTTTATTAGGAATAGGTGTTGCCAAGCAATATTTGGTTAAATTATCTTGCATTGTGAGGACGTAGCGGTTACCGTCAGGCGTAAGCGGTAGAGGACCCACCAAGTCCAATGCTACTTTGTCAAATGCATTTGCTGGGGTGTCCGTGATAATCATTGGTTGTCGGGTCTTAATCCGCACCAGTTTTTGTTTTTGACAACTGAGACAAGTGCGGATGAAATTCATAATATCCGTCTTCATCTCCGGCCACACGAAACGACTACGAACGAGTTTGAAGGTTTTCGTTACCCCCTTGTGCCCGCCCACAAGGCTCGTATGATATTCTCTTATTATTTCTTTCCTTCTTTCCGCGGGAGGCACCTGAACTTCCCCGGAACAAAATGTAAATGTGGTTCCGCTATTTCCGAATATCAGCTTAATGCTATCTTGCAGAGAATTTACTGGTAAATTGTCGAGACCGTCTTCGACCAGGGATATCCTAACTTTATTGATTCCGACCTTTTTCATGGCAGCCTTTAAACTATATAAAGCATAGTAAAGATCTTCAATGGACGCGATATCGTAAGATTTGTTTTTTAAGAAAACACTGAATGTGTGAACGCTACCAATTTTAGAAACAATAACTTGTCCCTTGTTTGGCTCTTTCTCACGCAGCCTTTCGAGGTCTATGAGGTCCAGGTCAACCAGGGTACGACCGATAGCTGTATTCAACACACAATCTGTAGATAAAAAGTGAACCAAGTTATCCCTAGTCAAGGTAAGAGGGTCTCGCGTATTTTTTAACGTAAGAGGAGTTCCAGAAATTGCAGAAGATACTGGGGGGTTAACCGAGGAAAATTCCCTTATAGGTACTGGTTGTGGTTCTCCTTCATCGAAGGGTGGAATAGTTTCGTACAGTCCCAAAATAGCAGGTTTCTTTTTCTGCAATTCACCAGAAGCTGGAGGAGGGTCGGGCTTCGGCGGAGAGAACAAGGGAGATCTGGCCGAAATTAACTGCTCTGGGGAAGGAGCAATAGTCTCGTCGAAGTTTGGGCCCGTATGTATGACTGTTTGGTCGAGTTCACAAAGAGTGGCATCGCTAGAGTCAGCGTCAGATGGCTCCGATTGCGGTGGCAAGACAATCACAGGAGAGGGAAGTAAATCGACAATTTCGCCAAACGGAGCCGGGTTTGCTGGCTTGGCTGCAACCACTGAACCCTTGTCACTTGTGGTGTCATTATTGAGTGGTTTATGTGTTCCCTGCGTCGGGGGGGTACACTCGAGATTAGCAGGAGTGGAATCGCACACTCCCGAGTGTGACACATCTTCCTGCGGTGGAAGGTACTCACTGTCGTTAGGAAGTCGAATCATTCGTCTCCTTGGCTTCCTCCCTCGCACCTTCCTTCGAGTCGAAATGTTACAAAAATCCGTCTCGTCGTCTGATGAATATGAATAGGAAGGACGGAGGTCAGCCTCATGACGCAATCTAACTCGAGCGCCGATTCCTATATCCTCTGCGGACTGAGGTTCTTCAGGTGGAGGTGGGGCGGCAGGCAATTTACGCGGGCGACCACGTTTTTTTGTTTGAGCAGCAATTGGTAAAACTGCTTTAGGGGGAATCTGGTCCACCGGATTTCGCGAAAGCGCATCGGCATTTGAATTAACCCTTCCGGGTCGATATTTGATCTCGTATTCAAAGTCGAGTAATCTTAATCGCCAACGGAGAAGACGGGATGCTGGGTCGCGTGTGTTATGAAGCCAAACAAGCGCCTGATGGTCGGTTACGATAGTAAATTTTCGACCATACAAATAGTGGCGAAAATGCTTTGTAAAAAATACGACTGCGAGACATTCCCTTTCGGAAGCAGAATAATTTGATTCCGCTCGATTCAGGGTACGCGACGCAAAGGCTATGGGCAGATCTTCTCCGATTTTACCCTGACTTAAAACCGCGCCAATAGCATTGGCGGAGGCGTCGGTGGTCAGGATGAAAGGAAGGTTGAAGTTCGGACACTGCAGAATCGGCTCGTGGCAGAGTGAATCACGCAAATCCTCAAACGCTGCCTGTTGTGCTTCCCCCCAATCGAAGGCGCGACCCTTCTTTAAAAGATTCGTTAGAGGTTTACTTCTCGAGGCAATATTAGGAATAAATCTCCTGTAATACCCAACGAGTCCCAGAAACTCCCTGATATTCTTAGCACTCCCGGGTATCGGGAAATTTTTTACAGCCTCTATCTTTTTGGGGTTTGGTCGAACACCCTCGGCAGAAATCACGTGTCCCAAATAACCTACTTCGGTGGCTAGAAAGGTACACTTCTCTGGTTGCAGTCGGAGGCCGGCATCCGAAAGTCGTCTAAAGAGTCTAAAAATCTTTTGATCGTGTTCGTCTAAGCTGGCTGCAAACACAACTATGTCATCAATGTACACGAAAAGTTCCGTGCCCTGCAGTCCAACCAGCACGCGATCGATCATTCTTTGAAAAGTGGGTGGAGCTCCCTTCAACCCAAATGGCATTCTATTAAATTCGTAGTGGCCATTATCGGTTGAAAAGGCAGTCTTGTGCCTGTCCCTCGGGTCCATCGGTATTTGATGAAACCCGGAAGCCAGGTCGAAAACAGAAAAATATTTTGCCCCGCCAATGCAGTCCAGTATCTCTCCTATGTGAGGGAGCGGGTAAGCATCGCCTATGGTTTTCTCATTGAGTGCTCTAAAATCGATGACAAGGCGCCACTTCTTATTCCCATTTTGATCTGCCTTCTTTGGGACAATCCAAAGGGGAGAATTATATGGAGAAGAAGAAGGGCTGATTATTCCATTTTCCAAGAGTTTGGAAATTTGCTTCCTCACTTCAGCTTTATGAATAGGTGGATAACGGTACTGTTTTCGGAAAATCGGTACATCATCCACAGTTGGTATTTGATGCTGAGTGAGAGCGGTTCCGGGAAGCTCATCGCCCTCGAGTAAGAACAAATGAGGAAAAGTTTCGAGATAGCTACTCACGCGTTGTTGGCGATGAGGACCGAGTTCCTCGTATTTGATTTTTTTCTTTATTAGGCCTAACCTTTCCTCACGAGAAAGATTAAACTTCCTTTCACCAACCAGGATCTCATCGAGACAATCTGATTCCTCATCAAATATGTCATACGGAGTTAATTCCTGGGGTGGAATTTCCATCTCTATTTCCTGTTCGGTGGAATTTATTGCCAACACGAAACAACGCCCTCCTTCGACCGAAACGGCAGCGTTCCCGATAAAAACGCCCTCAGGAGAATCAAGGAGGGGCAAGAACCCTTCCCTAATATCAGCATTTGTAACGCTGATAGGAACGACCTGACGAGTACGCGCACCGAGCACAACCTTATTGGCAGTATTTGGTGGCCGGCGCAATAGCCGAATCTCGGTGGCTGTTACAACAGAAACCGAACCTTCGGACACCTCTTCGATTGGTTGGAGTGTCAAGAATGGGATCGGTTTAATTGGGTCGTTGCTTAATACAACGGTATTGTGGTGGAAGGATATTTCTGCCTTTTCGGCGCGAAGGAACTCCAACCCGATGATTCCATTTCCAGGCAGAGGAAAAGAATCGTCAAAAACGTGAAACTTCGTTCGCGTACCCAGAAGATCAATGAAAATAGACCCGATACTGGTCAAGCAACCGGACGTGATTCCCGTGATTCTAAGTTTATCATGTGTGTGGATTTCGCCGTTCGGGGCTAAGGAAAATAAATCCACGAGATTTATTTGGGACCCGGTGTCAACCAGAAAACGGCCCTCTCCAGTTACAAGGCTGTTAGATTTAATAATTATTTCAGGATACGCGGCTTCTGCAGAATTTTCTGTTGGAGAGATGATACCTTCATTACTGTGTAAGTTGGGGTTACTGGGATGTCTTTCGACTGTGCGCTCGCCTGTGCTGTGGCAAGGCGAGCGCTCGGCGAGTTTAAATTCGCAGGGGATCCAACCGTTTGCGCTTGACCTTCGGATGGTGCAACTGCGTTTACCTGGTTAGGAGACGTTAAGCAGTTTTCCCCCTCCTTAGGATGCGAATACCCGCTATGTGGCATGATATGAGGGTTAGGATCCCCGAAATATACGCCACCACAAGGATTCCCGTATATTTGTTCGTACTCGTGACCCCCGAAATTCTCATAACCGGCGGGGTAATATTGTTGGTAAAGATTGTAGGGTTCTGCATAATCTTCTGTCGATTGATATGCTTCTGCGTAATGGACTGCTCTTACATTTTCTCGGTCGGCATAACGTGGGGTAGGTGGTTGGAAATGGTGCGGGTTTCGTGGTTTCATAAATGGTCGGTTCACTTCATTATCTCGGAAATGAGTTGGTCGCGCAGGCCAGTGATTTGGCATTCTGGGATCAAACCTACCCGAATTCTGAGAATTGCTTTGGGAAAATCCCGAAATTGGGGGTCGCGAGACCATTGGAAATCTCGGAGGTGGGAAAGGTCGTGAAAAAAAACCTGTGAGGTCATTGTGACTTGGATATCTGTCGATGGCCCTACATTCCTCGTCACGAGCCACTTCGATGGCGGCTTCAAGGTTGGCAGGCTTCCTGATGGCGACGCGAATTTCGAGATCAGGGCGCAATCCCCTGAGAAAACCGTTCAAACCTGCGGCGGTTACGATCGGTGTATACGTATTTATAGAAGCCTCTCCAAATTCGTGAGATATAGCGGCCTTGGCTTTGCTTATTAATTTTCGGATCCTCGACGCGAATTCTGATACTGATTCGTTGTTAGACATTTTTAATTGACTCAATTGACTGTGATAGTGAGCAAAGGTCAAGCCTACGGCTGTAAAAGATTCCTTGAGACGTTTGACCAGGGATTTAAGGTCAGCAAATGTTTGACCTTCGATACATTCGCGAGCGCGACCACGGAGTTTCGGGAGTATACGCTTCACAAACTCCACCTCATTGGCACCTTCCCCCAGGGAAGCAAAGGCTTGCTCGACATCCAAAACAAAGGTACGAAGTTCTGATTCCTTTCCGTCAAACATGGGAACTTGAGACAGAGCATTTTGCCATTGGAGATAGTGAGTCATGGCATTGACAGCGTTAGCCGCAGCAGCTGCAGCGGCAGTAGCGTCGGTAGCCATGGTTCTCAAATTATTGTATTAATCTTGAGTGTCCAGAGATAATACGATTTATCGAAACAGAATAGAGAATTTTGCAATAGAAAATCCCAAAATTCGATAAGAACAGAAAAGAAAAATAAAAGAGAAAAATGCATAAATTCTACAATTCTTCCAACCGAAAATTTCTCTTTCCCTCTCTTTTTTTTTTTTTTTTTTTTTTCTCTCTCGCGACGATATTCTAATTTAATGCGTTAAAATTTATGATAAAGAATGTCGCACGGTGTTAAAGAAACTCTACCATTGAGAGCACGGAGTATAGATTTTGAATGCATAAAATGTATATAAGGTCAATTAAACAAAATTATATCACTTGTCGATTGGACAAACATAATCACAATAAACACATAAATGGTAGATAATCAATAATTTGGTAAAAAGAAAGATCATAGGAATGAAGGTAAAAGTATCATAGAGAAGCCATGTGCTAAATATAGAGAGGGGTAATTGTTTTCTAAGTATTAATTAGACTCGGAGGAAATCTCAAACTTTAGAGAATCAAACATAAAATTAGGAATGGGTCAAGAAAACAGCATTTTCAGGCAAAAAGTTCAAAAATAGCCTTAATGATCTAGATCAAGCTATTTGCATTTAGTTTCGCACCAAAGAATTTATTTACTTTTTCCCGATCGTATATCCAAACTTTCCATTTTCAATTACAGGCTTTAGAATAAGATATCAGGTACTCTTTGTATTATATGTAACGTATCAAGTATTATAAATCAAATCAAGGGTCAATACAATTTACCATTTTAATTATTCAAAACAAAATATAAAAATCTGTTTTAATTCTATGCAACTTGCAGGAATTCAGTTTAAACATTCGCCTCCCTCATTCAAATTCCTTCTAGACTTCACTATAGACGAACTTATTCGAAAATTCACAACTAAACCTTGATCGGTCGCTGAAGTTGATTATTGGAAAATCTCAAATTTAGAAATACAAGTGTTCAATGCATTTTATTAAAGTTTTCTGGTTCATAACTGAGACAATATCCATTCATTCATTTTTCCCTTTTTTTTCCTATTAAATAATGGGGAAAACTTGATAAATTATTGGAAAGGCAACAAACAAGAAAGAATTTCGAGAAATAAAACTCGTAAAGCGGGTTACGGGCAGAACGATCCCACACCTAGCACCAAATTTTTCTCTGTTACGTCGTCGCTGAACGACGGTCGGAGCAAGATATAAAGAATAATTATATTAATAATAATTATACTATTTTCTTGTGGATTCCTGCCCTATCAAGGGTAGAAGACCGCCCGCACTTTACGAATTTAATCAGGTTCTTGGCAAAAGAGGAAGGGAGACAGAAAGAAATCCAAATTCAGCACATGATACCCTTTTATTTAGATAAAAAAAACTTACTTGTCCTGAGAGTCCAGAGGGATGGGTTGTTCTCCTTTCGTTTATTTTTCGGCAACCGGGACTGGCTCCGGAACTTGAATTTAATGCCTATTTCTACCGAGTTCAGGTGTACTCGGGCAGCGGATGAATTTAGTGCACTTCAATTTTTTCCACCCAAGAAGATTCGTCTGATTTATTAAGTAATTTCTCTTTTTATTACTCGGTACCGCTCGCGCGCGTCAGCGGTCCGTACTACGGTGGAAAGAACTTCCAACGACGAACTTGACTTATAGGGCGCAATCGTTGACCCAAGCGTTCAATTCATCAGGCTCTGGATATTCAGAGTCTGATGATGAGGTCAACCAACGAACCCTTCAAGTTTCAAAAATAGACTGGTTAAATAGCTGTCGTGGAGGTCCTCCGAGAGTACCCCTCCAAAACCGAAGAACGAAAACCAATCCCCCGAGGATACCCTTGACCAATACGAGAAGAGTGGGCGAAAAAACCCAAAATTATTGATAGGTAGAGAGAGGGTAAGTATGGGTCACATAGGCCCTGACCTGGGAGTCTTGGCTCCTCATTAAACCAATTCAATGGTTTACTAATCCTCTGGACAACTTTCCTTGGATGGTAAATTGTTTTATTGACCCGCTCTCTAATTTTCGAATTCTATGAGTGCAATAACTTGTACGTGCCCCATGAATCGGTAATTTCCTATTATTGGGTTTCTAAGCAGAGGACCCGAACGCATTGAAGTGTTTCTTCCAATGGTCAATTGTATCCTCGCAAGAATTGTCGGAGTGCTGGAACAGACGTTTATGTTCTTGGATGGACGAAATTAGTTTTTGAGATTGTTATATTGAATAAACTGAACTTTCCAAAGTTTATGAGAGATCTTAAGGGAAAATCCAAAGGGAATCAAAGGACAGACCATTCTTCAAGACTCTACAGGACAACTGAATAGCATCGATAAAATTAAAGTTGAATGACAGTACATAGGGTATAAGTAAGTAGGTTGAATCTTAAAACCTTTACAATGTGGAGAATAACTATGAATAATCTTAACCTAGGCAACATAAGTGTAATGGTTATAGACATTGTAAGTAATTATTGTAAATGAATATAGTAAGTTAAGTCTAGCATGAAGCTCACAATACAGAGAATTAAAGTTATAGTTTATCTTAACCTAAGCAATATAATCGTAATAAACATAGCACATAGCTCATAGTATAAAAAGAATAAAATTATAACTCATAGAATCGTTCCGTTAACTAAGCTTAATCCATAAAAGACCTTTATACTAATCAATACTATTGTAATTGTGGGCCCACTATTTATTTTGATTAACACGCGAAACGAGGTGAACTATTATCTAGCCTAATTATAAAGGAGAAAGAAATCTCTTTCTCTTCCTCTCTGCTCCTCTCACAATCGAAACAACGAAAAGGGGTAAGTACATAATGCTACGTCCGGACGTAACATATTTGTTGAAATTAATAATAATTTAAAGAATTTGAAATCTTTCTGTGGTAAAAGGAGGCTTTTGACTGCGTCGAGATTCGAGCCCAGATCTTTCAATTGCCGGTCGACTGCTCTAACCACTGAGCTACACAGGCGTCTGGCATCTCCTTCTCCATAGGAAGATCTCCTTATATCTCCTAGTGGCTCAGCCTTGCGGCTGTAAATGATTTCAAATTAATTAGTTGAGTTTGAAATTTCTGTCACTGCCTACATTATCGGAGGATCACCATTCGCGTATCAGATAGGATACGTTCCAGACAGGTGTCCTCGTAGACAATTTCAAACTCTTATATCGCAAATAAATGCAAATTAAATTCAAATTTAAAGAATTTCAAATAATTCTTTGGTCTTTCGATTTCCGGTCGACTGCTCTATCCACTGAGCTACATCAACTAATTAATTTAAAATCGTTTATAGTCGCAACGCTGAGCCACTAGGCGATATAAGGAGATCTTCCAGTGGAGAAAGAGATTTCGGACGCCTGTGTAGCTCAGTGGTTAGAGCAGTCGGTCGTCAATCGAAAGACCTAGGCTCGAATCCCAGCGCAGTCGAAAGCGTCTTTTTTTTCAAAGAAAGATTTGAAATTCTTTAAATTTGAATTTAATTTGCATTTATTTGCGATATAACAGTTTGAAATTGTCTACGAGGACATCTGTCGGCAACCTATCCTATCTGATACGGGACTAGTGATTCTCCGATAATGTACAGGCAGTGGCAGAAATTTCAAACTCAACTAATTAATTAACAATAATAATAACGAATAAATGTTAAAAAACAATCTTCTCATATTTTCTCGATAAATTCTCGCCCTATCGATAATATACCGAAATTTTCTTTTTTACCTTCTCCAATTCTATATTGCCGAGAATTTTCAAACTCTATGGTACTTTATTTGAAGTTTCAAAATTTTTTTAAAATGGTGAAAATTGAGGTTGACATTTCTCACAATATAAAACTTCCTATAAATCCGACTATAATAGGATAGAAAGGTTTAAAAATAAAGAAAAAAGTTTAGGGAGGGTTCAATATCAAAGGATGTAAGCTAAAGAGGTATTGGGGGTGGGGTCAGACCCACGCGATTCGTAAGAAGCTGACGAAGGCCAGGACGGTAATAAATTGACGCTTTGGGGTAGGGGAACCCTCGCGTCTCTCTAATTTAAGCCAGCGAGGGTTGAGTTTGGGAAGGTAGTGACCTTGCCACGTGGAAATCAAACCTGTTAGAAGGACGCAAAATGTGTATCTCTAAAACCAAGACGGGACCTGGACAGGCAATGATACGTTAACCTGGAAGTAGGGACATAAACTCTATCTTAGAGTCGTATACATATATGTTTTCCTCGAGAAGTTTTGAATCTTGATACTCGCCGGATATTGATGAGCGAGGAAAAAACTAGAAATCGTCTTGCTTACGCACTACCCCGCATTCACCCAAAATCTCTTTTCCAAGTTGACTAATGACTCGTCTGAACAGCCTACAAATAAATTCCATGCTTGAAAAATTATTCTCTCATGGTAGAATTACACCCCAAATCGAGAATTTGTGTAAAAAGAATTCTATGGAGTGGAAAGAAAAACTGTATAAGTAGCTTCTTTCCTATTACCAGTTTTGTATTTTTTATCAAGGTCTTGAATGCAAAATATGTTTTTCAATGATTTTCTAATTTTAAACCTAAGCCGTTTCTGATGTGGAAATTTGTAATTTATATCGAGTTACGCATAAAGTCTTTAAGTGCTTTGAAAATCGTTTCATTAAATTGTGGAAATGGCAATATACACGGTATACGTTATAATTCGTTAACAAATTTAATGAATCAAATAACCGAATACATTTTTATTTTTTTCGCTTACCTCAAATTTTTATTGATTTTAAAATTCAGCAATATTCATACATTGGCGTGCAAAAGTCTTGGATGCTTAGTTTTGTCATTTACATAAACGCTCCTAACTTGTATAATATATAAAAATAAATTTTCTCTCAGAAGAGCATAAAAGATAAAAAAATTATGCGCCCAATGATACAAAACCGAAGCGTTTTAGCCAATTAATAACAAAAATAATACAAAAAAGTCTAAATTTCAAAGTTTTCTTAATTTTTAAATAACTTGCAAAATAATAAACATTTTTAACTTGTCTTGGCTCATTTCAAAGATCGATCCACGCAAAATCCTAGAAATGTAAAAAATCAATAATTTTTTATACAAATGCAAAATTTTTTTTTGTTTTGAAGAACAATTTATTTGATTTCAACAAATATCTATTTAGCCCAAAGATATTAAATATTATTCAATTCCAATTAACCTTTTGTTTGAATAAAAAAAGCCTTTCAAACTAATTATTTTCTTTCATTCCATGTCAAATCTTTTTTCGGAGTACAACTAAAAATTTTGTTTTGTTTCTTGTCTATATATTCGTGTACTTTAGTTTTAAAAGGAAATCCTTATCAGTCTGGCAGGTCAGGGATCGAGTTTGATGATGATTTAACCCTCAGAGTGCTGAATTGCAATACTTTTCAGAGAGCTAGACCAGAGAAAAGTTTTTCTAAGTTAATGCTAGAATAATACCCTAACTACCTTAAATCAGGGTTCATATTATCTAGCCCTATTTATACTAATACCTGTTGTCATATCAGTACCTAACTAGCACTTAGTAGAGGTAACCATGATACAAATAAATCGTTCTCGAATTAAGAAACTTTCAAACAAAAAGAGAAAAATATTTTTTCCACTGATGAATCAGTCAAAATTATCTGATTTAACAGTTGAGAATATCCTTTTCACTGGTTAATCAGTGAAAATGCAAATCACTGATTCAATCAGTGGAATTTTGACTAATTCAGCCTTAGAGAGTATGTTTTGTATTGAAGAAGTTGTTGACGTGCATATGCACATAATTTTCTATCTCCAAAGCATTAACTATACATATTGCGCCCTTTAGGCGAAAACCATGAATTTGCAAAATCTAAGTTTTGCGAAAAACGAAGAAAACTGAATTCAATTTTAAAAGAATTAAAATTAAAAATTGAAATTCAATTCAAAAAATAATGAATTTACATTTAGAAACTACAGCATTTAAATTGCATCGAAAATCAAGATTAGTTTTCTTTGTTTTTCTCAAACTTTTGATTTTCCACATTCATTTTTTTCACGTACAGGGGACAATATGTAGGAGTTTCAAACATAAGAGTGCCAGTTATCCGCGTTCTCTAAATCCGCATTAATTATTTCCAGACAACAATCGTGACCTTGTCTTTTTTTACCATTGGGCTGAAGGAATTATTACAAAAATGTTCGGCTCTTTCAGGATATAAGACCAAAAAAAGAAAATTAAAAAGAAAAGAGAGACCAAAGCGAGATAACGAAATATTCAAAAGAAGAAAGACTTGTGCGATCGGAACAAAAGTCACCATGGGGACAACAATGGCCCATAAATGGAACTCGTTGGTTGAAAATATGATCTTGCCGAAGGTCAGCCATTAGCATAAACAATGCCAGTGAGACGAAGTAATGCTCTCGTGACACATTCGACAGTCGCTTCCGATCTGATTTCCAATCACATATTCTTCACGATTTTAGGTCAACTTGAAGAATTTAGATTGCTCTCGAATTCATGGGATTCGAAACTGGGATCAAATTGTAGGGAGAAAAAACATAATATAATAATAAATTCAGCTTGTCCCGTGTAAAAATGAATCCTCTTGGTCATATTAAAATTAGGGTAATAGTTATGCCTAACTAGCGCCAAGTAGAGCTATTTCTAGTTTCAAGTAGATTTTGCTGCTTTTAAATGTAGAAAATAGAAAAAAGATCTGATGCTTTTGACGGACACATTTTAATGAAACGCTTCGCTCTTAGTCGGGGTAATTCTTGGACATTAAGTTATTTTATATTTACTTTTATCAAATCGTCTTCGGCTTTAACAAACACTTTTTTATCACTTAACGTTCGTTAACAATTTTTTTTGAGATCGGTTATTGCAAGATAAAGTATAAATTTGCTTTATTCTACTTTCAAAATTCAGTTGTATCCAAAATTGATAGACGGAGAAACTTCTCATTGCAAAATATGTTTTATTTTATATTGATAATCCAGAGAAATATTAGGAATCTAGGGTAAATCAAGGTGCAATGGTAATTATTCCTAGCGGGCTAGAAATTTTGCCCAGCCAAAATACTAAAGATTCAAAAAATGATATTAAACTTTAGTATAGGTTACAGTAAAGTTTTATACAATCTACAGTCAATTATATATTGGATTTATAACTTAATTCGTAACTTGATTATTATTCCATCGTTCCAATATCCCGCAAACATGCGTTGGAAAGGTACTGTCATTGTGCGTCTTTTTCAGTATATGTCATTCATTTGAAGCGCAAATAACAATAATTTTTTTTCACTCAAATATGTCGAACTTTTTGCTTGAAAAAGTGTTTTTGCGGGGAGTTCGCCCGAGTCGAAATTTCGAGGGCCTCATATGAGCCTTTTGGTGATGTTGAAGCTCATTTGAAACATTTTAAGCCTCCACAACCTCTTTAAAGCCTATTGATAATCGTTAAGTCACCATTTAATCCTCTTTAGCCTCTGTATTTTATTTTTCAACCTCTTTTAACGCTCAGGAACCTCTTGGATCAAGAAGAGCCTCACAGGCACTTTTCCCGTCGTAATGTATGACCTCCTTTGAACCTCTTGAGCCTAAAACGGACGTAAGTCAAGTCTGGAGGCTTAAAAGAGGTTCAAAAATACGAACAAGAATCTCTTTTACCCCTCTTCAGCCTCAAAATTATGTCGCAGAGGCTCAAATGAGGCCTTCGATTTTTCGACTCGGGTCTTCTTCATTACTTTAATATGAAGAAAACTGCTGCCGAAAGTTATCGTATTTTGGTGGAAGTCTTTACTTTTTTAATATTTTCAACTTTGTTTATTGGCGAGAATCCATGTACATTTATGTTTCTTAAATCTCTTCTATTTGTGTCTTATCTCAATATTATTTACTTCCAACCGACTGCTAATTAGCATCATAAAAGACTCCTTTATCAATATCTTCAATAAAATAAAACTCAGAAACTTTTCACTCAAAGTCTGTAGTATCTCAAAGAATTTATATTTTTAATGTTTCAATTAATTTTCCCAATTATACAAAATAAATTAAACTACCCAATAAACTTGACTATTTTCGATTAATATTTTTATTTAAATGATTTTATTATTTAGTATAATTCTTTTTTCACAAACAAAAAATAATTTTACCAATAAAATTATTTTGAAAAATGCTTTTGGATTGCAGAAATTGAAGAATAGGATTTCTTTCCATGCATTTCTAGTCTACATGAAAAGTTATTTCTTTGATACCCGCGCTGGAAATTCTTTTTTGGGACCTTGGCGCGAAATAGCAAAAATGATCGATCCCACGATCGACGATGAGTCCGTGTGATAAAACTTACTTTTCTACACTAGTAACGCGAAGTGACGCGAAAGTTTGGAAATGTTCAAATTCCAACCTCAATTGTTAGTTTACCGTGCTCTGCGTAAGAGAAATGCCACATACTTGTTGATATCGTGGTTACATCAATCGATAGTGGAACCGATCATTTTTGCTGTTTTGCGTCAAGCCCCGAAATCGCATTCCCTTTCGCGGTATGTAAAGAAAATAGTATCTTTCATAACTCAAAATTTTTTCAAAATTCAAGCAAGAAAGACTTAAAAAACTTGTATTTTCTATACACTAAAGGGAGAAAATGTGAATACCTTATACCAATTATGAAATATATAAATTCAAACTGTAATTTTAAAAGATTTTTGTTTACTTTTGTAAATATCTCAAAAAGTGTGCGAGATATCAAACAAGCCTTAACAGAATTTTTAAAAATAATTTCAACCTTACTATTTATTTAGTTAATTTTAAGTGAATTATTTGTATTCATCAAGTCCCTCGTTTTTTGAAAAATTTTGAAATTCTGAATAGACCTTCTAATTAAAAAGTAGATTGAGCCTTGGATTGGTTGGATTCTTGAAAAAATCGGCTGGGAACATTTTTGCGGAAATGATGAAGGTCTCACGCGATATATTAACTGTAAGAAAAGGCGCTGACACTGCTGACAATTCGAAACTTGATTCGCGGCCTTGGGATTTGCATGTGTAAAAAAAAATGTTGAGACAGACTCAAAAGTGGACATGACCAGCAGGAAGACTGTAAAAAACCAAGGTCAATTGAAGATGTCCATTTTTTAGAGAATTCCATATAGACAAAAATGGAGGATCGTAACTTTAACTATACATCTGCTTTATTGAGAACTACAGAGGTTCAAGCTCCCATTAAGGAGAGCATTTAAATAAAATCGACCGCTCATAAATAAAAATTCAATAATTTATACATCTATTGAGGAAGCCCGCACAATCTGTAATATCCAAAAATAAATCAGAAAAAGTGTTTTGAAAAGCTTATAATTTGAGAAGAAGATTGCCCATTTGAAAAAACGTAATAGAAAAATATTACAAAATAATTCAAAGAATAAATTCCAAAAAAGTTTAAGGTATACTTACAGAAAGTTCTATTCATTTTTCAATTCAAATTTAGAAGCTTTAAGAAAGTAAAAACATAAAATTCACTTCAAAATTTTGAAAAAATTAAAAATTGAGGCTGCTATCAACATCAACATACAAGTATATCTGAATTAGCGAGAAGTCGGTCACTAATTTGCTTTAGTGAAAAATGACTAATGATTGGTAGAAATTTTCACTAAAGCAAATTAGTCACCGACTTCTCACTAATTCAGATTTAGAGATTGTTTTATTTTATGATAATAATCCTAAAAAATATTAGGGTCAATGGAAATTCGAGGTGGAATAGTAATTATTCCTAGCGGACTCGAAATTTTTCGTAATCGAAATATTACACGGAGAAAATTAGTTCGAGAAACTTTACTCAACTTTCAAGAAAGTTGGAACACATGGACAAGTTGGAGATTATTTAGTATTATTCTGATAGTTTTTGATGTACAGTAAAACCCCGTTTATCGCAACACCCGTCTATTGCAACCCCCGTTTATTGCAACTTGTCTCTCCCGTTTATCGCAATAAACTCTACCATTTTTCCCCCTCCTATTAGTAGAAGAAGAGGTCACGTGATTCTTGAGGATAGACGGGAATACCCCTCACTTTTAAATTTGTGATAAAAAGCGAACGTACGCGAAACTACTTGTTGAGGCGCATGCGCCAACAACCAGTTGGCCAGGCTGGTGGTGGAGGAGTGGGAGCCCCTCCGTATTTGCGATAAACGGGAGGCATTCAATTGGAAGGTGTTGCACAAATTATCACAATATTATCAAATAATCTCTAACTTGTACATATGTATCAACTTTGCAAAAAGTTGAGTAAAGTTTCTTGAATTATTTTTCTGTATGTAAAAATTTCAAAATTTATATGAAACTTTAGTGAAGGTTATAGTAAAGTTTCATACAATCTATAGTAAATAATCATATAATTCATCTAAAGTTTAGTATTTCGTTGCAAAAAGTTCTCAGTATGACACATTTTCCCCTAAATTGATTCGTATAGTTTATCAAAAGTTCTAAACTCGGGTTACACCGTGTAGTTACTTTTTTGGGTAACAATGATGGTAACTAGTTGCTCTTGGGAATAAGTAACGAAAATCGTTACTTTTGGCGTTACTTTCGAAATATTGTACACATATTTTTTATTACGATACTTATTTTATCTTTACTATTCGAATTGTGGGGTCATCATTTTCAAGGACTAATCGCTAACCAACGCTCGAGAAGCTAATTCGTGGCAAACAAATCCGGCAGAGAGACAAACAGACAACTTGATATTTTTTTTTTTTTAAATAAAATAAAAATACAGATGAAAACAAGCGTTAATTATATTTCTTAGCAAATATTTATCATATTTATAAAAATAACTGAAAAGAAGTTATATTTTGAAATGCTAACGATAATTGTAACTAGTTTCTTTTTCTGTAAGTGGCCTATTGTGTTCGAGACTCTCCTACAAAATTTTGACAAATTAAATACATTATATAGAATATCTAGTGGTTTGAAGTGAAGCGACCTTGGTCTTATATGCGATTCCAAGGGATCCCTTTAGCCGCGGGAATACAAAGACAAGAGGCAATATGAAAGAGAAGGGATGTGCAAATCTAGTTTACTCACTTGAGTGAACTCCAATTTATCGTACAATGTATAGGAAGAAAGGTTTAAGCCTTGGTGATTGCAACAGTAGTCTAAGAAGATATAGGACTATAATTCTGTCTCTTCAGATGAAGTGAAAAATAACGATGGAAAATACAAAGTGAAGAAAAATAGGACAAAACACACGGGAAAAAGTTCATAGTAACAGTTATTTTTTGTTTATTATCTTATAAAAAATAATCTAATTTTCATCTACAATATTGAATTTTTAATGATATGTGATACACCTAGAAAGAAAATTTTAATTAGTTGAACAAAATCGTTTTTTTTTTTTTACTATATTTGCATGATTTCGAAAATTATTTTGGATGGAAGAACTCAGTTTTTATCTGACCCAACTCATTAAGTTCGAGTGGAATAAAATTTTTGGTTGAAAAGGTTTGTTAGTTTCATAAAATATTTTTGTTGAATTCACCAAATAAATTGGTTGTTACTAAATATTTTTTTAATGTACTCAAGTCGTCTAAAAAATATGGTGGAGTTTTCGCGGTTTTTTTTAAAACTGAAATTTAATGTTTGAACTTCAGGATCGTAAACCAACACCTTTTTAAAATATGTTACTTTCCACCTTGCTGCAAATTCGCGCTAAAGATATTCAATACTTTGAGAGAGTTTTACCAAAATACTGAATATTTCGCGCAAAAATTTTATTTTTTACACTAAATGAAAAATATTGTTCCAGTTAATATCAAGATGCTGATCTTTATTTGAAAAGTAAAAATAATCTACAGCATACCGTACGTATTCCTGACTCGTATAATATTTTATTATTCAAACGGGGATCAGTATCTTAATGTTAATAAGAACGATATGTTTCTCTCAGTCTGCTACAGAAAAGAAAATTTTCAGGTAAAATTTCCCAAATATTTTTTTCAATACACCGATACGTTTTCAGAAAGTATTCCATTAATTACACAAAGTTTTCTGGATATCAGCTTCAGAATATTTAAAAAATGTTTAGCAATTAAATTTCAAAATAAATATTTTCAACCTTTATTTATGAATTTAAGAATAATTTTTTAATCGGAATATACAAAATGGCTGTATGGAAGATTATAAAAATCCAAAATTTCTTAAAGTTATCAAAATTCAAAAATAAATCTTCTGCTGTGTATTTCTTTTCTTTCTGTAAGATTTTTGGAGTACGATGGCGGGACTCCTCAAGAATTCCAAAAGATTGAAGAAAGCAAGGTAGAAAGCAAGGGATCTTGCTTTCTATCTTAAAGGAGGATCCTGGTCCAGATAACAAAAAAACATGGTTTTCATTAAATATTTATTCAAAATATACAAATGCGATTAATTTCAGACCTTAAGTAAATTGAATTTACTTTTAAATTTAAAATCAAAAAACAAATTCAGTAACTTTGAGAAAATGTAATTCACATTTACAATATTATAAAATTGATTTGAGCTCCAGTATAAAATTACAAGAAATAAACTTGAATGTACGCAAAGAATAGAAGACCGAGCGCGAACAAATACCTCAAAAAAACCATTGGCCATTTAAATTAACTAAAAAACCAATGTATTGTTGTAATGAACCTCAATTTTTTATAAACTAGTACTTTTTTTGGACAAATATTGGCTTCAAGGTCCATAATAATGAAGTCGATTTAATCAGATATTTCGTCTTTGATTGGACCCCTCATTAGTGATTTCTATTCAAACCTAAAAAATACAGAAAAGAGAATTTTCTATATCGAAATTTTTTGGTAATAAATTATTTTTAAAAGCTAAAAAAAGGAGAAAAACTATTGTGTGATTTTGTGTAAAAATTGAGGTAGAATTAATTTATTTTTAAAATATTCAAACCCTCTATTTACACTTATATATCCAGTTCATCATTTTTTTTATAAGATTCAAAAATATTTTATTCCGAATAAATGTCAATTTAAAAATATCCCTTTTGTGAATTTTTTAGATTTTAATAAAAATCACAGATGCGGACTCCGATGAAAGCTGAAACATCTGATTAAACCAAGTTTATTATTAAAGAACCTTAAATCTAATTATTCCAAGAAACGTACTAGTTATTTTAATCAATGAAATTCGTAAGCCTGCTTTTACTAATTTTATTATCTTTATTATCCTTATCGATGTCAACGAAATCATTTAACAGTCAACTTAGATGAAGAAAGTGAATCCGTGACCCTGGGTTTCCGAGGAGTATGAAATAAGAAAAAAGAAGCTTTTAGTACGAAGGGAGGTGGTGGTTGGGGGGCAGATATGGGTAGAGAAAAAAGTTATACAAGGCGAAGAAGCGACCTGTGGTTTAATAACGATCCCTTTCTTGTGCGTATATCGTGCCATT
Organism: Diplolepis rosae; assembly: GCA_030998225.1. Lineage (NCBI taxonomy): Eukaryota > Metazoa > Arthropoda > Insecta > Hymenoptera > Diplolepididae > Diplolepis > Diplolepis rosae. Next base: position 23,740,372 of record JAPYXD010000723.1, on the reverse strand, counting down.
ACCATTATCCTCCTCTGGTCGTTCTCTGGACCCTCTGAATTCACCTTCTAGATCCCCTGTCTCTCTCGCACTTCTTCTCCCACCCTGGGAGCCTCTCTCCCTGTCTGCATTGACAGGGGGGAGTTTCTGGTTGGAGAGGGTAGTCGGATGTGTCTGCGACCTCGGTTGGACCTTGAACGCGCTCCTTAGCCTGGCCCCGCACATCGCACATCGCACGGCGCACGGCGCACGGCGCACGGCACACGGCACACGGCATAATGCCGCGATGGGCAGAGAGAAGCACGGGATGAGGAGAGAATCACCGAGAGGGAGGGAAAGAAAAAGGGAGAAGACAAGAGGGAGCGAGGGCGTTCTGGAGGCTAAAACCCAGTCCAGTCTGGGAATTTATTCCGCTGTCAGGGACACCATCACGTACTAATATCCCAACTCTAGGCCTCTAGGGTTATCTACTCCTCTCTCATTCAAACACCCCCTTTATACTTTATTGCTGAAACAAAAAAAGATATTTCAACAACAAAATGTCATTTGGAGTGGATTTTCATTTTGAGATTAAGCATATTTTTATATGCAAACTAATATTGAAGTTAAACTCAGATCAGTTGAATAAGATTAGAGAAGTTCCTAATTAATAGAGACGGTCTAGTCAGACTGTGTAGAGACTAGACAGCTCTCTTCGTTTCAAACATTACTTAACTATCAAGCAAAAAATATGTTTCCGGAGGAAAGCGTTGCAATCGTCCGTTTACCAGATCAGGCGCAAGTTTCATTCCGAATTAGGAAAGCCACTCCTGGGTCTGATCTGTGCCACGATTAAAATTTTGCACGGGTTTACATACCCGAGGTGAAATTTTGCTGTGGCCCAGCCCAGGTCCTGGTCAGGCAATATAATTCTGTTTCACCTTAGATCTAGGCTAAATTCGAGTTAAAGGTCAATAATCCAAAAATCAAATTACCACCAATTTGAATATTTGAACTTGATTAAATAGTTGTAAGAAATGTTTACGAATGCATTATTAATTGATTTCTGGGAAGAAATTATTCAGAGTTTTCACTAATTATAGATAGAGAGTGAATGAACTATTAATACTTGTAATTTTGAACTCAAATAAACGGAGAAATCATGAAAAGTAAGATGAAAAGAATCCGTGAAGTTAGAAGCTGAATCTTGAAATTCCGGTGGATGAGTTACGGTTTACGGGTATACCACTCGTTAAAAGTGCAAACTACAAGCGCAATCAGCAATGCGTCGCTCGACACGAGCATTCAAGTTGAATGTCAAGATCTCTTCAGCTTTGTGTACTTAAGCGCACACGTAGAGATCGGCATGCGATGAAATGCGTAGGATGTTTTATGAATGAAAACCATGAGTCGAGTTTTCAAGATTATTATCCCAACTTTCATCGACTCTTCTAGTGTATCATGTTTGTTAAGAAAGACAAGATATTACATTCTAACTGGATTAAATCATCCACTTCCGAGTTAATGACTCAAGAAGCAATAATAATTTCATAAAATACAAGTAGTCATTCAAACAATACATTTGCTCGTCTCGGATCTTAGGTTCAGTCACATTTAAAAGATATTATCACTCATATGGAATTAAAATGTTTTTCATAACTTTCGAGATAAATTCAGTATAAGTGCAATAGGACAAAAGACTTTACTCTCTAAATTTGAATTAACAATTAAAATTTCTAACGCTACGGAGATTCGAACCTACATATAATCTTAAATATAACGCATTCACAGTCGGTAACGCTAATCACTCGCTTGTTCATTACCCAAATTGTGTGCATTGACACATATTCTATTTTATGTGACTTCGGCGCATATACGAGTTTTTATGCGTACACTCGAATCTAATTTAGTATTCATCATGATTCTCGTCCATTGCACTTGATATTTCGCGACTAGTTCCGGCCATTTTGATTTTCTCGATCTTGTGTAGTAGTAGCGTATTGTAATAGACGCATGCGCAGTTCAAATTTACAAGGCTTTGTCAGTACGGTGCCAACGCTGTACGAAGAAGAAGAAGAATAAGAAGAAGATTACGCTCCGCTGTATCGTAATAGGCGCATGCGCAGTTCAATTGTTATATTATGTTCCTCTGTATCGTAATACACAACATTAAGCTACTCTCAACTGTAGCATAAAAACGCGTTTATGCGCCGAAGGCACATAAAATAATAAAAGAATTCTAAAAAACAAAATAATTATAAAATAATTGAATAATTTATCATAGTAAATAAATAAAAATTTTGCTGATCGGCTAAAAGCAATCTAAATAAATCCTACTTCATGAAAATGGATCAAAAAAAATTTTTTGATGGTTTTCCAAAATTTTGAATAAAAGAGTTAATGATTTAAAATATATTTTTAAAAATTCGGGTTTTAATAAAACTTTATAGCAGAAGTCAGTAATGGGCTACCTTTATAAAAACGAAACTAAGCAAAATATATGCTGTTTAAGTGTAATTGCTACAACAAGATATATTATTAATTTAATTACAATAAAATGAATACATGCAACCAGATTTAAACTTTTCGAGTATTTTTTTACACCACTTGACAAGACTCTCTCGTTGCTCGACAGAAAAAGCATGGGGTACCCACAATGTGCACAGCTGCTCTGCCGTCCAATGCTTAAACGTAGTTAACTACATTCGAATGGAATTTGAGAAAATCAAGAAAAATTTTTTATGTGCCTCCGGCGCGGAAACTCGTTTTTCCGTTACAGCTGAGAGTAACGGAATGTTGTGTATTCCGTTACAGAGGAATATAATGTAAAAATTGAACTGCGCATGCGCATATAGTCTTAGAGCGGAGCAGAATCTTCTTCTTATTCTTCTTCTTCTTCGTACAGCGTTAGCACCCCACTGACAATGCCTTGTACATTTGAACTGTGCATGTTCTATTACAACAAGCTACTACTACACAAGATCGATAAAATCAAAATGGCTTGGACTAGTCGCGAAATATCAAGTGTAATGACTAGCGCCGCAAACAACTACAATACTAGATTAGATTCGAGTGTACGCATAAAAACTCGTATACACGGAAAAAAATGAAATGTCTGCTACTGCTAACTGCAGTTAGCTCTCGACTAGTTAATTGTGATTGATAAAAAGTTTGCTGAGAGAGTTAACAGTTTGCTGGGACAGTTAAAAAATGTTAGCTGCAATCGAAGTTGAAAATTTGCATTGGACTCCTTAGCGTATTAAGAGTTGTAGCTAGTCATTTGGTTGTTGCTGCTAAAACAGTTTACTCTCCTAGAAAATCTCAAAATTCATACTCGTAGCTTTTAAAATTTTGCGCTGATATGTAAGAAGTTAGCAGCGGTTGCTAACGGCTGCTTAGACATCCCGCGTTTTCTGTGCTGCTCATGCGCACAAAGCGCGACTAGTCAGATATTCTGCTGTAAATGGTAAGTTGTACACCTGTCGCGTTGTTTTAAATTTAATTTATAAATAATTCGACGATTCGCGTTAATTTATAAAGCAAATGACTGATTTGTAACTGATCTCTGAAGATTGTATTGTAGGTTTTGTAATAGGTCCTTTTTTGAGCTATTTATTATCTTCTTACTGAGGTTATCTTAATTCTAAGTGTTGTATACTTGTACAATTTTTGAAAACATTATATTGGACTGGCAAGTAAGTCGCTACTGTTCCCGGTAATGTTTCTACTTGTAGCTATAAGTTTGGTTATCAAAGCAGCTCACGTTTTATTCTTATTCTTGAAAAATTATGCTGTGATTAAGGTTAGAACTGAATAAGTTTTTTTTCGTTTTTAATTTTGCAGGTTACGATATGTCGCAAGAAATTAGTTGTTTTGATATAACTTGCCAGCGGACTTTTGTGAGTATAGAAGGGTTACGAGATCATTTTTTTTCTTAAGCACCCAAGTGTAACTGTATTTAAATGTAGGTTTGGAAGTTCAAAATCAATGATTTTGAGTGCTACCTCTATTTGCAGCAATTGCTAATAAAATTAAGTAGTACTTCAAACGCTGTTAGAACAGGAAGATAACACGACCAATAGGCTACTGCTCACAATCGTTGTTACCAGTGCTAACGTAAATTAGCTGGCATCGCTAAAGTACTGTAGCGAATAGACGTTAGTATTAGCAGCTAAGACATTCGCTGTCCGTATATCAAGTAACTTTCTTAGCTGTGGTAGCGAATATTTAGCTAATGCAGCTAATTATTTTTTTCCGTGTACGCACCGAAGTCACATAAAATAGAATACGTGCCAATGCACACAATTCGGGAAATTACGAGACTCGCGACAATGCTCGCAGGACTGATCGCGCCTCGGCTTCGTCTCGGCTACACATCGACTACACTTCGGCTACACCTCGACTACGCCTCACCTACGCCTCGACTACGCCTTGGCTTCGATCTCCTGCGAGCATTGTCGCTCGTCACGCAATAACCCTCATTGTGCGCTTAGGCACGTAATACACTATACTATTTCTTTCAGAATCAAGTGAAAAAATCATTATTTTTTTTTTTGTAAAACCGTCTCTAAGACAACTAAGGCATGCTCAATCTAATCCTTTAAAAAAATTGAATTTTTTAATAACAACAATTAGTTTATGTAATTACAACATTTTCCGGATGAAAATACTCGTCAAAAAGGCCGTAACTGCACTTGCGACTTTTCATCAAGGAATAACGTCCGAGTCCGGGCCTCTTTCCATAGCAAGAACGTCCTCAACTACATCTTTGTGTGAGTTAGATGCATAAATCTTCTTTATTTTCTAACTTCCAATTTTATTACTTACGTCTTCTAATCTATGAAATATAATTTTATAAATAATATATAAATATATGAGGTGTACAAATAAGTATCCCCCTCTTTTTATCAAAAATTGGGCATTTATTGTGAAAGAACGGAACCTTATGTTTTATTCGAAGTATTGTCCATCCTATTGTTCTGCTTGCGTTTGGCACGAATCTTGATCCAATAATGCTTCCAATTCCGCGTCTTCGTACACTTTCGGCCTTTCGCTACGTTCTTTGTCTTCGATGTCAAATTCAACATTCTTAAACTTTTGAAACCACTCACGACAACTTCTCTCACTTAAGGCAGCTTCTCCATATCTTTATAAATAAAAGCAATTGATCCGCCTCAGCTGCAGATTCCTTCAAATTCAAGAAGTAAATCAAAAGTTCCCGCAAATGACGCTTATTCGGCTCAAAACTCGGCATTTTCGCACACAAAAGCATATATTATACTGATAAAAATTCACTAATATTTCAAGTGATGTTTTACATCTGTCAATTTGAACCCAAACTTACTGGTGGCACCAACTTTTGTTAAACGGCGGAAACTTATTTGTATACCTGATATAAATAATTAAATATATATATATATTTAATACAATATATAAAGTAATATATTTATATACAAATACATAAATATGTAAATACATCAATATATATTGTAGATATGACTCTTTTCTTTGGGAAACGGACCCGGAGCTCACGTGAATTACAAGACAAGAAGGCCGTAACTACATAACTACCTTTTTTGTTGGGATCAAGGGGTATTCTTCGATGCTCTTGCAAGAGAAGAAAGCTGTAAGTGCAGTTACGACACTTTTTCCTGGCAAAGTGATGACGTATTTGAAGTTTCTTCCTATTTTCGTGTTAGTTACGACACTTAATTACTTCGAAAAATCTAATTGAATCTGAACTATCGTACTTTGGATTTTTTAAATTAAATAACCATTGCGATTTGTTCAAAATAACAAACACAGTTAAACGCAAAATTCCTTCAAGAATGGAATGATATAAAAAAGTCATTTTCGCGAAAAATGTCAGTTAACGACCTTAATGCTTTGGACGACAGGCAGATTTCTAACAGATAACTGCGCCGAAACAATCCGTTGTAAAGTTGATTTCGAAATGTGCACAATTTCCTCTAATTGTCTATACGTGATTCTTCTATTCAATGTAAGAGAGATTTTCGGAGTTTAGATTGAAGATACCGCACTGCACTATTGTCGCGAGACCGGTGATACTTTCGAAGGAAAATTTTAGAGACAGATGATGTGAATTACACATTTTCTCAAAGTCACTCTATTTCTTTTTGAATTTAAGTGAAAAAGGAGATTCAATTTACTTAAGGCTCTATCAGCCTTAAGGAACACATTCTCATCATGACGCTCGCGCTTCGCGCTCGATTTTCTGTATACATTTCAGTAACTTTTTAATAAATTACACGATTAAAATAATTTATTTTCTTCCAAATCTCTCAAAAAGAAAAAACAATCGTAGACTTTATTTAAGGAAACGATTTTGCAGAACAACGCTTATTTCGTATCTCACATATTTTGGTGAAAAAAATTGAATTTTTTTAATATTAAAAATCAAAACATAAAATATACATCCTGTCCCGAAATGTCTTAAGGAGAATTTGTAAACCTCATATTATTGTTAAAAAATTGAATTTTGGATATTCAATAGTTTTTTTTTTTAATTAAAAAGAAAAATATGCATCTTATGAAAAAATGTTACAATTCAAATTTGTAGGTCTTTATGTGAAAAATAATATTGTATTATAACGTTTTTTCGTATCTCGTATAATTTAACTTGAAAATGGAATTTTGATATTGACTTTTTTCGAATTTGAATATGCTGTAACATTTCTAATTTTGATTTAATCAAAAAATGTTATCAGGATAATTTGTAGAGATTTATAAGCACTATCAAAAACCAGTATTGGAATTTTTGATTTTTTCAAAAAGTTATTTTCAAAAACACAAAAGTAGTGCTCAATTCCTCAATTTTGATTGGATGTGGCTGGTTAACGAACATGTCCTTACTTTTTCGGCTCCGATAAAGTGTACCAAAGCTCAATTCAATCTGATAATTCTGTCGAGAGTTATGCCGCACACGACCTACAGACAGACAGACAGACAGACACTTTCGTAAAAACCGTTTTTTCTGACTCAGGGGGTCTCAAAACTTAAAGATTTGATGAAAATTTCGAAAGTCATTTTTCACATAAAACCAATACCTTCTCATCCATGATGAGAATGTAATTATGGGACAAACTATGTACTACCAGTTCTGGCATAAATATTTATTTAAAATCGGCATGACAGCATGCCAACGCTCGGCGCGTTACTAACTGCCAGTACTGGTGAAAACTCATTTACAACCAGCATGGTACCACGCCGCTTGAGAGCGTCGATGGAAGATTGAGTTTTTTTATGATTTTAAAATTTAAAATGATATTATCAGTCATGTATTGTGAAAGAAAAACTTCATTTTTTAGGGAAAAAATTCAAAAAATTAAAAAAATAATAATTTCAATACCGTTTTTTGTAATAAAATTTTTCCTTCCTATCACTTCTTACCAATTTCTTAAAAATCATTGGATTTTTATAAATCATGGCTTATTTTTTCGAGGAAAATATTCTCTACGGGTTTACTGTTTCCAATTTTACAAGTAGCAACTAAGCTCTCGCTGTTTTTTTTATGAAAATGCAACTTTATTGTGAAAAAATGGTTACAAATGAATCATTCAAAGTATTGCCCATCGTTCGTTACAACTTTTACCCATCTTTCTGCTAGAGCTCGAATACCGTTTCCGTGCGTTTCCAGGTAGGTTTTAGCGGGTTTGGTAACGTGAGGTCGAGCGTTATCATGCTGTAGAATCACTTTTTCATGCCTCTGATCGTATTGTGGCCGTTTTTCGCGCAGTGCTCGGCTCAAACGCATCAATTGCGTTCGATACCGTTCCCCAGTGATGGTTTCGTTCGATTTCAACAGCTCATAATAAATAACATCAGCGTCTTCGAAGGTTTTTGGCCTTCTTTCACGTGGACGGTCGTCAACATCGAAATCACCGTCTTTGAAGCGACGGAACCAATCACGGCACGTTGTTGCACTTAGAGCAGCATTTCCGTAAACTTTTTGGAGCTCTCGATGCGCTTCAGCCGCCGTTTTCTTTGAATGAAAGAAGAAAATCAACACTTCCCGCAAATGACGATTATTTGGCATAAAATCAAACATTTTCACACAACCAAAAGTATATGACGCCAAAAAAAATCATTAATGTGTCAAAACGGTTTGTACACCATATATCTAAGCTTAGTTCATGACGTTTTGGATATGTCAAATTCGACCAGCACTTACTGCTGGAGACATCTATTCACAAACAGCGGGAACTTAGTTGCGCACCTAATACAAGAAACTTTTTTTATTTAAATAACTATATTTGAAGATTTTTCACTATTTTTAAAAATTAAAAACAGTAGTTTTGTAGAGAATATTTTTCCTCTAAAAAATAAGCTATGATGTATAAAAATCCAATCATTTCTTAAAAACTGGTATAAAGCGATAGTGAATAAAAATTTTATTACAAAAAATATTATTTAATAGTATATTGTGATACAAGTGCGGAAACAGGGATATTGTATTCTGCAATGTCCTGACTTCCCCACGCGTATAAGTAGAGTTCGAAAATTCTCAGTAATATAGAATTTCAACGAAAGCGTCTTTTCTCCACAGAGAGATTCCAAATTCTTTAAATTTGAATATAGAATTTTCTGGTCCGAAGAAAATTCCGGTATATGACCGATAGGGCAAGAATTTATAGAGAAAATATGAGAATATTCTTTCTTAGCATTTATACGTTATTATTCTTCATTTCAACAACATTTACTTGTAATATTATACATGACAAATAAGGAATATTTATTATACAACAGAGTAAATAGTTATATTTTATTTATTTTTAAAAAAAAATGTATAATGTTTTATTGAAACAGATAAATGGAAATTGGATTTTCATATGAATAATGATATGAAATTATATAATATGATTCTTTTAAAAATGAAACTATATATTATCAATAATATACTCTATATTTCTCATAATATAAATTTATTTGTTGATTAAATTTTTTGAACAGTGAGGAACTGTTATTTTAAAATAATTAAACACATTCCGGATTAAACGTATATGGCAGTTTTTTCTACTTAACCTTCACTATCTTTCGAATAAACAAAATTAAATAGATAAGCTACTTAGTCAAATCTAACTTTTTTCAAATTAGCACCACAGTATTTATCCTTTTTTAAACAATTTTCTAAATGGTTTTCTTGGCGCGTGGTATTGCTCTTATAAGATTTACCGCAATAATTACACTTGTAGTACACTTTTTCGTCTTTGTCTACGACTTTTTGGTAAAAATTCCAATCAATACTTTTTGGTGTTGGCATTTGTGTCCGAATGAAAACTCTCAAGGCATGAGTCTCACTGCCTCTTTGACCTTTCGTAAAAAATATAAATTCTCGTAAGTTCTCGAGAAAATTCTGGTACACGGAAAAAAATGGATTATAAATCTTAATATATCCAGGTCCAGTGACTATAGGACAGCCATTTAAGTTATAAAAGCTATAATCTCGATTATAATACTTCTCATAATCTAGTTTATATTGTTTATAATCTTCTCACTGATGAGGGCTTCAATCAGAGTCGAAACGTTTGAAAATATGAAACATTGAATTACATTTTTTCTGGACACCAATAGGCACACGATATTAGAAACGTTTATGTAACATTCTACAAACGTTTTAGGAACATCCCAATGTCCAATGTCTTTCGGACATTGGACATTGGGGATGTTCCTAGAACGTTTGTAGAATGTTATATAAACGTTTCTAATATCGTGTGCCCATTGGGACCCTAAAGCCAACTAAAAATACCAACAATATCTAATATAAATACTAAGAGTCGATATCACTCCTGTTCATTATTGTACTCTAATTAAGAATTTTCTGTGAATCGATCAAAATTCATTTGAATAAAGTTACAATTTTTGTTTAATTAATTTTGTTTTAATTAAATAAATTTTGTTCTGGGTGTATGGGTGTAAAATTAATGAAATAAAATTTGTGTAAACATAAGTAGAGACAGAGACTCATTGTGCATAATATGGGGACGTGGTAGTGCGGACACTGCTCTCAGGGACTTTATGAATGGAAGTGGCATGAGAGGAGTACATTTTTGCGATTATTACTTGGTAATTTATCAAAGCCGCCTTCACAGTAGCGACATCATAACTATAAACCTTACAAGCACAGTATTGCCATGTCCTTTCTTGCTATAGATAACTCTTTCTTGCAAGTAATTTGTCTCGTGTTCATAGACTACGTAACGCAACGGCTAATCTAATCTGACCGGTCGGTCGGTTGGTCGTTTGGTCGGTCGCGCTCGTTAAGAAGTATTGTGCCTTGGGAGGCCGGGGGGTGGTTTCGCCTTTCAAAGCATAAATTCGCCTACCTCCCACCAAATCAACTCCTAACCTTGCTATAAAAAATTTTATGATTGTAGTTACCGTCTGTCCTTGACTTATCTTCACGCACGCATTACATTTTTTATTTGACACACGCACAGAAAATGGGTGTGGAACACACAAAAAAACTTGGTTCAACAAATAAAATCGTTCTGTTTATATACCACATTAACTTTATTTCAAATATATTATATTCTGTTTACCCTGCCCAAATTTTCGAAAAGAAATTCAGTTTGAGCGTATCCGGACATTCCAAAATCTATTTCCGGATTATTCTTAACTAATCTGAAAGACGTTTGAAATATTTTTCGATGCAAATCGATTGAAAATCAATCCGACTAAATTCAATTCAATCTGAATGAAACCAAACCAAGTTTTTAAACCGATTTAATCCAAGTTTGAGTTGATCTAAACCAACTTTTAAATCCGCATTAATTTGAACGAATCTGATGTCGGAATAATTTGAACATATTCGGATTCATTCAGAATGATTTCACGAATTAAGTTGGATTAATTTTTATTAGATTTGCATCACTTGAGAAAAATTTCTATCCGTTTCATCCGTATTATTCCGAAATCTGTGGTTCTGAACTAATCCTCGACGACAATAACTAGATCCGAAATTCAGACGGATTCCTATTCGTATGGCTGAATCTAAAGCCAACATTGATATTCGAATCCGAATCAAAATCTAAACTGGTCTGAAGTCAAGAATTAAGTTTCAATCCGAATAAATAAAAGTTTGACATAAATTCGAAACACATAGATTTCATAATTTACTCTGAATAAGTCTCCGATTCATAGGGTTTGAGATTAGGAAAAATTCAAGAATTAAAACGGATTAAAACGTTTTTTTCGAATTGACGAGCAATGTTTCAAAAACAGATTTCGAAATGTCGCGAAACAGTGTAGATTCACGCGGAATAAATCGAATTCGAAACATGCATTAGGGTGTGCAAGTCAAACTTTTTTCATTTAATCAAGCAGATTATGTTATCATTTTATTGATTGAACTAAATTTGTTGGTTAATTCGATACAATTACTCTAAAAGAGAGCACGTTATTAGAATCAATGAAATAATTTGATTAATTTAATCAAGAGATTTTTTTATAAGCGACGGAAGAATGCCTGCTTGGTAGATGAACGTCCTCCAATTCCAGATTGTTTTAGACTGTCTAAAACTTGCACGTGCGTGCCAGTTCGTAGTGTCAACAAAAAAGGACTAAAGCTTGCATCATAGTGGTTAAAGCAATATATTATAATAAGTTAACCAAAGATAAAGGCACTACTTATTAAATGTGGCCTGGTATACATCTCTGCTTTCAAAAGTAAATACTTTTACTCATATTCTTATGTAGTCGAGTAACATAATTTCATTTCTACACTTTCGATCTCAACTAGAATTATACTATAAGTATAAAGATTAAAATTATTTGAATAAAATTGTGAAATATAGTTCATTGTGTTTTTTCATCATATCTATTTTATAGATTTTTGAAGCGTAAAAAGTTAAGGATATCTTTCTAATAAGTTAACAAAAACATTTATGTGAATCAACTTAAAATTGTTCTTGGATTAACCAAAAAAAAAAAAATATTTACATAATATTTTGCATAAAATTGTTTCAACATCTACTCTAAAGTTCATTGTACATATAAATGTGATGAAACTTTCTATCATAAGGCGAAACCTTGGTAAAATTTAAATAATTAAGTCCGAAAACAATATTTGGCTCTTTATTATAATTTAATTATTATGAAATAATTGAAATTAACACTATTGCATCTTAAGCCACTTGTGAAAAACTGACACTGTTAGGAGAATTTTAAAATTTACAAAATATTAAGTTACATAGTTATATAAAATGTACAATACCTAGTCTTAAAAAATTTATCTTGAATTTACTAAAAACGAACTAAAATTTGCGAAATTTTCCTTCAAATTATGAAAGTATACTAAAATTTCCTGAATTTATCTCAAAATTACGAAAATGTAACAGCATATTCAGTTACATGTAACTGTATAAATATTCAGTACTTTGTAGTTACATTCACTAAAATCTAACTGAATTTTCTTTAGTTTATCTTAATTTGATGAAATTGTAACTATATAAAGCTTCAGTAGGCGTTTCGAAAAATTTCGAAAGAAATTTCTAACTGCGTCATTAAAACTTATCATTGACTTAGATGATGCAAAATAGTTGTGATACTAGAAAGAACTCCAGATATTTTAACGTTTAAGACAATCAAGCTGCTGAAATTAAATAAATCCATAACTGAAGTAGTGTTATTTTGCACTGTATTCACTTTGTTTAAAAGTTTATCGATTATTTTCACCTACAATAATATATTTAGTTCATATTTTAGTTTAAAATAAAATTGTTTCTATTATATTCGAGTAGAGAAAAAAAATTTGTTTAATAATTCTAACTTGCCTTTATACGATGAAAAATTTAATACAGGAATGAATTTTACATATAATTGTTAACTGTGTTGAGTCCTCGTGAAAGATTCAGATCCAAAAAACGTTTTGTATCTCACTCGATGCAAATCGATTGAAAATAAATCCGAATTAATTCGATTCAGTTTGAATAAATCCAAACCAAGTTTTCAATCCAATAGATCCGAATCAATCTGAACACAGATTCATTCGGATTTAATTGAATTAAATCTGATTAATTTCCAAAATTTTTGAATCAAACGAAATGATTCGAAATAGTATACAGGAATTGATTTCAGAATTGCTGGGACCTATTGCATCAGTGTATCATTTAGTTTCTTTGTATTCTTGATGAAAAATGAAGACGTTCTTATGGAATATCAAGTCAACAATTTGTCATCAAAAAGTATACAATTATTTTCTGATTCATTAATTTTAATGCGCTACATTACTAATGTAAAGATAACAAATTCCAAGGTAGGTGGAAATGAGAGATTTAATACTGCAATATTTAACTTTGTTCCACAATATTAGAGATTAGGTATTTCAATTTTTACATTCTCATCATGGATGAGAAGGTATTGGTTTTATGTGAAAAATGACTTTCGAAATTTTCATCAAATCTTTACGTTTTGAGACCCCCTGAGTCAGAAAAAAGGGTTTTTACGAAAGTGTCTGTCTGTCTGTCTGTAGGTCGTGTGCGGCATAACTCTCGATAGAATTATCAGATTGAATTGAGCTTTGGTACAATTTATCGGAGCCGAAAACGTAAGGACAAGTTCGTTAACCAGCCACATCCAATCAAAATTGAGGGGTTGAGCACACTACTTTTGTGTTTTTGAAAATAATTTTTTGAAAAAATCAAAAATTTCAATACTGGTTTTAGATAGTGCTCATAAATCTCTAAAAATTATCCTGATAACATTTTTTGATTAAATCAAAATTAGAAATGTTACAGCATATTCAAATTCGAAAAAAGTCAATATCAAAATTCCATTTTCCAGTTAAATTATACGAGATACGAAAAAACGGTATGATACAATATTATTGAATAAATAAAGACCTACAAATTTGCATTATATCATTTTTTCATAAGATGCATATTTTTCTTTTTAATTAAAAAAAAACTATTGAAAATCCAAAATTCAATTTTTTAACAATAATATGTAAAATAAGAAAAAAACGTAAGAATACAAAGTTGTTAGTTTAAAAAAGATCTACAAGTTTTGTCTCACACAGTTTCTGATAAAACATATATTTTTCGATTCAATTCCAAAAAATACGATTAAAATTCAAAAATTCAATTTTTTAGACAAAATATGTGAGATACAAAAAAAACTTTGAGATGAAAAATTGTTTGGCTAAATAAGGTCTACACATTCTTATCGAGAAATTTCTCGACAGGATGTATATTTTAATTTTTTGATTTTTAATATTGAAAAAATTCGATTTTTTTCACCAAAATATGTGAGATACGAAATAAGCGTTGTTCTGCAAAATCGTTTCCTTAAATAAAGTCTACGATTGTTTTTTCTTTTTGAGATATTTGGAAGAAAATAAATTTATCAATATTTAAAGAATTTGAAAATCTTTTTGTGGAAAAAATGACGCTTTCGACTGCGCTGGGATTCGAGCCCAGGTCTTTCGATTGCCGGTCGACTGCTCTAACCACTGAGCTACACAGGCGTCCGACAAATTTCAAACTCAACTAATTAATTTGAAATTTATCAATAATCATGTAATTTATTAAAAAGTTACAAAAATGCATACAGAAAATCGAGCGCGAAGCGCGAGTGTCATGATGAGAATGTGTTCCTTAAGGCCGATAGAGCCTTAAGTAAATTGAATTTCCTGTTTCACTTAAACTGAAAAAGAAACTTAGTGAATTTGAGAAAATGACTAATTTACAGCATCTTTAATATCATTAAATTGCTTTGAGCTTTAGTATTAAATTATAAGAAATAAACTTAAACGTATGCGAAGAGCACAAGACCGAGCGCGAAGCGCGAGGTCCACAAAGAACGGAGCGCGAAGCGTGACGATCGAATCGCGCGCCCTAGGCGCGCTCAAACTTGCGAGCGGAGCGAGCTGCGCGCTAAGCGCGCAATGAGAATGTGCCCGCGAAGCGAGCAGATTTTTTTTCCTAAATACGATAGTAAAGGAAATCTGATGCAATCATTACCCTTAATGTCTACAATTTTTTTTAGAATTCTTTTTTCTCAACATAATATTTTCAGAGATATCACATAACTTCAAGAAAAGTCTAAAAAATAGGTATAGATTATAAATAAAAGCCTTACTTTCTTTATTTAGGTTCATGTATTGCAATTGAAATGTTTTATTGAGTAGAAAGTTTAGATCCGTTTATTGATCCAAGGAGTTGTGAATCAATACAACAACTCCTGTAGATTAACAAGGGAATTAGCATATATGCAATTAAAAGTAAGATATCTTTATTCAATCATTCAGGTTTCTTTGTCTAAAGCAGCTTTGCCTACCTTAACCTCGAATGTCAAGAGTGAAGGTGAACAAATCAAAGATGGAGATATTTTTCAATAATTAATCCTAGTGTTTAGTTAGAAATTGAATTCAAATCATCAATTGATAAAAAAAATACAAGGAAAAAATATAAAATAAATCTTTTAACAAAGACTGTTTACTCAGAGGAAACGGAATTCTCTGATATATCATTAACTGATGTAAATATTAGCTTTAATTTTCTTAGTCTGTATCCAACGTAGCAATGAGCTGCGAATTGCGATCATCTTTTGTGAAATACGTTCAAAACACCACAATTCAACGAACCATGATAAATTAAGATTATACTCTGCGGATTAATTTCGCTCAGACTATCAGACCTTTCAGTTATTTTCGTCTGAAGCTGTAAATAAGGAAGAACTAAAAAGGAATTAAATTTTTCATTTTACTAATCGAAGGTATTTTTTAAATTACCTAATTGATTTTTTTTTTTTTTTAGTGTCTTCAATAAATTGTAATTTGTATATGAGTACTCTTTTCAATTACAATTCCAATTAGGTGTACCTAATTAGTTGATAACAGCTGCAAATGGACTACGTCGCTAGTAGATTCTTTTGTTAAGACGATAATCTTATCACACTCTCTAGAATTATCTATTACGTAGCTTTAAGAATATCGATTTTCACTAAGTCGAAATTTCAAGTTTAATAAATTCAATATTATTTGAACCTTCGTTGTAAGTATTTTTCAATAATAAAATGAATTCCAAAGTTAATTGAAAAAAATAAATTTAGAGTTACTTTATTTCTTTTTCTTTTGAAAATGTTAAATCTCTAAGAGTAGATGAAGGAAAAGGAGAGGATTTTCTTAAAATTACAAATAAATAGAGTTTGATATATAATTCACCAGACAATGTTTATTCAGACGACCTCACAACTCCCAAGCGTACAAAATGACGTGCTCACTGGGCAATATGCGGGGCTGTTTTGTATTTCCTGTACAGTTTTTGTTTTTTTTCATTTTCATTCTGAAATGGGTGATTGTGTATGATTATGTATGATTGTGTATGATTGTGTATTTGTAAATTTGAGTGTGAGTGTATACATCTTTTCTTGCTAACTTCACCGGAACAACAACTGTTTGTATTTTCCTTTCTTAATGGATAGAGAAATATATCATACTTTATGTATCGTTTACTATAATAATCATTATGTGTAGTTTATGTATAACAGTATACGAATATCAACGCTAGATTTCTGCTGGCTGGGTACTGAAGGATATTTAAGACTTTCGGGCGGATCCATAATTGGTCGTAGGGATAGAAAAGTGGATTGATTTCGTGGACGATGGCTACATGGAGTGCACAAAACCACGAAAGGAAATAATCTGCGAAGGGTTTTACATGCGACGATAACGAATCAGGAATGACTCCGAATACAATAAATACGTAGAAGAGCAAAGCAGCGCATTAGCGAAGAAACGGATGCTGCTACGTGGACAAAAGTGCACGGAGGATGTGTTTTCGAATAATTTTGCAAGATGCTTTTGCATTTTTTTCAGATATGGGATATGCTCGGTGTTTTTGGATTTATGGGAACGGGGGCGGCCGTCTCAACAACACATTGGCGGCGGCCCGCCGCGATTTCTCACTGTTTTCCAAACTTTTGCCACTTTCGCCACTCGCGCCTATTTAAGACTTAGCCTTAAAGACTACTATATACAGCATTTTGTCAATTTTTCGATTTTATCCCTCAAAGCTCACGCGCCACACTCGTGTCGCCATTTTTCTCTAACTTCTATCATTCTCTTCACATCCATCCACACACGACACATAATATTCTGGTTATTCTCCTTTAAATCTACGAGTTATAATTCTATAACACGATTTTTCTTCTCTCTCTCTCTCTCTCTCTATTCTTTTCTTAACTTTTCTCAAATTTTTATCAGCTCATGATAATTACTTTGTTTTAATCTGTTTCTCGGTATAGACACGACAAGTGGTATAAAGGTACGGTAATTGCAAACTGGAGGCCGCGGCGGACCGGTCAGTCTCATAACAAAACTCTTAAATCTGTAATAGCTTCTGGCATATTCGTTACTCTTCGAGTGTTTTCGATTGCCCCGACTCATTTGCACAGCACGCATTCTCCTCACATACATAAACAGAAACTCATACGCACACGCAAGACAACAATTTTACGACTAATATTCCTTACAATATTACAATAATATTAATTACTTTATAATATTTAATAATTATAATAGAGTAGATGATTGATGAATGAGGTGGAGACTGTACAGAATGCGCGATTTTCATGATTATCACATGTAATAGATTATTAATTTCTGTAACGTTTACTCTTTTTTTTTCTTCTTTTTGTCTCACGTTACGAGTGTTGCATACTACCTTATAACTTTACCTATGACAAACTTAGGTAGGTTAGCAAGTAGACAAGGCAGGTGGATCAAGAGGAGGTTATTTCGCGCTATACTCACTTCTTCCGGCACCTTTATAAAGCGTCCGTTTTTTTATCAGTGACACTCGCACTTGGAATCTTAATAATTTTTTCACAGACACATCAAATTACGCAGATAGATCCTTGAGTTTGAATAATTTTCCTCCCATTTTCCTCCGATTTTCCACCTTCTTCTTCCCCTTTTTCCCTTTTTTTTCCTTCTTCAAGAATTATTACCGATACTTTAGACAATAAATTATTTGGTTTGACACGCGCTCGAAGCGTCCTGGCACTTTTTTGGAGTCGCGAGCTGCGTCCCGAAGGAATATCGACATTGGGTCGACACACTCACATCATTAGATGAGTTCAAGTCGCGAAAACTCGCTAGTCGTAAAAAACACTACGCCTCAAGGGAGAGCGCTTTGCAGGGTCCAACCAGAGGCCTCGGGGATGGAGATGGAGACTTCTTTGAGAGGTTCAATGGTTGCTGACTGTCTGCAATGTCGACCTGGAGTTCCATCATATTACTCGGACAACCAGAGAGAACTAGTGTTGCTGCCGTGCTTGAAGTAGGCCTTGGACTCGAGCTCGTACTACTCGTCGCCGCTGCAGAAAGGTACCTTGGCGACGAGTTTCCGGCGACTAGGTATTCTGAAGATTGTTGTTGATGGTGATGATGATGATGGTGGTGTTGTTGTTGTTGTTGCTGCTGTTGCCGAGCACCTGTCGTCGTCGTAATGACAGAAGTAGCAGGCCACCTCATCGTAGAATAACTGGAGGTGGCACACTGCAAAAGTCCTTGAGATCCCTGAGGACAACGAGTTATAGTCGTCGTCGACGCGCACTGTTCAGCTGGAGAAGGTGATGAGGCAGGTGATCTTGAATTAGCATCTCCACGCATTATATAGTTATGAATAATATCTGTTCGCTTGAGTTGCTCAGCGGTCATCCTTGGGCCTTCCATGAGACTCTTGGCTAACGTGGAATGAGTGCTGCTCAAGAGACTCGCAGTTTGTGGACAATGAGACTGCGTTTGAGCGGATGGACATTGCGTTGGTGGCGAGGTCAAATGAAGGTGAAGCTGTGATTGAGTGTGTTGGACGACGGCTGGTTCTGCTTCCGCGCTGTCCTTTTGCCTAAAGGCTCGGAATTTTTTATGCGGCTTGTAGGCCTCATCCATCAGCGAGTTGGTGTCGTAAAGTGGTGGCGCCTGAAGGACCCTCTTCAATACGGGCATGTCTTCGACTTCCTTGTCTTCTGACCGCGGACTCGAACATACAGAGGTTGGTGCACTGCTTGCGCTGCTACTTGCTGGTTTATCGGGTTTCTCAGTTCCGGACTCAATTCCACTATCACTGGGAGAGTCTAGTTTACGGAATCGCGGACACTGTGGTGGTTGAGGTGTCTTGGCTAGAGAGGCCCGATGAAGATCATCGTCACCAGAACTTGTACTACCAGAATTGGCTCGTCGTCGATGAGGACATAAACCGCCAGCAAGAGTAGCAGCAAGAAGAGGCGCGGTTGACGCGTGATGACCACTTGAAACGGACACATGATGGTATTCCGTTAAAGAGGCAACTTCACCACTGCACGTGCTTTCCGTACTCGAAACACTTCCAAGAGGGCTCTTCACAGCTTCATCCAAAGTGATATCTGATGCAGATCCCCAGGAAACGACTGGCTCTTCTTCCATGGGCCAGTGTTGCTGCTGCTGCTGCTGCTGTTGATTTTGGTGCTGGTGCAATGAAGCAGCATGTTGCGCCTGCTGTTGCTGAGCTTGAAGTTGTTGCTGCTGTTCGGTCATCTTGAAAGCCAGGAGCTTCTCTGAATGGAGCGTGTTGAGAGTTCTGAGATCAGGAATTTTCTTAAGAAGTTCCCTCAGTATGTCTGGATGCTGAGGATGATTCTGAGCCAAAACGGTTTGAAGAGCGTTGCGCAATTTATTATGCATACGTTCAACCAGTTCAGTATTTCTAAGTCCTGGTCTGTCTGCTGCGATCACTACCACTGAACAGAAGAGACCCAACTCTGCGTCAGAGAGTCTCAAAGAATTCACTCTCTCTGCAAAGTCGAACATAGAGTCCATGAGGAATCTTGCATTGCTGCTATTGTGAATAGACTCCCGTTTGAGCACTTGACCGTTCAAACAGATCATGCTATTGGTTTGAGCATCAAACATGCAGGCCAGTCGCACCAATAAAACTTCAAAAACTCCAGCTTTGAGTAACGTGACCTGGTCATCCTGAGCCAATAGGCTGAAACCAGGAATTCGTTTCGCGAACTCCACAACACCTCGTATGGCCGGTGAAAACCTCTTAGAGAAATCCTGCAGCAATTCCTGTTGACCGGTCAACGGCTGAGGATTTGGATTCAAAGGACATGCCTGTAACAAACAAAAAAAACAAGGCCACATAAATACCAGCTCATTTATGACAAGCACCAAACACTCGCCGAATATCGGAAGAGCACCAGACGTCCTTCATCAAACTCGGTATACAATACAATACCTGGTCGAGGACGTCTGGTACTCGTAGTTTCCGCGTTCGAAGAGGTAAGGTCGAGTTAATGAGTACAAAGTCTCTTGGCGTGACTTGCGTAACACAGTAATAACACATTAAAACTCCAATGACACTAACCAAGGTTGGTGGACACGCGGTGTAATTAGGTGTCTCTCTTGCTCTAGCGAGGACTGGGGCGACTTTTTCCCTCGTAAAATCGCACGTGTCAAGATGAGCACGTACTACAGTAGATAAAAGTCGCTGTTCATCCTCC
The DNA here is from genome assembly GCA_030998225.1 of Diplolepis rosae. Taxonomy (NCBI): domain Eukaryota; kingdom Metazoa; phylum Arthropoda; class Insecta; order Hymenoptera; family Diplolepididae; genus Diplolepis; species Diplolepis rosae. The sequence goes on along the minus strand of JAPYXD010000723.1, from coordinate 23,719,912 downwards.
AATTCGGCAGCTACTGCCTTCTCTTGAGAACGACTGTGGGAACTCTGCTGCATGGCAGCCAGGATCCTTGCTTTTTCTCTTTTGGGCACTCGCCCGAATCGAACCGCTGTAACAAAAACACAAACATTCCCGTTAAGTCAAACCACAAAGAATCAATGAAGGAAGTGCATCTCGATTTAATTACTGATCAGTGAATCATGCACAGAGGACTTGAAGCATAGTGGCCTTTCTCAATGACCATCAATCGCGTTACGCAGAAACAATCAAGTGAGCAATCAGATTGTCCCACAGAATCAAGGATTCAGCGAACAACAGTCCTTTTTAACTAGACTACTCCATAGGGAAAGCGAGCCCGACTTTCTCGCAACGAAAGTGTTCTGACTCGAGGCTGCTTCAGTAGAAAGTCCTCTGAGATGGTTCACCGATCATAAAATAATCATCCTCATTTAATTAAGTTAACTTGCATGAAGGAAAAAAAAAAACAATTAAAACTGACTAAACACGTGGTGAAGTAGAGTTAAAAAAAAAAAGTTAAGGGTCAATAGCCGGGACACCTACGTGCATTATGATAATTCACGACTCCGTTGAGGATCCCTTTAAGGATCGGTAGCTCGTCTCCCATGACGATGGGCAGGAGCACGATTTTAAAAATCTTTAACTAATTCACTTGAAAAACTGCGATTATAGCACTCTGATTACTTTTCCATTGAAAACTAGTACTAGGATGATACGTCAATATACAAGTATATCACTAATCGATGGCAAGTCACTCCAGTGCAATCGCAGAATGGCACTTGATTTCAGGCTTCAAGTCTCGAGCGCGAGGAAATAACGCGTGCAGTCGCGAGACAGCATCACCGCCAACTGAGTGACGTTCAGCGAGTCGCGTTCAACAGCCCCCCCACTTATTCAGTCATGAACGGTCCCCACTACCGGCGCGATTGTGGCCTTTGCCGAGCCTTTGGCCTTGAACTTGGTTTCAGCGATAGCCGCGCGAGGCGTACCGCCGACCTATATACTATATAGTTTGCTATACGTGGCGCGAAGCAACGAACGAGAAACGGCGCGACCAGTCCTAAGTGCGCAGGTGCGTGCTTTGTCTCCAAGGGTAGCCTACCCTTCGCGACCTTGAACAACCCCTCGTCAAGTTCCTCCTCCATCCACAGCTGCCGATTACACGACTCCTCCTCCCATATTCAAATCGCTTTTTCATCCCTTAACTTATCCTCTTCCCTAATAAAATTTTAAATCTACTTTTTCTTTCAATTTTTTAATCCCCTTTTATTTCAAACCCCGTTGGGATTGTGATTGATCACTCAAGAGAATAAAGCCAATGGCTAGAGAGCTGAGGAATTCATCAAGGGATTGTTGATTGAGATGAGCATCTATTATGCCTCAGAGCGGGAGCGATAAGCAAAGTCGGGGCGCTCAGCTCCGTATGATATGAGCGTCGCGACGTCAAAAACGTAGCTCTCGTAGTTTGGCGGGACGCTGGAGGAGCATGCGCTTTGCTGCCAGGTGTGTTTAGAGTGAGGGCAAAATTAGAGGAGAAAGAAGGTATGGATGAAGAGGGAAAGGGAGTATAGTTATGAAGAGCGAAGTTTGCGAGGTCTCCGCAAGGAGCGTAGCGCCACGCGACGGCGCGTTGTCGCTTGCTGGTTAAAGAAGTAGGGGTATTATCATGCCGCTGAACTGAAGAAATCGAGCACCGGGAGAGTGTGAATAGGGAAAAAGGAGTGGGTGGCGGTGATGCTGACTTGGTGGGAGGAAAGATATGGAGTGAGGGCACTCTAAGGACGACGTAGCGGTACTCTTTCCACCGACGGAACCACTTGCAACACGAGCAACGACCGACTATTGACCCCCAACTACCTTCCTATCACAAGGGCTCTATCATCTATTCAGAAATGGTTGATTAACATTTTTTCTGATAAAACTATTAATCAGAGCAATTACCACATAATAATCTATTAAAAATCTTGCTTAACTATTACACATTGATATCAGATTTAAATTTTGTCTAATATATTTTCAGATTCAGACTTAAAATTTAGATTTTTAATAAATAGTGAACGTAAAAATATTTTTTCTCAAACATTTTGAATAAAAGTAATTTGAATAGTGGAGATGTTTTTCGACGAAAATTTGATATCCTAATGCAAGGAGGTCATGTGAAATAATGTTACTTTCTCAAATAACCAACCATCCACTTTCGCTCGTTGCGACACTACCCCAAGGCACCAAGTCAGAAGTTACGTAAATGGTGAATGCTCCGAAAACCTAAATTTTAAGCTAGTGTTCTGTATAAACGAATCAGGATCTTTGATCAATATTGAGTGTTTCAAGATGAAAAACGAAGAGGGCGTTTAGAGATAAAAAAAAAAAAAAACGTAGCCTAAGTGTAAAAATAGTTAACGATTAGAATAAAAGTAAATATGAGTAAAAAGAATACATACCATCTCGACTCATGCCGACAGCGATACACTTTTTGAGACGGCAGTACTGGCAACGGTTTCTGTTAATTCGTAGAATACTGCACTGCTGGTTCTTGGTGCAGGGCCTGTATTGTATTTTCTGCTGGATGCTCCGTCGGAAAAATCCCTGTGAATCACCAATAAAACCTTCGTCAGTATGACCCTCGCTGTCTGAAGAAGAAGACCCCGAGGAATAATTGTTCCTTGAACGCGAGGTGGCCAAGTCACTTTCGCACAAGCACCCCATGAATTCGTTCAAGTGATTATTATCAAGTTGAACGTACAATTCCATACACTCCAACAATCAATCTTTCCTTCACGACAATTTCAACCACTCGATAGTAATCTCGAATCATAAACTTGGACACTTGAGATCAAACTATTTTGATCATACAAGATCTGTCACTAGCACAATCAACTGAAAACTTGATTCCCGTGCTCGATCTCACTTGTCCGCTAATTATACATAGGATATATGGTGATTAACGGATTTTGTTAAGAGGAGAGTTTGGAAAGAGGCGCGACCGTTTGTATCGGAGTTTGGCTGTAGACTGCCTCTCTCTAGCACAGAGAGCATAGAGTCTCAGCAGTACATTGGTTCTGGCACGCGCGAGGTGGGGGCCCTCTGACCCAATTCCCGGACATTCACCCGCAGTTCACCGCGTGAAAGTGAGAGTCTCTATGCTCGAAGCTCCTTCTCTCTCTCTCTCTCTCTCTCTCTCTTTCTCTATTTATTTTTCTTTCTCTTGCTCGCTCACACCAAACTCACAATAAATTTATCTCCCTCTCACCACCGTGCTACCATTAGCGCACGCGGACCTATCTAGTAACGGGTCCTTTCCCCCCCCATAGATACCTTCCTCCCTCTTTCTCTTCCTAATCCCATCGTTCCACCCTCCTAGTTACACGACTCCACGACCCACGAATAACAACTACCTATTAGGAATATACACAGCCTCGAAAAAGCATCCTTGTTTTCGGTCACGTTATTCATATTTATTTTATGGATGAATCAGCCTGGGGATTAGGCACAGAGATATTAGACTTGGGGTGTGATATGAAAAAGGACAAGGAAACATCACACCCTTTTCATTAGGGGTCGCTCCGAAGTAATAAATTAGATTAGATTCCTTCTCTTTGATACGTATTGTCAATTCGTAGCTCGGGTCACGGAGTAAACTATCTCCGGTCATTGGCCCGATTTCTGGAGCTCGACGAGCTATTCGACTGAGTTCGGGAAAAGCCCAGGACCAAACAAGGACAGCTAGCGATGGGTCAGCGGGTGCCTCTCCTCAGCTATCGGTCAACGACCTCGCTACTCGTGGATTATGTAACGACTCGCGGAACGTTGTCTAGATCGTATTTGGCGCATGCGCAGGACAAATATGCATATAAGCGAACAGCGAAGAAGATGACGATTTGAGTGAGTGCTTAATGACGTCAGGCGCACAGCCTCGCCTACCTCAACTTGAGGTAGCGAGAACTAGGTACCGTTGCATCTCGCACGGCCCGCCTTGCAATGACGACACCACTCGTTGCAGGTAAGCCATTAGAAAGAGATAGGATGAATAATCAAACAGGGATGTGAGAATCAACATCAGTCTAGAATCTGGAGAACGAGTTAGGGTGGATTTTCTCCTAGGAAGAATGGCATCTTTCGTTCAAATATATAGCAACTTGAGATCTCATAGAGATACTACCATCTACGTTTTCATTTGATAAGCTAATTGAGTTTTAATAATTTTCAGGCTCTTGCCAAACGCCTAACCTTATTTCCAATTACTTGTCCAATGACTGAACAAGAGAAAGTGTATTATTAATGCTTCGGCAGCAACTGTTTTACAATGAGAGTACGACCATATCTGCTATCTCTATCCGACTAACAGATTAAAAGACGAAAAATCGTGTATATGCTAATTTCATTTGAGAAATTTTGTTTGTATTTTTCCTTAAACTTATTTCAATTTCTACTAGTAATTAAAGTGACTGAAATATAAATATTTTACTCATTAAACATGAAAATTTTAAGGTTACTAAATATATTGGTAAAATTCAATTGCAAATTATTGATAATCGATAAAAAGTTGGTCGGATTTATCTAATCAACTATTTTTAATAGATTCTAATTTTGAAGGGTAAAGTAAACTTCGAGATGCTTCGAAAAAAGGACTATATATGTTGTGGAAATAAGTAGATATATATAGTTTGCAAGGAAACCTCGGGTTTTCGCCCGGACGAGAGCAATAACCCCTAAAGAACCCCTTGGCTGGAAAGAGGAGCAGTGGGTGATAGGGGAAGAATCTGGGGGTGGTTCATCGATCTTTTCGACGGAATATTCCCCAAACGGGTCAGGGAGCAAGCACCTTCGTGCTACCTCGAATCTCGCGCACGCGCCTCCACATCCCAAACTGCCAGACTTTCTGAAATTGGGGGAGGAGGGTTGCCTTCACGGGTTTCCTGTATTCGGTAACGCCAATTTTATCCCTTCGTTCATTCTATCCAATTTAATGGTTCTACGACCTCCTTCGCACCCTTTTCACTCTTATGGCACGATTACACAATCTCGCCAGTTTCAGTGCAACTCACTCTACATACTATTTTCTCTTTAGGAATTTTACCTCAGATTGCGTCGAAAACTAGTTATTCCCTCTGAGAATAAATTAGAAATTACAATAACGTGCATTGATAATGAGTTGGTATGAAAATAAAAAATGGAAAATTAAACTCTTTAACTCTTATTTCTATACTTGTTTTTCGGGCAAAAAAAAAAGTTAAAAAAGAAAATTGCTCAGAGTTTCTAATTGTTTACCCCCTTATTGTTACTGAGCCGAATACATTTTATTTAGCAAATTGCATCGGAATAATGTACTTACAGTTTTGAACGTTCATTGAACGATAAGAAGATTTTTTTTTTGAAACTAAATGATTGGTTTCATCTTTATCAAAATAAAAAGTAGCGTATATTCAATAACAGATTGATGTATATTTATTTGTAAGGCTTTGAACATAAACATAATTAATTTTGTTTTGAAAGAAAAAATTTTGTCATCGTTCAATGAACGTTCAAAACTGTAAGTACATTCGGAATACAGCACGAGCTACTGAATCGTCGGGTATAGGTGCATACGAAGAGATTTCGCGAGTTCTTTTGGGAAGATTTTCCGCGGTCATGACGGGACGAGATTGGAAAGATTGTGGAATCCGATGTGGCCACGAGACCAAGGAACGAAGCTTAGCGTGCGATTCTAAGCAGGTAGGGGTTGGTGTACGTTTTGCGGGGGAGGGGAGAGTACGAAACGGAGTAACGGTGACGTACGTAAGTATTGAGCAGGCGCTATGCTAAACCACGACGACACTGCCCTCCTCGAGAGCAATAACTGCCGCGTGCTTCGACCCCAACAATTTTATTTCTTGACCGTTCATAATTTCGTACCTAAATCTACGGACTTGCATTTTCTCCATTTAGAAAAAAAACCCTAAAAATATTCAGACCCTCGCATTAAATTCCCTTTGAAAAAAATATTATCGTAATTTACTGATAAACGAAATTGTGCATTCGAAAAGATTTCTTTGATAGTCTGATAGGATTTTATGGCAGAGATAGGATGGTGACTAAGCTGACAAAGTTGAACATTTGATGGTTTCCTTTTGTTTGAAGCAAATCCGAAAACAAATAATCGGATCCTTATGAATCTTGACGAAAAAGAAGGGCGTGGGGGGGGGGGGTATTTATATAGTTTAGGTGTAATGAAGGAAATGTTATTTTAACCTCGAGACTGCAGTATGATCTAGAGTTCCAGAGATAATGGCTTGGTGGTACTATACACCTACCACAATAATAAGCTGCTGACCTGATTCTAAAGTAGATGCACTGAGGTCAGTAACCCGAGTGGTACCGATATACCCGCGCAATCAAATGAAAATGAGATCACGACTCGTTACGACATCAAAAGTGATGCTTCGGTGGGGGAAGCAGTGTGACGTAACTAGCTCGGAGGTCATCGACTGCAGGGTTAATGTACCCCGCCCCACACACCCATCCTCCGGCAAAAGAAACTCTCTTCACCTGTACCACGCGAACTAGAAAAAATTTTCTCCAAACCCTTTTTTATCTAGTTCATTATAGTCCATTTGAGTAGATTTAAGGATGAAAGACAGAGTTAAAATTTGGCTACATTTTGCTGCTTCAGATTTAATTCTCCCCAGAAATATTTTTCAGGCAGCAAAGACAACATTATATCGAAACGAGCTCTGCTCAAAATATGGATCATTGTAAATTCCCGGGCATTAAAATTGGTGAGGTAAGATTTTGAGGAATTTTCTGTGACTGTCGGGGATAATCTGAGATAAAAGTAATGTTTGCAAGAGTTGCCAGTTGAATTGCACTTTTGAATATTGAAGGATCGAAAAATACAAATGAATATTTAAAATGGCACTTTTAGCTATTTTCTTGTTTTTATGTAGAGCTGGAGGAAAGCAATTGGATGGACAAGTGCAACGGTCCAAATATGGGTCGGTGACGACCATGAGAGTACGCGCAATGAGTCCGAGAAAAGTACCAGCAGTGTCTAAGATATTTAGTATAAAATAGTACAACAGTAGTGCGACCGAGCGACCTAGTCTTAAAGATACCTAACACTCTTCCGCGTTCTCTTCCCTTTCCACAGGTCCCTCGCTTCTAGTGGTTAAGACGTTCTAGTGCTGGCGGCTAGGTCGCTCCAGACAAGAACACTTTAACGTCTCTTACGGCGCCGTGGCTATAACTTACTGACCAAGTAAACTGCTGCTGTTGCTGCTGCTTCTTGCAGACCCTGAGAGAGCCAGGTGCCTATTATTTTTTCTCCGAATTTTTATGCAAGTTGTACGTGACAGGAAACTGTCTTGACCATATGGCTTGCTGGAAAAAGTAGGCCGATCTATTTTTTTCAGGGGGATTGACGACATAAAAGGGCACCCCACGTTCCTATACTTCTGAGTTTTATGTACCTGCGTTAAAAGGGACTTCCTAATAGGTGTTCGAATGCTTTCCCTTCTGCGGACGAGAACAATGATTTCGTGGGTTCTTCTTTTCAACCTGTCACAGAGACACTCTTCCATATACTTTGCTCTGCGGGAATTCGACTGTTATTCTTCAAATTTCTCGTGCCATTTTCTACCGAGCATGTCCCACCGAATCAGCAGAGTCAGTTCGATACAATAAGACAAACTAGCCGAAAAGAATAAAAGGCGTGAAAAGCAGGACTCTGACGATTATTGAGCGCGGTTGCAGAAGGAAAGAAATGCCAGAAAAAATTGTTTTCAAACTAGTATTATTTGAAATCTGAAAAAAATCCGAATTAAAAAAGTAAATATCATTAGAACGTTTAATGAAAGTTCATTGACTTCTTAGTGAGAGAGAAAGGGTGAAGCGTTCGGCTAGAAAGCCGAAGTAGATGTGCGAAACCGAGATCGACGATTCACGAAACCAGGTGGAGTGCATGTGAGAAATAAAAGAGGGAGTAGGTTAACTTTAAGGAGTGGGGAGAACGAACTGCTCTAACTTCCTAACAATCCTTTCCTTCGCAGTTCGAAGACCACGAGGACGTTGACTCGTCGGCCTTCGACTCTCGTAATTGCTAATTCCGAAGAAATAATGTCTTTGCAAGACGTTCCAAGTTTTGTTTGGACAAAAATAAATATCAGGTTCGCCTCGAAACTTCCGCTCATTTTTGACACTAAAATTGTGCCTCCTGAAACTTTATGTACTCTCATAAGCAAACAAAAAAACAACATGCAGGCTAAAATTGTACTTTTGCTTTACTTTTATTGAAAAAGATTTACATCGTGATGATTTTAACTTTGTTTATAGACAAAAGCATAATAATCAAAATAAAATCCAAGCAAATGCCTCAATTATCCATTTTTCCCACACACTTTTTCCGCTTTATTGTCCATTGTCTATTGTACGTCGACCACAGTGACCGAGTTTCCTTGAAATTCAATCGGAATCTCTATAGATAGGACCATGAAGTTTCGCATTTCAATGGTCTTGAAATCCGAAATGAAATATTAGCTATTATCGTTCCCATCTTCTAAAAATGCGACTTCAATGCTGAGTCTAAACTTAAAACTAGTCTTTGAAGGTCCACAATTGAATAACATTGGATAAAATCCTTGAATTGGATATTTGGCAAAATTAACTAACATGACGGGAAGAACGAAAATTCAAGGTCTTTGACTTCTTGGAGGTGTTCCGCGTGTCCAAGGTTAATACGCTAAGCGGTCGATAACTTTTGCACATAACCTTGACTGACTCACACTCACGCACCATTCACTTCCTGGCCACCTTTCAATCGCCTCCTCGTCGTAGTAGCACTCGGCACATTTTTACTAGCAGTTTTTATATTTTCCCGAATATTAACTTGAATCCCGATTTCTTCAAAATTTACTCGATTTAATAATTATAAAATTTGAAATTATTACTATTTTATTTTTAAAATTAATATTGATCATTTTACATTAAATTTTTTCAAATCGTAATAAATATTCAAAGGCATGTGGTATACTTGGTGAAATATCAAATTTTAGGTTTCTACAAGTTTGTGTCGAGACTACATAAAATTTTCTTTCAAAAATTTGAGATATAGAAGAGAAAGTGTAAACTTTTAAAATTCAAATATTGTTGATGTTCTTTTGAGAAAATAAATCGGATAATTGTTAGCGGATCGCTGTAGAGTTTAATTAGTTTTTAACAATTAAAAAATTTCTTGTGCCGGTAAAACAGGAAAGTTTTTTTTTTGTTCCTTAGAACTAATTAATGTCTAAAACCATCCGCTAATATGTCCTTTATTATGTCTTAAAGTTACAACTAAAAAAATGCATTATTGTGGAAAAATCTTGAGGAAATCGGGAAACTGATTTTATTGATTTAGTCAGCTGTACTGGTTGATCCATCGCCTTAAAAGGAGTGCCAAGTGCGAAACGAGATTATTCTGAGTATTAATAAAGATAGGGCTATTGCAGAATTTATTTCCTTTATATAAAATAAATGATAAATTGATTCGAATAATCGTAATCGAATTGGAAACTTTCACCGTCTGGTGTTAAAGAACTTTAGAAATAAAAAATACGATAGCCCGATCCGACTAAAGCGATCTTCCTTTCTATTTAATCCTTTTTCTTACCTTGCATCCTTCACAGGAATGAACTCCATAATGAAAACCTGATGCTTTGTCGCCGCAAACTCGGCAAAGTACTGTGGTCCCATCAAATTCTGAAAAACAAAAGATAAGTAGGATTTAGTCAAGAATAAAGATAAGCAAAGAAATCTAGACTAGAAACGTGATTCCTCGCGTGCTTGAACACGCGAAGCGAGAGAGAAAGAAGAACACTTTCTCCCGCGCCTTGTTACAGCATCGCTATTACAACTTTCTGCTTTCACTGAACGCTGTCTGTTCGAGCGCTCCGATAAACTTTTCGTTGATCCGAAAAACCGGCAATGCATCACCGTTCGAGATAATTAATCACAACTTTCCATCATTCAATTCTCAGAGTGAATTTGCAAATAATTCCTAATATAAAACTAAAGGAAGAAGAAGTAAAGGAGATTTTCATGAAGCTATTACCTTGAGTTGAAATAGAATTTTGGTTTAGGAAAGTGTAGTCTTTTAAAGTAGTATAATTGGAGTAGCAAGGCTGAAAGCAATACCTATATTGAGTTCTGGTTCAGGTCTGGCTGACGAGACAGTAGAGTCCATCGTGGGCATGTTGGGGCTGAGATGAGGAACTTGAGCCACTCTATATGGACTCGACATCCCAGACATGCACGACATGATGGAAACACTAGATGCTCTCGAACAGTGTGAAGAAATTGAAGAGATGGGTGACTGAGGGGGAGGCGGTGGGGCCACCAAACCCTGCATACTACTGTCCGGGGCCAAGATCATCTTGAACTTGATATCTGTATCCAAACTTATCTTGTTTCATATAACCTTGAAGGTTATACACTATACACGGCACTACACTGGGTCGACATGCGGGCTGACATTTGCCTAGCGCTTATGCCGGCGTTTTCACACGCACCTCACTATCTGGATGCACTTCACTTTCTTAATATCTTTCCCAATTTGGTAACACTTTCTCGAGTCCTCTAGCACTTTATCCAGAGACACTGAACTTTTAGTCCTATGACTTAATTCAAGGTTGACTGATATTTAAACTCGATTGGAGTAACGAGTCTCGCTTATAGAATGCGCGAATCGTAAGAGCGAAATTGAAGACTAGCAGAAGACAGAGAGAAGAGTGAAAGTGAGTCTTCGCTCGAGGGAGGTTCGCGTTGGTCTGACTTGAGTTTGGCGCTGCCGAGTGTCGGTTACCTGGAGCCTTGGTGCAGCCCTTACTCGCAACCAAGTGCACCAGAGTGGGGGGATTGAGTTGAGTGCTGTGCGAGCCTCTGCCTGTCCGTCTACAATGTCTACGCCCTGGCTACCTAGTATGTAGTATACTCAGAGACTAAGAGAAAGAGAGAAAGAAGTTGTGGTGAGAGAATAAAAGAGAGAGGGAGAGAGAGAGAAAGAGAGAGAGAGTAGAGCGCCACGTAGGCGAGTTCATCGTATTTTCAATGTTGGAGGTCACTGACAAGCAAGCAGGCCCAGCACAAAGCCGATCACTGAACAGACCAATGGGGACGTGGCTCAGTGGATCGAGAGCCGCTACGATTGGAGCCTGGACTCTCCCACTAGAGCGCGAGTCTCCTTCCTCCAAGAGAGGAAGTTCATCGGCCGAAACCTTGACTGAATTACCCCGCAGCGGCGGCCAAGGCCAACATCGGCTGCCCGTCTACTGTCCTTCTCGTTGACTTTTCTCCCTCCTTATTTCTTTCTTTCTTTCTCCCTCTCCGCCAAATTCTTCACTCTTTCTCTCTCCCTATCTTTCTATCTCTCGCTCTTTTAGTTGCATACAATGCCAGATAGAACTAAGTATCCTTTCACTCGTACGCGATGCGTCGTTCTAACACTCCAGCAAACGCATTCTGTGGTGACTTTTTACACAAGGATAGAGAGACGCCGGCGCTTGGAGGAGCATTTTTAATTATACGTTTACTTGCTATATTCAAGACTCAAAAGAGGATTAATAGATATTTGAGCTTTTTAGGAGCGCAAGGCACGCGTCAATTAGCACGTGCCCTCTGGCGCACGTGAATTCTTTGAGTTTACAAACGTCAATGTCTCCCATGAAGTTCGACGAACTTTGGCCTCTCGATGTCCTCGGCGAAAGACAATAAAATGCGCATCGTCGATTTGCGCTTCAATTCTGCAATGTCAAGCACCTGGCGACATTCGGCCGCAGCAGTTCCCAGTGATACATAATATTTGTCTTCCTTAAATCGGTAATCTGAGTATGGCCGAGAACATGTCGCAATTCCCATTGGGAGAACTAATAAAGAAGCACGCTTGGGACATGGGACATCGACACAGTGTAGGAAGCCTTCGAGAAGAGTCCTTGAGCAGGACACTGAACCGCGAGAAGGATCCGCGAACGAAGAACGTCCGCGTCGTTGCCAACTTGTTGAAGGACGCGGGAATCATTCTACTTAGCTCGGCAAATTTTTTCGAATTTATCCGCAAAGTGGGGGAGACTTGAACGATGCTGAATTGCGCTCTTTGCAAAGAAGCGACGAGAAAATTGATACTCTCGGGAACGATATCACGTTTTATACAATGCTTATAAGCACGCTTGCAAAATTCTCTTTGTCTGGAAATTTATTTTTTTAGTTCTCTTGTCACGTTCAATTTTATTTATAAATCAATTATAAAATCCATGAAAATCTCTTCAAATATTTTCAGTTAAGGGATATATATTAATGTAAAGAAGAATCAATTTTGGATTTTTTCTTCTCGAAAACGCGAAAAATATATTAAATTTATTTTAAAAAGATCAGTAGTGACACTCTTATGCGAATTTTCTAGACAATGTTTTCCAATGTATTAAAAACGAAAAGTTCATTCAGATTTAAGGCCATGGAACAACCAGACAATATAATCGATATGGTGATATATCTTTTTATCTTTATAAAAATTCAAGACTTGACAGAGCCAATTTAGTGGCTTTTGTTTGACATTATCAGTCATGTCTCATGAAAGAAAAAATATTATATTTTATGAATATAATTTAAAAAATAACAAAAATAATACTTTCAATAATGTTTTTTATAATATCATTTTTCATTCTACCGCTTTTTACAAATTTTTTTTCAAAATGATTGAATTTTCATAAATATTATTTTATTCTTTATTTTAAAAATTGGAAACAATAGAGTTGTAGGGAATTTTTTTCCTTAAAAAATAAGCAATGGTTTATGAAAATCCAATTATTTTTCAAAAATTGGTAAGAAGCGATAGTAAGAAAAAAATCTATTACAAGTAACATTATTAAAAGTATTATTTTTCGTAAGTTTTAAATTTTTTTCACAAAACAGAAGAAGAATCAAGAATCTTTTGTTTATTTTCAAAAATTGAACTATCTCTTCATATAATATTGTACTTGGTCGGCATAGAAAAAACATGTATCGCACAAGATTTCCTTCTTCCAATAATTCGTAAACACTTAAAAATTGTTGTATTAAATTCAATATAAAAGTATATCAAGTCATTTACATATACAGCATATGAAATTTAATAGGTATGAGATTTAAATAATTATAGTATGCAACAAAGTGTCGAGAAACCAGAATATTTCGTTAATCGTTAATCATTATTAAAGGATCGATATAAGTGCTATTTACAAAACAGAATATTTTCTAAATTCTTTGGTATACTTAATACCTCATTATATTAAATCTAATACAACAGTGTGTATTGTTTAATAAATAATATACAGAAATATTAAATTACATATACAAATATACATAAAATTTAATAATATTTCTAGCAGTGAAGTTAAAAAGTAAGTTGTCTAGAGCGTAAAATTTCCTTCTCCTAAGTGTTTCTTTTCCAACTTCTAGAATAATTTAAATTATAAAAATATTAGCACTAAAATATTATTGCCAATATTTCAGTTACTAAGTAACTTTTAATAATTTGAATAAAAAAGTTCTTCATAAACATTAAATACAAAGTGTATAACCGTTTATTCGCGTCAAATCAATTTCTAGTGAAATTGAACTCCCTCGTAAAATGTTTAAGTATTTTACCGTAGAAGGGTTGAGCGATTTATAAGGAAAGTATGTTCGCGATAAAACCCAGGCTGCTTATTCCCTTGAAAAGGAAGATAATAGTATTCCGTTATCTCGAATAAAGCAAGGCGGAAGCGAAAATCTTTTTTTAAAGAAAAAACGACCCTTTTTGGAGTATCGGGGCATACGTGGGAGGAAGAAATCGGATATTTTAGAGGATAGCAGAAGTTTTTCTCGGCCACTGTAGAATAACACAATAACCTCGAGGCTGGGACTGAGAGCCACAGTTAAGAGTGGGGGACAACCTTCAACCCTTCTCGCACGAGGCAACCCTTCTTTGGCCTTGCGCCAGGTCTTCCTCTACCACCAGGAAAGGACCGCCTCCACTAAAATCTGCCAACTTTTTTCAATGCCAACTTTACTGCTCCATAAACGAATAAATGCAAACTTTCTCCAAGCGCATGGATTAACGGTCAAAACCCGACTGAGAATTTCAACTGCACGAGGCCAACTTGCAAGTTTACGTCTTCTATTATCGATATAATAATTTATTTTTATGATTTTACGACCCTCCGGTTCGGCCCTCTGCCCTTTTGCTTTTGCCTCTCAAACCCTAATAGCCTTCCGATTCATTCTAATTTACAGCAAATTATTTTTTTTTGTTAACCTGACTTTAACTGCAAGGTGCTACTCATTCACTCTCAATTCTTTCAAAAATCTTCTTCTCATTTTACATACTATTCAACTTTTTAGAATTTTGTCGTGAACAAATTTTTTTACCTTGTCGGGGAAAATTGGTTTGCGTTTTAAAGAAAAATTGAACGGATAATCGAGAAAAAAGTTACTCAAAGTTACTATTTCCTCAATTTTTATCCATTTAGGGTATTTTTTATCGCGTTTTTTTTTTTGGTAAAAGTGCGATGAATTTTATCCTGAATGAAATAAGACATGAAAGGTTTTAATCTTATGAAGCTATAGATTTCTTGTAGTCGGAATCAAAAGACGAAATTTAGTTGTTTTTGAATATGATTTCACCCATGAAAAAGCGACACACACGTGTTTCGCAGATTTGAATAATTCTAAAATCTTAGGGCGCATCATCGATCACTTGAACGGCATACGATTTCCTTGAAACCGGCTGGCGGCTTGCACCCAAACTCGCATTTATATGCAATATGACCTCGCATGGCAAAAATAAATTTTTTTCAACCAGAAGCATAAAATAGGTATTATTCTCCAAGATTCAATTAAAAATAGCATTTTATTTTCCTTCAAATTGCCTTTTTATAGATCTAAGTGAATTTTAATTATCGTGGAGGAGTTTTTCTTTTATATAATAGAAGTAAGAGAAATAATACGATGTTAAAGAATTTTACGATCCTGAATGAAATGTTGTTTCTTAGGATTGTTAAATTTCAAATAATTGAAAATAAAAAATGAAATTAGAAAATTTCTATTTGCAAATTTTTCATAATGAACAATAATCTAGAATAAAATATTATAAGGGAAAAAAATAAAGCTCTGAGTTACATTATTTCTGGACCGTAAAGCCAAATTAAAAACCAACCACTATTAAAAATTTTAATAATCAACGTCTTTCAGGAAAAAATTATTTCTGGAACCTAAAGCCAAATTAAAAACCAGCCATTATTAAAAATTTTATTAATCAAAATCTTTCGGGAGAAAAATTGTCGCATCAGCGTGAGTAAAATTGACACTGAGAAAAAAATGCTATTGAATCAAAATTATTTCTTTCTAAAAGCATGTATACTATTAATTCATAAAAATATACTACAGGAACCAATAAATATGTTACTAATTCTATAGCATATTGATTTGAATACATGATATACATGCTTTTGGAAAGAAATGCTGCTTTTCATTCAATAGCATTTTTTTCTCAGTATACAATGAGAGATTGCTACGAGGTGTATAATCAAGTGAGTAATTAAATTCTATGAATCGGTGCATTTTTAGATGACATCAAAATTCTAAAAATGATAAACTCGTGAAAAGAGAAATAAAGAATGGACTCTGCGAAATTGGATTCTTTCTTTAAATAATAACATTTCACAGACTGTGCATTAAGTGTTTCACCCAAAAAATATTTTAAAATTTGCATATTTTCGTTCTTGGATACTAAGAATAAGATATAATTTTTGGCCTGGATATTATAGTTCTATTTGAAAAGAATTTGACCTTATTCAACATTGCAAAAGAATACAATTGAGATTATTGGCCAGTTGAATGATTTCCATAAAATCACTTCTCACGATTGAGCAACCTGCGGTCAATGAACTTTTGGGACGTCTGCTACACTCAACAAAATATATCTCCTTTTTAATGACTTGTCATTATATGTAATTAACGTGACAAACTCAATCTTTCTTCACTTCTTTCATTTTTAAACGCGATCGTGACCTCCGATAATCAGTCTCGAAGACTTTTGTTGAATCCTTTTGAGATCCCTTCAATTTATCTTTTAATGTCTATTGTCTATTTTTCTCGATGACGCCAGAGTTCAGAAACTCCAGACAGAAACCAAAGTAGCTAATTTACTTGTTTAAAAAAAAATAGGAGGCTGTATTTAGTTAACACGACCAGATATATCTTTTAGCTTCACAAAATTTCCACTTCTAGGAGTAAAAATAAAATGGAAATTGCAGTCATTTTTGAATATAAAAAGATAAGGATTTTCTATCCTTGCCAGATACACACTTTGCATTTCTTAAACGTTAGCTTTTTCCATCCGTAAGTACATCTACCATGCACATCCAGAAATATCTATCTCTTCCTAATATCCGTGAGCCTATCTGTCGAGTAGAACAGAATTATAGGCAATACAAAAATTAAGTAGATTGTATAAGAGAAAGAAAATGATGCAAATAATGAATCAATGGATCGACACGGATAGAAAGATGATAAATAAATAACAGGTCTAAAAAGATAGGTAAGACAATAAATTTCACAAGGGATAGAAAAGGACAGACGTGGATATACGATGATAAGGAATAAAAAAGGAAGATGTGTGCAAATTGAAGATAGAATAGGAAGATTAAGATTCCAAAGGATAAAGTTTTATTATGGATTATAAAAGAGATAGAAAGTGATCAACGTGGGAAGCGAAGGATAACTCTATAAATTCTGCCGTTGCAATTCAGTTTTGAGAATTAAATAAATTTAAAACAATAGACATCATACCGATTTATTTTCAGCAGCTTTTTTTAAACGGATACAAATTCCTTGAACAAACTCTTTGATTAGTAGAATTGGTTGAGGCGCATTTATTTTGATGAAAAAAATTATTTTTGTTGATTTAACCAAAAACATGCGGGTGTAACGAGAAATTTGGTTAATTGTATGATAATTAAATCCCTCTAGTTGTTTTTGATTAAATTAACCAAAGATTTTGCCAAGTGTAGAAATTAGTAAAAAATAATTTTGATTCGATGTTCCTAGTATTGTAAAGTTTTTGAAGGGCTGTAAAATCGCTTTGGCGAATCGAGATCGGCCTGGTTTACCGGTTAAGAATGGATGGTTGCTCTGGAACAGTTTCTGTAGAAACAAAGCGATTATTGTTTGCGCTCGAGTGCGGAGTCCTTGGCACTGAGCGACCGGTCGGCGACCCGAGAGTGCTTGTCAGCTTCCTGATGCCGACATTGCCGACAGCCGATCGGTTGAGCCTGGTGTCAACCCTGACTGCCGGTCGATGCCTTTATTATCGCAAACGTCTGCTAACCATCACTGAATCCTTATGGCTTGCCGCCGCTTGCCGCTGCGCCGCGACGCGACGCGACGCGCCGAGTACAATGTACTTCCGCAGTGGGCACTATGACTAGCTATGGAAATAACGGCACAACATACGTCACGCACATGCCTATGTAATGTCACTGAACCTGCAACGAGAACTACTACCTCTATACATACGTCTATTACCATTACTCTAGAATCTTCATTCAATTTTATAACATTACCATACCCCTGACTTCAGAGTAGTAAAGGGTTGCACTCCACTTGAAAACCACAATTTCAAAAGATCATTTATATATTTGGGAATTTCATTCAAACCGAAGTTTTTAATTCACTCTCTAAATTTGAATGAGTAAGATTTCACTGATAAAATAGCTGGAAATGAGTTACTCTTTCACTTCAGTGGAAATTTCACTGGACAAAAGTAAAAATATCACTGAAGTTGTTTATTAAAATATCTTTTACTAATTCAATTGTACTATTCAACTTCAGTGACAACTTTACTGTTTTTTAGCAATATAACACTGATTGTCAGTCACATTTTTAAACCAAAAAGGAATCTAGTGAAATTAGCCAATTAAATTTTTGACTGCCGGAATCACTAGTTTTTTGTGGTCAAACTAACCAAAAATATGATTGATTTAACTAGTTTCTCAGTTAACTTTACTATTTTTTTGGCTAATTTCACTGGAACTGAAGTAGTAATCTGAGTTTTTTCAGTGCACTAATGTGAAAGAGTAACCCATTTCCAGCTTTTTCATCAGTCAGATTTTATTGATTTAAATTTAGAGATTAGTGACGCAAAAATTACAGATAAATTTTTCCTACTAATTTCAATCAGTGATGGAATTCTAGCTACAAGATCAGTTGTTTTGAATCATATCTCTCATGCCTCAAAAATTCAAATCTGAATAAATCCAAAAACATGAAGAATGTAGATTTAAAAAAAAAGATGTTTTAACAAATCCAGAGATGGAGTTATAGTATAATCGAGCACAATATTTAAATACAAAAACTATTTCTCGTATTATAAAAGAGTTAAATTTGTGGTTGGAATAAATCCGAGTCCTGAATGGCAGTGAATTCAAGTTCAAGATCAATTGCATTTGATTCCATTTATGTTTAAAGTAAATTCGCATCGAATTCAAATAAAACTCAAGTAAATTTAATGTAAATCCACGTGTATTCAAGTTAAATTCAATGTAAATTAAAACGTATTTGGGTGAATGTCAACATAAATTAACATTCAGCCAAATAAATCCAAACAAGATTAACATTTAACAAAAATTCAAGTCTATCCAAATTAAGTTTAAAATCAATTGAAAGATTTTGATTAACATTAAGTTCAAGTCAAATGTAAGTTGTATACACGAATTTAAGTTAAAAAGATCAAAATGTATACACAACTTCTAAACGTTTCCCGGAAATAATTAGTCAAATCAGATATTTATATGCACTAAGATTAGATAAACTTTTTTTGAAGAATGGAAGATGGCTTTAGAGAGTGTAATTAAAAAAAAAGGAATTATCAATTCTTAAGATGCACTGTCGGTTCGAAGAAACTGGTAGCGCTTAACGCTTTCACTGTCACGCGCCAAGCTCTCGTTTTCTTGAGGATGTTTTTCGGGCGGCCAGGCCACGGACAGGTAGACACTAGAAGTT
The DNA here is from genome assembly GCA_030998225.1 of Diplolepis rosae. Lineage (NCBI taxonomy): Eukaryota > Metazoa > Arthropoda > Insecta > Hymenoptera > Diplolepididae > Diplolepis > Diplolepis rosae. The sequence continues at coordinate 23,700,874 of JAPYXD010000723.1, read as the reverse complement.
TTAAGGGGCCCGGCGTTGCTGACACAGATCCGGTCTCATGGTTATTAATGCAGCCGAATGTAATAAGATATGATCGAGGGCACGAGTTGCATAAAATAATTACGAGGCATAATCTAGCGGATGCCGTCTGCATCGCAATATCACAGGCATTCAATGTACCCAAGTTTACATACCCCTTACCATTTTCCTGCCCCTATACCAACCCCCAATATGCACTTTGGTTCACCACATTTAATCTGCATTTCCTATCCCCTAATTTGTCTACATCTTCTTGAAAGCCCAGGACAAGATCTTTGTGGCATATTTCACGCCCTCTTGAACACAATTTATGACGCTTAGAAAAAGCCACCAAAGTGAATTTTCTCCCTTTCCCGATTCATGTTAATTTTAGATAGAAATTGTATTGCAATATTTAATTTGAAAGAAGAGGAAATTTGTTTAGCTGAAAAAGTGCATCATTCGAACTGAAGATATTCAGTGCAAGTGAGCGAGTTCTTTCTCTGTTGTTGTATTGGCAATCTGGTTGGGAGAAGAGAGTTTCGAAGGTGGGAGGGAGAGAAAGAAGAAAAGTAAGAAGAAAGATGTATTTGCGAGAAATTGTGGAAGGGAAGCTGTGGAAAAAAAGTAAAGAAGGAAGAAGAGTTGTATGCCACTAGTCTCGGCCCGAGATGCCCTGCTGCTCTGCATTTCCACTTTGAGAGTCGCAAATCTATTATAGCAAGTTCTCCACTCCTCCCATGCTTCGACATTCTTCTTCTTCTTCTTTTTCTTCTTTTTCTTCTTTTTCTTTTTCTTCTTTTTCTTTTGTCTCCCCTCCGACCTCGTAACATCTCATCCAAGTACATCTTAACGTACAGAGTATTGCCCGGGATATTCTTGGATGTTCGCACGACCGGCCACGGCCAACCGCTTTTTCCTCTCTCAATTAATTGCCGAGAAACTCAAAGGAATAAAACTTCTTTGCCCAGACTTTATCATCAATTTCGTCAACAAACATGTGCAAATTGATGAGCTATTACTTTTCTTTTAAATATATATGAATTGTTATAAAGGGGAAAAAAATAATTGTAAATGAGTGAAGAGAAAAAGGGGAATTTGAGTTAAGTAGCAGGTAATTAGGTACCCGCTTGAAATATGGCTTTAATGCGAATACATCTTCTGTTTATCGGTACACAGTGAGATTATTCGCGGTTTGTTTGGATTCTCCGGAAGGATAATCCACAACAAACGAGTTCTGAGGGACTTTTGTAATCCGAGAAATTTTATTGGTCCCGCGGGAAGCATTCATTGGTGCGGTCGTTTCGCTGTAATCGACGAACAATGAGCCCATCGTTAGGTTGTGGCAATGCCCTGTTTTCAAAGGCGTGGCCTTTTAATGTGCTTAAAGGGTTAAGCAAACTTGGAAAGGGTTAAGGAGTCAAGTTGTAAATTCACAGGAGACCGGAAATTTCATGGTTCCGCACGAGCCCCTACTTTCCTTTGCTTTCATTTCCTTTGGTCTTGATATTTAGCTACTAACTTTCCACCAAAATCCCACCCTCCAAACCAAACACTTTGACCAAGATTTTACTTCATTGGACCACACGATACTCCCTCTGCAATAAAAGAATTAGTCGAGAAGTTCATTCAAGACTTTACTTTCTACTAAAGAGCTTCTGAAGAGACATGACTAGTTATTCTCAAGATTAGGGTGAACATTTTCTTGTAGAGTCCAACCGTAAACCAACAATGTATTCAATTTTATTTAAAACCATTATTCCACTTCACGGAAATTGAATAATACCCAATTGTCTTAAAATTATATTTGAATTTGCACTCCCATAAACGGTTTGTTTCAATCAAACAAATCGTCTCCTTGACTTGGTTTCTTTTATTTAAGACAACATATAAATCTCGAACAAATACTTTTGGAGCAAGATATTGATTCTTTTTTTGTGTAAAATGTATTTTTTAAAACAATTTTGTCCAATGAATCAAATTTTTTGGTTGAACTAAAATATATTTGGTTGGATCAGCCAAATCGCAAAGAACAAACGATTATTGGTTGAATAAGACAATTTGTTTGCTTGATTCAACTAAAAATTTTGTTGACAGTATTTTTTTAAATGTACAGACTTGGAAAAAATAAATTTTATAAATTTTTTAGCACTCCGAAAAAAAAAATTTGTTTGATTAAAGCAAACGTTTTTCTTGGTCACATATATAAAAATATTAAGTCAAAGCAAACAAGTTTTGGTTGAATCAAAAAAACGTTGATTAATTAAATAAAATGTTTTCTTTACATCTGCCACTTTGTTTGATCTACCAAACAATTTCATTGAAATAATATAGATTTTGGTTAAAACGACCTGAGTGTCTGTCGAATCAAAGAAAACTTTAATTTACTTATTTGATTGATCTAACCAAATTGTTGATCAGTAATAGCTTGTATCTATCGCGGAGAAAAGTAGTTCGAGAAACTTTACTCAACTTATGAGCAAAGTAGGGACGCATAGACAAGTTGGAGATTATTTAATACTACTGTAATAATTTGTGACGTACCAAATGTTAAAGAATGTATCACAGATTGGTAAACTTTACAAATGCAGAGTACACACTGATAGAAAGAAATAGCAGTTAAAACCATATTTATGACTAATTTAAGCTTACTTTAGTGATGGCATAGATACACCAATATGGAATCTACATTTTGAGCATCCGATTAAAACTGAATAAATGTAAAACAATCAACCATATTATTGGTATTATTTGGTATTATTATATTATATTTCTGATTCGACCAGTTTCTCCTACAATATTTCAATTACTGTGTTCAACATCCTGCTCTCTAAACCTGAATCAGTGAACGGCCACTGATGCGCAGTGACTATCCACTGAAGGCAGCAGCTATAAGTCTTTCACTGAGAAACGGTGAAATTCGACTGACGAATCATTGAAATAGATTGAACTCACTTATTGAATCAGTGAAATCTTCAGGCGGGAATAATAAAAGCAGCAATATATTTTAATGATCGATGAACACGTTTATTTTAGGTTAAACAACACCAAAAATAAATTACGTTATTATTATATATTGTAATTATTATTGTGTATAATTATATTATGTGTAATTAAAGATTAAAGATCCATCGTTATACTTTAATCGCTCGCAGGAACTTCGCGAATTTAAAGATTATGTTCACGTGGCGCGTTCACTGATTACTCAGTGAAATCAAAGCAGGGCACTGATTCATCAGTTGATATATTTCCACTGAATCAGGTTTAGAGAGTGCATTGTTCAGATAGACATGTTATATTATAAATCCAATCGTAAATTCCTAACCCTACAACTGAATGGCCAACAACCGAATATATTATTATATATATATAATAGAAAAGTCGATTAGAAATAGTGTAGCATTGAGTCGATTAAATTAAGTAGGAATGGAAACGGTGTAAATTTGCAAAAAGAGGGGAAGGGGAATAATGAAGGGGTGAAGCCCGAGTTCTAGGAAAATTACGGGACCGCATAGCGACGTGGGAGTGCAACAAGGAGTGCATTTGCGTTGAGACGTCGCGTTGGTTGGCCGCAAAGATGCACATACATGTGCTCTGTGCGCATATGCAGGCGCGATATTTGCGAGTACACCGACCCTTTCCGCCGTTTGCAAACGGTCACCGAACCCGCTTGCTATACTACTATTTCATGTCAGAGCTATTCGCGTGATTCGTCGTTCTATGCCTCTATGGCGTCGTTTATCTATGGTGCGTTAGATGCAAAGCGCGTACCGTTTAAGAGTCGTTCGATGCATCTCAAATTAACGACACCGTATGCGCTCCTACACACGGTCACTGCCATTCATTCACGTCATCACGTTCGTCATTCGATCGAGACACACTTACCGTGATTTATTTTTACGAGTCGCTAGTATTATTTATCATTAGAAAAAAGGCAGCTGCATTTTCACTAATTTTATCAAATATTACATACTTACGTTTATATATAAAATTAAAAATCTTGTGATATTATTTATAAAACAATAGACTTCAGGGAGAAAAATGGAAATGAGAAAATAGGTATTGATTACTTAAATTTGAGTAAAAAAATGTTAGGTTTCATTTTTCCTAACTGATTCTTTAATAAACAGAAGAGAGTGCAATGACGCTTGCGGTAATAATCACTGGAATTTAGTAATTATTGACAATCTGCGTCACACTCTCTTCCCTTTATTAGGGAATCAGTTGGAAAGAAACAAACGCAATATTTTTTCACACAAATTTTAGTAATCAATGTCGATTTTCTTATCTCCATTTTTCTCCGTGGTGTTTTTGCAATTTAATATACTAAAATTAACATATTTACTTCATTATGAGTTCACGCAATTATAAGCTGATTTTTAAAGTAAAATCAAGTTGTGAAAAATAAAGTAAGTTGAATGGATAAAAAAAGGTATTCATATTCTGGACTTGCATAAATAATAAAATTTCTCATCAAGGAAGCCCTTAGTTAGCGAAATTACTTTATGTATTTTTTAGATCCAAAATAAATCACTTATGAGGGAACCGATTAGAGCCGAAACGATTCATTATATAAAACTTTGAATTTTTATCAACCTTAGATCCTAAAACCAACTATCAACATTAACACATATCTTCAATGAAAAAGATAATTTAAATGAAATATATATATATTATAATGTTGACCGTTTTAATCTTAAATAAATCATAAACTTTAATATTAGAAGAAATTTTTAGTTCAAATCCACTCCTGTACGTCGCATTTCTGAAATAATTAACAAGAAGGTTTAGTAGTGTTAATGAATTAAATTAATGTGAAATATATTTTTATTTTTTTATATTTTATTTTACGGGGCAAACAAATCCATTTTCTGACCCCGTAGTAGAAAAAAAATCGTGTGCGACAAGGGAAAAACATCATTCTGTGAGAGACTCTGGTGATAATCCTTATTTTCATTATCTCCTATATTCTAATCTTTTACAGAAATTTTGAAATAACGAGAAATAAACAAAAATTCTATGAATTTTAGGTCAATATAATAGCAGACATGTTATCAAACATGTCATTTTAAAATTTATTTTACTCGTGTGGTTGTTACCCTCGCTTTGCTCGGGCATCAAACATCACACTCGCAAAATAAATTTTTTTTTCTCCAGTTGCGCAATATACTATTACCAGTTATAATGATTTACAACCGATTAAGTAATCTAGCAAATATCTTCTTTTATTTATACTTTGACTCATATCAACTTTCATATATGGGACAATATTGAGTTAAAAATGTATGTCAATATTAAGACGATATTGATGGATTTAAAAGTTTGCCTGTTTGTATTATTTTTATCAGAAACGGACTTTTCTTCTGACTAAAAACAGGCTTTAGTAATGGGCTAATCGATATAATAATTAGCCTGGTTTTAGTACTTACGTAAAACTGGTATATAAATCTTCATTTTACAATCCGTCTATTCTCAAAGTATTCATATTAAAAGTCTTTTTACAATCACAATTCAAAAATATTCAATCTTCTTAAACTTGCAATTCTTATTTATGAAAATAGAATAATGTTGAAAGTATTAAATTTCCTTTGAAAATGAAAAACTCTCTTTCTTACACTATAGAAATCATTCAGAACATCATTAACAATTTAAAAAATTACCTTTTTGGGGTAGAAAATTTTTTTCAGTGAAACTCAAGATTTTTTCATTATTTGGGAAAGTTGATAATTTTCAAAGAGAATATTTCCATAATGCATGCAACATTTTCCTAATAAGTTACAGGAAATATGTAAATTTGTCGTTATTCTTTTTGAAAAAATCATCAATAGGTTTATGGTGTCTCAAAGACTGAAGAAATTGCTAAAAAAATTGTATAGTGTTTCTTAAAATATTCTTTAAAATAAAATATTCAAAATTTGAGCCTTTTAGATATTTGGATTGAATTTTTAAAATGGCAGTATTTGTAATATTCGAATTTTGTCAATCTCAGTGGTCAGAGCAGTCGACCGGCAATCAAAAGACCTGGGCTCGAATCCCAGCGCAGTCGAAAGCGTCATTTTTTCCACAGAAAGATTTTCAAATTCTTTAAAATATTAAATTTATTTGCATTATTTGCGATATAAGAGTTTGAAATTGTCTACGAGGACACCTGTCGACAACGTATCCTATCTGACACGCGACTAGTGATCCTCCGATAATGTAGGCAGTGACAAAAATTTCAAACTCAACTAATTAATCTTAAATTTAAATGTCTTTAGAACTATATAATTCGTTAAAAGGTTTAATTTCAAACCATGAATCTCTCGAAATATTTCAAATTACATTACCGTTTTAATTTTGACATTAAATAATGTCAGGTATGGATTATTAAAACAACTTCCTATAGATTTTAGGGTTTTCCTGGTAAATATGATTCCTCTGATAAGTATCCAAATCTATACCAATTTTTCGTTTGCATAATTTTTATTTTCCTTGATTTATGTAAGAGTACACATTTGTCTGCCTCGTCTTTCGATTTAAGAAAATTTTAAGATTAAGGCCATGTATCAAGTATGTCACGCGACTTCGACAATGATAATTACACACGTGCGCAAGGTCATTCAAAATCTAATGACCTCAGCTCTTTTATTTGCCAGTCAAATAAGATTTAATACTTTATTACGTTTTCAGGCATGTTGAAATACAAATATTTAGAATGCAAAATTTTATGAATATGTACTAAATACCTTACATCCTTAGAAAATTGTACTAATTATGAAAAAATTAATTGACCCTTTTGATAATTAAAAACGCTAAAAATTGGACATATAAAGATCCTGCGAATTCTTATGAAGTATACTTGCAATTGATGAAGGGATGAGAATATTTTGGAAGACAGTGGTTGGCCAAGGAACCATAACCTATCTTAATCCTCAGTTCAGGGAATTGTTGTGTGCCATACCTATGCATACGCCTTTCCTTTCCAAGGGGGCAGGGTACTTACAAATTGTGGTTTACTTAACTGCTTTATTCGGCCTTCAGAGTCATCAGAACTCTTCTAAGAGGATTTAAGCTGCTTAGTAGCCAAAGATATACGATCTGGCGACAACCTTTCAGTACTATTCACTTTATAGGATTTAGGTTGAGTATTTCGAAGCTAAACGAGGCTAGATTGACCCACTGCCCTAACTACGTAGAAGAAGATTCAGAAATCAAAGAAGGTTCCAATTTAAAAGAGACACAGTTCTTTGAATTGGGCTTCAATTTCCCGAAACTCGTGGATTTTATAACTCAGAGAAAAGAAAGTATTTTTATTACAATAGAATTCGATTTAAATTTCTTATATTTCTTAAACATTTTCTATCTGAAGTAGTTTCTGTGATACTTGCATGAATGCGTCATCGGCGAGTCATAGGAATTCTTGGTGTTCAAGATCCAAAGGTCAATCGCATCCAAGGCTTCTACACCATGAAGGAGAGTGTGATTAACGAACAAAGAAATCGAGCAAGATAGAAAGGAAGTCGATTTAACGTACCTAATTTCGTGTTAATTCTCAATTAACATCTTCAAGAGGGCCTTCCACTTTATTTGACCTTAAACTGAACTATTTTCCGGGAATTTATTACACGAAAATAATTAAATTTACAAAGATGAAATTTGGGAAGGGTATAAAAGAAACTTCATTAAACCCAAAAATTCAATAGATTTGTCAAAAGAAATATTTGAAGAAGGAAAAAAGTAAAGCCACGAAGATGAGGGCATCGGCATTGCATTTATTTCACTCCCATTTTTTACTAAAACAAGTCCATACATTTTTTTATTAAATATGTCATTTATGTTTATGTCAAATTTACTTTCATAGTTCTCTGACAGTCAATTTTTAAGTCTAATGAAATAGAAATTCCTTTTAAAATAAATTATTATTTTTGTAAAAAAAAGAAAAATGCTGGTAAGATAGGAATCTAGTCGCGTGATTTGGTTCGTCCATGGCCTTAATACAAATATTCCAGGTAATTCAATTAAACTTTTTCTTATTTAAACAAATATCTTGGTTCCTTCAAAAGAATTATTTGGCTAGATGAAGTAAATTTTTTTTCAGGTTGTAAAAAACGCAATAATTCCTGTTTTATCGATTTTGTAATTTTTTCAAATTATCCGTAACTAAAAGAAGCTGTTGATGTTGATAATTGGCTTCCGTGGCCTAAAAATTTTTTTGATAAAAAAATTTATTTTTTCCCTCGTTCTTTTCTCAACCTCTTAGTGAAAAGTGTGTGCCTTTCAAGTTATGTGGTTCCACAGAAAACAAAAAAGGGAAAAAAATAACTTTTTCTCCAAAATCATCAAAACTTACTCAAGATCCAAAATAAATAATTAATGAACGATCCGATCAGAGCCGAAAGTTTGATTATGTAAAATTTTGAGTTTTTATTAACCTGGGACCCTAAAGCCAACTATCAGCATCAACATATATCTTCAATTATTAATTAAGGTGCAATGCAAGTCCAGAATATGAAAAATATTTGAAATTCTTTAATATTTGAATATGTATTATTGTTTATTTGTTATTCCCAAAGATAGGGGAAACTGAATTGCTTAAATCGTAAATAAACGTAAATATCACACCCCTTAAGAATAGAAAAAGAATTTGTAGAAAGAGAAGATGTAACTAATGAGGAAAAGATCTTGAAAACTTGAAATTCGAGTGAATGAACCCGAATATGTGTTCTAGCCTAAATATCTAAATGGTAAAATGGGTAAATCGGTTACACCTTGTATTAATCTAGAGAAGTGTGCTGATCTGGTTAGGTGGATTTTCTGCTTCCCGGTGCATATAGGAAGGTACTTGATAGTTCTACTTGGAAACAACGTGAGAGGAAAGGCCCTCGAGAAAAGAAGAAGAGGGGACTTGATCCTCGGGGCCGTCATAACGGTAGGGCGGGTCACTGCACGCGACCATACGCGATGCAACTCTGCAACTCTGTAACTCCGCAACTTTGCAACTCTGTACTGAGTTCGAATTGCAAGTTACAAGAGCAAGCAAACACTTCAGTGCAATGCCCTACCTCTAGGTGTAATGATCCTGGATGCCCTTATACCCGACCAGAGGGCTCCCCGCACACCCCACCTCTTCTCATCTGCTCCACCGAGAATAGAATTATTGTCCCCCTTCGTGTGATGAAAGTCCTTGAACTCCACCAAGTTCCTTCCAAGCTTCCTTAGACTTTTTACTCGCTTTGTTTCTAATGCCAAGTTCTCGCTTTATGAAAACTCATCTTTCACACAATCAAAAGACAGCCAACTTCCAATGATGCTTCCGTTCTCATTATTGATGACATGTGATACTTTTATCACATGGTCATCATGGTTCAGTTTCTACTACTGTGTTATGTAACTCTTTAAGTTTCCAATACCTAAGATACTGCATCAACCTCTGTTTTTTTCTGAAATGTTGTAGAAAATCTATAATCAGTAAATCAGACTAATAAGGTGACTCATTTTTCGAGGAAAACGAACATGAAGACATAAAGGTTGAAATTACTTAAGAGAGGTGTTATAAAAAATGGTGTGAAGAACTGTGACATAAGTTGAAATGGTAGAAATCGATTTTAAACCTGATCTACGACAAGGTTTTCCGAGCCAAGAGGGGCAAAGGTAATCTTGGTTAGTTCTTCAGATGAGAGGATACCACCTGCGGATACATCGATGATAGCACCATGCCCAGGTGTCTAAGCTAACCTAAAAACTTTAGTTGAACCCGGTTGGTCGTTAAGCAAACGATGTTTTGCGTTTCCGTGGACGATGACCCTATCTGATGGATAAGCCGTATATGCAAAAGTACCTTTATGCCGGTCGACGACCAGTGACGAGTATGCTTCCAACATCAAAAGAATTCATTTTAAAACTGGAAATTCGTAAACAAGTGTACAATCCTTTCTGGCATTCGCATATCTAACGGGAGTTTCCACAAAAAAGAAACTTCAATTTTAGTTATTCATTATTCTTCAACTTCATTACATACACATAATTTCAAAAGATCCGAAGATGATGACGAAGCTTAAAACTTATTTTTTGTTGAAATATAGGTGGAATGTTTTGGTCTTTTCATCAGAGTATGATTATGGAAATTTACAGCAGCGATGAGTAAATGATGATTGTTACCAATTGAAATTGTAAGTAACTGACTCAGGGGAATGGATTTGAAACTAATTTTTAGTTATGGAGGAGTTATCAGTCAAAAGAACGAGGGCCATTGATCTCGACTCTTTGTCTGGTGTAACATAATAGAAAATAAGGATTATCTATGGGTTCCATTAATGTTCTGAAAATGACGCATCGAAGAGAAAATATTTTCAAAGAGTAAAAGTACATCATGAGACACACAGTGCAACAACCCTACACGTTTCAAGATTCGCGAGAAACGCCTACGACAGGTAAATTTTTATGCACTTGCTCCCAATGAGCGACATCCCACTCAAGAGTCTTTTTCTGATGGGAAACATGTGAAAAATTCAAAGTACTTACATCCATAAAACATCGCATCTTCTGCATGCGATGCATTAAACTCAAATGCAAGTTCTATACTTACGAATCCTTGAACCTGAGCTTTTTAAACATAAATTTTCAAGAGCTGAACTCACCTGGAACAGAAAAGATAAACTTCTATTAGCTCTAAATCCAGTGAAAGGTGGAAATAATAATTATAATATCATTTAAACTGATAGCAGACAAAGTATGTATAGTTTCATAATAATGTAGTAGTAGAGTCCAGTTTGTTTTTCTGTGGAAAAATGCACTGAGACTTTAATGGGCTGAGTTACGTTATTAACGAGCAATCATTTTTAGAAACGAGTTTGAAATTCCGTTTTGTGTTGGAGCAAAGATTGATTATAGGTTAGGTCTATTGGCAAGTAGTAAAATATCCCTTCCGCGTTCTTATACGGTTTGCAGAAACAATTCGGCGTAAACGCCTTGGTGGCCTGGATGAATCTGCATCTACTGTCAGGAGGGTCTCTAACTGTTCTTTTACGCTTCTATACGTTCAGGCACATAAAAGAAGAGAGTGTGTAAGCGTAAGCACGTACAGGCTTAGGTGACGACATGAAAACATGAATGACATAACGACTAACCATGCCTATAGTTGCGGGCGTCGACCCTTAAACAGTACATTGCATTGCTAGTCTTACCCGCGCCTTTTTTTAAAAGCAGATAAAAGGAAAGCTTTTTGAATTTGAACCTCTTCAAACATTCATCAATATTTATTGCCTATTACTGCAAAAGCAACTATTCGGAGAAAAAATCTGTTGGATGCACCAAGTGCATACACTCTTAGAAATTTGATATCTCGTATATATTATTTATCGAATAATATACCGGTGTATTGAATTTAGTATACGAAAATATACAAATTCACGTAATTTGATTTTCATAGTTTTAAACTGATTTTTGCAGTGAATCTAGGATGTAAATAATGCAGTAGTTTATTATCTTTGATACAGATACAAATTCATTTGAAAATTATTTAAGATATTTTAATATTTAAAAAATTAGTTTGATTGAACTTTCATAATTAGATAAATTTTTAGCTCAAGCCTTTACTTCGGATTTCTGACATAATCAACAAGAAACTTTAGTGATATTGGTGATTAAATTTATTTAAAATATTGTCTACCATTTATAACAATTTACGATTTATCAAAGAATCTAAGAAATAGATAGATGGTTTTACTTTGGCTTTAGGGTCCAGAAATAATGTAAACTCAGGGTTTCGTTTTTTTCTCAAACGTTTCGACTCAGATTGGAGTCCTCATCAGTGAGATTTATTTCTATAAAAATACAAAGGAAGAAAAGAATAAAAAATTGCACGTGTGACGGATAAACATTGTGTTGACAAACGATATAAATGAATTGCACTTGTGAAACTATACAATAGGTCTAACTAAATTTACGAATAAAAAATTGAAAATTGTACAAAATTTGCTATAAAAATACATAGGGAAGGGACTTAAAAAATTTAACACGTGTGACGGATAACATTATGATAAAATTGTACATGTAAACCATATAATTGGTCCATACTAACTAAATTCGAACAAAAATAAATAAATAAAAAGTGTATAGAATTTTTCTATAAAAAATGCAAAGGAAGAACCTTAAAAATTACACATGTGACGGATAGACATTATGGTAAAAAATGATATGAAAGAATTGCACGTTTGAAACTATAAAATTGGTCTGAATAACTGAGTTTGCGAAAGAAACTATACAAAAGGTTTTTTGTGTGAAATTACATTCTGTGCAAAATTTTCCCCTATAAAAATGCAAAGGAGGCACCTTAAAATTGCACTTGAGACGAAAAACTTTGTGGTAAAACTGATATAAAAGAGTTTTGCATGTATGACACTATCAAATTGGTTTAAATATATAAGAATACATAATGAAGAGACTTAAAGAATTGAAGTGTGATGGATAAACATTGCAGTAACACGGGATGGAAAACCATTGTGGTAAAAAAAAATTTTTATAAAGAATTGCACGTGTGAACTGTAAAATTGGTCTGAATAAAAAAATAAATAAAAAACGTTTGAGGAAAAAATGAAACCCTGAGTTTACATTATTTCTGGACCCTAAAGCCAAAGTAAAACCATCTATCTATTAATATTATTAAGGGTCGATATAAGCCAGTTTATATTTATAATCTAAGAAATATCCAGTTAATACAAAAACTTTTTAAAGTCTACATTTTATTTTTTTATAGTCTATATTTCAAAATGGTAACAGGATAACTGACTCGATAGATTTTACAGATATTTGAGTGCAATTTATTTATACATTTTCAGCAAATATAACAAAATTGTTGGTAAATTTTACAAAAAGACTGTAATTGTAAAACAATTTAGAAAAATTTTAATGTAACAAAAAATTAGTAAATTGTATTTAAATATTATGCAGAAAATACGTGTCAAAATAGTCAAATTATAAGTGATTATCTTAATTATACAAATCCTTGAGTACAGAAAAAAATCTCAGAAAATTAATAAGTTGTACTGAAATATCAGTGAAATTTACAGAGACGCATATACAGTCAATATTTAAAAAAATTTACTCTGTAAAGGTAAAAGATTTTTGTTCGTGTTTTAATGCTATCAAAAATCTACCTCAAGTATAAATTCTGCTCACTATCTGTATTTGACCCAGTAGTAAATTTTCGATAAGTCGATCATCCGGTAATAGATTACCCAAAGATATATTATTGTTTTAATTGTATCAACATATTGATAGTAGTTATAAAGGTTTCGAAATATCGTTCAAACGGATGATTAATATGAGATAAAAAGTAATTTAAGGTGGGGTCAGAATAAAGAATTTTTTGTCTCGAGATGGTAATGGTGCCAGTCAATCCACTTGGCGAAATACCGAGTAGACGAATACAATGAACGAAGCGTGTTTTCGCGGTAGTTTGACCAGCATGTGGGTTGCGTCTTGGGAGCTACTATTTTTCTGACCCAGATTGCCAAAAGTTCATTGCCTTCTGCACGAGTAATCTACGCAGTTCGTTTCTTGATACGTTCCACTGATAAGACGCTGACCTCGAGGGTCCACGGCCATGACGATCCCACCAGATTATCTCACTTAATTATCATTTCTTACTTTTTGTCAACAGAACCAATAACAATTCAATAAATAGCCTTGTGTAATCTTTTGTTTACACGAGCCGAACTAATCTGTTTGTCCATGAAACTTCTATGTATCGTCTTTAAAACCGGAAACTCTTACAATTCCTCATTATTTTAAGTTTTGGGAGAATTTAATATGCAACTAGTACTTGGAAATTACCATTAAATTTTGTTATTCATGTTTAGGTAAGAATTATAAAATCAAATGAATTGGTCAAATGACCGGAAGGTGATGAGTAAAATTCCCAAAATATTTAAAAGAGGGAAAAAAAATGCATCCCATATTCGATCGACAATAGTGTGAACGAACTTTCAAACTATCTGTTATACCTGGTTACTGACCCAAGATGCTAGGAATCGGTTGCACGATAGTTTTCTTTTGATAGCGATAAATCCAAGGCAAAATACGTGACTTTTATTTAAAGTCTTTTGCATAGACTTCTGACCGTTGTTGTTACGACATCGACTACACAATCAAACTTCCCGATTCATCATCGCGATTAGTCATTCTTGATTAATCGAGTCTCGAACTTTTTAAACGAATACCAATCTGCAAAATTTATTTTTTATTTCAGTTTCTGATGAAAATTTTCATCAAAAATCATGGATTATTAGACTCCCTGTTAAAAGTTTAGGTACATTGGTATTTTTCAAAAATTTCTTATTGCCATATTTGGTAAAAGAACGATGAAAACAGCATTTTTCACGAGTTTTTTTTTCAAATTTCAAAAATATATTATGTGTAGAAAAATGTTATCTTACACAAATATATTTACCTATAGAATTGGTCACGTCACTCTACGGGCCTATGGCTTTAAAAAATTTATATTCAAAAATTGGAATCGTTTGAAAAATTGTTGTTTAGTGATATTTAAGAAAAGTCCACTCAGCTTTATTTTTCCCCGAGACAATTGCCTTGAGCTTTTGAAAAACGAAACTGGTACAAGTTTAAGATAAAAATAAAAGTTCCAATACAAATAATTTTAGTATCTTCAAAGTTAATTGAAGAAAAATAATTATTTGACTTTCATTCCCCGAGGCAATTGCTTTAAGTTTTTGAAAAAGTAAATTAGTACCAGTGAAGACGGTACTTTTCTTTTCGTGCAAAAATTTCTCTCTTTTATCCTAGATTGTTAAGACTGTCTCCCGAAGCGCAACAAGTGGGAAAAGAGCACGGCGAGTATGCCGAAGAAAGCACTTTCTTCAAGTGTGCAGAAGACGCGTCGATAATGATAGCTCACGACACGTACCATAATCGCTTTTTCTCGCTGGATTGCGTAGGCCGTGGTTGTAAATTGCTTCTATAATTGGCCAGTAGATTATTAATAAGGCGTTGGAGTTGAGCCAGTTTAGTTTAAGATCGTGATCCAAAAGCACGGAAGGGAATCTCCTTGCAGATATTATCAGAAGAGTTAGGTTAGGCAGAGGAGAATGGCATGCCAGGTAGATAGAAAGAGAAGGAAAGAAGAACGCTCGTTCTCCGTTGGTCGTGAGATTAGCCAACCTGGAAAAGGACCGATGCCAGTGAACTCGGTTGCCCGGTCACTAACCAGGTAACCCACACTAGTGTCGACGTCAACGCGCTATGCAACAACGGTTAAGCTACGGGCTTTTTCACCGTTTAGTTTCTCAGAGCTCTGCCTCCACATATACCTATTACACACATACATCAACACCAATTCTAAACTACTATTTTTCTAATTTCAGTTCACTAATTTTTAAAATACCTATTAGTCTGACCATCCGTCCGGGTTTCCCCTGACATTCCACTTTTTTCCTTAAAGTTTCTCACTTTGTCCGCGTTTTTCCAAGTAGGAATAGAAATTCAAATCTAATAGATACAAATACTGTTAAAACTTCAGAGGCCATGGATCAAGAGTTATCACATTACATCGGTAATTACAATTATAGTATGAAAACTCATTAAAAAATTAATGATTTAAAGGGAGGCCCATTTTTTCCCGGCCAATTATAATTTAATGACAGTTTCGCATATGATTAGATACCATTTTCTTAAAACTTATAAGAGCCAGCACTATGAATTTTTTACTAGATATTTCTTAAAATATAACGAATATAATACACTAGAATTATCCTTATAAAATAATATTCGAAAAAAAGACACATTTTTTATGCAGGCAAATAAGACCCAATCTTTAAAATCCTAGTGTATTGTATAATCCTATGGGTGCTACACTCAAGACTCATAATAGGGGCAATTTCGGATGTTGCGTCCTTAAAATCAAGTAATCCCAAGATCAAAACAATCAGGGCCGTATGAACTACTTGTATTTCAGTCAAGGGAGAGAGTTAAAGCGAATATGACGAATTGGCGCTGCCACCTTTTCCTTTTACGACACTTAAAGACATCAAGTTGTTTACGTCGCCACTCTTTCAAGCCCTCGCATCGCACCATCTCCAAACTTATTATAAGCAGTTCCTAAAGAAAGTTCCCCTATTGTGAATCTTTAGTATATATACCTACAAAAGCTACTGCACACTCTACTGTGTATTGTATCGCTAACTGTAACACTGCACAAGGTGATTGCAGTCAAAGAAATTAGGTAGTTTTGAGAAACCCTGTTCTTTATTTGGTTGTTACCAGGAAAGAACTTTCCACCGAAAAGAGAAGTTGCTTGGCCGTTAATACGTCGTCACAACACGACCCAAATTCTGAGCCGGCAAAACATGAAACCAACGGCCCACATGAAACGATGAAACTCGAGTAAACAAATTATTATAATTGGAGAACGTTCTCGACTTCGATCCTCCTTCGGAAGGAACCGGTATTCCTCGAGTCAACTTAATTAACTCAGGTTCAGGAGAGTGTTTTTCTTTAAGACGTTAGGAAGTTACGTGTGTCTCGGGAAATTATCGAGGTGTGATGCAACTCGAGTTTTAAAATAGAAAGCTGATTATGAAATCTACGTATAACATTGACAAGAATGATAGATAATTACGAGAATTATAAAACAAAATAGATCAAGTAGGGAGTAGATGTTAAGTTTTTGGTCAGATTTATGACGGAAGAAAGTTATTTATTTTAAAAAGGAAAACTTCAAAGACAAAAGTGGTTTGATATGTTGATACTCGAGGCTATCTAGAATCTCGAGTGTCTAGACTCTAGACGATCTATTGTGAATCTTGACTTTGCTTTCGTGAAGATCAATATCTCGCCAATAATCCACTCTTTGCTATTTTTTGTTCTCGAGACGATAGAGTTATGGAGAAGAAAGAAGAACGAGAAGTTCCTGGCTAAAAAGATAATAAAACACCTAGCGGACTTATATACGTTATACGGATCGAGGAAGAGGTTGTCTGTGTGACTCTTGGAAGTTTGTATTGGACTCATAATTGTGTGTGTGTGTGTGTGCTCGCCAGTGAGGCCTGCAGTTTGTTGCCCGGTGACCGAGTTCATCGCTCCTCGTCGACGATGCCTCGAAATCGAGAATATTCGAGGCATTTCCAAGGAGACTCGCTTTTTCATCGAAAGCCCCTGAACCGGACTTTCAAAAATTTTGAGAACTCAAGATGCCTCCGAAGGTCCTCGAGAAATTCTTCCGGGGCAGAAAGTGCAAAAGTAATTTTACAATTAAAGGCCATAAAATCTGCCGATTTCTTCAGAAAGGACACTGAATGAATTATCAAATACTACGAAATATATAATTAAATATTAACATACATATTATGGTTGTTGATGTGAGCTGAACTTTGCTAATTTAAAGAAAGAATGGAATGAGAAATATTGTAGCTTTGAAGGGTGTCGAGAAGAAGGGGGTAAGGAACTTTCAACGTGACCAGGAAGTGATCCTACGTTCAAGGACAGCCTGTATGGAAGGTAGACGTCCGAGAAGTAAGAAAAAAAAGAGAATTGGCAAAGTTCGACGACACATTTTAATCACGACCGTGAACCCAATTTTTTATCCTTTTTTTTCTCATCGCCAGGTCCTTGGATCGTCTAATTCCTCAGGTTTAGAGACGAAACTGAATTCATCCATGATCGATTTATCTGACTCGAATTTCATGACCGTGACTGTCTGGGATTTAATTAAACTTGCCAAAAGTTACTAGCATCCAACCAATTCTATAAATAAAATGATCATTATATTGATGCTTGAAATAAATAACTATTTAGATATCTAAAGGGTAATAATCTGCTCCTTGTTGGTAAAGTTGATGGCAACGGAGCGCCCGGTAATTTACGGGGCATGAGTACATAAAGGTAGGTACACTCCCGTACCGCTAGAGCAATTTGCATCTAAACGTTAAGTCACTCTCGGACGAGCAAAGATCGACGAACTACCCACTGAGAAGCGACCTCCCTTCGATGGGAAAAACGCTCTCCGAGGCGTTAAAGCCATTCTCTTCCTCGTTCCTTATGGCAAAAGATTTTTTTTATTTTAAAAACTGCAAAAGCCTCTGAAATTCTAAACACTAAATTTATCACTTCTGATTCTGGTTACAGTAATCGAAACCAAGGAAAGATGCAAATTATATTGTAACTACTGACATGGGCTTCTATTCCTATTTTTTTCGGCGTAGAAAAAATATTTCAATCAACCTTTCACAAGAATCTGTTACTTTTTAATTAATTGCATGTTACGCAATTTTTTAATTTTCCATTACTCAACTCTTTATTTTGGCAATATTTAGCTTTCGAGATTATAATTTTCTAAGGTCTTGTATAACCAATTTTATATTCGTTTCATAAAATTCTGTACTTTTTAAGTTTTTTGATAAAAAAGAAACGCTAACCTCTGAATATTTGAATTCTATGTTAAACGAAAGTTATCACTTGGAATCTCTGTTTCTTTGGTATCTTTGATTTTTTATAGATACAAATTTTCAAATTGGATCAAATGAAAAAAATCTTCAGTGTACTTAAAAAATTATTTTTTCAATTTAGATAACCATTTCAAACCATTCACCATTTCAAAAAAGAATTTATTCTTTTCGAATTCATTATTTTTTTAAATCAAACATACTTTTTTGTAACATAAACAAATATTTATTTTGAATTAAAAAAGGGTTATCAGACGATTTTTGAAATTTGAAAATAAGTTTTCCCTAAGTGTAGAAAATATCAATAATTTAGGAAAATACGATGCCCAATGATAATTTATCTCAATAGACTAACAATTTTCCGCAAACAAAATAATAAATTTCAAAAAATGAAATGAAAATAACAAAGGTTATATCACAATTTGCTATAATCTGTATAGTAAATTTTCAAAAAAATTTTCAGTAATTTGGTATTTTAGTGAAAAAAATTCTGACCATGACACGTTGTCCCCGAAATTGGAACGAAGTTTGCTCAAAATTCTAAAGTAGGTCCTTCTTAAATTAAAATATAATACACTCACAATAAAAATTTGATTGTCATATAATTGAACCAGAAAATTCAGTCCGAAACCATTACGTCTCAAAATATCTAGAACCCTTGAAAGCATCGAAAAATGTCTCCGGTTTCCGAGGGGGGAAAATAAGAAAGGAAAAAAAGAGGTCAACGGGGCAGTGGCCGAAAATTTGATTTTACTTCCCCTGACGTATTCTTCTTTCGCAATCCCTTTATTTAGGAAATTTGATTGACAAGGGTCGGTATCGTTAATGGCTGTTTTTATTGAAGGGTGGGGAAGGCTAAGAATTGCCGGTTGTGAGTGAGAGTCATGAGTACTCGCGATGAAACGTAAATTCCCATGATCGTAAGTTAGACGCGAGCAGAGGACAATGCTCGGGTTTGGTCTGAACGGTCAGTGGCCGTACGCCTTCTTGGACGGTTACGTATCGCGTATTCACGATGCGAACTCCTCTTTGATCGGTCATCGGCACGACCCTCGAGCATCGCCGACACATTCAATCAAGCTACCCACATAGAGAACTACGTGAGTCACACAAGGTTAGAGACCTGGGCGTGAACGCACTTACTTAACGATATTTATTGAAAGCTTCAATTTATACGCACGCGGGCACGTCCGAATAAAACAAAACTCATCGTCGATCGCTTAAGAAAAACATTATTATAAATCTGGAAGCATGGGTGTACTTCCTGCTGGTTACAACCGATGTTTTAAGATTTCGGAAAAAAACACGTAGAGTGTACGTGAGGAGATACGGCACTTCTTTATCTTCCCAGATTTTTATAGTGATTGGCTTTATTTACTTTTTTTATTACTTCATTACAGTATTACACTTAGAAATATTATTATATTTCATGTAGATTTGTGTGTAAAATTTAATATCTCTGTACATTATTTGAGAAACAATATAATGGTGTATTAGATTTAACCCTTTGCGGATGAATCTCGCCGCACAAGCGACATCACATTTCTATTCACTAGAATAAAATATTCTATTCTAAAATAATAATTATTATTGTTCTTCAGTAAAGTTTAAAATTCCGAAAAACAAAATATTTTTCAATTAACTTTATATATTTAACACTTTAGTACATAATATCGCTTTCTTCAACAAAATTTATTCGACTCAACAACCCATGTGGACAAATTTTATTGCAGTCTAAAGTCTGATCTGGCCCAGACCTGGCAATGTCCAGACCGGCTGGTCTGGGAGTTCTGGTTTGGCTCAGATCTGGCGCTGGTCAGCATTCCATGCTAAAAAAATTTGCATGTGGCAAACGAACATTTTTTTTACAAATTAATTAGGCGAGTTTGAAATTTTTCCGGCAATCTAAAGACCTGGGCTCGAATTTCAGCGCAGTCGAGAGCGTCTTTTTTTCCACAGAAGGATTTTCAAATTCTTTAAATATTTTTTTTACAAGTTTTAAAAAATTCATATGTTAGTAACAAGCTTTTAGAAACATTTATTACGCGACCGGAAACAAGTATCTCTTTTTTGCAAATATTGCTACTACTTACTTTTTTATTCAAAAAATCGCGAAGATTAGGTTGTGGCTTTGCGCGTCATATTCCTATAGTCTTCATCACTTAATCGTGTTGACAAATCGAATATACTGTCAAAAGTTTCTGAATAAGAGCTTGACTGCATTTTTTAACGCATGAAAAGTGGATTGTTTCTTGTCAAACGGTGATCTATTTCTTAATTAGAAGGTGAGTACAAACCTCGTGCATCTAATAAACAAGAATATAAGAAAAGATTGAACTACTTTGAGAGGTTAGGATATTTAATCGAAATTGATAAATGTTCAATTAAAATGATTTTTCAACCAAAACCTTATTAACTTACCACTAATTAGTGGCTAACCAGCCGCGAATTAGTGGCTGATGTAACCGTTGACTTGAGGCTGAGCAACCTATGGCTTGTGGCTGGACAGCCGCTGACTAGCGGCTGATCGCACAAAAACTTTACAGTTCTGGCCAGCCCCAGACCAGGCTTTATAGACAGAGCCAGAACTGGAAACCAGACAGTCTGGTCTGGCGTTGGCCAGCGCCATGAAATTTTTCCACACGGGGAGAAGCGCATTTGAAAAAGCACTCCACCATAAAGGCTTAATATACCAATCTATTGAATTTAATATAACAAAATTTTCATCTCACATAATTTTATTTTACGCAATTATAAAGTCATTTTTGGAGTGAATTTAAGATGTGAGTTAAACACGTCATGAATTTTTATATTTAGAGAAACTCACGAAAAAATTGAGTAATATTGATGATTAAATTAATTTGAAATTATATCAATTAGTTTTAATGATTTGTCCCTTATCAAAGAATCTAGAAAATATTCTATTTTATCGATACTTTGGTGCATATTAAAATGCATATTAAAAAAAATAATTGTTAACACTGTTATTTTTCATTGGCCGGAAAGGTCCTGGAAATATAATTTGCATTATAGAATCGATCTGATCTATTATTTTATTATCTGTGTGGTTTCATATGGTCGGAATGTACAATCTCACCAATAAAGTTCTTGCTAATTGATTACCAATTGGCAAGGCAGAATTATATCAGCAGGAATATAATTGAATTAGGAATGTACTTTGAGATAGTAAGTTTATCAAATCAAAGTACAATTTGAAAATTCAATTTGCAGAGATATTATCAGTTAATAATCAATCATCATTTATTCAATGCAGTATTAGGTTTTGCATTAATTAAAATGTATTTTCGTGTCGATTTCAAATTTCCTGTTATTTTGCGTAAAATCAGGTCTCGAGAAACAATATTTAATAATATATTCAAGAATTGTAATATTATTACTTATGAAATCGCGCGCAAGAGAAAGAATTATTACAACTTGACTGGACTCTAATGTCATCACAAATATTTCACATAAAAATAAACTTACAAAACAAATAATTGTTGTATCTTTAAAAGTTTTTAAGGAAAGATAATCTTTTTTCTTCTGAACGAAAGCATTGATAATAATATTAAAACCAGGAATTACATTAACTCTCAATATTTAATGAACGTACTATTAGATTGGCTTTAGGGTCATAAATAAAAAACTCGATGTCAATCAGACGTTTCCGCTCTGCTTGAAGCCCTCATGAGTGATGTATTTTAAAAGTTAAAAAGTACAGAAAAAGAAGTTGCTAACATGGGATTTCTTTGATGGAAAATTTAGGAATTAAAATATTTTTGTATAAAACAAAAAGTTGAATCAATTTAACAATTTTTGCACAATAAATTAGAAAAAAAACCTAAAGAAATTTACATACAATTTTGCACATTAAGTATTTTCTTTGATATAAAACTAAATAAAAAATACACCATTAAATATTTCTTTGGTATAAAGCAAATTGAAAAAAACATTGATTGCAATTGTTGAAAGTATAATTAAATATTCTTCCCCGTAGAGCAGTTTTTCCGAGAGGTGACTAATTTAACGCTTTGAGGGTGAAAAATGATTGGTTTTTCTTGGCTTCTGTCATTTATCAGGAAAATCAGAAAAATCAGGAAAATAAGGAAAATCAGTAAAACCGCATCATCTTAAATAACACATCGCGAATATAGAAGCATGTCTAGTGAGTGAACCTCGCTCATTCGTTCCAAATTCAAAAGTGCCGAGTAATCAGGTCCAATCCGGGGATCGAGTGTGTTTATTCGCGTGCTACTGTGCACTCTAAAGCAGCGTTTTCTGTAAGTCCAAGGGTGGGGTTTGAAAGTGCGGGAGTGGGGGGTGTTGATGGAGACCGGTGAACGCAACTGGACGCCGGTCACTCACCTCCAACCATACTGCTCCACATCCGCGGACGATAAACTCAGCCTTGTGGAAGGGGCTTATGTGCGGAAAGGGGATGTCACAACGAGAGTTATATCACGAGGATACGTTCAGCTTACGTAATTCAGTGAAATTTCCACAGACCAATATGTAACTCCAATTCTCCCCTCTCTCCAAACACACTCTAATTCATTTTTAAACGAATCAATCATTATATCCGCAAAAACTCGAGTTGAACTTTGTGTTTTGAGCCGACACACAAAACTCGATTAACTAAACACAAGCTGTTCTTTTGTTGTATTATTGTAAACCTTAAATTGTATATCATCATTTGCGTTTATATGACAAATTAATAGAATTGAGAGACTTTGAAAAATTGCAAAAATTAGAATTATTCGAACAATGTTAAATTGATAATAGATACAAAATATAATCGATACTAAAAAGGCAAAGTTAAAGTTCTCATTATTCAGATGTGCTCACTCCAGACGATGATTTCCTCAGTCTTTTCATATATATAATAACATCTATCTTTAGTGGAAAAATCTTCAAATGGAGAAAAGAATTTTTCGTTCATATGTTCCAATTTATAAACGAAAATTGGAACGTATAACCGAAAAATTCTCTTTTCAATTTGAAGACTTTTCCATTAAACAAGAAAAACACGTTCAAAGAGAAAATTTCTTTTTATTGAGGTTTATTTATCTCAAAATTAGGATATTTCAACAACAACAAAAAATCTATCTTGTTGTAAAGTAATACTAACATTTCTCATTCAAGCAATGAAAGTAGATAAAAATATTTAGTAAAATCGATATTTAAACTCGACTCGATGTCAATTCGCATTTGACACGGAGAGAAAAAGACAGGTATTTCAGTAAAATTCACCGCTCTTTTGTGGACATAACAGATTCATCGACAGATATCTGTGATGTTTACGAAAGAGCGGTGAATTTTACAGAAATATCTGTTAAATTAGCAATAATTTTATGCTGTTACTATTTAAACCTATAGATTCAGTAAATGCAATAGATTTGAGTCGAGTTTAATCATCGACTACTAAATATTCTTTCTACTTTTATTGCTTGTTAGAGAAATGTTATTATTTTTACATTCTAACAAGATATTTGTTTTTTTTATATTTATGGAACGACTGAGGAAATCATCGTCTGGAGTGAGGATGTCTAAATGATGAGAACTTTCATTCTGCCAGTTAGTATCGATTAATTGAAAATTATGTATTCCAGGGAAAGCTCAACAGTTGCAGCGACTGGTTTCGAATCAGCTACGATTTTTTCTGACTCAGGTAGAAATGTGCGAAGATATGTGGAATTGCATTCCGTAAGAGAAGGAGACGATGTGAAAGAATGAGAAGGACATTTAGAGAGAGCGAGCGAGAGGGAGGTAGGAGATGAGCAACATAAAAAGAGAGAGGTGGAGAAAGCAAGGCACGCGAGTCACAGTAAACAATGGACAATGCAATACGGAGAAAGTATCTATGGTGCGAGCGATGGTACAACTATTACGTATTTCCTTATCTCCAACAATGATGAAACTAAATCTAACAGATTTCTATAATCGATCTAAATACCTTTGGAATTTGCTAAAAAGTTACAATTCATATCAGCCGGGGGGATTTATTGTTGTTTAAATTGAAAATGTTTTATCAGGGCAGTTGAAAGTTGTGTAAAGTACACTAAAGTGTATTTTATTGAGCGTTTAACGTGCTAGTCAAGATGGTCACGGAAGAATTGTGTAAGTGATAAGGAAATTTCGAGGGGAGTGGAGGGATAAAGTGACAGACAAGAAACATCGAGAACTCTCTTATCGGCTTTACGGAAATATAATTATGCCGCGTTTATCGTGTTTCCCGCACTTTCCATGCTCGTAAGACGCAGTTACGTAACGAGGAAAGTAGGCAAGAAACAAATTTGGTTATTCGGTCAGCGGTGCGAGTCGCGGGCCAATCCCAACAAACAACCGCCTCCAGTTTCGAGTGCATAATAGTTCCCGTCCAAGATCGGTTTCCACTCATAACGATACGTAATTTTATTCTAAATCTAACTCTCTAAATTACCCAACAATCCTTCAAGCATTTATTTAGAAAAATTTAACTTTTTTTATGCATAATTTTATATTGACGTTAGACCAATTAAAATGAGAATTTATGCAAGTAAAAAAGAAGACAAAATTTTACACGTGTTTAGAATGAATGCATTGGTGGTAGTAGATTTAGTTTGGAGGATTAGAGCGAGGAAAAAAGATTTGCGAGGACGATGTTTGCAAAAAGTAACGGACGATTTGAAATTCTCAGCGCTAGCACTCGATTCTTCCCCTACTGTTTCCTCGGTCGTTCTATGCTTACCGTGCACTCTATAGTTCATTGAACTTCCCAACCCCGTTATCAATGCTAATGCCATAGTGCATAAAACGCCGACATAAAGGGACCGATAGAGTCACTATGGCACACACGACGTGCCCCTTTACCTATTCCGTGGGCACAGTTTCCGGGCACAATTTGCGCGCGCGCTATTTTTTCACTCAGTCATCGACTTCCGTTCTGCAGAAATAACCGTCATAGAGTTTGAAAGCCGGTAACTTACCGGCTCAACTTACCGGTAAATTATCAAACAATTTACCACAATTCATATTTTTTTCCAAATAATATGTGTAAAGTAAACAATTTTAAAAATTTGAAAATTGAAGTTAATAATTCCAAAAATGTAATCTAAATATATTCAAAGATCGCTTTTACTCCTTCTTCGTTCTTCCTACCTTTCATCCTCTTTATTTTACTCCTTAATAAAATCTCACAATCTTTTAAATTTTTTTCTCTACTTTTCGCATACTATAAAGAAATAACGCCACACGGGCGTAAACTTTACGCCCTAATGATGAAAACAACTTTTTCTACAGGGTTTTCCAATGAGAAGTTTCATTTTGATTCATAAGAAAAACTGTTTCAGCAAAATTTTCACCATTTTTGTAATGAATTTTAAAAATTTGAATGCGTTGTTAAAGGATGTATCGTTTCATTTTTATTAATGGCATAGTTATTAGTTGTCATCTGTCAAAAAATGACACCTCTTATTATGACAGCTGCCAAAATAGCGGGCTATTAAAAATGAAACCCTGTAACTATAGGGGGTCAAAAAAATGGATTTGTTTGCCTCACCTGAGGCAATAAAATGCACTTTATCACCCGCTAGTAGAAAAACTACTGTTTATGGAGGTTTTTTCAAGAAATTGAAATAGATGATGAACCCCGGTTCGAGGCAGATTTTTTCTCCTTCTTTAATTATTTGTCTGGAAGAACCCGTGTGGAAAAATTTCATGGCGCTGGCCAGTTCCAGACCAGACTGCCTGGTTTCCAGTTCTGGCGCTGACTATAAGGCCTGGTCTGGAGCTGACCAGAACTGTAACGTTTTTGTACGATCAGCCGCTAGTCAGCGGTTGGTCAGCCACAAGGCAGCGGCTAGTCAGCCACTAATTGGTGGTCAGTTGATAAAGTTTTGGTTGAAAAAACATTTTAATTAAATACTTATCGATTTCGATTAAAAATCCCAATCTCTCAAAAAAAAATTCGTTTGTCACATACAAACGTTTTTGTCATGGAATGCTGACCAGCGCCAGATCTGAGCCTGATCAGAACTTCCAGACTAGCTGGTCTGGATATTACCAGACCTGGGCCAGATCAGACAATAGACTGTCATGAAATTTTTCCACATGGGAACCGTTTACTTCTCTATTTATTAATTTGATATAAGTTAAAAGAATTGCAGTAAAAAAACATGACACTACAGATTCTCTCACATAACTTTAGCCTCTCTTTCTATATTTATAACGCATAATTTTTCAAATTAACATTTTAGTTTTATTCTCAATAAATGATCGTATTATCGGTAACATATGGTCATTTTCTCTAATATCTTCCTCAATTTTATGCTATCGAGAGTTTTTAAACTCCAAACTATCGAGTCCTTTTATTTTGAATTTCCTGTCAGTGTTATTGAAAAGCCTGTAAATAGCTCACCATTTTACCATTCATTCTGATGCATATTATAAATATTAATTCGAGTTTAATTGCTAGTGAATTTGACTGGAAGTGGAGTGTGTCTTGATTGGCCCGCCCCGCCTCAGGAAGCGAGTAAGCGTTCAACTATATGTTTGTCTCTAAGCGCTCGGAGATCGAATCGATAGACAAATGCATCGGGGGGGGGGGGGGGGGGGTGCGGCGTAAACGCGTCGACTAGAGGCGCAAATATACAGTTAGGCGAACCAAATTTGCGACAATAAACGAGGAAGTCAAGCGGTGTACTGTCGACCTATTTTTAGAACCGCGAATATATCCTGGGCAAATTTATTCCCGCTGACTAACCCCCTTCCCCATACTTATCCCATAATACTTCATCTCAGCATATGGGCTCTTTCCTCATTGGAAAACACGTCTCGATGGATGATGCGATTATTTCGAATAATAAACTACTCTCAAATTCGAATTACTGAATTGCTAAAAAAGACCATTATAATGTTTATTCCTAAAAATTTCATATATTACTATCTCTAATGAAATAGTGTCTTCAATTAATGAGATTTATTTTCTTTTCTACACAGGGACTAAAGAAAAATAATGAAATTACACTTGAAATGTATATTATTGTACAAATGTCGATTAAAGTGGAACGATTTTAAAACTATTGAAATATTCTTTGATTTAGGTGGAAGCAGATTGAAAAAAATGCTTCGTTCGATCCAAGCCAATTTTATTATTGAAGGGATCATTTAAAAGAGGAAAGATAATTTCCCAAAAAAAAAAATTTTAAACACAGAAAAATAATTTTATTATTAAGTTTAATTTTTTCCCAAACTTTTGTTCTTATCGCTTCGAGCCAAATTTCTTAAATTCTTTAATGGCTAAAACCATTATAAAATAATTTTTCGAATCAAAATTTTTATAAACATATTGTCGAATTTTATAATAATTGATTAATTTGCGAGAAATGGAAGCGATCGAGTCGGAGAAAATCTTTTCCCTAAAAAAATGACCCGTGATTTATTAGAATCGCATCATTTTTTTAAATTTGGCTCGAAGCAATAATTTGAAATAAAAAAAAGTTTGGGCAAAAAAGAAACTTAATAATAAAATTATTTTTCTGTGTTTTAAATTATTTTAATGAAAAATAACCTTTTTTTCTTTTGTTGTAAATGATCACTCCAATAATATAATTGCTATTCTTGAAAGTAAAATTATGTATTTTTGCCTGAAGCCTAATTTTCGCAGGCGTACTACCTTAAACAAGTTCTATCTTGAAATAAAAAATATTCAAACAATTTGATGAGTTTAAGCTAAGAGTTTCTCTAATTGATAAAAAAATATATTTTTTCTACTAGCGGACCATAAAGTGGACTTTATTGCCCCGTACGGGGCAAACAAATCCACTTTCTGACTCGTTAGTAGAAAAAAAATCGTGTGCAACACGGGAAAAACATTTATTTTCCCTAGTTGCACAATGTACTATGGTTTAAAAAAAATTCTATCCAATTCAAATAAACAATGGTGTTGTTTCAAGAAAATACTCTGGAGGGAAAAGAAGGTTTATTGTCTGAGTGGGAAGTTTGATCAAACAAGTAGAATAAATGTTTTTCCCGTGTTGCACACGATTTTTTTTTCTATTAAGGGGTGGAAAATAGATCTGTTTGCTCCCCAGGGGGCGATAAAGTGCACTTTAT
This sequence comes from Diplolepis rosae, assembly GCA_030998225.1. Classification (NCBI taxonomy): domain Eukaryota; kingdom Metazoa; phylum Arthropoda; class Insecta; order Hymenoptera; family Diplolepididae; genus Diplolepis; species Diplolepis rosae. The sequence continues at coordinate 23,672,351 of JAPYXD010000723.1, read as the reverse complement.
GACCCGCTAGTAGGAAAATGAGTTTCTAAGTGTAGATGCTTCAAGAGGTTCGAGGATTTAGATACTTGGCATGGTTCTGCAATGGGGATTGGTTTAGACTTAGAGGTATAAACATGTGTAGAACGGTTGACATGAAACCAACACCCCTCAGTCTTTCTGCCATCAACTGAGTTATTTTCGAGCTTACATTAAGCGCAGATTCTCGGCGATAAGTGCATCAGAGTATGCGGAAGAGTTCGTCTTCACAGTCCACGAAGATAGGATGAAAAATGTCTATCCACTAACCCAAAGAAATCCCTCTAGTCATTTTCTTCAATCCACGTTACATAAACAGAAAATATACTTGTTCGATTAAACCAGTTTATTTAGGTCTATCAATTATTTGACAAACAGCTCAACATCGTTTTTTTCTGTTTTAAATTATTCAATCAGTTCGAAGTAATGTTTTAGAAATTGAAAGAAAGTTCGTTTTTTGTTTAACCAAATAATTTGATTAGATAAAATATTTTTCGGATGCAAAACTTAAAATTGACTTGTATGAAGATAACTTTGAATCTGCTTGAGAGGCACTAGATTTACAAAAGCTGGAAAACGGCTATCCAAAATGAAATTGAATTTAATCAAGAAAAAGGATTGCGAAAGTGATAAAAAATATTGGAGTATGTTAGTGGATCATTATAATTCGAAACTGAATGTTCAGCGACTTTTAGCCCGGCTGCATTCTTCGACTGCTTCGTTTGATTGGATCAGGCTTTTCGGGCTCATGAAATTTGGATTTTTTTACTTTTAAAAAGCGTCTATTTGATTTATATTATCGTTTACCTATTATACATATTTAGCTTCGAAAGATCTGGCTAATTGGCTCGTGATAGAATAAAAAACTCCACTCTAATGGGCATGAAAGTGCATTTCACCGACAACGTAAACGAAACAGAAACGTAGGAAAACTCTCTCCATTTATTCCAAACACAATAACAAATTACACAATTACAATTTCAAATTAATTGAAAGGATTGCTAAAGGATTGCTAAAGAATTTCAGTTTCAAATTTCTATTACTTTCTATAATTGAAAAAAAAAAGTATTTTGACCTTCTTATCTTCTTCTTACGATTTTGTGAAATATGCTCTATTGAATTTGGATGTTGGGAAAAATTAAACTTGTAAATATTTTGATTCGTCTTTAATTTTAAAATTCCCCGAGCTTCTTAGTAGCGTCGATTTTTCGAGAAAGACTCAGGACAAGAAAGATAATGAGGACTCTTGTGAAGAAGACACGAGCACAACTTGGCCTTGTTAGGTCACTGGCTTTGGCAACATTTGGCCAAAATGCTTTTTAGCATGCGCGAACGCGAAGCAGAATCAGCTTCGTCGTCTTCCCGTGGTGCGTGCGGGTCAAGGGCCCCCGATTGTTGTTGTTGCTCGCCTTCTACAGCCGCTCCCGCTCGTGCAAACCCATCGGGTCGTGGTCAAGGTCCTACGTCGCAGAAAAAAACTCCTCAACATTGCGACTCGATCTCTTACAACATAAGACAGTAGCAAAAGTTCTTTACCAAAAAACACGTAATCCCAATTTGCTCTGATGATCATCCAACTTCTACTGAAATATAAACAAACTCACTTGACCAAATAAATCTTGCAATCACCATTTAATTAATCAATTGAAATCATACCGGCCGCTAGATGGCGCGGCTTTTCTTTATTCTCGCAAGTGATGTGTAGTATTTATGGTATTTTTTCAAAATTCAGGAAATGGCAGAGAAGCTCAAAATGGACGAAGGTAGACTACATTTGCTTTTGGTAATGAGAACAATTTTCCGATAAATTTTGCTCAAATTAAACTTTTTATAATTTTTTGAATCAAAGTGTATTCGAAAAATAATAATTAAAATGGATTTTCGGTAATAGACAAACGTGAACAAAAGAGTGAAGAAAGTAGGGTATAAAAAATTTATTTTAGTTAATTACAATTACCGAGTTCACGTGGTCTGACCGCTCCATGTCCTTAAACAATTTTAAATCTTTATGTGGAAAAAGAAACACTTTCGACTGTGCCAGGATTCAATCCCAGATCTTTCGATTGCCAGTAAACTGCCTCTTCTAATGATCTAATCTTTCTAATTGAATATATCACTTGAAATTGATATATCGCTTGGATCTGTAATCTGTGATGATTTAATAAAAGTCTTATCGATTCTAAGAAGTTGTATCGAGTTGGAATGTGCGATTCGTGATGATCGGCATTTGAATCCCAAGCACGAGTCACGGAAAGAGCATCGTCCGGCCACGTGGAGGGCAGAGACTATCGGCAGTAATGAATTTGGCGAGGTGACCGTCGAAAGAGAAAAAAAAACATTTACTTGCTTCTAAGTGTCACTGACTCCCATACGTAGGTGATCGACCTCCATAGTCGTCTCCCCCTTCCTTCCCTGTTCGATCGTCCTTTCCCCTTTCTATCCTGAGCTCATCGCTTTACTCTCTCCCCTCCTTCTCCGACTTGATCATTCGTAAGCGTGTGCCACTGACGTAACATCGGTTATTCAACTTGGCTGGCCAGTAACGAAATGCCAAGGCCCTCATGCTTCGCTCCGCGAAAGTTCCTCCTGTTTTTCTTTTCCTGCACGATTCTTTTTCTTATTATCTCACGTACACATTTTTATTTAATCAGAAGAGCTCCAAAGACGAGGTCAAATCAATTTTCTAATTAAAACACTTTCGTAAAATTTTAGTTTTTCTTTATTGGAATCAGTTAGTAAATTAAATTACAGGAAGAAGATTAATTTTAAATATTTTAAACTACTTTTCTATTATTAAAAACTATTATAGGGAAATTGGTATAAAAATTTATGGATGAGAGGGACTAGGACACTCCAAATGGACGTTTATATTTCTATTAGAATGGAACTTGGGTCGAGTTGATTGTGTAGTCTAACACAAATCAAACGATTTGTAAACAGTGTCTAGAGAGAGTGTGAGAAAGGAGAGTTGAATTTGTGGTCAACTTCTGGAGCAACCGAAAGTGTTTACTGTTTACAACTCGCCTGATGATTTCGGGTAATTCCTGTGCTCGATGCAGCAGACGCTCTCTTTGGAAATGGGCTATGGGAAATTACACCGATTGAAACGATATTTGGTCAAGTGGAGCAACTTGATTAATTCAACTACTTCAGAGCTTCCTTCCTTCCTTCCTTATTTAGGATACAAATTAAATAACAATAAAATTACACTAGATATATTTTAATAGTAAAAAGGATTTGTACAGACTCAAAGTAATTCTTAAAAATGTTGCTGGTGTTGTATTTTGGCTCTAGGCTCCAGAAATGATGAAAATTAACTTTTCATATTCTCAAGGACATGTGATATTTCCAAAATTAGAAAATTTTATTGATTTTAGATTTCTACATGTTTATGTCCAAAGTAGATAAAATTTTGTTTTCAGAATTTGGGAAATTGTAGAGAAGTTAAAAATGGACGTAGATAGAGTTTCGATTCTAATTGGAGCCCTCGCCAGTAAACATTTATTTCTAAAAAATACAAAAACACGGGCTAGCTTAAACATGTTCTCCGGGTAAGAAAACCCTTTTTTTTTAAATTAAGGAGATTTGTGATATACTTAGGAAATTAGAAAATTTTATTGATTCTAGGATTCTACATGCCTGTCTACAAAATTATGAAATTTTCTTCTCAAAATTTGGGAAATGATAGAGAAGATCAAAACGAACGTAGATAGACTACTTTTGCTCTATAATATTTAAAAAAAGTTCAATTTTAGCCAAATCTATTGAATTTTTTTTTCATTGTCGAAACCATATTCTCCAAGTATTCCATGCCCTTAAATATATTTTTTGCATTTTTTGTATTATTCTGCTAATTTTCAAAGACATGAGAAACTTTTTCTGGAATCGGGAGATGAATTTTGCATGAAGAATTGAAAGGAGTCTCTGGGATCCTGGCGCGTAAGTCCATCTCTAAACCGAGAGGATTCCGTTATCCCAAGATCCTTGCACTGGAGCTGTAAAGGACACCAAGCTATAGTTATATGTCTACATTCTACACCTTTGAACGATGAATGCTTTGCACACTCGCAACACTGTGTCTCATAAATTTTTATATTTTTGTGGTTGTGTGAGTTGAGCGGTGAGCGACCTATGAGTTCCCTACTCGCAAATATTTCGTGTCAACGCACTTGCTCAAGTCAGTGAGAAACTTTATATGTGTCTGTGAACTCGTGATCTAGAGACTAATTCTTCAGGAATTCGCGTTGCTCAGAAAAACGTAATCCTCATTTGCTTTGCAAATTATTTTTAAAATCTATATCCGGCCTTAACTTTACGGTTAAATGAAAAGAATATTAGAATTTAACTATTTCACTGCTTTGTAACATTTTTATTTTGGAAAAAAACATCGAACAATAAAAATATCTTTAATTTTAATATTCGGGTTTAATCAAATTGTAACACTGAAATTCAGTTTTCGATATCACGGTTGGCGCTAAAATATTAGAATTATTTTTTTTTGTTATTCAAATATTAGAAAAAGCAATAAATTTTTAAAAAATTGCTCTGAAAGATTAAAAAGTTTCCAACATTTTTAAAAATCCATGACTCATCCTAACTCGAATTCTCTCCATTTCTAAGCTGAATTTCTTTAGATCCGTAGAAATTCTTTTCTCGAAATATTATTGTTCTTCATTAATCATATTTTTTGAATGCAAAGTCATGGATTATTCCGGTCTCGACTTGAATATCGTAAACCGAAGAAAAAAATACAGCGTTTAATTTTATAACCTCGCTCATCTGTGTTGAAATATCATTAAGGCAAGCAACAAACAGATTTGTATTACGTGTCCAATCGTTGGGCCATCAAACCGACAGACCGACAGACCGACAGACCGACAAACCGACAGACAGATCGACCGAAACACTTTGAGAAAAAAAGAAAGAGAGCGAGCGAGTTAAGAGAAAAGAAGTTAAAAAAGAGTGAGAGAATGGCGGTGGTGGGAGGGTTAGGAGGAGGTGGGGGGAGACAGGGAAGGTGAAAAGAGCGAGAGAGATGGAAGTACGATGATGTGAGAGCGGGTAGAAATAGGTCGGGGGCAATGACCACGCTCTGAACTTAAATTTTATTAAGGACACTAGTATAGCGTAGGATATTGCACAAGCTTCGCAGCGACGAATTAAGGCCGGGACACTTTCGTCATCTCGATCTCCTATTATAATCATGCCCCCATACATACATAAATTTAGCTCGCTTCATAATTTAAATTTATTTCAAATTTCAAATAAGTTTGCATCAGAATTACATTTAAAATAGAATATTATAGACTGGATTTTAATAGAGAATGAAATTAATGCGGTTATTTCCGTTTCAAGTCGTATTTCAGATTCAATTTAATCGGCAATCGCTCAGGGTAAAGTTGAACCGATTGGTACTTGTTACGCGAAATGAAATGTTGCTTCGATTGAAAAAGAGGTGAGATGGAGAGAAAGATTATTGATATTGAATATTGAATAAAGAATAAAGAATAGAGAATTGAGAGGGGCGCCTAGGTGATAGGAATGATGGAAAATAATCCAGCAGTTGGTTTCGCAACGCGTCTCGGTCCAGTGCGAAAAGCAAGGCCACCGGGTCGTAGGCACGACCTGATTTGTCTCTATCGATCCTGGCTAGGCTTATGGTACGCGTACCTTAGCCACTGTTTTCGACCGCTACCTAGAACTATCTAGACACGGAGCACTCCGATTACGCTGCCCGCAGCCGTTTCGTTCAACTCCAATCACCATGTCAAACACTATTTCTTCAAATAATTTTCAATTCGAATGAAAGAGGAATTTATTTCATTTTTAAACGCACTTCCAATTATTTAACTCAAGAGAAATAATTGCAGTGAGTGTTTCCCCGAATTAGGATCCTGAACTTGTTTTTCCCACAATACAAAGCGTCAAGTTATTCTTGTTTACAAACATTCGAGAAGGCGATTCAATAAATTGGGCTAAGAGAAAGGATAGGAAATGCAAGAGAGTGCAAAATCAAAATGTTTGGGGGAGCGAGTAATGGCCCCGAACCCTTCTGTTACTTGTAACATCTAACGCGTGAAAGTAAGAGCCGCGTCCGGCCTTGATTCGGTTGGGGTCAGTGTCCGACATCCAGGACAGTCGAACCCCGCTTTATGTACAATTGCTCAACCATTTTTACATGTAGGCCCGATCGTAATGGGGACTTTCAATCTCATGTCGAAATTTTGCATTCACGCATTCAGCTTAAAGGCCACTAGACCCTTTTATTTAAATAAAACTAGGCCTAAAAATACAATCAAATCAATTAGGAAACACTTTCTCTTCTGGGTAAATTATTATATATAGCCGGCAGATGTTTGGGTAATACATTAGTAGATATTACGTGTGAAAATGGTGACGCAACTTGAAAAGTGAGGCCCTGGATTGAAGGGCGTGGAAGAGACTTCGTAACTTGAAAGAAGTGCCTTTAAAGAACACGAGGTTAGAGCTGCTTTCTCCAATTCGGCAGAGGCGATCGAGAGTAAAAGTTAGTCGAGAGAAGGAAAAAGAGAGATGCTGATACTCAAGAAGGGAGACAGCGGAACGAGGAGAAAGGTGAAAGCACTCTCACCTCTATAGTAAGGCTCTCGGACGATAGATCACTTGCTTTTTTTCAAGACCACTCAACCGTCTCGTTACGCTCGATCAAAATAATCATCCAAGTTATTCAAGTTCGCTCCAGAAATCGAGAGATCATTTTTAATTGAAAAGTATTAAGAAATGGCCTGATTAGAATTATATTAAAACAAGGGCTATTAATTTTATACTATGATTGCTGGTTACGAGGCTTTCAAATTTCTACCTTTATTCAATATAAAACGTCGAAGGATTGAAAAATCGAAGATTTTAATCTAAATCGAATTTAGAATCTTGAAAGTTAATAATTCCGAGTGGACTCACTCAATTTTGTAATTTTAATTTTATTCAGATTTCAATCATAAGTAAAAAATAAGGTTAAAATTTATAAAAATAACTTGTAAATATTTATTTCAAAATGGAAGTAAAATCAATTGCAATTTATGTAGAAAATGGTCTTTAACTTTCACGATGTTTAGGATAGATATTTGCACCGAAGAACTCATTGTTAGTTGTTATTAGTTACTAGAAATTACTTGAAACAATTAAGATTCTGTATAAATATACGTAAACTATAAATTATATAATAAATAAAACCAATAACTTCTCATATGATGAAAATGTAAAAAGTGCGATATCTCGATAAATGTTAACATTAATCAAATTCAAATCAATTAATTAATTCCATCAACATAGTTTAAAAACCAAAAACTATTATTTCACACGTGAAATTCGTAAATTACAACTCCAATCGCTTTACAGAAAACTATAAATTTAACTATTGGCAACATGAAGTAAGAGATTTGTCGATTAATATTAGAGAAATATGTTTGTGTAATCGAGAGAATAAAGTATTTCCACAAAAATGAGAATTTAACAGGCATTTCCGTTATGTGAACAAACAAACACTGAATTTTACTGAAATATCTGTTAAATTGAAAGAAATTGTATGCTTTCACTAATTTAACTTATGGACTCAGTAAGTGCAACAGATTTTTTTACTTTTCAGATACTTAAATTGCTTTGAAAGTTGGATAGTTCGGAAAGTCGAAATTTCTTTTCCGCCTTCCTACACTGATAGAAAGAAATGGCCGTTACAACCATATTTATGATTAATTTAAGCTTACTTTAATGCTAACATAGATACAGCAATACGAAATGTGTTTTTCCCGAGTCGCACACGATTATATAATTATTATATAATTATATTATAAGTACAATCATAAATTCCCTACCTACAACCTAATGGCGAAAACTCCTGAACTATTTCTATCAGTGTATTCATCGAAAATTCGAAGCTTCGCAAAAGTAAGAGTCCTAGTATTAACGTAATCGAAAAGAGTTGTATAGGCTTGTTGTGTATTTGTGTGATTTGCAATTGAAGGGAATATGACTAGTTTGAAATCATAGAACAGTAACGCGTCCCTGAGTCTTTGTGGAAGATTGCAGCAACTCAGGCCTGACTGGTGCAAGCTTCTGTAAGCATGTATTAAAACCATATTTTTTAAAACTCAGGGTTGCCTTGTGTGTATAGGTTTCTATTGAGATCAGGTGTCGACTTGGCATATATAATAAGCTCCAATCTACCTGCCCCAACACTAGTCACTCTCACAATCAAATTAATAGATCTAGACTTTTTTGCAACCCTAAGGATACGATTTGCATGATTTTTAGAACCTTAAGTAGTACAACTGAGCCTGATGTAATGAACTGACGTCATGGTTGTCGTTTAAATTAAGTGAACGTCGAGGGAGATTCGTAAGCAGATCATTGACATAAAACAGGACCTGTTGGTCCCGAGAAGTAAATAGTTTATGTAAGTGTTAATTTTCTTTTCGTAAGAGCCCCGGTTGAGAAACAAGCAGCAACATCAGCTTCGTTAAAAATGTGAGCCACTAACATGCACGTACCAGAAACCCTGAAAAACAACTTCTGCTGACCGAGTTTACGTTTCTGAAATCTGTTACGCGATGGATTGCGGACGAAATACTATTCTTCACGTATAACTCGCCTTTATGATTTTGTAACCTCGACATGTTATGGCGACTATGATTCGAATTATTCATGCCCTTAGTAATAAAGTGTATCATTAAAATCTTTAAACTTAAGTAAATTCCTAATAAATAAAAAACTACTGAATACTTGGAATTCGCACAAAAAGAAATAATGCTAAAAGTGCAATTGTAAATGGACAGTTTGGGCTGATAAGGGCAAAATAGTAAATAATACATTTTACTTTTGCAAGTGTTGCCACCTGATAAAAACATTTTACTATTCAACTACCGAAGAATGAAACAATATGGCAAAAAGTGCATTTCAAGCGTTAACACTTGCAAAAATAAAATGTGTTGCTTACCATTTTGCCTATTTCAGTTTTTGGATGCTGTGAATCGTCTATTTTGAAATTGCAGATTCACAAGATTTAAATTTAATCGTGTTCTTCACAAAACATTTAATTTACAAGTTTTACGAGCTTCAAAGAAACTTTTACATATGCTTAAAAGAGTTGATTATAATTTTGAGCTCCTAAGTGAAGTGCCTTTTTACTGGGATGTCACGAGATGATTCTGGATCTCAAGGATAGTGTTTGTTGGATTAGTTCTTAGAGAAGTAAACTTGAGATCTAGATCAAGGAAGTTAGATGATATGAAGTTAAAACAATCTTTCGAGTCTCGCGCTTGTCAGAGACACCTGGTGAATCAACATTGAAACTTATAGCTGAGCACTTAGGTTCGCGAGCGAGAGATGTCGCTCGAGTTGTAGAGAGCGGACAATGTCAATGCCAACAAGCACGTGAGCTTGTCAAGAAAAATCGATACGCCCAGCGTCGAGTGTTTCCAGTAAAAGAGGGGATTATTTCCGACTCAGGCGAAACAACCCCTGGATTCCAAAATAGATCCCCACTTAGCTATAATGCACAGTATTACATAGTTAACTTGACAAAAAGTTTTACTGGCATGGGGATGGATACCCAGAAAACAAAAAGCGATAGGCTAAAATCGCTGTGAATTGCGTATTTTAAAATTGCAAATTCAAAATATTATCGTTTAATTGTGTTGTGGGCATTTGAATCGGTAAGCTTTTTGAATCAGCATTTGATCCCAGACAGATTAAATCATTACTTTGTTGAATTCTTTTTACGCTTCTTCCAATCGTAAAAATTTGTTTTACTGATTTTAATAGTAATTGCACAATTGAGATGAACAATTCACAAAATGTATCTTAACGATTCAAATTTTATGGATTGTGTCAATTAATCGTAAAACTACGATTCAACGTCATTGAAACAAATTTATACGATTGAAAAGTCCTAAACGCAATTCAACAATGTTTCGATGCAATAGTTTTCAGATAAAACTGCAGATTCAGAAACCTTTAATCGTAAATTTTAAGATACGCAATTCACAGAAATTTCAATCAATCGTTTCTTTATTCCTGGGTAATCTATTCCTGATAAGGAATAATAAAGGTTTCGGTAACAAATGTGGAGTCATCTGTGGTGATAATTTTATTCAGTGGAAAACTGGATTATTAGTTGACATTTTTTTAGGAAAGAACAATATCGATTAACCCTTAGAAAAAAATAGGTTAAACAAGCAAACACAAAATGATTTTAATTTATTTCACACCTTTCTTTGAAGGAAACGAAATATTCGTCAGGTACCTTAATAAAGACATTTTTTGAAGTTGCCTTTATCGATAATCAGCCCGTCCCAGGTAAGGCCACCCGAGAATGGTTTACCCGAATGGCCTCAGGGACCTGTAAATTACAGGGCAGCAAACCTTTGGGTTCACCCCCGTTGCGCCGAAAACACGGAACTCTGCTTTGGAAAAGCGGTCGTAATTTTTGTTGCCGGAAATTGAAAATAACGCTTTTCAAAGCATCTGTTCCACGAGTGTCACGCTCATTAGCTGGATACCGTATATTTTACGGATTCTATAGTGTCCATAACGGATTCCCAAAACGGTTCGTTTTATCATTATCGCCAATTTGGACAAAGACATTTCTTTTCTTCCTTGCTGACAAAAAGAGAGATTCTTGGAAAATGAATGAACCATAAATTGTTTCGTCAGGAATAACAAGTCATGGATAATTTAGAGTATAGAGTTTGGTATCAGAAATTTGGGCATGGAGTTCCCATTCCTTCAAACTTACACAATTATCTAATAGAATAGCATTATTAACTGACCTTTGTATCTTGAGATCTTTGACTTTTCGCATTCAGTCGATAAATTTGTCTTATTGTGAATCTCGCTTAGATCATGGGGGATGCATTCCGGATAAGATTTCAGGTCTTGCGTATTTTTGGATTCGTAACTACAGCACTTTGTAACTTTGGACATATCGCGTGAACGTTTTTAATCAAGAACGTGTGAAATACTGTTCTCTGTTTGCGAGAAACATGCGAGGGTTGCTTGGACCATGAATGGAGGGGGTTGGTAACAAATCCCTTGTGCGCAGAAGTCAAACCATCCACGCTTTTCCAGCAGCTCAAGGCGCGAAGGTTACATGATTACGTTGAAAGATCAAACCTATTTCCTTATGTCCATTTCTTTATTTATACTCAAAGATAAATTTAGCTAAGACAATAAAAACAAAATAAAATGTTTTTAAATAACAGTGGAACATAACGTAATTGAAATTTTATAAAAATATAAGTATAAATGTATTAAACTAGAATAGAGGTGAATGCATTTTGAGGCTATTTTTAAATTCCTAATTTTAAATAGAGACTAAGTTTCCGATAACGAGAATCGTTACGAGTAGGAAAGGGAAGCTTTTGAAATCAAAGGTTAGAGCAATTTTGTGGTTCACGATAAGAGGTGAATGAACCCCATTGGGGTAATCGATATAGGCACCATGTCGCAAGTGCGCAGAGTCAATGCGCAAAATTTTCTTCATCACTTACCCTGGCCAGTAAAGAACTTATTTCCAAATAACAAAAACGTAATCTTGCCTTTCCTCAAACAGAAGACAAAATTTCGTTTAGATTCTTTCCATTACATTAATTCATCAATTGAAATAATTTTCGCCCATACTGCAAATTTTTGCAAGTTATCATCAAACCCTTTTGTACTAAAAAAATATCTAAAACTACAAATGCTTAATTTAAAATATCATTACTATAATGAAAAATGAAAAATCAAAATTATTTTTTATCCGAGATTTGCTATGGAAAATTAGTTATCAGGGATTTGGAAGTGATACAGATACCGACATGCGAGATGTGGATTTCCTGCAGTATCGACATTGGAAATTCGCGAAAGAACGGTGGCGCCGCGACGCGGTTCGCGAAAGAACCGTGTTGAAGATCGCGCAGCAAACTAATCTATGAGATTGGTGAAGGTGTGTGGGAGTTGTATGAATCGATCGCGTAATGCTGTGTCTGTGCACCTTGGAAACTCACCTACGGAAAGTTCGCGACGAGTTCGTTGACCGAGCGCGAAGGAAAGTGGGACAGCGCAAAGCGAACACGGCGGGCGAGGCCTTGAGGTTACTTTGTCCTGTCGTACACTTGCCCGTCTATTCCGTTCAGTAGGTAATCACACAACAAGCCTTCCATTAATCTCAGTTTGCGGTACATCTATTTACGCTCCTTCATCCCTTTCACGCATCTTTTCTCAACCTAATTTTCACAGGATCTTATCTCAGTAAATAATTCCTTAAATAATCATCCCTCAATGTTACCTTCTTCACTCCCTTTCCGCATTCACGAAAATCATGTTTTTTCATCTCAACATTTCTTATCTCTTGATATGTTTGTGATTTTTTTTTTTTTTTTTTTTTGAAAGCCTTGTTTCTTTTTTCAAAACTTCTTGACCTCCATAATTTACTGTTAATACTTATATAGTTACGCTAACCGCAAAATTTTCAGGGTAAACAACGTTCTGGGCCCCCCTAAAAGCTAAGGACCAGGGGGGGGGGGGGGGGGAACCACCACCGACCTCCCCACGGGCCTGACCACATGACACTCGGCAATTTGTTAATAGAATTTCGATATCTAATCAAATTCATCGACTATTGTTATTCGTAGACGTCACTCTCGTCTATTGTCTTTTGGTGAAAATTCCAAGCATCAAAAGTGTTGTTACAAAAGTAATAAATGCGGTAACTATTTAATTAGGGAATTCTCGTTTTGCCTTTTTATTAATTGTGAAATTAATTTTTTAGTTCATATAGCATTCCCAGATTTTATACGTTACATATTATGTAATACTGGTTTTATAAATTTTACAAATATTTCAGTACAATTTAACAACTTTTTGCAAATGTAACAAACTTGTTGATAAGTATTACAAAAAAATTTGGTATATTGTGCTAAAATATCTATGCAATCTACAATACCTTGCATCTAACCGATTATTTTCTCTGTGTTATCTCTACCAAACTATTTGGAAAAAACCTAGTTTTTAAATAATAATTTAATATCCTGTGATGTCAGGGTATCATAAATTGTATCCTTCGAGTGTTATGAAAGGTCTTTTAGGATTGCGATCGAGAATTTCGCACTGAAGCAACTCATTCTTGAATGCAAGATGTTTGTTGATAAGCCTCGAAGCAAAGTCGAATGAAAGTTGGATTGCGGGCGTTTGGAAAACGGCACCGTTCGAGAGTTTGTGAAAGTTTGCCAAGTGCAATTTGGTGCACTGTCTACAAGTCTAGGAGTTGGTACACCCAACGCAAAGATTGTGCAATTCACTGCGGATTACATAGTCTATTTACCGGTATTGCATTTCAGCGTTTAGTTACGTGGGTTTCCCGACAGAAGAAAAAAGCAAGGGAGGCCAACCCGAAGAAAAAAGGGAAGAGATTTATTTTCATTTTGACCAGCTATTACCCTCCTGATTTCATAAAACTATCACGCCCCGTCGAGCCTCAGAGTCATGTGTCTGTAGATTTATGCAGCTATATGAGCGATATGTAATAATATGTTTGGCATACACCACAATATGCAATAGGGTTACGCAAATAACTGGAAGCAAATCTTTGAATCAGGAATTAAAACTGTTTCATCCTCAAATATCAATCACTTTCAACCTGTTTTCTCAATATTAGTATTATTACTTAATTAAAAGTATTGTACCTTGTATTCACTCTAAAAACAAGTGTGTTACTTTTACACGTGAATCACGATAGTAACTTTTTAGGCATTTGAAGTGTGTATTTTTAACACACATTTTGGGTACAAAACGTTAAAGTGTTTGAAAATTAAACGTTACGTTTGTAATGTATATTAAAAATACACACTTCAAATGCCTAAAAAGTTACTATCGTATTTCACGTGTAGAAGTAACATACTTGTTTTTAGAGTGTTGGCCCTTAATATCAATAGAATGGTATGTTGTTGGAAAATTGGCTTTAGGGTCCATAAAATGATTAAGTCAAATTTAATCAAACGTTTCGGCTCAGATCGGAGCCCTCATCAGTGATATTTATTAAAATCTAGAAAATACAAAAAAGGTTGCTGGCGATAAATTTTCCAACAACATACCATTCTATTATTACTTAAATTAGTATATTTTGCAACTAGGGAAAAAAAAAACTTTATTTTGCGAGTGTGAAGTTTGATGCCTGAGCAAAGCGAGGGTAGCAACCACACGAGTAAAATTAATGTTTTTCCTGTGACGCACACGATTTTTTTTCTATACTAGTGGGTCAAAATATAGATTCTATTGCCCCGTGCGGGTAAAAAAAATCCTTTTTATGACCCGCTATTAGAAAAACGTACTTTTATTGCGCCTGGTTTCTTATTTATAATCAGCTGATTTGAAGTTGGATTACTAATTGACAGAGAGAAGTTTCAAATCTTAATTTGTTAGTAAGGCAAGAAAATCTTAATTTTCAAAATTTTTGTCGACAAATGATCATTTGGAAATATAAGTAAAAGATATTTTATTAGCGTGTATGTGTTAATAAAGCGCTCATAAAGAAAACAAAATACCTTTTTTTATAAATAAATGAATAAACAATAAAGCATTATTTGAAAAAAATTACTGGTGAAGATATGTTTTATTATACAAAAGAAATTTAACTAAAGAATAAATTTGACTAATTTTGACTATTTTTCATCTCAATAATGTTATTATTTAGTTTAGTTCCTTTTCCGTAATAAAACATATTTCCACTGATATAATTTTTTTCGAAAAATGCTTTTTCACTGCAAAAATTCGAAAATAAGATTCTTTCCCATACATTTTCAATGAAAGTATTTACATCAGTGTTCTACGGAGTGAAGTTATCTGTTATTTTTTCGGCCGAGGACACAGGATTGAGATGAACTAATAGCATTTTTTAAATTTCAGATCATTCTGTTTCAAGTTATCGGAAATACTTCACGGCACTTGAAAAAAACTTTATTTTTGAAATTGTTTTTTGAAAAAAAAGGTTTTTTGGCTTGCTGACTAGGCATGACTCCATGATAGGTTGCGATTTCCAAGAGACATTTAAGTGTAAAATAATATGTAGTTGTTATTGCGATGTATTTTTGTTTAAAAGAAATAAGTCTTCTGCTGAATAAGTGTCCCAAGGTGTATCTTACATAAAAGGAGAGTTTTAGGTTGTGAGAGAAATGTATCTTAGTAAGAAGAGGCTGTGTGAAAATAAGAGGGAATCAGATTTAGGATGTTACGTGACCAGCTGGAGGTAAGCTGTGGAAAAGAAAATACATGTGTACCCCCGGGAATAACGAACAAGCAAGATGGCGGGTTTCTGTCGATGTTGACCGAGTTAGGGGTTGTGGTGAGTTCATCGTCCTCGCTCGCGGGCCTGGGGGCAGAAAACGAGGGGTGGCTTTTGACGTCAGAGACACGTAACCTGGAGGTAACGGAGTCATGGGGTCGAGGAAAAATCCCCATTGGGGTTGATGATAATCGCAATGATGGAACAAATTTTTCAATAACAAAGTACAAATTTATTGTATATCAATCAGCTGACAATCCCCTTTCATACGAAAGCCCAATAAAATAAATGACAATGAATAATAGAAAATGCAGAAAGATATTTATTTTTGTGAGTTTTTTCAAATAAGATAGATTGGATTGGAGGCGTCAAAAATGTGGGCAGCGATTGTGATCTCGCAACAATTTCTTAACCGAAGTGAACGAGGGATCGTCGCGGATCGGCGACCGCGTCCTTCGGAGCCGGAATCGTTCGCAACTGGTTCATCGACATCGAATGAGGATAATCGTTTTGTACGTTCGAGGCGCGTGTGCCTTACGACACACTGCGCGTTCGTAAGATTATTTTTTTTTTCAAAATCCAAGCTAAGTAATACATTCAACTTTGCGCGCCGGATCGTTATTGCAGATCTCCGCCTTTGTTGCACAATAATTCCGATATTATTACGCGTCGAGGGTATTTTTTTTCTCTCACATGATCGATGATATGTATATCAGATTAAGCATTGAAAACAAGCTTGGAGAATTAAAAACACCCCAATGAATTATTGAATTCTTACTCAGGCGATAATTAGACATTTCCGCTAGTGACTATTATTATTGGTTACACTTAATATGCTTTTTTTGCTTTGTTTTTAAAATGGAAATGTATAACAGAAACATGGAAAGTTCTAAGATTAGCAGAGAAATAATTGTAGCGATTTCTCCGTTGAAAGTAAATTAGGGTCGTGCTTGTGCAACGAGCGCGGGTGAACGTGAAAGTCGTGCAATTTCGCACGCTACTTTCAAAGTATGTATGTTTTAGGTGCATATCGATGCAAAAGAAGTACGCGACGAGAGTTCCCAAGTGCGGTGTTATGTGATTGTAAAAAGAAGGTTAAACAAGATTTTCCTTTCTAAGAAAACAATTTCTCGTTGGGACAATTTGCCCATTAATTAATCCAAAACACTTAAAGATGCATTGAAATCTAGACCTTTTTTTTTTGGAATTGATTCACACTAATGATCAGATTGCCAGCGGGAGTGAGCATATTGAAAAAACAGTTTCTTTGATATACAGTCAAGGAAAAAATTTCTTTAAATAAAAGACAATTTTTTTGAATCAACAAAACTTTCTTTAATTCAAAGAATTTTTTTTCTTCACCATATATTAAAGAAACTCTTTTTTGGGTGTACACAAGAAAATCTTATAATGTGAATAAGTGGAAGAAAATCCAATTGAGTATATCATTATAGCTGCGTAAATTAAAAATTAAAATTCGTATATTTATTTTGTCCTTAAAATTAGGAGTGCAGTAGTTAACTTTCTCAACGAAAGAATAAAGGAGTGCGGAACTAAGACGATTGACTTTATAGCATCTTAAGATTTTGAAAAAATAAGAGTTTATTTTTGTCCCGGTCACAGATTTATGAGAATGTAATAATTTGCAGTGGCTCTCTTAACTATCAACAGTAAAAAGACCCATTTTTTCTCACTAAGGTGGTAAAAGTAAGCAAATTGCTTAATCCTTAAAATCTAACTGTACCTGAAGAAGGCAAAGGGGTTTTTCCCAAATGCTGATGCTTCACCCTTGGGCCCATAAAGACGAAAGATAACTGGAAAAATTAACTTGATGCCTTTTACCAGGTTTTAACATTTTTCGGATGACCCTTTCCTGCAAAGTCAGTTTCTTTCGAGTTGACAATTTTCCATAATCCTTTCCAGGTCCTATCGTAAAGGCGTTAAAGTCAAAGGATTAGGGTTAGCCCGTTTTTTTGGGGTTAGTCGGTAGGGTTAATCCGTTTGCCTGAGGGGCAAAAAACGGTAAAATGTTCCTCTTTTTACTGTCGCATCATAATTTCAAAGTCAGTGGGACGCTAACGGAAAAAAGTTCATAGGTCTTCTTTTATGGGGTTTTTGACAAGAAAAAAATAAGGAAAAATAAAATACTGTCTACTGGAAATACGTAAAAGGTTCTTCCACCGTTTTCAGCTTTTTCCAATCTTTTCCACTTGTTTTTATACGTGACTTCGGCCAAAATAAAAGACCTTAAAATAACTGGAAACTTAAAAACAGTTTTCCCCCTCGAGCTTTACAAGGGAAATATTTCAAAGTTTTTTACCTTGGCTTGTCGAAAATAAAGCACGTCTTAGAATTGTATCTTTTTCCTGAGGCGAGACTATTTTTAAAATATGATTTCGAGCATGTGGTCACGTATAGATAACAAATATGTCGATTCGTCATTCAAGTTTAATTGCATTAAAGTGGTAATTAACTGTTGATAAGAAATTATTACAGGTTTCCTGACACGGTTTCTCCCCGTGGACAAGATAACGATAATATACTTATTATTTTGAAATGAAATTTTGAATATAAATATCGAGTTTTACGATTTTCTATAAAATTTTATTGGATAAAGAATTGTCAAAAATACTGGTCGATTTAATCAGACGCTTTTTATCAAAATTTAAAAAATATAGAAAAAGTGGGGTTGCTGAATTGACATTTTCTTGCAATAAAATACTTTGTAATTTGAATAAACGTAGCTTTTTACATAATAAATCGAATTAATAAGTCAAAATGGAAGGTTTGAATATTTGAACAAACATAATAACTGATTGTATCTAATTTTGTAAACGGACTTTTACAAAAAGTGTCATGGTCTGAAACATAACGTTTGATTAAATCGACTTCATTATTTATGGACTCCAATGCCAATTTTTCCATCAATGTACCAAGATTTAAAAAAAATTAGGAATCAATACAACTTGCGCTTTTAATTTAAAAAAATAATGTTCTCAAATGATGATAAAAATGTACATTTTTATTACGAAATATTAGTTTTTTTCGATGAATCAGAATGATTAATTTGAACTGGAAATGAAATATTATGAGAGGCATCCAGCCTAATCAGGGCGCGGAAAAGTTGCTTGGATGTGATGGTTAGGCTGTATTTGTAGTGCGCAAGCACCGAGGTCGCAAGTTCGTTGACCGGGTAGGGTGCCACTCACCCTAACTGGGTGAACCTGCCCCTCGCGACTCCTTCAGAGAGGACCTTCCCTCCTTAGCCCTCTTCACGTTCCATGAGATGAACGCTTACGAACCATGGTTTTGCTATTATCGCGGCCCACTCCGCACCGATATACACCCCGCCAACGTTCAGTCGGATAATTTACGTTATTGAGGCCATCCACCCTACTCGATCTCTCAACGCTTTGCTTCTGCGTGAGTGTTCAGTGCATTCTCATCTCGCACAAGTGCATTGGATTTCTTCTCCTAGCCCTAACTAGGAGAAGAGAAAAGAGTCCTTACAACTCAATGAGATACTTCAAATGACGCACATCCTATACTATCCAGATCATTTTATTTTCTCGATCAAAAATATTACATTGGACAATTTCCTACCTTTTAGAGATTTATCAAGAAATGAGTCAGTTTCATTAACACGCTGAATCTTCTTCGAGAGAGTGTTTTTTTAAACAAAATATAAAAATTTGTTCAGGGGGGAAACCAAAATAGGAAAATATTTTTTGAATTTTCGTTTCTAATTAAAAAAGATCATTTTATTTTTAACAGATGTGATTAATAATTATTTATAAAAATTCTACAGTTAAGTGTAATTTTCAAAAACTTTTCCATTTTTATTTTCTCTGAAATTGTTCATAAAACAAAGTTAACAGATGTTTTTTTATTGTCTTTTATTATATATTGAAAATTTCAAGAAATATATTTTCTAAATTAAAATTATTTTATACGAATAAATTAATATTTTAGTCAAATGATGCAGTTATTTTATTTTGTCATACCTATTTCTCAGGGTAAAAGAGGTAGAAATAGGATGGAAGCATTAAACGTTGGGCTTGCCGTTTCTCAGGTAACCAAATAGGGATCGTGAATGCTTAGAGGACTATCAAGTCAAAACTAAATTTCAAGTATGTGACAGAAACAATAATCCAGTCATTATCTACTTTTATGAAGAAATAATTTACAACTTTAAATTATTTTTCATTGAAATTCCGAAAATGATTATGACAAAGATGCATAAAATTGCAATTTCTTGTCAATTTATAATATAAATGGCACCTTGGGGTCAAAAGTAGTTTTTTTATGAAATTAAGTGAAAACAGTTTTGCGTAGAAAATAAAAAACATGAATAATCTAATTTGAATATTTTGCGAGAATTACTGGACTTGAAAAAGTACATGCAGCTTTATAAGAAATAAACTGAGAAATTAATTTTTAACTCTCGAGATTTTATTGAAATTATTTTTCTTTCCAATTTAACGAATATAATTAAGAAATATTGTTTTGGACGAGGAAATAGAAACCCTTGTACTTTAATGATAAAAAAATAATTAAAGACTCCAAGTTAGGAGCCAATGTAGTCACCTAACCAATTATTGAATGCTAAATTATCAATATATCAAGATAATAGTGATTTTCCATAACATAAGAAGGCTTTTTAATAATTTTATTGTAAGTTTTTCTAATAAGGAAAATTTATTCAAGTTATAGGTTTATGAATAATCTCGTATGACTAATGAGTGGACTATAAGGGCAACAAGGATTCGACCTAGATGGGACAAGGTAATGTTATAGATACTATATGTGGAGCACGGGAAACACAGGTTAGTGGAAATTCTATAGTTAGAGCAGAGTTTAGACTAGAGTGGGGGGAGTAAGCGATACTGGGTTCCTGGTGGGTCAGAGGTCGTTGACTCACAATCTCTCTGCCTCACACTCTCCTGTCACATTGGGGGTTGCTCAGTTCGATTAATCACCAGAACTCATTTGTATTTCCCCTGAGCTAATCCCCCCACTTATATACGAACAAACTCTGACTCACTCCCTACTACAACACCTCAGTACTTTTCCATGTTTCCTGTTCCAAAAATGACAATTAAATTAGGAATAACACTGATGGTTCACCAAAATTTATTTTCTCACAGAATACAAAATAGGGAATTTTAATGGTAATTTTGACGTTTATGTGAAATAATGTCTTGCCCGACTTTAGCAGTTAATAGTCCCAATTTTTTGTTTACGAAAACTGTACCGAATAAGCAATTTCTTTGATAACAATATTTTCCTTAACGAGCGAAGATAAAATTCTTTCTCTTTTTTGTTTGTTTGTTTTGAGCTGTGAGATTGTTTATGTGTGAAGTGAACTAAGAAGTTCAAGAACTTGAGGGTAAACAAATAGATAAAAAACTTGTCTTAAGAATAACTGAAAGAATGGAACATTTTGAACATTT
Source organism: Diplolepis rosae (assembly GCA_030998225.1). Classification (NCBI taxonomy): domain Eukaryota; kingdom Metazoa; phylum Arthropoda; class Insecta; order Hymenoptera; family Diplolepididae; genus Diplolepis; species Diplolepis rosae. The sequence goes on along the minus strand of JAPYXD010000723.1, from coordinate 23,651,588 downwards.
GAAATATATGATTGTAAAATAAAAGGAACAAAACATTCTGGATTCATTTCTCAATTTTTTCTCATTTCACTCTGAAAAATTCATGGAACTGGGTAACGTAAAATTATATGAAATTTACTATATTTTTCGATAAACGTTTATTAAAATTCCGAAAATAAACTAAACATTTTGAAACCTTTCTTAAAATAATGAAACTCAACTACATCTGGATCAAATCCACCTTAAAATCAAAAAACTGTAAAAAAAATTCAGTCATTAATTTTTTAATGATAATTCATTTATACACGATAACAGCATAATACTTTAAATAAATTAATCAACGTTTTTTTCTACACTGTTTTAAAAACTTCAACTAATTTACTTTATATACAATTATTGTGGCTGAATAAATGTTCAAGACAAAAATATGAATGAATGAATTTTATTATCAACCAAATGTATGAATCTTCAACCCAAAATTGGGAAAAATGTATCATGTCATTAATAAAAAATCCTGAATATTATAATAAATTCAATATCTTGGTTGTACTGCTTAATATCTAAATGTCTAACTTTAATATCTCAGATCGTTATGCCATAATTAAACTTCCAAAATATTAGTGGACAGCATCTATTTTTTTCCAGCGTGATTAAAGTTGTTGTCTGAGGAGGAAGTTACTGAAGGAGCCGCAATCAAAAGGGAAAGTCTTCGGAAGATCCAAAAGAAAGCGAGAGAAAAGAACGAAACTCTGTATCAGCATCGTGGAGAAAGGTGGATAGATCATTCTGTCCGAGTGTTTTCCTTTCGTTGGCATCCAACCGTACCGTCTTCGTTTTGCTTTCGTTTCCCAGCCAAACCACTCTTGCTTTCTTTTCGACCAACCGTGACTCACTACTTGTCATTCCTCTAAAAAATTTTGCCTACCAATACATTCACTGCATACTAAACTTCCCAAAATAGAACAAAAAAATGTTTTTTTCAAAGGCATTTAAAATTTGTTATTTCAATCTTAAACGTTTTAATGAATTAAAAAATTGGGACCTTATTCTGTAAGGGAAAGTCGATTTAGTTATACTCAGAAAAAGTTTCGTTATGAAACTTGTGCATTTCTATGATGTCAAAAAAACATTTCCCTAATTTAAAAAAAAAATGTAGTTTACTTTCTTTTTTTAAAATCAACAAATCTTTAGTATTAATTAGTTGATTTTGAAACTTCTACCAGTCGAAAGCGTCTTTTTTTCCACAGAAAGATTTTCAAATTCTTTATAAAATCTTTAGTATATTATAAAAAATCACTTTGGTTGAATGAAAGTAATACATTTTCAAATGAAACAAATAACTTCAACAAAGAATTTGTTCTATTATTTTTTAAAAACAAAATATACTTTTTTGTAAGATGAACTAATTTCTATTTTAATGTAAGAAAAGTAGGTTAAACGAACGATTTTAAAAATTCGAATAATAGTTTTCACTGCGTATACGTAAGTTATACGAGATTGCAGGTAGTCTGCTCGTAAATCGGTAACGGCACATCTGTTTGTCAGCATTTTTGCAATGTGTATGACGGATGGAAAAAACAAACAAATGCGTCTGATAAGAGGCCAAATGCGAGCGATAAGAGCTGCGATCTACTTTTCAGGTTATTCACCTTGGCGTGTCAAGGGCGATGATCAGCGAAAGAGGGATAGAAAAGAGAATGAAGTATCGAATCGATTTCTTATCGGTTTTTAGTGAGATTGAGGGTTAAGGATTAAGGGCTAAGGATTAAGTGCATGTAATATTTAAGAAATTATTAACTTATAAATATATAGATATAAATATATTTTGTGAATTTAACAAAACGATTTTGTTCGACGAACAAAAATTTTTTTTTGTGTGTTTGCTTCTCACAAATTTGAATATTATAACTTTAATTATTTTAGACGTAAACACGTAGAAACCTAAAATCAAAAAATTTTGCCAAATTCCTAGGTATCACATGCCCTCAAATAAGCGTGAAAATAATTTATCTGGAAAATTCAATAACTTTAGTCAATTTATGTGTTGTAGTTGTGAGGCGTTAAAGTTTAAAAGGCATTTTATCACGAATGATTAGTGACGAGGCCGATATCTTTTTTCCATTTCAATTAGATATAGCCAAGGCTAAAACGATCCCGAATGGTTGGAAGTGTCGTCGAACTGGGATCCGATTGGGCAGATTACTCTCCTAGTCCTAAAGCGAGTCAACGTTCCTTCGCAAATCGTTTTTTATGGGGAGGGGATAACGCAGTGATCGAGGTCATCACAGACCGGGAGAAGGACAGGCCAATGCCCGCGCTTTGGTTTTGAGGTTAGCTAGTTGTCAACGTCATCGTCAGCGCCAAGCAATTAGAAAACACCCGTCAATGATTTCGACATTCACTTCATATACCTATATATGCGCTCCTCGTAATTTGCGAGGGTCCAACGATAATTTCACGACAACATTCCAAGAATAGAGCCCTTTTTTGCGAAAAATCCAAATCCTGTCGTAAATCTTGAAAGGGTTCAAACGTTAAATGAAGTCAAAACTGTTTAGGGATTTTACTGCTGGGATAAAACTTAACTTCTATGATGAGAGAAAAAAATTTAAATGACCGGAAGACATTTATTAAATTTTCAAAATGTGTTGGGTTTTTCCAATAACTAAACACAACAACCCTTGTCAAGAATTTTTTTTGGAACCATATTTTACGGTTGGAAAAATGAAGACATATTTTCAAGTCGTAAAACGTCTGTTTAAAATTGGTTGCAGATGAAAATGAATTTGATAATTACACCGAGAAAAGTAGTTCGAGAAACGTTACTCAACCGTTGAGTAAAGTTGGGACGTATGGACAAGTTCGAGATTATTTAATATTTCAAATTAATTACTTGAGTTTGAAATTTTTGACAGTTCGGTATAAACTTTAAAAATGTAGAGTAAAGTTTCAAAATGTGTGTCAAAAATTATTACAATAATATTTAGTAATTTTTAAAGAATTTGAAATCTTTCTGTGCAAAAAAAGACGCTTTCGACTGCGGTGGGATTCGAGCCCAGGTCTTTCGACTATTCTAACAACTGTCCAAACTTGATCAAAGGTTGAATACAGTTTCTGAAACTATTTTTCTCCGTCTATTTAATTTTGTTCATTGTGTGAAAATAAAAAAAGTGAGTCAAGATAAACTAGTTTAAGTCTGCTTTTATATCGCATTAGCGTCAGTTTTATGCATGTAAGAATGTATGTGGGAGGTCAGGAGTTACGTAAGAGCAATCCATGTTGCCTGGATGATCCAGAACAGGAATTCGGGCGCAAGGTGTATGAACTCGACGATTTCAGGTTACATTCTGCTGCATAGCCAACCCGATTTCCTCCCCCACTAACTCGCTCTCATTTATTTTTATTCATATCGAAATTCTGAATCTACTCTGAATTTACTAAACATGGAATTAAGAAATTGGAAGAAAATATGAGAAATATTTTAAACATAAAAAAAACTAAACAATGCACAAACTAAACTTTGTATTTAAGAAAAAAAAATTTTTAAAATTCCATTTAAGTAAACTTGAAAAATAATTCGGAATATAGCTAGAAAAAATGTTTATTCATTATTTTTGTCGGGAAAATTTATTTGGACTTGCGTTTTAAATTTTTAATATACTAAGTTTCAATTCACGGAAAAATGTGCCATACTGAGAATTTTCGGCAGCAAATGTGTAAATCTTTAGAAAAACATTTGAAATTTTAACAGAGCTCGTATTCAAATTTGCTATAATCTTTCGTAAAATTACGATTGGCCTAATTTTCATTTTTCCGTAAATTGAAACATAGCATAGTAAAATTTTAAAAGAATTTTTCAAATAATTCTGGAGATATGGAAATTGACCGAAATTTAGAAATATATGAATATTTCAGCAAAATTTATCGATAAAAAAAATTAATAGCAAATTTGAAAAAAATCCATTTGTTTATAAAAGTGCATGTTTTTTTATTAACAAAAAATTGAATCGATTTCTAACAAACCTCATTCGACACCTGAGAAAAAATCTTTAATTTTTTGACTATGAGACCGTAAGAAAGTACTCTATCCGAACCTCAAAAGTTCAAAAATTCCCTACTCAAAAAGTTTTAATATAACATTAAAATAAAAGAAAACATGTCGAATACTTTCGATCAGAGAACGCAAAATAAAATTTTTAAATATAAATCTTCGCTGGAACCAGCCACATGTTCTTTTAAGGTAGTTGATCCACGATAATTAGACCTCAGGCAAAAATAGATAATTTTGCTTTCAAGAATAGCAATATTATTATTGAAGGGCTATTTTGGAAGAGAAAAGATTAATTTCCATAAAAAAAATTTAAATACAGAAAAGTAATTTTATTAATCAATTTTATTTTTGCCCCAACTTTTTTTCTTATCGCTTCTTACCAAATTTAAAAAAAATTATGCGATTTTAATAAATTACAAATCGCTTTTTCAAGAAAAAGATTCCCTACAACTTAATCGTTTCCAATTTTTGCAAATAAATCAATTATCAAATACAGCAATTTGTTTATAAAAATTTCGTTTTGAAAAATGTTTTTTTAATGGTTTGAGCCATTGAAGAATTTATTTTTAAAAATCAGAAACAGTGAAGTTGTCGGAAATCTTTTCTCTGAAAAAATGATTCATGATTTATTAGAATCGCAAAATTTTTTAAAATTTGGTAAGAAGCGATAAGAAAAAAAGGTGGGTTAAAAATAAAATTTATTAATAAAATTATTTTTCTGTGTTTCAAATTTTTTTCATGTAAAATAATCTTTTCTCTTTCAAAATAGCCCTTCAATAATAATATTGCTATTCTTGAAAGCAAAATTATCTATTTTTTCCTGAGGTCTAATTTTCGTGGATGAAAACTACCTTAAGAGATATTTGTTTAGTACAAAATAATTGGACGATTCTTCATGAATGAAAAGTGAATTGTTTAATACCTGTATTCGTAACTTTCGACTACTTAGAAAGTAACAACTAGAAAATGAAAAATGCGGCAGGTCAGTGCATCAGGAAATAATAAGTAAATAAGTTAAGACGAAAGGATGGTGAAAGCATAGTCCGGTAACAGGAGAGAGTAGTCCGTTAGCAGTGGCTCGGCTACTTCACTTTTTCCATGCGAGGTAATAACATAAGAACGGTGCGTAACGTAATTTACTATCACCGAAGTTACCTAACAAAAGCTACAAGCCTCTTTCTCCTGTTTTGAAAGAGTACTCAAGAATATACATAGATAGGTGGTATGTGTTGAGAAATGCCCCCCGGGCTGGATATGTATTGGTCAGGACACACACGCATACACACACACTCTCGTTAAATTTGCAATGCGCTCTCCCTCCCATAGCGCACAGGATCGCTATCATTTGTCCCTCTATACGTATAGAGAAGCATACCGTTCACAAGTGTGGTGACCTTCGACGAGTGGCGGATACGGAGGGGATTATCCGTGGATAGCTATGGGTTGGAACCCAGTTCGAGTTCGTTGACCCAAGCCGTCGACGATTGGCCACCCGAGTCTCGTGGAGTTCAGCAGCTCTTGCCACTCTAGGGGCGAGGAATCGGCGCGGAAGGGGGGTCACTCGGTTAATTTCATCTTGCCCCAGTTACGGGTCGGATAGGGTGAACGAACTAGTCTCGCGCCAAGGCCCCGTCGTCCCACTTTCATGCTCGAGAGGAGCCGCGAGGGGGGCAACCTAATCATAGAGAGAGGGGATTTTATAAAAAGAGAAAAGAGTCGAGTGTATTGTTGCAAGAGAGCGAGATATTTGGAGGTAGGGAGAGATAAAAGGCTATGAGGGGAGGGAATAATGTGGATAGAGAGGTGGAAGGGGGAATGTGTAAGAGTGACTCGGCGCACTATCTAGGCTAGGAGCGACCGCCGCGGGCAAAATGCGAATGCGCCGAGCGAGTGAACAAATTACGAGCGCCGAGTGGAAGGCCGTTGTGTTGAAGAGGGCAACGAACCGACCTCCTACTCGGGTGCCGCGACCCACATTCCACCGCTGGAAAGTGAAACTGTCCCGGCCCCACCTTACTCCACCCCGCTGCCCGCTGCCCGCTGCCCGCTGCCCGGTGTCATGGTACCATCAAGAGATAACTATAACTATTTCTCATGGTTATATCTACATAAACAGAAAGCACGCGATACAAGAGTTCCTCGTGAATTTAGAACGCATGATAAGAGGGCAAGATCTTCAAGCCTAATTTAACTTGAGGATTTTTTGTCTTACCAGCTAGGACTCGCCCCAGGAGGTTTTCGCTATCCTGTTCTTGTTGCTGATAATTGTTCCGATTCGTTTCTGAGGATTTGTGTCCGTTGTTTGGGAGCTCCGGCAGAAGGATGTCACCAGAAGGTTGCTGTTGGCCCTCGGTGTTGCCGCGAGATTTTAATTCCTGCACGGTCATTGCTTGAACGTACCAATCCTACACTTGCTTGTCTATCATTCCAATCTTAACGCGACAAAAAGTGACACTGAACCGGAAACGCGGTTCTCTTTAGGGGATTGAGTATCACTCCGTTTTGTGTCTCAGACACAAGGTCGATGTAAACATCATGCCGTTTGGACCGTTTCTCACTCTTCGAGATCTTTTCGATTTTTGGAAAGACACTTACGAGATGTTTACAACAATTTTCGTTTTGTTTTTTTTTTTTGTCCGCGACACTTTAGTGCTTTTAGAGAGTGAAAAGGTGTGCTTGTGACACTTGAGCGCGCACTCACTGAACTTTTAAGAATATCAGATTAAGGAAGTTTGCGAATTAAATAGTGGTGATCGATGGGTTTCATCCGAACTTGAAGAGAACCGCGTGCCTTATCGAAATCACGAAAGAGCGTCTAGTTGGTGGTTGTGTATGGCGTGCGGTGCGCTGCGCGAGTGAGTTTACCGCGACGGGGTATATCGCAAGTCCGTGCGCTTGCGCGATCAATCTCCACCACGAGAGTCGCGACGCGTCGCGTGCCCCGCTCCTGCAAAATCCTCGCTGATTGCACTTTCCGAGATGCGCTGCATTTTTTAATGCGGAAAGTCAGGCTTTCTCGCCTCACCTGTTATGTACTTTATTAGAGCTCATCAGTCAACGAGATTCTTCCTAGTTTCATTCATCCTTTCTTTTTGAGATTAACTCACGAACAAACTTTTATCGCGATACTTTTCACATTTTTGAAGGATCGTAAGTTCTTCTTGTTTACTCGAAACATTATTTGTCAAACGCAGCTGAATTTTTAATAAACTTACAGAAATTATAAATATTTTTGTCTTGCTTGAAAATTTTTCATTAATAATCATGATTTACTTCGTGCTTTTTTGAATTTCAAATTTATCCTTATTGTTTAAACTGTGGCTTCAAGTTTGTAAAGAATCAAACTCGAGATTCGCATAAATTTGAATTTATGCATTTTTTAGAAAATTATAATTTGAAAAATACCCTCATTTTCTTATTTATTTGTGGTAACGTCTAAAAAAAGACAAACAATCGTTTGTCAGCTTGTCTCTCATTCACGAGCACATATCAACCTTGAGCGGTTATCAAAGAAGATTCTTTTTATTTCATGTATTCGTGCTCACTCGCAAAATGCGAAACGATATTTCTCATCGTTTTATTGAATTGAGATAAAAAAAGAGTATTATATTCGTCAAGCACATACTCTTAATGGAACGTCCTATACCACCGGCCAATTGGCACGGTTGACCCGTCATTAGGATCAAGGATTTTTGTCGTCGAGTTTACCAGCATGCATGGGTCACTATTACATGAATACAACCACTCAAAACGATAAGCCTAGAATCAACTAAAGTTACTCCGAAGAAGCTTTACGCGACATAAAGTTAAATTTATGTATGACGGTCAACTTTGAGGGACGATAAAATATTTCGCCAAGACGTCGTTGCACACTCAAAAAATACATTCAGTTCTGCTTATTTTTTTTCTATTAATCTATCCTAACCTATAAAATGTGGCAAGTTGCTTAGGACCAATGATCAACCATAACACGTGACCATTTTCCTTTAAAAATTCATCTAAGATAACTTTTTTATTTTACAAAACATCTTTCTGAAAATTTGGAAAATACAAAACAAGACGATAAGAAACGTCTGTAAATTTCGTTTATGTAAAAATTCTGTAATTTCGGGAAATTGATCAAATTTATTGAGATATAAAATTTTGTATATGGAGAAAAACAATAATGAGTAAAACTTGGAGAAACTGAACCAGATTTATCATGTGCCTTAGCAAAAGTTTTGGAAATAAATTCAATCCGAGCAAATCCTAAAAATTTTCAATTGATTCGCATAAAACTAGATTCAAAATGTTTTTCGGATTAATTCCAAGTTGTTCGGCTGAATAGTTCGGAAGGAGATTTTGGAATGGCTAGGAATATTTCTGATTTACTCGAATTCAATTTGAATCTGAAAATTCGATATGGTGACTAACTTGCTACATGACCTCAATTAAAACCTTCTTTTGAAAGATCACGATATATATGATGCGTCGTTCCTCTTAGGAAATTGAGAAAATATTGATTGTGAAACAAGAACTGAATTAAGAAATGTTTCTAAAACGTTCAGAGGAGAAATAAGTACTTACATATGTAACAATTGCTGATGCTGAGAAAGCGAATTCTTCTGACACACTGACTCAGAACAAACAAATGAAACGAGAGTGAAAGCTCTTTTATGAAACAGGCTCGAAAGCACATACCCCGGTGAGAAATGGGGTTTAGTAAATGTACATCAGACCACAGCAGGTGAGAGGAGAGACCAAGTAGGGTTCCTGGTAGTCACGGAACGATTTTAAAGGTCTCCCCTGACATAACCTTACCGAATCCTAACAGTAGGATGTTCCATCCTTTCCGTTCGTACATTCTTGTGAGAAAAGTGAAAATACTCTAAAGACATTCACCACAATTTCTGTTTCTGCAACTTCATTCCTAAAATATGAAGATAATGCTACCCTGAAACTTTGGCCAATTAAACAGGGAATATAGATAGAGATCAATTTTTTGGATTTCATTTATTCTTATACCTATATAATAAATCATATTTAGAAGCATTTTCGCTATATATATTTAAGGGGATCCGCCACCTTTAATATTTTTATTTATATTTTTTCCTATTTTATTTATTTCTCTAAGAAAAAAAATCAGATTACCCTGAAAATTTCACACACATACTCAGAAAAGTATAGAGAATAAAAAAATAACATTTTTGGAAAACGTCAAAAAAAATCAAGAATATACCAATTAAAGGTAGCGGATCCCCTTAAGACTGAAACTTCCAAAGATCCTTTGGACAAAATTAGGTGGACTATTATTGAATTTAACTGAATACAATATGAAATTACTGTAATAATGATCAAGTTAACGTGTATAATATGTTTAATTACCCAAACATAATCATTTTGCTGAATCTACATAGAGAAACCCAAGTTTTAATCTTTTTCTAAACTACGTTTCAATTTAGCAAAAAACGTCTCATAGTAAGAATTCTTCCCAGCGACGTACTCAAATTTAGAAAAACAGTATAATGATTCACTATAAGCTGTAGCAAACAACTTTAACCTATACTGCAGTTTTATATAATTTTACCAATTTTTAATATCTTGACTGCGAAAAATTTCCAGTCCCCTATGAATAACTAACGTTGTACCTCAATTTTTCATAGATTCCAAGTGTTTTTTAGAATAATCATTATAAAATAAGGCATACACTGTTAAAAATGTTCGGAAACTTACACAATTTTTATGTTACAAAGATAACGTAAAATTTGACGATATTTATGATGTTTTTGAGTAAAGGTATCCAAAAATTGCGAAAAATGTACTGAATATTCTGACATTTTTCTTAATATTATAAAACTCAACTGAATTTTCATAAAATATATCTTAAAACTACCAAAATATAACAGAATTTTTATAAAATTTATCATAAAAATAAAAAAAAAAAATAACAAAATTTTTGGTCACATGTAACTGCATAAAACTCCAGTAATCCAAAACGTAAAGTTATTCCTGTTACAAGTTTCAGAATTACCAGATAAAAGTATCAGAATATTCAACACTTTGTAAGTGAAAATTAAAAAATTATTCCTTAAATTTACTAAAACGTAACTGAATTTTCTGAAATTCTATTTTGATTTCAAAAAACTATAACTGAATAGAACTTCAGTCACGTGTTTTGAGAAATTGCGGTAGAAGTTTCTAATAGTGTACATTGTTATAAAAAGTTTCTCCGTGAAAGTGTTTTGTATAATCTCCTAAAGTTTAAAAAAAATAGTTTAAAATATAGATTATTATAAGAATAATTTTGTGTAAACTAAAATATGTGCCTTTCTGGTAACATTTTCACACACGCGGAGAATCTAAGAGTAAAAATGTATTTGTTTGGTTCATAAAAAAGAATTTGTTTGATAGAAATAAATTTTATTTGAATCAGACAAATAGTTTGCTCAGTATAAAAATAGTAAATTTTCACTTTCCCCACAACTGGAAGGCAACCTGCTGATCGAAGAGGCGGCGATTTTAGAGGAACTTGTCGGTTTTGTAAAACTTTCGGCTATAAACTGTCACTATGAACGACAGGTAGTCAATTTAGGAAAGATGACAGTATGGTTAGAGGTTGCGGCCAACTTTTATGACTGCGGTTTTCACACTCTTTTCACTACGGAGCGATCATAAATTTTAACCAAGATGCTTCTACTATGCGAACTTTAACCATAAATCATTCTATTCGAAAATTCTTTTAGGCAATTATGCCGTGAAAAAAATATTTTTGAAAATTTCATATTCCGTTATTTTACGTATTATTGGAGTTTTTGCGTGCGTTACTAGCTAACTTTAGTTTAAATAACATTAAAAAACATTATATTTTGTTATATGTTTTATGTATTCATTGTAATATTCGATCAAGGTTATTAATAGCAATTTACCTACATTACGAGCTTGATAGTAGTTTTTGTCTCGTCCAGTTATGAATCTGATCTTGAAAAAATATGACTCTCACTGGTGCTCGAAAGATTAAATCGAATAAGAAGTACATTAGAAACATTTTTTATTGAATCAGATGATCATTCCATAAGTTAACTTGCAATTTAAAATAACTATTAGAATAGTCTTCCTTTTTAGTAATCATCACTAATTGCGTATTTTACTTGGAATTTATCATTTTTCTACCTAACTGCAAGTTAAACCTTTTTGATAAGAATTCACTTAGTCTAATTTTAATGTAAGTACTAAACTCAAACTTTTATTCACGATTTTAAAAGCAACCTCCAAATCGCGTGACTTAAAGTCGACTAAAGAAACGTATTTCTCTCATTATTTTGTGGAACCGACTCAATAATTGTATACTTATATGATTGTTGGGTGAACAAATTTTCAGAAAGAGCAATTTTTTGTTTACAATCTCTGATTTCAATATATTACGAGATCGGGTCAAATTGTATTTACTCAAAACGCTGAGATAGCAAAAACATATTGAAATCGTATTTAAAGTCAAGGTCTTAAACAAGGTTTCGAAAGTGTATCATTTTCCAGATTGAAACACTTAAATCTGCTTATCTGTATTTTCGTTTGTATTCATTTGTATTAAACAAAGAAAAAGAATATTAAGATTCGCATAACCTTGCACTTGACCCAGTTTCTGCTATAGTCGTAGATCTTTTTAGTGCAATATGTATCTTAGAAAAATATTGATTGGTTTTTATGCTGAGAATTGAGTTCGAAACTATAAATGTATGTCAGTGGAATACGAACTCTTATGTATGTTAACACTATTCCAGGTAATCGAATGAGAACAAAATTACTTAGGAGGCAATGTATTGTTTCGATAAAATGTTCTGATTTTGCGTCACGAAAAAAAAGTCAGATCCACCCTTCTCACTGTCAATTCGATTTCATACATGAGAATAGAGTTTTAAAAATTGTCTTACTATTGTAAAGCGTCCTTATCACCAAAACTTTCTATTACTGACTTTATCGCTATGAAGTTTTTGAATTTATGAGCAGACAGTGCTTGAAATCGTGTTTTTCTGGTTGACTTAAGATATTTTCCCTCATAGATAAGTCAATTCCTATGTAGATCTGTGCATTATACCAGGGACACAATAGATTATTGAAAACATGATCACTGCTTTATCAGACAAAAGAAATTCTCTTTGGTTGCAAAACTCTCGTAGAGACAACCTGCCCCTGAAAAATTCATATCCACTGTGGGCCAGCCACAAGTTGCAATACAGAAACGCTCAAATCCCACGCAAAGTAAGTTTACATTTACTCTAGACAAGTCTGCTTCGAATCAGTGCAAAGGAAACATTATTAAGTTAGCACTGCTTTCGAAACATTCACAAAGACATTTCCAACTCGTGTATTTTCGTTCAAGATAAAGTCAACGTCAATTTTATTTGTATTTGTTACTTTGTCTTACAGCTTACTTTCAAATTCCGCTAAATTCACTGTTTATGAATAATTTTTTATTGAAAATAATCAAACGTAATATTTTTTTTTCAATCAATATTAATATAACTGAATTCCAAGTGCAAAAGTTTAAATTTTAATTCAAAATTTCAAGGATTCGAAACCATTTGAATTCTCAAAATACAAAAAACAATCAAATTTTCCTTGGATCAATGATTATGAGAAACCAACAAAAAAGGAGGAAAGAAAAAAGAAGGCAACCTTCCAAAACCCCTTCCTTCTTTTTCATTCTTTCGTCATTTTTTGTTGGTTTCTCATAATCGTTGATCCTGGGAAATTATTTTGGTCCAAATTTGGTCGTTTTTTGTATTTTCAGAATTCGAACGGTAACGATTTCTTGAAATTTTGAATTATACCTTTGTTTGGACGTTAAGATGAATTTGAGTTTGTAGTGATACGGGCTTGAATTTAGTTATGAAACTTGTCTATATACGTCCGTTTTTATCGTCGTCTCTGTTATTTCTCAAATTTTGAAATCAAAATTCTATTTATTTTGAACACAAACTCTAGAAATTTAAAATTAATCAAATTTGCTCATTTCCGAAGTACCACATGCCCTTAAATCTGAAATACATGTAACGGAAGATTTTTTTTAGATATGTATCTGAAATTTTTCTTACATATTTTTAACAATGTTGTACAACTAAATTCACTACAAAACTTTCTAATAGTGTGAGTAAATACAGTTAAATAAAAGTAAAATTATTAGGAAACGAAATTCACAAGATATTATTTCTTGGATCTATGTCATCTCTAGAGGCATAACACAGTATTTCACCTATGAAAATCAGAACGAAGTGAAGGTATTAAATCAAAGCAAGATGGCAATACGTTAACCGGTGTCGTGACAATTACTAGGTTTCTGATAACACCATCGCATATCTCAACAGGTCACGTCTGACATGCAACGAACCTACCAATTTCAACTTTCACAAGGTTCGCTCTACTCTCCTATTGCCACACGTGTTTTCAGCTCACAAAGAGCACAGACCTCTAAAAATTTCCCTTTACGGCTCATTGCAAAATCCGCGACGATCTAACGTCCGCCATTATCAGCTTCCAGTCATGTCGAGGATTTTCATCGGTTTATTTCACCCTTCTCTGTTCTTGGGAACTTTGTTTCTGTCACGACTTTTATAAGTCTTTCAAGCAGACAAATCATTTTAAGTTGCTGTTCAGTATATAATGGAATTAACGCACTTCCCACTTCATTCCACAGTTGATTGGCTTTTCGATGGTATCGGTTACTCAATGTCCTTTTTCATTTTTTCACAGTTAAGTTAAACGAATTTTAGTATTTTTGCGAGACAGAATAACGTATTTACATTTTTTATTAATTTGTTTCGATAAATATTTTTATTTTTCATTCCGAAGTCTTCAAGTTACAATTTTTCATAAAAATTGTTTTAAAATATATTTTTAGCCAAATAACTTATGAATTACATAAGGAAACTATCATTCATTAGGTAAAGATAATTTTTTTAATTTATCACCCCCCCCCCCTCCCTCCACCAAGTAAATATTTGCCATCACAAACTTTAAAATTCTGGGGTGTATTCAAATTCAGCGACTACAAAAACTTCAGGAATAGTATATTACATTATAAGGGGCGAAACAGAGCGATTGCATGAGTGTGAATTTTGCTGCCCGAGTGAAACGAGGGCTGCAATCACACGAAATGCTTTCGCTGTGTTTTGTTTCGAGTAATGTATACTATTTTTCATAGCGCCTCCTTTGAAAATCCGATTTTCGGTACCTGTAGAGCGGGTTGAAAATTGTAGATTCAATCCACTCTACAGGTACCGAAAATCGGATTTTCAAAGGAGACGCTATGAAAACCATATTTCTGATGTCTTATTCCTGACAGAAAGACTTTGTCCCGAAATGAGGGTTAAATCAATTTGGAAACAGTTTGAATTGTAGGAAAAACTTTAGACCCACACTTTCTACCTGATTTAAGGATTTATAAGATTTTTTACATTAGCATGCTCCAATAGAAGACTCTTCATAATTAGCCCGCTTAATCCCAAAATGGCATCCATCTTTATCTTTATAAAAATGTTTGTCTTGTGATTTTTGCGTATACTTTTTCTATATCTGAATTAAAAATGTGTAAGATTTTGAATTACTGATTACCAATCTACTGATAAATTTCAGATTCAGAAAAAGCATACTCGAAATTCATAGTATAATAATTTTAACACATTTTTCGTAAAAGACAGTGATGCAGAAAAATATAACGCATTACTGTCTTCTCCAGAAAATGTTTTAAAATTATTATTTTAATTATAAAGCGGTTTTATCTAATTGGTGACGTCATGGTCTACCATACGGCCTTAAGGCTACAGAATAACCCGACCACGTGAGAAAAATAGGTACATATATTCGTGTAAGATAACTCTTTTTGTTATAGTTTACTTTTGCAAATTTCACTATTGATCATTTTCTTTCTCTTTTTAACAAATTGATGGTAAAATTTTATAAATAAAATATAATGATTATCATTTTTTCTTTCGGAATTTCATTTGTCTATTTAGAATGGAACTCTGTGCTATTTTATTCTTCCGTGTAAAGGTAAGTGATTATATCTGTATCTTAGGTAAAGTGCATACGTATACGTGTATACTGTTACATACAAAGTTACGAAGACTGAGTTCCCGCACTTTCGGTCTAGTTTCGCTTACATATTTTCTATCTACTTTTACCCCACTAGCTAGCTTCGATTCTCACACTGACAACATCATACAAATTACATCCTGTGGCGTTTTCTCCACCAGCGGTCATATTATTGGAAAATCGAGTAACGTAAATCTTATGATGACGAAAAAACCGGACACTTATCGATTCTGTATTTACTTATATGTTATAGAGAAATTATTTTATCGCGGTCTAGTTCCGCAATAAAAATGTTCATGTTTCACAAAAAAAAGTTCCGCTAGTCAGTTTTACAATATTAAAAACACTTTCAACTATTCTACATGTATATGTAGAAAATAAAGAAAGTTTTGTTTTAAAAATTTTAGAAATTATAGGGTGTATAATAGTAGTGTAATATATTGTATAGTACAGTATAATATACACGGAAAAAAATTTGACTAGGCGACCGAGTGAATCAAGAATTTAATCAACTTAAAGAATCTATATAACAAGATTATATGAAACTTTTAGTTATATTGTATAAACTGTTAAACTGAAACAAGATTTGTCAAAATTTCTAAATAAGAAAAATGACTCTTTTCGCTAAATTGAGTATAGTTTTTATACCTTAAAATTAACGAAAGATTCAGATAGAACGGGTATAAAAATTCTTATTGTAGTCACTTGTTCGTCTGGTAACTACCATAAAAGTGAATATCGCTGTTCGAAATAAATCAAATTTAGAAGCCAGATTTGTTACTTATCTACTATTTCTTATTATTTGAACTAAGATATATTTTCGCACGAACTATTTCCAATGTATTATTAGATAAACACAGTATTATATTGAATGTTGACATCAACACGCATATTATTTAGTACTTTTAAATTGTTTAAAAGCCTAAATTAACCTCAAACTGTGATTTAATGTGACTTTCGCCATATTTTTTATCAGGTAGCAGTTATTTCTTATATCTCTGTTCTAGCTATACTATAATGTTTGGATCGAAAAAATGATATCGTTA
This sequence comes from Diplolepis rosae, assembly GCA_030998225.1. NCBI lineage: Eukaryota > Metazoa > Arthropoda > Insecta > Hymenoptera > Diplolepididae > Diplolepis > Diplolepis rosae. The sequence goes on along the minus strand of JAPYXD010000723.1, from coordinate 23,635,445 downwards.
AAACCTTTAATTTGGTCAAAGATATTTACTTTAGCTGATTCAAAGATCTTCTTACATTCACTTGTTCGTTTCCAGCTGAATGTTTACCTGTAACAAGGATTCACTTTCCTCTCTAAGCGGCACCTTTTTTCCGTGTAGCAAAAAAATAAAGTAGATAAACTATTTTTTTTTAAGATGATTTAAAAAGTTTAATTTTAGCAAAGTTTTTAGCAAATCCTAGTTAGCTACATAAATTTGCAAACTTCCCAATTATCAGATGGCTTTAACGATTATAACCTGGATATTTAACTACGAGACAAGGATCTAAGATATTCACTTGCAATATCTAGATATTTCTACTAAACATCTAATACCTTAATTTAAATCAATAGCTTTTTTCACTAATTTCAAACAATGACTGAATCCTAATTATGATCTACATTTTGAAAGTTCACTCTTAATTTCTAAAGTTTATCGAACTGTGATGCATCATTTAACATTTCCCGAGTCGAAGTCCTTGCCTTCGCTTCGTCCTCGCTACACTTTCTATTTCAAAAATCGAGTCTTGGGCGAGTGTGAAGCGAATATTATGTCTCTCAAAGTCTCGAAAAACTGAAGGTGAATACTTTATAAGATAAACGTAGAGAAGAATGAGTATGAAGCGATAGTGAAACGAGAGCGAAGTCATATTAAAAATTCTAATTTCAAGATCAGAAACGTTAGAGTTTAAGAAGGTATATTTAATTATTTGGAACAGATGTATGTACATTGTTGCAATGAGTAATATGCATGTATAATTATGCATGCATGACAAAGATAATTTACCAAAAACAGTAGGGCTGGGGAGTTTTATTTTATTATAACCGAGTTTACTTAAGGCCATGGATCAATTAGTATACAGCCGATTAAATCAATAAAATCAGTTTCCCCTAGGATTTTTCAATCATAAGGAATTTTTTTAGCTGAAACTTTAAAACATACTAAAGGAGATATTAGCGGATGGCTATAGGCTTTAATTAGTTTTTAGCAATTAAAATAATTTTGGTGTCGGTAAAATAGGGATTTTTTTTTTAAGAATTTGAAATCTTTCTGTGGAAAAAGAGACGCTTTCGACTGTGCCAAGATTTGAGCCTTGGTCTCTTGATTGCCGGTCGACTGCTCTAACCAACTGAGCTACGCAGGCGTAGTGGCAAAAATTTCGAATTCAACCACCTAATTTTAAATTATTATTTTATTATTGTTTAGAACTAATGGAAGTCTACAGCCATCCGCTCGTATGTCCTTTATTATGCCCTAAAGTTTCAGCTTAAATAAATTCATTATTGTAGAAAACTCTTGCTTGAAAGTTATTCTATTGATTTAATCAGCTGTACTAAATACAACAATAAGACAGGCCGACAACAATTCACAGAACGAATACCCCAGAAACGAGACAATACTCAACCGAAGGTTTTTGGTGCGCTGAATCGTAATCCGAGCTCAGAATTGCTCCATCACCTCAGGTTATTGAGATATCCTAACCTAAAAATGCAAAAACAAGGTTTATTGTTATATTCGGAGTTGAATTATATCGCGAATCATTTTTTTTCTCGAAACTCGTTACGGCGTCTGAAAGTACCACTTTTACCCTTCAAAATCCTTTTTGAATTTTTCAGATATCTTTTTTTTTCTTGGAGATATCGTTCAATGAAGTTGAGTACTTTATCGTTTTCGTGAATACAACCTTACCGAAAAAAAGTTCGTCCGGAAAGCAGAAGAAATAATGCGCTTCTATGTTTCTTGGCTTGCTATGTAAATCCAGATCCAACCTCAGAATTGCTCCATCACCTCAGGTTTTTTAAATTTTCTAACCTAAAAGTGCAAAATACAACATTTTTCGCTATATTAGGGGTTATTCTATACACAGTTAGGGAATTTTAAAAAACCTGAGGTGATGGAGCAATTCTGAGGTCGAATTACGATTCAGCTCACTAAAAACCTTCGGATAAGTATTGCCTCGTTTCTGGGTTGCAAATCTTGTCAGCCTGTGTAATTCAAATACAATCATTGAGTTTTACCCAAGTTCTTTGGTTTTGACCTTTATGCCAACGAAAATTTCGTTGTCAATGTCAATTTGTCAATTTTGATAACCAATAATAAATTATGAAAAGTAATAATATGAATAATAGGCTATTTTTCCTTAAAGCGAGAGCGAAAAGAGAACTGAACGAATGTAAAAGAGGACATAAGGAGACCGAGGTGAGTATTTAACGAGGTAATTTTGCATAGAGTTGGCCATCGCCTCACCCTCGAAAAACGGGAAAGCGGGAAAACGGTAATATGTGCAGTTTTCGATCACTAGAAGAGAGTTAACTATGAATGTTGAAAATTTATAGATTCCCTTCTCAGATTCTCGTAGCCGCCGTTACACATTTGCCTCAACCTCGATAGTATAGAGATTGAGGCGAGTCTCAGGATTTCGACTCGGGTAGGCACGTCACAAATTATTATAATAACATTAAATAATCTCAAACTTGTATATATATGTCCCAACTTTGCTAGAAGTTGAGTAAAGTTTCTATATTTTTCTCCGTGTAGAATCTATCCACTGATTATAAGTAGTAAAAAAAACTGCTGATTTAAATAAAGAGAGTTGATAGTGATCTTAAATATCCATTTTGCTCTCTAAGCAAGGAATAAATAATTCAAAATGCTTCAAACTTACATTTAATTCCTTTGAGTCGAGTTTTGGACGATTGTCAATTGCATGAGACAAGGTCACTCCAAGACAAAATAAAGGACACACGACTTAAGATCGTTATTTGTTTCACTTGGGGAGAATCGTCATGTACTGTGTTCTCAAACACAATTGCGACAAGAGGCAAATAAAGAACATAAGTACGCGAAAACAATAACGCCATCTTGCCCGGAGAAGCGCTTAATGGTGATGTATATTTAAGAGTTTAAACTCGAAGCTAAAAGAATTCTGAGGTTAGCTGAAAATGGGTCGGTTTGTGGTTCTCTTAATACCCTTTCTATTTTTTCAAAAAGACCTTACGACTTAGAACATATTTAAAAGCTACAAAATATAAATGTAATTGGGAATTCAAAGAATCAATCCGATAGAGTACGGAAAATTTATTTTAAGTGTTATAAAATTTTTTATGGACACTCTATATATTTCCAAAATGAATTTTTTATCCTTATTTTATGTTTGATCGTAACGTTCCTAAGGTTTAATTTACTTTTTATCTAAAAAAATAAAGTTATAAAAAAAAATTTTCAACTATTATAATTCAGAATTTTTTTTCAATCGTTATTCAGCTGACTTTAAAATTTATATAGGTACATCTACATTTTAATTAATTTGCTTCAGGTATAATTAATTCGATAAAATGTTCAAAAATTAATAAAATCTTGGTGTAACGAAATGCCAGTAAAAAATGAAGAATAAATACTATATCTAGAGAGAATAAAAGAGATGGAAGTTTTCAATATCACGGAAAATCTTACTCACTTTTAATGCCCCAAATTCAATGTACATACTTATTGCAACAAAGACACTCACCTGAAACAGAAAAATAGTAATGAATTATTTATTGGTAAGATGGTTATTTTATCACTTAGTCTAATTATCTGGCTAGAAATTAAAAGTATCATAAATTACACATAATTTTCCGTTACTTTTGTAGCTTACAAATTTCACAAATTTCAGAACATTTTTGACAGTGTATATAGTATAAAATATTTTTGGTTGAATTAACCAAATATTTTTCTGAGTGCAACCATGACGAGGAAATGATGATTAAAATAATATAATCAATTACAAATGATAATTATGGGACATTGCCAAAAAACTGTGAAATATAAGTCCCAGCATTTTACGCATCTCCATTATTTAATACATATTTTTTACTTATCCTAGATTAAAGTAGTTAAATTGGAGTAGTATTCAGTAAAGTTACAAAATTTTAGGTGCTTTTTTCCAAAAACATAAAATTAAAATATAGGCAAAATGTCCGCTTGGTAACTTTCCTAGCATGTAGATTATTGATTCTTGGTTCCAAAATAATTAATGATTTCTTAAATTATTATATGCATAATGTTTTAAATTGCAAATGATAGAATAAAATAAATTCAGCTGATACTGAGATTATTATTTCTTAAATTGATAGTCTAAATTTTAAAGTTTTTCGCCAACGACCCATGACTGATTCTGCTGATTTTTAAGAAATTTTATTGCAATTTTCCAATTTTCTGTAAACATGACAAACTTTTCGGCAAATATCACAGAAATGTCTGCACAGAGAAAGTTTTATACTAAATATTACAATTCTCGCACCATAACAGTGGACGACACAGAAATTATCAGAAACATTAAATAGTACATTTTTTATTTTTACGTGCGATTTTCGAGTGTTTTTGGATGAAAAGGTAAGTTTCGCCAAATTTATTTCTAAACACAAGATCATTGAATATTGAGGTTAGAAAATTTTTCCATCAAATTATTAATATTTTACCTGTTTTAAAAATTATAATTTTACTAATTTGATAGATTTTTCGTTGTTCTCTAAAAAATTGCAATTTTATCTATTATTTTTTTAAATAATTTTCGAATTATCATGATAGATTTATTAGTTAATCGTAACAGTGTTTTTATCAATGAATTTATTTAAATTTTTATTGTATATTAGATAATAATTGTAAATGGAAACATTATTGAATTTCAACATTGATCTATCAAGTAGAAAATTAATTTCCTATTTGAGATATTTTTTGAAATTCTGAAAAAAATTTAACAAATTCGCATCGTTTGTATTAAAACTGTTTATAGTAAAATACGGAGTATTAAGTGTAAAATTTCATTGGGTATATAGCGGATTCAGCAATGTCTGCTTTGAAAATTTACAATGGACCATAGTAAAATATGACAATAAAGGAACGTTGAATTTCATTATAAACCGTAGAAACTTTTTGAACCCGTGCAGAAATTTAGATGGGGCGCCGATCGGCCCCCGATAGGGAAAAATGTGGCCCCGATATGGCAATCTGTCTAGCGCCAGACCAGTAATGAAACGCCCTACCCGATTGGGCCCAGATCTGGGCCTGTAAAATGGGGGCCCGATTTGGCCTAGATATGGCCCCTTCTAATTTTGTATTTCTACAAATAGTAAAATTTAAAAGGTTTTTGTTTAATTACAATAAATAGTTGTTTCAAAAATTTTTTTTCATAAATTCAGATTAGTAATGCAACAGTATAATCAAAAGTATACAAACAGTATAATCTCCAAGCCCATCTTCGTAGTCTGTAGAACTATTCGATTCTTTTGAATCTAAAAATAAATTACATTATTAATAATCTTCTTTCTAAAAAATTCACTTTGGAAAATTGAATATACGATATAAAAAATAATGAAACACAATAAAGTTTTACACTTAAAATTATAATTTTCTTTTCTTTTCAAATTACCGTTAATAAAAAAATATAAGAAGTAATAATCTAGTGCATTGCAATGTTAGGATTTATGTAAAGAATCTAGTGAATTAACTTACCTTGATCTATAATGCGGATATAAGAAATTTCACCAACGATTCTGTGCTTCCGAACTCGCCATGTACTTTTTGCTTTTGCCATTTTAATTTCAATATAGTCACTACAATATCACGACCACAACACAAAATTTACAAATAATCTTGTCTATCATAATCCGATATGGTTCTGACCCGGGCCACACCATATGCCCCCCTGAGGCCACATGTGGAAAATCCTATCGGGCCCGGATCGGAACTTGCGAACAAGTTGGGCTATTTCTGCACGGGTAGAGACAAGACTGTATTTTATTATGTTTTATAGCATTTATTTTAACGTTTCATATCATTCTGATCATCCCGTAAATTACTATGAACCCTACTGAAATTTGGTGTAATGTCAGTATGGTCCACTTTTCAAATGGAACATAGTAAAAAATCATATTTTCTGACGGTAGGAATTAATATAAAACTCTCTCCGTGTGCTTTTAAATTTTGAAAAAAATTTCTTATGTTATAAATTTGAGCCCCATAATGATTGAATAATATAAGTAGCAAGTTGCAAAATCTAAGTTATGTCCTTTTGATTAGGTGCATTCGATGGGTTCTTGTACCTAAGTACTAGGAAAAAATGTGGTGGCAATCCGTTACTCAACGTGAACCTAGTTAAACTATCGGAATAAATCCGTAGATGTAAGCTGTAAAGAGTTGCTGATCCGAGTACATTCCGCTTCATAGATTGGTTGGGCAATTCAAGTGCATGTGCAATGCTTCTCAGTGCACACATTTATTGCTTAGGGTGTGTGTGTGTGTGTGTGTGTGTGCATTGTTAGTCAGAGTTTGTTCTCTTTCTGCGGCAAGACCCCCGTTATATAATATGTGTCATTTGACACGATTGTTCAAACTACTTTCGAGTTGCAGGTTGTTCGTTTGTCAGAAGCAAGTGTAGCTCTTGAATTCTTACTTGACTCAAGTTCATTGGCTATTTCTTGTGGACTGATGACGAGACTGGTCAGTTAGATTTGAGGGAGGCATGCGCAGTGAAGTTAAGACTACATTTTCGGAACAGTGCCTTGTCCCATAACTGCATCAAAGGTGAGAGAGTCCTCGAGACGTCTAACGTTTACGTTTTTAATAGCCGAAGAAAATTGGTAAACGTAAAGTTAGAAACGCTTATTACACCAAGACACACGGATAAGAGTCTTTAAAATAATCTTATCTCTCGTTTTTTATTGTACTTTAATGATGACCTAATATTTTCTATGTTTAATTTTATTACCATCTATTTATCAATTTGGTAACATTCAATTTTTTCTTGACTTTCGACCCATTGATTCTAAGTACGGCTTGAATTAAAGTTTTTTATGTACATAGTTTTAGGAAATATAGTAAATAATAATAGCTTTCCAACAGTTACACTTCAAAAATGACTGAAAATTCAAAGGTTTCTACATTCACAAAATCGACCTTGTTCAGGAAAAATAATCTAATAATATTGCTAAAATTGTCTGGTCTCGTGCGTATCGTATGAAAACCCGATATGCTTCACGTCTGTTGGTATTTGAAAAATCTATTTTTTCCGCATTGTCCATGTGGAAAGAATAAGTATTTTATGAAGCTTTTTTCAAGAGATTGAAAATAATAATAAATAAAAAATAGAAAAAGAATATAAATATTATTCATATGAATGAACATAACAAATAAAGGTTAAAAATGAATCATCTCGTAAATTCCCAATAAGTTTTCGCACTATCGGTAATATATGGCAATGTTCATTGTTACCTACTCGAATTTTATGTCACCGATAATTTTCGAACTCTAAATACAACTCACACATGAGGAAATAAAGAAAGAAAGTTGGGTCTGCACTCTCGATCTTTTTCTCTGGAAAGGGAGGAGAATCGTTTCGCAGTCCAGTGAGGAATCGGGTTCGTTTATCTGATCTATTGCTCTATCCGTTCATTCACCCGGTTTTTCACGCGCGTGTGCGGTAAACTTTCCCGACTCTGGTGGTTTCGCGTCAGAGGTCAATTATCGATAGTTGGATGGAAGAATGTCGAAACTTTGTTAGCCACGAGTAAACCAGAGGAAAATATTGTTAAACCGGTCATAATATTATACCGTATCGATCATTCGCGTACCTTGAGCCTACGCAACCGTTTTTTTCCCATATTCCATAAAAATCGCGACTTCATCACTGATTTTAATGTACGAATTATTACTCTCTATCCATTTTGTCATTAGCCACGTGCTTTTTCTCTCAGTCGCGTGCACAGCTCTTCTACTTTTTCTTATAAATCAATATGAATTTTCACTGCACTGATTTATTTCAATATCGAGATATGATTTATTTTATGGAGCTTATAACTGTCCCAGTAGTAATCGATTAATCTGAACAATCTAAATTATTAACTCTGTTTCAATTTCACGCTTTGGTTGAGATTCAACAAACCTTATTACCTACTGTGAATTATGATTAAAAAACTTTAATGCAGGAATAATTTGTCATTTTATAATAGATTTATACCCTATAAAAGTCTATTACTTCTTTTTTATGAGAGTATGTAATTTTTAGACTGATTTATCAGACTTTGTATTGCGATTGATCGAGTTGATCACTTTTATTATCATATGAGTGTACGCAAGGACTCCGACCTGTGGCGACGACATCAACATTGGCTGTCATCCAATTAACTGATTTGTCGAAATGTGTTTGTTGCAATTTCGACTAAACCCTCCGTATGAGTAAGCACATATTGAGAAGTGTCTTATTTGAAAATAGAGTATTTTAATTCCAAGTAATTTTTAAGAGCTGTCTGTCGAAATGTAAATCTCTTCAGATGATAATAATAAGTTTTACGTGAAACCTATTAGTAAAAAAGGATCGACTCTATAAAAGAAATATCGCTGCATTATTTACTCGAGTGTCACTCTTAATATACAAAGATCTCATCAATAGTATCAAAGTTGATGTTATTTAATGTAAAGTTCATTTTACTGAGAAATATGTAGGTTAAGAATTATTAAATAGAAATTCAAAAAGGATGAAGGTGCGTTCATGCTCCGTGTGTAGATTCTGTGCAAGAGTTATTGGTTGCGCAACACACAAAATGTGAACATGTCATTATGTTGACAAGTATTGCCTCAGAGTTGCACATAACCTATAAATTACATGTACATGTACATTATGTGCCGTATATGGTTTGAAATAATAATAATTTAAGTTTTTTCACCATTGTTTCATCGGTGCAGAATCATTACACTTGCAATTTAACCTAAAAGGTATGCTTTTTAGTATCCAAGATGCTTAATATTTTAATGTTGTTTGTAAATTTCGCGTAGTCCATGCGCAAGTTTCGAATTAGGATTGAATCCGAGCAAATCTGAGCCATTCGGAAATCTATTCCCGAATTATTCCGAACCAATCCGAAAAACCTTTTGAATCTCGTTCGATACAAATCGGTTTAAAATCACTCCAATTTATTCGGGTAAAATCCAAATGAATCCGAATCAGGACTAAAGTCCTAATTCAATCAAAATTAATCGGATTGATTTTTAACCACCTTGCATCGAAGAAGGTTCAAAAATGTTTTAATTCGCTTGGATTAAATTCAATTTCGGAAGTTTCTCCAGGGATGAAAAACAGTTAAAAATCAATCCGAGGCTTCAAATCTAATGAATACATATAAACAATGTTTACAATCCAAATCAAACCGAATGAATCCGAACTTGGGTGAATCTAAACCGTATTTTTAATTGGAATCAATACTACCTTGGATTCATTCGAACTGAATTGGCTCGAAATTATTTAGAATGGTTCAGAAACAGATTTCTGATTGTCTTGGATTTACCCTGATTGAATTCCAGTTTGAAACTTTCGACAAGAAGGCCAAGTTAAGATATAAGTATAGTTTATCAAAAATTGGGTCCATTCATTAAAGGAAACTCTTGTCTTTTCTAACTTTAGATTTGGAATAGACTTTCCCCTGACCTGACCGTTCCAGTCAACCTACCTTGGAAACCTATTCCTATCTATACTTTACACTCTATATCGCAGGGTTTGTTGTGAAATAGGGACGAAGCCCAGTTACCCACATTTCGCACTAGATATCGGCACGTAATTGAATAGAAAACAGTAGCTCATGCAATTCCCTTCACCACTAAAGAAATACTTTTGCTTCTAAGAGAAAACAAACTATTTTACTTTACCCATCTTCTTATTTATATAAATATATATAATATTATGGGGATGATTGGAATAAAATGTAAATGCACAAATACTTTCATGGAGAAAACAATCTATTATATATCCATACCATAGTGTTAAAATGTATGCCAGATTTACAACATAGAAAAATTGCTTCATAAATTTAAATGCAAAAATTTCTCTAATATTTGCCCACAAGTCTGTCATGGTTACAGAAAATCGAAAAATTGTACTAAAATATGTTTAAAATAGGCAGAATCAGTTATGGTTCGTTGCCAACAAGTTGTGAAATTTGGACTGTCAATTATCTATATAATTTTATTATATTATATCTATATTAGATTATTATATTATACATAACTTGTCCAACAGTGTAAGAGATCAATTACCATTTTTGTACTAGTAATCAATAATTATAAAAAAAACCTGGGTATTTACCCAGAAAAGAAATCCATGTGATTCAAACAAATTCTCTAGTCGAAAAAATTGAAATTGTTATTGAATTGAGTGGGTAGACCTGTGTGTCATTTTCGAAAAATCGATTTTTTTTTTATTGCTTATTTCTAATCTAAAAGATCTTAAAAAGACTTTTTTAAAAGGGTTTGTTCGAAACCAGCTTAGTTTTTGAGCTGCAGAATGAACGTAAGTTGATCAAAACAATGATTCATCCCGTTTTCAAACTTTGAGCTCGTTTTTCTCAAAACCGTGTATTTCAAGTTGGTGTGCGAGATTGCGGAAAATCTATTCAATCGATTCGGCTCAAATTTTGTGAAATTAATTTTTATCTCGTTACCGCTTCGATCATTTATTTACTAATTTAATAACACCTTTGAAAGAACTAATGTAAAATATTTAAGAATAAAACGAGAAAATCGTGAAGGAATAATTAAAAAATTTTAATTACTTTACTTAAACGTTGATCCTAAAAAAGCGCTCGAAAATCGCTCTTGACACAGGTCTACCCCCTTTAGGAAAATTAGTTTGATTCGCCACACCTATAGCGATTCTCACTCGAAAGTAAACAATTCCTTGAATCAACACAAATTTATTAGAATTGCAGAAACTCTTCTTTTACTACCAATAAACAAGTTTCTTTGGTACAAAGAAGTTTTGTTTACTGAGTAATTTTTCTAAAAAATTGGTGCCTATTTATTCTTATTAATTTATTGTTGAAGGCCAGATTAAACGTTTGATAATTTATTACGATTTAGGTACCGAGTGCACAATCCGTTGAGCAATGAAACAAGTTGCCCTAGAAGGTCGACGATCTGTACCTTCTCTTTGACACGTCAGTAATATTACTTTTGGTTGCAACATTACACTCGACAGCAAGATTGAAATGCATTCGATGTCATAATTTATCGAATGGTTATTTTATAAGTATAAATGGATAATTATAATATCCGTGTCAATTCGAATGGGATTTCTCATCCAACGCGCCCTCTCGTCTCTCTCAGCCCCAATCGCACTCGCAGATTTATGTTTCGGTGGAGTCTTGATGCAAAGACGTTAAGTATGCATGAGGTACACCTTACCTGCAAATAAATAGAAATATTAACCTGTGAATGGTCGATTAAACACTTTTCTTTGCTTTTACAAGTCAGAGCTGCTAAGCTAGCCGTATCATGTGCGATTTTTAACATTCTTTTGGACATTTATTAACGGCCGATTGCAGAATTCTTGAGTTTTCGACGATCCCTATATTCCTGAAGATTATCACTTCCATGATTCAGGCAAATATCACATTAATCGATGAATTTAAATTATCCATTGAGGTTGGGTATGATGACTAATTATGTGACTATTTCAATTAGCTTTATGCCTCTGGTTTGATAAAATCTCGCGTCATATATCAAATATGAAATAAAATTCAATTTTAATTTTTTGAAAAACGTTCACAGTGGCTTTGTGCAGGAATAGTAGTTTAGAAAAGTGTTTTACTGTAGGAATTATAGAAAGGAAAATTTTATAAGTTTTACGTTGAACAGTAATCAAAGGAAAGTCGTAACTGTCATGAAACGCAGACAAAGACTATTTCCGAAATGCATATATGCGATAAATTATTGGAGTAATAAAAGTCAAGGAAAGACAAGTGAAGTAAATTTGTTCCAGTCCAGTTTGATGCAGAATGCAGATTCGTCACTGAGCTATTTCGACGAAACCCACACTTAAGACTGCGCCAATAGGCGTCACGGTGACCAAACAATTTGGCGGACGTGGTCCTCTATGTAGAAGTTACTTCAAGGTGTCAATGACTCGATAATTTCTATTTGCAATTTTGTATATCGATTTTGAACTAAAAATTTGAGGTTTAGAGAATTTAAGTAAATAACTCAATTTTGAAAGAGACCTTATTAAAATTGACCTTTGACCTAAAAATAATTAGAGGTAAATAAAAACTTGTGAAGGCCCTAGAGCTTTCTCCCTGTTGTGCATGCTTTTTAAGATGTGCGTCTTCTACAAGTTATGCGGGTTTTGTAAGTTGCGGATGCTTCTTGAGTGATGCACTTTTCGTGAGTTGAGTAGTATCTTTTGTGAATTTTATACGTTTCCCAAGTTGGTCATGTTTTAAAAATGCAACCCGAAATTTTCGATATTTTAAAATTAAACATGTTTTGCCAATTGTTAATGTTTTCTCAAGTTTTGAGCGTGTTTTACATATTGTGCGAGTTTTGCAATTTTTGCATGTTTCCCGAGATGTGTGAGGTTTTGAAATTAAAAGTGTTTTGTGAATTATGAATGTTTCTCGGGTTGTTAATTTAGTTATTTATTTGTACATGTTTTGTGGGATTCATATGTTTCTCGAGTTGTGCGTGTTCTACAAATTGTTCGAATAATGTTGATTTTACATGTGTTTGAAGTTTTGCGCAATCTACAAATTGGGTAGCTTTTGTGAGTTTCACATTTTTCGAGCAACTTTACTTAACTTTGACAAAGTTGAGTAAAGTTTCTTGAACTATTTTTTATTTATTATAAAATACGCTGAATTACCGATAAAAATTCCCATTTTATAAGAAAAAAGTACGTCGCTTTAGAATTTTATAATACCTTTCAAAATAATTTGGTAATTTTAGACAAATATTTTACTCCGTGTGTTTTTCTTGTGTATTGTATTGTATTGTATATGTTTTTCAAGTTCGGCGTTTCTACAAATTGTGCAGGTTTCACAAGTTGTGCAAAAAAACTCAAGTCATACAAATGAGATTCTTGGCATCACTCCTAGGAATTACAGATTTTATTTGTGCCAGAGAAGAGCATAAAAAGGGGGTATGACATTTATGTAAAATCATACAGTATTTTGATGTGAGTTTTGAAATGACCAATTATCATAAGCAAAATAGTGAGGATGAAAAAGCGCAAAATACAGAAGTGCTATAATATGGAGAGAAGCCATCGATTCAAAATTTTATGAGACCTGGTTACAGTTCACGACTCCGCGTGTCCAAGGGTCACTGTCCGTTCATTTTTCTTGTTAATCAGGTCGCGGGCCAACTAGGAACTCATTGTCAGCGTTTTATCACCCGATTATCGCCCAGCAGGTCCTTCCGTCCACCAGTTACTAAATAAATACTAAAAACTTGCATAATTTCCTTGAAATTATTTCTCAAAATATATTTTTATATAAAACATTATGTATTTGAGATATAAATTTTTCAGTATTTTAGGATTTTGCTGCAAAATAATATAAAAAATGTAATCTTTTTCTACCGAAGGATCAAAAAGTAAGTCAACAAATATTAAATTGGAGAGGAACGAGTCGACGCTGAGACAAAGAAATTGTAGAGGCGTTTTTACAACTCTTGATCAATTTAATTGGTACGATTCATGTCATGGTAGATCGGTGAAAACCTCAAGATTTTATTGGCTCAATGTTTGCAAACAATGACAGAACAATTTGATTTAGAAAATTCAAAACAAGGCAATTGATTGATATTTCGTGTGAAGAAATAGCCGAAAAAGTAAGCTTGAAATAGATACTGATTAACTTGAAGGTGCTATGAATAACTTGTAGTTAAAAATAAAATACAGACGGAAGGGAATAAAAAAATTAGTATGCACGTTAAAATAAATTAGAAAATCTAAAACCGAATCTCGCGTGACGTGCGAAACTTTTAAAAGGGTTTATCGTGGTCGACTTGCTTTATCTGACCGACATTGTTCTTCTCTAGTTGGTTGCTTGCCCTCAGATGTGGTGAATAATCATGAGGATCGCTTCCAGAATATTACGAGGTCGATTATAGAAGGAAGGAGGGAGGATTTTATCTGGAACATTATTGTACTCAAGTAAAAATATCATTCAAGTGATATGCGCGGCTATGGGCGGCTATGGGCGGCTATGCGCGGCTATGCGCGGCTGCCGAGGACCGTCAAGCTTCGAGGACTCGGCTGTACTCGGATCTCTTCGACATCTATTCTATTGGATGTCCTCGGCCTGTAGGTGAACGTCCGCCTGCCTCCGACTTGCATATATCTATACATATAATATATATATATATATATATATATATATATACATATATGATAGATATTATACGTATGACGTATTTTGCCTCGCGTTCTGCTAAATAAATAATCAGCAGTGCCATTCTATTAATGACGTACACAATTAGCGGAAAGAAATATCCGTATCATAACAGAAATAAAGTAACTGTAATCACATTTTTCCTAACATATAACTACTACGCAGTGTTTATCACGTTACAACTTAAAAGTAACTTGTTACTGTCACTGAAAAAAATAACGTCTTACCTTGCCGTTATTTTTAGAAAGAAAATGGTTAAAGCGTAAGTTAGACTTTGACTAAAAACCAATTAATTATCATTTCAGAAAAATTATAGCAAAAATAGTAACGCAGCCGTTACTTATTTTTCAAAATAATGCGTTATCGTTACCGTTATTGCAAAAAGTAACTGTTCTGGTAACGTCATTGCAAGTAACGCGTTATTGTCAAGCATTGCTACCCATACAATAACTTCACTACTCTATTTTTATTACATTAACTACCATGAGAAAGGAATCAAATTTTTTCGGCATCAAAAAGTTTCTCATTGTCAGTACGAAGAATTGAAATAAGAGAAATTGGGAAACAGGCGATTCCTTCAACTGCAAAAGTCTTAAAAATTACATTTGTTCTAACTTTATGGGTTTGAACAAACTTTTAAAATATTTGTGCGATTATTTTAAAACTTTTTAATCAGTTTGACGAAAAAGTAAAACATTCTTAAACAAGTGTAAAAAATAAAATAAATTTCTTCGTTAATTTTAAAATTGAAGATTGTTTTTTGTTCTGTTTCTGAAAATATCTTAGACACAAATAGTATAAGATAAAAAATTAGTTCACACAAAGATGTTGTTTGGTGCGGCAAAAACTCAAGTTACTCGCGAGATACAAATCAAAATAGAATAACTCAGACAGATAATTTAAAAAGCGCAATATTACATGTATAGTATTAAAAATGTTTATCGAAATTTTCCGAAATACGAACTGAAGTATTATGCAGTCACTCTCTCAGAAGTGTCATAAATTTAATATAATTTCGTGAATTTCAAAACATTTCTAACAGTGTATTTAAGAAACTTGGCCAAGTTTAGAAACAGGTCACTGCTACTAATGAAACCGAAGTACCTACGCATGAATTGTACCTATCAATGATAAACGGACATGCATACATGCAACGTAAGCTCTTACATGTCTTCATCATGTCCTGCATGGCTCTCCTAAATTTCGTCACAGTATATTCGTCTGAGAATTAAGTTTGAATACACATTTTTATTTTTTTTTTTTTTATTGGAAACGACTTATTCTATGTTTGGGTGAGTTACATTTTATGCTAGTTTCATATTTCTAATACCGCATAGTATATTTATAGAAAAAGGTATAAGGAAATAATATTTTTATTAATTCATATCCGACGTCTCCATATTTAAAACTTAACGTTTTGAAGATTAATTAATTGTAATAAGACACTTATCTATTTTTGTCAAAGCCATTAGACACAAAAATTTGGATTCTGTGAGAAAAATATCGTAATTTAAGTCGAAAAATCTACCCAAGGAGAATTGTTAATTCTTAAGACCTTCACAGACAAGAATAGTTCAAGAAACCTTACTCAACTTTTGAGCAAAAATGGGACATACACGGAAAAACTCTTTATTGTAAAATCTAGTATTATTATATTTATTTTTTACTAAAAATCAATAGGAAACGAGGATATAACGGCAGTTTTTTAAAAATTACTATTTTCAATATTAAACTATGGGTTTACTAATAATATTGGAGAAAATGATGAAATAATTGTACTTGTGCCTAAAAATAAAAGCAAGTTTTATTTCCTGAAATAGTAAAATTGTGATCGAAACATCAAACGAATTATATTGAAGTAAACCCAATAAATGTTTCATTAATTGCTAAAAAAAGAATTTTAAGTTTACAAAAGACCAATAGTAAAGTCACATCTTCTGTCTAACCGAATTACAATAGTCTTCTGGAGATAGTGGAAACATATTTATAACTATTCCTATCGAAAATAGGGAATAATTGCACCTGCATAATAAAAAAAACTCAGTCATTCGTAAATTTTACCATAGTTCTTATTAGATTTTGTGGACTACATAGACAGAGTGTTCATAAACACAGTTACATACTTGCGTACACATACGCGTATAAACGTATCAATATATATATATAAAATATACCAAATACACGCTCAAATACTAATTTAACGCAACTTAACCTAATCTCACAACGAACACATTCATAAAAGCATCGTCGTGATATGACACTTGCAATGTAGCACCTTCATTATTTGCTGAAGTACTGTGAAAACTTTTACGATCTGTGAGAAGAAGCTCGGTAGTCTCTCTACTATTGGGTTGTCCCAGATGTAATTGCCGATTTTCTCAAACAAATTGAACACATTTTTTTAAATACAAGGAATTAACTTTAATTAATGATACCTTTTCCATTTTGTTCAATGACCTTTTGCCATCTTTCTGGTAAAATCATGATTCCACGCTCATAGAACTTTTTTTCTTTATCGGCAAAAAACTGAACCAAGTGCGATTTCACAGCTTTATCATCATTCAAAGTTTTACCATATCAAGGGGTTCTGCAAAGATCGAAATAAATAGTAATTTGATGGTGCAAGGTTATGCTATATGGTCGATGTAACATCACATTTTTTAATTGTCAACTTATCCAGATGTCCCAACATTGCTAAATATTGAATAAAGTTTCTCGAACTATTTTTCTCCATGTTTATGAAATTTTTCCTAACATATTGAATTTTAAGCATAAAGTTTCGAAAATTGGCAAAGATTCTTTCAACAACTCCAATTTTTTGTTGGTTAGTAAGATTGTCTTACCAATTTCGGAAATATTTCTACAATTGTTTACAGTGTATATATGGAAGATAAAATGCTAAACGTACATGGAGAAACCCAAGTTTACAATTTTTATTAAACTACGTTTCAATTTAGGTAAAAATGTCTAATAGTGAGAATTTTTCGCAGCGAAATACTAAACATTAGATTAAGTATACCCCCTAGATAGTATATAGTATCTAGTATATCCCTAGATTCCGAATATTTTTTAGAATTATCATTATAAAATAAAACATATGTTGCTATGAAAAGTTTTTCCGTGTAACAGAATAAAAATAATGAAATGGAAGAGTGTGAGATGAGAAAAATGTCGAATTTGTAGCTGACATATATGAAAGAGAAACTGGAAGTCGGTGAGTTAGTTTCCCACCGTGTAACAATCTGAATTCCCGGTCTTGTAAAGGAGAAAAAAAAAGAAAAGAAACTGAATGTTAGCAATTCTAGCTCGGTTCACGCGCTACACTTTTTTAATTCTCTCGTCGCGCTGTTATCATCGCTATCAAGCTCAGTGCATTAAACCAACGTGTTTTCGTATTCGCAAGTATAGGTGCATGTATGAGTGCACCTCTGTGTGTATAGATCTAGTACGCATACTCGAGCCGATATATGAGTGCATCTGCGTAGGAGAGCCAACAGAGAGATCCTGACCTGACTCAACCTATTTTCTAGTACGATATCAACGAATTACACTCCACCTGTTTTCAGAATATTCCGAGTTTGGCGCCACACGCAAAGTCAAATTACCTGTGCTCAAAATTCAGAAAGGTATTCGAGATTCATATGCACTCTTTTTTTATTCATCCCAAAAGGAGATTATTTCAGGGAGACAATTTTTCTCTGCGTATTTTCAGGCCGAATGTTGTTATGTAAGCCTGACTTCTTCTTCTTGCATTACATTATTACTCCAACTGTTAGGCAATGCATTTTTAACGATTGTAACGAATATTTCGTGCGGTGCAAGACTGTTATTATGGTATTACTGATTTATGTAAAATGAACTTTAAAATGAATAGAGGCATGTGGCGGCAAATGCTGTACCGGTATAATATACCATTATTCAAATTAAATATGCGCTCTTTTTATAAAATATTTACAAATTTTCTCAAACAATCTAATATTTAGAAAAAAATATTTTAAGACCTCAAGGTAGATGAATTATTGATATACGATAAGATATCTATTATAAATCAAATCCAACACTTTAAAGTCTTTCTAAATTTCACTCAGAAAACAGTTTTTATAAATCAAAGAAACATTTCTTTAACTCTTTAAATCTGAATCAGTCAAAATCTACTGATTATGAGTGACAATTGACCGATTCCAATAGCTAAAAGGAGGTTACTGTGAATCAGTCGAATTTCACTGATTACTTCAGTGAAAAGTAGAAAATATTATACAGTGGAAAATATTGCTTTCACTGTTTAATCAGTGAAAATTAACTGATTTAACGGTTAAAAATATTGTTTTCACTGATGAATAAGTGAAAAGGCAAATTATTCATTCAATCAGTGAAAATTTGACTGATTCAGATTTAGAGTGAAGTTGAAGAAAAAGAGTGCTTTAATTGTATAATTTGATGTTTGTTAACCAAATTCTAAAAAAGGGATTTTATGAATTTTCTAACGGAGCTCAATAGATGCACATTTGTTATTAATTTTAATTTAAAAAGGATGAGAAAATACAATAAATTGTTTGTTCAAAATTCTATGCTCAAAAGAAATTTTCAAAAAAATAAATCTAGTATCTACAAAACAATAGTTAGAATGTAACAAATAGGAAAAGACACACTGTAAGATATTTTTAAAAATTTCATACAAAATTGCATATGAATAACTTTTTTTAAATAACTTTTAAGTAATTAAAAAAACAATTGCTTTAAAATATTTTTTATAAATTGAAGAAGTATTAGGATCATAAAAATTACTAACAAATATATATTTTTTTAACATTTTAAAATGAAAAATGAAGATAGCGCAGAAGTTTCTCAATTCAACTCCTTGATCATTTTAAAAGCCACATTCTAGAGGTTTTCTAAGTTACATTTTCAGCAAAAGATATTGTATTAATCCCGTTGATACATAATTTCACAATCCGTACAATTAGTCTAATTAATGGAGTCTTCCATTGGCTTTGGAGACATATGCAACTGAGACCTTGTAATTCAATCTCCGTCATTATTTCTAGGTTACAATCTGGTGACGTTAAAGTATGATTCACAAGAAAATGAATAAAATTAATCTATTAAATGAACTTATGAATAATCACTTATATAAGTAATAACTTGAGTATACAAAGCAAGTACTTTTAAATATTTAATGATGTCTGATACTTGGGAGGTATTGTAACGAGGTCTATAGTTTATAGGCAAGGATGAAGAGCTGTTAAATTAAAATGATTCATTTCCATGACAGTCTTCCCGGGAAGTTTCCGAGGTCATGCGTGCGTGCACTTAGGATGTAGAAAAGATGCGTGTGGGTGATGCTGCAATCAATGTCGCACACCGGCACGGAGTGTGGACTATATTTATCGAATTTTCATCGTATTACCCGTGGTCCGGGACACGTAGTTTGCGAGCTTGCCAGATATTACGTAAGCTCGGAACTCGCGCACTTATTTGAAGGAGCGACTTGTCGCGTTCTATTCCTTTTCCGTTGTCGTTTTCGCTAACTTCAAACCCACTTTGTCGACTCTGGCGCCCATACAGGCGTCGGAAACGACGATCAAGACATTCCCGGCATCCTTTTTATCTACCACTTTATACATGTCTATATTTTATTACACCTTTCAGATTCCTAGCGCATTTCATTCTCTATAAAGATATCATATAACTCCTAGAATTATATTCATCACATTCATCTATTTCAATTATTATTTATTCCAATTACTATTTGTGAGGCACACCCACATTTTTTTTAATTTCCTAACTATGATATTCATTTTTTTGAATTTTACAACATTCATGAACAAATATTGATAATAAAAGGTCTGCATGAAATATAAGTACCGTAAAAACACTTGATTAATTTAATATTCTTTTATATGTTTTTTAGGCTTTTAAGAAAATGAATACAGTAATCATATCTCGTAAGTTGCAATTGTTTTAATTAAACTCTAAACGATCGGTACACAGAGAAAAATGGATGTTCAGAATTAATATCTAGATGTTTAACTGTGGGACAGGCATCTTATGTTTAGTTATAATATCTATATATTCAGCTGTAATAATATCTAAGATGTTAAAATATGCAGAGATTAATATCTTGGATATTACAGTTGAACATCTAGATATTAAAATTGAATTATTATTCAGTGCAGTTATTACATATTTTTCATGAACATTATATAAAATATATTTGTTAGAATGAAACTACTAAAAATAGAAGATTGCTGCAAAAATAATTGACATCATTGTTAAAACTTGGTTATACTCTATTTTTTTTCAAGCGAGTGTAATTATTTGAAAAAAAGATTGTTTTTAATTAGGTGGTTGAGTTCGAAATAATTTGTCATGAAGATTGTGAATTTTTTTTGTTAATCCGACTAATATATTATATATATATATACAATTTTTTTCTATTACTTTAGATCATTGAATTAGAGGACTCAACAAACAAAATGTGATCAAAATCAATGAAAATTCATTACTGTTAATTAACAAATCATAATTCAGTACGACCTCCAAACAATAACGTGAAGAAATGGAATAGCATTGAGTTCTAACAGTAATTTAAAATTTGTGTGCTATATCTCCAACCTTTCCATCCTTACATAAAAAAATATTGATGATTATTAATCATATGAATTCCTAATATTAGACTATTTCAAAACATTTCTCTTGAATGATATATCTAATAAATCTATAAGTATTGGGAGAGATGAAAATTATAAAATAGATGAGATTTTAAAGGGTTGTGAAAGGGGAGGTCAAATTAGATTTCTCTTCCAGGTGTTAAACTTCTAAATGTGTGGTTCGAATAGCTTACAACTGATACATCTATATTTATATTTTATTCCTGATATCTGACACGTTTAGCTGTAACCGCAACGGTGCGGCGCGGTGCGGCGCGGCGCGGCGGTATAATACTTTGCAAGGGCCCTACCCACATACCTGTTACGGCACTTCGTGGGCTAAACGCTATAATCAACAATAATAGGCAATGGAGTCCAGCTACTAGACGAACGTCGTATCTACAACAGATGGAAGCAGTTACAAATTGCACTGCCACCACAGGGAGTATCGGCCGTATTAACATCTGCGGTTAGGCTCCAGCTATTTATTTCAACGTCGCACCGTGCCATTCTAGCCTACGGATATAGAATATAGATCGTACATGCAACACGAACAACTAAATTAAAGATCGTTAAGACTAATCTATTTTAAAAATTTCCTTTAATCTCTATAAGCAGAATTTCTATATAGCAATTATTAAAAACAATATTTTTACATTATTTATTCTGAAATCACTTTTTATTATATTTGATCCCGAAATTGGATCAAAATGATCTGCAACACTTTGATACAAATTTCAGGATTTTTTTTTAATTCGAAATTGCGGACCAAAATGATCCGATTATCGGAATCAATCACCTGTTACCAAAGTAACATAGTAAAAAAAACATAAATAAATAAACAAGTAACAATTGAAGCTCGACAGATACGAGTGAACTTGTGCAAATATTTATTTTTTTACTTTCAAAAGTGGATCAGAGTTTGATCTGTTAAGGTTTACTGTGATATGCAGAATAATGATCTCAGTTAATATATCGCTATCTCGTGTAAATTATAAGGTGACCAACACTATGGCCCGGACTATGCATACCTTTACTTGCTCCAATAATTCTTAATAGGCATTTGCAAATTATTGCAACATGCAATGTCCTTTATTACAATCTTTGCATACCTCTGATAATCGTGTCAAACAAAACTCAATCGAATATGTGAAATTAACTTAAATTTAATACTTTAAGCAAAAAAACTGTTGCCTAGTGGCAATAGTATTTGTAAAATATACGCTGAAAACTCTTCTTCTCATACTCAAATTTTTTGTTTGCCTCACAAAATTATTTTATGGAGTCTTTTGTTGAGTTATCAAAACTTTCTGATTAACTAAACTAAATGCCCGACCACGCATGCGTACTAATTCACCTCATCTAGAAATGGAGCACGTTTTCCAAAATCTCCAATATAAATAAAATTGATTTTTATTTGAAGATAACTTTTTAAAGTTGAATTTCACTAATCAGAGTTTAACAGAAGAAAATTAGTTGATTTTGATTAATGAAACTTCGCAGAACATATTACTTTTTAATAAAAGTGGATCTAAATTATAATTGAATAAATTAATAAATGACTTTTTATTACGAATTCAGTTTATAAAGCACAACAAATATTTTTTCCCACCTTACACGGCATTTATTTCTACCTACAATGATATTTTGTAAAGCCAACAATCATTTTACTAAGGAAACAAAAACATTTTGTCTGGCCAGAAAAAAAAAAATGTTTAGCCCAACAAAAAAACCCAACACAAAAATTTTGTTGGACCAAAAAAAATTGTTTAGTTTACAAAATATCTTTCTGAAAATTTAGGAAATACAACAGAAGAAAATACAAAACGTCTGTTAATTTCGTTTTAATAAAAATTTTGCAAACAATTTCACAGATAACTGCGTAATTGTCAATAGAACATCCAATTTTATTTTCTGTAAACAAATTTTTTCCTCAATTTTTACTAAAAAGAAATTATCAGACGTTCTTTAGTGTATAATACTTGGTACATTTGCATTGGCTTTAGGGACCATAAATGAAAAAGTCTATTTAATCAGACGTTTCGGCTCTGATCGGAGCCCTCATCAGTGATATTTATTAAAATCTTCTATGTAGGAAGTAGGGAATCCTTTTCCTTTAGTAAAAAACTTTGATTGAATACAGAATTTTTTATCCTTTTTTCCGTTTTCTATGAAATATTTTTAGAAGACACATAATTTCCCACCAACTCGCTGTAAGATGTTATGGACCCTAAAGCCAATGCAAACGTACCAAGTATTATAAATTAAATGAAGGGTCAATACAATCTACCATTTTAATTATCTTCTTTAGTGTCTTTTCTTAAATGTTTCCCAAATATTAAGAAAGATATTTTGTCAATTCAAAAAGTTATCTTGCAAGAAGAAATTAATATATGTTTTAATCACGTGGCCCGGTTGATCCATGTCCTTAATTAAACGAAAATTTACGTTCTGAGATTTCGTTGTGTTCCGAAGAGAGGAATTACTTTCCCTTTCGTGGGAAACTGCTATCAATACAATTGGAGAAGTTATTTTCCAACTATGAAGGACCTAAAGTAGTTCTAGTCGGAATTTATTTAGATAATAAGCTGCTAAAATCACAAGCATACATGATGATAGTATAATATACTAGAATAATTGTATATAATGATTTAAATAGTATGAAAGAAGTCTCATGATTTTATGACATATTTTGGAATGTAAATAAAAACATGATTACAAAAAGAGGGATTCATTTTACTTATTTTCCTACAAATAGGATCTTCACAAACTTTCTAAGATTCAATTAATTGTAGGTATTAATTTTTTGTGTAATTTATTCTCAATTAAATGAATAAGGAATAGAAGAAAGAATTAATATCTTTCCATGTGATGAGAATTTAAAAATGTACGTTTCTTTTGTTTGATGATGAATTTTCTCTAAAATTGTGTCAAGGATGTTATAGTGAGAAACCCACGTATACAGTTTTTGCTAATCTATCTTTTAATTTAGAGATAGATGTGTCAGAATGAAAACTATTGCCAGTAAAAGCATTAAATTTTAAAAAACAATTAAAACTTTACTATAGCAAGAAGTAAATTTTACTATGATCTGTGGTAAAGTTTTAACTGTTTTTAGAAATCTTCATTTTTCGACTGCCACAAATTCTCACTATGTTATAAGTTAAGATACATCCTCTAAACCAAATAATTATTCTTGATAATAGTTTATTAAATTTATCAATAGTTCTTTGGATTTTTATTTTTTCCCAATTCTCACCTAAGATGAAAGAGAAAACACAAAACTTGGAATAAAGTTTTTTTCTCGAGTAGCCTTAGGTGATTTTTAATTCAAAGATCCTTGAAATTAACAACAGTTTAATTTTCTCTGATTTAATAAATAAATGCAAAGATGTGATTAATTTTTAAAAGCGAATACTGTCCGTATTAGATTGCTTCCTCCTTGAAGAACCAACGAAGGAAAAAAAAACGTAAGCTCGTGCCATTCAGAGGGAAAGTGTATCTTGGCACTATTGAAGAAAGTACTCGCATCTTTGGAGATGCTGGAGGACATCACGTGCCATTTTCTTTCCTTTGATGGCTCGTTAGTTACGATCAAAAAGAATAGTCGTCACGCTAGAGAAGACGTGTAACGGTGAATCTGATGGCTTAACTCGATCGATTTAAATTAATCGTTGCTAATCTGAATAATCTCCCGTCTAGGGTTGGGCTTGTATTAAGAATACAATGCGATAGGATAAGACAATAGCTACCTTATTAGAACTAGTTAAAAGGTATACATCGATCGTGACGTATGCAAACAATAACATTATTCCGATCGCATATAATTCCGATCCAGCTATCGATTAATCGAAAATGTTTCAGGTGCTCCCACTTGCGTTAAAGCAGCTGCAACTCTTTCAGTTTCTCAATTGTGAAATCATTAAGACATAGATGAAATATTCAAGATTCTAATTTAGCATTAATTGTTGCCAATGGTAATTGCATTGCTTTAATAAAATGAATGCAAAATACAGTTATATGACTGATTAAGGAATTAATCGTGCTAAGGTTTTTTAATAAAATTGTCTTGGCATAATTAACCTGACATAGCAGTCTATAATTTTAAGAAGTGGTTAATAATAGAGTAGATATTGTGTTAAATGACATGAAAGGTTGAGAAGTGTAATAGTGAACGAGCACTAGCTATAATTCTTGTTCATTCTGATATTCTTGAATTATTATTCTTCTTGGGAACGTTTTCCTCTTTCTCTCTCGCTCTTAATGTCTTACTAAACACATTAGTTTCTTTGTTAGCGAAGTCTTTTTTTATGCACTCTTTCGAAAAAATCCTTGAAGTGCCTGGTGAACGTTGCAGTTCAATATATGCCTGGAAGACATCTTTTTCAGTCCAATAAGTACTTTAATTCAAATTTTTAACTCTTCACTTGAGCAAATTTATTTGATTTTTGTACATTCACATCACACATGAGAAGGTATTGATTTTTATGTGAAATTCCCCTTTTTGAATTATCATCAAATTTCAAAGTTTTGAGACCCAACCCTCCCCTACTGATTTACGTTTGTTATCCAATCATATCCACTTGGAATTCCGAAAATTAGAGCATTTTTGGGAGTTTTTTGGAGTTGTAAAAGCAATTTTTAATGATATCAAAATTTTTAATGATATTTTCTAACATTTAGTAGAAAGTTTTATAAATCATTCTCATAAAATTTTTTGTACAGATCAATATTAACAAAGCTAGAGAATTTTAAAACTCAAAAGAATCAATAATTATTTATTTTACAAATAAATTGAATCAGTTTTATGTAAAAAATAAAAAATCAGCCCATACAAGATGGACACATTCTCATCCTAAATATATTTAATCCTGCATACGTGTTGCTCAGGGAGCATCAACTAAAAATTCTTTAAACTCAAGTTTTATCTAATTCTGTAGAGGTGAATAAATATTTTTTTTCAATTTCAAAATTGTCAAATAGAAAGGACGAGCCCGTTAACCATTCATAGCCGAAAAATCTTTGAATTATGGCATTCTTGGAATTTCATGAGTTAAATCGAAATTTTCATGCATAAAAATGATTAGTAAGAATCACAGAAAGTTCGGTACTTATTTTCACAACTAGTCTTCTAGTAGATTTTATAAGAAATTTAGTTGAATGCATTGATTTGTATTCATGTTTCCATAGGTTTAATCTATCTTCAAGTAAAATATAATCTATAAAATACGAAAAAAATCCGACTTTATTAAATTTTACCGGAGGCTAAATGAAACGTACATAAGATCTGTTGATTGAACTGCACCTTTTTTAAAATATACTAAAAAGTCATGTTGTCAAAATTTCCTGTAAAATGTACGAATCTTTTTTCTGTCTTTTTAATAAAAATAAAATGATTAATTTATTTGTTAATTGTAGAGATTCATAGAAATCACCAAAAAGTCTGTAGAACCTTATGTAAATTAATTTCCTCACCAAATTTTAACTCTAAAATATATATGTAAATTTAAATTTCGACACAACTATTTAATTTTGTATAAATATTTGATTTGTATTTTATCGGTAACTTAAATGCCGAGACCGAATGCGAAGCGCACATTGAGAATTTTTAGATTTTTTCTCAATAAAAACACCAAGTATCCATTAGTTGTGGCGTACTGTCGACGTACTTGAAGGCTAATACTCGAACTTATAGTGAATGTATCTTTGCTCTTGACGCGCTTGACACGCGATTCCGTTGTGCAGTATCGCACGGGTTCACCGCGGGACATTGTTCTAGTGGCAAACGCTTCTCCTTTCCTCTCAGATCTCTATATTTACGATATTCAATCCCGTATCAAAGGAGTATTCTGGATTTTGAGCTTACAAGATGGATTATTTCAAGTTCTGATTTAGCTCAAGATTCCGATCTTTCTTGACGTAGGATCAACATATAACATATTTCACTATAAATATGAGAGAAATGCTTATTAAGCGAATTAAGATTTTGAGGAAAATCCCTTATCCTGCAAATTCAACAGGCATTTCTCTAATATTTATTGACAAATCTGTTATGTTTACAAAAAAAGAGTGGATTTTCTACTGCCACTATTTTAATTAATGGACTTGATAAATCTAACAGATTTCTTGAACTCCGTTTTCGGATATCGTATTATGGCAAATTAAGAAGAGCAAATATTCGGAATATGTGGTAATCATATAATCAGGCATTTCAATATGGAGAGTGATAATTGAAGTTAGGAAGAAACATATCTGGGGGCTCTGAGTGCTCTTGAATCAAAAGCATATATGGTATATATTTATATATGTATACATATGGGATTTGTAGGGACGTTAACTTCTTTATTACGCTCGATTTGCGTTGGCGGGCGTAATATAACCTTACCTAGAAGTCTATAGGTTAGACGAAAAGCATACTTGTGAGGAGTCCGAGGGTTTGACCTCGGCGGGCCATCGGCCTAGCACACGATGACCTCCTCCAATCTAGGGCACTGCAACTGTTCTCTGACGTCATCCTCTTTCTCACTCTCCCGCTCGTTTGTTCACTTACTTGTTATGCTATACCAGTCAACTCAACCTGTGCATTTCAGTGCTCGGTGCACGCTTTCCCCAGAAACAGACCGATTCTCGTATTACACTCCTTTGTTGGAAACTGGGCTTGTTCCAATCTAGTCAAAGGGTTCACCCTCCCCTCCAATACATTCGAAGAGAACTTATGAAATTGAACTTTTCAAATTATCTTTAGATTATATCAGGAACAGTTCTTGAAAATTGTTGCATCCTATTAGATGAAATGCTTTTAGGAGAAAAATTTATCATTTTATAAGAGACGTTATTCGAGTCTAGAAGGGAGAGAGAGGCAAATTTCATATTTATAATCTTATGAGTCTGCATGATAAACTAAGATTAATTTAAGGGGGTATATACGTAAACTTATCTGAAAAATTTCCCTTTTTTTAGGAAAGGATTATGAGAAAACTAATTAACAGATCCTAATGAAAATTGGACGTTTACTTGCAAATCTTATAACGAGTATTTAAGAAAAAAAATGTCAAAAATGTTACAAAATGGTGGAGCTGGAATTTAAACAATGAGGGTACTTTTTTTCACAAAAGGTAAACAATCGCCATCCCCCACGCTACAAAAATGATTTTAAAAATCGTTTTTACAGCTGGTTATCATCTTTACTTACTCTGTCAATTATTAATTTTTTAATATATTCTCATTCACCGAATACAGAATCAGTTGTTAAAGATTGTCTCCAAATTTGAAGTCATTCGGACCATCCGTTCTTGAGTTTAAGGCTGTATCTTCTACAATTTTTAAGACTTTTTCATATAATGTGGACGAAAATATTCTTGAAATGTGCGACTATTAGGAAATAAAATTTAAAAAATTCGAAAATACTACACCCATGAAAAAAGTTTAGTTGGTTGAACAAAATCCTTTTGTTGATTGAGTTTGGTTGATTTCGAAAAAAATTTTGGTTGGAGAAATTGGATTTTTGTTCATCTGACCGAACTTTTTGGCTCGAGCGAAACAAAGTTTCTGGTTAAATGGCTTTTAACTTTACAAAATATTTTGTTAGTGTTTCCAACATTTTTGGTTAAATTTATCCAATAAATTTGTTTTTGCAGGATCAAAAGAATGATTTAATAGCATCAAACACATGTTTGGTAGGGTCAAAAAATATATTTAATAGAACGAACCAAACATTTTTAACCAAAAACTTGCGTTGGGTCAACTAAACACTTTTTGTCTGTATGATAACGAAATTTCGTATAGAAAAAAGTAATCCTAGGTAAATGAATAGACTGATGATTTAGTCACATGATTCTTGATTTTAAAAAAATTCGGTAAGAGGATGGATCGGAGCAGCTACTTTGCAAAAGAAGCTTTCAGTCATGACATAGTCAATGTGAAATATCTAGCTTTTGCCATGGATACGACCTGAGGAACCTTCACCTGGAAGGTAAAGTTAATTTGAAGAAGCATTGCTCAGTGGAAAGTGTACTGCACCCAAGGACCTCGTAAATTCTTCTAGCGCTTTATCATGAAAAATTTTAATAAGAGCAGCTCAATCTTTTTTTAATTCAAATTTTTACGTCAAGATCCTTTTGTTAAAGAGTTTCATATTGATATAAAATATACTTATCGTGACTATGTATTCATTAAACTCTATATTCAGTTTTCTGTGTTTACCTTAATATAAATTATTCAGCTCTTATTGTCAACAAAGTAAAGATATTGTCAAGGTGGGTATTTACTTTCTTTGGTGTCTCAAAGGAGCTTGGTGGCGTTTACAATGCACTCGCTCGCATGTCATGAATTATGATAAAGAGGTACGTTCTATACTTGGATGTATAAGCGCCCTAGATACATGAAGGACAGTCCGGTGAACTGTTTGAGATGAAATTTGTGATTCGCTGATACAATAAAGTGTATGATAAATAGATTGTCGAACAGGGAATTCCAACTTCCTACCTTTTTACTACTTTCTACTCTGTTTCTCAACTATATATTCCTTTCCTTCATCCCTACAAAGACAAACATAATCCTATATTCAAAATTCCATCTTAATCCAATAAATATGCAATATACTCACTCTCTAAATTTGAATCAAGAAGATAACACTGACTATAAAGCTAGAAATTGCACTGAAGGTGACCAATAAAATTCGTTATCCAATTCAATTTTATTGATCAATTTCTGTGACAATTTCACTGTTTTTCAGTGACATTTTTACTGAAGTGAAAGAGTAGTCTATTTTCAGCTATTTCATCAGTCAAATTCCACTAGTTTAAATTGATAGACTATTGACTTAGCAAGTTCTGAGGTATAAAAACGCTGCACTCAAAACTTAAAACTTAAAGAACATGATCACGTGACTTAATTATAATTTATATTCATTTAAGATACATTTTTACGCGCACAAAATATATTTTTAAAATTTTTTAGATATAATAGAATACAATAAAGGACGTCAGTCTGTTTCGTATTGGTGAGAATTTTGAAAAAAAATTCAATTAACTGCAATTACCAATAATATTTTAAGTTTTATATTTTGTTAGATAAACATTTAGCAGAATTTTTGTAAAAACGAACCAGATCGTATTTTTCAAACATGTAGAAAGGTATTTTGTTCACAGAAAAAGTAATCTCATAGAAATATATCCATCCATATACTTGATCAGGTTGTTCGAATTTAGTGTTTAGAAAGGAAACAATCGCTATTTACACTAGCTGTTTTTCATTTATTTCATAAGTTCTGCATCTTAAATCTCACTTGTTAACAATTCTTTGTTAAAATTAAAAGAAAATATTTTCAAAATGTAAGAACTTTTAAAATGATAAAATCATTTTTTAATTTACTTCCGTATTTATGTTAGAGAAAAATTTAGATTAAGTATAGTTAAAAAAGTTCATTAATTACTTTATTGAAATTTTTAAAGTTGAAACTTGCTTAAGAGAGCAAAATAAATTTAAGGAATGATTCTATTCAGATAATCAGTTAAGTTTTTTTATAATATGTATTTTTTTACAAAAACGCTTAAAAGATCATACAATTTTTAATGTTTTTCGACTCATTTTTTGTTTGTTTATATTTAAAATGGCGTTAATGTAGAATTTATCTATTGTGATATTAAAAAAATAAACTTTTTATAATATTTCTTGTTCATTTATGTGAAAAATTCGAGCAATATGGAACTTACTTATACAAATGTAAACAAATTAAACTTTTAAAAAAGTCTTTCCTAAAAGGACACTAGCAATATTTTTCCTACTTGAAACATTTTTTGAATTATTCAATTTCAAAAATATACTTTTTTAAATTCATCAGGCTGAATTTCATGAAAAAATATACTTCAAAAGTGAGAAGTTTGAAATTGTATAAATAGTATAAGTGGATTCTTCGGAATGCTTCAAACTTACTGTTTAAAAAAATTTTATAAGTTTGTTTGGTTCTGAATAGTCTTCCATCAATGTCTAAATTTTTTTGCTATAAGTACAAAAAAAAAATTGTTGCTGAGTCTTTTTGTCAGCCTAATAAATTTTTTTTACTTCAGAAATGATTTTTTTTATCGGCTCAACAACATTTTTTGCCCGACTAATAAAATAGTTGTTGTCTTAAGAAAATAGGTTCAGGCTTGATAAATTATTTCTTTAGATAGAACTAAATGCTATAAAGTGGAAAAAATGATTTTCGCACTTAGAAATTTTAATCGTGATAAAAACAGATTTATTAATTTATTTAATTATAATTTAAATCCATTTTTATTTGAAAATAACTTTTTTAAGGAAAATTTATTAATCAGAAATTATCAATTTTTCTCTTCACTAATTCTGATTATTGAGATTTGTCTTTAGAAGGTATTTCAAAATAAAAATGAATTTTTATTATAAATAAATTAATGATTTGCTCATCTCAAACATTCTACCTTATTTTGGTTGTATCTGCAAAACTACCTTATCAGGCAACTAAACTTCGTTGTATCTCATTTCTCCAAAATATTTTTTCTTGTGTTTTGTGCTATCTACGTAGAACGAGTGAAAGAACCTTCACTTTTTTAAAACTGTTTTTATAAAAAAAGCAACTAGGAAGTATTTGTCTTAAAAAAAACTTTGCTCAGAAAAACAAAACAAGACCCAGCAAAATAATTTTATGTTAATAGCAACAATTTTGTTACAACAACAAAAATTACTAAAAAAATCTGCCCGCTTCGCGGGCACATTCTCATTGCGCGCTTCGCTCGCAAGTTTGAGCGCGCCTAGGGCGCGCGATTCGATCGTGGCGCTTCGCGCTCCGTAATACTCGATCGTCGCGCTGCGCGCTCCGGAATTTTTGAACGTTGCGCTTCGCGCTCCGTTCTTCCTGGAGCTCGCGCTTTGCGCTCGGTCTTGTGTTCTTCGCATACGTTTAAGTTTATTTCTTATAATTTAATACTGAAGCTCAAACCAATTTAATGATATTAAAGATGATGTAAATTAGTCATTTTCTCAAAGTCACTCTATTTCTTTTTGAATTTAAGTGAAACAGGAAATTCAATTTACTTAAGGCTCTATCGGCCTTAAGGAACACATTCTCACCATGACACTCGCGCTTCGCGCTCGATTTTCTGTATGCATTTTTGTAACTTTTTAATAAATTACATGATTATTGATAAATTTATTTTCTTCCAAATATCTCAAAAAGGAAAAACAATCCTAGACTTTATTTAAGGAAACGATTTTGCAGAACAACGCTTATTTCGTATCTCACATATTTTGGTGAAACAAATCGAATTTTTTCAATATTAAAAATCAAAAAATTAAAATATACATCCTGTCGAGAAATTTCTCGATAAGAATGTGTAGACCTTATTTAGCCAAACAATTTTTCATCTCAAAGTTTTTTTTGTATTTCACATATTTTGTCTAAAAAATGGAATTTTTTAATTTTAATCATATTTTTTGGAATTGAAACGAAAAATATATCTTTTATCAGAAACTGTGTGAGACAAAACTTGTAGATCTTTTTGAAACTAACAACATTGTATTCTTACGTTTTTTTCTTATTCTACATATTATTGTTAAAAAATTGAATTTTGGATTTTCAATAGCTTTTTTTTTAATTAAAAAGAAAAATATGCATCTTATGGAAAAATGTTACAATTCAAATTTGTAGGTCTTTATTTATTCAATAATATTGTATCATAACGTTTTTTCGTATCTCGTATAATTTAATTGGAAAATGGAATTTTGATATTGACTTTTTTCGAATTTGAATATGCTGTAACATTTCTAATTTTGATTTAATCAAAAAATGTTATCAGGATAATTTTTAGACATTTATGAGCACTATCTAAAACCAGTATTGAAATTTTTGATTTTTTCAAAAAATTATTTTCAAAAACACAAAAGTAGTGCTCAACCCCTCAATTTTGATTGGATGTGGCTGGTTAACGAACTTGTCCTTACGTTTTCGGCTCCGATAAATTGTACCAAAGCTCAATTCAATCTGATAATTCTATCGAGAGTTATGCCGCACACGACCTACAGACAGACAGACAGACAGACACTTTCGTAAAAACCATTTTTTCTGACTCAGGGGGTCTCAAAACGTAAAGATTTGATGAAAATTTCGAAAGTCATTTTTCACATAAAACCAATACCTTCTCATCCATGATGAGAATGTAAAAAAACAATTTTGTCGCAATTATAATACTAAATTTTTTTCTCAATGCAAACTGAAACCAGAGAAGTGATTGTGAGATACTGTGAGAATCGATCGTCGAGATTGAAGTCGAGTTGTTATGAACGGAGCTTAAAGTCCGCATAGACTAAGGAGGTGATAGGCTCACCCCGGACCGGCCTCGACAGTTCATCGGCCGATCGGCCTTTTCTATTCAGGCCACCAGATTCTCTTTCTAACGAAAGGGTTGAACGGGTTGAAAGGGTTACAGAAATATAGAGTCCTAAAACATGTATCTACTTTTTTATTAAAATATTTGATTTTTGAGAAAAGTTTGAACCAACTTTCGATGTTAATTGGCGGAATATCTGTAAAGGAGTAATACACGCAAAAAAAAGATTCGTAAAATTTACAGGAAGATTGGTATTCATTTTTACAACTTGAAATTTTATTAGCTTTTACAAGAAGTTTAATTCAATCAACAGATAGTTTGTACGCTTCACTTAGCGACCAGTAAAATCGACAAAATACAAAAGAATCCGAGTTTAGTCGGTTTTACTAGAAGATAGGTGAAACGTACAGAAAATCTGTTGATTGAACTGAACTTCTTGTAAAATCTACTAAAATGTCAAGTTGTAACAATAAGAACCAGACTTATCCGACTTACGCAGATTCAATCTCAGGCTTTAATCTGAATAAATTCAGAATCTGAATTGATCTATATGATTCCGATGCCGGGTTCAATCGGATCTCGAAGCGGATTGAAAATTCCATTAAGATCAACTTTGAGCTGGAATTGATTCGAACCAATTCGAATTTAAAACTTGATCAGTTGGTTGAACTAAACTTCTTGTAAAATCTACTGAAATGTCAAATTGTAAAAATAAGTACCGAACTTTCTGTAAATTGGACGAATTTTTGTTCAGTGTGTAGGAATAATAATTAATGATGCTCGAAGAGCAACAACGTTATTGAGATTGAAGGAAAAGTCGATTATTTACTGGTGTCGGTTAAAAGATGCGTGGGTGTAGTAAGTGTGAACACACCCTAAAGACAGATAGCAGTCAGTCGGGAGGTGGATAGATAGAGTAGCTCACCCCGTCCTCGATGGTTCGTTGGCCGCACAACCTTCGGAAACCAGGGCGCTCCAATCGAAAAGGAGAAAAGCTTCAGAATGCCAAGAGAGATTCACGAGTGAAGGATTTTGTGCAAGGGAACAACTTTTATTATCAGTACAGTACATATAAGCATAAATCTGCTTTTCAAAAAACAATTTTCAAAATTACCTAAACACTCATATTTCTAGAATTCAATTTATTCATTTTTGTGCAATAATTGTGTGAGCAATTCTATTGTGTAAGCTACTATAAAAATAAAATGTATCAGGTTCGATTATGTCGCAGAGGGTGATAATGTTGAAGGGGAATATTTTTTATCAAGTGACAAGAATACACGGAGAAAAATAGTTCGTGATATTTTACTCAACTTTTAGCAAAATTAGGACATATGGACAAGTTGGGGTTAACATTAATTTGAAATTATTTACTATTATTGTAAGAATTTTTGCCGTACAAAATATTAAATAATGCAATAACAGTTCGGTAAACTTTAAAAATGTTGATTAACAAATTATTATAATAATTGTTATTGTTATATTATTTTTGTATTATAACGATTTAAATCTGGGTTATCATAAAGATAAAAGACATGATCACAAACATGTCACAAAATTATATTATAATAATTGTAAATAAGACTCACATCGATCCTTTATCGGAAGAAAATAGTTCAATAAAGTTTATAGAACTTTTCATGAGTTGCGGATACAGGCATTTACGAAACAGAGTTCTGGAAAATTCACAAAACTTTTTAAAATAAAATACGAAACATTCACGAAAAATTATTGAAAGTTTCACATTTTGTTCTGAAAAGTTCTGTTAATTTTCCAGAACTCTGTTTCGTAAATGCCTGTATCCGCAATTATTAAACAGTTCTATAAATTTTATTAAAATATTTTTTAGTGTGTAATAATAATTTTGAATGCCAACTTGTAACATCGACAACGATTGAAAATATTAAATAATCTCCAACTAGTCCATATGTCCCTATTTTGTTCAAACGTCAAGTAAAGTTTCTCGATCTATTTTTCTCTGTGTAAATTGAGAATGCTTGCAGACTGGAAAAGTCAAAACAATATTAGTATCATAACGTGACATATTTGGAAAATGTATTGCAGCAGAAAAAAGTAAAAGATAAAAGTAAAAGTATTTTTTACAGGACCTCGACATTTATTACGCAAGGATGTAGAAACTACGTTTCATTATTTGTTATAAAATAGACAAAATAGCAAAAGATGGATGTTTTTCAGTTAAAAAAATCGAACTTAAATTTAGTTACGTATATATGTCAGATCATGTGGTAGAAATTGAAAACTGGACAGAATGCACTTTTCCTGGGACAACCATAAGCTCAAACTGGTATCAGATTCACTTGAACAATGCCAAAGTTTTCAAACGTTGATGAGTGAAAAACTTTGGCAGCTGCACTTAGAAATAGGACAATGCGCGAAAAATAAGATTGACACAAGGTCTATCGCGAGATTTATAATTCGTCTAACAGACATCCATCACTAGAAACTAATTATTTTTTTTATAAAAATTATATCCAATAAGATTATTTAAAGCCATGCGGAGCAACCTGACCACGTGATTTCATTGTAATTTAAATTTGTGTAAGTTATGTTTTTTTGCCCATAAAATATCTTTCTGAAAATTATGAAGATATAAAAGAATACACTAAAAAACTTCTGACTGGTACGTTTTACTAAAACTTTTACAAAAAAATTCATAATTAAATGTAATTATCGATAAAATTCCCAATTTTATTTTCTGTTTAAATTTTGTTTTCAAACGTATACCAGATAAACGTTTCTTATTGGATTTTGCGAATTTGGAAAATTGTTATAAAAATGTTTTGTTTACATAAAAGGTTATCCTAGAAAAATATATTTGGTCATGTGGTCAGGTGAGGTTGGCCGATGACCTTGAAAAATTGTGTTTGGTAAAAATAAGTAATGTCTAAACTTGTTGAGAGTTGATCAGGTGATTTTGAAAGATAGTGACTTAACTATGAAGATGTAAACTATCTGGTTTATTGTAATATGCGTTGGACGAGCGCATTGTGAACTAGTAGATGCGTCATCATTTCGTCATGATGAACGCCATCGTTGCCATCAGCCATTCTTACTTTCCATGGGGAACTCCATTCCAGAACGAACTCAGGCGGAGTCGACCTCAGAAAAGGCCTTGCGATAGACCGGGCGATGATTTTGCGAGCGTGTGGGAATTCATTGAGCTCCTTTGTGAATCGCAACTATCATTTACAACTAATTATACATCTTCGTTCAGTGCGTACATGGACTCAGGAATATAGGGACCAAGCATTTACTTGTCGGCTAAACATTTCTTTCTATTGTTTCTGCGTTCAAAAATAAGTTGGTTAATTTGTCAAAAATTTGGTTGCACCAACTAAGTAAATGCATTAATATTGTCATAAATATATATTAACCAACGTTTCGGTTAATCAAATTAAAAAAAAAATTATTTTTGAATTAAACAACTTTTTTTTGGTGTGTATCCAATTAACATATCGATACCCACGTTCTAATATTTCGTATCCCACAAAATTTGAGAAATTGACTTTTTTTGAAAAATGGATTAATAATAATGTATTACAGCTTGTATTAAAATCTTGGGAGTCAAATTGTTTATTTAATATTTTTAAATAAATATTCTAATATGTCGTATCCCACATGCCGATTTTCACGAATTCTAATATGTCGTATCCCACATCCATTGGTTAAGTCAGCGCCAGCGATGTGACAGTGAATTTTTATTTTGTGATTAGTCTCAAGTTTATTTTAAGAAATTATTTAATAAAACGAGTAAGAAGGTAATTACAAATAATATTTTTACAACTCCTCTTAAATCTAGAGCATCCGCTGAAACCTCTGTTTGTAGATCGATTAAAAATAACTAAAAGTAAATGGCAACAATTACAGGCATTAAAAAAAGTGTTGCTGCGTACTAATAATAGATTTATAAAACCTGAAGATAATGATATTAATTATAAAAAAAATTGTGATAATACCAGACGAAAGAGGACAAGAAATTTTCAACAATTTTAGCAAGAAAATGTACCTGAAGTAAAAAAAAAAAAATTAAGAGTACTTAAAATGAAAAAAAAAATGTTTTAAGCAATATTAAAGATAGTAAAAATAAAATGTATCAATAATGTTATATTATGATAATTATGAATTAAACAATACAAAATAAGAGAGGAAAATGTTATGTATGGGATAAAACAATATTTAATTATAAAACGATTAAATCAATTTCTTTTCTAAAATACATTTCCATTTTTTCTTCTTGCGTAACCCACATAAATATCATAAAATTTATTTAAATAATTTTTTTTGCTTTAATTATTATTATTTATGCATTTTTATGAACGTATAAAACAAAAATTTCTTTACATTTATTTATTTGTGCTAGCAAGACGTTTTTATCGTTTCCTGAAAAATTTTCCAAATGTGGGATACGACATATTAGAACGTGGGTATCGATATGATAGCTGGTTTCCAGATTCTCAAATCCGTGAATCAATTACAATTAAAAACTTTATACTCTTTTAATCAGGAGAATGCGTTCTCTAAAATTTTCTTCTTCGTGCAGTTTTATTTAGTAATGAACATTATCTCAGGTTTTTACTCTATAAATTTTAGTCAATGAAATTTCAGCGATATAATACCTACACTTAGGAAATTATTTGCTTAAATCAACAATTTTGTTGGTTGAACCATAGATTTTGTTATTATACAAACAACGAAATGTTTGGTTAAACCAACAAAATTATTTCATTGATTCAACAAATTTTTTTGGTTAGTAAAAATTTTTTTAAATGAACACAATTAAAAATTCTAACTGATTTTGAAAATGTCACCGTCAATCGATGGTATTTTACTGAAGAACAGTGAAATTGGCACTGAAATTGACCAGTAAAATCTGTTTTACCGAGTGAGTTTTACTGATTCAACTTCAGTGACCATTTCACTGTTTTTTAGTTAAATAGCATCAATTGTCAGTAAAATTTTGACTAAAGTGAAAGTGCAACCCATTTTCAGCTATTTTCTCATTCAAATCTCACTGATTCCAATTTAGAGTGTAAGCAATAAAATTATTTAAGGTTATTGTTCTCTGGTGTTACAAGAACACATGAGTTCAGTATATAAGAGACGAGCAGCCTTCCGATAATTGCGTAAATCGATCATTCACCTAGAAGTCCCAGATTTCTCCGAAGCCCTTGACTTGGTTAAGATGTAATCGTTTCAAACAACATTCAACGAATGACTCGAAATTGACCTGACTAACCATTTACTGATTTTCTGTTTCAGTAATCACAAGTTACTAATCCAAAACATTAAAAGTTAGTTGTTAAGCTTTTGCATAACGTTTTCTTTGATAGTAGGAGGGAAAACATAGAGAGAGCCAGAATGTTAAACTCATACAATTCATTTATAGTCGTATAATTACATATGAATATTATTATTAACAATATAATTCTTTATATAATTGTAACAGTTTGACAAGTATAATTAAAATGAAACTTGTTCTTGAATCCAAATTTGTTCCCCCATTTGTCGTTTTTCCTAGCACAAAAAATTTCTTCTATTTTTTTCTATCCATACCAAATTCATTAAAAAACATTTTTTCAAGAAACAAAGGGGAAGGGGCGCAAACTTTGTCTTACGTCAATTTTCTTTACTTAAAATATTTAATAGACTATTTTAGTTCAAATCACCAATTGTTCTTCTTCATTCCACTAAACACGTGTTTGATGCTGTCAAATAATCTTGTTGACACAACCAAAACAAATTTATTTGTCGAATTCAACCAAAAAATGTTGTAACATCAACAAAATATTTTGTAAAGTTAATAGAACTATTCGGCTAAAAGCTTCAGTTACTCGAACAAACGAGTTTGGTGAAATGAAAAAAAAAATTTAGTCCATCCAATTAAAAGATTTTTTTAAGTCAACCAGATGCAGTCAACAAAATGATTTTGTTTTTACCAACAATGAATCTTTTCTTGATGTATCTAGATTATTAATGCTAACATTTATTAAACAATTGAAAAAAGATAAAAGTTTTTAGAAGTCTGGATGGTAGTGAAAATATGCACTAAATTTAGTAAAATTTGTATATATCTTCGATTGGGAGCAATAAGGTACCTACTCAGAAAAGAGGCTAGAAGCAATATTTTCAAAATTCATTTTAGAAATTATTTTCTCTTTTGTTTATCCCTTTCGCGCAAAATGCACTTGGAAAAATGGAACTATTATTTTCATAAGGATTTAATATTTAATCATATTAAGATTTACTATTAAGTGAAATGCACTAATATAATGAGAGCATTCTTTTATGTAAGGATTTAATATTAATCTATTATAAAAACAATGGTTTCATTTTCTTAAGTGTATTTTGCGCGACGCACAGAGAAAGGGAGAAAGAGAATACAATTTTTAAAACGATTCTTTTTTAATATTGCCATTCCTAGCAACTTGAAATGGGGTAACAAAAATGAATTTCTAAATATGTACCTTCCTACCTTTTTATCTGAATAGATACCTTTTTTCTAACCGACGATTTCTAAAGTCATTAATTATTATTAATAATGAACAGGACTTATATCGACCCTTAGTATTAATATTAAATATTGTTCGTGTTCTTAGTTGTCTTTAATATTTTGTGAATTTAGTTATTTAAACCAATTCTATAGTTTTCACACGTGCAATTCATTTTTATTGTTTGTTACCACATTTTTTATCCGTCACAGGTGCAATTTTTTCAAGTTTCTTCTTTTTGTATTTTTATAGGAATAAATTCTCACTGATGACTCCAATCTGAGTTGAAACGTTTGAAAATATGAAACTTTGAGTTATATTTTTTCTGGACCCGAAAGCCAACTAAGAATACCAAAAATATTTAATATTGTAATTTTACATATTTTTCCAATACGTGTTATGCATACCGGACTGCTTCATTTTAACTTGCAAGCTATGAGATAAGTTTTTAATTTTTATGCTTTTCCTTATTTTAATAATCTCCTATATTTTAATCTTTTAATGAAATTTTGAATAAATCTTTTAATTTCTGGCACTGAAGAGGGCCCCCACATGTGGCCGAAACGTTTTTCTTACTTTTGACGTTTTTTTATACCTGCCATTGATAATTTTTAATGTGAAAATAAAAAGAATCTGACCCTATGCCAAAATAACAGAATGAATAAAAATTCTGTGAATTTTGGGTTAATATAATTGCAGACATGTTCTCAAACATCTCAAGTCGAAATCCTGAGACTCACCTCAATCTCGAAGAGAAGGCAAGAACTTCGACTCGAGATGTCGCATTATATTATTATTAATACTTGTTAAGGAAGCTTAATATTGATTTAGCCATCAGTGTTGTATTCAACATGAGAATTTGATGATTTGTTTAGAAGAACCCATTCAGATTTTTTGAGTTGATAAATATTAAGAGCGAGGGCTGAAATTGGAATGAATTTTGTTTAAATTATACGAAAAACGGAGTGAAAGTGTGAAAGTTGCGGATTTCCCACAAATGGTCTAATATTCGCACGACCCCAGGAATAAAGCAGATAAGAACGGCAGCAACAAGGCATAGAACAACATTAAGAAGGTAGACTGGTTTCGCAAGTGCACGAATCAATTTATGTCTGGCTACAGGCAACATTCGCGTAATTTAGATAGTTGCATATACGGCTACGCGGAGTAGAGCTATTGCACTTACATCGAGCATAATTTGCATAGACAGACACGCCAGCAAACAATGTAGCTGAACTTACTCGAAAAACTCGAGTAAGAATTTTTCCATCCCAACAAATGTCAGATTGATTTTGTGCAAAAGTCGATGGAATATTGATACGACGCGAAAGTCGTTGGTCGTTGCTATGAAAATAAATGCGCTATGTTTAACGCCCAACAATGATTATTGCTTATGACTAAATAACGATGATAATTGTAGTTCTAGAGAGAAAAGAGTATCGAGTGGTATACAACTTAGCAATTTTATTGCTAGAGAAACAAGAACATTTTCATTTAAAGTGTTGTTAAACACGTGCATAGATTTTCAGAGGGATACTTTTGCACTGGAATATCTAGAAAAGAGAGGCATATTACCTCGATGGGAACTTCGAACGCGCCGACGCGACAGGTCGTTGAACTTGCTGGCGCAACGAAACTAGAAACTTTCAAATTTGCACTTCATAGAACCAATTAAATGACCAGGCTGTAAAATTTAATAAATTTAAGTGGCAACTATATACCTAATTATACTTTGACGCTAGAGATTTATGGACATCTTATGCAAGCGTTTGATGCGAAAATTCATGTGCAATATTTTATAAAGGGAGGAAATTTCGATTCTTGTAATTCTTTCATTCTATAATATCACAATAAAGTATAACTGGAATAAATCTACAGCAAAAGGATATCAACGGCTGGGAATAAAGATATATAAATTATATGAAATCATTGATATTTCTGTCAGATTCAATAAGATTCAACTAAATTAATTTGCTTGGATAAATTTAGCAATAAGTTTATGAATTGTTGAATGAAGAGATTCGAGAATGTTTAGTGATTGTATTAAAATTCTAGATGATATAAATATTACTTTTCAGATAAAGGAATATTTTATTCTCATTTGATGCATATTCAAGACAATGACAATTTTTAGGACATTAAAAATTATTGAGAAATTTAAATGTTTTTGAAGAACTTATACAAGATTTCAATGGATGTTTCCACATTTTTGGATAGACCATGGCCTTAAGATCAGCTAGACACCCTGAAAATATAAAAATTATGCGATAAGTTGGACTTTTCCCAGGGATCGTAAATTTGGTTGAGGGCGGATACAAATCGTGACTATGAGAACGTTGCGTTTAGGTTTACTCTCGATGGCGAGAGTACCACACGTCCTACACTCCACCATACCAAAGTATTATAATTTGTCTCTGTATTAGCTCTCGAAAGCCCAAGGATACACCGCCCACAAGCGAGCGTTTCGTTTTAATCGCGATGTATCTTGCGAAATTCATTACTGGCTGGATGCAAACCCTGCCAGTTCTGATAGGGGGCCTATCTCGTTATTAGGCTGCAAACGAAACATATTGCTAAACCCAATCTAGCTTTAGATTTTAGGCTTCCGAGTGACTTAGATCTGAATTGTAATAGGCCATGACCTGTTCCTTTGCTTCATTCGTAAAACCGTACCCAAAAAATCTTGGTTTTTAAATAATTACGGTGCTCAACAAAGTTAAATTTTTAAAGAAGAATATTTCTTGAATTAATAATGATAAATCATTTATAATTTAAGAACATGATATAAGTAAGTCACGTGATCAAGAAAAGTACATATTTTAATTTACCACATGCACGATTCTTCTTCGATAATAAACATTTTGGACCGAAGATTCGTGACATGATAAAGGGAAAAATAATGGAGACCTGCAGACCCTATCTAGTTTTGAATAATTGAATATATTTAATTCTATTTTACTAAGTTTATTCAAAAACTAATAGCTAAAACCGATTTCCTGTACTAGACAAACCATCTATATTTTTTTACGTTTTTTATAATATTTAAGACATTGTAATTTCAATTACCGAAGTCACGGGGTCTGGTTGATCTATAGTTCCAAATATTTTTTGTAAAGAACATTACAAAAGAAGAAAAAAGTGTAGGTTTGAAAGAGAAATATGGCTGCCTTAGAAACTTGTTGAAAAATGTCTTGTGCATTTTCCATATGGGTGATTAAATGTTAACATTATTGTGGTTTATATATATATAAATCAGCTCAACTTACAAAAAAATTAACAGAATTTAGAGACCTCTATTTTAAAGCATTTATTTCTAGTTACTCGTAAAATATTATCTGATCAAGTTCCAACCTTATTCTAGAAACGTTAAATATACACTACTGTTTAATATTTTATCTATTTTAATACACTTTAATATACAAGAAGTAAACTAAAATAATTATTTTTCTGAAATTTAAAAAATGAATATACTTACATCTCAATTTTTATTTGTTTTAAAAATAGTATATTAAAATAATAATCAAACATTATTAACATAAATACGCGTGCGTATTTAAATTCGAATAAAAGAGAGTATTTTAAAAAAATGAAAGTAAATTAAATTTTATATACATTAATGAAAAAAAATGTAATTACATGTAATGGAAATACAAATATACAAATTTTTAACAGTGTAGTCAGCTTTCTCTCAAGTCTATAGAGTAATTATTTCAGATGATTCTGAAAAAAACGGTTACTACTGTAATTATTCAAATGTTACGTACAGTAAGTAATTTGGATCAAGTCATGAAAATTGCATTACATCACTTCGTCGTGTCACTGAACTCAAGATGCGGTTCTAATCGATTGTTGCGTATGTTCTCGCACTCGAGAGTCGATCATTAACAGAATTTCATTGCATTTTCATTGCAGTTACATAAGTCATGGGAATTTGCTCAGAGAGTAATCACAATCGCGAAAACTAGAAATTAGGTTCTGATTAGACACTCAATTCGTATAGGTTTCAAGCTAAGGTTTATGATGCACAACTATAGTTTGTCTTATACAACATAGATCAAATTTATGAAAATAGATATACGTATACGTTTTCATTTTCGAATAATTTTCCCTTCTTGCATGCACTCTTGTGCAATATCGAATGCAGACAAAGAGCAACGAAGTTCATTACACATATCGGAGTTATTACATCGATATCAGAGGCGAGGTAGAACTTTTGAGAAAGAATCAAATTGTTTGCTCTCTGCATCTATAGCAGAAAACAGTAAGTAGGCCACCTTTGAGGAAAGTCAATTAATCATTGACAAAAAAGCAATAAAGATTAGAAACTGAAATTGAGTTTGAAACTATATGAACGTCAAATGCGCAATTTAAACTCAGCTTAAAAACCAGAAATTTTTCAAATAGAAATAGCATTCTGAAATTGAAAATATACTTTTTTATATGATTTGTTTAATTAAGAAATTAATAGTTTTTTTCAAGTCAGGGAAGGGATGTAGGGGTGACGTGTTCAAGAGAAAATGCAGATCGCAGCCTTGAATCAGCCGTGCAGTTTGCAAATATTTGACTTGGTGTCCGTTTTATTACCCCATCTGTGGTTTATAAATGATCTCAATTTTTCGAAACTACATATAGAGAAAAATGAATTATTAT
The DNA here is from genome assembly GCA_030998225.1 of Diplolepis rosae. Lineage (NCBI taxonomy): Eukaryota > Metazoa > Arthropoda > Insecta > Hymenoptera > Diplolepididae > Diplolepis > Diplolepis rosae. The sequence continues at coordinate 23,591,076 of JAPYXD010000723.1, read as the reverse complement.
TTTTTATTGATCTAGTAATCTAGCTTTTAATATTTAAATATAAGACTGGGTATTTATACTGAATTTTATACCTCTATAATATTTATAGTAGCACCAGTTTATAATTTTATATTATAAAGTTTGGAATCGAACTCAAACTTGGAAGTTTTAGTTGGCATCACGAAGTAGTGCTTGCGTTGTGTCTTGTAAAGTGCTAATAATATTAGTGAGTTTCAAAACTAATTAAAATTTATAATTCAGTGTAAGTGAACAGATTTATTATGTTCAATTTCTAGATAAATTTTAAATTCTTTCACAATGTGATCTTTTGAGCAACCTATCCTCAATTTTGGAAATTTGCATTTACAAATTTTATCAGGTTATCATATTGTCAATTCTTATTATATCATTAAAGAATAAATAATTAACCTACGTATACAATATATGTAATATTTCAAATTAAATACAAATTTAAATATAGTAGAATATTATTAAATTTTTATTAATAGAATGTAATATTTGAATTGATCGATTTCATAATCTGAAAACAACAAATAATACATAAATAAAAAACTGAATGTTAATCAGACGTTTCGGCTCTGATCGGAGCCCTCATCAGTGACATATTATGCGTGTGGATAGATTTTGCCGTAGTTTACGTGACTGCAATGTTATACGTTATGACCCTAGATATTATATGTTACAATATTTTTTTTAATATCCCTGGATAGACGATTTTATAATCGGCTTAACTGTCCCATAATCACTACACCAATATTATACTTGGTATAATACAGATTATAGTGAGTATTATCTATATTTCTCCGTGCAAGCTCTTTGTTTATCTCCCCTCGATTGGTCATTTTTATCACTTGACTCTTTTATTATGTGAATGTATAAATTACTCTGTTAGATATACAATAATTTCTGTCTGATTAAAATATAAATATCACAATACTACAATATATATTAACATATGTGAAGAGCTGGCGGTCAAAATAAGCTAACCCTAAAAATTTACAAAATTGAGTCTTTTGTATTTTTAAAATCTTCTATAAATTCATCACATTAATTTTTCGAAAAAGCGCGAAACTCTTTTTAATTTTTACATGAAAATTGTTAATGTTGGCGCTGAATCTATACAGTAATTGTAAAATGCTTTTTTTGTTTTGCTTCAAAAATGAGTACCGTGTTTTCCCAAATAATACTATATTATAATAAATTATATACTATTTTAGAGCGTATCTTTCCATTAACTAACCATTTTCACCCTCCATAACTTTCTGAAATTCATATAACGTGGGGAGTATTCCTACCATTAAAATTGGAAAGGAACGCAAAAAAATTCTCTCCTAGTTGCTTGAGTGGTTCTCATTTTGATTAATAGTGCTTCCGCATAGAGATCATTCACTCTAAACTAATCTTCATGTCATTTTCGGAAACCCTCTGTTTCCCTTATATCTAGTAACGACATATAGATAACGCTTTTTTAAATCACCCTGCATATGATAGTCCAATAAAAATAAACAAGAAATGAAAGTTCCTTTAGAATTTGGGTTAAGTCATGAGCTCAGCAATACAAATACCGACCTTGGGTTCTTTTCAGAAGTTTATTTATTCATATCTAAAGAAACGTTCTGCAGACAATGTTCACGTTATTTACCTTATTATGTCATATGCACACAATGAAATGATCTTTCAAATTTATCTCTCGGTGGGTTCAAACAAAGAAGACGAATTGTTTCAAGGTTTCTTGCCGGATTTCATCTCTTTTGTTAGACACTCATATAAATAATAAGTTTATCGTATATTATTAATATATTTGTCTAACAACAAGATCTTTATCTCAATACCGACCAGCTCTGGCCCAGTACTGGAAGAAATCCTTATGGTACAGATCCACTCCAGTCTTATACGCTGGTCCAGTGATGATAATCGTCAGGCCAACAAAATTTTTTTGTTGAACGATTTAGTTCGTGCTACCAAACAATTTTATGGGGGTAGAAATTGTCTAAAAGGGAAGGGTCCTTGAAAGTTCTTAGCTGACTTTAGAGACTAGGAAAAGGATCAGGTAGAAAAATTTTCTAAGAAGAACAAAATTATTTGGATGACTTAACCAAAGCTTTCAACAAAATAATTTATTCGGAAAAAATTAATGTTTTTGTCACACTAATCATCTTTTTGAAATTATAACTAAATTTTAGTAATGCCAACAAAATATAATCAACAAAATTATTTTGTTGTGGTGGCTTTATTCCTTTGTTCAGTCTACCGTTGGCTACACTTCCTTCTCTTTTTGTAACATTCTTTTGTGGATTATTTCATTCTAAACGCTTACAGGGAAAAGTGTACAAAATTTCACATGTGCGCGAATATCTTAATATTAATGCAGCGTATCAAAGCGTAGAGCATCAGATGAAAAATGAAAGTATCATCAAATCATTTCTCATATCTGTAGCTGAGCTGCGTCTACACGCCTAGCTGTGTTCACAGGCCATCGTCATCGTTACGAAGTTTTTTATAGTTCTCAAGAGTCTGCTGATCTCGCAAGTATTTTAAGTATGCGTATGTGTGCGCGTGTGTGTGTGCAAATGTGAGTAATGTAACCTGCGTATTATTAGTGTGCTTGGAGTGACGGTAAAGCCGAAAGTGTCCTAGTAACGTCAGCGAACAACGACCTCCTATCAGCCTCTATTCCCCTCCCACTGATCTATTATACGTCATTTAATGAGTTTTCCGCTCGGACTATTATCAATTCTCTCCGTATAAAGTCCTACAAGTATCAATTTTTCATTCAACAACTATTTATTCCAATTATTAACATTATTACAATCCAGCAATTCAAATGAAAAATTGTCTTATACTCGTCCTACCGAAAAAAAATCTTCTAATTTAAGCGAAAGGAAGACAAGAAAATTTGTAAATTACTGTTTTTAATTAACTTGGAAAGTTTGAACTTTTATCCTAGGACATAAATATCTCGACTTTCTAAATAGGTCGAAGAACAGCGTTGAGGGGTCAGAGGGTGGTTGCCTGGTTCGCAATGACGTCGAAGGACGACGAACTCAAAGTCAGGAGTTGTCCGGGCTATCGCCCCCCCCCATCCTCGCACCAGTTTTCCACATCTATCTATCCCCACTTTTCATCCCCTATACAGCTTCCATCCTCTTTCCACTCCTCTTTCCACCCCTCTTCCCACTCTCACGAAATCAATGTAGGCACAGATTTGTGCTCTGGAGCACGTAAACTTCCTTCTGAACTGGGACGAGTGCTACCATTAAGAAGGTCTTTGTCATTTTCAGTTCTTTTCTCACTATCCCTAAGAATCTTTGGGTAGATTTACACTTCAATCGGCCCCTTGTCCAGGCAAAGAAAAAATCGAATGAAATCGAAAAACTTGGAGAGATTTATAGGATATAAATTACTGCTGGCAATCATGGAAGGAAATATGAGAACCTTATTTCAATAAAAAGTACGAAGTTGGAGAAAATACGAAATTTTTATTCAGTATTTGCGATAATGAAAGATGATTCTGTCACCTATTGGTCAGATTAGTAAGTACCTCATTTCAAAAGTATGAGTGAAATTAATAACAGAATCAGCCTCAGGAATAAATGACCGGAGGTGATGAAAATTCCGAGGAAGAAAAAACTACAATGAAACACTTGTGAGAAGAAAAATTTGGTAAACAACCAGTCTTTATTAGAAGAACTGAAATGTTTTACTGTTTAAACCGAGGGGCTGCTCACTCTCGAATGGATCCGACAATATCGGGTAATTTTTTTATAATTTTTAAAGATTGGTGATGATTTTGAGTAACTCGAATATTCGAGTAAATGACAAATAGTTCTATCCACTCTGATATACTTGAGTAGATCGGAATGTAAAGAGTGGGACTCGCGTCGAATCTCTACGACTCGTGTGGACTCGCGTTGATTCCCCATGACTCGTATGAACTCGCGTTGATATTCCATGACTCGTATGGACTCGCGTAGATTTGAGGACACGGAAACCTTTGAAACATATAGAAAATCATTTCATGACGATTTCATCATAAGTTTATTCATTTATTATTGTTGGAAAGAATTTCGTAACTCGTAATAGATTCGAGTAACTTAAAAATCATTCAGATGAGAGTGAACAGACCCTCGGTTTAAACAGTTGGCAGTATGAATCCCAGAAGACGCCCTCGTCGTATCAAAGTGATTGGAATTTCAAAACTGCCATACGCCGTTTATGAGAGCGAAAAGCAGAGTAGCCGCTTAATGGCCAAATCCGGAATTAAACTGTGGGTAGTTATGTGCTGAAAGTTAGGAAATTCGAGTTGTGATTTTGATTAACTAAAAACGTTATGTATTAACAATTAATTTATTTAATTCAAATAACAACTATACATTAGGGAATCAGAATCGGAATTGAATTGAGAGACGAGGTGATCTCCATGACGGTCAAGTATCTAACTGCCTGGAAGACGCCCTTCCACTCTCAACTCTAAGTTAAAGAACCTTTTTGGAAAATATCAATTTCCGGTCAACTTATGTTCTAGTACCTAGCTAAACGTAGACAAAGGGTTATGCAAGAATGCTACAAAATTGATATCAGCAAGACATTTCTTGCTCTAGAATTTAGCACTGTAGATCTCATAAGAAACGCGTCGTATGTAAATCAATGAGAGTGATACTGGTAATATCGGTGATGTACAAACTCACACTGAGAAGCACAAAGGAGATACTTTATAACGAATAGATAGTTGCACGAGTGAGAAATAGTGTGTGTGTTCTAGCTCGATGAGTGCGTGTGAGTACAATTCGCCTAGATGTGTGAATGTGTGTGTCCGTGTGATGGCCTAGATTCTCGCGGGTTCAACACTCGCTATCGAGGTGACTGCAGCTCACTCGCTTGCTCAACGCAACGACCGACTAAGCTCCCTTCGAGCATCCGATTGAGAACAACGTGTCCAGGGACCTTCTGGAAACAAGCTGCTACGATGTATCTTTATTGCCTCATCGGTCCGGAAAATTGAATACATATTTGTAAAAATAACCGGATTTAAATCCCGGAAGACACTAATAAAGACTAATTCGGAAAAAAAATGTAGAAAAGGCTTTTTGAAAAGGAACTTTTCATTTTTGTAAACATTAAGAGAACTTTCTGGAAAGCGAAGAAGCGAAATCGAAATACAGTTAACATAGAACCGGTTGCTCAATGTCGGCCGAGTCACTCCGCAAACGGTGCAGCGACCATTCGAGGACACTTTTGAAACAATTTGCATTCGTGTATGTACATTTCTACGTAAATGTATGCTGACGTACCGTGCGTAAATCGCCATACGTTCTTCGCTACTTTTACTTTCTTGGCTCAGACTTGACTCGAAATGAAACCTGTTCCGTTCGATGCTGATTGCTAATCTACTTGTCCCAGAAGAAAGTCAATCAAATTTATTGTATCAAACGTATTTAAATTTAGTGCAATGTCAAATCTACGAAATTTTTGTACACTTTTATTGAATTATTATAAAAGCTTGAAGCAATAAAGCTTGAAGCAATAAAAGCTGTTGTAAGTATGTAAGAAAAAGATATCATTTTTATTTACATATGACGAAGGAGTTGAATGACGTCTTTTGTTTGTTTTCGACTTTATTGATAATTAACACATTTGCTGTGTACTCTAGCATTTGATCAGCTCCATCTTAGTTTAATTAGGGATTCTAAAAAGTGTTAGTATTCCAAACAAGACCAAGCGGATATGTCAACGCGTTAATGAAGTTGGAAAACATTAGAAGTTTACAACTGATTTTAGTCTCACGACCATGACCCGTGACTTTATGACAAATAGCAGTTACGAGAAATATTGCATAATTAGCGAATTACAGCATTACAAGTACCGCTCACCCTCAAAAAGAAATATTTCAATTGATATCTGAATTAAAAAATACTTTCTACGAGAAGAAATACCTTTTCAAAGAAAATAAAAGGACAATAAACTTGTATGATAACCACTTAAAATAAGATACAAATTGATAAAAAATAAAATGATCGATAATGTTGAATGAATATTCGAATTGGTTGGAATCTGTGCGTGGATGTATCCATAAATATATCGATACATTGTTTACAAGCAGGTCTACTCGATGCTACTCACAATTTCATTACACAGGGAAGGTGACTCGCTCAAACGAAAGTAAAAAGCTAAGCTGAGAGTCACTGGCTAGTGTGTAATAGTTTCGATTGAAAGGAGGTTACGAAGTGACTGAACTTTGACTTGAGTGGTGTGCGTCAGTCGCGCACACACATTTCACATATACTTCACATACACAATACCGATCAGCTCTACATTATTAGTTTTAATACGAACCACTAGTGTCACCACTTGTCGCGATTCTATTTCATTCACGAACATGGATATTAAGAAAATATTGTTTCAGGTTCAATATACCAATCACTTTTTTCGAATGCACAGCAGTTGTATTGAAAAAAAGACAGAAAAAAAATTAGATTGTAAAAAATATAGAATCTTCAGATTCTTTTGAAATCCTTTTCTTGTTCCAAACAGTTTTTGTAAATTTGTATTCCATCAATAACCGAATGTCTAATAAATAATAATTTTCTTGGTTTTAATCGAACTTTTTTTAACAAACAATTAATTTTAGGAAATTAATTGCTACATTTTTTGTATAATTCTCAATAAAAAATACTAAATTTTTGTAATAAACGCGTGATTTGCAAAGATTTTTTGTACGTTTTAAGACGATTTTAAATAATCCCTGATATAAATTGAGAAAAAATTTTAGTTAGCGGAACAAAATCGTTTTTAATGTTGGTATAATAATACAATTCTAGGGTTTAATCAATCAAAATTTCATTTATTCTACCAAATCTATTTTAAAGCGTGAAATTGGAAAAATATTAAATCACCGTTCATAGTATATTAGATTTCCTGTTTTTATTGTTTTACTGGAATTTAGATCAAGAAATAAAGCAATTTGTAAATATTTTCTGGTCACCCGTTCACATTTACATCTGAGGAAAAGGAAAAAGTTTACTGGCTCGAAATCACTTTCACGTCTCAAAGTTGTTGGTGATAGAGCTCGTGGAATGTAAAAGTCGCCAAAAGAAAGCGAAACTACCCGACTTCTAGTCTCGTAGGTCACACGAAGCTGTTGCCACATGATTGGTTGTAGCATTACGTAACAGGTTTTACAAAATAAGGATACTAATAATCCAGCAACTTTCCCTCTCTCTCAATCAACAATGCTAAACTACTTGTGAGAATGCATTTTATTACGATTCAGAGGTTGCTGTTTTCTTGAAAAAAAATCGGTTGCACAATATCAGAAAATTCACGGGAATAAAAGGTTTATTAGATTTTATTGAACTAATGTACAATAGTCATGGATATAGAGGGAACTTTAGTACTATAGTCATTCTAATCAGTGGTTTTTTACTCATTCTAATCAGTGACTGAAATCTAGCTAAACAATTTTTAAGTTTGAGTCACATTACTTAAGAAATCATTTTAAATCAGCTGACTTATAGGTAGTATTCAGTAACTGATTGAAATGAAAATAATAAACATTAAAAACGTCTAGATGTGTTTTTTTTTAGCAGAAAAAAGCAGAAAAATTCGAAAGCCGAGGCAATCTAATATTTGTTGAAGTGCAGATTATGGAATAATCTGAGGACCAGTTCCGGGAAATGATGATTGATTTGTCAACGGAAAAAATGATTTATGATAAATTTTATAATATTATGACACCCAAGTTATTTTCATTTTTATACAATTAAATAGGCAATAGTAAAATATGTATTCACATGAACTTGACGCTATTAACATTTTTAAATGCTATATGGCTGTGCCAACTGCTTATGAAGAATTTACCGAAACTATTTAGTAATTCTTATGATACATTGCTTTACAAATATTGAGTAATTTAAATTCAGTTTCTGGGAAAGTTTTCAAAATTCTTTCTTGAAATATTTCGCAATTATTACTTAGATTTTTTGATTCCAAGACTCTTTAAAAAAATAACGAATTTTTGTTTTATTCTTGATCAGTTCTGTGTCTGTATTTTAATTATTTTTTTTCATTTAAAAAAGTATTAATGTTAATTTATTTTTTATACAAAAGACTATAATCTTTATTATAAATTCATAAATTAAGATTAAAAGAGTTTGAACAATTTTATCACAGATTTAGAGAAATTTTACTGAATTTTTTATATTGAATTTCGAAGACTTAGTTGATTATAATTATCAACTAATTAATTTGATATCTTTTCAAGATCTATGTAGTATAACTTTGTTATAAATGTTATCTGAATAGTATTCTTAGATCCTAACTACATGAATTATATTTCGATTAGAATTTTATCTGAAATAATTAGTTTTTAGTGCATGGGAATAATTTGTAAGAGACTTTGAGGTATTTGAAAAGTGAAACGATATTCTGTCGTGGAAATGAACCAGAATTGTAATTCAGTAGATAACTTCCGTACCGAGTCAGCCTGGCAGTTATCAGGCTTTCGCTAAGTAGTAGGTGGCGGTACTAGTCGGACCGAACAGCATTGAATCAATGAAGTTTACAACCTGACCGACAGTGACTTTCACTCCAATTCTGACATCTCGCGGTTGTTTCTTCAACTAATTTATAACGAATAATAAACAATCCAACAGGTTGCTGTTCCATATAAAACACTTGACTAAATATTTTTACTTACGATTGCTTATTTCGCACGGGAAAAGTGGCAAATCTGATTTGCATTTTGTACTCACCTGAAAATATAAAAGAAAATATTATTGGAACAATTAACAAAAAAATAAATGAATAAAAAGTGATTTTATAAACAATGCTTTCATTTTCACACTAGGAATAATATAAATCAGGCCCTTGGAAGATTTTTAAGGGCATGAGTTTAATGAGGCTTCAAAGGATTTTCTGACAGTTTCTAATGAGTTAATAAGGACGATAATTGATTAAAATTACAGGAAGAAGGAGGACAAAGAATAACTAAACGCAATTCTTATGAGAGGATGCAAAAATTATGTATCTTCTCAGCGTCGTGGTTCCGCGACCACAATTCCCATGTAGTTGCTCGGAGCATTATGGCGAGTGAAATAACACCATACGCTCAATAATGGTCGGCTATGGTAGGAGCATTTCCGACGGTTACAGTCGACATAAGCTTTTATGTGAAACAAGGCGAGACACTGGTTAAATCAGTAAAATTTTGGTTGCTTGGACTCTAGAATTTTGTTATTGTGCAGACAATTAAATGTTTTGTTAATCCAACACTATTTTTTGGTAGAAAATATTTGATTGACTCTATCAAATGTTTTTCTTCATTCTACCAAACATGTATTTGAAGCTGTCAAATAATTTTGTTGATCTAATTAAAACAAATTCATTTGTGAATTCAACAAAAACAACTTTATATCAGATCAACCAAATATTTTGCAAACGTAACAAAATCGTTCAACCTAAAACATTGATTTACTCAAGTAAACGGGTTTGGTCAGATCAACAGAAACTTAGATCATCTAGTCAAAAAATATGTTCTTAAATCAACCAAATGAAGTGAACAAAACGATTTTGTTCTACCAAATTATTTTTGGGAATTATAAAAAAAATTACTTTCAGATTTCCTTAGATTTTTTGTTTGTTTGAAAATTTGCATTAAAATTAAACAATTTAATTTTTATTAGATATTCAGTTATTAGTGAAACTGAATTTTACGAAAACATACCCATGCAGGAATTCTTGAGCCTGGCTCTGATCTGGAATGAAAGGTCGTGCCCGCTCTGGGCCCAGTCTGGGAGGTTAAAATTCCGGCAAAGGTCGTTGCAATAGACCCTTCCTCATATCGAACGTGGTGTTTAATTCGACGCCACGGCAAAATTTCGGCATGGGCATGTATCTAGTTTCTGATTAATTGAGCAGCGGAATCTCAATTAAAGCACTCCCTATGAAGATTGAAAGATGGCATGAAGATTGTTTATCGCTAATTATTCAGTCCACCTTTTGGTCGTTTCTAAGGTAACATGGCTGGAGCGTCTCTTAGTATGAGGGTTACTGACCGGGCGGCGGGCGTCCACCCCATGCATTTATATAGTTACGACCGCTGCGCTGGCCAACGAGCAGCTCGTGTGCAAACGCCATACCGTGGCACTCGGCTCAAACAGATGCGCGTTACCAATGCAATCTAACATTATCATCCCGTCAAAGCACTGCTTGAAAGGACATTTTATGCAAGAGAAAACTATAAAGACTGAGCGTGCTACGCACTGCGAAGATACTTGGTCTAGGTTAGGGGCGCGACCATTAATTTTTTATATAAGATTTCATACTTGTATATCTCGACACATTTACATTTTAGGCTGCCAAACTCGTTCTACTTCTCTCTTCCGACTTATCATCACTCTAAAAACCTTTCCGTTTTTGCTCTTCGGGCTTAATCAGAAAATAAATTTATTCATTTAACGTAATCATTTTATTGCAAATTTTTTCTTATTATTTTTTTTCTCATTATAGATAAGAAGGTATTAGTTTTATGCAAAAAATGACTTTCGAAATTTTCATCAAATCTTTAAGTTTTGAGACACCCTGAGTCAGAAAAAACGGTTTTTACGAAAGTGTATGTCTGTCTGTATGTCATATACTCGATAAATCTTGATAGAATTATCGGATTGAATTGAGTTTTGGCATACTTTATCGGAACCCAAAAAGTAAGGACAAGTTCGTTAACCACCACATCCGACAAAAATTGTCAAAATAGAAGAATTTTTTGTGTTTTTGAAAAAAAATTTATGAAAAATTCCACAATTCCAATACTGATTTCTGATAGTTCTCATAAATCTCTACTAATTATCCCAATAACATTTTTAGATTAAACTAAAATTAGGAAAGTTTCAGTATGTTAGAACTTGGAAAAAGTCAATATCTAAATTCCATTTTTCAGTAATATTATACGATGTAGGGAACAAAGTTATGATACAAAATTTTTTGTTACATAAAGATCTACAAATATCAAAATTCAATTTTTAATAATAATATGTAAAATGCGAGAAAAACGTAAGTTTTCAAAATCGTTTGTTTCAGTAAGGTCTACAAATTTTGTCTGACATAGTTTCTTATAAAACATAGATTGTTCCTTTTAATTTAAAAAAATACGATTAAAATTTAAAAATTCGATTATTTAAACAAAATTTGTGACATACGAAAAAAACATTAAGATGAAAAATTATTTGCCTAAATGAGGTCTACAAAATCTCAGTAGGACATTTTTTGACAAGATGTATATTTTATGTTTCAATTCCACAGAAAGATTTTCAAATTCTTTAATATTTTAATTATAAATATTGAAAATTAAAAATTCCATTTTTTATGCCAAATATGTGAGATACAAAGTAAGCTTTGAAATAAAAAATAGTTTGGAAGAAAATAGATTTTTTTTAATCATGTAAATTATTAGAAAGTTACAGAAATGTATACAGAAAATCGAGCTCGAAGCGCGCGAATGCCATGATGAGAATGTGTTCCTTAAGGCTGATATAGCCTTAAGTAAATTTAATTGATTATTGAAATTTCTTTTAAAAAATATTTCGACTGATTCCCGAATAAAGAGAAGAGAGTGTAACACCACTTGACAATGATTACTGGTATTCAATAATCATTGCCAATTGGCGTCACACTCTTTTTTGTTTATTGGAGAATCAGCCGGAAAGAACTAAACGTAAATTTTTTTACAGAAATATCAGTTATCAATCTAGACTTCTTCATTAGCATAATTTATGATCTAGGTTTCAATATCTAAAGATAATACTGGGTATTAACACTGAATTTTAGACTCTTACGAGAGCAACGTCCAATGTGGCGCAGGAGCTAATGTGGTGTATTCGTATCTGGAGAAATTACCAGACTGTGAAAGTAGGGTGAACACCTAATTTAATCTATTTCTGAATCTATCGAATGTGGGTGAAAAATTTAACAATTTAAATTCAGCTTAAGTTGTAACGTTTCGAGTAAAAATAACAGTGTTTTCTACAGTAAAAAGATGAGAAATTTACATAAGAAAAATAATAAATTGTAGTGAATAATAAAGAATGTTTATGAGAGTATTTTTTGATTGTCTTATAATATTTTACAACAGTAATTGCATTTGAATTTTCTTTCGCCGGTTTATATGTTAAACTGCTAACAAAATTCTTTTCAATTTACACGTTTTATAACTAAAACCTTGAAAATATTTGTCTTTTGCTGCTCTATTAGGGTCCGAAGAGCGCCATATTCAAATTCATATGCGGGATAGAGTATTAAGAATATATCACCGTTAAAATGTTCTTAGCTTTAATATCATTTTGGGGGTAAAAATGGATCTTAAGGCCGTGTGGTAAGGTCTATCATTACCAATTATACTCGAGTCGAAAAATTTCATGGCGCTGGCCAGCGCCAGACCAGACTGTCTGGTTTCCAGTTCTGTCGTTGACTATAAGGCCTGGTCTGGGGCTGGCCAGAACTTTAACGTTTTTTTACGATCAGCCGCAAGTCAGCAGCTATAGTTAGCCACTAATTCGCGGCTGGTTAACCACTAATTGGTGGTCAGTTAATAAAGTTTTGGTCGAAAAACCATTTTCATGAAACATTTATCGATTTCGATTAAAAATCCTAACCTCACAAAATTAAATTTCGTTCGTCACATACAAACGTTTTTGTCATGGAATGCTGACCAGCGCCCGATCTGAGCCAGACCAGAACTTCCAGACTAGCCGGTCTGGACATTGCCAGACCTGGGCCAGATCAGACAATAGACTGCCATGAAATTTTTTCACACGGCTATACGAGCTCTTTATTAATAAAATAATAATTTTAAAAAATTTTCCAAAAAATATAGTAATGCAGGAAAATGTAACGCATTACTGTCTTCTCCGGAAAATTTATTTAAATTATTATTTTAATTATAAAGCGGTCGTATGTAATTAGTGACGTCAGAGTCTACCCTACGGCCTTAATTTTAAGTAAATTGAAATTGAAATGAAGAATCAAATATCTTAGGCATAAGATACATATATGTGCACTTATAGGTGTATTAATTTCGCAAAAGACACAAAACAAAATATTTGGTTTAATTTTTTTCCTGGCTGTAAAGCAAGGAAATAGGATTTTTAAGATGCATTTTAATTCGTAATTTTCGGATACGATCATGTTGGAATATTTAGTAATTTGTGAGTGGAAATTAAATTTCTTTCTTAAATTTACTAAGAAGTAACTGAATATCGTTTGGAATTCAATACAGATATACAAAGAATAAATCTGACCATATGCGAGTATCAAATCATTTTCTTATTAATTACTGAGGGTCAATATAACACAAGATATGATATCGAACATGTCACAACATAATTTAATTTAATTAATTTCAGACTACTTTCTTTTCGAAATCACGTGATAAAAACTCTTCTTCAAAAGTACACGGAGTGGACACATATTGTACCGAACAAGATAATTATATTTACGGATATAATATTTCCTCTCACGAATAGTCACAAGATTACTTATTTTTAAAGAATTTGAAATCTTTCTATGGAAAAAAAGACGCTTTCGACTACGCTGGGATTCGATCATAGGTCTTTCGATTACCTGATGCCATGCCCATCTAAAAAATTTTACCATTTTAATCTAAGCAAACTTTATTCACAAGAAAATTGTAAAAGTACTTTTAGTAATTCGATTTTGTTCAGATAATTTGGTAAAAAATAAATTAGAAAAATTCAATAGTAATAATTTCTTCCTTGCTTATATAGTCTGTATTTTTGTCTGGATTACCTCTTCTTAAAAAAATTAAGAACTTATTTTGATCGCGTAAGGACATGATTAATATTTTTCAGGTCAAAAGAATTTGCCTTATGATAAAAGGAGAAATAAATTGGACGGCCTATTGATTTCAAGATAAAGATAAAATTTACAATCTCACAAGACTTCTGTTAGGAGTGGTATTACTCAAGGAATTTGCCCTTCAAGAAGGACGTGTTCAGATATGGGGCGAAGGGCAAAGAGAAAGTCGATCGATACGCGACTGAATAAGGGCTGCCTTTCAACTATTTGTTTCTCATCCGCGCGAAACGTACCCCCATGGTACATTGCAATATGCCAACTATTAAAAATGCACGAAAAATCAAAGAATCCTAAATTAAGTCTAAATAATCTAAATTCATTTTTATCCACCCAGACTGGTCCTGTATATCATTAATTTTTTTTTATTGATAAATAACGAGCCCAAAAGTCACTATAAAAGTGATAAGGACCCATAAAAATGTAACGAGACAAATGTGAAAATATATGGATACAGTTCTGAGCAAGAAAAAAATCACCAACAAAAGAATCTCCTTAACGATAAAATCCGGAAGGTTATTTCTAACTAAATGACATAAAAGCGTCTAATTGACCGAAATACGTTGATGCCATAATTTAGGAGAGAAGTTGCTATTCAATGATGGGAATCGATTAAGGATATACGGAAGGGCATGCAACCCGGAAGCAGGCCACCGAGTTCTCAGGTCGAATCGAAAGTACATATTATATATTAGGGATCTCTTTTCCTCTCTCTTAAATTTCTACTCTTCTCTTCCTCTCCCACCTCCAGAACTTCACCCTGGAGACCTTCACCGCGTTTAGCCTTCACTGAGCTCGCTGAATTCCGGGCTTTCAAGTAACTATACATCATGGCTGAGGGTTATTTCGTTAGCTGCGCTAAAATGGACGAGTTAATGCCGAAAAATTTCCTATTTCGAATAAATCAAACATAAAATTATCAAATTCTTTTTAAATGATAAATTTGGTATATTTAATCGAAAATTTTCTTTACATCAATCAACAATTTGTTGAAATAACCAAAAAATCGCTTAAATAATTACATTAATTTATTTAAAGAATTTGAAATCTTTCTGTGGAGAAAGAGACGCTTTCAACTGTTTCACTGAAACCAAGTCAACAGACTCATCTCTAAAATACTGATAGAATGTATTTTGTTTTGAAATAAATAAACATGAGTGAAAAGTGTAAAACGATGACTATCGGGACGATCCTGGAACAAGAGACAGACTAAGCCCCTAGACCTGCGCCAATCCTGGATTAATCAGCTTCTGATCCCTTGACCAGTAGTAAAACCAATAGTTGCCGAAAGCGATAAGCTTTTTTACCATTCCTGGGCCAATCCTGAATCAGGCATCGTTTCATTCCTGGCTCAATAGTAAAACCGAAAATCGAGTGATAATATTTACTCAAAACACTAGGCCAATAATCGTCTGATTGCTCAACCATTATAAAGGTCAATGTTTGGTAATAATAATTGCACTATCATGGCCCCAAGATATTGAAAAACATTATCAGAACTATGTTAAAATATCGACTGCCATTAATAGTTCATAATTTAATAAAACTAAAACCTGTTATTTGGAACGATCCCATATTTTATTCTTGTTCCGTCAGAACACGTATTTTATTTAGTTCTTTATTTCTTCAGAATTAATACCTAGTGTTAGAAATGAAAATCAATTACTTCCTGATAATTATATATAATATTATATATATCGTAATTATGCGTTAATGGTGACTTTCTATATCTGCAGTTAAGTGCGACTATTTCCTCCCGGAAAATTAAAGAGAGATTTCTATTAGATGAAATAAGGTTTAGTGAAGTTATAAAATGAATATTTGTATTTATTTATAATTATTCAAATCTGGGCTCTGTATCCGTTTAAGGATATACGTATGCACGTGCTGTAAATATCCTCGGTGCAAAATACAATCAATCGACACGTGATGCTTGTGCCATCGGTTTACGTTTCTAGGAAATAAAATTGTATAATTTCCTGACCGTGACAGTAACCTCGGATCTCGGGGATGCGGGAGTTCAAGGCGAGTGTCGTCCAACGAAGTTCACGAGCAGAGGTTTCCAGAGCACGCGCCGTTACCGTTTCCAAGGTAACGGCGACCTTGTCCCGCGCAACCAACCCTCGTATGTAGTTACTCATGGAAAATGTTTTCTCTATCTCAACTAAATTCCCAATAACTGACACTTTCTTCTCGTCTGACAAGATTTGATCTTTCACTACATACATATTAACTTCCTCTTGTACCTCGCTTCATCTCACTTTCACACAAACCTGTTTGCTTCCTACTCTTCAATCATTATTTCCAGTTTAACAATTATTCTTAATTATTCTAGATTTCTACTAATAAAATTATGTGATTTGTAGATCAAATTAGCACTCGGCGTATACGTTTTGCAAATTTTAGATCGGATTATTTATTTTCATTTCGACCCTAAAGATTGATAAAACAGATTTCGAGACCTTTTCTTAACCCCAGATGGGTTGATATACGAACAAAAAAAATTTCATCTTCTCCAAGTATTACTTTATTTCTATAAATAAGTCATATATTACAATTGTTTTGCTTCTTATACCTCTATTTTTTTACCAATTTGTTCATTCATTCCATAAACAAAATTTTTTGAACAGAAATAAATAAGGGTATTAAAATTGGTGACAGGAGATACTCCAGTTCGCATGCATCATCCCTATTCAAAAAGGGTCACCCCTTAAGACGAAGCCCTTAGGCTTGACGGTAGTAACGGTATTTTCACTCCCACGATAAGTCCTTAAGTTTCGAAACAAAGACGAATCTAATTTGATCGTATTGCTTTGTTCGACGACATCGAAGAAGGACGCCATCTTAAGTTGGCTTTACTTCACCTAGTTCTTTGTCTCAAAATGGCAACAGGTGCGGAAGAGTGTCTAGAATAACCCCAAGCATTGGGACATTAGTTTTTTAATATCAACTTCTCTCCTGTTTGTGATTTAAAAAAATCTGCCCGCTTCGGGGGCACATTCTCATCGCGCGCTACGTCCGGCGCGTAAGCTTCAGCGCGAGATCCGATCGTCATGGTTCGCCCTTAATGTTCTACTCTCTAAACCTGAATCAGTGAATAGAATTGAACTCACTTATGGAAAAGATCGATAAAGCAGTAACGTGTAGATGAAACTTTTGAATTCGCGAATTCAAAATTTATGTTCACGTGGCACGTTCACTGATTCCTTAGTGAAATCAAAGCATAAATTCTATCTCTTACAACAATTTACGTTTTACCTCTATATTCTTCAATCATTAGCTTTCTATTGGTTAAAATGGGTTGAAGAATTAATTTGGATACGAATATAGAATATTTTTGCAAGGTTGGTATAGCAAAAGGTAAATATTTGTGTGCACAAAAAATTGACTTAACGATTCGAATAGAATTAACTGTGTATTTTACTGATTCAGGTTTAGGGAATAGGTATTTCCGGACATGATAGATAAACTACTCATGGATAGAAAAAGATTGATCCTAGTGAAAAAACGTATACACACATGGATAGAAAGAGAAAAAGTTTTAGGGATGCGAAATGCGTACTTGGAAGGGATATAAAATCTCTATCTTTTTTGTCTCTTCATTTTTATCAGCGTTCCTTAATCTAAGGTTTATTTCTTGTAGAAACTTCAACTTGGTTATTAATTTGTGAATAATCTCATACAGACAGTAATTGTAATTACCAACACATCGCGTGTTTCAGATAATAATGCATAGCCTTAAGATAAGGCACTGGATATCTTTATAACCAGATAGACTTTATGTTCCCTGGGGAGGGTTTCCATCAAGCAGTAAATAAAACGTGTGTTTGATTTCGCGCTACACGTTAAAGTGTAAAAAATTGTATCAGTACTGAAAATTCAATTTGCAAGATCCTCGCTCAGGACCAAGTCTCTTTAATTAATCAATGGACTATTAAGTTTTTTATAGGAATTTAGGTATACAATCCTCATATCTGTTGAGAATAATAGAGAGTTTGAAGATGTCCAATAGGAGTATCCATAGCAACGCACGGTATACGAATAGATAATGTGCAATATATTGAGAGTACTTCGTTAACATTGCCTTTTTTGTTTGCGATTCTTACAGTTGAAGGTTAACAACCTCTTGATTTAAGTGTAAACAACAAATCAAGGTTTCTTACTTCCGGAAATGATGAAACTGAAATTTTATCAAGGTGATTTTTTAAGGTATTTTTCAAGCATTTATTTAAACTTCAACTTGTTTTTGCACAACTAGAAGTATTTTCATAATAAAATGTTGATGATGAAGTTTGAAGAGGTTTTTGTACCGGGACAATCTGAGAGCTGGATGTAAAACATAATAGGGTTGGACAAAGTAGGTTGGGTGTCCATGATCTGCCCTTCGATTCGTATTCAAGGTCTGCGTTGAGGGTGCAACGAACGCTCTGAGTCTTTGGGGTAACCATGACGACCGCCACTAAACTACCCTTGCAACGCCCATGAAAACTGCGCCTAGCTTCCAACCCTCAAAGGCATGTTCTGCACCAAGTCACAGGAAGCGTTAGCCTAGATTTCGCGAGGATCAATGAGTCACTTTGCGAAACAGGAGATTTAACTTGAAGGACATTTTTATGACAAATTCTCGAATAAGTCATACTTCATCAAATTTTCAAACTATCGAACGAATCATCTTTACACCAACTTACACAATAAAATTACTTATATAAGACTATTAATGTTAACAGTTCAGAATGAAATTTATATCGGTATTAAACTTTTATTATCGTCAGCATAAAATAAAAAGTGATAATTTATTGAAAATTCAATGCTATTGATGTTACTTTAAAATATTTCAATGCTCTGTCGGATATTTCAATTTACATCGGAATTCTTTAAAGTACTTCAATATATTTTACAAACTACGAAATATTCTAAGATATTTCAGAAATTTTACGGTACTTGATGATATTTCAATATTCTTCAGGATTTTTTGTTCATTTCTCGTTATTTTGGCATAGGGTCAGATTCTTTTTATTTCCTTCGAATAAAATTTTCACTATTACATATAAAAATACTCAAAAAGAAAGCAATTTTATTCGAAGGAAATAAAAAGAATCTGACCCTATGCCAAAATAACGAGAAATGAACAAAAAATTCTATGAATTATGGGTCAATATAATAGCAGACATGTTATCAAACATGTCACTTTAAAATTTTAAAATGGCACATTTAGTATAAAGGTTGAATATCTCATAGTTCTGACCATTTTCAGAACAAACTAAATCTATTAATACTTCCTAAAATGTCATACTTGATATCACGAATACTAAAATTGCATTTTTGTTATTTTTTAATGATAAATGTAGTATTTTTCAAAACATCTCAGAATAAATCTGAATGCAGTAATAAACAACATTCAATTTTTTTATTTATTGCTTAACATACTCAAATAATATTGAGTAAAAGTACATGTCTAGATATTATAATAATTTATGTTTCTGTAATGCTTTGCTTGCCAATTCAATGTTAAATGGATTGTCCGTGAAGCTGATATAAAAAATCGTTTCGAATTTCTTTACTAGGTATAGGACAATAGTCTTCTCAAGGAGCAAAAGAACCTCTCAGGATTTCTTATATAAAAAAATTTTCGGTCAGCAAAGCCACATGTCTTGAGTTGGTTTTTAAAACAGTTCAGATCATTCTGTGAGAGACTCCGGTAACAAAGTCTTCACGAAAAGTTTAAAAATGTAAACCTTGTTCGCGTTCTGCCATTGATGAGCAATTTGGCATCCTCTTTTAATAAAAATTTTTTTAAATTGCGGTCGGTTCGTGTGGAAAATTTTTTTTTTTTATGTTTCCCGGTTTATTTGTTATCCGGTTTTGTTCGCGTTCTGCCATTGATAAGCAATTTGGCATCCTTTTTTTAATAAGAAATTTTTTTAAATTGCGGTCGGTTCGTGTGGAAATTTTTTTATGTTTCCCGGTTTAATTGTTATCCGGTTTTTTTATTCACAGTGAACTCTAAATATTTTTTCGAATCGTGATGCTGCATACTGGACTACTTCATTTTGAATTGCAAGCTTTGAGATAAGTTTTTGAATTCTATGATAATCCTTAATTTCATTATTTCCTATATTCTAATGTTTTACAGAAATTTTGAATTAATCCTTGAATTTATGGCACTGAAGAGGGCCCCCATATGTGGCCGAAACGTTTGCCTTGCTTTCTTTTTGAGTATTTTTATATGTAATAGTGAAAATTTTATTCGAAGGAAATAAAAAGAATCTGACCCTATGCCAAAATAACGAGAAATGAACAAAAAATTCTATGAATTATGGGTCAATATAATAGCAGACATGTTATCAAACATGTCACTTTAAAATTCTTCAGGATGTTCCAGATACTTGAGAACATATTAAGGTGCTTCATGATATATATATATATATATAGGTACTTCATAATATATATTTTTAAATACTCGGCAGCCTACAGTAATGGTCTTAATTAGACTTCCTGAATGAACTATATGCTACAAAATACTACTTTTCATGTTATGAATAATGAAAAAAATAAAATAACTTATAAATATTGAACATTTTGATATTCAAATTTGTTATGTGAGATCCTTCTTCATTAAGTCAATTAATGTATTTTCAAAGTAGTTTCTGCTGAATATTAACTGTATCTTACAATATTATAAATTATCCTGGTTCGGTGAGTTATGCAAAACGTCATTAGGATGCCTTCGCTACTAAATTTAGTAGAATGAACTCGGGGTTATTCGCTCCTTACTAAGAATCGACGACCAAAGAGCAGGTTATCCGAAGACTTTTACCGTTGGCCTCGAGGTCTCTAACCTAAGCACAAGCGATTGCACAGAATAAAAATGGCAAGATCTTGTAACTTTTATAATACGTCCACATTTTGCTGCGATCGTAGAACTCAATATCATTCACCTTTAAATTATGACGAAACTTAAAGACAATAAAATAATGTTCATGCCTGTCATGCAAGTCAAATTAATGACGAACAAAGTTATCAAGCTCAAATGTTTTGACAGTGATATTTAATTATATAAATTTAGTACATATATACTATTATTTTTCTCGCAAGCATTCACGTCATTTTTTGTGATATTTGTTGATTTTAAGTTAAAAGGTTTGGAATTAGAATAGTATTTCTTTATATGAAAGAAAAAATCAAATTTTAAAACGATTGCATTTACAGAAAAGAAGAGTACGATATCCCTATCGAGGTCTCTGCCCTTGGTAACAGGGTCTTCAACCTACGAAGACGTTTCTTCCTTCCTACCAATCAACAAACCCAACTTTCCTTCTCCTTAGACCACTATTTTTATTACCGCCTGCCCGATTTCAGGTTATCGGACCAGATGCCATTGCAATTTCGCTTTTAATTTTCAATTCTCTCATTAGTTTCGCAAGCCTCAAGGCACAAAACAATGAATTTAAATAATTATTGTAGTTCAGAGACATGATAACACATTTAAAAACTTTCCACCGATAATAAACCAGCAACAATACTTACTCTGCGAGAAATAAAATGTCAACTTTAAAAATAACATTTATTTTGTTTGAATATCAAGTTTATTTCTAGGCTTGCAAATGTTTTCCTATACATACGTAATATTGAATAAATTTTTGGATATTGTTAAAAGAGAGTATGTATTTATTAGGTAATGAATCATCAGCTTGAATAACTTGTTTTCCATAAAGGACTATTGGAGCAAAATACCTACGTAACTTGCATGCTTTTACCGTTGAGGATACGAGATATTCCGGATTTGTTCAGGAACATTAAATCTTAGGTGAAGCTCGACAACTATCGAGGGTGACCAAAACGCAGACATTATACTTGCATAAGGGTTTAGAGATTTAACTTGTGTCAAGAGTGCAATGCAAATGTAATGTGCAAGTCGCTTTATATGTATTATTGGGTCAGTGGCATCGGATGGCGAGTGTACACTGAACCTTGTTCGAGCATTGCACTTTTGCCGCGGTTATTCTCTATCTTTCTTTCTCACTTTTACTCCCTCTCTCTCTTTAACTTGTTCCAACAACGTCAGGGCCGTCTAACAGTTGCACTTAACACTGACAAAAATAGTTGCTTACACGGAGAAAAATAGTTCGAGTAATTTTACTCAACTTTCGATATGGACAAGTTATAAATTATTTAGTATCACTGTAATTATTTGTAAAGTATAAAAACGTGCATTAAAAATTTCTAAAAATATATATTATTTATTCGTAGCATAATTATAAAAAACCAATATTTTATTGAATCACAAAAATACTAGAACTTTCCGTTTATTCTACTCTATGCTTCACTCGAGAGTTGAGTAAACCGTGAGTTGTAAGACTCGTTCCTCTAGCTAAATCTATTCACGCAGGAACGAATGAAAGTAATCTGCGTCTTGGGCACATATAAAAACTTTTTTATTTCAAATACGTGTTTAATTTTCAGTATACTGATGTTCCACGTTATTATATTTAATTAATTAGTTGAGTTTGAAATTTTTGTCACTGCCTACATTAATCTTCCTGTGGAGAAGGGGATGTCGGGCGCCTGTGTAGCTCAGTGGTTAGAGCAGTCGACCAGCAATC
Source organism: Diplolepis rosae (assembly GCA_030998225.1). Taxonomy (NCBI): domain Eukaryota; kingdom Metazoa; phylum Arthropoda; class Insecta; order Hymenoptera; family Diplolepididae; genus Diplolepis; species Diplolepis rosae. Next base: position 23,568,610 of record JAPYXD010000723.1, on the reverse strand, counting down.
GAAAGACCTGGGCTCGAATCCTAGCGCAGTCGAAAGCGTCTTTTTTTCCACAGAAAGATTTTCAAATTCTTAAATATTTGAATTCATTTACATTTATTTGCGTTATAAGAGTTTAAAATTGTCTACTAGTGATCCTTCGATAATGTAGGCAGTAACAAAAATTTCAAACTCAACTAATTAATTTGAAATATTAATTAAGGGTTGTATTAATAATTATAATAATTAATTATTTATATCGATTAAAAAAATATATTTTATGAATAATTTATTTAAAAAGTTGATTTATTTTTACTTCAGTAAGGCCCAAAAACTTTAGTGACGACACTGGTATTCTCACAAGGTCTAAATAATTCTTGCAGTCACTATATAAGAAAGTTCCAAATTTTATGTCTCAATGTCGTAAGTGAGCGTGTACGTGATTTCGACGAGAGCGTATCGTCCTATATATAAGTGTAGTTATTAGGTTAATATATGTAATATGTAATATGTAATATATATAATATGATTGGCTGCGACTCAATGTTAGGTGAATTAAGTATTTCTCAAATTCATTTTACTCGACTACGATTTAAAAGATGTTGAAATGTCCTTTGTCCCAGGTTTAACCGACAGAGTCATAAGTTAAATTATTCCAAATATATTTCAATTTGTCAAAGTACAAATATTGTACATGTTATCATTTGTTTTTCAGTAGGTACAATAAAAATTATATTAAATTTGAAATAAAACACACATTCCGGATGAATTTAATGCATTTCTTTATTGACATATTGTTCCCTTATGCGAGAACAATGAATGTGAAAAATCTAAGTTTTGAGAAAAACGAAGATAAATGATTTCAATTTTTGATCCAATTTAAATGGTGTAGTTTTTTAATTTGAATTCATTCTTTATTACATTCTCATCATATATGAGACTTTCCATTGTAAAATCTAATATTATTATATTTATTTTTACTAAAAGTCAATAAGAAGCGAGGATATAGTAATAAAACTAGTTTTATTTACCATAGCGATAGGAGGGAATACTTTTTATGAACCAGTTGTAAATATAGTGTAACATTAAAAATTGACAAAATTCCCATTGGAAACAGTAAATGTACTGCCGAGTGACGTCATATATTTTTTTACATTTGAATGTGGCAGCTTTATAACTTACGATTTTTGCTAGTAGAGGGACTACCGAGCTTCTTCTCACAAATCTTAAAAGTTTCCATAATTCAGTATATCATGAAGTTGCTACATTGCAAGTGTCATAACACTGCGATGCGTTTATTATTATATTTGAGCGTGTATTGGTATGTTTACTATTAATATTAATACGCTTTACCTGTATGTGTATGTAAGTATTTAACTGCGTTTATAAATACTCTTTCTATGTAGGTCACAAAATCTAATAAGAACTATGGTAAAATTTAGAATGAACTGAATTTTTGTTGTTATGGAGGTGCAATTATTTCCTATTTCCGATAGGAAAAGTTATAAATATGGTTCCACTATCTCCAAAAGACTATGATAATTCGGTTAGAAAGAAGATGTGACTTTAACATTGTCTTTTGAAAACTTACTATTCTTTTTTAGGAATTAATAAAGCATTTATTGAGTTTACTTCAATATAATTCGTTCGTGAATATAGTTCGTTCATGAATAAAATAATATTGGATAAATGTGCACTACGAACACGTTTATAGACGTTGATCCTTTTTTCCAAATGTTCGATCACATTTTTGCATATTTGCGACTCTATTCCACCAATTATGCGACGGATGTTGGTTCTCAAGGCTTCAATGGATTGTGGATTATCTGCATAGACTCGATCTTTCATATAGCCCTAAAGGAAAAAGTCTAACGGCGTTAAATTACACGATCTAGGCAGCCAATTGACTGCAGAATTACGCGAAATCAGTCGATATAGGAATTTTGTTTGCAATAAATTCAATGTTTCAGTGTCTGTGTGGCATGTGTCGCCATTCTGTTGAAACCACACGGAGAAAAATAGATAATAAACCGCTGTATCTTGATATTAGCAGATAATATATTTGCGAGTTAACTATGGGACAGCTATCTAGATATTGAAACAGAATATCTGCAGATATAAAAAAAGATGTTTTTTCGCAATATCTAAGATATTAAACTAAAGCACCCAATATGTCAATTTGAAATATCTCAGATGTTAAACTGAAATACATTAGATATCAGGTCATAGTATTTGAGATATTAAACTGTAATATCTTAGATAATTAAAGTCAATATTTATGTCATTGAATACAATTGTTTAATAATTATGTAAAAATACTGATTGAAAAAAATTAAATTAAGAAAATATAACATGATATAAATAATGGTTGATTAAGAAATTCAAATTTTTTTATAATCTCCTTTTTTTCTCGAATTCCTCGATTTAAGAGTTTTCGCAAGTCCATATTTGGCTGATTATTCTCAAAGTCAAGGCAACCTGTTGATAAATGGAGATTATAAAAACGTTCAACATAATTATTAAATTGTCAAAATAACGTTAACTGGTAATTGAAATATGCAATAATTTTATTTATTAACGCCAAAAATTAAAAGAACATAATACCTGTCATTAAAGGCAGTGCAGTGGTTCATCACTTTCCATGTCTTCACCGTCAGGATTGACTATTTGTTAGAGTGAGATGAAAGTATAGTTGTGTCTCACTCCAACCAATGGTCAACTTTAACGGAGAAGTTCCACAAAAGGTGAACCACTGCACTGCCTTCAATGACAGGTATTATGTTTTTTTAATTTTTAGCGTTAATAAATAAAATTATTGCATATTTCAATTACCAGTTAACGTTATTTTTAACGTAGAATAAGGATAAAAACATTTTAATTATTTATTTTACCTCATTCATGAGTTATAATGCTACTTTACGCTAGCTTTACGCTACAGCGTAAGGCTAGCGTTCAGCCAGTTCGCTAGGGCGTGCTATTGAGAGGTTAGAAATTTCATTTCAAAGATTGAAAGTATAAAACTGACATACTTATATAGATAGATACTTACTGATTTCAGTACTGGTAATATGAAATATTTTCAAAAATGACACTTTAAAACCTCATATAGACAAAACATTATTAATTCAGTGTCGAAACCAATATCCACGCAACCGGCAAAGCTATGGGCGAGCGCGAAAGACAAATTATATGAAATTCAAAGACTCTGATCACGTGTATTTTCCTCAGGCACGTACACGCTACTGTTTATAAAATCTTAGATATTAAAGTTTCATATCTAATATTGTAAATTTCGAATATAAACTGTTATTGATCATTAATATCTTGTATATTTAAGAGAATATATTAGATATTATGTACACTGCACTCTAAAAACAAGTTTGTTACTTTAACACGTGAATCACGATAGTAACTTTTTAGGCATTTGAAGTGTGTATTTTTAACACACATTTTGGGTACAAAACGTTAAAGTGTTTTAAAATTAAACGTTACGTTTGTAATGTGTATTAAAAATACACACTTCAAATGCCTAAAAAGTTACTATAGTATTCCACGTGTAAAAGTAACACACTTGTTTTTAGAGTGTGAAAAAACAGTATAGCTGAGAGAATTATATTTTGGTCCTCAGAACCAGAAAATATTGCTATCAGACCAATGCTACGGTATGATCCTCAAAACTATACGAGTATAGGTGAGACAGCTATACAAGTTCGTTGATATGACAATACCATGTATAGCGATCGTAAACAAAATATTATGCCATCGTTATCGCTCTTGTGAATTTTGGCGTGTGATAAAACAATACGCGATACGCAAAAATGATCTTTCAAAGAAAGAAAAAATGCTCCAAACAAATCGACAAACGCTTCGAAAAAATGCCTCGAAAAAATGACACTTCTTTCTCATTTTGAGGATAGAGTCGCGTGCATGCGAAGCAATGTATAGGTCGCGCGGCAAACCAGTATAGTTGTCTCACCTATACCGCATGGGTCGAGACACTATATACCGGTATAGGTCGAACAGCTATACTGTTTTTTCCGTGTAATATAATCTAGATGATATACTATAAGGTAATATCCAACATTCTAGTATCTCATTTTTAGTATCTATTTATCTCAGTGCACATATTACGCACATTCATTTCATCAATAATAGGCAATGTAAAAAATTTGTCAACATTTCTTCATAACGCAATCCATTGACATTATCAGCGTTTCCGGCCTCATTTTCAAAGAAATTTTACCCAATCAATATTTTTAGCTGAGCGACCTGGACGAATAAGTATTGTTGATATGTTATGTACCGAATTAGTAGACTCTTTATCCACGCAATTCTTCATATAGCGGTCTCAGAAGGCCAATTACAACGACCGGAAATATGCAAAATTTTTCGATATGTAGTTTTTACAGATCCAACATTTTCGTAGTAGATTTCATTTATTTTTATGCAACATTCGATTGAAAATAAAGACATTATAATTTGTATATAAATATAAATATATAAAAAAAATGAAAATTTTCCCTATTAAAAAACAATATCCCTGTTAAAAAATTCTCTAGATGGTAATTCTTATAATATATACGTAAGCGTTATACTGTCTGCATCGTACTGCGTAGAATACATATGGTAACTTGAACAATATTTTAACTTGTGAACAGAGATAAGCATCTTGATGGTGAATTATTAGAATTTTTTTCTCCGTGTAGCTTTTTTACTCATTTCATTCAGTGATTTAATGCCAGCTATTTAATCAGATTATTAAGTCAAATTTTCCAAGAAATCAATCAAAATTAACTGATTAAATATTGTCTGGCGAAAATTTCTTTCTGGACCTCGCGCTTCGCGCTCGGTCTTGTGCTCTTCGCATACATTTAAGTTTATTTCTTATATTTTGATACTGAAGCTCAAACCAATTTTATAATAATATTACACGCAGAAAAAAGTTCCGTATAATATACTGAAAATCCGGTAAATTTTACTTAATTTCCAAGTACTTATATGGACAACTGGCCAGTTAACTGAATGTTACTAGGCTGAACAAGTAACTGTAATCAGATTTGGTAGTTACAAATACGAATACATAAGTGGTACTGACTTGCGGATCAGTAAATTTCACCGAGCCAATTGCTATCCGACACTGTTTCTAAATGCTACAAATGCTTATTATTCTGTTACATTTCCATAGCGTGTAAGAGAATGTAACTTACTGTAACGGTATAGTTTACCAAAATGTTAGTGCTCTTTACGTTTGTCGGATGTCAGAATTACTTATAAGACAGTAGCTTCACCGATTTTTCTTAGTGAAAGTAGCATATTCGTTTCGGATATCGTTCTTTTGTTTTGGCTACTTTCTTTGCACACTGAGAAAAATGGATTGTAAACGGTAATGAAAAATATGTTACCGGGTATAATCTTGGACTATATTTAAAGAATTTGAAAATCTTTCTGTGGAAAAAATGACGCTTTCGACTGCGCTGGGATTCGAGCCCAGGTCTTTCGATTGCCGGTCGACTGCTCTAACCACTGAGCTACACAGGCGTCCGACATCTCTTTCTCCACAGGAAGATCTCCTTATATCGCCTAGTGGCTCAGCCTGCAGTCGACCGGCAATCGAAAGACCTGGGCTCGAATCCCAGCGCAGTCGAAAGCGTCATTTTTTCCACAGAAAGATTTTCAAATTCTTTAAATATTGAATTTATTTGCATTATTTGCGATATAAGAGTTTGAAATTGTCTACGAGGACACCTGTCGACAACGTATCCTATCTGATACGCGACTAGTGATCCTCCGATAATGTAGGCAGTGACAAAAATTTCAAACTCAACTAATTAATTTGAAATCATTTACAGCCGCAAGGCTGAGCCACTAGGCGATATAAGGAGATCTTCCTGTGGAGAAAGAGATGTCGGACGCCTGTGTAGCTCAGTGGTTAGAGCAGTCGACCGGCAATCGAAAGACCTGGGCTCGAATCCCAGCGCAGTCGAAAGCGTCATTTTTTCCACAGAAAGATTTTCAAATTCTTTAAATATTGAATTTATTTGCATTATTTGCGATATAAGAGTTTGAAATTGTCTACGAGGACACCTGTCGACAACGTATCCTATCTGATACGCGACTAGTGATCCTCCGATAATGTAGGCAGTGACAAAAATTTCAAACTCAACTAATTAATTTGAAATCATTTACAGCCGCAAGGCTGAGCCACTAGGCGATATAAGGAGATCTTCCTGTGGAGAAAGAGATGTCGGACGCCTGTGTAGCTCAGTGGTTAGAACAGTCGACCGGCAATCGAAAGACCTGGGCTCGAATCCCAGCGCAGTCGAAAGCGTCATTTTTTCCACAGAAAGATTTTCAAATTCTTTAAATATTGAATTTATTTGCATTATTTGCGATATAAGAGTTTGAAATTGTCTACGAGGACACCTGTCGACAACGTATCCTATCTGATACGCGACTAGTGATCCTCCGATAAGGTAGGCAGTGACAAAAATTTCAAACTCAACTAATTAATTTGAAATCATTTACAGCCGCAAGGCTGAGCCACTAGGCGATATAAGGAGATCTTCCTGTGGAGAAAGAGATGTCGGACGCCTGTGTAGCTCAGTGGTTAGAGCAGTCGACCGGCAATCGAAAGACCTGGGCTCGAATCCCAGCGCAGTCGAAAGCGTCATTTTTTCCACAGAAAGATTTTCAAATTCTTTAAATATTGAATTTATTTGCATTATTTGCGATATAAGAGTTTGAAATTGTCTACGAGGACACCTGTCGACAACGTATCCTATCTGATACGCGACTAGTGATCCTCCGATAATGTAGGCAGTGACAAAAATTTCAAACTCAACTAATTAATTTGATAATCTTGGACTATTAACTATTGGACAGCGATCTAGATTATTAAAACCATAATCTGTAGATGTTAAAAAAAAGATAGTATCGGATAATATCTTGGATTATAACCTGAAACATACCAGATTTAACGCGTGCAAAACAAAAGAAAGATAGAGGGGAGAGCTTTGGCACTCATAAGAGGGGAGGTTTCAGTGGGAACACATACACAAATATTATTATCATACCTCATTTATGTTCACATATTTAAGTGCACAATGCTACAACTATTTATAGTCGCATACGCTTGAAATTAAATTTCAGAATCGCTTTTGGGTTCGAACCCTCTATAACTCTACCTATATCTACATTAACTAAACGCATTCCTAACGCCTAAAGCCTCTCGGCTATTCTCGCTTGCCATATTCCGAAATAAATGTCGCTTATAAGCCATTACTGAGTTGGCCAGACTTGGATTCGAGTCTACGAAGCTATTCGGATAACGTCGGAAGCACTCGGACGACATTCTGAAACGAATCATATGAAAAACCGAGAATGAATGTTTTGATTTTACCGAATACTATCCCTACATTCAACATCCCGGTTTCATGATCCGTTTTTCTCACTGCAGTTGGAAATTCCTTTGTTTACACCTAGCGTTGCCGGCACACGAGATTTACACATGAAGGTTATGTTTTCGTTACATGTGCGCGAGTTAAGCGAAACATCCAGATCGGTAAAATCTACTGATCTTTCGTTAATGTGTACTATACTAGTAATGTAATTTAGTTCCAGTGAATGGTACTTATCATCGTGTATTTAATGCATATGATAAAGGTATTTTTAACTCACAAGTGACAGAGTTAGATTTACTTTGATTTTACTATGAGATTTACGAAACGCTCAGTAATTCCGATATTTCTTTTCAGCTATGTTAACAGTTTTTACTGTTACATTTACTTAAAATCATTTACTGTTCCTGGTTAGTAAATTTTGCCTTTCTTTTTTCTGCGTGTACAGATGATGTGAATTACACATTTTCTCAAAGTCACTGAATTTCTTTTTGAATTTAAGTGAAACAGGAGATTCAATTTACTTAAGGCTCTATCGGCCTTAAGGAACACATTCTCATCATGACACTCGCGCTTCGCGCTCGATTTTCTGTATACATTTCAGTATAACTTTTTAATAAATTACATGATTAAAAGAATTTACTTTCTTCCACATATCTAAAAAGGAAAAACAATCGTAGACTTTATTTAAGGAAACGATTTTGCAGAACAACGCTTATTTCGTATCTCACATATTTTGGTGAAAAAAATCGAATTTTTTCAATATTAAAAATCAAAACATAAAATATACATCCTGTCCCGAAATTTCTTTATGAGAATTTGTAGACATCATTTAGGCAAGTAATTTTCCATCTAAACGTTTTTTTTGTATTTCACATATTTTGTCTAAAAAATGGAATTTTTTCATTTTTATCGTATTTTTTGGAATTGAAACAAAAAATATATCTTTTATCAGAAACTGTGTCAGACAAAATTTGTAGATCTTTTTGAAACGAACAACTTTGTATTCTTACGTTTTTTTGGTATTTCCAATATTATTGTTAAAAAATTGAATTTTGGATTTTCAATAGTTTTTTTTTTAATTAAAAAGAAAAATATGCATCTTATGAAAAAATGTTACAAATCAAATTTGTAGAACTTTATGTAGAAAATAATATTGTATCATAACATTTTTTCGTATCTCGTATAATTTAACAGGAAAATGGAATTTTGATATTGACTTTTTTCGAAATTGAATATGCTGTAACATTTCTAATTTTGATTTAATCAAAAAATGTTATTAAGATAATTTGTAGAGATTTATGAGCGCTATCAAAAACCAGTATTGGAATTTTTGATTTTTTCAAAAAATTATTTTCAAAAACACAAAAGTAGTGCTCCATCCCTCAATTTTGATTGGATGTGGCTGGTTAACGAACTTGTCCTTACTTTTTCGGCTTCGATAAAGTGTACCAAAGCTCAATTCAATCTGATAATTCTGTCGAGAGTTATGCCGCACACGACCTACAGACAGAGACAGACAGACAGACAGACACTTTCGTAAAAACCATTTTTTCTGACTCAGGGGGTCTCAAAACGTAAAGATTTGATGAAAATTTCGAAAGTCATTTTTCACATAAAACCAATACCTTCTCATCCATGACGAGAATGTAAAAACTCCTGATTAAAACTAAAAGAGTTGCAATGCGGATAGCAACCTCAAATGAACAAATTATTATGTCAACTAATAAATTAGTAGTATCATATTTCACAAATTCAATTACTCGAACCAATTAATTACTCTATTTAGTAAATTTCTCTTCAATTTACAAAATTAACCAAATATTTTTGATCGAACATAATGTATGATTTGATGATAAAAATTATTTAAAATATTTGTTTAATAAAATAATTTCGGAGCAATAGGTATGTTTGAATAAAAAATAAGAGGAGCCCTTTTCTCAGAATTTTTAATTTTCCGGAGCTTTAAGGGTCCAGTTTAAGTACTCTTGAGGAGTTACTGAGAAAAAAGTGGAGGTCATTATCAAAGAGAGAAGATAATGTGTAAGAGAGATGAGAGAAAATAAAAAAGAGGGGTGGAATGAATCTGAAGGGAAAAGGTTTTTGTGTGCTCATGAGTAAATTCACGAGTGAAAGGTTTATGGAAATACTACATATATTTTGTTCATGAAAAGTGTTTCTCATCATGCAATCTTTAATTCTGGAGTCTTTTTTCTCAAGGAAATTATCATCGTGAAATGAAATCTATAAGCAAGTATCATTCACCTTTGCATTACTCGCTTTCAATCGTTAAGTGAAAACGAGTCTACTTAATATCGCTATCCATCGACCAATTAAAAACATAAAAATAATACAATTTATGTGTAATTTATCGCGATTTCGCTCTAACGTTCACAATTATTCTTGTCAGAACTCTCTCTGAAAATGACTCTCATTTCTTGAACACGAAACTAAATTCCAGGTAGAGTTAAAGATTTGACGACTTGACCAATCAAGTTTACACCTACTTTCAACTTTAAAATATTTTAGGATATTATAATATATTTAAAGAATTTGAAAATCTTTCTGTGGAAAAAATGACGCTTTCGACTGCGCTGGGATTCGAGCCCAGGTCTTTCGATTGCTGAAATCATTTATTATAATATACTTTAAAATATTTCAAGGTACTACAAGATATGTAAAAATTGAACTGCGCATGCGCGTATTGCGATACAGCGGAGCATAATGCGTCTATTACAATACGGTGATAAGTTGCGACATACTCACGAAAATCGTGTTTAAAATTTTTTTTCGGTCATTCACAAACACAAAAATACCGTTTTGTAGGATTTGTCATGACGCATTTTTTATCTTAATACAATTTTTATGCAGCCTTCACAATTTTTTAGATAAAAATTAAAAACACTCAATTTTTCGTCATAAAAAATGATCGAAAATCAGTGTTTTTCAAAACATAAATTGCTATTACTCGGTCAATTTTTGACGAAATCGTTTTATTTTTTTATCATTAGAAGTGGAATGTTTTGGCGGAGCCAATTTATTTAATGAAAATGTCGAAACATTTTTCTTTAAATAATATTTTAATGTAAATAAAAAACCATGTTTTTATGATTGTCCCGGTAGAAAGTCTCTAATAAATTTTCGATTTCGGAAAAATTCCAGCGACAAAGTTGTTCCTTACCGCTCGAGGAAGTTCTCTGGAAATTTTCAGAAATATTTATTTATTATTGCGGATTTGGCAGCGATGTATTTTGAAAGTTACTCCGCCAGCTTACGAATTTTTAGCTCTCTCGTGTCAATTGCGTAATTTTCTATTACCGAAGATTCGATTGGAAGATTCTGCGTATACTAGATTGGATTCGAGTGTACGCAGAAAAACTTGTAAATGCGCCGAAGTCACATAAAATAGTATATGCGCCAATGCACACAATTCGGGTAATTACGAGACTCGCTTAAAATGCTCGCAGGACTGATCACACCTCGGCTTTGTCTCGACTTCGTCTCGGCTTTGCCTCAGCTACGCCTCGACTATGCCTTATTCGCTTCGATCTCCTGCGAGCATTGTCGCTCGTCGCGTAATAACCCTCATTATGCGCCTAGGCACATAATATACTATTAATGTACTTCGAGATATTACAAAGTATTTTAGGATATTTTATGTTTCTTCTGAATAACTAAAACATTTTGAGAAATTTCATAATATTTTAGCATAACTGTACACTTTACTTCACAAGCTGTCAATCCTTAGACTGGTAAATAGCAAGGGATTGTTTACTCGACTTTTTGTTGTATACTATATTAATATATTTGAAAATACTTCAAAAAATTACAAAATTGTTGAGATTTAAAAAGTTTTGAAAAATTCAAGACATTTTAAAAGTTTCAAAAAGTGATAAGTGGTCTTTTCATGAGAATTTGAATGTTCAGATATTTCAAAATTTCAAAAGATTATAAAATCATTTTCAATTGTTGGTGAGGACTTACAAAATTTTAAATATTACCTAAAAATCAAAGTGATCTTGAATAATATTTCAAAGAATTGAAAGCATGTGAAAGTTTTTGGAAAGATTCAACTATTTTTCAATAGAATTTTAATTGAGGCCATTTGAATCAGCAATTGCAATTACAGTATGTAAAGTTATTCAATAATGAATCACTAAATTAGATTTTTGGTACCAGACAGACCTTCTTGGGTCTGTTGTTCACCTCTGTTTGGTACAGAAAATTCATTTTAGTCATTACTTTTTTTATAACTTTACATACTGTAATTGCAATTATCGACGTCACGTGGCCCAATTAGTTCATGGCCTGTTTCAAATATTTTCATAATTCAAAAATAACCTTTAGCTAATTTATGGTATATAAAAGAAGGGAAAAATATGAAAATTATCAATATTTACGTATTTTGAGAAAGTATCTTATGCTTAATTGAGAAATGAATCATAATTAATAATTTTGCAGAAATTATGAAGCATTTTGTTAAATTCTAATTTGTTACTGCCCTCCCCTTGGACTAACACGTTGACGAAGTTCTTCTCTTGGCTGTGCCAAAAAAGGACGGGTGGGGAGGCTTAACGGATGACCTTCGGGTCATGGAGGTTGTAGTGTCCCGACGAATCGGTGATAAAATGCAAAGAGGCTCTATAAACGGGCATCTTCCCAGATGCATGAGTGGTGCCCTCTAAACGAGCTCATCCCCAGCTGAAAGAGGGGTACGCTATAGACGCCTTAATCCCCATGATTGGAGTTTGTGGGTGTCTGAGATTGGGATGAATATTATTTGGACGCGAGAGAAGACTTTATGAATGGGCTCTCTCCCGAATGAAGACAAGAGTGGACAGGCGAATGGAATCTTCTGGAAGGACACTGCAAAGCCTCCGCAGTCTGCAACTTAGATCAGTCGAAAGGATCGTTCTCGTATAGCATCCCACTGTGTTTTGTGTGTGCCAAGTGGTGTTTTTCTCTACCCATAAAGAGACGAGGCTGATGTGAGCCTAGCACTGTCGAGGTGGTGTGATATGTGGGTTCAGGAGCCAGCCTCTTCGGGACCTTGATCAGGAAGTGCGTCTTGAACACAGACGTCGGAGTCTGTGTTTTTCCCAGCGACTCTGGACCGACCATGTATTCCGGTACCGCCTAAACGGAGTTTGGACCTCAGGGAACTGGGGTACAATGGAGTGCAAAGCTTTTTCGGGAGATGAGGAATTGAAAGATATACTTTGACTCTTAAAAGAGTGAAGACAGGAAGGGGCGGTAAAGAAAGAGGCTCCTTTCTTTGGAAAGGTAAGGCTCCTTCTGAAATACAAGATGACTCAGCAAAGACAATACGCGGTATACCCGGAGATGCTTCTGAGGCAGAGGATGGTCCTTCTCAGGATGGGAAACAAATCTCTGGATACAGAGCACGGTGAAGTCGACTTTTACCTTGCTTGAGCGTTTTCAGGTCATGGTTGCTATGATGCGTACTTGAACCGCAGTCGTGTCGCTACTGCGATTATCCTGTGGACAATGTGGAGAACACACTCTTTGTTTGCGTAAGGTGGGGCGTAGCAAGGGAGGCCGTTAGTCGGGCGGTGAGCGATGAGCTCACTCCTGACACGATGGTTCCTCTCATGCTCCAGTCTCAAGGTTTCTGGAAGCACATCGAGTTATTTATCACATTAGCGGTGAGGACGAAGGATCTCGATAGGCGTATGGAGAGCAGCAACGGAGAGGGCCAGTAAAAAGTCACATAGAGGCCTGCATCCACGGTCCCTTGTCCCGGACGGACCGTGCTGCTGCACCGGTGGGGAGAAAAAGTTATGCTCTCCTAGCTGGTGCGGCGCCTTGGTTCGCTAAACGGGCGTGAGGGAGGGTCTCGGGCGAACGGTTGACAAAAGAGTGCTCGCATGCTAATCATGAATTTTTAGTATGCGTCTTCGTAAAGTTAGTATCTCGCATATCCAGTTCCTACATGCAACGCCATCAGACGCCATTTTGCAATAATTCGCAACGAACATTTGTCAAAAGTTTTCTCAGAGCTAAAAGTAGTGTACAAATTGTGTATCAGGTGATTTATCGGCTGGAGAAGAATCAATTTCCAGAACTGGTTTTTATTTATTTTTATTACACATTATACAAACACTGTAAAAAAAATCTGTGTAATTTTTCAACACGTACGTTTCTGAAATTTGATCCCAAAAATTTATTCCTAAAAAGCGTTATCTAGAAATAAATTCTCCTCAAGAAAAACTAATAAAATATAATTATGTTGAAAAATATTTAATAAAATACTTTTCTTTTTGCAATCAATTATGGAGATGACTAGGTAGTTCACACGAGAAGTAATGCTGCCGTGTGCAAGTCATTAAGTCCCGAAGGGATTCTTGATTTATCAAATAGCGCGAACCAAAAAGACTGACAAGTATAGTAAAGCCTGCTGAGGGAACTGATTCAAGCATAGCAGGGAAGAGGCCAAAGGTACATTGTTCTACACGGGAGAATCTAATTTTAAGGACTAATACAGTGCGTATAGTAGAGTTTGTTTAGTAATTTTTTGATACAGTAAAAAATAATTTATCGAATACTTTTTTAATTCAATTTGATTATACTATAATTATATTTTTAGGGAAACACAAAATAGCCATAATAATTTTCGAAGTGATTTTTGGTTCATGTTTAATTTGCTGATATTTAGAATGTTTGAATGACGAGCAATAAAGCCGTTAATTAGAGGCGAGTTTCCTGGTAGTTCGCAGCTAGTTAGCGGCTAATGTAATGAAAGTTTGACAGACTAAATAACATGTTAATTCTATTTTGTAGAACAAAAGAGGGCGAGATGCCTTCCAAAACATAATCTCAGCTTATATTACCTTTCTTTGTAAAAAGCAAATAATAGTGTCTGATCGATATAATAAACCTGATAGTTTAAAAAAATATAATCATCAAATATTTGGATACACGAACACTAATTTTTTGTAGCTACTGTTTTATTTCCATTTAATGGTCCGTACCCATCTCGATCTACTGCACCTTGAAAAGGATATTGTGTTTTCTAACTGCTGAGAAAATTATACTTTTCGTAAGACCAATCGTATATTATTGATGTTTCATTCTTATCATGCCGAAAATCAATCAAGTCTCTGGATAAAAAGTTTTTCTATGATTTTAAGACAAAATAATATTGTCGGTTATGTGTTATGGAAGACAAAAAAAAATTTTGTATGTGAAAAATTTAAAATTTACGAAAAACAATACATATAATAACACGGAGAATCTTTTTATAGCAATATATGTTTTATTTCATGATGATAATTCTAAAAAATAATAGGAAATTAGGGAAAAATCGAGGTGTGATGGTAATTATTCCTATAGGGCTGGAAATATTTCGCAGTCCAAATACTAAAAATTCGAAAAATTATACGAAGCTTCAGTATAGGTTATAGTAACGTTCAACGCAACTTATAGTAAATTATCATAAAGTTTTTTCAAAGTTCAGTATTTCACTGTGAAAAATTCTCACTATGAGACGTTTTTCCCTAAATTGAAGCGTAGTTTAATCAAAATTATAAATTTCGGTTTCTCTTTTATAATGCTGTTTGCAATGGAATTTTTCCATACTATCGCTTCTTACCAATTTTTAAAATATGATTGGATTTTCATAAATCATGGTTTATTTTTTCAGAGAAAATATCCTATACTACTCTTATGTTTTCAATTTTGAAAAAATTAAATAAAATCTTCAAATACATTAAATTTTTTAAACATATATTTCATTTTCAAAAATTCTTGAAACGATTTCAGCTACTGAAAATTTTACTTTTAAAAGTGGAAATAATAAAATTTTAGAGAATCATAGAAATAATTTTTATTCAGAGACCTAATTTTTAGCACAACTACCTTAAAATTATAAGAAAATTTTTTAGCGTAAAAGTGTAGTTTTTTACTTAGAAATTCGTATGCTATAGAGGCTAACCAGTGCCATATTTGGCCCAAAATAGATTTTTTAGAATATAAAAAGAAAAAACTGTCTTTGGTAATGATAACTTTTAAAAAATTATATTAGACACCTTGTCAACTTTTGAAAATGTTGAAATGAAATTGAGAAATAGACACTCTAAAATTTTATTTGTCATATTTAGTCTAGAAAATGAGATATCTGGACTAGATCCAACACTAGATTGCTATGAAATTTGTTGACACGTGTGCTAAATAAAAAATATAAAACTATATAACAATACTAATAAGTTAATTATTAGATTTCCTCTTCGTTTGAAAATTTGTGTTGACTTTGAGGTTATGGCAAATTGATCACATCTAATTGTTCTCAAAGGCATTGTTGTTTTTTTGATAAGCTTATCTCGCAAAATCTATACAATTTTGCGGCAGTAAATCATTCTAACGTGTGTTTATTTATGGCTCCCTTTGCCGCGAAAAGAGAGCTAAAGTGCGCGCGAATATATTTGTAAAAGCAGCGGCGGCAGGAGGAAACCTGGGAGCAAACAAAATTGTGCCCAGAATTGGCAAATTGCTCCAACATAAATAACAGCTTTATTTTCACGCAACTACGTTGCGTCTTACAGTAAATTATGCGGGCTGACTAGTCATAAATCAAGTCTAAGGGTCGAATCATTCAAGACATAAATAACATTATTGGTTTACTACCGCCATTGCGACTCAGAACGATGAGCTGCTGACCTCCCTTGAGTCCGAGGACGCACTTGAAATTTATGGACCTCATCGAATTTGACTTCGTTGCACCAGAATTCACGGTCAACCAGGGGCAACGAAAGCACGCGTGACCAAATGCAAGGTCCTTTATAAAAAAGACCACCAGGAAGAAATGAAGAAACTATTTCAAGAATTCCAGATCTTCTTACTCACAACAACGGTTAATTATCTACGTAACTTTTGTTAATCGATCAAATATTAGGTCAATATTATATACTCTGATGGTATTTTTACTAATTTTTAAGCACTTTAAATTCTTTCTCATATACTCAAAATTCTATTTTCTATTTGAAAACATGCGAAATTGAATATGCTATTTTATTGATTGGTATACAACTACATTTTTTTGTTGAGAATTAAAAATATCAAATGGCCCATAATTTTTTCATAACACGCGAATAACGGCGCCACTTTTTGAAAACTGAAAGCCAAAGACCATTGTCAGAAAAAAAAGGATTAACCTTTTCAATCTTTTTCAAAAATAATAAAAAAGGATCGCCCCCATGATCGTACAAAGACGGATGTTATTTTATCTCTTCTCTTAAAGCGGAAATTCGGGAGAAATATATTTTGATTTTCGGCAGCTGAGATTCTCACATGAGCTACCTGAATTCCATAAAATGCGGAAAGTCTCTTCCCACGCATTGATCTGATTTCGATAAGTTTCACCATCCGAACTCTTTTCACAAATCTAGTACGAAATATGGGACTTTGACCTTGTCACTGAAGGGGTGATAGGGTTGGGTTGGGTTGGGATGCTCCAGATATGCCATTATGGAATAGAGAATGGAATATGGCTCAGGGCCTAGGTTCCGGGTTCCCTTTGTCGTGGAAATACCTGTGCGTCCGTGGGCCATATTTTCAGGAGGTATAAGGCCCTGTGGTAATACTGGACCTATTCACAGGACAAAAGCGCGATAATAATTTAACTGGTTTAGTTTGGTAGAAAACCCTTTGGCTTTAAGAAAGCTGCACCCTGCGTGGGGGGGACATAAATCTATCCTTTTGCGATTCTAACGTCGAACTCTTTCTCCCCATGATTTATTTTTATGTTATGCGAAATACGACCAACTTAGAATTCTCCCTTGACAGGTAGACATCAATTTCTCCCGAGATGTCAAAAGATTATTAGACTTTTCGTATCAATTTTTCTCTTTATAAATGAACAATTATTTGTTTTGCAAATTCAATATTTATAACAGATCTTGATATTATTACTAAAAATTATAGTTGCTAGAATTATAAATTGATTATAGATTGTTATGGGTTACCTCTTTAACTCTTTAAATTTTTATGCACTTGGAATAATTATAAAGTATCTTCGGATTGAGCTATGAAAAATGATAACTGTCGTTTGAAGGGTTTATTTTAATGACCTATGCGTAAAAAATCAAATGAATCATCAACTACATTTCAAAATTTCACTACTTTTAATTTACTGATTTATGCATAAAAATTACCTAAACTTCATTTCTTTGAATTAAATACACATATATATGAACATAAAATGGTGCTTTCCAAAAAAAAAAAAAAAATACACAATTTCGAAAAAAGAGAGGTTTAGCGGTTTTATTATACGCATTTTTACATCAACTTATAAATTACGTTACAATTTATAAATCGGAAATTTTAACTACAAAATTTAGTAAAATTTACAAGAAGATTTATCATTAAAATTAATTTCATTATCTAAATCTATAAAAAGTCATGTAGCAAATAATTCAATAAAATTTACACTAAATATTATTTGAATTTCAACTATATATTCTATACACAAAAAGGTTAGCACAAATTGCTATTCTGCATCGATAATCATTTTTAAATTTATTAAAAATGAGGAATTTTTGGTGATCAAACTATGTTTTATTATATTTACGAAAGACATATATTTAAATATATATATGTTTTTAATTGCCATTTTTATTTTACACAAAATTTTTCCCTCTCCTATACACATACCCCATTTTATACTTACTTTCCTTTAGCTTGCCACCCTTCAAATAATGAACTATATTTTTTGAAAATTTTACCATGAGCATTGCAATCATTATTACTTTTCGAATTGCAACTTCTACCACTTGTATTACAGTATTTATCATTTTATTTCTTTTTTTTCATACCTGAATGATAAAATTTTTAATACTGATGATAAAATTTGCAATATGAATAGTAAAATTTGCAATGCGAATTGTAAATGTTAGAATGAGAGTGGTAAAATTTAAAATATGTGTGAATTGCCTTTTTTCTTATAGTTCATTACATTAGAAAATATTGCCTTCTGATGCACGGAGAGAAATAAATCTAGAAACTTTACTTAACTTTTGAGCAAATTTGTGAAATACCCGGAAAAAAGTAGTTTAATGAATTCTATAAAACTGTTTAAGGGTTGGGGATTCAGGCATTTATGGAACTATATTTATATATTTACCGAACTATCACACATTCATTGAGATTTGGTAGATCACAAATTATTACAATAATATTAAATAATTTCAAATTAGGTGGTTGAGTTCGAAATTTTTGCCACTGCCTACATTATGGGAGGATCATTAGTTGCGTATCAGACAGGATACGTTTCCAACAGATGTCCTCGTAGACAATTTCAAGCTCTTATATCGCAATAATGCAAATTAAATTTCAATTTTAAAAATTTTTAATCTTTCTGTGAAAAAAGAGATACTTTTGACTGTGCCGGGATTCGAGCCCGGGTCTTTCGATTGCTCGAATCCCGTCACAATCTAAAGCGTCTCTTTTTCCACAGAAAGATTTCAAATTCTTTAAATTGAAATATTAAATAATCTCCAAAAATGCATGTGTCCCAACTTTGCCAAAAGTTGAGTAAATTTTCTCGGACTATTTTTCTCCGTGCGGAAAATATGTTAATATCTATGTGAGTTAAATCCAACCTATCAATACAGGAAGGTTCAGTGCTGTATTGAAAATGTATCAATTGTGTTAATTAAAATGTCACTAAAAAGTAAAATTAAAAGGGTCACATGTTTAAAGAAATTCAGAACATTATAATAACTCAAATAAAATAGAGAGGAAAAAACCTCGAATCCTAAGATGGCAGAATGGTTACAGGAGCATAACCAAGGTCGGGACCAGTAAACAGGACGGTTGTTTCCCTGGCAACCCCTCAAAAAATCTTGAAACGATAACCTTGAACGCTCCACGAAATAGCGGGTGCGTATAGTAGCAAACGTACTTTTTTCAAGAACTAATAGGCGTAACGGTAGTTGGAAGGTTTCTTTTTATCATGTGATTTCTAAGCTTACATAATTTGTTTCTTTTATGTATTTATATAATTAGAGTTCGGTAATAATTATTGGTACATTTCAAGCTATTTTCTATACTGAAATACTTTCTTTTAAGAAAATCTTGAACACATGAAAGTCAATGAATTTAGTAAATAATTGCATTATTTTTACATTCTCATCATATGAGAATATTAGTTTTATGTGAAAAATGACTTTCGAATTTTTATCAAATATTTACGTTTTGAGACCCCTTAAGTCAGAAAAAACGGTTTTTACGAAAGTGTCTACATTGAGAAAAAAGATTTGATTGAATCAAAGAAAATAATTTGTTTGAACGACTTCCTTTGATTCAAAGAAATGATTAGTTTATATGAAATAAAATTTGTTTGATTCAAACAAAATATCATTGAACCAAATAAATATTTGTTATAATCAAATTAATTTTTCTTCAAAACAAAGAAATTAATGCATTGATATAAAGTCAATGATATAATTCGTTTGATTTAAGGCAGAAATTTATTTGATTCGAACAAATATTTATTTGGTCCAAAGATATTTTGTTTGAATGAAACAAATTTTGTTTCATTTAAACAAATCATTTCTTTAAATCAAAGAAAGTCGTTCAAACAAATTATTTTCTTTGATTCAATAAAATCTTTTTTCTCAGTGTATCTGTCTGTAGTAGTCGGTCGTATACTCGATAACTCTCGATGAAATTAGCGGATTGAATTGAGCTTTGGCATACTTTATCGGAGCCGAAAAAGTAAGGACTTGAAAACTTGAAAAAAGTCAATATCTAAATTCCATTTTCCAGTTAAATTACACGAGATACAAAAAAGAAGTTATGATAGAAAATTGATTACTAAATAAAGATCTAGAAATGTTTTCTAAAAATATTTATATGTAGTCAAGGGAGAATTATCAAACTTACAATTAGTGGATGTCAGTTTTTATTGTTCTTTGTTTCCATCTTCAATCTAATTTTTCGTGATTTTGCTACCCCTCGACTTGATGTGTTCATGCCTTCCTCATTTCCGCGATTCAATAATATCTCCAAGGTCGGTGTTCGACTAAAAGAGGGTGAAAAAGAAAGGGACAGCTTCGCAATTGCTCAGTCTCCCTCAATATTTCAAGAAGCATTTTGTCAGTGAAATTAATGCTTCCAAAAAACATGTGTTTAAAGATAAATTTAGGTCAATAAAGTTCAATTTATCCACGTATAATCTTTAAAAAAGGGATGCGATGCTATATTTTTCATTTTTACAGTGAATTCCAAAAAAATCTCGAAGTGTCTGAAAAATATGACTCATATTTTCAAATATCATTTCACTGATATTTTCTTGTCCTTTATTTTTAACAATCCATACTTCATATATTAATGAAAGTTGAAACTATTTTTTGTAAAACAACACAATTCAATTACTTTTTAATATGTTTGACATGACTAAAGAATAGGGGAATGAGGTTATCGAGGCGACGGAAATAAACAATTTTTTAATACACATGTCTTGTTTTTAGCTCTATAATTACATCATTGAGTTTGTATTGTATAAACAAGAGTTTACGTAGTTCGTTTACCCCTTTCATATCGCAAAATTAATAGAACTCATTTCTGATTAACATAATTTTTTCGACGCCTAGCCGACACCGATAAATTCTTTAATTTACCAGCACTCAGTGATTAAAACTTAAGAAAATTAACTCATTAAGAAATTCATGAGTAATAAAGTTCAAGAAATGAGAGACTAATTAATCAACACTGTTAGAAATTTCATCAAATTTAACTACTTTGCATTCACTGTGGTTGAAAATTAATTTACTTCTTGTTTGAGAATTCATTTATTTTGCTTGGGAATTGATGGATTATTAATTGACTTTTGGTTTTTCTAAGATTTTATTTCAATATTTTATTCAATTATTTTTTTTTTTAAATATACAAAACTTCTGACCTTTTCCTATATCTTCCTCACAAAACCGATTTATTTTTCAAGGTAGAAGTCAATGCTTTAAAAGAAGATCAAATCTCGATTGCAAATTCTTGTTGATGAATGACACGAGGGTTAAAAAATCGCTGGTGAAAAATGAAGTGAAGAGTGGAGAATGGAGTTTTTATAAGAATTGCGACAATAATATTTATTAGAGATAGTTTGCGGTATTGAGAGGACTTATAAGGTTAGGCAGGAAACAAAGACTCGAGTAGGTATAGTCTCACCCTTTCCAAATCCTCAGAGCCGTCGCCCTCGTCCTACGACCTATGCAGACGGATCAGTCCTTTGGCCAGCAGAAGGGCTTGGCGGCATATAAACGTGGAGTGAGATGATCGGTGGGATGAGGGGAAAGGGATTTACGGAGGGCAGGGAAAAATGAAGGAGAGAAGAAGGGGGAGGGGGATCAGGGCTGTGACCGAGTAGGATCAACGCACGCTCTAAACCTTGAGAACTTCTCTCATTTTCATCCTTCCTCCCATTTGCGATATCCCCACTCCCTTTCAATTCTACCCTCAGCCCTTGCAAAACTCTAGACATGTCTAAACACGCAAAAAATGTTTTCTCTATAATTTTATTTAATTCAATATTTTCCCTACAACCACTCTACATATTCATGTATTATTTATCAAACGAAATGTAGTAAAATTCAACGTATAAAATGAAATTTTACAAATTGAAAATGTCTGAAGGAAACTTAAATTTTATTGTTTATATAAAACTAATAATCGTGTAAAAAAGAGATATATTAAAAAATAAATGTCAATTGTTCTTAATTATTTTTGTTAATTATTCTGGATTTTTTACATTCTCAAAAATGAGAAGGTATTAGTTTTATGTGAAAAATGACTCGAAATTTTTATTAAATCTTTACGTTTTGAGTCAGAAAAAACGGTTATTTTGACGAAAGTCTCTGTCTGTCTGTCTGCTGTAGCAGATTTCGTATAATTGATAAATCTCGATAGAATTATCGGATTGAATTGAGCTTTGATATACTAGTTTTGGATAGTTCTCATAAATCTCTACTAATTATCCAAATAACATTTCTCAAATTTCGATTAAACTAAAATTAGAAAAGTTACAGTATGTTAAAGCTTGAAAGAAGTCAATGTCTAAATTCCATTCTTCAGTTAAATTATACGAAATACGAAAAAAAGTTACTCCATAAAGATTTACAAGTTTGAATTGTAACATTTTTTCATAAGATGTATATTTTTCTTTTTAATTTAAAAAAATATTATTAAAGTTTTAAAATTCCATTTTTTAACAATAATATTGGAAATACCAAAAAAACGTAAGAATACAAAGTTGTTCGTTTTAATAAGGTCTACAAATTTTGTTTGACATAGTTTCTGATAAAACGTATATTTTTCATTTTAATTTCAAAAAATACGATTAAAATTGAAAAATTCCATTATTTAAACAAAATATGTGTCATACGAAAAAAACGCTAAAATGGAAAATTATTTGCCTAAATGAGGTCTACAAATTCTCAATAGGACATTTTTTGACAAGATATATATTTTATGTTTTGATTTTAAATATTGAAAATTAAAGATTCTATTTTTTAATGAAAATATGTGAAATACAAAATAACCGTTAAAATAAAAGATCGTTTGCTTGAAAACAGTCTACGAATTTTTTTTCTTAGATGTTTGGAAGAAAATATATTTTTTTTAATCATCTGAATTATTAGAAAGTCAATCATTCAATTCTATTTAGTTAAAAAACTAATGATTCAAATTAAGTTAGTGGAAAATTATGATGATGAAATTTGAATATATATATATGGAGAAAATAATAAGAAGCGGGTGCGACTCATGAACTTACTAATACAATTGCATTAAGACAATATGAAGGACGATGCATTTTCGCAGACACTTGGAAATCGTGAGAAAACATTCTACACTTATTTGCTACTTTACCGAGTTTTATATTCTTATCAGACGCAATTTTTAAAATTTTGATTTATCTAGAAGACATGGATTTTATTTATTAAATACATTGTATTCATTCCAGTAATAAATGTGATTTTACTTTTTCTTAAACAAAGAAATTTACCAATTATAATGCATTAGTTTAACTTTTAATGAAATTGCTCTATCATTTATGTATTATTATTATCTTAGACATTGATGACTTTTTTGTGAAAATCAAAAAGAATGTTTTTTTTATCACCGTGGATAGTAAAAGAGGAGTGATCCTTCTGGATTTACTTGAGAGCTTATTTCTGGTTATTTAGGGAAGCAATATGGCGCCCAAGTATCCTTGATCTTTTCCCTAAGTTGAAACATTCGCAACCGGAAGTTTATCAAAAGATTGATGAAGCAATCGTGTCAAGATTCAACGATAACTCCGTAAATTTCTTGTTTACTTTTTCATAATTCAATGCCTTTTAATCCATTTATATTTAATATCTTGAAATTAATAATAATAATAATAATAATAATAATAATAATAATAAATTTAAAAGTACAAAAATATGAAAATAAATGTAAGAATGAGAAATTTGATTTTTTCACTTTTTATCCTAAAATATAACGCAATTTTAACACCAAATAATATTTCTATACAACAGCAGCTGCAACTGGAGCAGGTCAAACCCTTTTGGAATCATTGACCACAAATGGAAATTTTACATATGTATGTAATAGTGAAATTATAACAGCTGCTGTTTACGCAAAACCCTTGCCTTAAAAGAGGAAATTCGTTGACAGATGTGCCGATTTTTAGGAGAATACATCATGCAAGCATTCATATTTTCGTAACCCGTACATAACATTCCATCTGCCTAGGAGATGCACCTATCTTGTTTCAAATGCAATCGTCGACCAGACTCCGGCATGCATTGTAAATTATCTGTAACTTGAGATTTAGATTCCAAACAATACTAAGACTGACCTAACGATTCATGGGACATGTAACTTTTGGATGGTGACCTGTTATCTTTACTGTAAATCTGAATTAGTACAAAATGACACACTTGTTCACTTTAGTGTGAATTTACTAATTATTAGACATTTTCTACTAATTCTATTTGTAGTTATAAATTTTTTTGTAAGTAATTTGTAAAAAAGTTACTAATAAGTAGTAGGAATTTTCATCAAATTGAATCAGTGTTTAACAATTTAGATTTAATGAGTTCACTTCGAAATCGATATTTTTTTAGAAAGATTTATAAAAATGAGTAAAATATTATTATCGTTGATTGTAACTAATTTTGGAAAGAATCTCAAAGTGAACTTCAGAAAATATCACTTTAAATTAAAATTGTTTATTTAAATATATTTATTCAAGACTTGTATTTTTTCTTTAATTTTGAATAAAAAATGCAATTTCCACTCAATCTTAACAATTCAGTGGTGATTTAATCCTTAATAGCTTCTCTGCAACTATTTTTGCTTTCTTTATTGGCAATTTTTTATTGATTATAATAAAATAATTAATTTGTGAAAAAAAAATTTTAAAAACTATTTTTATCTTAATAAAATCCAACCAAAGAGAATTCCCGTGCAGAAATTGTCTCGACTATGCCCTGCTAACGGTCGGGTCCTGGCCGGGCAATAGCCAGGTAACTTTTACCCAACCGGGGCCTGGTCGGGCCTTGCCCGCGCAGTTGTTTGAAAAATTCTCCCCAACCAGGGCCTGGTCAGACTACGGCCATGCAAGTTGCTTTACGGTTTCCGCCCGGGCACCGGACGGGACCCGACCAGGTCGTCTGCTTGTTTCGAAATTTGCATTTTTATGAATATGCCAACAAGTTTTATAAAAATAATGTATCTATAATATATTAAATCAGATGTTAAAATATATGTGAGACCAAAAATTGTGTAGAAAAATTTAAAAACACAACTTTTGCCAGATATACTTACAGGTTTGAACCTTCATTGAACGATGACAGAAAATTTTGTTTTACAAGATAATTAATTATTATGTTTATATTTGGGGTCCTTTAAATATAGAATCGGCCATAAACAAACCACTATTGTTTAATTTTCTTGTGCAAAAACTAATCATTTCGTTTTCTAAAAAATATTTTCCATCGTCCAATGAACGTTCAGGATTGTAAGTACGTTTTTGCCACTGAAGTTGCAACCATGATGTCTTAACCTCAAAGTTTTCGTGCATGTTAACATTCTTGGGAATTCACTGTAAATTATAACGTATAGTATCGGTTTAAATAATGGATAAACGTATTCGTGATGTAAATCATAGGCATTCTAAGAAGCGCAGGTTAATAAAAAATAGTTTAATTTTACATGATTTAATCGATATCGACATAGATGATTTTGATAGTGAAATTGAGACTCCCATTACACCTTTGGGTAAGTTCTGTTTGTATGTTTTGACATATATTTATGTTTAAATAATCAAAAATGTTTTATTTTTGTATCACAAAAGGCCATGAAGAAAACTTTGATCACGAAATTCACCAGGACAATAATGAGCAAGAGCCTATTATAAGTGAAGATCTTGCTGATAAAATTCAATACATTCAACAAATGAACTTGATTTAATTCAAAGATTTGTCGCGACAAATATATTATGTATGACTAATAAATAGCAATTAAAAATGTATAATTTTCTGCTTTTATTTTAATATTTTAAAGTAATTTAGAGGATTACATCTTATACGTATACCTGGCCAGGGACTGGCAGGGTACAGACCGGAAACTATCCGGTACCCGATCGAGGATTAACCGGGCTCCTAGCCCAACCGGGGCGCGCTTGATTCCCCGTGACGAAAATGACCGCGCCCTGTCCGGTATACCCGGCCGGGGCCCTGATATTATCCAGGCTGATTATCCGGGGCCCGGCCAGGGCCCGATAAAAACCGGTTTAAATTTCTACACGGGTTGTAGAGCATCTTTTAAAAAATCAAATTAGTTCTGAATCACTCAAATTACGAAAAAATTGTATCTTTCACTTGAAGCAGAGAAAAACATGAAACGTTAAAAAAAATTTTTTCTTAAAACTAGTTACAATATTAACAATGAGAACATTTTCCTTGATTTTGTTAAAATGAACGACTTTAAGGTTAAGAGAACACTTGAACATGATTGAATAATGTATCAAAAAATTTGAAACAAAATTTCAAAAATTGAGTAATTTTGGATATTCAACTTGAATAAATCAAGAGTTTCCACTTCAAGAATCTGGAGTAAGAAAGAGAAATAGGCAAATAAGTGAGGTACTCGGATCACTTTACAGCCGAAAAGAATAATTCGACCCTTTTGGCACTTTCCTACTTGTGGCTATTCATCCCTTGAGTTTTGTAAATATTGGCGAGCCTTTCTCACGAGAATTGAACCAAGAATACGAGTAGCGTCGGTTCGACAATCACCTGTTGTTGGTCCAACCCTCCCATCGAAATCCGGAAAAATGTGCTTCATGAAAATCAACCCTTTTTAAAATGGAATCCCTGGGATCTTATGCCTATACATTCAAGATTTTTTATTCTGCATCTTCCTTTCTAGCTAAAAATTATTTAGTGTAATTTGACAGATTTTAAATCAGTGATTCACTTTTTGATATCCAATCTGTTATTTTTAATTAAGAGAACATTTGAAGATTTGGAAAATTGACAAGTGTGGATAATAATAATAATAATAATAATAATAATAATAATAATAATAATAATAATAGTATATCGGATTGAAGAATTTAAATTATATAAATAAATAATTTTAAAATAATTATGAAGTTGTAAATATATATTATAAGTTGTAAAAAACATATGATTTAGAAATATCAAAACGAAAATCGCAGCATAATTAAAAAATTGTTAGCCAAAATGTAGAAAATTGAGAAATTATAAAAAACTAAATTTCACTATATTTTTTAGTCTGATGATTTTTCAATTCTACATCGTTGAAATGCAGTAATTAATCACTTTATGTGCAGTCACACTAACACATGCCAAAAAATTTGAAGTGGTGGTTTTTCTCAAAGAGGCCGAACCCCTTTCACGTTTCACAATTTTACGTAAAGGGGTACGCCAGATGTAAATTTCCACGTCTTTCCTAGACCGAAAATCAGACACAGGCGCGGTTAATCCGGATCATCTGTCAGGGTTTACCTCACAATGGTTTTTCGATGAATTGCATAGTTTGAGAATTCGCGGCACTTTTACTCAACAAAATGTTACACATGAAAGGATTACGCAGCATATAAAATCAGCAGATGCTTCGAGGACATTTCCCTTTTCCACAAAGCCGGAATTTGTGCTATTCATATTACAGTGCATCAGTAATAAGATTAGTCGCGCAGCTATTCTTTCCAAGTTTTTTTTTAAATTCAACCCATTACTTTTATTTATGAATAATTTATTTCAAAAATTATTGAATACTAAATCTATAACTTTATTTACTGTTTCATCAGCTGAAGCTGATATAAAAATTGCTTATTAATTGAATTATACTGTCAACATAATAATAGCTATATAAAATGATCGATGATTCATAGAAAATTTGAATTATATTAAGTAAGAGAAAAGATTATTTTCCATGAATAAAATTGGAAATGCAGAAAAATAATGCATTTGACAATTTTATTTTTAGCCTAACTTTTTTCTTTTCGCTTCATACCAAATTTTTAAAAATGATGGGATTCTAATAAATCACGATCATTTTTTCAGCAAAAAGATTCTCTACAACTTGACCATTAACAATTTTCAAAAATGAATAAATTATTACCAAATCCAGCAATTTGTTTATATGAATTTTGTTTTAGAAAATTGATTTTCAATGATTTCAGCTAAAAATTGTGAAGATTTTTTTTCCTGAAAAAATGATTCGTGATTTATTTGAATCACATCATTTTGTGAAATTTGGTATGAAGTGATAAGGAAAAAGTTCGGCAAAAATAAAAATTTGTAAAATACATTATTTTTCTGCATTTTAATTTTTTTTTCATGGAAAATAACCTTTTTTCTTTGAAATTAGCCCTTCAATAATAATATTGCTATTCTTGAAAGGAAAATTATCTATTTTTGCCTGAGGTCAAATTTTCGTGAATGAACTACCTTAAAATTTTAATAATTGTTCAAAGACGAGTCTAGATCCCATATATTTAACAAAATTTAGATGTTATAAGGCCAAGGTTTTCAAACAACTTCCCCAATCCTACTAAATTATTAGCATTTGTATAAATTATTTTTAAATACGTAACTGTATACGTAACATATACATAAGTGCATAAAACTTTAGTTACCAAAAATGTAAACTTTTTTTAGTTGCAACGTTTGGAAATAGGCATTGGAAAATTTGGCAATTTCCAGATGAAAATTAAGAGATATTTTCTCAATTTTACCAAAAAATAACTGTATTTTCTTAAATTTTATATTAATTTTACGAAATTATAACTGCTTCTAACTTTGGTTACATGTTTTGGAAAATTTTCATAGAAATTTCAAAAAGTGTGGTTATAACATAAAAAGTTATCCAAGAGACGCAATAGTTAACTACTTTAGTTAGTTATCTTGAAGATATTTTTTTCCAGTTTTTCAAAGAATTTCTGGTGTTAATTTTGTTGGATTTTCTTAAGAATTGTTTACGGGTACTTTTAGTTATTTATTTCAAAGAATTTTCATGTGCAATCTCATGTTAGAAGTAATTATATGCTCAACTCACGAACAAACCCCATTGCTCATTTTAACAAAATTCAAATAAGTCACAATTAACACTTTAATTCCTTTGTGTAAAGTGTTTTCAAGATGTTACATAATTTACTAAGCTTTTGATAATTACAATGAATGTTTATCACTTAGAATTTTAATTGCAATGTTACTTTGTTAGCTTCAAAAATTTCTTTACTCAAAGCATGTAAACATGATTACATGTAAAGTTTTTTAAGAAATCTCTTTTTTGTATTTTATAGAAATTAATGTTTAATTGATGAGGACTCCGATCAGAGTCGAGTCGTTTGAAAAAATGCAACTTAACGTTTTATTAAGGGGATCCGCTACCTTTAATATATTTATTTTTTGAGTTTAGACCTTCCATATAATTTTTTTTTGTGTTTAGTACCTTTATTTAGAAAGATTTTGGTTTTTTTTTTTAAATTCCAGCACCTTTATGTATTTTTAAATGAAAAATGTTAAGTTTTTTTTTACATTTTTTGACTTTGAATAACTTTTTTGATTTTGAACCAATTGTCATGATATATTTTTTATTTGATTCCTTACAGTGTGTAGCAACTTTTTGGATATGGAAAGCACTCTAGCTAAAAAATAGCTACAATTTCTTTTTTATATTTTGGGATATTTTTTTTATTTGTAACTTTTTCCAGTCATGTTACCTTATTTTACATACCCAAAAAATTGTTATACCTTGTAAGGAACAAAATAAAAAAAAAATCATGACAATTGATTAAAAAACAAAAAAGTTATTTAAAGTAAAAAAATACCCAAACAGCAAAAAAATTTAGTTTAAAAATACATAAAGGTGCTGGATTTTTAAAAAACTCCAAAAATTTTCTAAATAAAGGTACTAAACACAAGACAAATTATATGAAAGATCTAAAATCAAAAAATTAAAAAAATATTTTTAATTTAATTCTGGACCCTAAAGCCAAGTTAGAACATTAACAACGATTTAAATTATATTATTGAGGGTCGATATAAATCTACTTATGATTACATGAAAAATTAAAAGACTTTCCAATACTTGCAAGCTTTAGCCCAAGTGTAGATAACAGCAGATCACTTACCTGAAACAATAAAAAAAACGTGCTTGGTAAAAATTACGATCTCGTTTAGGTCCAAGTTTTATTACTTAGATATTATGGCATTGTGTAAGTGGCATTAGCCATTAGCGTCAAATAATTGTTGAGCGCATAAGCACAAGCCCTTCGTGCATGTCAGGTAAAAGAATAAGAGCCCTTAAATCGAATTTTACGATGTAGTTCGTGCACTTCTTAAATCGAGTTCCCTTCGTTAACTGATATCAATTATGCTTGAAATGATCTCAGCTCCGGGCATATAATCTTCATCCACTCAATAAATTGTCTTCTCAAGAGCTTAATTGGCCTCACTAGGTGAAAACATTACGTATTAATTGCTGGGCAGATGCATCTTGCATGAATGCAGTTGAAGATCCGAATGGAAAAATCGAAAATTAACCTTGATCAGTAAATCATTCAATGCACAAAACAAAAGTCTAATTAAAAAGACTTCTTGATGAAGACAAGCTAATGAATAGTATATTGTACAACTAGAGAAAAGAATTTTTATATTGAGAGTGTGAAATTTGATGCCCTTGCTTTGCTCCGACATCAAACTTCACACTCGCAAAATAACTTTTTTTCACAACTCGTGTCCGCAAAATTCGATATTTGTCATCTGTAGAGCAATGCGAATGTAGCCAATTAAACGCGATCTTTTTTTCCTCACTAGTGAAGAAAATACGATTTTCTCAATGGCAAAGTGTTGGGAGAGAAAAAGTGGCATATTTACCTCTCGATTTCTTGTTGTTTGCTTTGGGTTCTGCAGCCAACTTCAATTCAGTTTACAAAATGGCGTCGTGCTTGCAAAATACGGCAGATGAAATGAAATAAAATGCACTTTATGACCCACTATAGTAGAAATAGTATATTGCATTACAAGGGACGAAACACAGCGATTGCAAACGAGTGTGAAGTTGGCTGCCCGAGCGAAGCGAGGGCTGCAGTCACACGAGTTTCATTCGCTGTGTTTTGTTTCGAGTAATGCATACTATTTTTCATAGAAACTGTTTTGAGAATATGATTTTCGGTACCTGTGAAGCGGGACGAAAGTGTGGTTTGCAACCCTACCTTTAAAGTTTTGCCCCTAGGGTTGAAAATCGCAGTTTCGTCCCGCTTCGCAGATACCGAAAATCGGATTTTCAAAAGAGGCGCTATGAAAAACATTGTTACCCCCCTC
This sequence comes from Diplolepis rosae, assembly GCA_030998225.1. Lineage (NCBI taxonomy): Eukaryota > Metazoa > Arthropoda > Insecta > Hymenoptera > Diplolepididae > Diplolepis > Diplolepis rosae. The sequence goes on along the minus strand of JAPYXD010000723.1, from coordinate 23,537,382 downwards.
TCTAAATGGGAGAAGCAAAAAAATATGCCTAAAACATTTGGTATCTTTTTCTGATTGATAATTGTTGAATTTTTTTTTCAATGAACAGAAAGTAACTGAATATGAAGAAGGATTCCAGGCAAAACCTTTTTTCCCTTTTCTAAAGAATCTAAGGGCGCGTGTCGAGATTATGGCAGATGCAACTGCCAACACGTTCTTTTCATTACTAGGCATTATGCAATACCGAAAAACTGCTTATTATGCGAAAAGACCATCCTACAAATTTTATTGTAGACTTCGATGCGAACCTATAGGATGCAATGCGAGCTATGATTGACAGACAAATGATATCTCGAACGGTGAATCGATATCTGGTTGCCACAACACGTGCCAGTCTGCTTTGCTTCCGGGTTACCGGTTAAATAAAGAAAATTCTTACAACCCTTTTTTATGCTTTATAAAATTTTTTAAAATTTTGTCCAGAAAAAATATCGATAAAATATATTTCAAATATTTGTTTATTGAATTTAAGAACAATATATATGTATATATGTATATGTATTCGATTTTTTAAAACATATATGTTTGATTTATTTGAATTATTAAGGAATGAAAGGCTGAGAGGAATTTTTGTTGTTGAATTAGAATCTGCATGGAATGTATCGTTCGGGATTTACGTTACCCTTAAATACAGGCGAAAGGTCTTTTGTTGAATGGTTTTTGGTCGACAGTGATGGTTCCGAATGAATACGTCACCATCCAATGATTGATCCATCTATGAACCCAGACATGAATACGTGACCTCCGTATGCAAATACCCCGTCTGTAAATATCTTATGCGCTTTTAACAACCATAACTCCTCATCTTATTTCAAAATGTACATTTTAATACTGTAAAGATTTTTCAAGTAGGAATTTAATATTACTTGCTTTATTTTTATTTGATATTAAAAATATTATTAGCATATATAACATAGTAAAACTCTTTATTAAACAGTTAATAAATAAATTTGTTAACTGGTAGTATATTTTTTTAACAAAAGATATAGTTTTGGTCTTTGCAGCAATTTTATAATCTTTGTGATAGATTTAAGAATAATGTTTTCCCCTGGTCTATTCAATTAATCTTTTGATACATTTTTTATGTCTAAAATATGGCCATAAAATTCGAAGGCTGCACGTTTGGTTCAGTTGGTAAAGAATCCAAGTGGATCCATCTGTCAGATATGATGATTTCTTTACATAAAAAGACACGCGCCACGTAATACAAATCCTTTGGAGAAAAAACCTTACGTAACAGATGTAACGGAGGAGGCTCGTGGCAACTTCCGCCTGGAGAAGCCTCATGAAAACACCGGAAGACTATTCGATAAGTTGCTTTCCATGATCACATAACACCATAAACCACTCAAATGTTCGTCTCAAAGATCCATTAACCTGTATAGACACCTGGCAACAATTTCTTTGTCAAGAGATCTCTATTTAAATTCTAAATACCATCAAGATTCTTTTAACAAATTGTAAAAATACCCTTTCTCCATTCTTAGGGAAATTTTTATTAGATTTAATATACTAGTGTGTGAAACAGATATGCACTACCATTACTGAAAAAAAAAGTCAAAGTGGTTTGAAATACACAAATTTTGTCAAGCATTTCTAACTGAAATAATAATCTGGAATTCACCGACTTAATTGTTATTTATAATTAAAGTGCTGCTATTATACGGATGGTGCATTTTATAAAATTGACTCTAAATATTAGAATTTCAACCTCTAGTGCAAATGTTTATAGGTTAGATCTGATATATTCTCTTGATTGAGCTTTCCCAGTTAAAATCCATTTTAATTTGTGCTTAAAATGGGGAATATACCATAATTTATAATTGGAAACCCAAAACTATATCCAAATATATTTCTAATTCGTAAAAATGTAAATGTAAATTCGTAAATGTAAAAACGTCACCAATTATATACGATCGCTTTATAATTAAAATAATAATTTAAACAAATTTTGCAGAGAAGACAGTAATGCGTTACATTTTCCTGCATTGCTGTCTTCTTTGGAAATTTTTAAAAAATTATTATTTTATTAATAAAGCGGTCGTATATAATTGGTAATGACAGACCTTACCACACGGATGAAAGAGGATAATTAAAAAGACCTAAAATTAATCTTATCTGACATTCCATAAAAATGTCAGTTTTAATCTTTTAATTTTTCCATTAAAGAATTATTGACCTAGGCTAATGACAAACTCAATAAGCAAGCATAAAGTTTGATCGATTGTTTTATCAGATAGAGATAATCGTATCGGTGAGATTGATCATGGAAGATACAATTTTGAAAAATCTCTTAACAGGACTTATTTCCTTTTTTCAATTTTTATCATGCCAAGTTATTTAGTAAAATTTCTATAATTTTAAAACTACTGATATTATTTTTATTTTTGAAAGGTACTAGACATGGAAATAATACTATAAAATCTATAGATCTAATGCTATTAATTGACAGAAAGCAAATACATATACTATAGATTTATTAGCGTTTCTCACGCAAAAATCTATTGTTTTCTCAGAGAATCAATTATTTTTGTTTCAAAAGGTCTGATTCAATTATCAATCAGAATGATTGATTTTAATCCCCAAACCCATATTAATCTGTGAAATTTGTTATTAAAATCTTAAATTTGTCAAGTTTGATAAATTACTGGAGGATTAACAAATCAAATAAATAATTCTAATGCGCTCACTCGAATTTTCAAAACTGGAAGAATGATTTTCGCTTTTATTAATCAATTGTTTTCTTTTATTTGTTTAAAAAAATATCTACTTTGATATAAATATAAATACGAAATACCTTTTTTCTTTTGGCATTTTCATGAGCTTCGATTTGAAATACTATTTTTTTGATCAAATATTCAAAATTCTACACAACCTAATGAGTTATGGAATGACAGTATTTTCACAAAAGTAACGACATCTATAGAAAACGAAGAGAATCATAGATTTTCCAGGTTGCATTAGAGGGACATCTGTGGGCCCAATTTCGAGGCTAGAACGATTTTGGGCCTTACCCTATGCGTGCAATCTAAAATATATCAAATTAATTATAAATATTATTGTTTCTAAAAACTGCAAAAGAAATTTGTTTTTTCATTTATGTCGTCAAGTTGAAAGAGCATAAGTTAAAAAGAAAAGCCCTTTAAAGAAAGAAATAATTCATTTAATATGAATGAGTTTCTGACTTGCCAGTTTGCTTTTAATTAACATGAAAAGTTTAATCCACTTCGAGTAATGATTCATTGAGAACGATTATAAAACATCGATGAACCATTGAGCACTGCATTCATTATTTATACGTTTCTTAGTCATCGATTCGTATTGCAAGTGCAAGTTCAAACATCCTACACCGTTGAACAAAGTTTTCGTAAATTCTATAGCAGGCATATTCCATAAATATTTTGTTTCATTTACTCTCGATTGTTATGTAGCAAAATGAAGAATCTCATGTTCATGATATAAAAGAGTTACTGATAAATTTGGAAAATTGCGAAATGATCATTAAGACTTGACAGGAATTTATTGGCCTTGAATGGAATTTTAAAAGACAGAATAAAATTTACAAGAATTTGATAAGTTTCAGAAGAATTCTAGGAACTTCAAAATACTCCATAGAACTTCACACGGAATCATTGCACATGCACGAGGAAGTTTCAGAAAATTTTAAGTCTTTTGATAACATTTTACAGGAAATTGATAAAATTAAAGAGAACGTAAGGAGGCAAAAAAAAAACTCCAATAGACTTCAGGATGCTCGGCAAAAATCGGGAAAAGATTTTCCAAGACTTTATAATCTGATTAGAACTGAAATTTTATTAAAATAAGATGCTCAAGAAGGTATTAAAGATTTAAAGATGAATTTGGAAAACTGCAAAATGATTAATAAGACTATAGAATATCATTGGAATTCAGTGGGACTTCAAAACACAAAAAAAATTTTACGAGACTTAGCAGACTTTTTAAGAGAGATTCAAGGGATTTTAAGATTCTTCATAGGAATTGTTACGGAATTATTGCGCATGTACAAGATTTCAAGATACCAATGAAGATTTCAAAAATATTCAGGAATAATAGGACTTTATACGATATTATTACACTCGGACAATATTTTAAGACAGTGACAAAAATACAAAAGATTTAAAAAATAATATGATTTTAGAAGATTTAGGGAAATTGTTATATTATGATACAATTTTTCTAGAAAATTGATGGAATTAAAATGAACAAAGGATGCGAGAAGAAACTCCGATAGACTTCAAAATACTCAGTAAAAATGATAAAAAGACTTTTCAAGAATTTAGAAACTTAATTTGAAACTGAAATATCCCCGGGAATATCTCTGGGACAAAAAGTTTTACTATGATTTTTAATATTTGAAATTATACTATCAGTCGTCTTTTATTAAAGAAAAAACATTAATGTTTATAAAAAAAGTTTTGAACTTACGAAAAATAATACTTTTAATAATGTTTTTGTGATAGAATTTTTCTTTTCTTTCTATTATGAATCATGGCTTATTTTTTTGGGAGGAAGTATTCTCTACAACTCTACTGTTTTGAATTTTTAAAATATGTAAAAATCTTCAAATATAGTTATTTAAATAAAAATGATTTTTTTTAAAATTCTTTTAACGATTCCAGTCACTGAAAAATTTTTTCTTAAAATTGGAAACAGTAGAGTTGTAGAGAATTCTTGTCCCGAAAGAATAAGCCATGATTTATAAAAATCTAATCATTTTTAAAAAAATATTAAGAAGCGACAGTGAGGAAAAATTCGATTACAAAAAAACATTATTAAATGTTATAACGTGAAATGTTTGACAACATATCCATTGTTTTATTGGCCCAAAAATTACAAAATTTTTTATTTTTTAAATTCTTGTTGTTTTGGCATAGGGTTTCTCGTAAGTTTCAAATTTTTTTAATCAAAAATAATGTTTTTCCTTTCATAAAACACATCTGATAATATCATTTCAGGTCTTAAAATCTCAGAAAAACATTTTCCCACAGACCTGATTTCTGACACGTCAAGTACCTGAAAGGAATCCTGACAAGAATTCAATAAATGCAAGATGAATGTAGAAAATCGGTAGCACTTTTTAGGGAATTGTTTTATTTGAATAGGTCATAAAAACACTAGAGAGTCTCAGAAGACTTTAAAGACTCGAAATAATTCAAAGTTCTGGAATTTGGTCTCAAGAGGACTTGGATTCAACAGGCATAAGAAGAGTACGTTTAGATAACAAGCAGGAAGGAAATCAGTGTCATAGGATTGGACATTGGGTCCATCCTGACACGAGAGGGAAGGGTATACTGGATACAATGCAGTCTGGGATGCACGTGTGTGGCGTGAACAGAGCTTAATGGTAATAAAAGGAGACCACACGGTACATTGCACCCCTATGTCTGAGGGGGTTGGATCGATTCGGGCGTTGGCGCCGAGGTCACCGGCTCGCCTTGCTCGGAGTAATGACCCTCACCCAGTGCAATGCAATGGCATCGCACTACTACTTGCATAACCCTCAACTAGGAGAAGGGAGCATGACGCAGGGAGGGGGTTGCGAATTGCGAACGATCTCGCATTACGATGTAACCACCCCCCAACAACCATGTCATAAAGCTTGCTCGCTCATTTCGCGACTCAGGGAGAATGTGAACAGGAAAGTAGGCAAGATTTCCACCAGTGGTGTCAAATCTAAAGGAGCTCTACCCTTAAGGGCATGTGATATTTAAGAAAAATAGCAATTTCATCTGAACAAATTGCTTCAATTCTACATGTTTACCTTCAAAATACATTATATTTTTTTTTGAGGTAGTACGATCACGAAAATTAGACCTCAGGCAAAAATAGATAATGTTGCTTTCAAGAATAGCAATATTATTATTGAAGGGCTAGCTTGAAAGAGAAAAGATTATTTTTTATGAACAAAATTTGAAACACAAAAAAATAATGTTATTAATAAATTTTATTTTTGCCCAAACTTATTTTCTTATCGCTTCGAGCCAAATTTTTCAAAATGATGCGATTCTAATAAATCACGGTTCATTTTTTTAGGAAACAGATTCTCTACAACTTGACTGTTTCCGATTTTTGAAAATAAATTCTTCAATAGCTGAAATTATAAAAAAACAATTTTTTAAAACAAAATTTTTATAAACAAATTGATGTATTTGCTAATAATTAATTCAATTTCAAAAATAGGAAACTGTCAAGTTATAGAGAATCTTTTTTCTAAAAAAATGAACCGTGATTTATTAGAATCGCGTTATTTTTAAATATTTGGCTCGAAGCGATAAGAAAATAAGTTTGGGCAAAAATAAAATTTATTAATAACATTATTTTTTTGTGTTTCAAATTTTTTCATCAAAAATAATCTTTTCTTTTTCAAATTAGCCCTTCAATAATAATATTGCTATTCTTGAAAGCAACATTATCTATTTTTGCCTGAGGTCTAATTTTCGTGATAGTACTACCTTAAATTTGGAGAATGGTAGAGAAGATGAAAACGGAAATAGATAGACGAATTTTGGTTTTGATAATAAAGAAAAAAATTTCGATAGATTTTGTAAAATTAATTTTTTTTTTCATTTTCCAATCTAAAAAATGTCTATCTACGTCCGTATTTATCTTCTTCACTATTTCCCAAATGTTCAAAAGAAAATTTAATTAATTTTGGATAAAAGCATGTGGAAACTGAAAATTCTGCAACTAGGGGAAAAAAAGGTTTATTTTGCGAGTGTGAAGCGAGGGTAACAATCAAAAGAATAAAATAATTTTTTTTTCTACTAGCGGGTCAAAAAGTGGATTTTAATTCTCCATGCGGAGCAAAAAAATCAATTTTCTGACCTTCTAGTACAAAAAATTCGTTTGCGACACGGGAAAAACATTAATTTAACTCGTAAATTTTTTTCCCCCTAGTTCCACAATATACTATTCCCGTATTGCGCACGATTTATTTTTCCATTGGGGGGGGGGGGGGGGCATGGATTTGTTTGCCCTGCAGAAGGCAATAAAATGCACATTATCATTATGATCTGCTAGTAGAAAAAATTTATTAATTTTCTGAGCATCACATGCCCTTAAGAGTGTCAGATCACATTTTAATTATTTTAGGAGGCTCTTTGATCAATCTTTTTCGAAATCAGATAAATTATTTATAATAAACAATACCACTTCTTATTAGTAGTGGGTAGTGGGATATAGATAAGATCCTCAAATATGGATTTCGCTCTTATAGGATGTTTTTCCTTCTAACAATTGTTTCGTCTACGTATGTTCGAGCACTGAATTCATGAACCTGTATAATAATAACAATGCTATACTTTTTTATATTTTGCTTTGTTTGTTTTTTTTGGATACTTACATAGGAAATAGAAAGTAATAAGAACTGTATTATGTAAGTCGTTCACGATTTGATTTATTTCTTATAAAATCGCGTATGACAGGGTTCGTATTTTAATCATCATTTTTTTAAATTATAAAAATTGTTTGAAGGTTGAAAAATTTTATTAGTAAAATAATTTATACTTTTACATGAGGTTATATAAGTATATTCACACTATAGATGAAAAAACATACAATGGGAGCAGAAAACCCCTAAACAAGGACTTTTCCACTTGCACTAGAGCAAGTCAGTAGTATTTGAACAGGATTCAATTTCTTTGTTACTAGTAAAGTAATTAATTTTTAGGATTAGGGTAAACTTTATATAATGATGTGATAGTTGGTCAATTTCTGATTTTATATCCCTTCAATTTCTGCACATAAATAGATAACAAAAATCAAGTCTCTGCATGGAGAAAAATGGATATTCAACTATTTGACAAGAATCTTATATGTTCAATTGTGATATCGAGATATTGAACTTTAGTATCTGAATATTCAGCTTTACTATCTAAAATACTGCAATAGGTTAATATTAATATTTCCAGTATTATAGCTGAATATTTAGATATTACAACGAAATGTATAAGACGTTTATCACATAGTTAAATATCTAGATATTGATATTGAATATCCATTTTTCCCCGTGTCGAAAACTAAGTTTTTCTATAATTTTGAGACTTGAAATAACATTATATCAGTCGTGTCTTGTGAAAGGAGAAAAAAAAGTTATGAGAAAAATTTAAAACATACGAAAAATAATACTTTGAATAATGTTTTTTGTAATAAAATTTTTCTTTACTATCGCATCTTAAACAAATTTTTTAAAAATGATTGGATTTTCATACATCTTAGCTTATTTTTTCAGGGAAAATATTCTCTACAACTCTATTGTTTCCAATTTTGAAAATATCTGTAATTTAAAAAAAAAAATCTTTTATCGATTTCAGCGACTGAAAAATTTACTTTTGAAATGGAAACAGTAGAGTTGTGGAAAATATTTTTTCCGTGAAAATAAGTTATGATTTATGAAAATCCAATCGTTTTTAAAAAATTGGTAAGAAGCTGTCGTAAAAGAAAATTCTATAAAAAAAAACATCATCAAAAGTATTATATTTTGTATTTTTAAATTTTTTTCATGTAAAGTAATGTTTCTTCTTTCACAAGATACGACTGATCATAGAAAAAATGGTTTTCCCAGAGACCTAATTTTGGGTACAACTACCTAAGCATATGTCACTGAATAAAATAATTAGGAATCACAATGTCCTTAAATGCACACAATTTTAAATAGTGAGTGAAACAATAACACTTGCAAGTTAGATCATAAAATAAAACTCATTTTCGTTAACCCTCGAGGAAATCTGATTGTACAACTCTGCACCCTTACTTAAATTATACGTCTGGTACAGCCCTGCGCTTTGTCCTCAATCCACCCCGCCCTACCTCACCGCGCTCCTAGCCATCGAAGCTGATGAAACACCCCTAACCTCCCACGACCACCCCCTGCATATCCAAGAGACCTTACACTTCGAACGAGACGAGGTCAATGCTTCAAGTGAACGACGCATTGTGCTTGCATTAACTTTATAGACATAGCTGAAGGGTTGGATTTACTGCCTCTAAGACTAAAATATTCAAGGAATTGATGGAAACGATGTCATCGACGATGTCTGAGTCAGAAATATTTAAAAATGGCAAAAACTTCTTTACATCAAAATGTCTCATGATATAGTGTGAAACTTGTGATAACCCTGCTGGAAAATTTGATTAAGTTTGTTACAGAAGCACAAACAAATGATTAAATTTATAAAATACTTATTAAATCTTATTGTTTTTTGTATCAAATTGAGTTTTTCTATCAAATTTAATCAAATTTTTTCTGTAAAGAAGAACATTTGAAATTTGACCTAATTACATGACTAAATATATAGGCGAATATATTTTGTGAGTAAAATAAAATTGGAAAATATAGACAATAATTAAGTGATTTAATCAGGTTGGTTGATGGCCTTGAAAAGGCTTACTTGAAAATTTTAAAAATGTATATCCTTTTTAAAAACTAAGAAGATTAAACGTTAAGAAATATTTTCAAACCTTTTGAATAAATATAATAAATTGTTCGAAATGACCATGGATTCCTAAAGATTGTTTATTTAGGGGAGATTTTTGATGAGTTGTTTATTTTGGATGAAAAGAGTCGAGTTGGTGATTTGATATCGGAAGTTCTGGAAAGTGTAACAACCCGAGGGAATTCTCTCGACTGGCCTTGTGCGCTTGTTCAGCGGATGACCCTGCGCGATTTGTAGCGCGCAGAAAGTGTCGATCAGGGAGGTTGGGACAGCAGGGGGGACTAGGTCATTCCTCCTGGGTTGCAGTGTCGTGGGGACGGGGGTCATTGCGAGACACTGAACCCTATACGAATAGCCAGGCATCCACCCTCGCTGCGCTGGTACGAACCGAGCCGAGCCGACTATCGACACTCCCACACCCTCGCTCGTTACGTGTAAAAGGGCTTCATCCTACAACCACATAGTACGCAATTGCGGAACGAGTTACGTAAATACATGCACACATACGTACCTCGATCAGCAATTTCCACCCGCCAGGTACGTACCTCAAGATTGGTATTTAGGAGCGAGAGGGCGTTTTTAGTTTCGCTCGTAAAATACACGTTTTGTGTTATGGACTTATGGAAATTCGCAAAGAAAATTCCTAAGGTCCAAATATATCGGAAAGACAGTTTTCACAGCACCTCTACCTTTGCTTCTAGGAATTCGCATGTCCAAATTAAAAGATTATAAAGGTAAATGACCCAGTGGTCGTCATTTTATTCTTGAAATTTGACATAGTAATGAAAAAACATTCTCATCGCGTGCAGCTCGCTTCGCTCGTAAATTTGAGCGCACCAGGGGCACGCGATTCGATCGTCGCGCTCGGTCTTATATTTTTCGCATAGATATAATTTATTTTATGTGCCTTCGACGCATAAACTCGTTTCTTCTCTACAGTTGAGAGTAGCGCAATGTTGTGTATTGCGCTACAGAGGAACGAAATGTAAAAAATGAAATGCGCATGCGCCTATAGCCATACAGCGGGGCACAATCTTCTTCTTATTCTTCGTACAGCGTTAGCACCCTACTGACAAAGCCTTGTACATTTGAACTGCGCATGTGTCTTTTAAAATCCATTACTACTACACAAGATCGATAATATCAAAATGGCTGGGACTAGTCGCGAAATATCAAGTGTAATGACGAGCGCCGCAAACAACTACAATACTAGATTAGATTCGAGTGTCCGCATAAAAACTCGTATACGCACCGAAGTCACATAAAATAGAATACGCGCCAATGTACACAATTCAGGAAATTACGAGACTCGCGACAATGCTCGCAGGACAGATCACGCCTCGGCTTTGTCTCGGCTTCGTCTTGGCTTTGCCTCAGCTACGTCTCGACTACGCCTTGGTTTCGATCTCCTGCGAGCATTGTCGCTCGTCGCGCAATAACCCTCATTGTGCGCCTAGGCACGTAATATACTATTATTTAATTTGATACTGAAGCTCAAGTCAATTTTATAATATTGTAGATGTGAATTACATTTTTACAAAGTTACTAAATTTTATTGATTCAAATAAAAAAAAGAAATTCAATTTACTTAAGGCTCTATCAGCCTTAAGGAACACATTTTTATCATGACACTCGCGCTCGATTTTTTATATACATTTCAGTAACTTTCTAGTAATTTACATGATTAAAAAAATGTATCTTCTTCCAAATATCTCAAAAGGGTAAAAAAATCATAGACTGTTTTTAAGCAAACGATTTTTTATTTTAACGCTTATTTTGTATCTTTCATGTTTTGGTTAAAAAAAAGAATTTTTTGATCTCCAGTATTTAAAATCAAAACATAAAATATACATCTTGTTAGAAAATTTCCTACTGAGAGTTTGTAGACATCATCTATAGGCAAATAATTTTTTCATTTTGACGTTTTTTTCGTATGTGACATATTTTTTTTATAAAATGGAATTTTTGGATTTTAATTGTATTTTTTGAAATTGGAACGAAATAGTATATTGTATCATATCTTTTTTAAAGTTTTCATATACAGTAACTTCCCTAATTTTGGTTTAATCGAAAAATGTTACTAGGATAATTAATAAATATTTATGAGCACTATCAGAAAGCAGTATTGAAATTTTGGATTTTTTCAAAAAGTTTTTTTCGAAAACACAAAAAATGATCTTATTTCCATAATTTTGGTCGGATGATACTGGTTAACGATGTCGTCCTTACTTTTTCAGCTCTGATGAAGTATGCCAAAGCTTAATCTAATCCGATAATTCTATCGAGAGTTATCGAGTATACGACCTACAAACAAACAGACGTACAGACACTCGTAAAAACCATTTTTTCAGACTCAGGGGGTCTCAAAACGTAAAGATTTGATGAAAAATTCTAGTCATTTTTCACATAAAACTAATATTCTCATATGATGAGAATGTAAAAATTTCAAATGAAGTATTTTACAACAATTTTATTGATAGTATGACTTAGTAAAATGGATTATAAAAAATTGTTAAAATCAATGATAATCCAATAAAATGTAAGATTATTTGTGTGCCAATTACTGCAACTAAGATACCGATTACTGGGGCATTTACCTTAACTGTTTACATTTTTATTTACCCACGCTAAGAAACTTGTTTCATTGTACCATCAAAAATTTGCTTCTCTCAAGAAAAATATTTGATTGCTATGCTGCTAACAAAACATTTTTTCGGGACAACTAAATTTCATTTAATATTTTCTAGTAATCACTTTAAACATTTTATTTAACGATATTGATTTATTACTTGAATATTTTTATTCAAAATAAAATTGTTCACACTTTCATTCTAAAGAACTCGATAAAAGAAGATTGAGTGCAAATAACAAAACAGAGAAAATATTCAATTTGACTAATTTTCTTTCGATTATCTGTCAAATTTTTCCTAAAATTTAGTTTTATTTGATTAAAATTTAAATAATTGAACATCTTCACTTTATCAAATTTATTTCTCCTAATTTCTACCTTGCACGATTTCTATTTTTATTTTCTATTTTGCATGATTTCCATATTTTCGATTTTCTTTTTACATATTTAACTTGATTCCTTTTCTTATTAATTCCTTTTTACCATGAAACAGTTTGTCCTTGCATAATTTCTATCTGACTGAATTGAAAAATCGAAAAAATAGGATTTATGTCAGTTGGAAATAACCCCAGAAAAAGCTTCTTTGATTAAAAAAAATATTATTGAAATTTCTCAGAATTTTGTTATGTTTCTTAAAGTTTCTTAAACTCTCGTTCTTTAAATTTCATGAAAAATCTATTAATCGCATAAAATACTATTTTATTTATATAGTTTTAACAGGATTAATTTTGTGACACGAAAACCTTTTAAATCATGTAGAATCTCTTTTCATTAGCAGTATCGTTGACATTAAGTCCAATTTAATTTCATTGATAAATATTGATATAACTATTTTATTTCTAATGATAATTCGTGAAATTATGTAGCAAATACCTAAGGAACGCTTTAAAAATTTGTCAAATTGTTTAAAACCTCTTAAAATTCCTTCAGGACTCTTAAAATTTTTTTTGAATGGATCGAAATTTTATAAAACGTTATAATGCTCTCTAAATTTGAATTAACGAAACTCACTAAGAATCAGAGAATTTTGAGAATTTATATATTTAATTATTAAAAATGGCCAAATTTCTAAAAAATCTCACATTATTCTAATATTTAAAATTTTAAGTATTTAAATTCAGCAAAGGTGAATCTTCAGCCTTATTTCAACTACATTTAATCTATATAAAGCTTCTGTCAGGATTAAATTTGCATTGCAAAGGGAAAGTAAAGTTCGTTGAAATTGGATGTGCGTTTTTATAGATGGGAAAGGCTTTCTTGTTTAGTTATAAATTACACAGATTATCGCTCGACTGAATGATTGAAATGGTCCTTAGTACAGTTCCATTTAAGAGAGTTCGCACTTCATACGTCATTAAGATTGTAATTAATGAGATATTTAAAGTATAAAGACAAAAGGTTCTAGTAGATGAAACTTTTAATTAATCATCAGACCTGAACAAAATTTTAATTTTAATTCTTAAAATAAATCTTCCAGCTGCTGATTTGAAATGAAAATTATATTTATCGGAATATTTAAGAAAATTAAAAGTCGATTTATTTTGAATGCAGTGTGTAAATAAAATAGACAATTAAAGGAATTCCAACTTTATAAATTTTTAGTAATTTGAATTGTTTTTTTCAAAACCTTTATCGGTTTACTGTCGATAATGGCCTCGAACACCGGATAACGAACAGACTCTAAAGCTCTAATCGAATCGTTGAGTCACAAATTAAGTTCTGCAATGACAATTACGATATCTCGATTGCCAAGGCCATTTAAACAATAAAAAAGTTTGTATTTCCATATGAGTTATCTAGATAATATATAAATTTGGAATCAGTGATTGATTTCCAGCTGAAACATTAGTTGTTTCGAGTCACACTCACTTAGAAATCAGTTAAAATCAACTGTTCAAATAGTTAGAATTGTGTCGCTGATTGAAATTGGTAGAAAAAAAACTATTGATTTAAATTAAGAGAATATGCTTTTTATATACTTCACTACAAATTGTCTCGGTCGTCAAGCAGTGTGCAGCTTTCAATGATCGAACAATGCAACAGGGATTGACTCATTCAGACAAGTTGAGTGATCGAATTAGTTGCGAGAATCGGTGAAAATATAAATTATATTAACAAAAAAGAAATGCCAGACTATGGCATTGAATTCTTGTAGTATAAGTCAGTCGTCCTTTGATTTCAAAACGTGCATAAGGTACTAAACGTCCCCGACTTCTAATTCCTAACAATGCACCTTTCAGACTGAATCACTTGAGAATTCCTTCGTCAAATATATACCTGCACGACGCATGCAAACATTTATTCAGGGAATGAAGAGCACCTAATTTTAATGCACTTAAGAACGAGTCTTTATGTTACGGTACATATGTGTTATTTTAAAATTATTTTCCCTGTCAATTCGTTATCTATAAAGTTCACCTTTGAACTGCTGTTTTTCGAAAGAAAATAAGAAAATAGGAGAGACGTGTGTTTATAAAGAATAAAATGAAGATTGCAAACTTTCCAGAGTTTTAATAATCACGATTTTAAGATTCACTATTTTATTCATCTCAATTCAAAAGCCAACATTTTAACCCATTAGCCTATTTTGACGACTTGAGTTTGCCATTTAAAAGATGGCCACTGCGTGGTTTGACGAATGTAACTCGCCTGTTCAAAAATCGGGGTTTGTAGCGGTTTAAAAAAAAATCTATAAATTCCATGATATTCTGTTGCATTTATTGAGGTTTTTGACCACCTACATAAATTTCCTGTTAAACTGAAAATTAAATTATATTTCTAGACAAGTTTTTCCACAAAAAAATCATAGGCCAATGAGTTAATTAATTTAATTTGGAAAAATGGAAAGAGGATACAAAGGGAAAGGGAGTACAGAAACCTCATTTCGTAATAATTCACGATACTTTTACAAGATCCGTAAATTTTTCCTACAAAAAAAGGAAATACGTAACGTTTAACAGGAGTCCTTTCACTGGATAAAAATTACGTTTAAATCAAGTTTGTCAGAGGCGCCAGAGTCGTGTTCAGAAAGTTATATGGTTTAACCTTGTAAGAAACAAAAAGGAACACCGTTTTGTTCCAAAAAGATAATAATATATATATCCAAATATTTCTCAAATTCTATATTTCATAAAATTTATTTAACCGAAATTCTTGTGACGGAATTACCGATTTTTCTAATTTATATATTTCTAGATTAAACTATTTGTTCGAATTTCTATTTTCATGAATAATCATTTGTCATACATTTTATATTTCCGATTCATCGTTTGTCATCATCTTTATATGCCCAAATCACTATTCCTCCATATTCCTATTTTATCGAATGGTTATGCTACAAACAAATCATTTCACATAAATCACACGCGGACGAAAAATAATGACGGGAAAATTGAATTCAGCCAATCAAAATTTTTAATTCAAGTTATTAAAAATTCCTATGAAGTGGGATTTAAGTGAAATGCTGATTCAGAAATATAAAAAATGATGAAAATTGCTGATTCAGAAAAATAAAAATTTGGGCAAATAGTTATTCAGTTAATAATTCAATCACGTAAATTTCGGTAAAATAAAATTTAGTAAGCATACAGTTCGGGGAATATTCATGCGCCTCATATATGTAAATCTCGTCAGTTGAACAATCAGAACAACTTCCCAATTCATATCCTTATTTTTTTTTAAATCCTTTTTTAATTTCTTCCGCGATCCGTCTGAACCGCTAATTTCTTTTTTTTGTGTTGGATGCATTTCCTATGAGCCCTTGCATTTCTCTGTGCGTCAAGAGGTGGTGACGGAGATGGAGAGGCGGTTGTGAAGAGGGGTGGGGTGGGGGGGGGGGGGGTATTCAGACGGTCAGACAGAGGAAGACAGAATAAAAGAGGAAGACAAAGGGGGGGCAAATGCTCGTACATGAAGTCGTGGCATGCGTGAGTGAGTCAGATCCTCAACGTGGGAGGAGGGCATGGATTTAAGGGTGGGGTGAGGAGGGGAGGAAGAGAAGAGAAGAGACGATTTAGAGATAGGTGGGGGAGTCTGGCTGCAGCCCTGAATGCCCCACACAACCACCATTATCCCTGCTACACGATGCACTAATTAGTAAACTTCCACCCAATCTTAATAAATTAACAACCCTCTTGATCTCGCATTTTCGGATTATCAGCCCTTTATCACAATTTTATTATCATTTGCTTATACTTTTATCAATACAGCAAATTTACAACCCTAAAAAAGCTAGAATGTGAGAATAAAGGAGATTAAAGATAATAGATTGTATGTGTAGATACTTAAATAGTAATACAAATTTTCCATTTCAATAAACGTTTTTCTTGGTAATAGAGAAATATGAAGGTAATTGAAACAGATTTTTATTGATTATTAGTCCAATCAAAATCTTGTTAAATTGTTCAAAAATTCGAAAATTGACTTGTCTCAACTCACACAAAAGAATGGAAATGTCTATTCCAAAAGAGAATTTTGCAATTACTTTCATTAAGAATTTGATAGCAGAAATAAATTTTGAGAGCAAGCACTAAGAAAAAAATTGCTTAATTCAAACAAACAAAAATTTTGAAGTAATTCAAACGAATTTTGGTTGATTCAAAGAAAACTTTTGGTAAGTATATCGAATCGAGCAAAAAGTTGATTGGCGTTAATGCAACCAAACTTTTCTCCGAGTAAGTAAAGTTTGAATCGACTCAAATGAAATTTGCATATGACTCACAACAAATTGCACAACTAGACCATTGAAATTCGCCACTCAATTTTCATTTTAAATTTGAAATAATGTTCGTATTGATATAAAATGAAAGTTGATCAAAATTTACAAATCATTCGAGTTGTATGGGTCGATTTGAAACTCATATATCGACTTGAATCAACTCGACTCATTTCGACTCGTGAACAAAAATGAAAAAATTGCTGTTAGAAAATGATCATCCCGGGATTGGAATGGAATTTTCCATCAGGATTTAGTTGCCAGGAGTAAAGCAAATAACTTTTCACTTTGAGACAAGGAAAAATAAAATGCAGAGCCCTAAAAATATCTTTCCCGCGCTTATCGTACCCTCCTGCCGCGATAGTGAACCAGCACTTGCTGCACGTGCATTGTGTGTGTATGTATGTGTGTATGTTGGAAATGCACTTACACATTCACTCACAGATTTGAAGGGTGTCTGCATCCATGATACACGTTGCGAGAGGCCGTCACGATGCCCTCAAGAACCTAAGAGTCCAGACACAACATCCGATACTTATCCACATACCGGTAGCTTCATCTAATTAGCCATACTCATTTATTAATACAAAGCAAATTAAAGATTGAGCAAAAAATAATGAATTAAAAATTGAATAAATTACAGTTTTTTATAATTATTAAAAGATTTTTAACCTTTTTATTTTTCTATTTTAATTATTTTTCACAAAAGTAATTTTATATATTATGGTTTTAATAATAGAAGCGTACTTCCGAAATATTAAAGATTTCAGAGATAAGATACTACAAGCCACGTACATGCACCGAAATTATTTTTTACTGATAATGAACTTAACCTTGTTCATCCTCTTCTTATCGTTACCAAGTCTCAGAGTCTTATTTCATAAAAGTCGAATTTCATTACCTTTGTTCTATGTATTTTAAAACCAAGTTATAAATTTACATTGCGTAAAACGATGAATAAATCTTTCAATTACAGAACAATTTGGTCTACTTATTAAAACTAATTATTTCTTAAATCGAAAGATGGTTTTTATTACTTTTGTGATAATGTATGCCGGTAATTCTATTAAGTAGAACTCTGAGAACATTTTTTTGGAGAAACTCCTATAGATTATAGAAATTTTGGGTTATCAAGCAAATCGTGATAAGTTTTCACATAGCCATAGGAAATATTTATTTATTTATTACTGTTCCATAAATCTTTGCTTCGGCTATGTGAAAACTTATCACGATTTGCTTGATAACCCAAAATTTCTATAATCTATAGGAGTTTCTCCAAAAAAATGTTCTCAGTGAAATATTACAACCAAAAGTTTCGATATAAAAAAATATTTCTTTCAAATAAAAGTGAGAACAGGATTATATGCAGGTATCATTTGATTCTAAAATAAACAAGAAATATAAAATAAGTATAATTATCAGATAATTGTTTGCAATTTTAAGAATGTTTAATTACATCTGTTTAATCAGATTGATAAAACTAAAAGTGATTTTAGTTAAGATGTTGTGGAGTTTTAAAGTGAATAGTTATAATTTGGAATTTTTGATAATTCAAGAAGTGAAGCAGAAAGTTTACTCAGTGATAAAAGTGCACTGAGATACGTAAGCGAGCAGGTTGTTGTTGATCTCGAATGGGTCAAGTCACACAATTTTAGAATAGTCGTCTTATCTGCAGTGAACGTTATCGTCATACTGGAGGCCAAGGTCAATGACGTACGAGCTCGCCAATCGCGACATTCTATGAAGTCATTGTTCATTAATTTAAATCTGCACGTACTGTCGATCTACCTTCATGTTTCTGCCTCGAAAAATCATTACCATAATATCTCTTATAACGAGAAAGTGAAATCACAGAAAAGGGAAAGTTTGGAAAATCATACCATTTCTTTAGCGAAACAAAATTAATTCTATGAAGAGAAATGAAATTCAACTAAGATCTTTATTATTCCAGAAGAAATCTCTTAAGTGAGAAATATGTCTTGATGATATTATTTTCCCCTTCGTTATGATATAAATTACTTCTAGAAATTTTTAATTGAAAACATTTTGTCACAAGAAAGTTTATTGAAGATTTTGCGCTGATAATTTTTTCATAAGAATAATTTTTTATTTGGCCAAAAGCCTTTATCTAACCTAGTGAAATATTCGACTAATAAACTGGGGCCTGCTAAATATACAAGAAACGATGACGCCACACTTTAACATGACCGTGAAATATTTTTATAAGTATCACGAAAACCAGGTGATACTTATATTGTACGTCGCTTAAAGTCACCTGGACATTCTTTTCTTGACACTATAATGAATGCATTCACGAATGCTAATGAGCTAACTCAATTCAGACCTCGTAATAACAACTCTTTAACTCCATTCAAAATATAATTTAATTACATTAAAAATAATATTGTTTTAATGTTTACTTGTTTTAACAATTAATTTTGATTTTTTATAACATTTTAGAACAGGGTTTTAAACATATTTCCTAAAAGTTTCTCAGATTTTTAGATTTAATGAGGTTAATGAAAACAAAATTTCATACATAAATAACATTTTATTTGAAGATGCAGTATTGAGATGACAGTATGTTGATTATAACAGTAAATTGAATGTTTCTTAGACTCATTTGAAAAATTTACATTTGCACAATTTCTTATAAAAAGTGTTTCTTTGCGTGAAATTCAAATTCTTTTAAATGCAATACCCGGTCAATATGTGAATGGCCCTGACATTAACTGCACTTCTAACAAGTATCAGTTATCAAGGTTATCATTAGCAATTATAGTGTGGTATCGCTATGAAATTTTATGCCTTATGCTAGGACAAATTACGCATTGATGGTAAAATAAAGAAAATCTAGCAGGTAGAAATTGCTCAACTAGAATGCGCCTAGAAAAATATCACGTGGCATTGTTCACCACATGCTATTCTATTTTATATTTAACTTCTTTTTTACATTCTCATCATATCAGAAGATATGTTTTATGTGAAAAACGACTTTCAGAATTTTTATCAAATCTTTACGTTTCGAGACCCCCTGAGTCAGAAAAAACGGTTTTTACGAAAGTGTCTGTCTGTCTGTAGTAGCAGGTCGTATACTCGATAACTCTCGATAGAATCATCGGATTGAATTGAGCTTTGGCATACTTTATCGGAGCCGAAAAAGTATGGACAAGTTTATAACCAGCCACATCCGACCAAAATTATCAAATTTGGAGCATTGTTTGTGTTTTTGAAAAATACTTAATAAAAATCCAAAATTTTAATACTGGTTTCTGATAGTTCTCATAAATCTCCACTAATTAACTCAATAACATTTTTCGATTAAACTAAAATTATGAGTTATAGTATGTCAAAACTTGAAAAAAGTCAATATCTAAATTTCATTTTTCAGTTAAATTTTATGAAATACGACAAAAAAGTTATGATACAAAATTTTTAGCTACATAAAGATCGTCAAGCTTGAAACGCAACATTTTCTCATAAATTGTATACTTTTCTTTTTAATTTAAAAAAATACTATTGAAAATCGAAAATTCAATTCTTTAACAATAATATGTGAAATACGAAAAAAACGTAAGTTTTCAAAATTGTTCATTTCAATAAGATCTACAAAGTTTGTTTGACAAAAATTCAGATAAAACGTATATTTTTTATTTAAATTCTAAAAAATACGATTAAAATTCAGAAATTCCATTATTTAAACAAAATATGTGACATACAAAAAAACGTTGAGATGAAAGATTATTTGCCTAAAATGAGGTCTAAAAATCCTCAGTAGGACATTTTATGAGAAGATGTATTGTATGTTTTATGTTTTGATTTTAAATAGTGAAAACTAAAAATTCCATTTTTTAATCAAAATTAAAATAGTACTCTAGTTATTCAGAGAAAATATGTGAAATTAGTGACAGCATATTTTTTGTATTGTCTAGATTTTAATAAATATCACTGATGAGGGCTCCGATCAGAGCCGAAACGTCTGATTAAATAGACCTTTTCATTTATGGACCCTAAAGCCAATGCAAACGTACACGGAGAAACTCTTCATTGCAAAATTTAGTATTATTATATTTATTTTTACTAAAAGTCAATAGGAAACGAGGATATAACGTTACTTTTTTAGAAATTACTATTTTGAATATTAAACTATGGAGTTACTAATAATATTGGAGAAAATGGTGATATAATTGTACTTATGCCTAAAAACAAAAGCAAATTTTATTACTTGAAATAGTAAAATCGTAATCAACACATCGAACGAATTATATTGAAGTAAACCCAATAAATTTTTCATTAATTGCTAACAAAGAATGTTAAGTTTACAAAAGACAATAGTAAAGTCACATATTCTGTCTAACCGAATTACCATAGTCTTTTGGAGATAGTGGAACCATATTTATAACTTTTCCTATCGAAAATAGTAAATAATTGCACCTCAATGATATAAAAAAGTCAGTCATTCGTGAATTTTACCATAGTTCTTATTAGATTTTGTGAGTTACATAGAGAGAGTATTCATAAACATAGTTACATATTTACATACACATACACGTATATATATATCAATATAAATAATAAACATACCAATGCACGCTCAAATACTAATTCAACGCAACTTAACCTAACTGAACAACGCACACATTCATAAACGCATCGCAGTGATATGTCAATATTGTCAATTACAATGTAGCAGCTTCATTATATACTGAACTGTGGAAACTTTTACGATTTGTGAGGAAAAGCTCGGTAGTCCCTCTGCTAGAAAAAATCGTAAGCTAGAAAGGCGCCATATTCAAATGTAAAAAAATATATTACTATATCGGCTACCGACAAATAATCATAACGAGCACATGGAGCGATTCTCGGGTAATATCAGAAACGTTCGGCGTATCTGACGTCACTCGGCAGTACATTTATTATCTCCAATAGGAATTTTGACAACGGAATATTCCAATATATGATGTATTCTATTGCAAAATATTCAAGTCTTTCTCTCTTCATTCTTCATTACTATTGACAATGGTAATTTCTCTAAACTATTTTGCAATCTATATTATTCAAAAGACCAATTCTTGCATAGATAGTTTTACTGTTTATTTATATAGGTATCACTTATTTCTAGTTTCAATTTGCCATCAAAGATATTAATCTTTGCTACTCTCAATGGTAATTTATAAAGTTGCCATATATTTACAATTGGTTCAGAAAATGTATTTCTTCCTACCGCTATGGTAAATAGAACTAGTTTTGTTACTATATCCTCGCTTCCTATTGACTTTTAGTAAAAATAAATATAATAATATTAGATTTTACAATGAAAAGTTTCTCCGTGTACCAAGTATTATGAATTTAATCAAAATATGTGAGATACAAAATAAGCGTTAAAAACAGTCTACTAATTTTTTTCCTTTTTGAGATATTTGGAAGAAGATAAATTTTTTTAAATCATGTAAATTATTAGAAAGTTACAGAAATATATACAGAAAATCGAGCACGAAGTGCGAGTGTCATGATGAGAATGTGTTCCTTAAGGCTGATAGAGCCTTAAGTAAATTGAATTTCCTTTTTCATTTGAAATTGTAAAATTTAGTAACTTTGTGAATATCTAATTCACATCTACAATGTTATAAAATTGACTTGAGCTTCAGAATTAAATTACAAGAAATAAACTTATATGTATACGAAGAATATAAGACCGAGCGCGAAGCGTGCTATGAGAATGTGTTCGCGAAGCGGGAAGATTTTTTAATATACATATTAGAGATATTATAATATACTATTTATTTTCAATATTAATAATTATTTTATCGGGTTACGGTCAAGATTAGCTCTACATATATATTAATATTATAGTTTGTAATAATAAATCCAGAATTATCAAATGATTTTCTATTATTTGAAAGGTGAGTTTTTATGAAAAAATTTCTTGACCATTTTTCCAAACTATTGCTAGTTACCCTATAACTGATGAGAATATTTTTCTACCTGAACGAATGAGTCATTTTTGAAAGATTTCTTTGGACAAGTGGATTACTAAAGAATTTTACTAACGACGATACTTAAAATGTGACTTAAATGTAACGTTAATACTCTCGACGCACACAAACACTAAACTTAGTGTATGTAAAATGATTTTGCATAAACCATCAGATCTCTGATATTTCAAGATTATTGACCTTGTAAAATGCAATAGCAATTGAAATAAACAAAGCTATAGGTCATGGATTAATCGGACCACATGACATGGGTATTTACGATTAGCCTGTAAGGTTATTCGAAAACTAAAAATAAAATGCTTGAATTGAGAAAAAAAGAAATAATTGAGATGATGGAAATAGCGACAACAATCTCAGGAATTTATTTAAAGTTTAATCGAAGAATAAATTTTATTCATTCGAAATTAATTTCGAAAATTAGAGAAAATAATATTTCATGCAAAATAAAGTAAACCTCATATACAATTCAATTTTAGGCCAGACAGAACTTCTATGTGTGCTTTAGGTTGATCATAATTTATGTTCAACTCACAAACTATTCTATTACTCTAAATTCGATTTGTAATATCAGTTTGCCATTTGAAATTTGTTTTCAACTTGAAGAGATTTGTTCACACGTGCAGTATTTTAAGGCCCCCTTTTTTGTATTTTTAGAAATAAATGTTCACTGATGAAGACTCCGATCCGAGTTAAAACGTTTGAAACGACCTAACCTTGTATTTCATTACTTCTGGACCTTAAAACCAACTTATAACTTCTGCAACGTTCGAAAATCATTAATGAGGGTTGGTAATAGTCCTACTTAGAAGTAGTATCTAAAGTAAAGCAGTAGAAAAATATTTTTTAGTCTGCCTAAGAGCAAAAAACTGTGGTTGAAACAACAAAAATCTTGTTAATTCAAGAAAATCTTTTTCGGACTTTCCAGATTTTGTTGGATGAACAAAATATTTGGTTGAATCATAATTCATTTATTAGCTACAATCGATGGTTGAGTCAATTTTTTTGGTTCATTCAACAAAATTTTTCTTAGCAAAGCATTTTGTTGTCAATAAAATAATTTTGTGGATCAAGCAAACATCTTATTATTTGTATAACAACAAAATACTATGGTTGAAACAATAAATATTTTGTTAATTTAAGAAAATCTTTTCCTGATTTTTCTGATCTGGTTGAATTAACAAAATATTTGTCAGCCAGAAAAATATTTTGTTTAATTACAATGAGTTAGAACCAATTTTTCATTAATTTATTTTGGTTCATTAAAACAAATTTTCCTCAGCAAAGAATTTTGTTGAGTCAATAAAATAATTTTGTGGATCAAGCAAAACATCTTATGGTCCGTATAACAGCAAGATACTATGGTTGAAACATCAAATATTTTGTTAATTCAAGAAAATATTTTCCTAATTTTTCTGATCTGGTTGAATCAACAAAATATTTGTTAGTCAGAAAAATATTTTGTAGAATTACAATGAATTAGAATTGATTTTTCAGCCAATTATCTTGGTTCATTAAACCAAATTTTCCTTAGTAAAGGATTTTGTTAGATCTAACAAACAACTTGTTATCCGTATAAGAACAAAGTAGTATAATTGAAGGAAGAAAAATTTTGTTGATCTTGAGGAAATATTTTTCTTAGTGTTGGCTTGAGGTAACTTTTGAGAAATAATAAATCTTACCGAGATCAGGAATGGAACTGGTGGGTTCCTCATGATTGGGTTTGCCTTCAACAGATGGTCTTGGTCTTGGAGGTGGTGGAGGTGGTGGAGGTCTCATGCTGGAGGTTGAGCTAACCACGACGGATGTTGGCGGCGGTGGTGGCTGTCCTCCTCTCATTTGATTTTGAGGTGACATCAGGACCGTATCCCCACGACCAATTACCGATTGTTGTGGAGGTCTAGGACACCATCCGTGAAGCACCCTGATGGCGCTTCGCACTTCCGCCTGCAACTCTGCTTCTCTGTCCCTTGCCGTGTGAGCCACCTTCAATCCTTAATCCCGCTCCCGCGGGTCACACTACAATCACACCAAAACCAAAATATCACCTCAACTAGTCACTCAGTCCACTACAAATATCCTGATAGGATGATCCTCACACTCGTCAAGTTCATCACCAAAACTATAATTAATTCCTTTTTCACTTAAGATCTGGACACTCACCAGCGCAGTTCACAATAAAGTATCCATTAAAGACAAGTCACTCGTCGTAAACTAGTCCCACGTTATGACGTCCTTATCACTAGTTTAGTTTATCACATAATACCAGTTAGTGAAATATTACTTAATCCTTATCGCCTGTCAGTGAATCGCTAACACCACTTTTATACCCTTCATTCAGGAAAGGCTCTTTTATCGGACGTATTATTATTTGAGTGAGAGCGCGCCGGGTGCCTACTCGGGGAACCGAGCAAGTTTAAGGTCAATGTCGCTCGCGTGTTCTTCCACAATCGAACAGCTCAGAGCAACTTCCTCCAATTCTTAAACTTCTGGGAAGAGAAGATATCTTCAATTCTTATCTCTATTCTCTACTTTTCTCACTCTTATCTCCAAGGGTCACCTTCTCAACGTCTCGCAGCTCGAGGATGATCTCAAGTTCAAGGTTTGAAGATCAGTTAGATCCATGGATTCCTTAAGGTTTGAATCACGCCTGAGTGACGTGATACATGGAAAAGTGATTAGGTTTCTCCAGTGTGGAAAACAACCGGCGTGCGCGACTGACGACACTTTCGAAATAAATCGGCGCGAGTAAGCCAAGTAAGAGAGAACTCCCCTATTTCCCCCACTCGATTTCGACCTCCGTCACGAGTGAGGACGATGTATGCGTGTGAGGGGCTTTGCGTCTCTTTCCCTCTGGGTGTTATCCGTTGTCACGTGTCCCAAGATCACAACACCCTCTGCAACTGTTATCACTAGAGTTTAAATAAACCGATGGCGCACCTTGGTACCGCTCCCAATTTATCAAGGATAAATGTTACTTCTATTTAAAATGTGGAAATGGTCCACTGTTCCAGATAATCAGTATGAGGATGTGGTATCACTGTGTCACTCTGGTCGACATACCGACAACCGTCGTCGGTGCCGGCGAAAGTGAGAGTGTGGATCCAGCGGTGCATAAGCGGCAGGAGCTTTGCTCACCCCACAGTCACTCTCTCTCTCTCTCCCTCTCTCTTTCTCTCACGAGCACGTTCGGCTTCGCATCGAGTGTATGGCGGCTATTACTATATCTGTATGAAATACAGTCAACGTCCCCATGACAGGCCGCGCAACGCGCAGTCCTATAGTTTCTATAGCGTTCGACGTTCCACAACGCTATCCGCCACTTATACACCAGCGTGAAAGTGGACAGACCATGGATAGTCGGATACGACCCCATACTCCACAGTCAACACTCGTGGCGCGCCAGCTTCTTTCTCCCTTTTTAGTTCTCCCTGACTAGTACGCGTGCGCCTACACGCGCGTGGAAAGAGAGGTGTCTCCAAGCTTTTGCGATACGTTGCACCCGAAAATTCCCTTATGCAATCTACCCTGGATATGGATATGCTATGCTGGATATGATAAAAAACAAGTTTTCTTTGAATAGAACAGAATCCGATTGAATTGAATTAACTTCAAAACTGACTTTTTCAAATTGTCAAGACAGGCCATTTCCACAATTTTCAACCGATTGACACGAATCATGTTTTAAATAAAATATTATTTAATTATCTAGTGAAGTACCTACGATTTTCAAGATTGGTTGACGATTGTTTATTTGTTTAACAAATTAAGGTCGCTTTTTCAGGCAAAAATCGAATGTTAAATTCAAATCCTCGCCATTTTTTCAAAAATAAATATTTTTTTATAATCTTGCGTACTTCTTTTTTTGTTCCAGGTGCAAGTCTCAACTTTTAGAATATCTTGCCACGGACGACCTTTGAAATTTTTTTTTTTTATAAAGTTAATATATTTGTTAATAAACTCTATAAATTTTAATTGCTTTATGTTTTGCTATTTGCCTGAAAATAGATCATAAAAATCTGTACGCTTCGCGGGCACATTCTCATCGCGCGCAGCTCGGAAGGTTGAGAGCGCCTAAGGCGCGCGACTTAATTGTCGTGCTTCGTGCTCCGTTCTTTTTGGACCTCGCGCTTAGCGCTCGTTCTTATGCTCTTCGCATACATTTAAGTTTATTTCTTATAATTTGATACTGAAGCTCAAATCAATGTTATAATAATATTACAGATGATGTGAATTACACATTTTCTCAAAGTCACTAAATTTCTTTTTCAGTTTAAGTGAAACAGGAAATTCAATTCAAATTAATTAGTTGAGTTTGAAATTTCTGCCACTGCCTACATTATCGGAGAATCACTAGTCGCGCATCAGATAGGATACGTTGCCGACAGGTGTCCTCGTAGACAATTTCAAACTCTTATATCGCAAATAATGCAAATGAATTCAATGTTTTTGAAGAATTTGAAAATCTTTCTGTGGAAGAAAAGACGCTTTCGACTGCACCAATTCACTTAAAGCTCTATCGGCCTTAAAGAACACATTCTCATCATGACACTCGCGCTTCGGGCTCGATTTTCTGTATACATTTCAGTAACTTTTTAATAAACATATCACATATTTCGGGTAAAAAATGGAATTTTTTCAATAGTGTTTCTTATAGTCAAAACATAAAATATACATTCTGTCGAGAAGTGTCTTGATGGGAATTTATAGACCTCATTTAGGCAAATAATTTTCTATCTAATCGTTTTTTTTGTAACTCACATATTTTAACTAAAAAATGGAATTTTTGAATTTTAATCATATTTTTGTAATTTGAACGAAAAATATATGTTTTATTAGAAAATGTAAGGTACAAAAATTGTAGATCTTTTTAAAACGAACAACTTTGAATTCTTACGTTTTTTCGTATTTCACATATTATTGTTTAAAAAAATTGAATTTTGGATTTTCAATAGCATTTTGCAAAATGCTGAAATTCAAATTTGTAGATCCTAATGTAGAAAATAATTTTGTATGATAACTTGTTTTCATATCTGGTATAATTTAACTGGAAAATGGAATTTTGATATTGACTTTTTTCAAGTTTTAACATGCTGTAAAATTTCTAAATTTTGGTTTAATCAAAGAATGTCATGAAGATAATTTGTACAGATTTATGAGCATTATCAAAAACCAGTGTTAGAATTTTTGATTTTTTCAAAAACACAAAAAATGGTCTAGTTTCCTCAATTTTGGTTGGATATGGCTGGTTAACGAACTTGTCCTTACTTTTTCGGCTCCGATAACGTGTGCTCAAGCCCAATTCAATCTGATAATTCTATCGAGAGTTATCGAGTATACGACCTACTACAGACAGACAGACAGACAGACACTTTCGTAAAAACCACTTTTATATGACGGATGCCAAAAATCACTTTCACAGTTCAATTAAAGGGTTTTGAAATTTCCTTTCTTTAGGTATAATAATATATGAATAATATATAATAATTAAAAGTATTGTACCTTATATTGGCCCTTAATATCAATAGAATGGTATGTTGTTGGAAAATTGGCTTTAGGGTCCATAAAATGATTAAGTCAAATTTAATCAAACGTTTCGGCTCTGATCGGAGCCCTCATCAGTGATATTTATTAAAATCTAGAAAATACAAAATGGTTGCTGGCAATAATTTCACATATTTTCTCTGAGTTACTGGAGTGCTTAAAATATGTCACAAAAGGAGTACTTGATATATTAAATACAAGAAGGAAAGTTTGGATATATACATTGGTGCGAAGCTGAATATGAATAGCCTGGTAAAGACCATTTACTATATACTATATACTATTTACTATATACTATTTATAAGCTATGTATAAAAATATTAACATTTTTGCATTTCTTGTACATACCGGTGACTACGATTAAAATTCGCAAAACTGAATTGGTTGAGGCTATTAGGGATTTGATTGAACTATTTTCCTAAACCATTTTAAACTGTGTTGAAATATGTATATATATTTTGAACTATTTGTCTGAAAACTATTTTGAAAGCATTCTTGAACAATTTGTAGCAATGTGATTCACAAACGTGAATTGGTTGAGGATGTGTTCAAAGCTCCTTTCTCCTTGCGCATTGCTTTTTGAGAAATTGAAAAGAAAAAGCACCCAAGCCCGATGAATCAGACCTGGGTGCTCATATGCGTTCTAAGTTCTTTCTTTTCCTCGCGCATTGCTTAGAAAAATTTTGAAAGAAAAAGCACCCAAGCCCGACGAGTCGGACTTGGGTGCTATGTTCTATGTGCGTTCTACAGGCGGACAAGGAGTCCTTCAGCCGTATAAACGAGTTTTTCTGAATATGATATTTCTGTTAATAGCGGACAAGATGTCTCAAAAACCAATCATCCTATTTTCAAAAATTTTCAAAAACAAAAATCTCTTTGTGGTAACAAAAATCAAAATTAGTTATTAATTTTTCAATAATCTTACATACTGTATATGCAGTTTACACGGATAAAAATAGATATTCGATTATGTGACAAGCATCTTACATATTCAATTATAATGTCTAGGTATTGAACTGTAATATTTAAATATTTAGTTTCACTATCTCAAATATTGAAATAGGTTGATATGAATATCTTTGATATTACAGCTAAAAGTTTAGATATGTATTTCAATTGAATACATGAAATGCTTGTTCATAGTTGAATGTCTAGATATTGATCCTGAATATCCATTTTTCTCTGTGTATCAATGTCACTTCGTCCGGTTGTTTCATGGCCACAAGGCCACGTGCCACTTTTTTCTAAATTAATAATTGTTTCTTGCTAATATTTTTAAATATGACAGGGCACGTACTAAACTAAGAAGGTCTTGTCACTTTTTTAATTTTCTTAATCTGTTTGGTATTATTGAATAATTTTCATGATTTCAGTAAAAAACAGTTATTACACTCTAAAAACGGAATATTGACTGTCGAACAATTCCGTTCACTATGAATGGATTTTCTACTCAAAATTGGCATAAGAGGAAATCCTGTAACAGTTTAAGTATTTTCGTTTCAAGTGCTATCATTTCACTACCAAAGTTTTTCCTTTGGTCTGGAAATAAAATCCTTTGTCGTACGAAGGAAGTATAATTTCGATGTTAAAAGAAAACAAATTCTATTATATAACCTATAAGAAATGTACACAAGCCAAACTTTGACAAATCCCAATAGTCAATCGATCATTTTCAATAATATAATAACGAACCGTCTTAGATTTCAGCTTAAAGAAATTTTAAGATATAACTTTGCTTACATTACAAATTTTTCAATACGTGTAAAATTGAAAGTTCATGATCTATTAAATATATAATGTTGAAAAAGTGTTACAAAATTATTTTTAAACTTTGTTGCATTTTAAATTTTACAATAAATTCTATAGTAAACATTTTACTAATAATTTCGAATCAAAATATTTTTTTACAAATAAAAAACAACTGTATATTTCATAAAATAAATAAATTGTATAAAAAATTATACATATACGAAACTGTTTTATGGAAAAAAATGTGTAGCTGTCACAAGGATATTTTAGGTTATAGTAGCCACATTTATGGTTAGGATAGTTAATAAAATAGCTTTAACAGCAATATGTTTCTTTGTACCAGCTACACATTTTTTGCGTGTAATGCTTTTATTGACATTCTTGGGAATATCTTTGAATTGTCATCAGAAGCAATGAAAAATAAGGTTATGCGGATCAAAATTGTTTGTTTTGGTATACGAACCTTTCAAAATTTCTACGTCGCACTCTGGGATTCCTAATAATTTGTAGAAATCCATTATTTGATTTCGTTAATTGATTTTGATCATAAATAAATATATTCTTCGTAGTTGGCACCGTACTGACAAAATATCTGTGAACAGATAAGCACCAGACGATGTACACTCACTAATGCGCAGGCGCACTTCGTCTCCTAGTCTAGAAATGCAATCCTTACATAATTAGAGGATTTCTTTTCAGAGTCAAAAAAAATCGTTCATTGCTAAAAATATTTTCTTTTTGCATCTCACAGATGAGTTTTGTAACAGGAAGAAGATTCTGTTGGTAGACAAAAGGAATATGCTTAATTTCAATGGATGCATTCTGAAAAGAACGTAATTTCACTATGGATAGACTTTTTTTTAGAGTGTATCGTACCAAAACAATTTCGGACAAAAAAACTCGGTAGATTTTTGTAATAATCACGTGATCAATGTGGTATATGGAAAATACATGAATTTTTTCCGAGGTCTAACCGAATATTTAGGATGACACATGAAAGGGGCTTTCAGATTATTGTCCCGAAAAGAGAGAAAAATATTCGAGCAAAGTCGAGTAAACTATATAGAAAAATAGAGGCGAACAAAAAATAAAGTGAGGTTGGTGTAAGAGAAAATGCAAGACTCTATATTTATTTTATATTATATGTATATATGTACAAGTGATGATGTAAAAAGGAAAATACATAAATGCTTTCTGTTTGGTTGGATTAGTTCTCTTTGTTATAATAATGTTGTAACAATAAAAACTAACCTATCTGAAAGAAAGCTATTTATGTTTTTACTGGATGTTACAGAATTATTCGTTGAAAATAGTCAAATTTTATATTAGCGCACTGCATATAAAAGCATTATATATCTGGATTAATTATTGGTGTTTTTGAGGGGCAAAATGTTGAGAAACTAACTTGAAAGAGGCGCCACAGTAAAGTTGTGCTTTTGTGTTGTGGCGCAACGTCACTATAGTGTCAATGCAACAGCGCTAAAACAAATTTTTCCGATCACCCACCACATATTTTAACTTCATGTCAACAATCGATGAACAATCAAATAAGGGATTATATTATTGTTATTACTATTACTATACATTATTTTATCATTAATTTGATTACTCCTATTAATTATATAACTACTAATTAATATATTATATTACTATACATATCGAATACTTCAAAAACAATAAAATTTGTATTCGTTGATTGCAATCTTGATCGACATTTTTATTAAAATATTAATCAAAAGTAATTTTGAATGTATTTGATACCTGTCATCGACAATTTTTGCATTTCTTAAAATAAAAATTGCATGCATTTGTATAAATTGAATGTTGATAGATTGTGGAAGTTGATTTGATGTTACAAAATTTTAAAAACGGATTACAACCTAAAATAAATTAAGGAAGAGAGAAAATGAAAATATATTGATTTTTGGTCAACCTCTATTGAAACAAAATCGGTTGTTTTGTAAAAGTCGTATATTTGATTTAAAGAAAGGGTAATTTCAGAATTTATATAGCATTATTGATTAAAGTCGAAACTAAGCGTCATATTACAATATAATCAAAGTAAATAAAAATAAACGATAATAATAATAAATAAAAAATTAACGATATTATAGTTAAATTAATTCTGAATTTTTATTTTTCTGACACTTTTATTAAAATTTCCGACAATAATAATTAATCTATTTTAAATATTGCTACCATTAACACCCAAAACGTAATACAAAATGAAAATTTTTGTTGCTAACATCGAAACAATGAGAATTGTAATTAAAAATTGCCTGTGTCAAATTCGATAACACATTTAAGGGTATGTGATACTTGAGAAGAGTAGCAATTTATGTAAACAATTTGGTCCAGTTTCTACATGTTTGTGCCCAAAATACAAAAAATTTTGCCTTCAAAATTTGAGAAATAATTGAGAAGATAGAATCGGACGTGGATAAACTAGTTTTGGTTTCAAAATTGAAAAAAAGTTTTCTATATATATTGCTAAAATTGAACTTTTTTCAATTCTGAAACCAAAAGTAGTCTATCTACATACATTTTTATCTTCACTGCCATTTCCCAAATTTTCAAAAGAAAATTTTATGTACTTTAGGCACAAACATTAATTTTCCAATTTTGTTACAAAATTTTTACTAAAATGAAGTTAACAGACGTGCTTTATTGTTTTTACATTCTCATCATGGATGAGAAGGTATTGGTTTTATGTGAAAAATGACTTTCGAAAATTTCATCAAATCTTTACATTTTGAGACCCTCTGAGTCAGAAAAAACGGTTTTTACGAAAGTGTCTGTCTGTCTGAAGTAGGTCGTGTGCGGCATAACTCTCGATAGAATTATCAGATTGAATTGAGCTTTGGCACACTTTATCCGAGCCGAAAAAGTAAGGACAAGTTCGTTAACCAGCCACATCCAATTAAAATTGAGGAATTGAGCAATAACTTTTGTGTTTTTGAAAAACACTTTTTGAAAAAATCAAAAATTTCAATACTGGTTTTTGATAGTGCTCATAAATCTCTACAAATTATCTTGATAACATTTTTTGATTCAATCAAAATTAGAAATGTTACAGCATATTAAAACTTGAAAAAAGTCAATATCAAAATTCCATTTTCCAGTTAAATTATACGAGATACGAAAAAACATTATGATTCAATATTATTTTCTACATAAAGACCTACAAATTTGAATTGTAACATTTTTCCATAAGATGCATATTTTTCTTTATAATTTAAAAAAAACATATTGAAAATCCAAAATTCCATTTTTTAGTTACAATATATGAGATACATAAAAAAAGTTTAAATGAAAAATTATTTGCTCAAATGAAGTCTACACATTCTTATTAAGAAATTTCTCGACAGGATGTATATTTTATGTTTTGATTTTTAATATTGAAAAAATTCGATTTTTTTCACCAAAATATGTGATACGAAATAAGCGTTGTTCTGCAAAACTGTTTCCTTAAATAAAGTCTACGATTGTTTTTCATTTTTTAGACATTTGGAAGAAAATAAATAAATTATTTTAATCATGTAATTTATTAAAAACTTACTGAAATGTATACAGAAAATCGAGCGCGAAGCGCGGGTGTCATGATGAGAATGTGTTCCTTAAGGCCGATAGAGCCTTAAGTAAATTGAATTTCCTGTTTCACTTAAACTGAAAAAGAAAATTTAGTGAATTTGAGAAAATGAGTAATTTACATCATCTGTAATATTATTATAAAATTGGTTTGAGCTTCAGTATCAAATTATAAGAAATAAACTTAAATGTATGCAAAGAGCACAAGACCGAGCGCGAAGCGCAAGGTTCAGAAAGAACGGAGCGCGCAGCGCGACGATCAAATCGCGCGCCCCAGGCGCGCTCAAACTCGCGCAGGATGAGAATGTGCCCGCGAAGCGGGCAGATGTTTTTGTTACGTTCACCAAATTTTCAGAAAGATGTTTTGTAAATTAAAAAAGTTATCTTACATGAACGAATAAATGTATAATTAAGTCACGTGGTTCGATTGATCCATGACCTTAAACTTAATTTTTATTTCATGACCAAGGATATTTTGTTAATAAAATAAGACTAAAAAAAAAGTAAGTTGTCGAAATTTTCTTTGATTATCTTCGACTTCAGGATTTTTCAATAAGTTCAGTTAAATCAATAAATTTTCTATACGTTTCATCTATCTTCCAGTAAACTTTACTAAAATTGGATTTTTTCGTATTTAGTAGATTTTACAGGATGCTAAGTAAAACATACGGAAAATCTTTTGATTGAACTGAACTTCTTAGAAAATCTACTAAAAAAGTCAAGCTGTAAAAATAAATACCGAACTTCCTGTACATTTTACGAACTTTTTTTCTTAGTGTTATCTCGTGTACTTTTCAGTGAAGGATTTGTATATAGTGGTCGAAATTTTCTCTGATTAAAAAATTTGACTGTCACCAAATATGGTAACAAGCATTTTTGAACTTTTTAATGAAATGTAGGCAGCTATTTTTTCCGTGTTGTTTACAAATAATATAAAAATATGAAGGTAAATGATTGAGAAGAGTAAGTTTTTCTTGAATGGTCTACTTTGATCTTGATCAGTGTTCTGGAAGCATTTTACAGCTGCGTACTAGCAAAAATGGGTGAGACATTTGACGGAGCAGCTGACGGTTAAAAAAGAAATGACAAATTAATGTGGATAGTAGCTTTTTTATTAAATTGAAATGCGGGGCGTAAAAATTAGTGACTCGTTCCTGGCACAAACGTTCAACTGGAAAGGAAAGCAGCAGGCAAGGGTGGCTGAATGCGCGTTCGCGGTTGCGCGACCGCTATCACATGGCCTTGTCCTTGAACGAGGCTTCTGAACCCGCGCGCCGCTTTTATCGATCAGCCCCCGCATCCCGCTTCGACGCACTCGCCATAACTATCTTTCTATTTCGATGCAATTCCGTATCTACACGAGCTGCAACCTCTCAACGCAATAATACTCCAAAACTTGTGCAAATAGTCTCATCACATCTCCTCCCAATCCAAAATAGACTTTACTACTCTCTAAATCTGAATCAGTTACAATTCATCATTTCAATCAGTATAAAACTGATAATCAGTCACTATTAACTAGAAATCAATCATTTTTCACTGATTTAAAAGCAAGAAGTCAGTCACTAATTAAAATTATTACAAATTCTAAGTGATTCAGATTTAGAGAGTAATATTAATTCAAATTAATTAGTTGAGATTACTCTTGATATAACTGATGAATATTAAATCGAATTACGTCTTAATGAAACTCTTTCGCCATCTTTGATAAAGTTATGATAAAAGCGTTAATGAAATTACCTGAATTTTCCAATTTTCTTGGCTACCCATTAAGCAGCTTAAGAGTTTTATAAACGAACGTATATATTAAAGAGGTATATCAAAAAAATAATCTAATAGTATAATTTTTGAATTTGAAAGAGATTTTTAATATAATTAACTCATTTGCTAAAATTTCTTTTTTGTTTATGCAATTAGTCATTATCGACGGCAAATCAGAAAAAGTGGGTTACTGATTGAAACTTAGTCAATTTTAAACTGATTCAGATTTAAAGAGTAAAAAATCTGCTCAATTTACATTTACTTTGTTAAAATAGTGAAAGTGTACTGTCTTAATCAAAATCAGTTAGAATTTTTATTAATTTGAATCAGCGACTGACTACTTGCTATTTAGTTAGTAAAAACTGATAGATTGATTTATTGTCGATTTCGACGATAAACTTTTTCGTATTTACACTATTTTTGTATGTATACGCAGTTTTTATGTTTCAGAAACTTAATAAAAACTTGTTAAACAACACTGATAGAAATGGTTCGGGAGTTTTAGCCATTCGGTTGCAGGCTGGGAATTTATAATTGTATTTATAAAATAATATGTCTCTCTGAACAACGCAGGATGTTTAATACAGAAATCAAAATATTGTAAGTGAAACTGGTCGAATCAGAAATATAATATGGGAAGGCTAACAATACATTTTTCCATAGCAACCAATAATATGGTTGATTCGTTCATATTTATTCAGTTATATTCGAATGGTTAAAATACAAATCTCATATGGCTGTATCTATGCCAGCAATAAGGTAAGGTTAAATTAATCATAAATATCGTTGTAACAGCCATTCCTTTCTATCAGTGAATATTCACTAGAGAATATACATATTTATAGTTGAGCTTAAGATAAATGAAACGACTGTTTAAAATGAAGAAAGTAGTTTGTGATTGGTAATTATAAAAATAAGTACTAGAAGTGTATTTTAAAAGCTTTAAAGATCGATAAGAAGTTTGAAATAGTATTTTTATTTTAAGGAACATGGGAATTGCTTTGAACTGGTACCCTAGTCTCTGGTCCCTATTCAAGAAACGAGACGAAGCGGGTGTTCTAGGTCGACATTGGAGGTCAAGGTCTCCCTAAACAGAGGGAGACGCACAACCCTCGCTTCTAATCCTCTCGAACAGTTGGATATACTGAAGCCCACTGATATTACTTCCCTAATCCAGTATTTTTCATTTACACCCAATCAACAAAAACCACTAATGTCTCAATGAAAATTTTGAGAATAGGAGAAAAATGCAACTTCAACACTCTACAAAAAGTCTATTGATAGTAAAATTACATTCCTTTGAGAATGCATCCATTGAAATTAAGCACATTTCTTTTGTCTATCAATAGAATCGTTTCGCTATTAAAAAAACTCATCTGTAGAATGCAAAACGAAAATAGTATTACCGATAAACAATTTCTTTTGACTCTGAAGATAAATACTTTAATTATTAAAGGATTGCATTTGCAGGCTAGCTGAAGAAGTGCGCCTGTGCATCTGTGAGTTTAAATCGTCTATTGCTTAACAGTGCAATATGCGCGAGTAATTTTTGTGTTGCGCGATTATCTAACGATTATCTAACGTGGATGCGTCAAGGAAA
This sequence comes from Diplolepis rosae, assembly GCA_030998225.1. Lineage (NCBI taxonomy): Eukaryota > Metazoa > Arthropoda > Insecta > Hymenoptera > Diplolepididae > Diplolepis > Diplolepis rosae. The sequence continues at coordinate 23,500,310 of JAPYXD010000723.1, read as the reverse complement.
TGGATTTCTTTGAAATATTAGGAATCCCAGAGTGCGACGTAAACATTTTGGAAGGTACGTACACCAAAACAAACAATTTTTATCCGCATAACCTCATTTTTCATTACTTCTGACAATCGAAGCATTATAAATTTATTAATTTCTAATGCTTTTAACCATCGAAGGGATATCAGTCGTCTTTTTAAAAATAATTTTGTAAAGCGTGCTTGAATTGAGGAGAATTGTTGAAAGCATCAAAACTATGATGTGGATAGTTTAAACTGTAAAAAAATGTCGGAACGCTAATTTTTGCAAGGTTTCCGTAATTTTCTCAAACAGTTTTTGGGAAAAATTCACGAAACTCCCTAAATTTGTAGTAAATTTCCAGATGCTTAAGATGAATTTCCGAAAATGTTAGTGAAAATCATTTTCCCAGAGGAAAATGTAGAGTAATCCTTAAGAAATTGTAGGAAATAAGAAAATGAAAAACGTACTAGGGTAAAGGCACCAATAACAGAAGCCGACAAAAATGGACTTTTTTTGTACCCAAAGATCGGAGTAGGTCACCCTGAAGGATTTTGAAGTCTGAAGAACGAATTCGTTGTCCAAATTTGCCCAGCACGTCAGAATTTCGAGATATCCTGATATTCATGTGCAAAAATGCCCTTTTCAGCTATCTTTGAAACAACAACACGAACAGCGAATGTTTTTTCTAAAATCCACTTTTGAAGTTTAGAGAACTAGTCCTAGATAAGCAAATACAAAGGATAGTTTAATTTTGAGACCGAGGTAATGTGTAAATGTGTAATGTGAAATCTGTGTAATAGTTCCTTTAAATCTGAAACTGGAAACAATATATAACCTATTGCTGTAGTTTTGAAACGTCAGAAAAAATTTCATTAAAATGATGGCAAAAATTTTTGCAAATCTTTGTGTGGAAAAAGAGACGCTTTCGACTGTGCCGGGATTCAAGCTCGAGTCTTTCGATTGGCTGGTCAACAGAATAATTTCAAATTCTTTAAACTATTATTAAACATTTCATTTAATTTTAAGTACACGCTAACCAGAATTAAAATTTGGAAAGCTTTTAAGATAAAAAATGTCTTTGTGATAAAATTGCATATTTTATGTTGATTATTTTTTAAAATCTGATGCCCTAGTGTATACATTTTTTAGAGCAAATCGCTAAATTTTTAAAATCATAGTGTAAATCAAAAAAATTGAAAACATATTTTTCCATCTTATGCGATATACCAAATGCCAAGTCAATAAAATTCTATGTGGATTAAAATTCATTACACTGAAATATCAGATTTTTTCTAAGTTTCGTTATAATATTATTTACAATAGAAGAAAATCTTCTAGGTAGTTAGGTTACAAAAAGACAGGCCTCAGAAAATTTTTCTTCCGCACTCGGAAAAAAGGTCGATTTTGTATAGCCTGAAAAATGAATTGCGACAAAACAAATTTGACGTCCTATAAGTTTGTCCCTTCATATGTCGCTCATTGCGAAACCTGCAACCTTTTTTTTTCAATTGGCGATATCTTTAGTTATAAAAGTTCAAATCATACATATATTTAGTGAAATGGAAAGCTGAAAAGTGGCTCTTTTTGATGGTTTTTTCAGATTTGAAAAATAATAAAAATTCGCGAAGTTATGGGTGCTCAAATAAAGCGAAAAACCGTGTTTTTGCACTTTTAAGTTAGGATTACTCAAAAACCTGACGTGATGGAGCAATTCTGACCCGGATTCGGTTTCTACGCCAAAAATTACTTCGGAAATGATCTTCAGCTATTCCAGAACAAAACCATGCAGACCTGTGTTAAAAACTTTAAACGCGTTTTTCTCGAAACTGACTTTTTCAAATTGGCAAGACACGTCATTTCCACAATTTTCAACCAATTGGCACGAATCTTGTTATAATAAAAGATTATTTAATTATCTAATGAAGTAATTACGATTTTCAAGATTGGTTGACAATTTTTTATTCTATTAACAAATTAAGGTCGCTTTTTGGGCAAAAATCGAGTGTTACATTCAAATGCTCACTATTTTTGCAAAAATGAATTTTTTTTTATACTCTTGGATACTTCACTGGCCAATCTTATAAACATTAGGAAAAATTTGTTTTTTTGTTCCAGGTGCAAATCTCAATTTTGAGAATTTCTTGCTGCGGACAACCTCCGAAAAAATTTTTTTTTTTTGGACACGGCAATACTCAGCCGCCATTTTGTATTTCTTAACAAAGAATTTATTTTAATAAAGTTTATATATTAGTTAATAAACTCTATAAATTTAAATTGCTTTACATTTTTTTATCTTCCTGAAAATAAATCATAAAAATAACACTATTTTTGGAGGCTCAAAGATTCGTCTGGTGTAGAGGACTGAAAATGAAAGTGATTTTGTAGGATAATTTTAAAGACAAGGCAACAATGGATTTTATCGGCACTTTAAGGATTTATTTGTCCACTTATATTGTGCGCAAACAATTTTTGCAACTCCGCAGAGGAACAAAGGCTGGTGTATTAAGGGCAGAATTCCAATCATCTCCGCTTCGAAAAGCAAAACGGCGGGCATGATAATTTTCAAAAAAGTGGTCCGAAAGCAAAAAACCAAAAATATTTTTAAAGATTATACTATTAGTTAACAGGCGAACAACTGAAAAGTGAAAAAGATGACATTTTTAAAAATTGTATACAAAAAGCGGAAAATTTCATTTTTGGCCCTAAAATTCGCTCTCTTTTGTTTGAACAAAATAGTAAACATATGCGATTTAAGGGCCTGGCGCGAAACACCAAAAATGATCGATTCCACGATCGATTGATGGAACCACAACATCAACAAGTACGTGGAATTTCTCTTGCTCAGAGTACGGTAAACTAGCAATTGAGGTTGGAATCCGAATATTTCAAAACTTTTCCGTCACTAGTGTGGAAAAGTAAGTTTTATCACACGGACTCATCATCGATCGTGGAATTGATCATCTCTGCTGTTTCGCGCTAAGGCCCCAAAATCGCGTTTCCCGCACGGGTATCAAAGAAAATATATTTTCTTGGAGAATATAAATATAATAGCGCACCAAATTGTTCTAGTAAATTTTTTCCTAGGATCTTTATTTCTTCATCAAAAAATTGAAAATTTTCAAACCTTAAAAATCATTATACTTTAAAACTGAACTCGCCGAAACTCGATTAAATACCTACGAAAAAATTTCAAATTTCGCTCTTTGATAGAGCATAGCCTAGCGGTTCTTATCAATCACTGCTTTTTTCCTAAATGCCTGTCAGTAAAAATTAATTTTAATATAAATCAATATGCGCTGAAAACCGTGTTTTTCAAACTTTGAGGTCAAAAAGTGTCGAGGGAATTTTCGACTACGGAAAACTTGTGGGTTGGGTATTATTTCTTACACCACAAGGAAGTTTTTTTTACGAATTTTTGTGCAAATCGATCTATAAATTACAAAAATATTACAAGTTGAACATTATACCGAGAGCGTGCCGAGAACCTGAATTAGTGAAATAGTCACTGATTATATCAGTGGAAATATATCAACTGATGAATTAGTGACCTGCTTTGATTCACAAAGGAATCAGTGACCGCGCCACGTGAAAATAACTTTTGAATTCGATTAAAATGATTACAGTATAACGATGGATCTTTAATTTTTAATTTTATGTAATATAATTACACACAATAATATTTTTTGAAATGCTGTGACAGATTGCAAAAAAAAGGCTTGGCCTATTTTTCTAATTTTTTGCACAGATGCATTGAATACAACATTCCTAGGATTTTTTGTATTAGTTTTTTTTAAAAAAAGCCTGCCGAAAATCTAATTTTCAACATTGGTTAGCATAGTTTGTTAACAAAAATTTTTTTTGCGAAAAAGGAAACTGTCAATCTTAAATATATGCTATTATCTAAAATATTTTTTCACACTTTTTTGTTGTAGAAAAAGTTCCAGCGGCTCAATCTGTCACACCGTTTGCCTCAGCGTTGAGCGCACACTCTACTTCGGGCGCTTGAATTTATAGACAAGGCACAATTTTTGCAAAATGATAATTATTCTACGATTTTATGAATGTAGTATACCAATTTAGAGTTTGCAACATTCAACCTTTTTTTAATCCACGCGCAAAGTTTAGTAACGATTTCAGTCATTTACACTTATTTCCCTTCTTAATAACGGTCTCAGAAGAGCAATTATAACGACCAAAAATATCCGAAATTTTTCGATTTGTATTTTTTACAGATCCACCATTTTGTAGTGGATTTTGATTATTTTTATGTGATTTTCGATTGAAATTAAAGACATTATAATAAATTGTACTCTGTAAACCTGAATCATTGAAATAGTCACTAATTATAACACTGAGATTATATCAACTGATGAATCAGTGTCCTGCTTTGATGTCACTGAGGAATCAGTGAATGCGTCAGATAAACAAAACTTTTGAATTCGCGAATTGAAAACTTTCATCTACACTTTACTGATTTATCGTCCCTTAAAAATAATAATAATAACGTAATTTCGTTTTAGTGTTGTTCAGCCTAAAATAAACGATTTCATCGATCGTTAAAATATATTGCTGGTTTTATTATTCCCACCTGAAGATTTCACTGATTCATCAGTCGAATTTCACTGATTATCAGTGAAAGACTTAATGCTGCTGCCATTAGTGAATAGACACAGCGAATCAGTGGCCGTTCACTGATTCAGGTTTAGAGAGTAAATCTTCTAACTTGCCACAAGTAAAAATAAAAAGAATGACGAAACTGTCTCCACATCCAAAATTGCCTTTATTAAAAAACAAAGTCCCTTTTGAAAAGCTCTGTACAACGTTTAAGAAGTTATATAGAACCATGTCCAATAATCATCTATATCCGGTATCCTTCACTCTAGAATTATTGGGTTGACAACAAAGTCATTTCGCTTTTTTCCGCTAGATGAGTTTGGTCGTTCGAAGTCGTTCTTCTCCATTGCTAACTGCAGACCGTATATGGTATTTGACAGCTGACGTTTCATAGATTATTCAGTAATAAAAAGTTTCAAGTTTTGTTGTTTATTTATTGTTTTGCATTGATTTGAAATGGAGATTCCAGACGGTCATTTTGGACACATTTTACTTTATTACTTCCGAAAAGTTAAAAACGCAGTGCAAGCTCGAAAAAGTTGTATGATGTTTATAGTGAAAAATCATTAACAGAACGCCAGTGCCAGAATTGGTTTGCTCGTTTTTGTTCCAGAGATTTTCACCTCAAAGATGCACCATGCTCTAAACGCCCAACTGAAGTTGACGACAAAATAAAAGCAATGATAGAAAATAACCGGCGTAGTATGACACGAGAGATCGCAGAGAAGCTTAACATATCACATACATGCGTTGAAAGACATTTAAAACAACTTGGTTACGTTAATAAGCTCGATATTTGGGTTCCTCACAAATTGAACGAAATTCTCACCAAACGAATTTCCATTTGGAATCATAACGGGTGATGAAACATGGGTTATTTATGATAACGTCGTGCGAAAAAGATCATGGAGCAAGCGTGATGAGCCTGCACAATCGACATCAAAAGCCGATATTCATCAAAATAAGGTTATGCTGAGTGTTTGGTGGGATTTCAAAAGTATTGTTTAATTTTAGGTGCTCCCAAGGAACCAAACTATCAATTCAAATGTCTACTGTCGACAGCTAATGAAATTGGACAAAGAAATACATCTTTGGTCACTCGCAAAAAATTATTGGAGTTAGGCTGGGAAGTGATGCCTCATCCACCGTATAGTCCTGACCTGGCACCATCCGATTATCATTTATTCCGTTCATTTCAAAACCATTTGAATGGAAAAACATTCGATTGAAATGAGGCTGTCAAAAATGAGTTGATTCAGTTTTTTGCCTCTGAGAACCAAATTTTCTACGAAAGCGGAATTATGAAGCTGACTGAAAGATGGCAAAAGGTCATCGAACAAAATGGTCAATGCATAATTGATTAATGTTTGTTATTTGTATTAATAAACTTGCTTTGAAAATCATGAAAAAAACAACGTTTTCTTTCCGTGTATATATATATATATATAAATATATATAGGTCATTTCATGCGAGATTTACAGTCAAAATTTTGTTTTCGACGAAATATTTTTTTTTGCCTTCTTACTTCGAAAATAATCGACTCATTTTTTTTTCAATGTGATACTTGAAAACTTCGAGATATAATTATTTTAAGTTTGGCACTCGGGAAAATTTTTTTTTCTAATAGCTCACTGTAAAAACAGTTTTGAATATAAAATGTTTTTTTTTGTAATAACAATATAATACATTTTTATAAACAATTGAATTTTTTTAATTTGGAACTAATTTTTTTCCGATTTTTTTGTTTCTAAATTTTTGTTGAAGTTTTTTCAATATGCAGGAAAAATTTTGGAATGGAAAAATGAAAACTGTAGGTGTAATTAATTTATAGAAAACGGTCCCGCGCATTGCTACGAGCGAGCTCGCACGCTGCAACTACGCTTAAGCTTGTTTAGGCATGCTCGGACTCGAAGCACGTGTGGCAGTGAACCGCTGCAATGGGCGAGACAGATTTTATAAATTAATTACACCTACAGTTTTCATTTTTTCATCCAAACGGTCCCGCGCGTTGCTACGAGCGAGCTCGCACGCTGCAACTACGCTTAAGCTTGTTTAGGCATGCTCGGACTCGAAGCACGTGTGGCAGTGAACCGCTGCAATGGGCGAGACAGATTTTATAAATTAATTACACCTACAGTTTTCATTTTTCCATCCAAACGGTCCCGCGCGTTGCTACGAGCGAGCTCGCACGCTGCAACTACGCTTAAGCTTGTTTAGGCATGCTCGGACTCGAAGCACGTGTGGCAGTGAATCGCTGCAATGGGCGGGACAGTTTTTATAAATTAATTACACCTACAGTTTTCATTTTTCCATTCCAAAATTTTGCCTGCATATTGAAAAAACTTCAACAAAAAATTTAGAAACAAAAAAATCGGAAAAAAATTAGTTCCCAATTAAAAAAAAATTCAATTGTTTATAAAAATTTACTATATTGTTATTACAAAAAAAAACAACGAAATGTGTACTATAACTTTTTTGAAAGCTTGTACTCTGTCGCGCATTTCAAGTGCAAGGGTTACATTTTATATTCAAAACTGCTTTTACAGTGAGCTGTTAGAAAAAAAAAATTTTTCCCGAGTGCCTAACTTAAAAAAATTATATCTCGAAATTTTCAAGTATCACATTGAAAAAAAAAATGTGTCGATTATTTTCGAAGAAGGCAAAAAAAATATTTCGTCGAAAAAAAAAATTCTGACTTTAAATCTCCCATGAAATGACCTATATGTATATACATATACAAGGTCTGTCCGGAAAGTATCGGGCCTACCTTTATATCTCCGCGCTGGCATTATTCTTCATCATCGGGCTGGTGGCATCCTTCAAAGTAATCCCCACTTGATTGAATAACACGATTCCAGCGATTTTTCCACTTCTCGAAACAGTCCTGGAACTCACTTTTAGGGATGGCCTTGAGTACGCTCGTCGCATTATTTTCAACCGTCGTGTTGTCATCGAATCGCTGTCCTTTCAGTGGTTTTTTGAGTTTTGGAAACAGCCAAAAGTCACAGGGGGCTATGTCGGGACTGTACGGAGGTTGTCGAAGCAATGCGATACTGTGTTTACTCAGAAACTGCTGCACAAGATTCGATGAATGTGCTGGCGCGTTATCGTGGTGAAAAAGCCAGTCGCCGCACACACGCCAGTCATTACTAAAATCTTGTTCAAAATTTCCCAAACAGTAGTTTTCGGTATTCCGAGATCATTTTCTAGTTCACGAACAGTTAATCGACGATCACCTTCAATTGCAAGTCGCACCCGCTCAATATTATCCAATGTTTTCGTCGTTGAAGGTCGGCCAGAACGAGAATCACTATCAACACAAGTGCGGCCTCCTTTGAAACGATTATACCTGTCTTTTATTCGTGTTTTGCTCATACACTCATTCCCAAAGGCCTTCTGCATCATCTGAATAGTTTCCGAACTCGTTTTTCCGAGTTGTAAACAAAATTTGATGCAAATTCGTTGATCTTGTTTTTCAGTCATTTTTAACAATCACAAAATCCGCCTAACTCAAAAATAGCTTTGAAAACAAAGACACGCTGCGCATGAACCATACGTCCGGCAGATGTCAGCAAGCAAGCGATAAGTCCGTGAAGCTTTACTGTTTACGTTCATGCCTCGCAGAGGTCGCTCGAACACTATGGCGCGGAGATATAAAGGTAGGCCCGATACTTTCCGGACAGACCTCGTATATACTGGGTGAGTTTTTTTATTAATTTCGTGACATGTTTGTACTCATGTCTTGACCCAAAATTAAAATCGTTATAATATTTTTATATTGGAATTGGGTCAATTCCTTTCTATTAAAAATCAATAATTAAGGATACATATTATAGAGATAAAAAGGCAAGCGTTCAAGTATATTTTCCATGATTCACTAATATATATTAAGTAAATTGTAAATGAGAATTCAGAAATGTCTCATTGAAATCCAGTTTTTTTCTTTATGATCCTAAAGTCAATCTAATATTACATGCAGTAAAAAGTAATAATAATTATACTGTTAATGAGTAATTTACTGGCGCATTGACACAAAATAAAAATCGACCGCCATTTTTGTAAGCTATAGAGAGCATAAAGTTTCCTTTCTTACATTTCGAACATTAGACCTAATGGGAAAAATTTGAATGATTCCCCCCTGAACTGTTGACACGAGACGCACAGCTTGTATAGGTTGAATCAGTCGAACCGGTCTGAATATAGCGTGGCCGGTTGCAGTCTGGAGCTCGACGCAACTCTTGTTGTATTAGGTTAGGGACAAGATGTGTTATAGATGTGTCCAAAGGCGTAAGAGAGGTTTGGTGGGCGGGGGGGGGGGCGATAACGAGGTTGAATAGTTAGAGAGTGGGGATAGTGAGAGTGTGACACGGGGAGGCGTCTTGATCACGACACAGAAACGAGAGAAAGAGAGAGAGAAAAAGAGAGAAAGTAAATATGTTTTTAATACGTGTAGGATTCAGTTCGACGTTCAGTTTACAGTCGATTGTGGACTCCACGTTGTTAGCCTATTTATGGAATCCTGAAAACAGGCTCATTCACTTTGAAAATTCAAATTTAGATAGCAACCCCTAAGGCCTACGCCTCAATACTCAGAGATAATAACTCCAACATTGTTAGGAAATCTATTTAGCGAAAAATATGGAGGGTTCTACATTGTGAAAAGGGCTTAGACTTTTTGTTCATTGTTACACTTTTAACGACAAAATCAGTATTTGAATACATTGGGTTTTACTGGCATAAGAAACTAAATATCATCATAAAAATGGTTACAGCGAGAGAATCAAGGTCAACACCTTAAAAGCTCCTTTATCACAATTTGGTAGCATCACATAAGAAATTTATTTCTTATGAAAAAAAAGTTGCAAACAAAAGTCGTAGATCTTTAGCAAATACGTATTTTATGTTCTATACCTACTTTTACATTTTCATCATAAATGAAAAGGTATTAATTTTATGTGAAAAATGACTTTCGGAATTTTTATTAAATTTTTACGTTTTAAGTTTGTATTTTAAGTCTTTATTAGTAGGTCATATACTCAAAATCCCTCGATAGAGTTATCAAGTTGAATCGAGCTTTGGCATACTTTATTGGAGCCGAAAAAGTAAAGACAAGTTCGTTAACCAGCCACATCCAATAAAAATAATTATCAAAATAGGAGCATTTTTTGTGTTTTTGAAAAAAAACTTTATAAAAAAATCAAAAATTCCCATACTGGTTTCTGATAGTTCTCATAAACTTCTACTAATTATCCTCATAACATTTTTTGAATAAAATAAAATTAGGAAAGTTATAGTATATGTTCAAACATGAAAAAAGTCAATATCAAAATTCCATTTTTCAGTTAAATTTCACGAAATATGAAAAAAAAAGTTATGATACAAAATTGTTTAGGGGAGAAGCGGCGAAATTGGCGCACCCAATAGAAAGTGCGAGTTTAAAAAGAAAGTATATGACTAAAAATTATGAAAAAATATTTATTTAATAGCTGGATATCTTTTCTATACTTTCCAATGGATAAAGATTGCATTGAAAATTATTAAAGCAGGTTTTTATTCAGATTTCCGAAGGACTGCACCTGCGTCAATTTACCCGCCATGTCGGGTAAATTGACGCACTAATATTATAATCTTCTCTTGCCACGTATTAGTTATATTTTCATAGATTTAGAATTACATTTCAGTAGCAAAGGTTGATGAAAAGAGGTAGTTATAATTTGAAACTAAATTTGAGATAGTATATCAAGATATGTGAAGTTTTTTATACCTTTATTCACATAAACCAGCCAAAGTTAAAATATATTTTATATTTGTACAATAAAATACTGGCAATTGTGGATATTTAAGTGAATATTCAAATTAAAATCATTTTTATAGAGAATTATTTGAATTTTTAATCAGAAGTATATACAATTATTAACTTTAGAAGACTTATAAATAATAGAAACAATCAATCAAAAATACAAATTTTTTACTTACATTGCTTTCACATCTTAAAATCGAGAAAACTTTCAAAACACTGTCAGACTGCAAATTAATTATTAAAAATCGCTTTTAAAATGCCTTAATACATCAAACTTAAAAAAAAATTTAACCACTGATTGTTCAAATGAATATAACCTTACAAAGTCGTTACATCAGTTTTGCGAACCACATTACCTCCCATGTCACAAAAAATCTTAAGAAAAAAATTAGCAGAAAAGTCCAGCAACATTCAAATGTATATTTTCCATTTTAATTTTAAAATTCCATTATTTAAACAAAATATGTGACGTATGAAAAAAACGTTAAGATGGAAAATTATTTGTATACAGAAAATCGAGCGCGAGTCTCATGATGAGAATGTGTTCCTTAAGGCTGGTAGAGCCTCAAGTAAATTGAATTTCCTTTTCCATTTGAAATCAAAAACAAATTTAGTAACTTTTAGGAAATGTAATTCACATCTGCAATATTAAAAAATTGACTTGAGCTTCATTATCAAATTACAAGAAATACTTGAACAAATTCAATATCAAAACTCCATTATCCTGTTAAACTATAGGGAATACAAAAAAACATTATACTTTTAAATTGTTCGCTTCAGTAAGGTCTAAAAAATTTTCCTGCTATAGTTTCTGATAAAATGTATATTTTTAGTTTCAAATAAAAAAAAATACCTTTAAAATTAAAAAATTCCATTTTTTAGATCAAATATGTGATACGAAAAAAACATTGAGATGGAAAATTATTTGCTTAAATAAAGTCTACGAATATTTCTTCTTTTTTAAATATTTGGATGAAAAAAATTATTTTAATTATATGATTTCTTACAAATTGAGAGTGAATGCATTCACATTAATTCATTAGTAATTTGAAAATTATTTGTTTGAAAAAGTTTAAAAATTTTCTTCTACACATTTTTTGACGAAATTTATATTTCATTCCCATCACATATGAGGAAGTATTGGTTTTATGTGAAAATGGACGTTTCGAATTTTTATCAAATCTCGATGCTTTCAAACCTTCTGAATAAGAAAAACTAATATTTACTTTGGGGTCTGTAGTTGTTGTTGATAATCTTTCGACAAAATCATCTGATTGTAATGCAATTTTTCATACCGCATTAGTCCTTCAAAAGAAAGGACGAGTTCGTTATTCAGCAATATCCACCCACAATTTAAAAAAAGGTCTTTTTGGAGATGTATAACTAATTTTTGAAAAAATAAATTTTTCTTTTTTCTTCTATTAGTAGTAGAAAGCTCTACAAATTATTCCCATTAAATTTTTTGATCAGATCATTATTAACAAAGCAAGAGAATTTTGATGCTTGAAAAATTCATTGATCATTAATTTTACTTGTCAAGCGGATAATTAACAGCTTTATGTTGTTGTTATAGTCAGCAGTCCTGGGACTGGTTTGATGCAATTCTCTATCCGTTCCTATCCTTAGCAAGTCATTTCATATTGTGTAGATGATATATACATTATAAATGAACCATCACTTAAGCGTTCAAAATTTCGATATTTTAATATTTCAAACTAATCAGTCAATAAAAACCTTGAGCATAGGAAACCACATGAGAAACCAAACGAGAAACTGCATATATATGATCTGGGTTCAAATCACAATACAATATAGCCCTCCATGTTTGCCAATGTAGATTCACACATAGTTTTGATTCGTCGTTGTCTGTAGATACCGACAACTTCCAAATACATACTCAGATTGAAATGCCCTTTGGAACACTTTATCAGAGCCCAAAAAGTAAGGACAAGTTCGTTAACGAGCCATATCTGAGAAAAAATTTTAAAATTATAGAGCATTTTTGGTATTTTTGGAAACAACTTTTTGGAAAAATTCAATATGCTAATATTAATTTCTGATAGCTTTCAGAAAGTTTCACAAATTTTTTCAACAAATTTTTCAATTAAACTAAGATCAGAAAAGTTACAGTATTTTAAAACTTAAAAAAAATCAATAATACAAATCTATTTTTTAGTAAAACTATACAAGATACGAAAAAACGTTATCATACTAAATTGTTTACTAGAAAGAGTTCTAAAAATTTTGGCAACCTCTGGCCTCATGAAGTTATAGTACATCATTGCTCCCTTTTATCAGAGCACACTGCTGCCCCTGAGCAGAGAACGCAGTCTACCAATCTTAGTAAAGTAGTCGATATTTACCAATCAAAAATTAAATTTTTTAACCAAGATGTACGAGATATGGAGAAAACGTGCATCCACACATTTTTGATGATATACTTTTTATTTTAATTTTGAAACAACACATAATAACATATAATTTAAAAATTATCATCAAGAAATTTTTTGATAAAATGTAAACGTGGCCATTTCTAAGGTTTTTGGTTAAACTGAAATATGCGAGATATTGAAAAAACGTTATAATGGGAAATTGTTTACTCAAATAAGTTCTACAAATTTGCATTTACACGAAATCATGAAAGCTCGAAAATATATATGTTGCAGGAACATCAATATAGGCTCATATTGATTTTTTCCTTCAAATCACGAGAATTAGTTCCTTGTTTTCGATTGTGAACATCGAGCGCAAAGCTCGAGTGCCGTAATGATAATTTATAATATTATAAAACCGATTTGAGTTCTAGTATTAAATTTCAAGAAATAAACTTGAATTTATGCAAAGAAGATAAGACCTGCGCGTGATAAGAATGTGTCCGCGAAGTAGACAGATTTTTTTCTAATAGTGCTCAGGAAACTTCTTAAATTATTCCCATTTAATTTTCCGTTTAGATCAGTATTAACAGTGCTAGAGAATTTTAAACCTTGGAAAAATCCATAATGATTGACTTCATTTGGAAAGAGTGAACAATACCTAATTTTTCTGTGAAAATGAAAAAATCTGCTCACACAATATGGACGCATAGTTTTTTTATCCCTACTTTTTCTGTTCGTAGAAAGCATTTTATATACATATCAAAATTTATTGTTTTCCCTTTTGGACTTTGAAAGTGTATGTGCCAACGCAAACCATTCTAAAAGACTCTAAAAAATTTATTTAGAACTAGTAAAAACGCATACAGAAAATCAAATAGTAAGCATGATTTTCGTGATGAGAATGTATTCGTTTAGGTCCGTGGACCCTCAAGTAAATTGATTTTCTCGCTAAATTTAAGCTTAAATGAATTAAAACTCTTTCATTTAATCTTTTGTTTTGCTTTCAGATCAGATTATCAATAATCTAACGTCCCAATTATCAAAAAACTATTCTTGAGGAAACTATGCAGGGAATAATTTATAATAATTTTATTAATTTTGTTACGAGCCGCTTACGTGTGAATTGCGCGCACTCTCTGATTGGTCAGTTCTTTAGTGGCGTAAATCCTTAAGGTAGTACGATCACGAAAGTTAGACCTCAGGTAAAAATAGATAATTTTGCTTTTAAGAATAGCAATATTATTATTGAAGGGCTATTTTTAAAGAGAAAAGATTATTTTCCATGAACAAAATTTGAAACAGAAAAATAATTTTATTAATAAATTTTATTTTTGCCCAAACTTATTTTCTTATCGCTTCGAGCCAAATTTTAAAAAATGATGCGATTCGAATAAATCACGGTTCATTTTTTTAGGAAAAAGATTCTCTACAACTTGACAGTTTCCGATTTTTGAAAATGAATTCTTTAATGGCTGAAATTATGAAAAAACAATTTTTCAAAACAAAATTTTTATAAACAAATTGCTGTATTTGATAATAATTAATTCAATTTCAAAAATAGGAAACGGTCAAGTTGTAGAGAATCTTTTTTCTAAAAAACTGAACCGTGATTTATTATAATCGCATCATTTTTAAAAATTTGGCTCGAAGCAATAAGAAAAAAAGTTTGGGCAAAAATAAAATTTATTAATAAAATTATTTTTGTGTTTCAAATTTTGTTCATAAAAAATAATCTTTTCTCTTTCAAATTAGCTCTTCAATAATAATATTGCTATTCTTGAAAACAAAATTATCTATTTTTGCCTGAGGTCTAATTTTCGTGATCGTACTACCTTAAGAGGAACCGGGAAAATGTATAATTCTGAAATAAATAAACCACTAATCTCGAGAAAGGTTATTGTTTAATAATCAAATATATTATATTATTACACGACCCGTTAAGTCTGGACTTATAATTTGGAATACCGATCTTTGCGACGATTTATAAAAGATCTCGATTTTCTACAAATTCAATGAGGGAATTTGTAGAAGTTGAGCGAAGGTCGGTATTCCAAATTGTTGGTGTGCAACGATATATGCATCAAATATAATGGACTTTCCCAGGACTCAACAATTTTGACCTGCAGTTTTTATGACATCTACCGATGCAGGCACAGGCTGTACAATTCAAAATGCAGCTACAGTCAGTCTGTCTACAACCACTTGCGGATACACCCACAGTTTCAGTTTCATTTGTGCTATTTAATTTAAAGGACTGCTGTGATTGACTTTAAATCAATTCATAGTAATTAATGTATACTAACTACGTTTAATCCTCTGTGTGGTGTTTATAAATAAATAATATTTTATCTCGTCATAAATAATAAAACTATTTATTTATCGTTAAATTCCCAACACAAATTATAAATCCAGACTTAACGGGTCGTGTAATAATATAATATATTTGATTATTAAACAATAACCTTTCTCGAGATTAGTGCTTTATTTATTTCAGAATTATACATTTTCTCGGTTCCTCTTAAGGATTTACGCCACTAAAGAACTGACCAATCAGAGAGTGCGCGCAATTCACACGTAAGCGGCTCGTAACAAAATTAATAAAATTATTATAAACAATAAGATGCTCCAGCACATCAACTATAGAGTGCGAATAATCTTACAAGACTCTCGAACCTTATCGCATGCTGTAATCACTTTATTAAAAGAAAAAGGAGGGTAAACAAACGATTTTTACAATGTAAACATAAGTTTCTCTGAGTTTTTAATGATTTTTTGACAGATAACAGATAATCGAAGGTTTGTCACTGCAAATTTATTAATATGTAATATAGCGAGCTCATATAATAAGGTGCATGTGGCGATATGACGCAACTTCGAAAGAAAGAACGTGGGTCTGGTTCAAGTTCATGATGCTTGAGAGCTCGAGTAGGAACTTAAGGCCGAGAGAGAAAGCCTTCCTTGTTCAGACACGGTGCAGCGATAGGCTCCCGTCAATTAATTTACCACATTCAGGTTCTCTAGGTCAAAACGCCATTTCTGGTATACTCTGACTCAGTTGCAAATTCATAAGTCCACAACTTCCGTAGTTATTTATACACAAGAGGACTGTTGTCATAAAAAATTATTATTTTGTATAGTCTTGATCGTTTTTCATGAAGAAAATATTATTACGTATAATCAATCATTCACCGTTAACATAGTGTGTATACAGAACTTTTCTAACTTTACATGAGGAAATGTCTTGCAAAGATAAATTTTAGAAGGTTGGAGTTGAAACTTATTTATCCACTTTTTGCGGTCTCTTGTACAAAATGCATTAAGTAATATACGTAGAATGCAAAAATACTTGATAAAAAAATAATTCGATTGAATAACTAAAATAGTTGACAAGACTAATTTGCCTGAAATGATTGATAAAAAATTCTAAATTTTGTTTGAAAAATTGGAATATTAATTAATATTAATTGTACATAGCCTAACTAAAATTGAAATAAAATTTTCCATATAAATAAAACTCGGACGTTAAAGTTATAGGAAATATAAGTTTAGTCACCTCAATTTGGGTTAGCAAATTGGTCGAGTCTTTTTTGTGTTTTTCTCACTAAACGAAGAACGTCGCTGTAATGGGATTAAATTGGTTTGAGTGATGTGGACGTGGAATATAATTGGACCAAAGGGAAAGTATTGGAAATTGGAGCGGCCTTATACTTGGCCCAATCGAAGGTTAGCCTGACGAAGGCCAAGTTCGAAGTCCGAGTTCAAGGTCACGTTCTTCGAGAAAGAAGATGGGACCACTTGAAGTGACTTTGGTTCTCAGTGGCCGAAATTCCACCAATGGCGATTCGCCGATGAAAGCACGGCGAGAACAAGAGTTTAGAAACCGGACCGACCAGGGTCGAGATCATGGAAACTCGGTTGGAGGGCGAATCGCGAATGTGAGAGTCGCTCATGAAAGCGAAACTCCATTTCTCGTGGTGTGAGCAGCGGTCCATTCAACTTTCCTTAGTGCATTATCACTCTCGCTCAGGACGATTCATACTAATTAGAAAAAAAATAAACTGCTGAGCATATACCCATGATAATAAGATTCATTTACCTTATTTATATTTTAAATTGGCAGTGCAGAAGTAAAACATTTCACAAATTCATAGTTTCAATCCTATTATAAAACAAAAAAATATGTTTATGCTATTAGTTTCTTTCGGAAATGTAATTTAGTTTCGAATGCTTGAAATGAATATTTTTACTGTAATAGAAGCCTGAATGCTTTCAAATCACTATCCGTAAATCAATGAGATTCACTAAAACACGTGATAATTTCGTGGAGGTAAAGTCTATTCAATTAACTTTGAAATTATTTTCCTGCCTTGGAATCTATTTGAATCTTAATTGTAGTGTAATAGCAGGTCATTATCGTATCTCATTAATGGCACATTGAACACTTAAATTGGGAAATTTGTCAAATTTTTAGGAAGCAAAGAAATAGATGTTTCTGAAAATTAGAACTAAATGATCTTTGGGATAAGAAAAATGTTTCAAAATAAATTTTAAATGGAAAACGAAAGAAAATCCCATACGAAATTAGTAAGTGCCATGAGCGCTCATGTTATCCTTTTTCAAGGGCATAGAATAAGTGGGTCACGTGATCAGGAAAAGAAGTTTGGTTTCTACTAAAGTTGTTTTTGAATAATAAATATTTTTAGGTGAAACTTTGGAACATGACAAAGAACATATTAGCGTAAGATTTTAGCAAAAAATATTCATTATTGTTTTAAACTTTTGGGGAAAACTATAATTCTTTTCCTAATCACGTGACTTACTTAGTCCACTGGCTTGAAAATACAATACACTAACTTCTGATTGCTTTTAGGGGGTAAGGAGATGTCAATAAATAAAATTAAAATTGAAGAATCATCTTTCAGTGTAAACTCAATATCTACAATTTTGACATTAACTCAAAAACACTCATAATATATATATATATATATATAAACAAAGCGGGACTTCAATATTTGAAGAGGACTTTGTTTTGGAATCAATGAGAAAGTAAAGTAGGTAATGATGTTTCGGCCTACATCCCAAATAATTAATTCAGAGGACTTTCTCCTTTTCACTGTGGATAGAAATCAAAAGTAAGTATCTTCGTCCTTGAACCAAGAGCCTGAACGAAAGTACAAGTGAATCGCTTTCACCTGAATTGGAAAATGAAAGGAAGAGTAGCCATCAGGGCTGGGGTTTTGAAACTCAATGAAAGTGAATGTAAATATATTAAAAGAACAGTGACCCGATTTGGTACATCTGTAATTATTCTGTGAACTTGAAAGAAGTGAAACGCTCTTGAACTTTTCATGTACATTTGTATACTATCTTGGAATACTATGCGCCATTGAACTAGTGACCTTCATTCGAAAACCGGTCTTTACAGGGAGCCCTTTTACAGGAAACTGACCCCACCTTTCACCCTACTATAGGGCTGAGTCCTATGTTATTTTCGGCTCATATGACTACTCAGGATTGAACTTCTGTTTTGATGATTTTTCTCAAATTTGCAAAAAAATATCACTTTATAAAGATTTCTCTTATCCAATCACTGTGTAGAGAAAACTGCATATTGACAACCACAAAAACTTGAATTAAGGCCAATCACTTATTACTATTTCATTACTATTTTTGTTTTTCTCGGATAGGATAAATCAATTTTATAAGGAGAATCATATTAAAAACAAGCAGTTTAAAAACTTGCGCTATAAAACAAATGTATGGAAAAAGCAGTTTTGATGATGAAAGAATGGAAGATTCACTGACTGGAATTTTATTTGTGATATACCATACTGAGAAAAATATATCTTATTTTCTTCTTTTTTTAGGCGAAATGCTCCTATAATTTATGGCATTTTAAGCCCAGAAAATCCTTATAGAACACACTGAAAAGAATGTTTAGGTGTATCTCAAAGAATTTTAGCTGTCGCAGCTAAAAGGTATCACTGGATTTCGTAACTCCTAAACATTTAGCTGTGGCACATAAATTTTCTAGCTGGAAAAATATAGCTGGGGTAACTGAAAAATTTAGCTCTCATATCTATATTCCTATTCCTAAACAAGAATGGAGCTGCCTAGGTGTCACACCTAATCAGGTTTAACATATTCTAGGTGAAGAATATAGCTGCACTTGACAGACTTTCTAGGTAGGATGCTAAAAATATATAGGTGCTATATTTATATATATTTACATATTTATATTTATTTATTTATTTATTTTAAAGCAGTGGTTCCTAAAAAAGAAAGAAACAAGTGTAGTTAGAAATTTTATTTTATTTTAATAAAATTTTTTTGTACAAAAAAAATATTTCTTTTAAATCACACCATTAAATCATTAATGAGAATAGCTTTAGTTTGCGAAGTTTTAGTTACAACATATGCATGGTAATGACTAGAAAAATTATAGTACTTAACAGAATATCATCGACTAAACAAACATCACCTTCAGGATTAATTAAGAAAGATTTCGCTAAACCGAATTCTGGTCCGCCATCTACATCTGGTCCTATTATAACACACGAGTCCTGTTTGTACATGGTACCCTTATAATTAACATGTGCATATTGTGCAACTAATTCACTTAGTGAATCTAAAGTAATGTCTTCAGCTGAAATAGTAAAAAAGTTCGGAATTCAGGTTTAGAGGTTAGAAATTAGAGGCGTTTTTTGAAATTTTCTTTCTGATGCAAGGACATGCTCTATTAACCTCAAAATAACTTTTTCTACTTTTTTTTCGCTATTCTCACATCTACACGAAATAAAATATCAAGTTAAAAATGCGGGAGCAAGATTAAATAAAAAGTACTAAAGAAAGTCTGTCTACATCCAAATGTTTATAATTTCCAAAAAAAATTTCGAAAAATTTGTTTTTAATTCAAAACATTTAGATGTAGACAGACGTTCCTTAGTACCTTTTATTTAATCTAACTCTATGAGTTTTAAATTTTATATCTTTTATTTTGTACGGACGTGAGAATGTCGAAAAAAAGTTAAAAGAAAATTTTCAGGTTAATACAGCAAGCCCCTAAGAAACTTTAGAGCGAATATTTTTAAAACATTCAAAATACTCGACTACTTACCCTGAAAAATTTCAACATACTGTTGGAGATTCCAGTCCTCCAACAAGTCCTCAATTTTGAAAAGTGGGCTTGACTTTTCCATTGGTTGAACTTTTATAACTTACACCACGTGGAAAATACCGGCCGGCGTTGCTATTCTGAAACTTGTTGGGGCCTTGGGGGACGCGAGCGACAAGCGTCACGCGCGTTTGGGTACAGTAGCTATAACCGTATAGCTGTGGGATACAAATTTTCTTACTGCTATGTTATTTAGACATTACAGGTAGACGATATAGCAAATGGTGCCAGATTTGTCTCCTAAATTTTCTGTCTGCAAGAGATTGATGGTTCATGTATCTAAGATATATAGTTTACTGTTCAACCTAAAAAGTATTGCTAATTCAGCTATATTTCTTCAGCAATATATTTATAGCTACAACACCAAAACCATTTTTTTCAGTGCATTTTCCTATTTTTTACCGAACTTTACTTACCATCGGAAATTGTGCTATAAAATCGGGGGCTTTTTCCGAAAAAAAACATCATACAATTTCCTACTCAAATGTCTAATTAATACTTTTTCAAGACAGTAAAATATCACTGTTTTGATTCCGACATTTTTACTGCTTTTCAATCCGACTTTTTTCCGTGATTGGAACACTAAAAAGTTCATATAAATTTGTCAGAATTTGTTCTCTTTTTTATCAGACTTTTTCCTTTTTTTATTGGATTTTTTCGAAGCAAAAAAAAAGAAAAAATTTCTTTTCCCTTTTATCGATCCTTTTCTCCTTATTCCCTCTTCTCTTTACACGTTTCTATCTTCATTTTTCTACTTATCCCCAGGTGCGAATTGACCGTCGGCCCATGGTGGGTCCAACCTTGTTGGCCAGAGGTCGGGCTGAATAGTGAAATGATAACGCTATCCGTCCATTGGCGTAAACAGTTGGCCCGACGCCGGGTGCCGAAGATGGGCCGTCTTAGGCAAAATATGCTTGTATAATATACTTAATAATATGCCGACGATTGGTTCAACCGTGACCCAGAGGTGGGCCGACTGAACTGTTACGGTCATCTAAAGCAATTCGCCAAAGTTGGCCCGACAGTCGGTTCGAGTCTGGGCCATAGTTGGTCCGACAGTTGGTCGTGCAATGGCAACGGAATCTAGTTATAAATATGCCGACGATTGGTTCAACCGTGACCCAGAGGTGGGCCGACTGAACTGTTACGGTCATCTAAAGCAATTCGCCAAAGTTGGCCCGACAGTCGGTTCGAGTCTGGGCCATAGTTGAGCCGACGGTCGGGCACATCTTTGGTTGCCGGTGTTGGCTGCTGAAGTTGGCAAAACCGAAACTACCAGGGTTGGCCAAACTATGGTCACCAAACCTTGGTTGCCAGAGTAGGGCCAACCCTGGCCCGATGGTCCAACTCTGGCAGCCAACCGAAATTCGCACCTGGGTCATTGGCAGCCTGTGTGAAAGGAGAAATTATTCAGACTCTTATTATCATGCACAATTATGAAACAATGTTAGTAATTATATTAGGCAATTTGAACATTTATGTAGTAAAGCTAAAGAAATCTGAAAATAATTCTGCTCCAAGCTGTGTTCGAACTTGAGCACTCGTGGTCCGTAGGCTAGAACGTACACCGTTGACCTATGAAATCATTGCAACAACACTTTGATTATTAGTTACATGACCCACAGCCTGAGATGCCCCATTTTCTTACGAGTTCTAATTTGAAAAACCCTGCTGTTGTTGGTGAAATCGTTTCCCAACCGTAAAAGAACACATTTTTTTTTTCTAAATTCAGATTCTACATAGCCAAACCGTCGGTTTTGCCAAATGACTTTATTTAATAAGTAAATGGAAAGATCAATATTAGCAAAATCGTATTATTAAATCGGAAAACCGGAAAAAAACACAATATGTTTCAAAACGTTTTTGAGTGTTTTGTCTTGCAAAACTCAAAAATCAAGCTTAAAATCAATGACAATCGTAACTGATGCGATTCTCGGATAATAATGTGAAGCGCGTCGTTCAATTTTTCATGATGTTTCATTAAAAAAAATAAAAAGTATTGAATAACATCAAGCATGCCGTAAGTATGCAGATGGTCTTTAGTAATTAAAAACTTTATAAAGTCATTTTTTTAAATTTAAAATTTTATAAAATTAGTGACTTTTTATGAAGTCAACTTTATAAATTTTTTTATAAAAATTGTCTTTATAAAATGCGTTTTTTTATAAAAACACGAAGCTTTATAAAATCACTGACTTTTATAAAGTTTTGTCTTTTTATAAAGTTACGATTCTTTATAAAAACTTTTAAGTTTGTCAAATTTTTATATGGTTGACTTAAGGTAGTCCGGTAGCGATCAAATGAGCAACTATAACAATTTTTCGAAAATGTTTCATGCACGTTGCAAAATTTCGAACATTGCGCAGAAAATTTTTTTCCGTTATAATTTACTATTAATACCTATAACGATTGGAAAAAAAATGTTTTCCATTAATTTATAATCTTTATTTGACTCTCGGAGTATTTCTTTCGGTGAACTTCGGGAATCATCGCGCTGCGCCAATCACTCGGGATCCAATCCCGGACTCACCCGACGAGATGACAACTATAGTGTTATCGTCAGCTGAGCGGAAATATGGATTCCATCTTCTTTTTATTCTTGTTTTCTGGCGTTTATTTCGAAATAACTTTCCGAGATATACGGCAAGATACGATTTTCAAAGAAAAGTTAATATTCTTATGAATTTTCCCAACGGTTCCATAGTTTTCCACAACGCCGCAACCATCAGAAATTTGTTCGCAAATTCGTGATATTATGAGCCCGCGAAATGACTTACCATACGAGCCCATGTTAAAATTACATATTTCGAGACGTGACAATTCAAAATTTAATACGGTATGGCCCAAAATAGCAGAGGACTTTTCGATCGGGAGGAGTCTAATCTATCGATATATGAAATAAAAAAGGGCACTTAATACCCCCCCTTCCCACTACCAGACTACCTTAATTGAAAACTGATATTTTTATAAAGTTTTTATAAAATGACTTTATATGAACTGTTTAGAATACTTGTAAAGTTTGTATCTAGTTTTTTGTAAGATTGACTTAATAAAAGCACGTGTTTTTTTATAAAGTCAACATTATAAAAAAATGTATACATTATGAGTATTAATAATGTAATTTTAAGAAAACTGAATAAATGTACCAATTTTGTATATGGTAAACCTTATGAACATTTTATAAAGTTTTCTGTTTTATAAAGAACTATTTTTTATTAAAAGACCAAACTTTATAAAAATTTTGTATAGTTGACATTATGAACAGTCAGTATTTTTATGAGGATTCGTTTTTTATAAAAAATCGCATTTCATAAAAAGACCGGATCACATTAATAGTTTAACAAACTTAATAGTTACTAACAATTGTGATATGGTTGAGGTAACTAATATAAGTGCTTTTGGCCCAAATCCAACCATTTATCCGAATCACCACTAACCAGAATTTAAATGATCATATATTATAATTATCCGAAAGAGCATTCGTAGAATAATTTTGACGAAAAATTTTAATCTGAATTCCAAATTCACTAAATTTAAATCACACAAATAAAATTTAGCTTCAGTGACTTTGTAATGAAATAATGAATAAAGTAATTGAACATTTGCGTAACATTGATTTGGGTGTTAATTCACGTGTGTTTAAATTGGAATTATATTAAGAAATTTGCAGACTAAAAATATCAGGGGTCAACGTTTCTATTTCAAGGCTATGACCAATAAAATTTACAAGCGGGGCGTTCGTTTTATTATAAAAATGATGAAAAATTTAAATTCTTAGAGGAAAAGTTTATGCAACCAAACTTACGTGAAAAAGCAATTTTCATACGGATTAATTTCACGAGGAAATGATGAAAAACATAATTCCATATTCCATTTTAAAAATTACGATTATATATAACTTCTGTAGTGATGAAATAATTAAATGTACCAAAATAAAAAAGGTGATACAGAGAGTAATGAAATAAACTTAAGCTGTTACTTTCTTTAGTTTCCTTCAAAATTGTAAAATTATATTTAAAAATACATTATATCAGATAAGCATTATAAAAATATTTCCTTAAAATTTGCAGGCGTTCAATTCCTCATGTTAAGTTACAGTAGCGCTGCGGCGTAGACATTTTATTAACTAAATCGAGTCCCGATAAAAGTCGTTCAGTTTGTTTAAAAAGTTAGATTAAATTTGTGCCATGAAAATTCATAGTCTATTTTTTTTATATCTATCTGTATTTTTAGTGATAATTACTTTAATTTCATGTAGTGAACCAAATAAGTCACTTGATTTCACACATAAAAAAATTAAAGTCGTTTCTTCATCACATTCATTTGATATACCATAATAAATCAAATGATTGGAATTCACAATATTTTCTCCTTCAATAAATTTTCTTTTGCCCCCTGCCGCATAATTGAATACATCATTTACATTGAGTAAAAAGCTCATTCCGATATTTGCATTTATTATCTATTTATATAGGTACATCATATGTTAAACAAAAATCAGTTTCTCAGTTTATATCGGCACCAGATTTAGTTCATAAAATATAGGCGCCGCGGCGCTACTGTCACTCAACATGACGAATCAGTTTATTGAGTCACATTTACTCCCAAATAAGTTTAAATCAAGCAAATTAATGATAAGATATTGAAATCACTTGTCAAGCTTCGTGACACGCGCTTGGTCTAATATGTTCATCACAGACATTAAATTTAAGTTTATTTCTTATGATTTAATACCACGACTACAGTAATATGCATATAATTATAAATATAAATTCAAGTTTCTCAAAGTATCTTCGACTGTGATATTAACGACTAAAAAAATGGGAACACGCGTTTTGAAAAACTTTTGGAAAGAATAAACAAAATGTGTTTCTTATCAAGAATTTTTCATAGGCAGATTCATGGAATTTTTCTAGAACAAATTTTTATCTTAACATTAATTTGCAAATCTGTTCTAGTAGAAATTTCGAAATAAAATGCCACGTCTTATTTGGGACAGGTCTGACGGACGAATAATTTTAAGACCCTTTGACGGATATTTAATACTAGAACTACCATATACAATAAAGTAAGTCTGTCAACTATTTAATAAAAATTTTGAAAAAATTGGAAAACTTATCGACAATGACAGTTAACTGCAGTAAATTTTGCAAAATTTTCACTCAAACGAAGTTGACAGACGTTTTTTATCGTCTTCTGCTGTATTTCATATATTTTCAGCAAGATATATTTTGTAAATTGAAAAACTTATCTTACATGAAAAAAAAACAGGAATTTAGTCACATGATCTCGTTGATCCATGGCCTTAAGAGTAGAAGAAAATGTGACGTGTTTCAGGATCATTATAGTCAATAAAGTGTTTTATTTCTCTCCCAAAAAATTTTACTAAATTAAGAATTGTGCACATCATTAGTTTTTATCAATGTTTGTTATAATAAGTCGATAAAATAGTTTATGTGATAGATATGAAATATTCTAATAAAAAAATCAAAATCTATTGTTTTAAATTATACACTATGACATTTCAAAATACAAGATTTTATTGAAGTATCCACAAAGTTTTACATTCTCATCATATGAGAAGGAATTGGTTTTATGTGAAAAATCTCTTCCGGAATTTTCAACAAATCTCTCCATGACTCCCTGAATTCTGCGGAATTGTTTTCTCGCGATATATAATCGCGCATGCTTATTTAGAACATTTATAGGACACGTGATACTTAGGAAATTAGCAAATTTGATTGATTTTAAGTTTCTGAATGATTGTGTCCAAACTAAAGAAAATTTTGTTTTGAAAATTTAGAAAATGGTAGAGAAAATAAAAACGTACCTAGATAGATAAATTTTAGTTTGGGAAATGAAAAAAAGTTAAATTAAATAAACATGTAGAAACTGAATCAAATTGTTCACATGAACTTGCTACTTTTCTTAAGTATCACATGCCCTTAAATTAGTCAAATTTCGACTGATTCAAATTTAGAAAGTGAAAAGCCATGACCTGTCACAAATGAATTATGACTAAATGTTATCAATTCGAGCAAACATCGTTAAAGCTAAGTGCACCGGAACATTAATTATAAATCATATCTTCTGATGTGGAGAAGCTAGAGATAACGAACAATGTTTTCTTGCTAATTAATGAATCTGTTTCAGAAGCAAAAATTAACCTTAGGATTACTTAATTTTCATTAAATTTTCAAATATATTTTTAAATTTTATATATTTACTAAATTTAGTATTCATTTTCTGTTATATAGGTTATTTAGTTACAAAAAACAATAGAGAATTGGGATTATTTTTTTGTTGAAAAAATATATTATTCACGCTAATCAACGCTGCCGCCATCTCTTGGTAGGTTAAAAAAACAATACAAAATCGATCGTGGGGAATTTATCATTTTGCGCTTGCTAAACAGATGTTTAAACTAGCTTTTCTTACACACATATAAGAAAAATGTATTTATGCACCAATCATACGTAAATAAAAGAGCAAAGAAAGGTTTGCTACAAAAAAATGCATTTGAGTGATTATCAGTATTTAAATAAACTTACAGACTGCAATTGCAATTATCATGCCACGTGTTCCGGTTGATACGAGAACTCAAATCAATGAAAGATTTTTAAGTTTTATTGAAAAGATTAAATTTTTCAAACGTACAAATGACTTTATAAATATCCTTTTCATTATACTACGCTGCAATGGTATGTCGTTTTTAAAAACTGATCAAAGAGCATTGTAAGGCCTTGGACCACCCAGACCACGTGACTTAATTATAATTTTTACCTATTCATACGTGTTACTTTCTGTATTGTACTAGATACCATACATATTGTAATTCGTAAAATATCTTATTCTACAAATAGAGATAAGCATCTTGATTGTAAATTATTAGCATATTATTCTCTTTATTCTTCTCATTATCTTCTATCAGTATGAAGCTTCCAAACCTCGATTTATAAAACGTTTGAGTTTTTGTAGAGCGAAGGTTCAAAATTCGAAGTTTCGAAGTCTTTCAATTTCAATGCATTCAATAGGTTTCAAACCTCTTTGTATATCGCAGATCGCAATAATCTTTACTGAACTGAAAATTAATTGGACATTTTTAGAGCTTCAAGACAGCGTCAAAAATGCATATATCACTACTTGCAGACATATTTAAGCTGTGACATATCAGCTGTGATAATTTGTGTTAACATTGAAACGGAGCACGGTCGACTAGAGGACAACGCTGCATCTGATATGATATCTTCAGACATCAATGCGTTTTATTCTTCCACTTGCTATTTATTTCTTACCTCAATAATATAAAAATTCCAAAATAAAAAGTTATATATCTGCCATTGACACATTATTATTGAATGAATTCAAAATTATATATAGTTGAAAAAATAATTTGTATGGAGTAAACTAAACTTTATACCAAAAAAATCTGCCCGCTTCGCGGTCACGTTCTCATCACGCAGTTCCTCTTCATTTATCTTATATATAATATTATTGCTAAAACCAACTTTTCAAGCTTTTTTGTTATTTGATGTTTGAATATTATAAACAGAATATAAAATTAACTTGATCCAAGAGCATAATCAGTTGGTAGAATTAAACAAATAAATTGTCTTAATCTAAGTGAGATTTACTTGAGCTAAGTAAACTTAACTTAAATTCAGTTAATTTCTTTGTTAAATGTACCAAGTAAATATTTGTCACACATGCATGAAATAGGACACTTACCGTGCATGTAGATCGTGGCAAAAATGACCTATTCCATAGCAGTGAGAGAAAATATCTTTCCAATGCTGCTGTACAAGGGCATTGCACAATATACTATTTATTGTTCATGTAGAAGAGATGAAGTAAGATTAAAGGGGATTTGGCCAGAAATGTCCTTTAAATGGGGCTCACTAGAGCAATTTCTATATATGCGGAGATATTTAAAAATTGAAATAAAAAATAAAATATACGTATATTAAAATATAAAATTTCCTATTGAATGGATAAAAAATTCACTTATCTTTGTTTGCAATTTATTAAAAATGATTATTCCTGGCATCATGTACAAAAACAGTAGTGACCTACGACAAATGTTATCACGTTCTAAATTTATTGATTTATCACCGTGAATGAAGAATTCGTCGAATTAAGCCGCCAGATAGACGCCTTTTTTTCTTTTGTGTTTTATAAAATCTACATTTCAGCTCTTATCTTTCTTTTTAAATGACATTGAACCATTCAGGGTTGGCAACCTTGGCGATTTTTTTTGTAATTGGCGATCAATTCCCCGAGGTTTGGCGACTGGCAGCAAGTACGGAGATTTTAATTTAATTTTGACGATTTCCTGGCGATCGCCGATTTCTTTATTAATAATATTAATAGTGCATTAAAAGAATTTGAAACCTTTCTGTGAAAAGAGAGACGCTCCCGACCGTGCAACCAAGAACTTAATGTACGAGGTCTGTCCGGAAAGTATCGGGCCTACCTTTATATCTCCGCGCCATAGTGTTCGAGTGACCTCTGCGGGGCATGAACATCAACAGTAAAGCCTCACGAACCTATCGGTTGATTGCTGACATCTGCCGGACGTATAGTTCATGCGCAGCGTGTCTTTCTTTACAAAGCTATTTTTGAGTTCGGCGAATTTTGTGATTGTTAAAAATGAATGAAAAATAAGATTATCGAATTTGCATCAAATTTTGTTTTCAACTCGGAAAAACGAGTTCGGAA
Source organism: Diplolepis rosae (assembly GCA_030998225.1). NCBI lineage: Eukaryota > Metazoa > Arthropoda > Insecta > Hymenoptera > Diplolepididae > Diplolepis > Diplolepis rosae. The sequence continues at coordinate 23,471,622 of JAPYXD010000723.1, read as the reverse complement.
ACTATTCAGATGATGCATAAAACCTTTGGGAATGCGTGTATGAGCAAAACACGAATAAAAGAATGGTATAATCGTTTCAAAAGAGGCCGCACTTCTGTTGATAGTGATTCTCGTTCTGGCCGACCTTCGACGACAAAAAAATTGGATAATATTGGGCGGGTGCGACTTGCGATCGAACAAGATCGTCGTATGACTGTGCGGGAACTAGAAGAAGACATTGGAATACCAAAAACAATAATTTGGGAAATTTTAACCTCAAATTTACAAATGACGCACGTGTGTGCGAAGTTCATTCCGAAATTACTCAGTGCAGAGCAAAAAAAGCTTCGCTTAGAAATCACTCAGGACAACTTAGAAATGGTCAATAACGATGATACTGTGCTTAAAAAGGTTATTACTGGTGATGAATCATGGATTTATGGTTACGATCCTGAAACTAAACAACAATCTTTACAGTGGAAGCGTCCAGACGAGCCTCGGCCGAAAAAAGCACGTCAAAGTCGGAGCAACGCGAAGTCAATGTTGATTGTTTTTTTCGATTATGAAGGTGTTGTGCCCGCCCGATGATGAAGAATAACGCCAGTGCGGAGATATAAAGGAAGGCCCGATACTTTCCGGACAGACCTCGTACTGGTGGAACGACTAGTTGTCTGTCGTACGTCGCGAATGCCTCACAGCGCAGCGGAAATATACCCGCTCAAAGGATGATACTCTGCTGCACGACGCACGGAAAGCTGCTAAAACAGATCTGAGGCAAGGCATAAAGGAAAGCCGACTTTAATGCTGGAAAGTCTTGATTGGTGAGGTCAAAAAGGACCCATGGGGACTCGTCTTCAAAATAATTACCAAGAGTTTATTGACCAGAAGAAAGATCCCCGGCTTGGACAATCCCGTTCGAGTCAAGTACATCGTGCAAAGCTTGTTTCCACAAGTAGAATCATTCCAGAGACAGGACCGAATTTGCTGCATAGTCCGCTGTGAAGAACTGTTCACTCTCGAAGAACTTAAGAGAGCGGGCGGGAAGCTTTATGCCCACACGTCTCCGGGGATCGACGAGGTGCCAAACGAAATTCTCAAAGAGGTGATCGAGGTATACCCGGGGATCCTTTTCTCCTGTCTTCGGGGGGGAAGGTTCTTAGACGAATGGAAGAGGCAGAGGTTGGTCCTTCTCAGAAAAGGAGAGAAACCTCTGGAGGATGCCTCATCCTATAGACGGATATGTTGTGTGAAAAAAGAGTATTAAATATCTGGAAGTGCAGTTAGATCAGAGGCTTAGCTTCAGCGGATACCTGCAGATCACGACTACTAAAGCCATCCAATGTGAAGCTAACTTGGCTCGGTTCATGTCCAACATTGGTGGACCCAGGGAAGCCAAAAGAAGACTGGTGGCGAGAGTGATGCACTCCAAGCTGCTTTATGCAGTTCCGATCTAGGAAAGTGCCCTTAGGAACCATGCTAACCAACAAAAGCTGTTCTCGGCACAGAGAGAAGCGGCTCAGCATACTGATCTATGTCGACGAATGCTGTGTTGGTTCTGACGAGCATTCCGTCAATAGAAATATGGCAGGCGAGATGGCATGGCGAACAGACCGCGAGAAGGGCACACCGTCTAATCCTAGTGCCGCCTTCTGGCTGGATGGGAATCACGGTGTAGTCGGCTTTTACATGACGCAAACGCTTTCAGGCCATGGCTGCTTTAATACGTACCTGAAGTGCTTTAAAAAAAGAGACGATGAGTCGTGTCGCTACTGCGGTTCCCCTGTGGACGATGCGGAGCACATACTTTTTATCTGCACCAGTTGGGGCGTAGCAGAGGAGGTCGTTCGTCGGGCGGTGTGTGCTGAGTTCACTCCTGACACAATGGTTCCTCCCATGCTCCAGTCTAAAGATGTCTGGAAAAACATCGAATCATTGATCACATTAATGATGGGGACGAAAGACCTAGATGGGCGTAGGGAGCGCAGCAACGGGGAGGGTCAGTAAAAATCCCACTGGGGCCTGCACCCACGGTCGCGAGTCCCGGGCGAGCCGCGCTGACGCGCCGGTGTGTAGAGGAATCTTTATGCAACCATCTTTAAAACCTTGTTACGTGGAATCCTGCTAATTGAACGCAATGTCTCTCCCTTGGCACGGGTGGGTAAGAAAATGACACTCGATGCAGAATACCTGTGGTAATATAACATAAGTAGGGCCACACCAACTCGAGCAGAAAGATTTAAGGAACTATTAACTATTAAAAGCATATGCTTCGTCGTAACGTTAACGACAAGTGATGATTATGTGGAAATCCTAATTAAACCATCGAACACATTATTGATGGCTACAGAATATTGGCTTAGAGAGAATACACATGCAGACACAATGATGTGTGTGGGGTCATCCACCAAAAAATAGTTCTGAACCTGGGACTGCTACAAAATACATCCAAATACCAGTTCTTAAGAACGAACAATATAAAAACATACAAATGAGCTCAGCATTTCAAAATCATAGACATCGCCGTTCCCCTTGAGAAGAACATCCAGCTGAGGTTTACAACCGAGGTTCAGATTTCGGCTGCGAGGAACGTGCATATAACGAGCACGAGTCAGCTGAAAGATTTTAGCGTGAACAGGGTATCTGTAGCAGTCCAAAAAACGGTATTATTAAATACTTGCCGCATAGTCAGTTCCTTACTTGACCATCAGGAAAAAGGCTGCTAATCACTTCTGGACCTTTAGTAGGGAAACGTTGGCAGCTTTAGATTTTCTAATTGCTTTAATGATTATCTATGAAAATTTTATCGTGTTTTATTTTTATTTAAGTGACTTATTTTCTATCCATTTTGAGAAATATTAAATTTCAACAAATTTTTTCTTAGTTAGGATTATCTCTTGTCTTTATATTTCAATTTTAATTTAAAACGACCGCTGTACTTGATTCTGTTTGTACAAGCGATCTTATCGACCAGGCCTATGTGTCTGAGAATAAAATATAACTAAATAAATAATAAAAAAATATGAAATATTGAATAAACCAGTAAACAATAATGTCCACTCAAAATAATTGTTTCTGAAGAATGTATTGCTGTTTCTTTTAGAGTGCTTTTCAATTAATTTTGATCGAAATTTTCCTGCTTTCAAAAACTGTTATTAAGTATAAGCTTATGTCAATTGGTTGACTCTTCTTAATTACTGTCGGTTAATGAGACGCATTGCATCCTTATCAAACACATCCTAAAATATAATGACGTATAAAATTCTTTTAATTATGCAAACTCTGTTCAAGAAAATATTGTAATAGTGACGATTATCCGTTGATATTGAATATGTACTTATTTTATTGTTATTGTCGTTATTCAGGTGATCATTGGTAAATAATCTAGGTATAGTCGATGACATTGGATTTGACAGCAAGTCTAATCAGTCGGTGAACCTGTGCAATGTCATTGTATTATTTCCAGGTAAGTATTACTAATAACAAGCAACGAAGGTTACCATTATCGCAAGAACGTGATTAATATCGTTCTTAATTAGGATGACGCAAATATATTGCAAGAAACCGTCGCATGTTTCCAGTAAAATGTAGATTTAATGTTTCGAAATAGGGTATTTAAAACTTTTTTTTCTATTTAGTCGGAGAAAATTTTGCGGTAATCATGGTAGCTCGGAATTTTTGGTTACACCTCAAATCAGTTACATTAAAAGACTCTGACAGTTATCTTGTACCTTTTGAATATAATTTAAAGAGATACTTATATTATAATTATTCGTTGAAAATTTAAAAATATCCTCAAAAATGTAAATCGTATTTATTGTTAGGTGTGCAACTAAGTTCCCGCTGTTTGTCATTAGAAGGCTCCAGCCATAAGTGCTGATCGATTTTGACATATCCAAAACGTCATGAACCAAGCTTAGACATATGGTAAACAAACCGTTTCGATACATTAATGATTTTGTTTTGGCGTCATATACTTTTGGTTGCGTGAAAAATTGTCATTTGCGGGAAGTGTTGATTTTCTTCTTCCATTCGAAGAAAACGGCGTCTGAAGCGCATCGAGAGCTCCAAAAAGTTTACGAAGATGCTGCTCTAAGTGAAACAACGTGCCGTGATTGGTTCCGTTAGCTACAACTTTTGCCCATCTTTCTGGTAGAGCTCGATTACCGTTACGGAATCAAGCCATTTTTCGATGTCTTCATATGAGCGGAACTGCTGATCAGCCAGACCATGTGCCATCGACCGGAACAAGTAATAATCAGACGGCGCAATATCTGGGGAATACGGCGGGTGGGGTAGCACTTGCTATTTAAGCATTTCCAGGTAGGTTTTAACGGGTTTGGCAACGTGAGGCGGAGCGTTGTCCCGCTGTAGAATCACTTTTTCGTGCCTCTGCTCGTATTGTGACCGTTTTTCGCGCAGTGCTCGGCTCAAACGCATCAATTGCGTTCGATACCGTTCCCTAGTGATGGTTTCGTTCGGTTTCAGCAGCTTATAATAAATAACATCAGCGTCTTCGAAGGTTTGTGGCCTTCCTTCACGCGGACGTTGTTTCACTTAGAGGAGCATCTCCGTAAACTTTTTGGAGTTCTCGATGCGCTTCAGCCACCGTTTTCTGCAAATGAAAGAAGAAAATCAACACTTCCCGCAAATAACGATTATGTGGCACAAAATCAGACATTTTCACACAACCAAAAATATATGACGCCAAAAGCAAAATCACTAATGTGTCAAAACGATTTGTTTACTATATGTATAAGCTTGGTTCATGACGTTTTGGATATGTCAAAATCTACCAGCGCTTACAGCTGGAGCCATCTATTGACAAACAGTGGTAACTCGATTGCGCACCTATTATTATTTTTTTTTTTCTAAACGATAATGCAGAAGAAAATTTTATTTGAATATCCGCAATTTTTTTGTTTCTTCATTTGAAGAATATTATTATTATCGTTCATTTCTCGTTATTTTGACATAGGTTCATTTTTTTTATTTTCTTCGATTTAAATTATCACTATTAGATATAAAAATACGCAAAAAAGAAAGAAAGGCAAACGTTTCAGCCACATATGGGGGCCCTCATCAGTGCCATAAATTCAAAGCTTAATTCAAAATTTCTATAAAAGATTAGAATATAAGAGATAATTAAAATAAGGATTATCATAAAAATCAAAAACTTATCCCATAGCTTGAAATTCAGAATAAAGTAGTCCAGTGTGCAGCAACACGAATTGAAAAAATATTTAGAGTTCACTGTGAATATAAAACTGGATGAAATGGAAAAACATAAAAAATTTTGCAAACGAACCGACCGAAAAATTCTTAAAATTTTATTATTAAAGAAGGTTGCCCAATTGGTTATTAATGACAAAACGCGAACAAGATTTAAATTTTAAAAACTTTTCTTGAGGACTTTGTTACCGGAGTCTCTCACAGAATGATCAGAACTGTTTTAAAAACCGACTCGGGACATGTGGCTTTGCCGACTGACAATTTTTTTTTCTTTTTTTTTAAAGCAATCCTGAGAGGTTCTTTTCCTTCTTGAAGAAGACTATTGTCCTATACCTAGTTCAGAAATTCGTGACGTTTATGGTGATTTTCATGAGTGGACGAAGGCGTATATTTGTAAAGAAAACGATTTTGTATTGTATATCAGCTTCACGGACAAGCCATTCAACATTGAATTTGCAAGCAAGGCATTACAGAAACATAAATTGTTATAATACCTATATATCGATACCCACGTTCTAATATGACGTATCCCACATTTGGAAAATTTTTCAGGAAACGATAAAGACGTCCTGCTAGCACAAATAAATAAATGTAAACAAATTTTTGTTTCATACGTTCATAAAAATGCATAAATAATAATAATTAAAGCAAAAAAAATTATTTAAATATATTTTATGATATTTATGTGGGTTACGCAAGAAGAAAAAATTAAAATGTATTTTAGAAAGAAAATTGATTTAATCGTTTCATAATTAAATATTGTTTCATCACATACGTAACATTTTTCTCTCTTATTTTGTATTGTTTAATTCATAATTATTATAATATAACATTATTGATACATTTAATTTTTACTATCTTTAATATTGCTTAAAACATTTTTTTTTTCATTTTAAGTACTCTTAATTTTTTTTTTTTTTTACTTCAGGTATATTTTCTTGCTGAGATTGTTGAAAATTTCTTGTCCTCTTTCGTCTGGTATTATCACAATTTTTTTAATAATTAATATCATTATCTTCAGGTTTTTTAAATCTATTATTAGTGCGCAGTACTTAGCTTTTCGTTTCTTACTCTTAGTCTTTTCAGTTACCTTAACTATATTTTTACTTTTTTGTTCATTTCTCGTTATTTTGGCATAGGGTCAGATTCTTTTTATTTCCTTCGAATAAAATTTTCACTATTACATATAAAAATACTCAAAAAGAAAGCAAGGCAAACGTTTCGGCCACATATGGGGGCCCTCTTCAGTGCCATAAATTCAAAGATTAATTCAAAATTTCTGTAAAACATTAGAATATAGGAGATAATGAAATTAAGGATTATCATAGAATTCAAAAACTTATCTCAAAGCTTGCAATTCAAAATCAAGTAGTCCAGTATGCAGCATCACGTTTCGAAAAAATATTTAGAGTTCACTGTGAATAAAAAACCGGATAACAAATAAACCGGGAAACATAAAAAATATTCCACACGAACCGACCGCAATTTAAACAATTTTCTTATTAAAAAAGGATGCCAATTGCTTATCAATGGCAGAACGCGAACAAAACCGGATAAAAAATAAACCGGGAAACATAAAAAAAAAAAAAAAATTTCACACGAACCGACCGCAATTTAAAAAAATTTTTATTAAAAAAGGATGCCAAATTGCTCATCAATGGCAGAACGCGAACAAGGTTTACATTTTTAAACTTTTCGTGAAGACTTTGCTACCGGAGTCTCTCACAGAATGATCTGAACTGTTTTAAAAACCGACTCAAGACATGTGGCTTTGCTGACCGAAAATTTTTTTATATAAGAAATCCTGAGAGGTTCTTTTGCTCCTTGAAGAAGACTATTGTCCTATACCTAGTAAAGAAATTCGAAACGTTTATGGTGATTTTCACGAGTGGACGAAGGCGTGTATTTTTCAAGAAACGATTTTTTTATATCAGCTTCACGGACAATCCATTTAACATTGAATTTGCAAGCAAGGCATTACAGAAACATAAATTATTATAATATCTAGACATGCACTTTTACTCAATATTATTTGAGTATGTTAAGCAATAAATAAAAAAATTGAATGTTGTTTATTACTGCATCCAGATTTATTCTGAGATGTTTTGCAAAATACTACATTTATCTTTAAGAAATAACAAAAATGCAATTTTAGTATTCGTGATATCAAGTATCACATTTTAGGAAGTATTAATAGATTTAGTTTGTTCTGAAAATGGTCAGAACTATGAGATATTCAACCTTTATACTAAATGTGCCATTTTAAAATTTTAAAGTGACATGTTTGATAACATGTCTGCTATTATATTGACCCATAATTCATAGAATTTTTTGTTCATTTCTCGTTATTTTGGCATAGGGTCAGATTCTTTTTATTTCCTTCGAATTAAATTTTCACTATTACATATAAAAATACTCAAAAAGAGAGTTTTTTATTCACAGTGAACTCTAAATATTTTTTCGAATCGTGATGCTGCATACTGGACTACTTCATTTTGAATTGCAAGCTTCGAGATAAGTTTTTGAATTCTATGATAATCCTTAATTTCATTAACTCCTATATTGTAATGTTTTACAGAAATTTTGAATTAATCTTTGAATTTATGGCACTGAAGAGGGCCCCCATATGTGGCCGAAACGTTTGCCTTGCTTTCTTTTTGAGTATTTTTATATGTAATAGTGAAAATTTTATTCGAAGGAAATAAAAAGAATCTGACCCTATGCCAAAATAACGAGAAATGAACAAAAAATTCTATGAATTATGGGTCAATATAATAGCAGACATGTTATCAAACATGTCACTTTAAAATTTTAAAATGGCACATTTAGTATAAAGGTTGAATATCTCATAGTTCTGACCATTTTCAGAACAAATTAAATCTATTAATACTTCCTAAAATGTGATACTTGATATCACGAATACTAAAATTGCATTTTTGTTATTTTTTAAAGATAAATGTAGTATTTTGCAAAACATCTCAGAATAAATCTGAATGCAGTAATAAACAACATTCAATTTTTTTATTTATTGCTTAACATACTCAAATAATATTGAGTAAAAGTGCATGTCTAGATATTATAATAATTTATGTTTCTGTAATGCCTTGCTTGCAAATTCAATGTTAAATGGATTGTCCGTGAAGCTGATATAAAAAAATCGTTTCTTGAAAAATACACGCCTTCGTCCACTCGTGAAAATCACCATAAACGTTTCGAATTTCTTTACTAGGTATAGGACAATAGTCTTCTTCAAGGAGCAAAAGAACCTCTCAGGATTTCTTATATAAAAAAATTTTCGGTCAGCAAAGCCACATGTCTTGAGTCGGTTTTTAAAACAGTTCAGATCATTCTGTGAGAGACTTATTTTTAATTACCTTCTTACTCATTTTATTAAATAATTTCTCAAAATAAACTTAAGACTAATCACAAAATAAAAATTGACTGTCACATCGCTGGCGCTGACTTAACCAATGGATATGGGATATGACTTATTAGAATTCATGAAAATCGGCATGTGGGATACGACATATTAGAATATTTATTTAAAAATATTAAATAAACAATTTGACTCACAAGATTTTAATATAAGCTGTAAAACATTATTATTAATCCATTTTTCAAAAAAAGTCAATTTCTCAAATTTTGTGGGATACGACATATTAGAACGTGGGCATCGATATGTAATTTTACTCTATATTATTTGAGTATGTCCAAAGATAAAAAAATTGAAAGTTGTTTATTTCTGCATTCAGATTTATTCTGAGATGTTTTGAAAAAATAAGAAATTTATCTTTAAAAAAATAATAAAAATGCAATTTTAGTATTCGTGATATTAAGTAGCACATTTTTCTGAAGAGGGCCCCCATATGTGGCCGAAACGTTTGCCTTTCTTTCGTTTTGTGCGTATTTTTATATCTAATAGTGATAATTTTAATCGATGAAAATAAAAAGAAACTGACCCTACGCCAAAATAACGAGAAATGAACAAAAATTCTATGACTTTTGGGTCAATATAATAGCAGACATGTTATCAAACATGTCACTTTAAAATTATTATTATCCTTTTTCTGAACGATAATCCATTAAAAAGTTATATTTGAATTTAAGAAATCGTTTATTAAATTTATTTTTCTAATTCCAAGTAAAAACACTTTTAAAACGAATATAAATTTATTTGATCTTAAGAAATCACGTTTTTAGCTCGGTAAATGAAAGAAATTATTTTTTTAACATTATTTATTTGATTTAAAAAAATATTTCTGTGAATCACATTACACATTTACTATGCGACTGCACAGACATTCATTTCTTCAATTAGAAGAAAAAAAAAGCAATCAAGAAATTTCTTTAAATCAAAGAAACTTTTCTGTTACCGTATAGCGATGCACAAATTAGTTTGCCAAAACTAATTCTTTATCCAAACTTTATTCTGGGTAACACTGAAATGTGTTATTCAAAGAAATCAATACACCGAAAAAGCTAGAGGCATAATTAGATCCGATTTTTGAGGTCCAATGGAGTTGCAACAAGGAACTTCTGTGGTGTAAAATATTAGAAAGAATATTAACCTCTTCTTGAATGCATCATTTTATAGATAACAAAAAAGTTTGCATTTCATAAATGTAAGGATAAGCGGCTGCAAAAAGCATTTCTTCATTTTGCACATAACAAGTTATGCTTTTGCATATTATCAAAAACAAAATTTTTTCATTCTTATATTATATATGGCAAAAAATAAAAAAAATTTAGATTTTGTAATATTCAAAATTATACAAATTATATAAAAAAAATAGCGCATTGAAAGTGTGCATACATACATTTCACGAAAACACGATTTCCACAAATGAGGCCAAACATAAAGTGCATGTAATAGTATATTACGTGCCTGGGCGCACAATGAGGGTTATTGCGTGACGAGCGACAATGCTCGCAGGAGATCGAAGTCGAGACAAAGCCGAGACGAAGCTGAGGCGCGATCAGTCCTGCGAGCATTGTCGCGAGTCTCGTAATTTCCCGAATTGTGTGCATTGGAACGTATTCTATTTTATGTGACTCCGGTGCGTATACGAGTTTTTATGCGTACACTTGAATCTAATCTAGTATTGTAGTTGTTTGCGGAGCTAGTCATTATACTTGATATGTCACGACTAGTCCCGGCCATTTTGATTTTATCGATCTTGTGTAGTAGTAATGGATTTTAGTAGACGCATGCGCAGATCAAATGTACAAGGCTTTGCCAGTAAGATGCTAACGCTGTACGAAGAAGAAGAAGAATAAGAAGAAGGATTGAGCTTCGTTTCATGGCTATGGGCGCATATGTGCAGTTCAATTTTTACATTTCATTCCTTTGTAGCGCAATGTACTACATTGCGCTACTGTTAACTGTAGCGAAAAAACGAGTTTGCGCGCCGGTGGCACATAAAATTATTTATGTACTCTTCTCTTTTCCTGTAGGCTAGACGGCGATCATTTCGTCTACTCGAATCTTATAGGAATATTGTATTCCAAGATTCTTTAGTTTATTATTTTATTTTAAATAATGCATTATCTTAAAGCATATAAGATTTAAATTTTTCATTCTTAACAAATAAACCCGACTGATATTTGTAGTTTTTTATCTAAGGAAGCTAATGCAACTGGTAGTTTTTTTTTCATTGTGGCAGCTGATGCTGCAATATTTTAACCAATATACCAATTTCAATTTATTGTAACGGGACATTAGGATATAATGCCTGATTCTTTCAAAGTACTATAGATTTAAATTAATATACCTCAAGAAAGAAAAATCGAATCCTACAGATCGCAGATGGATTTTGAAGAGGAAGAGTACTATTAAATCATGGCATAGGCAGGAATGAGCAAGAAAATTCATTCTTATAACATAATCTAAAATATAATCGTAAATCGTCTTTTTGTCACTTTGAAGTTAGGATATCTCGAAATCCTGACATGCTAGAGCAATTCTGTGGGCGGGTATGTATTGAAGGCCAAAAATTCTTTGACAAATGATATGTTTTATTTAGATGTCAAAAAATAAGTCCAATTTTATCGAAGTGTGTAATTTGAAATTGTAAATGTGCACGGAGAAACTTTTCATTGTAAAATCTAGTATTATTATATTTATTTTTACTAAAAGTCAATAGGAAGCGAGGATATAGTAACAAAAGTAGTTCTATTTACCATAGCGGTAGGAAGAAATACATTTTCTGAACCAATTGTAAATATATGGCAACTTTATAAATTACCATTGAGAGTAGCAAAGATTAATATCTTTGATGGCAAATTGAAACTAGAAATAAGTGATACCTATATAAATAAACAGTAAAACTATCTATGCAAGAATTGGTCTTTTGAATAATATAGATTGCAAAATAGTTTAGAGAAATTACCATTGTCAATAGTAATGAAGAATGAAGAGAGAAAGACTTGAATATTTTGCAATAGAATACATCATATATTGGAATATTCCGTTGTCAAAATTCCTATTGGAGATAATAAATGTACTGCCGAGTGACGTCAGATACGCCGAACGTTTCTGATATTACCCGAGAATCGCTCCATGTGCTCGTTATGATTATTTGTCGGTAGCCGATATAGTAATATATTTTTTTACATTTGAATATGACGCCTTTCTAGCTTACGATTTTTTCTAGCAGAGGGACTACCGAACTTTTCCTCACAAATCGTAAAAGTTTCCACAGTTCAGTATATAATGAAGCTACTACATTGTAATTGACAATATTGACATATCACTGCGATGCGTTTATGAATGTGTGCGTTGTTCAGTTAGGTTAAGTTGCGTTGAATTAGTATTTGAGTGTGCATTGGTATGTTTATTATTTATATTGATATATATATACGTGTATGTGTATGTAAATATGTAACTATGTTTATGAATACTCTCTCTATGTAACTCACAAAATCTAATAAGAACTATGGTAAAATTCACGAATGACTGACTTTTTTATATCATGGAGGTGCAATTATTTACTATTTTCGATAGGAAAAGTTATAAATATGGTTCCACTATCTCCAAAAGACTATGGTAATTCGGTTAGACAGAATATGTGACTTTACTATTGTCTTTTGTAAACTTAACATTCTTTGTTAGCAATTAATGAACCATTTATTGGGTTTACTTCAATATAATTCGTTCGATGTGTTGATTACGATTTTACTATTTCAAGTAATAAAATTTGCTTTTGTTTTTAGGCATAAGTACAATTATATCACCATTTTCTCCAATATTATTAGTAACTCCATAGTTTAATATTCAAAATAGTACATTCTAAAAAAGTGACGTTATATCCTCGTTTCCTATTGACTTTTAGTAAAAATAAATATAATAATACTAAATTTTGCAATGAAGAGTTTCTCCGTGTGCAAGAAGAGGTTAAAAGGATTCAGAATCCTACTTCCAAAGGAACCACTTTTAACAATGAATTCATAATTTATGCCTTTTCACGATTTCAACCATATAAAGTATATTTTGAAAAATTTTAACTTATAAAATTTCAATTCATCAATCGTTCAAAAAAATGTTTTAAAAATTTGAATCGTTTAAGAAAGTTTTATATATCCGTAGTCCTCAAATTCAGCAGATCTAAAATTCTCATTTTCAATTAGTTAATTGCAAAATTTTTCATCCCTTCACTTGACCATTCAACAATGGACCCTTGTTGACTTGAGCCAGATCTGTTGCAAGCTTAAGCTTACTCCAAGAACAATTGCATCAATGTTATTATAAAAAATTTGTAGTTGAATTAATTAATTGAACAATACCACTGAACATTTTTTTCGGTGTACATTTTTATTTAAATTTAAAGAATTTGAAATCTTTCTGTGGAAAAAAGACGCTTTCCACTGCGTCAGGAATTTTATAATTTTGATGGATTTTTATGATAAAATTAAAAGCGTAAAAAGAAATATTATTTTGATGGCATATTTGTTATTTTATTTATTATAAAAATTTCCAAGTGATATAAAATGTAAAAAAATAAATAAAAATGACTAAATACATTTATAATTTTATCACTAATAAAATGTCAGATGCACGGAGGAAAATATAGAACTGACAAACTTTTTTTTGCTGTCTCAACAAAATTTTGGTTCTCCTTACAAAATGTTTTGTCAAGCAAAAAGCAATAACAAACTCTTTTATTGTTTCAAAAAATAGGTTTGTTGGGAAAACTAAGAATTTGTTGGGAAAACAAAAAAGTTTTGTCAGTTCTATATCAACAATCTGGTTGGTTAATACAACAACTTTTTTTTCTCCGTGTGTCTTTTTCGGTATTACACCGTATTCTGATTCTTATTTTTCATATTATTGAAAAGTTTAGAGTCGTAAGGAAGACACGGCCATACAATCGTAGCATAAGATCCATAATATAATGGGTTGACAGTATAGTGACTAAAGTATCTGAGGGCGAACGTCGACTCGTACAACAGTCAAGGTCTTGGTTATGCTCGACGCACAAATGTGTAAGACAAGCAACGGCGCGACAATGAATGTTTCGTTGAACTCATGCAGTCCACATCCCACCAGTAAATATATACAATTTTCTTTAAAGTACCATTTCTTACTCTTGCTAATGAAAAAGTCTACTAGAAAGAGTTATTTGTATGTTTTAACACTAATTATTGTGTGATAATAAATATTTTGCTATATAAATCCTTCGAGTGAAATGTTCCGAGAAGAAAAGTTTTTTTGATTTGAAGAAATTTCCTGATTGTTTATTTTTTTAATTAAAGAAATAAGCGTCTGTGCAGTCGCATAGTACATACGTAATGTGACTCGCAGAAATATTTTATTTTATTTAAAGAAGAAATTGTCTTCGTTCAAAGATAATACAATTAAATAAATTATTTCTTAAGTTTTTGCCAGTACTGTATTTGAATTGAAAAAATATTTTTGAGAATCAAATAAATAATGTTAAAAAAATAATTTATTTCATTTAAAAAAGGCTAAAATGGTGATTTCTTAAAATCAAATAAATTTATATTTTTTCTAAAGCTGTTTTTACTTCGATTTGAAGAAATGAAGTTGAAAAAACGATTTCTTAAATTTTAATAAAACTTTTTTCTCATTGATGTAGTTCAACATTGCATCACTTTCATATGTGTCTACGTTGAAGGAAAGGTTATAGTCGAACGAATATTGCAATGATATTCGCTCGAAATCAGATATAAAATATAGAAGATAGAAAAATATGAATAATTAGCAAAATGCGAACGTTTTTTCATCATCGTGTGAAATTTTTAAAATATCAGTTATCAACTATTGACCACCGACCCTTTAAATATGAACGTAGGGCGAAAAATGCCCTTAGTGTGATGAGTATTAAGATATCAGGTATCTAGACACACACAGGTGAATACTGATTCAGAAACAATGATATTATTTTGTTACTACACTGAGAAAACTGGAGTGTCAAACTTTGAGTGTCAAAATGTAGATAGTCAGTTTGGACTTCTAGATAGTACAACACTTTCTCCGAATTTTTTTCTTTTTGGTCAGGGAGACACTCATTTGATATTCTGCTTAACTGTTACCAGAGGGTCAGAATCACTATAAAGAGTGTCGATTGGTGAAATACGCGCCAAAATTGTAAAGTCACGTGGGTTCGCCTATTTTTCCTCCAATATCACCAGCGTGGACTCTAACCTCATTGCCGGTTTTGCGTCCTTTACGTGTTAAAGTGTCACGAGGGTTATTTTTGCCAACTAATTGTTGAGTACCTATTTCACTTGCTATAATAACATAATAATTGTGAAAGCTTAAATGTAATAGTTTTGAGGTTAGCCATAGAGGTAGATTATAGTCTGTTTTTCCCTCTTCGACAATCTATTTTTCTCTCTGCGATGATCAACTTTTCCCTCTAGAGTATTCAAGTTGACCATCTTATTTTCACAATTCACAGGTAATAATTTACACTATCTAGAAGGCTGTCCTATAGTTTAACCTCAAATATAGTCTGCTTCACCCTCCAAATGTTTAGGTTGACACTCCAGTTTTCTCAGTGTATGCTACATGAAAAATCTAAAATTATAATACATCAAAAAATCATATCACATTGCAAGACTTTAAAAATTACAATACTTCTTTTGTATTTTGTAATGCATAGTCCATAATATGCTCGTAAAATGATATTCAAGATTACCGACACTATACGAAATTAACAGAAACACCACTATGTCGAGAAAGATAAAAGCAAAGTCATTATTTTCAAAACTTCTCTTCTATTCCCAAAAATAAGGGAAAGTTTTATTTTTAGAACTTCTATGCTGAATGAAAAAAAGGGGGTTCTAGAAACCATTTTCTTCTCCAAATCGGAAATAAATACAAAAAGTTTGTTGCCACCGGTTTTAATAAAAAGGGAAACAAAAATATAAATTTTTTAAAATTCAGTGGGAAGATTTTTCAACTGTAACATTAGAACTCATCTACAGAAATTGGAGTTCTTGTTGAAGTTAAATGATTACTGGCAAGGTCGAGCAGATATGTTTTGGGTAGGTCGGGATCTTGAAAATAGCTGCATCTCCGTCAGACAAGTAGCCGGAAATGACGTCATAGTACAGCAAGCATAAAGCATGACTGAGCTGTTTTTGTTCCCCTCTAGACTCAATCTTTTTCCGATCTGGAAAAAGATGAATCAGCCGGGATCAATATTTAATTTTTAGATTATCTGTTCTTATCACTTTTTCTCTAATATTTACATTTTAAAATTCGGTGATTTTTAGTTCGTACTTATTCAAATCATCATACTTATTTTAGTTTTGATTATGCTAACTAACATTATGTTTCAAATTGTTCTTCGTACTTTTTCTGTTATTCTAAAAATATTAAGGACCATAATTTGGTCAAATGAAAATCTTGAAAGAAATATAAAAATAAGAGTTAATTAACTCTTTAGTCTGCGTTTATTTAACTTTCTGGTAAGAAATGGAAATATATACCGAAAAGAGGCAGGATTGAAAAATGAATAAATAAAGTATAAAAACACAAAAGGAGGAAGAACGCAGAATAGAAAATGTATACTGTTTACAGTAGGCTTGAAAAAATTGCAAATGACACCACCACACTCATCGATATGACCCAGACAGTAATGGTTTAGTATTTCATGAGGGCGAGACACGCACGAGTTGCAGCTCGCAAATATTTGAAAAGCCAAAAATAATGAATTCCGTGAAGCTTATTCTATTCGCGTTACCTAACCATCAAAAGATCACCTTTACCCTCTTTTTGCTCAAGTAAAATATGTAAAATACAAACTATAAAAGATTTTTATAATTCAATCAAATTAAAACACTATTTAACTATGGAAATGATTTCAAAAATTCAATATCAATTAATTTATGGTTGTGAAACTTCTAATGATTAAATTATACAAATTTTACGTTCAGATAATAATAAATAAATAATTGAAATACTTGTAGTCAATTAATAATTTGAACATGAAAATCAAACTGTACTGTTGGTATTACACATTTAATGATAGTTTTTTTTGCACATTATTACATTCTCATCATGGATGAGAAGGTATTGGTTTTAAGTGAAAAATGACTTTCGAAATTTTCATCAAATCTTTACGTATTGGGACCCCCTGAGTCAGAAAAAACGGTTTTTACGAAAGTGTCTGTCTGTCTGTAGTAGGTCGTCTTGCGGCATAGCTCTCGATAGAATTATCAGATTGAATTGAGCTTTGGCACACTTTATCGGAGCCGAAAAAGTAAGGAAAAGTTCGTTAACCAGCCACATCCAATCAAAATTGAGGGATTGAGCACTAACTTTTGTGTTTTTGAAAAACACTTTTTGAAAAAATCAAAAATTTCAATACTGGTTTTTGATAGTGCTGATAAATCTCTACAAATTATCCTGATAACATTTTTTGATTAAATCAAAATTAGAAATGTTACAGCATATTAAAACTTGAAAAAAGTCAATATCAAAATTCCATTTTCCAGTTAAATTATACGAGATACGAAAAAACGTTATGATTCAATATTATTTTCTACATAAAGACCTACAAATTTGAATTTGAATACAAAGTTGTTCATTTAAAAAAGATCTACAAGTTTTGTCTTACACAGTTTATGAAAAAACATATATTTTTTGTTTCAATTCTAAAAAATACGATTAAAATTCAAGAATTCCATTTTTTAGACAAAATATATCAGATACATAGAAAACGTTTAGATGAAAAATTATTTGCCTAAATGAGGTCTACACATTCTTATTAAGAAATTTCTCGACAGGATGTATATTTTATGTTTTGATTTTTAATATAAAAAAATTCGATTTTTTTCACCAAAATATGTGAGATACGAAATAAGCGTTGTTCTGCAAAATCGTTTCCTTAAATAAATTATACGATTATTTTTCCTTTTTTAGATATTTGGAAGAAAATAAATTATTTTAATCATGTAATTTATTAAAAAGTTACTGAAATGTATACAGAAAATCAAGCGCGAAGCGCGAGTGTCATGATGAGAATGTGTTCCTTAAGGCCGATAGAGCCTTAAGTAAATTGAATTTCCTGTTTCACTTAAACTGAAAAAGAAATTTAGTGAATTTGAGAAAATGAGTAATGTACATCATTTTTAATATTATAAAATTGGTTTGAGCTTCAGTATTGAATTATAAGAAATAAACTTAAATGTATGCGAAGAGCAAAAGACCGAGCGCGAAGCGCGAGGTCCAGAAAGAACGGAGCGCGAAGCGCGACGATCAAATTGCGCGCCCCAGGCGCGCTCAAACTTGCGAGCGAAGCGAGCTGCGCGCGATGAGAATGTGCACATTTTTTTTTGATTAGATAACTTCAAAATTACACATGCAAAGAGTATATAATGTAAAATCTGCAAAAGGTTTGATTGTTTTGGGGGTGGCTTATCGAAAGTGAAGTCTCAGAAGGGTTGAAGGTAAGAGATGGGGTGCATAGTTAAGAAAATAAATGTGTTCTTAGTTAACATAACTTGCACAAAATTGCATATTTGATATAAGGGATCATTATATACCCACAGAAAATTTATCTTAAAGTTAAAGAAATTGTTTCTTCAACCCCATTGTTTTCATTGCAAACGATAAAATGTTTAAAATAAAATACTTTTGTGGTAATTGGGGAAGGTGAAATGTTCTGTGAAATAAATATACACTATATAAACAATAAAAATATATTTTAACTAAGGTATTTTCAACGAGTACAATGTGGTCGAGCGACGATGTGATCGTGATCAGCTGGTCTTGTGACGTCAGGAAACTGAGCAACTATACGATGATAATTTGTTGTGCCAACAATGGTTTTGACAGATATATACCTGCCGCCCGCTGCTTGACCGTTCGTTGCTAACCCAGTCGTTGAATCTATCAATCGTTTATTCTTTGGATCCACTAGCAGTCCGAAATGCGCGAGGAAGTCCATTCCGATGATGGGAGTGTCGACGTCGGCTACAATCATTCGCCACTTGAAGCTTCGCCGCAATGATAAATTTAAATTACCCGCCACAGTGCCGTATGTTGCTATCCGCGTTGAATTTGCTGCATATAGCTCATATGTACATTTGTGCCGATATCCACTTGTACGCTTTCGCGGATAGACACAAACGTCCGCACCAGTGTCAATGAGAAAAGCTACTTTGCTATCCTTGTCCGTGATGAAGATGCGACGAGTGTGGAGGCCATCGTTGATCGCCGCTATCAGTGATGGCTGCTCTCGTTTCCCGACTTCCATGCACATGGTTCACGGCACTTGGTCGCTTTTTCTCCGAATTTATTGTGATACCAGCAAATTCTAGAATTTTTACTACTATCACGATTCTGGGATGTCCGACGAAATCCTGGCTGTCCACGTCCGCGAGATCTGGATCGTTGATGCTGTCCTTGGGTCCTGCTGATTGCGCTTATCTCCAAGTGTATGAGTTGCATTAACTCTTCCTTCAACGCCGCTATCGCGTTATCTTGTGAGACAGCGGAAATCCTGCCTTTTTCGGGCCGTATTTCGTGTACTCTATCCGCTACTTCGGCCATCGCTGTCAAAGATTTGTCCGACATTCCTGCCATGACGTGCTGAGTTGAAACTGGTAGTCGTGTCATCCAGAGATTTTGCAGAAAATCTTCATTAACGGACGTACCCGCGAGGTTCTTCAGATGACGCAAAAACTGGGACGGTGTGCGATCTCCTATCTCCTCGCCTTCCAGCAATTTCCTGACTCGCATGCTGCTAGAATCCGTCAGTATTTTAATTAATGCAGATTTCAGAGCTTCATATTGGCCTTCCTCTGGCGGATTCTCGATGACGTCTTCTACTTCTTCCACGTATTTTGGCTCCAGATTTGCGAGCACATATCCAAATTTTGTAGAATCTCGACTGATTCCTGCGATTGAAAACTGTGCCTCTAGTTGTCTGAACCAGAGCGATATTTTCTCGGGCCAGAAAGTCGGTACGCGGATCGAAACAGCGTGAGCAACAGCGGGCTCTACGCTACGTGTAGCTGAAACATTACCCCCTGTACTTTGTTCACCTTCACAACCTTTTCTCGTATTCATTTTGAAGTTATATTGTTGCATAACACTTTTCACTGACAGCTTTCACCTCAACCCGTAATCGCGCAACCACTTATTAATTCGCGTAACAAATCACGTCGGGGTCACCAATTTGTGGTAATTGGGGAAGGTGAAATGTTCTGTGAAATAAATATACACTATATAAACAATAAAAATATATTTTAACTAAGGTATTTTCAACGAGTACAATGTGGTCGAGCGACGATGTGATCGCTATGACTGTCGGCTAGAGTACTGTCCTTTTGCCCTGGAAGACGTTCTTCCAGGAGCTTTCTAAAAACCCCTAATTTAAGAGAAAGTATAGAAAATATAATATCTGCAAGTTCTTAAACTACGTGAGAAAAATCGGTTTTGCAGTGTTTACTCAGGAGACACCGAAGTCTGCGCGCCAGGCAGTTTAGACTCTAATCCTTTAAATTACTTTACTGCACTCTACCTAGATGTACTGCTGTCGTATACAATATAACTGAATATAATTCTGTGTTCGACGAATTGTAAAACAATATAATAACTCCACGGCAAGGATACAAAAATATTAAAATATTAAAATATTAAAATTTTAGATTTAAAATATACTCGCTACAATTTCATGAATGAAATGATTCATATATTTTTTACTCAAAGTAATCATTTGCTATCAACAGTTAAAATTTTTTTTATGCAGGCAATTTACTAAAAAATAAAATAAATATTATGTTTGGTATATTTGTGTAGACATTATAAAAAAATCCCAAGAAAAATTATTTCATTGATTAAAAAGTATATGGGTCATTACATGGGAGATTTACAGTCAAATTTTTTTTTTCGACGAAACATTTTTTTTTTTTGCCTTTTTACTTCGAAAATAATCGACACGTATTTTTTTTTTCAATTTGATGCTTGAAAATTTCGAGATATAATTTTTTTAAGTTTGGCACTCGGGAAAATTTTTTTTTCCAACAGCTCACTGTAAAAGCAGTTTTGAATATAAAATGTTTTGTACAATATAGTACATTTTTATAAACAATTGAATTTTGTTTTTAATTTGGAACTAATTTTTTTTCGATTTTCTTGTTTCTAAATCTTTGTTGAAGTTTTTTCAATGTACAGGCAAAATTTTGGAATGGAAAAATGAAAACTGTAGGTGTAATTAATTTATAAAATCTGTCCCGCGCGTTGCAACGAGCGAGCTCGCACGCTGCAACTACGCTTAAGCTTGATTAGGCATGCTCTGACTGGAAGCACGTGTGGCAGTGAATGCAGTGACCGCTGTTTTAGTTTTCTGTGAATGTTCCTCAAGTGTTCACCTATTTCAAATTAATACAGAAATGCCAAGCTCTCGATTTAAACATGTCTGCTGCAATCCGTTTAATAAAAAAAATCATAGTGAGAAAAAGCAAAAAAAAAATTTGCGTCTTAAGTGTATCATTTAGATCACTTATCAATTTATCATTATAACTAATGATTCGTTTTGAAATAGTCTACGCACAATTTTGAGTGTACTTACAACAAAAATCTTTCATCTCCATTTCATCTGCTTCTATTCTGCATTCTGTACAAGAAACATCATCCGGTTTGAAAATTTTCAATTTTTCAAGTATCGAGGACGAAACGCGACGCAAATTTTTTTTTTTTGCTTTTTCCCACTATGGTTTTTTTTATTAAACAGATTGCAGCAGAAATGTTTAAATCGTGAGCTTGGCATTTCTGTATTAATTTGAAATAGGTGAACACTTGAGAAACATTCACAGAAAACTAAAAGAGAGGTCACTGCATTCACTGCCACACGTGCTTCGAGTCCGAGCTTGCCTAATCAAGCTTAAGCGTAGTTGCAGCGTGCGAGCTCGCTCGTTGCAACGCGCGGGACAGATTTTATGAATTAATTACATCTACAGTTTTCATTTTTCCATTCCAAAATTTTGCCTGTATATTGAAAAAACTTTAACAAAGATTTAGAAACAAAAAAATCGGAAAAAAATTAGTTCCAAATTAAAAACAAAATTCAATTGTTTATAAAAATGTACTATATTGTTATTACAAAAAAAATAACGAAATGTGTGCTATAACTTTTTTGAAAGCTTGTACTCTTTCGCGCATTTCAAGTGCAAGGGTTACATTTTATATTCAAAACTGCTTTTACAGTGAGCTGTTGGAAAAAAAAAATTTTTCCCGAGTGCCAAACTTAAAAAAATTATATCTCGAAATTTTCAAGTATCACATTGAAAAAAAATACGTGTCGATTATTTTTGGAGTAAAAAGGCAATAAAAAATGTTTCTTCGAAAAAAAAATTTTTACTGTAAATCTCCCATGAAATGACCCATATATATTTTCATCAAATACAAAATTTTGTTTCACAATGATGAAATATTTGCAATAATAACATTTCTATGTGTCAAATAAATTACATACAAAGCATTTTAAATTTCTTCCAAGACATACTTTGCATCCAAACAAATTTTTTTGCAAGTATTGTAGGTATGAATCCCGAATTGCCATCTGTAGGTAAAGTAGATTTCTTAAATATCTACAACATTTGCTATCCAAATATTTCGTTATTTATACAAAATTATTTTTTCTACCAGTTTAGGTTAGGAATATTAAAAATTCGGGTTGATGAAACCAAATTTTTTAATTGAATCAAAATATTCGAACAATGCTTGTATCGGGAGCATAATACGCATAAAGATTTTTTCTAAAAACTAAAAACAAATTTGGCTGATCTAATCCAATTCCGCTGGATAAATGATTTTGCCAATTTAAATAATTATTTTTCTCAGTGTACTATCCATTTTAAAGTAAACAAATTGAGTCTAGAAAATAAATTTAAAATAACGCAAAAAATGGATATGAATTTGAAACTGTAAATACTATATGTAGTTAGCGCAGTGGAGTAAGGTCTATTGATAGGAAATAACTCAAGTTCTAGGAAACAAGAAAGGCCGGACGTGGAAAAAGAATTCGCGGAATTGGTATTTGCGCGGACCGTCAACCCTCACTGCTATCATACATCTACACTCACACCAAAGCGTATCTTGGTTTGCGTCGAGGACCGGAAGTCTAGCCTTGGCTGCGTGTGGGGGTTGCTATGGTAATGCACTCCCCCGTAATTGCCCCACCCCTGGCGACACTCATTCCCCACAAGTCGGTGTGTGACCCCGACCTTTCAGGTAGATAACCTCCACTGCATCGAATTGCGCGCGCATTCGCAAATCTTGTGTCGTCGCGACGACCAACCCTCAACGGCGACGGCTTAGGGGGAAGGGGGGATCAGGGAGACGAGGGAAATGCAAGTGCTTCTCGCCGAAGCTTCTGGGGAGACTGAAATCGATTCCTGAGAGAATTTGCCACTTGGTCTTGAAATTTCACTAAGCATTGCAATATCGACTTCTGTCGGTTCAACGATTTTCAGAATATTTTTAGATAATTATTTCCGCCGTCTTGAATTTTCACGTAGATATAATTCTGGGCGTTAGGGCATGTAATACTTAGTAAATTAGCAAATTTTATTAGTTTTAGGTTTCTACATGTTTACGTCTAAAATAAATAAAACTTTGTTTTTAAAATTTGAAAAATGATAGAGAAGATTGAAACTGATTAAAATCGATTTTTTTCGCATTTTTCAACAGTTTACATTACTATAAATAATATTGCAAAAGGATATACAGTAAGGCCCTAACATTACCAATTAATTGTAAGTGCCAATTTCCCGGAGAAAATTGAACGTAAAACTTTAAACGCGTTTTTCTCGAAACGACGTTTTTCAAACTGGTTCACGCGATTTCTAACGACTGATCAAACAAATTTGTGTCCACTTTTTAAAAAAAATGTGTGGTATTGTTGTCGCTATCGTTTGACTATCATTTGGCTCCCTATTTCATGAATTTTATGATTTTATTTATTTTTTATGAGTTTTATATGAATTTTTTACGATAAAAAAAAGGCGAAAAAATATTTTTTTTCAAAGTTCCGCCATTTTGAAAATTGTTATGTTAACCTTTTGTAGGTACACGTGTCCCAAAAGGTACATGACGAAATTTTCAAGTGAAATATTTTCATCGGAATAAATTGTTATAAATAAACAATCGCTAAACAAATTACTGCAAAACCTATTGAAACATAAAATAGGATCCCCAAAGAGTATTTTAGAATATTGAGAGATTTTATGAAGACCTTTTTCATGAAAAAATAAGTGCCTGAACTTTTTGGGCCACGTGTACCCACGGTGCCAGTAAAAATACGTGTTTCTACGAAGGGTTATGAATCTAAAGGATAGTCAGACGAGAATCACACTCTTCCAGATTAAAAAATCTGCCCGCTTCGCGGGCACATTCTCATCGCGCGCAGCTCGCAAGTTTGAGCGCGCCTAGAGCGCGCGATTTGATCGTCGCGCTTCGCGCTCGGTCTTCTGCTCTTCGCATAGATTTAAGTTTATTTCTTACAATTTAATACTGAGGCTCAAGCCAATTTTATAATATTAAAGATGATGTGAATTACTCATTTGCTCAAATTCAGTAAACTCCTTTTTCAGTTTAAGTGAAACAGGAAATTCAATTTACTTAAGGCTCTATCGGCCTTAAGGAACACATTCTCATCATGACACTCGCGCTTCGCGCTCGATTTTCTGTATACATTTCAGTAACTTTTTAATAAATTACATGATTAAAATAATTTTACAATCGTAGACTTTATTTAAGCAAACGATTCTGCAGAACACCGCTTATTTCGTATCTCACATATTTTGGTGAAAAAAATCGAATTTTTTCAATATTAAAAATCAAAACATAAAATATACATCCTGTCGAGAAATTTCTTAATAAAAATATGTAGAATGTGTGTTTTCATCTAAACGTTTTCTATGTATCTGATATATTTTGTCTAAAAAATGGAATTCTTGAATTTCAATCGTATTTTTTGGAATTGAAACAAAAAATATATGTTTTTTCATAAACTGTTTAAGACGAAACTTGTAGATCTTTTTGAAACGAACAACTTTGTATTCTTACGTTTTTTTCGTATTTCACATATTATTGTTAAAAAATTGAATTTTGGATTTTCAATATTTTTTTTTTAATTAAAAAGAAAAATATGCATCTTATGAAAAAATGTTACAATTCAAATTTGTAGGTCTTTATGTAGAAAATAATATTGTATCATAGCGTTTTTTCGTATCTCGTATAATTTAACTGGAAAATGGGATTTTGATATTGACTTTTTTCGAATTTGAATATGCTGTAACATTTCTAATTTTAAATTAATCAAAAATTGTTATCAGGATAGTTTGTACACTGAGAAAACAGTTTTGTCAAATCAACAAAAATATTTGGTTAGTATTTAGCTAACAAAATTCTTTTGTTGTGCCAACAAAACATTTTGCTAAATCAAACAAATTTTGTTACTTAAACAAAATGTTTTGTTGGGACAACAAAATATTTTGTCAGGATAACAAAAAAAGTTTTGTTGGATAAATTTTTTTCTCAGTGTAGATATTTATGAGCACTATCAGAAACCAGTTTTGAAATTTTAGATTTTTTCAAAAAGTTATTTTCAAAAACACAAAAGTAGTGCTCAATCCCTCAATTTTGATTGGATATGGCTGGTTAACGAACTTGTCCTTACTTTTTCGGCTCCGATAAAGTGTGCCAAAGCTCAATTCAATCTGATAATTCTGTCGAGAGTTATGCCGCACACGACCTACTACAGACAGACAGACAGACAGACAGACACTTTCGTAAAAACCGTTTTTTTCTGACTCAGGGAGTCTCAAAACGTAAAGATTTGATAAAAATTTCAAAAGTCATTTTTCACATAAAACCAATACCTTCTCATCCATGGTGAGAATGTAAAAACACTATACGTTTCTCATTTCAGACAAACCGAACTTGAGATATCATGTGAACCAATGACCCAGATTTTTCGGAAGGCCTCTCCTCGCAAAGGTGCAGTGGACAAACCGATGAACATTTCTTTTCTTCCGTTACTACCGAAGACCCTCTTAAACATTATTGTGTTTTTACAATATTTTAATGAAATTTTGTTACCAAAATGTAATGTAGAATTACATTTGAGATATTTTAAAGGAAAACTACAGTACTTTTAAAGTAATTTTTCGAAATTACAATACAAATGTTATAAACTTACTGTGAAGCGGTACTACCTTCAGTTGTGAAATTACAATCTGTGTTTCCGATGTCCGGGCCATTTTTCGGTTACCATGTAATTTTTGTGCTCTTGTGAATTTCACGGGAAACTAAAAAATTCTGAAATCGATCAGAAAGATCAACTTTGATTAGTTTTGAATAATTTTAATAGATAGGAAAGATTTTTTTTATCGAAAACATCCATTGCTCCTTAATCTTGATGGTAACATTAGCGGAAAACTAAAACAGTCAATCTTATGGGCGTTGCAATTATCCGTCCGCCAGACCCGGCCAAGATTAGGCACCGCGTTTCATTTTGAACAAGGAATGCCATGTTTGGGCCTAATCTGGGCCATGACAAAATTTCTGATCGGGGGAATTTACCCTCAAATTCTAAGATTGTTATTTATCCATTCAAAATATATTGTGGAAAATAAGTTGCATAAACTCAGCTGGTTTCAAATTTTGAGTTCAAACTTTTCCGGGTAAAATCCGTTTCGCCGCTGGAACAATGTGTTGCCTAACTCTTCTTCATTTTACCCAATTTTATCTGACCAATAATAAACAGCCATGTCTTTCACTTGAAAAACTTAAATGTCTTTGTCTTATAATTGTACTCTACTAAATTCAAGGTAGAACCGCTTCTTATCATTTTTAAAAGACTTTTTGTGGATATTTCCTGCCTTAGCCCTCTTGTATCGCCGAAGGCTCGCGAATAGAACACACAGCCTTTGCCTTGAGGAATTTATAACTTTGTCTAATTCTGTAGATGTTATTACATGAATTTTTCATGATTCTACTTCCCTGAATTAATTAAAGTTTCTTCGGAGACGCTGTAATGTTCTAGAATTGCGATATTTTGTTTAGAAAGAGCGTCGACACAGCAACGAGGTCTGAAAGATTGTAGGTAAACGACCTGCCCCAAAGCATCGAGGCCATGACTACGTTCATCCCCATTTCCAATATCTCCTATCACAGCCTTAACAATCCCCTTATTAGCCGTATTTTCATGAAGTTCAACTACTCTAAATGGTAGTTGGTTTACCAGCGTTCTGATTGTTTCGATTTCAATTTCGGAAAACAGGTGTCGTACCAGAATTGTGCGTTTTTGGTCTATAACGCGCTACGCCGTCACTCTTGCAACCAAGTGCGGTTATTCAGGCGAAAAGAGACGAAATTGGTCTCTTCTTATAGAACCCACACCCTTTGTTGCAGTAAAGTGACAACGCATGATGCACTTATTTAACTCTGCATCGACTTTATTCGCTGTCCAGGTTGTTGAATATCTCTTTCATGCTCTTGCAATCCGGAATCAACCTCTCATCTTATGCGGTTAATTTGTCGATTGCTTAGGAGATTGTTCTACTCTATAATTCGCTTATCCGAGAAAGGTCTCTGTACGTTACTGTTGTCATTCCAGAGTACCTCACGACAAACCTAGTTCAAAAAAACTTGTCTTTTCCGAATGGATGATATCCTGTTTTTTTATTACGAAGTGGCAGCATATCACAGCCTCATTGTGTACTGACAACCATTATATACGCTGCTGTGGCTCTCTTCCTGAGGTGGCCGGCTGAACTTCATCAACCAAAACATTCTCCGCAGGCGAAACTGATGTCGCGCCTGTGGTCATAAGTTGCCGTTATTCTAGTTGGACCATTGTCCCTTCGGGTCTTCCGATTAGATCTGCCTCCCCTCACACAGCTCACTACCGCCGGGCTGCATACTGTTTTCTCTATCGGTGGCAGCAGCGAAAATCCTTGGCTGTCGATCGGCCAGTGAAGGCAGGATAAGAGTTGTTTGTGCAGCCATTTAAGGTAAGATGGGGATTGTTTGTTCAGGAGAGTAACTATTGCTACTAGACTGAAAAAAATAGTGTATATGAACAGAATAGTATGTGTTTGGCTTGGTGTGGACTCCTTTAGAAACCTGTTTATAAGTACTTAAAGGTCATAACACCTAGTTGTTTGCTAAGTACTTTTATAGTGCAAGGTCCAAGCTTTCATCCGATGCCACATAGAAGATTCTATCAGCTCACGTGTTTTCTCTAAATGTACGCAGAAACGGCCAAAAAAACGTTTTTTGAAACTGTTAGCCCCATTTTGCTTAAGAACTGGAGCCAATTTACTACTTGTGGTTCCGGATTTCATTGAAAAAAACTTAGCGATATCAGTTTTCATTGTTGCACCATCTGTATTCTAAGAAATTTTGTAAAACTGGGTTATCTATTACGAAAAACTAGGGAATCTTAGAAAATGTATGATGTATGCTTCAATATAAAATTAAAGGCAACTGTACATATGACGGATGTCATATGTAAAAAGTGGAAATCGTATCAGCAACATGTGACTCGATATCAGGTATACCTTCTGCTTTAACGTATTGGATACGTTTGCAACGTCGCTTGTCCCCTTTTCCAATAGAGAATTTTCTTGAATTAATTATTTTAAGAAGTACGTACAGTCATGTAAGCCTCCACATGTGTAACAGACACCGGTATGCTGTAAACTTTTTTTCACAGTGTAGAGGTTATAGGGAACATAAACTGTCGGTAACTTAAGTAATCTGTGTTACCGATGGTTCAACTTAAGATATTTCACTTGTCTTTAATTAAAACCCTATACAGAATCTTATCAAATATCTCAGTTTCACATGGTGATCAGTCGATTATTTGAAATATGAATGTATAGTGTCTTCATTTACCGGTTGCGCAGTATAACTAAGTTTATTAGATAACTTGTTCCATAAGGAAATTTGCGGAAACCTGCCTCACAGAGCCACTATACCCGAAATAATCGTGATCCACGCGCATTGTCTCTCGGTTTTTCAGTGATAACTAATTTTTATTTTGAAAACTCTAAAAAGTGTGACGAGAACCGTAATCTGCGGAGTTTCAAGAATATTTTAGTAAAAGAATCAGTTTGATACATGTAAAATTGGTGAAGCGAGATGCGACAGCGTGAAAATCATCGCGCGCCTCGCCGCTTCGGCAAGGAATATAGTACACGACCCGGAACGGCACTCAAATAGGCGCCAAGAAACCGATGGAACAAACGGTCTATATTACTATCATTATATTAATAAAACGAAAACTGATGTATGAATAAAAGTAAGTTAATTAGAGTGAAAAAACATTAACATATAATTATTATCTTGAAAATAACAAATGAACAAAAATCATAGGATGAAAAAAATTGGAATACAAAAATGGAAAAATTTAACAAAAAAAAAGAAAAATGAAACGAATAATTGAATAAAACAAACTAATTTGAAACAAAATTGAACAAAACTTAGTTTAAAAAATTATAGCTAACAAAACTAATTTGAAAAAATAAATTGAATTAGACTTATTCTAAAAAACTGAATCGAACAAAATTCATTTCAAAAAGTGAAAATTGAACGAAATTAACTCCAAACTATCAAATCAAACAGAACCAATTCAAATGCAAATAGCACAATACTTATTTTGAAAAGTGATATTGAACATAAATGATTTTGAAAATCAAATTCAATTATAATATTTTAAATATGATCTAAATTCAAGCAGAAAATTTTGCATTGTAAAGTTTTTAAATATCTCGCATATTTTAGTTTAAAAAAGTGTTTTTTTTAATAAAAAAAGAAAAATATACTTTTCATTAAAGAATGTCTGAATCAAAATTTGTATACCTTATTCAAGCAGACAGTTCTGCATTATAATGTATACTAAGACTTTTCTCAAGGAGGAGTGTCTGGGTTCCGAAGACACTCGGAAGGATCGTTAGGGGAGAAGTAGCAGCTGTACACACGCACACCCGCTACCTCCACCAAAACGAACCCCGCGTTGGACTTCAAAAAATCCCCAATGCTCAAATCAGGACTACAGATAAGGATCCCGGCCCTCCATGATGCATCCTGCTACCAACTAGAGTTTTCGGATCATTTATACTGCTCACTAATGAGTAGCACGTCGGCCCCTGCTCCCTGGTCATCTGCATCAGAAGGCACTTGGTGCCCCTTACCCTTCCGAAATTGAGCTGTAGGAACTTCACTTCCCCCCTCTCAATTTCTGAAGCCGTGGCCAGAGTTATTTCTCAGCATACCCTGCTGTATGACGCTAAGAACCCTGGCCAGCTTCTCTATTTTTTCACTCTGTTCCCTTAGGAACTGAAGGACGTCCCTCCATCCCTGGGCCTCTGAAAAAGCCCACGACTCCTTATTCCCCGAATTTAAATTTGAATTTTCCATTTGATTTTTTCACCAGCGCATCGTGCGTAAGGGAGCGGGTCGGAAAAGTTGAAGACGGATGCAGCCTCGGACCGTAGTCCTACCCCCGTTCCCTGAGGCCTAACCACCGCTTAAGCAGTCCCGGAATATACAGACGGATCGGACTCACCTGTAGCAGCACAGACTCCCACATCTGTGCTCAATACGCACTACCTGATCAAGGTCCCGAAGGGGCTGGCTCCTAATCCCGCCAGGCATCATTACCTCGGCAAAGCTAGCTCATATCAGCCTCACTAATTCATCGAGACACTACAACCTCCATCGCCCGAAGGCCGTGCTAAGCTCTTTTAGTTTTTATTGTACCGTGCGTAATTTTATCAAAGTGGGCTAAAGTATTTTCAGTACACATGT
The DNA here is from genome assembly GCA_030998225.1 of Diplolepis rosae. Lineage (NCBI taxonomy): Eukaryota > Metazoa > Arthropoda > Insecta > Hymenoptera > Diplolepididae > Diplolepis > Diplolepis rosae. Next base: position 23,441,120 of record JAPYXD010000723.1, on the reverse strand, counting down.
AACAGAATTAATTTATTTTTCTCGTTCACTGATACAGTAGAAAAATCAATGATGATGTTCCTGAGCGTTTGGGATTAATTTTCTTAGCTTCGAATATTCAAACGGCGACCTAAACGTGACGATTTCTTAAATAAAAAAAATGTTGTAGTTTCTTATATCTTACCCTTTCAGCGTTTGAAAATACTCAATTACACAAACAGTATAAAATTCATGAAGAGATTCTCAACTATATAATAAATAGATAAAAAGCGACATTTTTTTCTTCAGTAAACGGAGCCAGCATGTCGTATACATAGACAACGGTCTGCTTTCCAATAGTAATCCTTAAGGCTCTAATATTTTACTAAATTGAAGTATATCCTGCAATTAATAATCCTGCTGCCATGGATGTTGAAATTTTCATTATTTTTAGCTCGCAATGCAGATGTTCAGGAGCGAAACGCAAAATTGTCAAATTAAAATTTTCATTTACTTTTTGCATGTAACCGCTCAAGCATCTTTGCAGTAGATCCTGCTTTGAAAAATCTCCGAAAATTGATCAAATATGCTTTTCCACATCTGAATGAAGTGGCGAATAGTACTCCATAAATTCCACATTCGCTCCAATAGCTTCAGCTTTTTTCTACTTGCACCAGCTGTTGGCTGTCAGCAGATAGTACTCATGCCTCGGATTTTCATTCGTGGAGCATAAATGATAGTTGTTACGAGCGTGTCTAGGTGACCAGCAATTTTTTCATATTTTAAAAATATATGACTACAATATCTATAGAAAATGAATTAAGATTTAAATTGTCTCAAAATTACCAAGCAAGGTCGCGTGCCACCTTGAAGCGTTCGTAACTCGAGCACCTTTATAAAATCGCTGATGCAACTTATCACTGCTTGGGTAAGAGACCTTTCAAAAATGATGAGTTCAGGAAGGAAATTCCGAATATATATAAGTCAGGAATATCATTAAAATAGACAGTATTAAACGTCATTATGTACGTATATAAGGTCTGTTGCAAAAGTTTCCAGACTAGCCAAAAATCGCCAATACTAGTAGTGGCAACCGTTAGATCTTTGGACATTTAATTCTACATCCATCATGGATGCTGTATCAAAATTCCATGACATTCGGATGTACAGAAGCTGAGTTATTGCGCCTAATGGCACAGCACGTTTGAACCAACGGTTGAAAAATGAATTTTGAAAAAAGAGCCAATATTTTTGAAACTCGGTAAAACAGGTGCCGAAACGCACCAAATGCAAAAAGTTTATGATGAGTATTTATCCCGCTTCGCTATCTACGAGTGATATAAAGGGAAGGACGTTTTTCGCGTCATTCCGGGAGTGTTTGGTATAACATTAGCAAATCGGGGAATATTTAGGGTGGGGGTTTTTATCGTACTTGGACGGTAAAATTGACTTTACCAGCGCTTGCGCATGCACAGTTCATGAGTTTTACCGTCCAAGTACGGTAAAGATCCCCACTCCAAATATTTCCCGATTTGCTAATGTTACCAAACACTTCAGGAATAACGCGAAAAACGTACTTCCGTTGCATAAACTTCCATTACAGTATTGTAAAATTACAATAGAAATGCGTTCTTCAATTAATTGTCTGGAAGATCCGTTTATTTCACTATTTAATGTTAGAAAAATGTATAAAAAATAGTTATTTGTGTGTCAAGCGCATAACAAGTATGATTTCGTGAGTGTGAAGTTAGCAGTACGAGCAATTGTCGAGTTCATAAATGTTGAGGGTTACAAATGTACTAGAAAACTACAAAATTGAACCGAAAGTGTAGCACGAGCTAAGGTTAGGAGAGCTTTGGAATCTGTATATAAAGTGCAGGATCAAATACAGGTGTGGAAAATACGAATCGTGGGTGTAGTAAAGCTGACCTGGTTACCAGAAGGGCGCATCGTGCATTACGCCCTTGCGCCAGACGAGATAGCTTGTTCGTTCCCCTTTTTGTCTGCACCCTCACATCGACAGAGAGTAAAAACCAACTTGTTCATGGACAAGTCTCCACTATACTCGACCCTACTCTACTTTACACTGTTCGACTCAACTTCGCATATACTATACAGCCCAAGAATACTTGTAGAGGAAAATACTCAGCCTCACTTCACAACCCTCTCTTTGTGTCTTTGTCTCTTTGTCTCTTTTTCGTCGGGGTTAGACGAAGCGATAAGTATAGAGGGGGTAGTAATGCAGTGAAACAAAGAAAAGCGGGCTAACTCATCCATTATCCTTCAGAAAGATATTTAAAATTGTTACGTTAATACGAATAAAATTCACTACGCGGAAAAAACCACATTGAGAAGAAATGAAAATGTAATGTAAAATTACATTCGAGGTATTTTAAAGTAAATCACAGTACTCGTAAAGTCATTTTTCGAAATTACAATACAAGTGTTGTGAATTTGCTATGAAGCAGCGCCACCATCAGTTATTAAATCACAATACATAACATGTTGTAAAATTACATTACGTTTGGTAATAAACTTGCATATTATAGTATATTGTAGAAATATAACAGAAATCCATTACAGTTCACGCAAAAAAGTTAATACTGACCATCAGTATTTTCATAATAAAAATCAGAATGTCGATCGCAGTGGAATGGAAATTCGGACATTTTAAACTTAAATTCTTATGGTCAGTACTACGCCCGGTCAGTCAGTGAAATCTCCCAGTATTTTGAATTGCCTTTAACCAGTAAAAATAACTTAAAAGAAATGCAAAGTTGCATGTCAGTATCTCCCGATATATGGTATTCAGTATCATGTGGACTGACCACGCGCAAAAAAAGGAGTGACTGAATTTTAGCAGATATTATACTAAATTTTATCAAGTTGCTTGCTGATTGGTGGCTTCGGACCGATATTACTGATTTCTAGCAAATATTATTGCAATATACTGTAAAATGCTTTCTTAATCCCAAAAATTTATATTATATATTTCTGTGTGACAAAATTTAATGTCTGGTAGGTCAAATCTGCCCAAGATCTGGCGGGGCCTAGTCTTCCATAACATGAAAATTCCCAAGTATCAATGACAAATTTCTTTCGCCATTTTAAAAAAATTGACATGGTGAAAATTATATTTAAAAAATATTTCTCTAAAAATATTTGTAATTTTTCATGATGATACACCCATTTTGATTATAAAAATTCTTTTATCCACCTTGGCTAATTAGCTGCTAACAAGATGCAGTCTAGAGTTTAACTAGCGTCTGAATAGCAGCTGGGTTGCATCTTCCTAGATTTCCTAGCCGAGGACTTTCCAAGAGTGTTACAGTTCCAGCTAGCCACTAGCTAGAATGTCTAGACTGCGCCAGATCTGAGTCTAGACGGTCTAGACTGGATCCAAACTAGCGCCAGAAAATTTTACTACACGGGTTTTAGTAAGTGGCTTACTGAATTTTAGCAAGTGGTTTATTACGTGTTGGTAAGTTGCTGCAACGATCGAAATGAAATAAGACACACCGTTAGAATACAGGGGAGGAGGAAATGCTTTATTAGAAACTATATTTATACTAATTACAACGTATACGAGAACCTAATACTAATACATATAATAATACGCAAATATATGTCTAAATATCGCTCGCTTCTCGCTGTGACTAAAAGTTTGAACTGTCCTTATATACTGACTGGGAAAATATATCACTATTTGTGAAAAAATTGCAGGGTTACATATTTTAGGGCACCGAAGTTTGCCACTGAAGGATTAAAAATGTAGAAGACCCCAAGTATTTCTAATTTTCAATTAAAAAAAAGACATTTTTGATTTATCAATATCAAGTAAGACTTTTGATAATGCTAGAAATTAAATTTTACACATAACTTCTTAAAAATTGAAATCCTTTCGCTGCTTCTTAGCATCTTATTGTATAAATACTAGTAAGCATTCAGATGAATATTTTATATTGCTTCGTACTAAATTTTAGAAAGTGACTTGCTAGAAATTAGGACATACTCACAGCTTTTCAGCATTTTTGTAGATAATCGATAGCAAATCATTTGCTTGATATGTTGTATCGCTTCAAACTAAATTTTAGAAAGAGAATTGCTAAAAATTAAAACCTGCTTACTGCTTTTCAGCATATTTGTAGATAAATACCCATGAGTAATTTACTAAATATTTTTAACGTTTTAAACTAAATTTTAGAAAGTGACTTGCTAAAAATTAGAATGAACTTACTGTTGGCTTATATACAACGATAACCGCTTAAACTTGAATTGCGGAAACACCTAAAATCCTCTAAACACATAAAGGGCCGTCTGCGTGCCACATGTTTAGGAAAATAGAAGCCTGCATTTTCCACGGACACTCTCTGGCCCATAAAGGATACTCCGTAACTACAGTGGATCAGTCGAGGCGTATGACATCAAGAGTAAACCACCCACAAGAGTTCCTTTTGCTTTCACATAAAGTTTCAGTTTCATAGTACAATATTATCATTGAAGACTACATTTATATATATATTTGCAGTGTGTTATATTGCGTGTATCATTGTGTTACATTTGACATTTTATTCCTAGGTACTGTTTTACTCTGTGTAATTTATGTTTGTCTGTAAATAAAGACTCTTTATAAACAGCATATATTAACAACAGGTTGGTAACGCCAGCCGACGCAGCGTGGACAGAAAAAGACAGCCAAGCTCGTGCAACAATCGGTCTTCTCATCGAAGACAATCAAATGATGCACATAAGGGGCAAGCGAACCGCGAAAGATGCGTGGGAAGCACTAAAATCTTATCATCAAAAATCGACGGTGACAAGTAGAGTGTTTTTGCTGAAAAGCATATGCAGATCTGTTTTGAAAGAGGGTGGTGATATGGAGCAACACATCACCGATTTTCTAAACAATATTAATCAGTTAGCAGCACTCGGTCAACACCTGACAGATGAACTCCAAGCAGCTCTGTTACTTCAAAGTTTACCAGATTCGTATGACACTTTAGTCACGACTTTGGAAGGTAGACCCGATAAGGATTTAACGGTTGATCTCGTAAAAGGTAAACTGATTGACGAGTACAAAAAACGTTTAGGGTCGAAGTATACAAAAGAAAATTACGATAGTGAAGCTGCAATGAAGTCAACGTTCAAAAATATAAGTAATGGTTCGCAAAGCAAGAAGTTTTCTGCAAGAAGTCTGGGCACTTCAAGAGTGAGTGCATCAAGTATAAGGCTTGGAAAAACAAAGAAAAGGCCAATAAAGCAGCCGAAGAAAGGCGTCAAGATTTTTGCTTGCTTGCAAGAGATGGAAAAGCGTCCAAAGATGCGTGTTTAACCGTGAAAGAAAGCGACGTTTGGGTCGTCGATTCAGGGGCGACAAGCCACATGGTAAATACAAAGGATTTCTTCAAAACGTTTGACTCAAACAGGAAGGGCCATGTGCGTCTTGCGGACGACGGAAAATTAGCTGCAGTGCAAGGGATCGGTTCAGGCTCAATAAAGTGTTCTCTTGGGAAAAGTAAACAAAAAATCGCTGAAATATGTGTTAGCGATGTTTTGTACGTACCGAGTTTAGGATCGAATTTACTGTCAGTGAAAAAACTTGCGAAGGCCGGACACAAGATTATTTTTCAGGACAACGATTGTTTCATCACGAAAAACGGAGTTCTGCAGGCCACAGCATGTTTATCGCCAGAATTGTATGAAATAAAAGCAGTAGACAAAGCCTGTATAGCGGAGGCAACTCCAAGCAACACGTCACATGGTATAAATTGTCAACACGTGTGGCATAGACGTTTCGGTCATCGAGATTTTGGCGCAATAAAGAAACTAGCCGAAAAGGGCCTAGCTACGGGCATTCAAGTAAAAGAATGCGACAAACTAATGGTATGTGAATGTTGTGTAAGAGGGAAAATGGCACGTACGCCTTTTTCGAAAAAGTCTAAACACAAAACACATGCTATACTCGACCTAATTCATACGGATGTATGTGGACCAATGCATACAGTTACTCCAAGCCAGAAAAGGTATATTTTAACCATTATAGATGATTTTTCGAGGTATACTTACGTGTATTTAATGAGTCATAAGGACGAAGCATCACCGCTCATAAAGGATTTCATTGAAATGGCAAAAACTCAATTTAATACAAGGCCAAAAATCATCCGATCTGATGGTGGAGGGGAGTACGTAAATACAGATTTACAAACGCATTTAAGGAAAGAAGGAATCGCGATGCAGTGTACGGCACCTTATTCGCCGCAGCAAAACGGAGTAGCAGAGAGGAAAAACAGGTCATTAATTGAAATGACACGATGCATGCTCATTGACGCGAAACTTGATAAGAAATATTGGGGTGAGGCAGTCGTTACGGCAAATTACTTACAAAATAGATTGCCCTCTCGATCTATAGAAAAAACTCCTTACGAATTATGGTATTCGAGAAAACCAGATGTTGCGAATTTGCATATCTTTGGAAGTGAAGCCATGGTGCTTATTCATAAGGAACAACGTAAAAAGCTCGATGATAAGGCTGAAAAATTAATTTTCGTCGGCTATTCTGAGGTATCAAAAGCTTTTCGTTTTCTAAACTTAAGAACGAATAGAATTAAGATAAGCAGAGATGCAGTTTTTCTCGATAAAAAGACAAAAACTCAGAATAGTGAAGATAGTGGCGACGAATTAATTTTTACAAAGTGCGAAAAAATTGATCAAAATAATCTGCAAGATATTAGTTTTGATCAAAATAGTGTGTGCAGCAATGACGAATACTTGCCTACTACGGAAGGGCTTGATGAAAGCAGCTCATCATCAAGTGAAGAAGAAAGTAGCCCGAATAATAACACAAAATCGCGCGAAGAAGTACAGCAGCCTCAATTTAGACGCTCTCAAAGAGAAAACCGTGGTGTACCCCCAGATAGGTATGTAGCTAAATTAGCAAAAGAAAGCGAACCGCCGAGCGCTAAAGAAGCTTTGTTATCTGAAAATAAAGAAGAATGGAAGAAGTCAATGGATGACGAAATTGAGTCACTGAAAAAAAATAATACATTGGATGTCGTACCAAAGCCACCAGATGCAAACATCGTATCGTGCAAGTGGGTTTTTAAAACCAAGCGAAACGCTGAAGGTAACGTCGAGAGGCATAAAGCTAGGCTTGTCGCGCGTGGTTTTTCGCAAAAATACGGTACTGACTACGACGAAGTTTTTGCCCCTGTCGTAAGACAAACCACTTTTCGTACGCTTTTAACAGTAGCGAGTTATAAAAATATGACTATAAAGCATTTTGATGCGAAAACGGCTTTTCTTAACGGACTTCTTAAAGAAAAGATTTTTATGCAGCAGCCTGAAGGCTACATAATATCAGGTAAAGAAGATTATGTATGTAGATTGAATAAAGGCATTTACGGTTTAAAGCAAGCTGCCAAGATTTGGAATGATCAGTTAGATAATTTATTAAAAACCTACGGTTTTACTCAAAGCAAAACAGATTCATGCCTATATACGAAGTTAACTGAAGATGAGATAATTTATTTAATTATCTATGTGGATGATATTTTGATAGCTGCAAAAAGTGAAGAGAAAATTAATGGAGTTGCAAATTTTTTAATGGAGCAGTTCAACCTTGTCGATCTTGGAAACTTGAAACACTATTTAGGCATCGAAGTGAGTAGAAACAAAGATGGTTTTTATTGCATAAAACAGAATAATTACATTGACAAGATAATAAACAGATTCGGTTTGCAAGATGCAAAAATATCTAAAATTCCTTTAGATCCAGGATATTTAAAAATCAAGAATAACCACACAGAAATAATGCGTGAAAATGAAAAATACCAGCAATTAATTGGCGCATTATTATATTTAGCAGTGAATACAAGGCCAGATATCGCTGCAAGTATAACCATTTTGAGTCAGAAAAACAAAGAACCCACAGAAATGGATTGGACCGAGGCAAAAAGAGTCGTTCGCTACCTAAAGGGCACTAAAGACTACACGTTGCAACTGGGTCAGCGACACGGTCATAAAGGACTTGTCGGCTATGCCGATGCCGACTGGGCAGAAGATACTTCGGACAGAAAATCCAATAGTGGCTATGTCTTTCAACTCCATGGCTCTACAATAAGCTGGGGTTGCCGCAAACAAACGTGCGTCTCATTATCATCTACAGAGGCCGAATATATTGCGCTAGCTGAAGCGACGCAGGAAGGGATATGGTTGCGCCGCTTAATCGAAGACTTCAATGGCAAGAAGATGGAAGAAAAAATAGTTATCTATGAAGACAATCAAAGCTGCATTAAGCTTATTGATAACAAAAAGTTTAGCAACAGGACAAAGCATATCGACACGAAGTTTCATTTCATAAGAGACTTGAAAGAAAAAGGAATTATAGGATATGAGTATTGCCCAACTAATGAAATGACAGCAGACATGTTAACAAAGCCACTGAAGAACATCAAATTAAAGCACATGTCCGAAAAATGTGGATTAATCGAGACATAGATTATCCTGCGTGATTATCGTTGAGGAAGGGTGTTGGCTTATATACAACGATAACCGCTTAAACTTGAATTGCGGAAACACCTAAAATCCTCTAAACACATAAAGGGCCGTCTGCGTGCCACATGTTTAGGAAAATAGAAGCCTGCATTTTCCACGGACACTCTCTGGCCCAAAAAGGATACTCCGTAACTACAGTGGATCAGTCGAGGCGTATGACTTCAAGAGTAAACCACCCACAAGAGTTCCTTTTGCTTTCACATAAAGTTTCAGTTTCATAGTACAATATTATCATTGAAGACTACATTTATATATATATTTGCAGTGTGTTATATTGCGTGTATCATTGTGTTACATTTGACATTTTATTCCTAGGTACTGTTTTACTCTGTGTAATTTATGTTTGTCTGTAAATAAAGACTCTTTATAAACAGCATATATTAACAACACTTACTGCCTTTGAGTATTATTGTAGATAAATATCAGTAAGTCATTTGCTACACGGACAAACTTCATTTATGAATATTTGTGATAATCAGTAGAAAAATTTAGCATTTTACTGTTCTACTTTAGGGAAATATGCAGTACAGTGTGAATTGTTTAACCCTTTGAAGCATACATTTTTGTATCCAATGATCGTGAAAATGTGTACTCGAGGGTTTTCGAGGTCACTGATTACGAATCTGATGTTAGATTTTCAAAATTCAAGATGGCGGATCCAATATGGCGGGTACCAAAAGTAAATTTTCGAGAAAATGGATGAAAATATTTACAAAGGGGTTTTTTGGGTCGCTGATTACGAATCCGACATCATATTTTCAAAATTTAAGATGGCGGATACAATATGGCGGCCACCAAGTGTTACTTTTCATTAATATTCTTGAAAAATAACGTTCCGATGTCTGTCATGTTGGATCCGCCATATTGGATTTTGAAAATCTAACGTCAAATTCATAACCAGCAATCATAAAAGCTTACCCTCACCAAATTTCAAATTATTATCTTGGATAGATTCTTCAGTTTGTTTATTTATAAATCTAATATTATTAGCAATTCTGCTAATTTGACTGTATATTTATGTTCTTTCATCACTTAACTATCTGAAAATAGCAAAAAACCAGATCTGAATACATTAGAAAGTATTGGAATAACAAAAATTAAAAGATTGAGGTGGTAACGTCGATTACCACCATGCTTCAAAGGGTTAATATGATTAAGCATTTCCATATTTACTACTAATACTTTAGACCTGGTCCTGCATTGGTTTCCTCGGAAACCGATCAGAGGGCCTTAGAACAGGCAACTGGGCGCGTCCTCAGGTTACGGATATAGGGGCCCTGTACCGAGGCTTACAGCTAAATACGGATACAAAACTAAATAAGCAGTCGCGTACAATGTTCCAGGGATGGTCCCGAAGAAATAACCCCCAAGCCAAGGTGTTAATTACCCTGCCGAGAGCTGCATGGCACCAGGGAAGTCCCTAGGATATCAGGCCAGCTCCTAGAGTATTGAGGCCTTACTCCTAAATGCGGGGCTGTGCAGGGGCGGACCGAATAATTCCTTAGCTAATCATGGGAATAAAATGGAGTTCCAAAAATTAATCAAAAGTATGTGTGAATAGCTGTTTGGAGGTGAACTTGACGTGACGGAGGAGCCCGAGGGCGGGAAGTCTGAGGCCAAACTGTATCAGGCATCACTCCGGAGAATTTCAGCAGATGAGTGTAAAATGATTCAGAGGATTATACAGATCCTGGAGGAGATGGAAGAGTTTCACCACACGAAAAAGAATATGTTCCTCCCTATAAGAGAAGGCATAGCTGTAGCAAAGGAGGAAATCAAGAAGCTGAGCCCCAGTAATAAAAACCATGGAAGCTTCCTTATATCCCTGGAGTATTTCCTCAGCTTGCAGGTTGCCAAGGACAAGGATAAGGAGGTTGAGGCTAGGAGGGCGAAGAGGCTGGCAAGTCTCGTACATGAGGAAAGCCAGACCGATCTGGAGCCAGGAGGAAGTTCCACGCCGGATTCCCGTAAGAAGCCAAGAGAGCCAAAAGAGAGCCTGGAGGATCCTGGCAATAAGAAACCAGAGGAAAAGAGGCCGAAAGCCTCAAAGCATCCGGAGGAATGGGTGGAGGTCCCTGTAAAGAAGAACATCCGGAAGAAGAGGAAGCCGGAGGAAAAAAAACCAGTGCGGTCAAGACTGTCTCAATCAGAGGCAATTCTGATAAAACCGTCGGAGAGGGGTTGCAACGCGGCGATTCTTAAAAATCTGAAGAACCGCGTAGATCCCGAAGAGTTGGGGGCAAAAGGAGAGTTTGGACTCTGCCTTTCTCAAAGCAATTGGAGCGTCCGGATCCATCCGCTGCCTTGGCTTTAGCCACATGGCGGCTAGCTGCAGGGGGCCAGATCACAACCGGAGCTGCTGGGAATGCGGTGAGGAGGGACACACTGCGGGGACCTGCACAAGGAACCCGCGGTGCAACCTCTGCACCACCAGAGAGAAGAAGCCCCGGGCTGATAAATAAAACTACACTTAATTTCGCTCGATTTTTTCAATCACTGTTATGTAAATGTTACATAACTCTCTCGCAATAGTTATTTGTCATATATCTCTCTTTGTGTTACGTAACTACGAAAACTACATATGAATGTCCTTTTTTTTACGGCTAGAATTCGTTATGTGAAAGTTGTGTCACATCAATATTACACAACGGTAACAACTTACTGTACAAGGATTTAAATCTTCAAGGAGTATCGCCATGGAGTATCAATACCGAGGTATCGCCCCAAATGCGCATGTGGCGATGACGCTGAACGTCCCGCGTGCGCTCTTGCGGTCACACCACAATCACATGCACGACACCAACACCCACACACACCAGAATGAATGGAATGCTGAGTGAATGGGGCTACGGCCGGCGCCTGGTGGATATTCCCGATAGACTAACCAAGGGAGGAGTAGTAGCCTCTCGACCAGGGTAGGACGCGATGTCAGTATCTTACCTCTGTGGAAGTAATATGGGTAACCGTAAGTCCCTCCGGTGTTCGGCCGCGAAAGGCAAATATCTCGTGAAACCACATGTTAAACTGGGAAAGCCGCTAACAATCCTACTGTCTGAAGCCAATTTCGGGGTTGAAATCATGGATGCCCGGGCGCAGGAATGAAGGATTACCTGGTCAGTATTTCCTTATATCCGACGCTGCATAGGATAAATCGCACACCGTCTAGCCTGAAGTCAGAGTCAGGTACCGGGACGGACCCGGCACCACTCGGGCGATAGGGGTGACGTTAAACCCTTTGCATCATTATGGTGCGGGCCTACCCCGTAACCTTTTTATTAGCTTCACTGAATGTGCCGATAGGATTGACCATCCGATAAGCCGCTTCCTGGTTTCGGCACACACAATCAGGGATTTATACAGGCGGGGATAGTAGCCCTACTGCGGTAGGGCTCCCATGATGGGCGAACCGTCTATATACTATTACACAAAAATATGAAGACGAACAACTCAAAAGCGAAGGGTAAGAAGAAGGAGGAGGCGCTGAATACGCCGACACATGCTGCTGTTGTAGCGTCCATATGGAGCACTACAGCAGCAAACAAGGACTTGGGTGCTTCTCCAGAAGCTGAGGGATCGAAGGACGTCCTTCAGCTCCTGAGGCAGATAAACAAAAAATTGGAGAAATTGGTCAGGGCTCTCAGCGTCATCCAGCAGGGTATGCTGAGAAATAACCCTGGCCATGTCAAGGAAAGCGTCAACGAGGCTACAGAGGTGTTGAGCGGAATGCTCAACACCCATAAGTGTCTTCTAGAAAGCGGGGTGGAGTTACAGAAGAGGCTGGAATCCCACCCCGCCTCGAAAAGGATGGGATCTTTCGGAAACCGCGCTCTGCGTCTCTGGGAAAAAGGGTGAGAAGAGGGTTGCTTCTTTTCCCCCCGAGGATCGGCTTGCCAAGAAAGGGAAGGGCGGCGCATCGGCAACTTATGCTGCGGCCACCAGAGACCAGACCCCACAGAAGGATGGGGAATGGCAGCTGGTGGAGAAAAAGAAAAAAACAAAAGAGAGGAAAAGGAAAAAAGGTTCCTGTGCAGAGGGCACAGGACCCTAAAGAGAAAGGGAAGTTGCAGAGGCGCTCTCCGGCCGCCAGGTCGTGCGACGCTATCAGGGTGTCGGCGAGGGATGGTGAGACCTAGGCTGAGATCCTGAAAGCTATGAGGGCGAAGGTGAACCCGCAAAATTCTCCTGAATTGGAGAACCAGGAGGGAGGAGATCCTCCTGGTCCTCAGAAAGGGGGGTGACGTCTCGGCCTTTGAGAAGGCGCTTGATCAGGTGGTGGGGGGGGGGGAAGGCCGAAGTGAAATCTTTGGTCTCGAAGATGTCCCTTGAAATTAGGGATCTCGACGAGGCCGTCACAAGGGAAGAGGTTGTTGCCGCACTATGCATCGCGCTGGGCAAGCCAGACCTCGGGGACCAGTGCAGGCTGTACAAGCGCTTCGGCGGTGTGCAGACTGCGGTGGTCCGTTTAACGGAGGAGGACGCTCGGAGCCTGCTCGGGCTTGGTAGGCTAAGGGTAGGGTGGGTGAACTGCCGCATTCGAGAGCATGTCGAGGTTGCCCGGTGCTTCATGTGCCAGGGGTATGGCCATGTGTCGCGCGGCTGCGCGCTTCCAGGCAGGAAGGATGCCTGCTGGAGGTGTGGGGGCGTGTCGCACGTGATCAAGGAGAGCAGGGCTCTCCTTCGATGCCTGACTTGTGCTGATAGGGGCGAAAAAGATGGCGCCCATGCTTCGGGGAGCGGTTCTTGCCCGATATGCCCGATATGCCCAGAACCTTCTGATGCAGACTGCCAGGGATAGGAGGGCCGATGTTTTGCTGCCTGCCTAACGGGCGTGTGCCCGCGGATGGAAGTCCCAGGCGAACGGACGACGGAAGAGTCGTGCGCGACTTTAACCTGGAACCAACTGCCCCCGAGGTTTAAAGCCGAAAGGCGGTTCCGCGGGCGGTGTATTGGTTCGAGAGAGGGAGTTTTTTGGTTTCAACAAGTATGCCTAGACCCGTCCTAGGAGAGTCCTATACAACGTCTATAAAATATTTTGCCATTTTTCCTCCTCACCAAGAAAAAAAAAAAAACTATGAAAATTACTTATGAATGTAATTTTTGACGGCTAGAATCCGTTATGTGAAAATTGTGTCATATTAATGTTACACCACTGTAACAGCTTACTGTGTGAGGATTTCAATCTTTAATCAGTGTTGCGTAAGTGTTACATGACTCTTGCGCGACGATTACTCGTCATATAGCTCCGTCTGTGCTATAAAACTATATCTGATTGTACACAGATGTTCAAAAGATTTTTTGCAACTACTGTTATGTAAATGTTATATAATTCTCTCGCAATAGCTAATTTTAGAACTCATTATGTCAGATTGAGTCATTATTGATGTTACTTCCTTGCACTATTATACTCTACAAGGATTCCCCATCCTACATTAGCAATACCACATTTTCTTCTCTCAATAAATACTATAAAATACGAATCTGGTATCACTGAATATTTGATCACTTCTATTATACGTAGTCAGTCCACATTGTTTATTACAACACATGCATATTAACATGTTATTAAATATAACCTACTTTATAATTTAATAGGGGAAGAAATTAACAATTTAGTTTTCAAAAAAAATATTTTTCACCGTTCAATGAACGTTCAAAACCACAAGTAAATGATTTGCTTGATAACTCACTATAATCCATAGGAGTTTCTCCAAAAAAATGTTCTCAGTGTGGAATTTCTTTGAGATTCAATTAATATACTGTTTACAGCAAACTTGATTGTTGATACGAATATAATCAAATATTTCAGTTAAATAAGTCCCTATGCATCAAAATTCCATGAGAATTTAGCGATACACGCAAAAAGTAGGAAAAAAATTCAAAAGGGGAGTCGTTGCTAACAATAAGGTGCGAAAAGGGGACATAAATGTAATAAGGGATCAAATGTAATCTCTGCAATTCAAGGCATTTTTAGTAGTCTATTCATTTATTATAAAGTTCAGAATTCGCATTTATCTGCAATTCAAACTGCAGCCATAAAAATTTCTTTCTGAATCGCTTAAAGAATTGTCAATTAACTATAATTTCATGGCACTTTTAGGAAAATATCAAACAATTTTTTGTTAATAAAAAATGTATGTATTCGATCATTATATGTATTTTACCTGAAAATGTGTCGAATCTCAAAACGAGCGACATAGCGGTTAATGTAACGATACCTTATTCCGCCCCTATTTCAATAACGTTTTTCAGCCTGAATACTATTATGCAATCTTTCTCGATCAACTTTAGGAAATGGAATCTTTATCAGGAAAAATCGAGATGAATGGGGGTCTCAATTCGGTCCCCACAATCGTTCAGATAATGGCGTGAAAATGGGATACACGCCTACACAATGGGGATTGGAACAAAGGCACTTGCTATTTAAATATACATTCACAGAATAAGGGATATTTAAACGGATGGGAAAATATATAACCCCATGCTAAAGGGAAAATGGAGAAATAATTTTCTTGACATAAATACGAATTACATTGCGGAACAGCGGAAGTTTCGTAACAGAATCCAATCCGAATGAATCCGAATCTTTCTGAAATCTGTTTGGAATACAAAGAAAATCATTCCGAATCAGTCCAGGAAAATTTTTCAATATTTTCCAATGAAAATAAGTTGGGAACCAATCCGACTTTATACGTTTCCAAAAGAGATGAATCCAAGCTCGGGTTTATCTGAAGCGAATTTTCAATCCGAATGATACAGAATGAATTCGAGGTCGGAATGATTCGGATTGAACATTTGGTTTAGATAAACACGAATTTGGATTCATTCGGATTGAGTTGATGATGATTTTCAGACGACTTGCATCGAACGAGATCCCAGTGCCGGGACAGTACTGAGCGCGTATGATGCCGACACTTGGTCCAGTACCAACTGGCCATTTCAGTCATTGCTACTTTTTTACAACGAGCTTGGTATTTATTATGCTATTTGTATGAATCGGTTTAAATCCAACTTTTGCTAGCTGTTGGATAAATAAAAATTGACCTATGCCTACATGTTTCACCCACACATGATGTCAGGTCGATCCAATACCTAAAATTAGATTTTATAAGATCCTTGTTTTCTCTGGACCTGTAGCATTGGATAATTACAATTATAGATACGTTACACAGTAAAACTAAAACCTTAAATTTGTTACATCTTATAGAAGATTTCGTCTGACTATCAGCTTCTCAGTATACAGGGTGAGCTTTTTTATCTTGAAGCATTAAAATATCTCAAGAAACACGCATCGTACGAAAAAAAATGTCTGCAATAAAAACTTTTTATTTTCGAGGGCGAAAAATTATATTTAATATTTAAAAAAAGATTACGAATAAAACTTTGGTATTTTTTAATGGAGTATCCGAATCTGCAATAAGAAATAGAGGTTCCCATTAAGAATTTCTAAATTACCCTCCTTTCTGCTCTCAAAGTGTTGGGTAAATTTCTGCAGAGTTGCTTTTCCCTCTCGAAATAAAAAGTTTTTATTTAGCATAAAAGGACATTTTCTTTGTAACACCCGTATATCTTAGGATATTTTGATTTCTCAAGATAAGAAACTCACCCTGTATAATTGCATACGTCTTTCATGTTCTAAAAATTTTGATTTTCCTAAAACTTATAAAATTACACGCAGAAAAGGAATTTCTGAAAATCAGAAGATATCTGATTAAAATTTAAAAGGTTTAACGTCCGAACGAAATTCTTCATTAGAAAAAGGGAAATGACCAACCTCGGACTATGTAGAATTTTACTCCTATTTATTATTCTTGATAACGTTTTGAAGACAATATGTCAACCTCTTCAGATCATCAAAATTATTTGATTTAAAAATTTTTTTACTCTGTGATTACAAAATAACCTTCATAGAAACATAACAAAAAAATTTTCGAAGATGTCAAATAAAAACGTAGTCAGAAACTTTCCATAATATTTCAAAATTTGAAGTAAGAAACATAACTGGAAATTATGTCACTATTAATAATATTAAAAACAAAATTGTAACAATTTCATCTTCATTCACTGATTTTTAGCATCTTCATGTTTCTATAAAACAGAATAGAATTTGCTTGTTGACAGTAATAGCCTACTAATTTACGGGATACCGTATACTTATTTTCAGCAAGTGAAATCTAGAAATGGATTTACTCGACTTTAGCAAAAGTTTTCTAAAATTTAATACTAATTCGCTGATGTGTAGTAATTTTTGTACCGTTTAGACCAATTTCTAAAATCTAGAAGGCGCTTTCTGATATTCAGAAAATAATTCTAATATACAGAAATTCCTTTTTTCACTGTTGTCTGTTTTAAGGCTTAAAACAAATTTTTCACCCAAAAACATCACAAAATAGATACATTAATTCGATAAAATATTAAAGTTTTCTTTCTTAATATGTAACATTAATCGGCGCTTAGCGTATAATGAATCCAATTACTTCCTAATTATAATCACGATATTATTTTCTATCTTAGTATCTAAAAGGCGTTAGCGAGGGTGCATTAAAAAAAAAACAAGAAGGTTATAAGAGGGAAAGTCCCCGGTCCGTTCGTCTGGGCGAGCATGAAGTGTGCAATTAGTCTGTCTCACGTATAGGCACTTGTATTTAAAAAAAGTGCGTTGCACACTGATTTACACGAGCACCACCCAACGGCAATCATCGCAAATCGTTTGATTCCATACATCAAGACTGGACGCTGAATAATATCGATGTTTTGAGACAATAATGGAATTTATGATATGGCCAACCACTGAGAGAAACTTACATGCAAAGTTTGTAAAAAATTTCGTCCCATCTTGATGCGCGTAATTCCCGTGTGGAAAAATTTCATGGCGCTGGCCAGCGCCAGACCAGACTGTCTGGTTTCCAGTTCTGGCGCTGACTATAAGGCCTGGTCTGGGGCTGGCCAGAACTGTAACGTTTTTGTACGATCAGCCGATACACGGAGAAAAATGGAGGGTCAGCCTTCTAGATAATCTAACTGGTCATCTGTAGAGGGTCAGAAAAAAATAATTGATTTGATCATTGTAGAAGGTCGATTTGATCGTCCTTGAGGTTCGAAATGAAAATTTAAAACAAGATATTCAACTTGATCATCCCAGAGGATTGATTTGATTATCTTGATAGTGTGACTGTTTCTCTGTGGTAATCAAGCTGATCATAAATCGAGAGTCTCCCTGATTATGTCCATAAAATTATGGAAGGACTATTTGATAATCTAGAGGGTCGGTATGACTCTCAAAATTTTGAACCTCTAACTTCGACCCTCCGTTTTTCTCCGTGTAGGCAGCGGCTGACCAGCCACAAGCCATAGGTTGCTCAGCCTCAAGCCAGCGGCTGGTTAGCCATTAATTGGTGGTCAGTTAATAAAGTTTTGGTTGAAAAACCATTTTAATTTATCATTTATCGACTTCGATTAAAAATCATAAAGTAAGTAGTAGCAATATTTGCAAAAAAGAGAAACTTGTTTCCGGTCGCGTAATAAATATTTCTAAAAACTTAATACTTACCTAGGAATTTTTCGAAACTTGCAAAAATAAATTTCGTTCGCCACATACAAACTTTTTAGTCATGGAATGCTGACCAGCGCCAGATCTGAGCCAGACCAAAACTTCCAGACTAGCTGGTCTGGACGTTGCCAGACCTGGGCCAGATCAGACAATAGACTGCCATGGAATTTTTCCACACGGGTTGCTACAGCTACAAATATCGGTCACTGACAATGGAATCGTAAAATCAGGGATAAGATTTAAAATTTTTTTAGTGAACTCGGAAATTAGAGCACATTATTCAATCCATAAAATTTGAGTATCCCATAGTCTACTGTGATAGCATGAATTTTCTCAGAATTTTCAAACATTGCGTAAAAGTGCTGTGAGCATGCAAAGCATTTTTGTAACAAGGGAAAAAGATCATATACACTCGAGATTCCCTATAACGAGATTCCCTGTAACAAGGCCTCCCTTTTACGAGCGCGTCACGCCTCCCTATAACGAGCAGACGATCGACCCCTTTTCCCCCACTACTACGGAATGAAGCGCGCTCGAATTTGAAACGTTGTATTTTTTTAGGAAATTTCCCAATTTTTCATCCCGTTTTCCAAATTTGTCAAAATTTCAATTTTTTTATTCATTGTCAAGACTTCTTTTTTTCTGAAAATATACAAAAATACACCTGCTAAGCACAGATATTTTTATTATTATATTATTATATTTTTAGTATTTTGAGTACATACCGTCAAATAAGTTAATTCCATGTTCAATACTCACAGAAATCTTTTTTATACGCTTTTAACTATGTAAATAAATTATTCACATAGCCTCACTGACAGACCGACTGCGCGCATTATATAATGCGCATAACAGCGCGTAGCAACAAGTAGGACACGGAGGGGATCCCTCTCGCGCTCGTTGCAGAGAGGTTTCCGATGCTCGAGCTTCTCGTTATAGGGAATCTCGAGTATAGTCTATTTTTTCAAGTTGAAACTTTGATTAATTGAATAAAAAACAGTTAAGAACGTTTATCTGGTTCTAATTTCATATAATATAAAAAATGTTTTCAAAAATGAATTTGTTTATAATTATAAATATTTAGGAGCAGATAAACGTACCTTAGTACTTTGTACTTAAGGCCATGGACCAACCGGATCACGTGACTAGATTCCTACCTTATCAGTGTTTTCAATTTGTAACCCCATTTCTGTAAAAATTGAGATAACAAGTTGAAAATTTGTGAGAGTAAATGAAATGCACTACACGGAAAGAAATCTGAAGGCTAAATGTATCAAGTTTCGTGAGAAGAACTACCATTTTAGAGAGTAAACCAGAACTATTGGAAAAAGTTGTGAAAAAGTCCCATCATAATGGTAAAGTTTATTATGTCAATCATTACCCGCTGTTTGTCTGAAATTTGAGTCCAATAATGAGACATAATCGCAGCATTCATATCATTTTACCGAATCTTCTGATGTAAATATACCTCATCGTATAAAGCAGAGTTTTGGAATCAGCGCGTGTTTGAAAATGGAAACATTGAGGCAAATTTTTATCATCTATGTTGGGTATATTTCACTTTCGAGCAATCTCATATTTCATCTACAGTAGGGCTTAGAAAGTAAAATTAATAAAAGTGGATTTTACCATCTCCAATGGAGATAATTCCAAATTCAAGAAAAACAAATTTTTCATTGCATCATTTCGTAGTGCCACTGTTGATCTTCATTGCTCCTTGTCGATTCCCTTCATTTATTTGTCAAGCGGCAAACATTTTAGCCGAAAAACCTACCTAAATACGTGCGACCGAGGGGAAATTAAACCTACGACCTACGGCTTTTAACGCACTTAAGCCCTACAACTAACTCCACTAGACTACTCTCGCAATTGCGGCTCGAAATTTTGGAACTTGTATTACTGTGACAGCGCAGCTGATCACCCGTCGTCTGAAGTTTGCTGTTCGCTGATTGCCCGACGCGTTTTTAAGGAGGAGAAAAAGTACCATCTACGATTCCAACTTTGAACTCTGATAGGAACGTTACGATTATAATGTTCCGAAATGCGTGGAAGTAATAGTTCAACCTTTGGAATGTCTTATAATGTAAATGCGAAAGATATGCATACACATATTTAAAGGTATATTTTGTCAAACAAAAGTTGGCATATGAATTTTCAATTTTTAGCATCATTGGTGATATTTCCCGAAGCGTGTTATATTAAGTAGCATATTTTTGGAACTAACTGGTAGAAATTCCCAATGGTTCTGATTTACCCTCAAAAATGGTACTTTCGACCATCAAATTTCTATCCGTATAAGACAAGTCTGTCTGGTCATAAATGTTTATAATTATATAAAAAATTCTTTTTTTGTAATTATGTAGGTATCTACACTGAGAAACTCAAGTTCAAAATGTTTGCTAAACTAAGTTTCAATTTGGGGAAAAACGTGTCATTGTAAGAATTTTTCGTAGTGAAATATTGAATATTAGATCAACTATTGTATATTATATATTTCTAATATTTTTTAGAATTATCATTATTAAAAAAACATATATTGCTATACAAAGTTTCTCCGTGTAATCACATGATTAAGCATGTCTATGGCCTTAATAACTTAAGGGCATGTGAACTTGATAGTTCTTGAAGAACTTGAAGTTTTTACATGTTTGTATCCAAAATAGATAAAATGTTGCGTTCAAAATTTGAAAAATGGTAGAGAAGATAAAACTGCACGTAGATAGACTACACTCTTAAAAACAACTGTTTAGTGAAATGTGTAATTTTTACACACTACACACGTTATCAAGTGTGTAATTAAGCGAAGTGTGTACACTGAGAAAAAATGATATTGAATCAATAACATTTCTTTCCAAAAGCATGTATACTATTAATTCATAAAAATATACTACAAGAACCAATAAAAATGTTACTTTTTCTGTAGCATATTAATTTGAATCCATCATATACATGCTTTTAGAAAGAAATGCTATTGATTCAATAGCATTTTTTTCTCAGTGTACTTACTAAACATTGCCAACTCAATTTTTCGGGTACAAAACGTTAAAGTGTTTGAAAATTAAACGTTACGTTTGTAATACACACTTCAAATGCCTAAAAAATTACTATCGTGATTTACGTGTACAAGTAACACGATCGTTTTTAGAGTGTACTTTTGGTTTTGACAATGAAAAAAAATTTTCCGATATATTTTGCTAAAACTGAACTTTTTTCAATTTTTAAATCAAAAGTAGTCTATCTATGTCCGTTTCTATCTTCGCTACTACTTTCCAAATTTTGAACAGAACATTTTATCTACTTTGGATACAAGCCTGTAGAAACCTAAGATCAATAAAATTTGTTAATTTCGTAAGTATCACATGCTCTTAAAATTACAACTCAATATCTCAATTAATGTGGAATTGCGAAAGACGAGAAAAAAGTGCCGATAAGGTAGGGATCTGATTAGTCATATACGACTTTAAGCTTTGGTTTCTTTTTCAGGGTATCTGTTTGTAAATTTTCATGCAGCATTAGAGTTCCTAAATTCTTGAGAATTTGAGTTTATGTAATATAACCGAGAATATTACAGAATTTAAAGAATTTAAGAGAATATAAAGAGAATTTTAATAATTTATGGTATAAATTATTATTTATCAATATTTAAAGCACCTTTAAAGTTAAATAAAAGGCGCTCACTTTTATAAATATATTTATAAATAAATAATATACAATGTATATAATATATATAATAATTACTCGATATATGTATAAATTGGCTTTAGGGTCCAGAAATAAATATCGAATATTCATCAAAGGGTCGATACAAGTCCTATCTACAATTATAATAATTATATTGAATTATATATTTATTTATCAACATTCAAATTTTTAAGGAACAAAACATTTTTTATTCTTTCTTGCATATCCCGGGGTCACTGTAGGTCATGGAATTTATAAATTGGCAGGAAAAGTCAAGTAAAACTTCAAAAAGTTAGGAAATTTTTTTTTCATTTAATAAATTATATTATAATTCTACCATTATAATTATAATTTAACAAATAAATCCGTTTATTAACCCCCACTAATGTGATGCAAATCGAATTTTAATACAGAAATTTAAGATTTTCATACAACAATTTTCACAATAATACCTTAAACCAAATGTCTGGAACACAACCTATAATTTAATGATATCTTTAATATTATTACCCTTTTAGTTCTCACTTTTCATTTTTTTCCGCACAAATTAAAAGCACATACACTGATAAAACAGTTTTGTCAAATCAACAAAAATATTTGGTTAGTATTTAGCTAACAAAATTCTTTTGTTGTGTCAACAAAACATTTTGCTATATCAAACAAATTTTGTTGGTTAAACAAAATGTTTTGTTGGGACAACAAAATATTTTGTCAGGATAACAAAAAAAGTTTTGTTGGATAAATTTTTTTCTCAGTGTACAAATTTGCAAACAGCAACGGGCCAACTAAAACGCTCGAGCTTTGAGAGCACATTTTGAGGTTAAGTCAAGATTTTTTCAAAAATCTGCAGGTGGAAGTTTACTATGTAACCAAAATATGATTAAAATATCAAAAGATAATTCCATATTACAATATTAATTCATAATGATTATTTAATACGTTTAACAAGCCAAAATAAGAAAATTCTCATAAATTCTAAAAGAATTTATCTGCTGGTTATATTCTTGGTAATATTCTCATTTTCGTTACCATTCTCGAAGTTTATAATATATTAAATATTGTAAATGTCCCTAAACTTGACTTACAAGTATATAATGTTTTTTAGGTGTCCGCCTCCGATTTTTTTCTCCTTTAAATATGTGATAGAGCATCAAAAACTAAGAGACACGTGTTTTTTCTTATCTGCCCAAAATAAGTTTTAAGGGGTGAAATGAGCCCCTAAAGTTTCGATCAAAAATGATATTTTTATTATTTTACGCACTTATAGCCGACCGATTTGAATGAAACTTGGCAGTAATTATGTGTACGTCAAAACATGTTTGACCGATAGTGCAACTATTATTTTTCGCCCTTATAATGGGTATATACCCCTAATAAAAAATCTTGCTTAAATTTGAAAATAGATTATTTTTAATGAAGAAATAATTTTACTCTTGTTAAATAATACAATAGAAAGAAGTTTTGGAAACAAATTATATGAATATACCCTTATTTGGGGGTGAACAGCCCTTAAATGAATAAATTCTTAAATTAACACGTATATATACATTGAAAAAATATTTTTAATAAATGTTGTAAATTTTATGTTTAAATATTTCTAGAATTTTATAGGAAAATCGTTTATGCAATATTAGTAAATCTTTATTCCTGAAGTTCTGTTTTTTATAGATATTTAGAAAAATATGTAATAAACAATACTTCTATGTGAAATTGTGTAAATACTGATAAAGACTTGAAGAGCAACATGACCGTTTGTTTCTGAGTAACGTAGAGGTCGATATTGTTTAACTATTCAGCGATGTTTCGTTGAAGTTTCCCCGACTTAATGACCCCGTGACTGCAACAGCGAGTATTGCGTGTTGCATTATTGCATGTGCAAAGCGATCATTCGCATACCCCACCGTCCATAACATAATTGAACCAGTCGAATCGAACCACAATACACGAACACTATATATTACTTTTGTTGCACTGGCGCCATTGTCAGACATGGAATTCATGCATTCGAAAACTATCTTTTTACTGTAAATTCAAAGAAGCCCTCCAAAATAAAAATAAGATATTCTTATCTTACCAAATTCCATATATATCATCAGTTCAGCTATTTATCGCGATTCATAAAACATATTTAATATTGTAGCTCATTTCGAGAACATATATTTTATTATGTGCTTTATAAGACTCTCCTGAGAATTCTTGACCTTCAGTGTTTTTTCAGGATTGATTTATTTACCATCAAGCTTTTGCCAATAACAAGTCTTCTGACGAATCCAGTTCTAACCGAACCAATCTGTTAAAATCCAAGAATGAAAAAGGTTAAGTATGTGAGAGCATTATCTTATAAAGTCAATGCGATGGTCAAAAGCGCCCTAAGATTTTATCCAAGTCCGCATCTTTTTATCATTTCTGTCATAAAAAGCAAAAGGTAGGTGAGGAACCATTATTCGTTCTTGGGAATGAACAAAATAAGGATAGAAAGAATTTTGATTGCCTTAAGCATTATGGTTATGACAAAACCTGAGATTGATCTTTCTTTTTCTTTGCGAATTTTATTTTATTTTTTTTTTTATTTTTCGTACATATGCACCGGATTTATGGTCATTGTGTACTCTAAACAACTATCTGTCTAGACAGCCGCCCTTCATAGACCAACGCCCTCTTTCCCTTCCCCTCTTTTACCATTTACCACTCCATTTCTGTTCCTCCAGCCCTTTTTTAATATCTCTATCTTTATCGTTCTTGGCTTTCGCATCTACCGTATTGTTCCGACTTTGTTATATTCGCGACTTCACACACACACACACACACACATGTATTGTAGAGTGACACTACTACCAACTCGAAAGCCTATTTTACTCCTTCCAAGTTATCGCAAGTGCAATGCCTTTTGTCACGATGCGACTCGAGTGTTGTTACGGGACAATAAAAAGTCGTTTAGAACTCGTCAAGGTTTATGTTCTGAGAAGAAACCACCCAATTTTCAAAATATTTCTTTACAAGGATACAGTTTTTTACACGAAGAAACTCTTCATTTTAAAATCAAGTGTTATTATATTTATTTTTACTAAAAGTCAATAGAAAGCGAGGGCATAGTAACAAAAATAATTATATTTTCCATTGCGATAGGAGGAAATACTTTCTCTGAACCAATCGTAAATATAGTGCAACTTTATAAATTACCATTGAAAGTTGCAAAGATTAATATCTTTGATGGTAAATTGAAACTAGAAATAAGTGATACCTATATAAATAAAAAGTAAAACTATAAATACAAGAATTGGTCTTTTGAATAATATAAATTGCAAAATCGTTTAGAGAAATTACCATTGTCAATAGTAATGAACAATGAAGAGAGAAAGACTTGAATATTTTGCAATCGAATACTTCATATATTTAAATAGTACGTAGTGAGAATTCCCATTGGAAATTTGAACATTATAATGCAAAATTATACTTACACGATAACACCGAAATAATCAATTTTTGAGTTTTTAAATATTAAAGAATTTGAAAATCTTTCTGTGCAAAAAAACACGCTTTCGACTGCGCTGGGATTCGAGCCCATGTCTTTCGATGAGTTTTTATTGAAAAAAATCAATGAAAAGCGATAATTCCGACGTCATTATCACTTGGAAAAAGTGTACTAAAAAAATTCTAACAAGATGCCAATAACATGCCAAAGTTGGCATATTCCAAAAAGTACGGGTTTTGGGAAGTTTCTCCAATATTATTAGTAACTCCATAGTTTAATATTCAAAATAGTAATTTCCAAAAAATGAAGTTATATCCTTGTTTTCCATTGATTTTAGTAAATATAACTATAGTAATATTAAATTTTCGAATGAAGAGTTTCTCCGTGTATTCAAATTATATGAAGTCGAATGGCAATATTTTATATTTTCTATGAAACAATAAACCAATTTTTTCATGATTTATTGAAGCCATGGATCGATTGGACCACGTAACTACATCATACATTAATTCGTTTATGCAAGATAACTTTTTTCATTCACAAAACATCTTTCTGAAAATTTGGGAAACATAATAAAAGCAACAAAGCACATCTGTTAACTTCTTTTTAGTCAACATTTTGAATAATATTGTAAGAATTATCGATAATTACAGTTACCTGAAAAATTGTTGCAAAATTGTTTACTTAAGGCCATGGATCAATGGAACTGCGTAACTAAATTATACATTTATTCGTTCATGTAAGATAACTTTCTTGATTTATGGAACACCTTTCTGAAAATGTTTTAAAAAATTTGAAAACTTACCGACAATTACAGTCACCTGTAAAATTTTTTGCAAAACTTTCAGTCAAAAATTACTATAATAAGTTATGCTACGTATAGGGTCTTTTAGAAATTTTAAAAAAATTAGTCGACAAGTTAACTTTTTTTTAATAATTGATTTTCGTTTTTTTATCAATCATAGTTTAGACCGATTATTATTATATTAGTGCATAATAACAAATTAACAATCAAATCTTACAAAGGTTAGTTAATTTTAAAAAATACTTACTCGTATTAATTCGTTTATGTAAAATTTGACTGCTAATTATTCGAAAAAAATAACTAATTAAATTAGGAACTGATTTTTTTATTTTTAATCTGCCATTTTTGGATATTTTAAACTCAGAGATTATTATAGTACTTATTTAAAAAATTATGGAAAGAACAAAGGTCATGATTATTATATAAGTATCTTGCGCCAGATTTATAAAAAGCAACAAATACACTTCTTGTAAGTTCATTTATGCAATGACATGAATATTTTACTATAATATAAGCATGGAGTGAGCGAGCTACTATAAGATAAAAACCTTGATGAAGTTTGAAAGGCTCAAAAATGAGTAATTAAAAGTTTAAATAAAATAAAAATTAGAGATTTTTTATTTGTCGAATCATATAATCCAAAAACAGCTGGAAACAAACAGAATTTATCTATTTATTCCATTCATAAAAGATCGATAATTTTTATCAGATTAAAACTTTTCATGATTCATTTTATTTAAAATAAAATTGTTTACAGATTATAAAAAATAATCAACAAGATAAAAAATATTCTGAATTGAAAAAACTGAGAAAATAGTCACTTTGACTAACTTTTTTTCCGATTATCTGTTCAATTCTTCCGTAAACAATGTTTGTAGCTTTAGCAAGCAGCGACATAGTGACAGGATTCGAGAGAGCGAAAGTTCGCCCCAGTGCCTCCATGTTGCTCGCTCTTCGCATCCCTTTTTGGTTATGCATTCTCCACCCGCGCTTCTCAAACTAGAATCCACGTTTGAATTTCTCGAAGGATGAAAATTATGAAAATCAATTCCGGAATTAATCTCAAGTTCTCAAAAATATTGAAAAAAAACATTGTTTTGAGAACTCAACTAATCGAAAAACTTCAGAACCTAAATCTGTAACTATTATAATTTATTCGAATGTAAATTGTAAATAAGT
Organism: Diplolepis rosae; assembly: GCA_030998225.1. NCBI lineage: Eukaryota > Metazoa > Arthropoda > Insecta > Hymenoptera > Diplolepididae > Diplolepis > Diplolepis rosae. The sequence continues at coordinate 23,413,925 of JAPYXD010000723.1, read as the reverse complement.
TCTGTAAATGTTTCTAAAGTGGAGTTATTTAAGTATTACAGAAGTACTTTTCACCCTTTCCTCCCTTCATATAAACACCTATAAGTATTTTTTGAATCCTTAAATTATATTAAGTTTTGCAGTACTCGTAAGAATAATTCCTGAAATTTTTTTCCAGATATTTGAAAATTGTGGATCAAAACATCAATTAAAGTAAACTTAAAATTTCCCCCTTCCATGTTTACGTAATACTCAAATGTCCATAAACTGAATTGAAATCAAATGTCCTTATAAAAAACAGTTATTTTTCAGAAATCCACAATCAAGGAAGCAATATATTGTTCAACCGATAAATATTCTTTGATTCTGTTTTTCAATTCATATTTTTTCTCCCCTGAATATTTATCTACCTAAAAAATAAGGGATGTGTCATAAAAGCTGTCTGGCACACTTTTTCACAACAAGAAACCTTTAATATTTTGCAACGCTTCTTTGGAGGATGGTCTGTCCTCGGAGCTCGTCAATAGCTCTTTCAAGTTGGGAACCACCCTGTCTGTGAGCAGTTTCCTTTTTGCTCGAAGCAAGCATGAGAAAGAGAGAAAGGTTGGGAAAGGGGGCTACCTTCGGTGAGGAAAGTTTGCCCCAGTACGTTGCACCCTTCAAGCTTCCTTTTGCCTCCCTCCCCCGAGCCTCAGACCCTCTGCAGTTGTCTGCTTCACTCTTCCTACATTTAAGGGATACCCCCCCCCCCCTCCAAACCCCTCTTCTTCTTCTCTCTCTCTCTCTAAGTAGTATAGTACAGTCAAACTACCCTCCCTACGATATCTTGGTACTCCCGTATTCCCGTTTTGCCACCCTCGAGTTTACTGCACCGCAGCAGCACCGAATCAATACCGGCAGACATCCTAACTCACTGGAGGTCAATGCCTCGTTCCCGCGAGCCCGTCGACCTCAACCTCCTCTACCTTCTACCCTAGAACGTCCCTCCTTCCGCAACCACCCAGATCCAGAAGCCAGACTTAGGGTCGGAGTGCAGTTCTTCCTTCTATAACCTCTTTCTCTATCGCTTTGCGTTACACTCCCTTCTTTGCCAACTTTCCTCGCTCTGTCCCTTCCAACACATTTTATGGAACCTCAACTATCATTCTATAAAGGCTTGTATTATTCGTAGATCCTATTATTACTCTTAAAGATTTATTCTTGAAATCGGTGAAGATGATGTACATATCAGGTCTTCTCGTCCCTATTGAAATATTCTATGTAGGAAACTATATGGGGTATTATACATAATAGTAAATTACGTGGAAAACCATGTAGAAAACTATATGTAAAACTATAGAGGAAACTACTTGGTAACCCATATTGTAATTTGAACCCGAATCCAGCATGGTTTCATATCTAATTTCCTATACGGATAGAAATTTGATGAATGAAAGTACCATTTTTAACGGTAAATCAGAACCATTATGAGTTTCTGTCAGTTAGTCCCAAAAATATGCTACTCAATTAACACGTTTCAGAAAATATCACCAAGAATGATGGTAAAAATTAAAAATTCATATACCAACTTTTTTTTTGACAAAATACCATATACCTTTAAAGATGTGTATGCATATCTTTCGCGTTTACATTATAAGTTTTTTCGGCTAAAGTGTTTGTCACTTGACAAATAAATGAAGGGAATCGACAAGGAGCAATGATGATCAACAGTGGTACTACGAAATGATGCAATGAAAACATTTTTTTTCTTCAATTTGGAGCTATTACCATCGGAGATGGTAAAATCCACTTTTATTAATTTTACTTTTTAAGCGATACTGTAGTCGAAATATGAGATTGCTCGAAAGTGAAACATACCCAACATAGATGCTAAAAATTTGCCTCAATGTTTCCATTTTCAAATACGCGCTGATTCCAAAATACAGAAAAAAAATTCTTAAATGAAGTCCAAAAATAGGCTTTTTTTTAGGTGTGATATAAAGTAGACCAGTCCCGCTAAAAACCAGTCTTGAATGTAAGTCTTCAAACTAGCCGGATATACAACTACAAGATAGCCCTATTATGGACTAAAAATTAGTCACAAGCTCCCGTGTGGAAAAATTTCATGGCGCTGGCCAGCGTTAGACCAGACTGTCTGGTTTCCAGTTCTGGTGCTGACTATAAGGCCTGGTCTGGGGCTGGCCAGAACTGTAACGTTTTTATACGATTAGCCGCTAGTCAGCGGCTGAACAGCCACAAGCCATAGATTGCTCAATCTTAAGCCAGCAGCCGGTCAGACACTAGTCAGCCACAAGCCAGCGGCTAGTCAGCCACTAATACGCGGCTGGTTAGTCATTAATTAGTGGTCAGTTAATAAAGTTTTGGTTGAAAAACCATTTTCCGGTCGCGTAATAAATCTTTCTAAAAACTTGTTACTAACCTATGAATTTTTCGAAACTTGTTAAAAGAAATTTCGTTCGCCACCTGCAAACTTTTTTGTCATAGAATGCTGACCAGCGCCAGATCTGAGCCAGACCAGAACTTCCAGACTAGCCGGTCTGGATATTGCCAAACCTGGTCCAGATCAGACAATAGACTGCCATGCAATTTTTTCACATGGGCTAGAATACGATATTGAATGAAGCCAATTCATCGACTAGAAGTTAGTCGCTAGTCAGACTACAATATAGCCGCTAGCCAGGATTTGGGCTAACCCAGGTGGAAATTTACAACTGGCTTGGTACCGCGCCAGTACCGCCGGGTGGATGTCGGTACTGGCGTTGTACTGGCATAAAACCGGGTGGAAAACGGCTGGGTACTGGTAACGTATATACGTATTCGGTAACGTAACGCTTTTGTCGACGTGGGCCCTACTAGATTTTCTAGTAGGGGTTTAGTGAGGTCAGCCCTTACACTTCCCCACCTACAAAAAAGGACACCATTAGGGCCCTATTGGACTTCCGCATTGAATTTAAGGGCATATATTAGCAGAATCGCGTGACCAATTTTGTTCAGGTATCTCACTGAGAAAATAATAAATAAAAACGATTTTCCACACTGAGAGAAAAAGTACAGGGGAAATTCGAGTTAAGACTCTAATATTTAACATTTTTAACGGCAATGGAGGGATATTCGCTTGGAAGGTTAAGTTTACTGTTTTCACAGTAAAAAATCTGTTTTCAAGCTAGGAAATTTTTTTCTGAGTAAATTGACAGTACTTTTTCATTACACGTACACTGAAAAAAAATCTCAGTAAGTTTGACTACTTTTTAACTTACTTCCCATAGTTTACAACAAAGGCCCCCGTGTAATTTTTGAAGTTAAGTGAACCGCAGGAACATAGGGGTAAAATCAAGTAAGAGCAATAGTTGAATCGATGAATATTCTTATTAGTACATTTCATAACTGTATTTACTTTCAAGTAGACTCTATCTTACTATTTTTATATACACACCTACAAACACACACCCCCCTCTCTACACTACACAAACGCTCGTATAGGTAGTATTAGAAATTATTCTTAACGCTGCGGGTTCGAACCCTCTCTACTTACAATTAACGCATTACTAACCTAACGACTAAGCCTCTCGGCTGCGCACGCTTGGAATACAAGAAAGAAAATAGCGCTTATAACCTGCAACTACTGCAGGGCCGTGTAAGAAGTGTATGGGCCCCGTGTAATCGGGAATTTTTTAATTTTATGCCAATTTATGATTCTGATTAAAATTTTTAATTATTGAATCGATTTTCTATAAAATGAAATATTTTTGAAATAAACAGATCAAATTTTTGAATTAAAGAACATTACATAATAAAAAGCTTCATATACATTTTAGAAGTATCAATTTTTATTATTGTATATTTAAGTGATACTTTATACACGTTATGATTCCTTTAATTTTTGTTTTTAAGAGTAAAATCAACGTATGTTCAGAATCTAAAAAATTTGAATTTTTTCAATTCCAAAAATATGATGAAACTTTTGAATCAAGAAAATTATCGCATAACGAAAAAGTAACGAAAAACTATTAAAAAAATAGTACACTTATTTACTTATCAATAGTTTGTTTTTCTAACTACACTTATGTAGTAACTTCTACCGCTTATGTTTATTATGAAAGCTTCAATTGATTTTACTATTCACCCCATGTTAATTGAACTACATGTTTCGTTATTGTTATTACCTCAACACAATAAGATACACACACATACACAAACGTGCTCGCATATGATTATTATATTTACATGCGAATTCGAGTTAAAATTATGAAAAAGTTTTCTTAAATGTTGTTGCTTCCTCTTAAGTATTGATTTTATCCAAGACCGTGTTCAGAAAACCTCCATTTTTATCAGATAAGATCAAATTTTAATGAGAATAAACAATAAAGGTTATGTTGTATCTAATGGACCTAACCTTAACCACAAATATCACAAGTAGGGATTCTCTAGTCGGGGCCCCGACAGATACGAATAGATTTTCCATACTTTAGCGAAACAAGGAATTCCTCACTAGAACCTGACGGGGCCCCTATCAGTTTTTTCTGGACTAGAAAACTCTATCGGGTGCTAACAGGGCCCCTAACAGTTTTTTCTAGATGAGGAAATTCTAGTCCGGGCCCCACTAGAAACCAACTTGAAATAAGGAAAGATAGGACAATTTCTACACGGGGTACTGTAAATAGCAGTATGCCTGTACCGAAGGACTGTACTGGCGCGGTACTGGCATTAGTACAAAATGTCACTCGGCTGAGAGTTGTCTGTCGGTACTGGCGCGGTACTGGGAAATGTACCGAAAATCTGTATTGTACTGAGGTAAAAAGTACAGGGAAAGTTCGAGTTGAGACTCTAATATTTACCGTTTTTAACGGCAACAGAGGGATATTCGCTTGGAAGGTTAAGTTTACTGTTTTCACAGTAAAAAATCTGTTTTCAAGCTAGAAAATTTTTTCTGAGTAAATTGTCAATACTTTTTCGTTACACGTACACAGAAAAAAAATCTCAGTAGGTTTGACTACTTTTTAACTTACTTTCCGTAGTTTGTAAAGGCCCCAGTGTCATTTTTGAAGTTAAGTGAACTGCAGGAACATAGGTAAAAATCAAATAAGAGCAGTAGTTGAATCGATGAATATTCTTAGTACATTTCCAAACTTTATTTACTTTCAAGCAGACTCTAAGTTACTATTTTTATATGCAAACTTACCTACAAACACACATTCTCTTCTATACTACACAAACGCTCGTATAGGTAGTATTAAAAATTATTCTTAACGCTGCGGGTTCGAACCCTCTCTACTTACAATTAACGCATTACGAACCAAACGACTAAGCCTCTCGGCTGCGCACGCTTGGAATACAAGAAAGAAAATAGCGCTTATAACCTTCAACTACTGCAGGGCCATGTAAGAAGTGTATAGGCCCCGTGTAATCGGGAATTTTTAGATTTTATCCCAATTTATGATTCTGATTAAAATTTTTAAGATTTTTAATTATTAAATCGATTTTCTATAAAATAAAATATTTTTGAAAGAAAGCGATCAAATTTTTGAATTAAAGAACATTACATAATAAAAAGATTTATATACATTTTAGAATTATTAACTTTTATTATTGTACATTAGTGATACTTTATACAGGTTATGATTCCTTTAATTTTTGTTTTCAAGAGTAAAATCAACGTATGTTCAGAATCTAAAAATTTTGAGTTTTTTCAATTCCAAAAATATGATGAAACTTTGGAATCAAGAAAATTATCTCATAACGAAATTATGCATTCAAGTTCGCAATAAGTTATTCCAACTTATGAAGTACTATTAAAAAAAATAGTACACATGGACTCCATACTAGGGCAGTACTAATCAGTACCGCGCAGACGCTCGGCGCGGTACTAATGATCAGTACTGGCATTGCTCCTCATTTACAACTGGCGCAGTACCATGCCGTTCGTAAGATCCGGCATAAGTCCTACTTTTCCTCCTGGGAACAAGAAGCCACTATTTAAATTTCAAATCAGTTCCAAACACAACCTAAATTAAGTCTAAATTGTGACTGCAAATAAAATAAAGTTTTTAATTTTTTTTAAAAAAGAATTTTATTTTATAACTGTTGCTCGGCTGCGAATTGTGATAAAAAATTCAGTTTTCAGTTTAAATAAAAAATAAGAACTTACCCCCAAAAAAGAGGTTTCTGAATGCAGTTAAAAAGGTTTGATCTAAAAAAGTTAGCCAATTCCGAGTAAATAGTCCGAGAATTTTGAGGTTAGAATTTTACAAGTTTTGAAACTCGTCTTTTCGTATCGATTAAAAATAGAATTTTCAATTTTTCACAAAAATGAAAACTTGCTCTCGAGGTATGGGAATACTGAATTAGAATAAAAAGGGTTGGACTCAAAGAAGTTATTCTATTTTGAGAAAATGAAAATTTTGAGTGACGGTATCGCACTGTGAAAGTCGAGTTTTCACTTCAATGCCTATATAAAAGAAGCAAAATGTATGCTATTTTTAAATAAATAAATAATACCAATTTAAAGAAATATTGTTCCTGAAGGTAACGCAGCAAACTGAGTAAACAACAATTTAAAAAGTGTATTTGTGTAAAAAATTAAGAATGCAGATTTCAGATTAGAATTGAATCCGTATGTACTTTGGTGCTAAAAAAAGTGGAAAATATTTGATTTTAGTATTTTCGTTATGAATAATAAGTATCTATTATTTTAATATATGCAAACAACTTTTGGACGAGTAATATGGTTAGAAAAGTATTACGAAGCAGAAAAGATAAACAAGTGCAAAGTCAATTATCGAGTTTCAAATTGCCAATTTACTTATTACTATTAATAAGAAAAAGTTTTTAACCCTTTCTTTAGAACTATTTTTATTGAAGTCGAAACATAATCTGAATCAGTCTAGACTTATGACATCTTTACAACTAAATTTTGCTTATGTAAAGTAAAATTAACATTTCTGGAGAAACTCAAGAATTTTCATATTTCATTATTCATATAACATTCTAATGCAAAATAAATACCATTAGGGACTTGTAGTGGGTAAAAGAAAACCAAGAGAACATTGTAAAATGTAATTTAAACAATTATTCTTATAATCTAATTGATGAAAAATTGGCCTCTCTGGCAGCCGGCCTTTCCTCAGTTATATACACAGAGAAAAGTGGATGTTTAGAATTAACATCTAGATGTTTAACTATGGGACAGCCACCTTATATATTTAGTTGTAATATCTGGATATTCAGCTGTAATATCTAAGATGTTAAAATATACACACAGAGAAAAATAGCATCTGGTCATAATGACTAGGAATAATATAGTTGGAAATAAAAAAGTGACTGTAACGAGGGAGACTTGTTGTCGCTACTTGACCCATGGCTACAGTAACATGATTTGTAGCCATGGTAGCCATATTCTGAATACCTGGTCGTGGCGACTAGTTAACATCGTTGAAATTATCCTTAACTCTTAAACCTAGCTATGTGAACTTGAAACATTAAGTTGTCATAGCTAGAATAACGTAGTCGCTATAACCAGTGGAGCAAACTTCACACTCGTTGAATTCGCTGTGTATTGTTTCGAGTAATGCATATTATTTTTCATAGCAACTGATAGCAACTCTTTTGAGAATTTGATTTGAAGTGTCGAGCGGCTCGAAACTGTGATTTTAAATCCTACTACTTTTAAAGTTTCAACCCGCTCTACAGATGCCGACAAACAGATTTTCAAAAGAGGTGCTATGAAAAATACAATGTTCCACGTAGTGATTTCATGCATTTGATTTTAGGAATTTGATTTAACATAACTTTATAGTTGACACTTACATATAGTGACTGTGACAACATTACATAGTCGCTGTGACTACATTACTTAGTCACTGCGACCACTTTTAGTATCTACATTGACGGGTCAACCATTGCTTGAATTCAGCCACAAAAAGTAGTCAAGGACATTTTCAACTACATATATCACGTCACTATGCCCAGGATTTTTTCTCAGTGCAGAGATTAATATCTTGGATATTACAGTTGAACATCTAGATAATACAATTGAACATATAAGATGGCTGTCCCATAGTTGAACATCCATTTTTCTCCGTGTAAATACCGATACCAAGCACGATTTAAATATATTTTTATAATCATTGCATGTGTTTGAATCTCGCAGAAATCATTTACTTTTATATTTTCGTAAGCGTTGTAATTAATTTTCAAAATATTTTCGAATATGTAAGGAATTTTCTACATTTCAGAAATTATTTTAGAGATATAACAATAATATGTGCAATACGAAAAAACGTAAGTTTACAAAATTGTTCGTTTCAATAAGATATACAAATTTTGTCTGACATAGTTTCTAATAAAACGTATATATTTTATTTTAATTTCATAAAATACGATTAAAATTCAAAAATTCCATTATTTAAACAAAATATGTGGCATACGAAAAGAACGTTGAGATGAAAAATTATTTGCCTAAATGAGGTCTAAAAATTCTCAGTAGGACATTTTTTTGACAAGATGTATATTTTATGTTTTGCTTTGAAAAAAACACTATTGAAAATCAAAAATTCCATTTTTTAACCAAAATATGTGAGATACAAAATAAGCGTTAAAATAAAAAATCGTTTGCTTAAAAACAGTCTACGAATTTTTTTCCATTTTGAGATATTTGGAAGATACATTTTTTTTAATCATGTAAATTATTAGAAAGTTACAAAAATGTATACAGAAAATCGAGCGCGAAGCGCGAGTGTATGATGGGAATGTGTTCCTTAAGCCTGATAGAGCCTTAAGTAAATTGAATTTCCTTTTTCATTTGAAATCAAAAAAATTAGTAACTTTGTGAAAATATAATTTACATCTACAATATTATAAAATTGACTTGAGCTTCAGTATCCATTTACAAGAAATAAATTTATATGTATGCGAAGAATATAAGACCGAGCGCGAAATGCAAGATCCAAACAGAACAGAGCGCGACGATCGAATCGCGCGCCCAAGGCGCGCTTAAACTTGCGATAGATGAGAATGTGCCCTCAAAGCAGGCAGATTTTTGATTTCATGATTGTTCCAGAATAGTAAAATTAAAAAATTTTGAACTTGAAAGTTGAATATTGAAGGGCATATCCCTTGCGAAAGTTTCAGATTATAATCCAATCCGAAAAACATTTCGAATCTCATTTGATGAAAATCGTTTGAAAATCATTCCTAATTAATTCGAATGAATCCAAACTAAGTTTTCAATCTGAATGAATTTGAATTTTCCAAATTTTTAGGAAGTTATTTTGTGAATGAAAAAAGTTATCTTAGATGAACTTTTACAGGAATTTAATTACGTGGTCTGGTTGATCAATGGCCTCAAATTGCGAAGGAATCGTGAGAAGAGCGCACTTGGGATATGAGATTTGTCCGATTGACGGAATTGTAACTATACAGGGTGAGGCACATAACGTGTTACAGAGCGATAGCACTCAAATTATTGATCATATCCAAAAATGTTTGAGACAAAAGTTTCAGTGCTCGAGAAGGCCGTCATACTGGACCACCCTATTTTTTTATCGGTGGAGACTCTGAAGCTACGTCAAGGTCAACTCCACTTTTTTAAATGGAACCATGTATTTTTTTTTCGATGACATTATTACCGGTTTTAAGACGCACAGAGAAAAATGGATGTTTAGAATTAATATCTAGATGTTTAACTATGGGACAGCCATCTTATATGTTTAGTTGTAATATCTAGATATTCAGGTGTAATATCTAAGATGTTAAAATATGCAGAGATTAATATCTTGGATATTACAGTTAAACATCTAGATACTACAATTGAACATATAAGATGGCTGTCCCATATTTGAACATCCATTTTTCTCCGTGCGAATTCAGCAGTTATCCTGATAGGTAACAAAAATTGCACTTGGCTTTTAAGCGATTAGCTGACTGTTTCTATCGATTCGATACAGTGAAACAAACACGAGTCAAACGTCGACTAATTGTTAATGAAAATAATACGGCTGCTATCTTAGCTTTTTTTGCACTAAATCCACATGCGAAAATCCATATTTTTTTGATGGTTGCAAACTTCCTGCAAAACGCACTGCCTCAATTAATGGAAGACGTGCCCTTGCATGTTCGCATGAACATGTGAATGCAGCACGACAGTGCACCACCCCATTATGCTCTGTGTTCAAGACAAGTGCTGAATGAGATTTTTGACGAAAAGTCTCGAACCTCGTTCGCCAGATCTAATATCACCAGATTACTTTTTATGGGGTTTTGTCAAAAAACGCATAACGACGATAGCACCTACCATGCCTGACGACATGTCATACTTTGCGTGACTAGAATGACTTGTGTTGTAGGTCGCTGAATTCGTCTTAAAATCGGTAATAATGTTATCGAAAAAAAATACATGGTTCCATTTTAAAAAGTGGAGTTGATCTTGACGTAGCTTCAGCACTTCGACCGATAAAAAAATAGGGTGGTCCAGTATGACGGCCTTCTCGAACACTGAAACTTTTATCTGAAACATTTTTGGATATGATCAATAGTTTGAGTGCTATCGCTCTGTAACACTTTATGTGCGTCACCCTGTATAACACTGAAAGTAGATTTTCCAGAATTCGTGCGCATGTGCATGGTGATCTTATTCTCTTTCATGAAAAAAAGGAATAAACGAAGGTGGAGCTGAGTACAAAGAAGTGCGAAGACGTGGAAAAGAAATGAAGATGGTGTCTATATATGAGAGAGAAAGGGATCACAGTGGAAATGCGCACGAATCTTATAAATTCCACTCTCAGTGCTTTAGACTTACGGTTTTGTCAATTGGTTAAATTTGAAGAAGTTCTTTAATTGCAGCCTGGTTTTCTTACTGTTCCTTCATGGTTCAAATCAACCCGAGTTCAGATTCAATCGGATTGATTCAGATGGATAGAGCCTTAGATTGAATCGGATTGATTTTTAATAAATTTGCATCGAACGATATTGAAAACGTCTTTAGGATTGGTTCGGAATGATTCGGAATTAGATTTTAGATTTCAGGACAGGTTACCGAGTGTACTATACACTTCAGCTGTTATATTTCAATTTTCCACTTTATAAAAAAAGCATGAGAAATTTTGAATTTTGCAGTTAAAATTCCTTTCTTTTCACTACTTTGTAAGTTACGAAGACTGTAAAGTAGGTCAATATCTAAACTTGAAATAAGTCTTTAGAATCTTTACAGTACAGATTTCAACAATGATTAAAATGATGTTTTAAATTATAGATCGTTAATTGTAACTTGATACTGTCAAGTTTTTCATATTCAGAGTAATATCATAATTTTCAATCACCGAGATGGCTTTCCGGACAAAAAAATTGATTGCCAGCGAGTGTATGTTAGTAATGACGCAAAAGTGCAGTTGTGCGAATGTCGTTGTGTGGCTTCAGTGCACTCAACGAACTCCATTTCGTGCGAAAGGGGTTTCGTCTGGCGGAGTGAAGAACACGAGGGGCAAACGCTTTTGAATGTCAATGTCTTTGTCTCCGCGGTCGTTGGGTTTCGTCGAAGACGACTTTGATGGTGTTGGTCTTATGGGTGAAAGCGCACGTCGCAAATTTGTCTCTTCCTTCACTATGTGAAGTCCCTTTCTTTTATAAATCTGTAGTGTTTTGTTGCAAAGCACCTATCTCTGCCAAATTTTACCCCTAACGGAAGTCTCGGATTGGAATTTAATCCGAACGAATCAGAACTATTTCAAGCCATTATATGGAATCTGTTTCCGAGACAATCCAAAAAACATTTTGAATCTCGTTCGATGCAAATCGGTTGAAAATCAATCAAATTCAATCTTAGACTTAAAACCTAATGAATTTAAACCAAGTTTTTAATCTGCATGAAACGGGATAAATTTAAGCTTGGGTTGATCTGAACCGAATTTTCAATCCGAATCAATTCGAATGAATTTGAGATCATAAAGTCATTTGGTTCAGACCAACCCGACTTTCGACTGAGTGATTCAAATTTTTTACCGGTTTAGTCCAGAATAATTCGAGATTGTCCAGAAACAGACTTCGGATTTGCTTGGATTGAATTCATTTCCGTAACGTTCACCAGGAATACAACTGAGCAAAGAGGTTTGTAAAATTCTATACACATAAGATCCACCGTGGATCTCACTTTATCTTCAATAAAATATACTACTTATGAAATCAATTCCATCTATTTTTGTTCTAAAAATCAGTAAATTTCACAAATGCTCTTTCCATATTTCAAAAAAAGACAATGAAATGACTTTTTGGTAAGTTCTTGAGGTGTGTGTTAAGCCTGGTAAGTAGTAAGAAGATTTCTAGGATGCAGTTTCATTTTGCATACGGGACGAGAAGTTTGCACTAGACCTGGAGAAAAACAGTATGCCGTGAAGAAAGCGTAGAAACATATAGTCAGAAGGAGCGTTCAACTCGGCGCTTGAACCTGAGCCAAGAAAATTCCCATCCTTTTCTTTCCATTTATTTCTCCTTTTATTTCTTCTTATTTTGCTCTAAACACTGTACCACTGAATCCATTACAGAAGCCAAGATGGCACCAATGCCCCCGTTATCATCCTAGACTCAATATATCAACTCTAAAGTTGCAGATATGATACAAAATCCTTCAGACTGGGAGTAAAATATGTTAAAAGAAAAAAAACTACAATATATATTTCAATGGTTTTTAAGTTTCATTTTCCTATAATTGTCTCATTTAGGTACTGGATCCCATAACAAAAAATCTGCTCGCTCAAAAGTAGATCGCTTTGAACCTAACAACTTTGTCTTAGAACATATGCAAATTTTTTTTATTCTTACCCTTTGGTGTAATGCATTCCCTTCAAGTTTTAATAATTTTTAATTAATTGATTTTCTTTAAAAACTCATATAATATCTGATTTCTAATTGAGGATGAACTTGAGTATAAAAAGACTAGTATTTTTTTAAATCGTCACAAAAGATTTAGAGTTGAAAATAGATCTCGAAAAAATGAAGAAAGTAGGTGAAGCTAAAAAGGATCTATATACTATTTACATGAAAACAACTTTTCCAGACAAAGATTCAACGCCACTATTAGGCTTGAACTTGATAACTAGCCCTTTCTGGATTTTTGTCCTGATTCAAGCGAAAATATTCATGGACAGGCAGAAGAGAAAGGAACAAAATGACGAAGGGTGAAATAGAGTGCAATGTCTGCCTCCCTTCTGTAAAAACTCACAGCCATCCCCCCCTGAAGTTATAGGCGTATGTATAGCCTTCTTTGGTCCTCGGGGGAAGCTCATGAACGGCATCGAAAGCTTCAGACGGTAAACATAGAGAAATGAAAAATGTAAAACTCCTCTTCCCACCTTAAACCAGGCGCCAAATATAGACGCAATGCACTTCCCTTGTTGACGAACATCAGATCCATCGTTTTTTTCATAATATTAAGATGGATATCCCACTTTTCCGTTATCGGACGGCAATAGTATATTATATACCTAGGCGCATAATGAGGGTTATTACGCGACGAGCGACAATGCTCGCAGGAGATCGAAGCCAAGGCGTAGTCGAGGCGTAGCCAAGACGTAGCTGAGGCAAAGCCGAGACGAAGCCAAGGCGCGATCAGTCCTGCGAGCATTTTAAGCGAGTCTCGTAATTACCCGAATTGTATGCACTGGCACATATTCTATTTTATGTGCCTCAGCCGCGGAAACTCGTTTTTCCGTTACAGCTGAGAGTAAAGCAATGTTGTATATTCCGTTACAGAGGAATACAATGTAGAAATTGAACTGCGCATGTGCATTATAGTCTTACAGCGGAACGCAATCTATTTCTTATTCTTCTTCTTCTCACTTCTTCTTCGTACAGCGTTAGCACTGACTACTACACAAGACCGATGAAATCAAAATGTCCGAGACTAAGTCGCCAATTTGCGCCCGCTTCGTACAACTAGCGCAGCAAACAACTACAATAAGTACTAGATTAGATTCCAATGTACGCATAAAAACTCGTATCCGCACCACAGTGACATAAAATAGAATATGTGCCAATGCACACAATTCGGGACATTGCGAGACTCGCGACAATGCTTTGCCTCAGCTACGTCTCGACTATGCCTTGGCTTCGATCTCCTGCGAGCATTGTCGCTCGTCACGCAATCACCCTCATTGTGTGCCTAGGCACATAATATACTATTATGTGACTTCAGCGCATATACGAGTTTTTATGCGTACACTCGAATCCAATCTGAAAAGGTCGAAATTGCCGTGATTATCGCCCATCTCACTTGACATTTCGCGAATACTTCCGGCCATTTTGATTTTCTCGATCTTGTGTAGTAGTAAAGTATCGTAATAGATGCATGCGCAGTTCAAATGTACAAGGCTTTGTCAGTACGGTGCCAAAGCTGTACGAAGAAGAAGAAGAATAAGAAGATTACGCTCCGCTGTATGGTTATAGGCACATTCGCCGTTCAATTTTTACGTTACATTCCTCTGTAACGTAATACACAACATTACGCTACTCTCAAATGTAGCGTAAAAACGAGTTTACGCGCCGGAGGCACATAAAATTTTGAATGTTCCAGATTTCTTACCCACTAAAGCCTGGTTTCGGACGGTTATGAACAATACAATGAAACGGTGTTATTTTTATTTATTAAAAATAAGTAAGTAAATAAGAAATAAATCATATATTTTAATCTATCAATTTTCATTCAATTTCGAAAATTAAATTTTTATATTGCTATAAAATCTAGATAATACTAAAAAGTATCAGCAACAGTATTATAAAATTTTATGTCATCGTCCAGCACTTTTTAGATCTTTTGAAATTATTTTTCATATTATTTTTAGTTTCTTCAATCACCAATAATTTTTTTGAATATGAGTTGAAACTGTTGGTGTTTAAATGTTCCTTTATTAATCTATGGGAAGATTACAAAGTAATACAATGGAAATTCACACTAGTGAAAAATAAAAGATACAATGTATAATAGATAAAACTTTATGTGAAGAACACTCGAATAAAGAAAGATGACGCTTTAGCTCTATCACAGTTATGCTCAGACTAACTCCTTCCTAGGTCCTGGCTTTTCCTCGACATTTGGTAGTCCTTTCCAAACGGGGGAGAGAGATGTCATAAAAAGTGCAGGTCACTTTTCTCTGCGACTCTTCCTGCTGTGCCTACAGTATTTATGTGTAGGTATAAATATCGTTGTACTCCAACACCCTTCCTCAACGATATAAAAACGAGTGCTGATGGATTAACTTATTAATCCACTTCTTTCAGCCATTCTCTTGAGTTTTATTTTTCCTAATGCCTTGGTGAGCATATCGGCTAACATTTCTTCTGTAGGACAATACTGATAATCAACAACTCAGTTGATTCGCAAATCCTTTACATAATGAAATTTTGTGTCAATATGTTTTGTTCTATTGCTGTATTTGTTGTTGCAAATTAGCTTGAGGCAACTTTGATTGTCTTCATATATTATGGTTCTTTCTGGCTTCTTTTGTTCAAAATCTTCTATTAAACGCCGGATCCATATGACTTCTTGAGATGCCTCAGCTAATGCGATGTACTCTGCTTCCGTGGTTGATAGAGCAACGCATGTTTGCTTTCTGCAACTCCAGCTGATCGAGGCGCCGTGATATTTGAACAGGTAGCCACTGTTTGATTTCCGATCAGTTTTGTTTTCGGCCCAGTCAGCGTCGGCAAATCCGATGAGACCCTTCGACATATCCTCTTGTCCTAGACGTAGCTCATAATGCTTGGTTCCTTTCAGGTAACGGGCGACCCTTTTCACTTCATTCCAGTCTACCGTAGTGGGCTCCTTATTGTGCTGGCTTAATATTGCTACACTTGCAGCTATATCTGGCCTTGTGTTAACTGCAAGATACAATAACGCGCCGATAAGCTGCTGATATGTTTCATTGTTTGGCATTAGGGATTTATCATCTCTTACTTTTACGTATCCTGGATCTAATGGGGTGGTTGAAATCTTCGCATCTTGTAAATTAAACCTACATAGAATTTTTTCTATATATTTTGTTTGTTTGAGACAGAAAAACCCAACACTGTCTCTTCTTATCTCGATGCCAAGATAGTGCCTCAGTGCCCCAAGGTCTGTGAGCTGGAAGTGACCTCTTAAAAATTCAGCAGTCTGGTCGATCTTCTTAATATTTTTTGCAGCGATTAAAAAGTCATCTACGTAAATAATGAGAAATATACTATCCCCCTTATCATTCTTTACGTAGAGGCAAGGATCTGCTGTACTCTGCACGAAACCGTAATCTTTTAATAAACTATTGATTTTATCATTCCAAACTTTTGCTGCTTGTTTAAGTCCGTATATCCCTTTCTTTAGTTTACAAACAAGGTCCTTTTTACCTGTGCCAATGTATCCTTCGGGTAGCTTCATAAAAATTGTTTCCTCTAGTTCACCGTTGAGAAAAGCAGTTTTTGCATCGAAATGTTTTATGATCATCCCTTTTTGGCTTGCGACGGTCAAGAGAGTTTATATTTCGCTCGATGTCTCCTTCAGCGTTCCTTTTTATTTTAAAAACCCATTTGCAGGTAATCACATCTCTACCTGTTGGCTTTGGCACAATATCCCATGTACCGTTCCTGATCAGTGACTCGAGTTCCTCATTTATGGCCTTCTTCCATTCTTCTTTGTCAAGCCCGGATAGAGCCTCCTGTATGCTGCTCGGCTCATGATCTCCTTTGGCGAGCTTAGTAGTAGCCATGTACCTGTCGGGGGGCACGCCCCTATTGCTCCTTTGGGATTGCCGGCGTTGCGTCTCCGGGGTAGGCTCTGGTAGTTGATCTTCACTGCTGTCAGAATTTATTGATAAATGCTCTTCATTCGACTCATTTTCTGATTGTTGCACGTTTTCTTCCTTGTCCATTTCTTGTGGTTTATCGCTGATGGAAAATTCAATTTCACTGTATATCCTATTATTCTGAGTTTCTTCCGGATGTTTATCGAGAAAAACAACATCGCGACTAATCTTGATGCAACTTGTTGTTTTGTCTAAAAAACGATAGCCTTTTGACTCTTCCGAATATCCCACGAAGATCATTTTGTTTGCTTTATTGTCCAGCTTTTTCTTCTGCTCCTTGTGGACAAATACGTATGCTTTACAACCGAAAATGTGTAAGTTCTTCACATCTGGTTTTCTCGAAGTCCATAGTTCATGAGGCGTCTTAGTTGCAGCTTTAGTAGGCAATATATTTTGGAGGTAATTTGCTGTGTTTACTGCTTCTGCCCAATATTTTTTCTCTAAATCTGCATCTAGTAACATGCAACGAGCCATCTCAATTAGGGATCGGTTTTTTCTTTCTGCGACCCCGTTTTGCTGCGGCGAATAAGCAGTTGTGTACTGCATCCGAATGCCTTCAGCCTTAAAATATTGTTGCAGCTGGTTATTGATGTACTCCCTTCCTCGATCCGACCGAATTACCTTGGGCTTTTTCCCGAATTGGGTTTTTGCCATTTCTATAAACTGCTTAATGAGTTTAGGGGCCTCACTCTTATACTGCATAAAATTAACTATACAATATCTGGAATAGTCATCAATAATTGTTATTACATACCTATTTTGCGCGGGAGTGATCGTTTGCATGGGCCCGCAAACGTCTGTATGTATAAGATCCAAAATGCTCTGCGCTTTATTTTTAGTTTCCTTTGGAAAAGGCGTACGTGCCATTTTTCCTTTCACACAGCATTCGCACGTCTCCCGTTTTCCGCAATCCTTTATAATTATGCCTGTTGCAAGCTCCTTATGCACTAGCTCCTTTATAGCACTTATATCTCGATGCCCGAAACGCCTGTGCCACATGTGTTGGCAGTCTTCACTGTGCCCCGACTTTATTGCTTCGCTAGCTTTGTAGGCCCTTTCGACGAGTTTCACTTTATATAGCTCTGGAGACAAACTTGCTACGGCCCGAACTGCACCACTTTTTTCTGTTATGATACAGTTGTCGTCTTCAAATACGAGTCTATATCCTCCCTTGGTCAGCTTTTTTACCGATAATAAATTTGAAGCGAGTTTAGGCACATAAAGCACATCGTCTATGTTTATCTGTGATACTTTATCCCTTTTAACAATGCACTTTATGGCTCCTTTTCCAATGCCTTTCACTTCAGCCAGCTTATTGTCAGCCAGGCGAACGTAGCCTTTCCTACTTGGATCCAAAAAGTTGAAAAATTCCGGAGTGTTAACCATATGGCTAGTCGCGCCTGAATCGACAAACCAACACTCTGCTTCGTCGCTGACGAAGGCCTTTTCTTCAAGAAATAGTTTCGATGACCTTGCAAGGAAACTACACTCATCTGTCTCCTTTTCCCTTTTTGGAGAGTTTTCAGTAATTTTATTGGCCCTTTCTTGTTTTTTCTTCCAGGCCTTGTACTTTATGCACTCACCTTTAAAGTGCCCGGTCTTCTTACAGAAAAAACAGCTTTTGGCTCCTTTGTGCGATACCTTCATTGCTGCATCACTTCCGCATGGGTCCTCCTTTGTTTCCCTTGCCCCCTTACGTCGCTTGTACTCATCGATTAATTTACTTTTAACGAGTTGTGACGTAAGATCCTTTTCAGGCCTACTCTCTAATGCCGTTACGAGAGTGTCAAATGATTCCGGGATAGTTTTCACCATTTAACTTCTGGACACAAAAACGCACTGCTGCACTGTCTGCCATTTCAGCTTGTTTATTTATGCACTTTTATTTCACTTTGATATGTCTTTAATGTCCTTATAAGTGTTCACTAACTTTTAATGTTCTTTATATGCACTCTTATTTGCACTAATGACTGGGCCCATAACCTGTTGGTGTTTAAATGTTCCTTTATTAATCTATGGGAAGATTACAAAGTAATACAATGGAAAGTCACACTAGTGAAAAATAAAAGATACAATGTATAATAGATAAAACTTTATGTGAAGAACACTCGAATAAAGAAAGATGACGCTTTAGCTCTATCACAGTTATGCTCAGACTAACTCCTTCCTAGGTCCTGGCTTTTCCTCGACATTTGGTAGTCCTTTCCAAACGGGGGAGAGAGATGTCATAAAAAGTGCAGGTCACTTTTCTCTGCGTCTCTTCCTGCTGTGCCTACAGTATTTATGTGTAGGTATAAATATCGTTGTACTACAACAGAAACAAATAACATATACACACAGATGTGTGTATTTAGTCAAAAACCTGTAAGTATTTTGACAAAAACCTAAAAAAAAACACACATCTTGCACCGTTCCAGTGTAAATTTACTGTTTTTTAGGTTAAATTACCGAAAAGGAGATACAGGAATGGTGGAGCCGCTGCACTGAGTGTAAGAAAGATACGACCAGTCGAAAATATTTGTTCCGTGGGAACAATTTAGATACATCTTCTGTCTACGAAACCAATGTTCTTCAGTAAATTATGTTTTATGTTTCATTTTAAGTATCAGGTAAAGACAGATGTTTCAACATAGAAAGTAGCAAATAGTTTCGGGATTTTCAATTCTTTATTACAATAAGCCGCTTAAGCTTTGGCATCTTTTATGCTTCGGGTTTAGCCCAACTCTGTAATTGAAGGATAGGTCCTACCAAGAATGCTAGATAGATTATACTACTGCTAAACTGTAAACTCTAGGGTAATTGCGTTCGTCCATTCGAGATTCAATACCAGCATGATTCGTGGGTTTTTCCGAGTCGGGACACTTCGGCAAGGATCGGAGCGTACATCCTAGACAATATGTATCACTCAGGACGAGAAGGCATCAACCTAGGAGAAGAGAAAACATTCTAATTAAGGCAACTGACCGGTGCAGTATTCCAACACTCGAGTCAGCCCTTAGTAAAACACGCGCATTCAAGTTTAAGTAAACCTCCATTATATCATGAAATAAAGTTAAGTTGTCACATTTAAATGGATAGTGTACGTTTTATTGAACATAAATTTAATCCCTGCATACCTCAGTTAATTTAATAAGAAAGTATTCAACGTTGTGCACGTTTCAGTCGACGCAATTTCCATCCTTTCGTACCTCAACTCATTTCAGAGGAACGACCTTCAACATTTTTGGTCCTTCGAGTCGCGGATGATTTAACATCAGTGCGGTGAAAAAACTCGTGCCGCGAAGTGTAAATTATTGCCTTTGATACAAAATATTACTAACTCTGAACTGTGAAGCTAGTGAAACTTAAAACAAGGTAGTACAGTGTGAATAGTGGTAAAGTTTCATCCATTAACAATTTTCAAAAAACCAATGTAAAGAACTGCAAACTATGAGCTGTGAAACTAGTGAATCTTAAAACGAGGAGAAAAGTGCGATAAAAGACATTTAACCAGTCAAAGGCAAACCAGCAACAGTAAGGAGGAATTACTTAATCACTGAGCGCGTGTCAAGAATTTCATCAGCACACACTCAAAGAAAAGCATACACGCAGACGGAACCACATATCATGTTATTTCAACACAACAGACATTAATTGTTGGACATTTTCATCGAGTTCCAGTCCGTCAAGATTTCATCAAGAAGAGGAAACAATAGTATCTTCGTTCATCAGCTGTTTTCATGCAGCTCCAACATTCGTAGGAGAGTCAAATTCCAGTCCGTTAAGGTTTCATCAAACAGAGGAATCAAAAGAATCTTCGCTCATCAGCTGCTTTCATGCAGCTCCACACCTTTCATAGGAGAGTCAAAGTAAGTCATTAGAACTACCGATCTATATCCATTTCCACATTTTATTCGTCCTTTGAAACTCAATAAGGTATCTTATTTCAACCCACATCGGTGTAGAATAAAGCTTAATTGTCACAATGACGGAAGCACAAATAGTAGACTTAAAAAAGCAACGCGGAAATATAAAACGCCTTTTGACCAACTTTGAAACGATTTTAAATTCAATCAATTCGGAAACTGATTTAGAAACGTTAGATTTAGAAACAAGATCTCAAAAGCATTCTGAACTTTGGGACAAATTTGATAATATTCAAAGTCGTTTAGAATCACTGACTGATCCATCAGAAGCTCAAAATCACGATAGGGAAAGAACGGCGTTCGAAAATAGATTTTATGTAGCAAACGGATTAGCTAAAAAATATTTAAAAAGGCTCTCAAGCATTTCAGTAACCACGTCTATAGAAGCTAGTCTAGATTCCAATTTATTAAATACAGAAGG
The DNA here is from genome assembly GCA_030998225.1 of Diplolepis rosae. NCBI lineage: Eukaryota > Metazoa > Arthropoda > Insecta > Hymenoptera > Diplolepididae > Diplolepis > Diplolepis rosae. Next base: position 23,392,803 of record JAPYXD010000723.1, on the reverse strand, counting down.
AAATCCGAACCATGGGGAGATTTCCAATCGAATTTCATCCCACTTTGAACTTCCCAAGCTTCAAACGCCTACATTTTATGGCACTTTCGACACTTGGTTAAATTTTCACGACTCATTCAAATCAATGTGCCATGACAACCCATCGATCCCTCCTATCCAAAAATTTCTTTATCTCAAGGCGTGTGTAAAAGGTGAAGCGGCAGAAGTCATAGCTTCACTAGAAACATCATCCGATAATTATCTGGTAGCCTGGGAACTTTTGAAAACGCGTTTTGACAACAGAAAATACATTGTTGAAAGTCATGTAAAAGCATTGTTCGATATCCCATCAATTTCTAAAGAATTTTCGATCCGTTCACTGCTAGATAACGTACAAAAACGTCTTAGAGCTCTTAAGGCTCTCGAACAACCCGTAGATCAGTGGGACACTTTACTTATTTACATAATAAAACAAAAACTCAATAACTATATACGCGAAAAATGGGAAGAATCAGTAGGGAGTACTAAAGTTCCGTCTCTAAAGAACATGTTAGACTTTCTTGAACACCGCGCTATTCTCGAAAACACGCAGTCTTTTAACAAACAAACATTTTTACATAAATTCAACCACCCCAAAGGTGGAGCAATTTCTCGTCATAATACAAATCTGAGTCAGAACTCAAAACAATTTCAAACATGCATGACAACCACTGTAAACTCCAAGAAAATAAATTCACAACCGGCATGTTCACTATGCGCTGATCAGCACGATCTTTCATTTTGCAGTAAATTTCTTGAATTTTCACCACAAGAGAGATACGATTTCATAAAAAGGTCAAACTTATGCCATAATTGTTTTAATAAAAATCATCGTACAATCGATTGTCGTAAGGGTCGTTGCCGAAAATGTCACAGGCGGCATAATGTACTTTTACATTTTGACCAACAAACGCCAGAAAAGGAAATTGCAAGTTCTTCACAATCCGCAACTTCTCTGGTCAGCTTACAATCTCAACTTCCTGCTCGTGTAATTCTGGGTACAGTTGTTGTCGAAATTTTAGATGGGAACGGACAATATCGCACTTGTCGCGCATTATTGGATAGTTGTTCTCAGTGCAATTCAATAAGCGAAAAATTTGCACTGCTATTAGGTTTAGAAAAGAAAAGATTCGAAATAAATCTCAAGGGAGTACAGAATTTAGAAGCTAGGGTTAAGCATATGGTTTCATCCTCAATAAAGTCACGAATTAGTGAAGTCAAATTTAACTTATCATTTCTTGTTTTTAAAGAAATTGCTTCAAGAATGCCTTCATTGCCTCTTGACAAAGACGCATTCCAAATTCCAGAAGGATTAGTTCTTGCTGATCCTGAATTTTACAAACCAGCCGACATTGACATTTTACTCGGCGCGGAGTGTTTCTATGATCTATTAGGTACCCGGAAAATTCGCATGAAAGGGCAAACCGCGGTGCTACAAGAAACTAAGTTCGGCTGGATAATCGCTGGACGATATACTGATCTCCATTATTCCATAGGTACACGTGAAGTTTCATGCAATTTGATAAAATACCATGAACTCCCTCTTCTTTGGGAACTGGGTCCTGAAAATACCTCTAAGTTTCATTCTAGGGAGGAACAGGATTGTGAAATCCATTATATTAACAACACTAAACGCAACGAAACTGGTCGTTACGTCGTTAAGCTACCTTTTAATGACAAAAAGAATTTTTTAGGTGATTCTCATAACACAGCCTTCCAAAGATTTCTTGCACTCGAAAAGAAATTCAAAATCAAACCAAATTTAAGGTCTGAATATTCTGAGTGCATTCAAAATTATCTCGATGAAGGTCACATGTGCTTACTTCCCGATGACAATAAAACATCAAGCTACGGTTATTATCTGCCCCATCACGCAGTGATAAAAAATTCCAGCCTTACCACAAAAACTCGAGTCGTTTTTGATGGTTCCGCTAAAACATCATCAGGCATTTCATTAAACGACACACTTATGGTTGGCCCAACAATTCAGGAAGATTTATTTTCTATTGTTCTCAGATTTCGGTCATTCGTATACGCATTAACAGCTGACATTCAGCAAATGTATAGACAAGTACGAGTGGCCCCAGAAGATAGCCTCTTTCAAAAAATAATCTGGCGTTCTAATCCCAATGAACCAGTCAGAACTTATGCGTTAAATACTGTGACAGTCAGCACAGCTTGTGCACCATTTCTCGCAATTCGAACACTTCATAAATTAGCTGACGACGAATACGAGTCACACCCAATAGCGTCTCAAATTTTGAAACGAGATTTCTATGTCGACGATTTGTTGACAGGAGCACAAAGTCTCCAAGAGGCTATTGAACTCCGCAACGAATTAATCATTCTTCTGAAAAGGGGAGGTTTCAACTTGAGAAAATGGGCCTCAAATCATTTTCAACTACGTAACGAAATTTCCAGCGATGCGTCAAGCTCGCATCTCTCTCTCGATCCCACAGAAGCAGTCAAAACTCTAGGCCTTCATTGGGACTCAATGACAGATTCGTTTTTATACACTGTCAACCTTCCAAATTCTAAAGAAAAAACGACCAAAAGGTCAATTTTATCACAAACAGCAAAACTATTCGATCCACTAGGATTATTGGGTCCAGTAATAGTAATTGCTAAAATTATGATTCAGCAACTCTGGAAATCAAGTTTAAAATGGGACGACGCAGTCCCAGATGATATCAAGGTAAAATGGGACGAATATAAAATCCACTTATCCACTCTTAACAATATTAAATTCCAAAGATGCATCGTGAGTCCAGAACCTAGCAACCTTCAATTGCATGGATTCTGCGATGCCAGTGAAAAGGCCTATGGAGCCTGTTTCTATCTTCGTTCTACGAATAAAGAAGGGAAGCATCACGTATCCCTGATTTGTTCAAAATCACGAGTTGCTCCAATAAAAACAACCACCTTACCCAGGCTAGAGTTGTGTGCTGCCACATTGCTAGTTAAGCTGTACAACTTAGTCAAGCAATCCTTGCATTTGTCAATTAACAATGTCTACTTCTGGTCTGATTCCACAATTGTCCTCAATTGGATCAATACTCCACCTGACACGTTAAAAACGTTTGTCGCAAATCGAGTCGCTGAGATACAAGCAACGACTCAAGTTCAAGATTGGAGACACGTACCTACGCAGAGCAATCCTGCAGACTCAATTTCACGCGGTCAAGGTGTTCAGGATTTCTTGCGTAATAATATGTGGCAACACGGTCCTACGTGGCTCAACCAAGATCCTCAAAATTGGCCACAATTGGAATTCAAAACAGGAGAAACTCCAGAAAAACGCGCAGTGCGACCCATTGTCTCGCTTAAAATAACACAAGCAAGAAAAAATCTCCTCGAAAAATATAGTAAGATAACAAAACTGGTAAATGTTATTTCATACTGTTTCAGATTTTTCAATAATCTGAAGGCAAAAATAAAACTCAGGGTCCACTTTCAGAAGATGAAAGAAACGCGGCATTACACATCGTAATTAAGCTTGTTCAAATCGAAGCCTTCCCTGACGAAATTCGCGCATTAACTCGCAACGAAAATGTCAGCTCCAAAAGTCAAGTGCTCCGGCTTAATCCTTTTTTAGATCAAGATGTCATTAAGGTAGGTGGGAGATTAAACAATGCAAATATGAACGATTCACAAAAACACCCAATAATACTTCCAAAAAATCACCACGTCACTACACTTATAATTCGAAATGTTCATATTGAGCACCTGCATGCCGGAACTCAAGCAACCTTATACAGTCTTCGTGAGAAATATTGGCCAATCGACGGTCGCAATACAGTTAGACACGTGATTCGACAATGTATAACATGTTTTCGAGCAAAACCGCGGGAAATTAAATATTTAATGGGAAATCTCCCCCAAAATCGGCTTTCGTTCACACGACCTTTTCTCAATACGGGAGTTGATTATTGCGGGCCTTTTTATGTCAAAGAACACCGACATCGAAATCGGACTAAAGTTAAAACTTATGTTGCAGTTTTTGTTTGTTTTGCCACTAAGGCACTGCATTTAGAATTAGTCAGTGATCTAACGACTGAAGCCTTCATAGCTTGCTTAAGACGCTTCCTTGCGCGCCGAGGAATCGTAAATTCTATATCATCAGATAACGCTACTACGTTCATTGGTGCAAAGAACGAATTAAAGAGTTTATACAAAGAGATCGAAAATATAGAAAAGAATAGCAAGGTTCGAGACTTTTTGTCTAATAAGAGGGTCACTTGGCATTTTATTCCACCCAGAGCACCACATTTTGGAGGTCTCTGGGAAGCAGGCGTTAAATCCTTTAAATATCATTTTACAAGAATAGCAGGCACGTCATTGTTGACTTACGAGCAACTTCAAACTTATGTGGTTGAGATAGAAGCTGTTCTCAACTCTCGTCCTCTTACTCCCTTATCGTCAGATCCTAATGATTTCCTTCCATTGACTCCTGGACATTTCTTGATCGGTAATTCTATGACAAGTCTTCCACAGACGGAATTGCGTAACCTTCCAGCAAACCGTTTGAGCAGCTGGCAGTTAGCCCAGCAAATGCGACATCATTTTTGGTCCCGATGGCACAAAGAATATTTGAATGAACTTATCACCAGGAGCAAATGGCAGACGTCCACCGACCAGAGTCAAATCAAAAAGGGAACTCTAGTAGTCATCAATGAAGATAATCTACCACCGATGAACTGGAAACTTGGTCGAATCATTTCTACACATCCAGGTAATGACGGCGTAATTCGTACCGTCACTCTTCAATGTTCATCAGGAACATACAAGCGATCATTAAAACAGGTGTATCCACTTCCCATAGATGCTTAATATCTCTGTTAGAAAATAGGTATGATCGGATACCAAATCATAAATTCAATTCAATATGTAATCGCTTCACAAATCTGTAATCAACTACCTGTAAAATGTTTATATTTATAGAATATCACTCGAGCCTTCTTGAACGTAGATCGTTCAACGGGGCCCGGCATGTTCCGTGGGAACAATTTAGATACATCTTCTGTCTACGAAACCAATGTTCTTCAGTAAATTATGTTTTATGTTTCATTTTAAGTATCAGGTAAAGACAGATGTTTCAACATAGAAAGTAGCAAATAGTTTCGGGATTTTCAATTCTTTATTACAATAAGCCGCTTAAGCTTTGGCATCTTTTATGCTTCGGGTTTAGCCCAACTCTGTAATTGAAGGATAGGTCCTACCAAGAATGCTAGATAGATTATACTACTGCTAAACTGTAAACTCTAGGGTAATTGCGTTCGTCCATTCGAGATTCAATACCAGCATGATTCGTGGGTTTTTCCGAGTCGGGACACTTCGGCAAGGATCGGAGCGTACATCCTAGACAATATGTATCACTCAGGACGAGAAGGCATCAACCTAGGAGAAGAGAAAACATTCTAATTAAGGCAACTGACCGGTGCAGTATTCCAACACTCGAGTCAGCCCTTAGTAAAACACGCGCATTCAAGTTTAAGTAAACCTCCATTATATCATGAAATAAAGTTAAGTTGTCACATTTAAATGGATAGTGTACGTTTTATTGAACATAAATTTAATCCCTGCATACCTCAGTTAATTTAATAAGAAAGTATTCAACGTTGTGCACGTTTCAGTCGACGCAATTTCCATCCTTTCGTACCTCAACTCATTTCAGAGGAACGACCTTCAACAATATTCATTATCAAAGATATGAAGATAATAATATCTATATTAATATATCATATATGGACAAAATTGACATAAAGAAGGTTATGTACAATGGAGTCTGAAGACTCGGAAATGGGTTGATTTTACAGTCCCTGTTACCGGACTTTTTTTTCAGTATAAATAGCATTTGTTTCACCATTTTATCTATCGAATTATGAAATTAAATTATTTTCACATTTTAAAGAAAAAAATTAATAAATTGTTTAATAATCACATGGTGAAAACAATAACACAACTGTTGGGCTTACCCTAACCAATGCTGTCTAGCAGGTGGCACCAAATGCAGCCTCGGAGGGAGCCTTAACTTTAACAAATATATTAGACATTTTCCTGGAGTTCCACTCACAAACTTTCTTTCCTGTCGTTAAATTTGAACTTAAAATTATTGCTTAGCGCTTTTAAATTAGAGTTTCAACACAATTAACATACCGAAAAAAGTAAATATAACTCAGAGAGTACTCATCCTCCCGAGAACTGGGACATGTCCGAAAACATATACCTTACAAGTCCATGAGAAATTTCAGGTTTTTTGGCGTAGCATATCTGGTTTAAAGGGACTGAGCCAAAAATCGGGCCGGAATTTGAGCGCTCACGGTAGACATGCATTTTCTCGGTCAATACTAATTGGATTTTGATAACTTTTTTTTTTCATTTTGTTCAGGACACTCTATACTTTCGAACGGTGTAGCCCGAATCTCAAATAAGTCCAATGGGAACCATAGGATCGGCGAGAAACACCAGCTTTTAGATGCTCAACTTTATGCCCCCACCAATTCCATACCAATGGACCTAATTCAAATTTTTTTCCTTCCTTTTACTCGTAATACTACTGTGGCCAAAAACTAAGGTGAATTTTGTTATAAAATGCAAAATCTTTATTTATTTATCCAAATCAATTTCATCCCCTTCAAAGTAATCCCCTCCCGATATAATGCACTTATGCCAACGTTTTGTCCAATCGTCGAAACACTTGTTAAATTCGATTTCCGGAATTGACTTCAAAGCCTTCTTCGATTCGGCTTGTATCTCTTCAATCGTGTCAAAACGGTGTCCTCGGAGTGGTCTTTTGAGTTTGTGGAATAGCCAGAAGTCACACGGAGCCAAATCAAGCGAATATGGTGGTTGTGGAACGATATGCGTTGAGATTTTGGCAAAATGGTCACGAAGAACGAGTGCAATGTGAGACGGCGCATTATCGTGGTGTAAAAACCACGAGTTGTCTGCCCAAAATATCTTTTGAAATGGTGTTGAGTGGTCCTTTTGAAATGCCAATAGTGTCAGCAATGTCTCTAATTGTCAATCGACGATTTTTGTGCACTAATTCTTTGATTTGATTGACGTGTTGCTCGATAGTTGATGTTGATGGTCGTCTGGGGCGCTCTTTGTCTTCAACGCGTTCTCTACCTTCTCTGAACATTTTATTCCTCTCGAATGTTCTTGTTTTCGATAGAGCCTGGTCATTGAAGGCCTTCTGCAAAATCCTCAACATTTCTGCAAAAGAAATTCTATTCCGCACGCAAAATTTAATAAAACTTCTTTGCTTAACAAAATCAGACATTGTAAAAAGCGAAAAAATCACTTTTAGCCGTTTAGAAAACATAAGCGTAACTATTATGTAATATGTACAATTTAACAATAATTATTTATCATCATTATTATTATTATTATTATTATTATTATTATTATTATTATATTATATTACAATTTAAAAAGTAACAATATGTAACACACTGATTCTGACACTTACCGTTTGTTTTCGAATAAAAGCATATGAGAAAATGTGTCGACAGATGTTAACTTAAATTTAAAAAAAAAATCAGATCGATAGCTAAAATACATCACGATAAACAGGGACAAGATGCACATAAAATGGGAGTTTCAGGAAAGCGTTTTTTCGTTAAGTCAACAAAACAACAATGTTGCCTGCCGCGCGCCGCTTACAAAACGGAGCTGACTTGCTCTTTCCCTCAGCGTTTCTTACTCTTCACACTCAACCTCATTTCGTTTAATTACTTTAACCGCTAATTGTGGTCCAATTTTAATTTTGAATACACTATTTTGTTCAGAATTTAATGTAATTTCATTTTATATAGGAATTGAAAATACGAATTTGGGGTCAATTTTTGGCTCAGTCTCCTTAAGAGCATGTACTATATGGTCAAGTGACTATATTAGTTTTTGTAACTTTTCTTTGAAAACAATAATTATATCTTGTTCCCTTGACTCCTTTTAGATTGACCAATAAAAAAAATTAATTTTCTTCAATGGGTTGGTATTACAGTGAATAACTTTTTCGATTATTTAATTTAAAGAAAAGACACGGGGCCAGTCCAGCAGGTCCTTTATCACATCCCAAAATTCCAGCAAGATATTATTATTATTTTCGAGAAAAAGTCACGTAAACTAAACTCAGTATTCCTAACTCTTGAACAGTTCTATAAACTTTAATGAACTATTTTTTCCGGTGTTGTTGTATAAATTTAATCGTTACTTTTGCAATGCATAAAATGGCAATGAATCGAAATATGAAATTTCTCAATCCTAAGATGTTTCTATTTCTATAAAAATATTGCGAACTGGTTTTGGATTAATTAAATGATCAATTAGTACACAGAGAAAAATAGATGTTTAGAATTAATATCTAGATGTTTAACTATGGGACAGCCATCTTATATGTTAAGTTGTAATATCTAGATATTCAGCTGTAATATCTAAGATGTTAAAATATGCTGAGATTAATATCTTGGATATTACAGTTGAACATCTAGATATTACAATTGAACATTTAAGATGGCTGTCCCATTGTTAAACATCCATTTTTCTCCGTGTAGTCTGATTGAAATAATAATTGCACAATAAAATATCTTGTATAACAATTTGGGACTTGGAATAAGAATAGGATGCATCAATAACATGTTCTACTAAATTTTTGGGGAGCAATGAATATTAACCCTTCACAAGTTTTCTCCGTTCTACCCCCTAACCCTTTTGTATTTCAAGACGTCTTGATTTCCTCGATAAGATTTTTTAAATCCATAAACCGGTATTTACTACCTGGTTTACATACACATAAGCTTGACGCCCGACAGGAATAGAATATAACTTAAGTCGTTCGATGGTAGCTGCGATCATCAGTTCAAGGTTAGGAGCGACGTACCACATGCTAGCGTCACTGCCCGACGACCGAAATACACCCCCCCTCCTCTCATATATAAATAGTCGAAGGAAAAACCAAAAAACCATATCAAACACAGAAGGAGAGCTCTCGATATGAATATTCAATTTATCCCAGTAACCTTGCTCCAACTGCTGTTTTTAAAATGCAGAACGCTGCACTCTATATATACACTCAATTTCATTCAATGTTTGTTTAATAAGGCCTTAAAAAAGAATTGGACAGACAAACGGAAAAAGAAGTTAGTCAAAGAGGCCACTCTCAGTTTTTTTTATTTTCAATATTCATTTATCGTGCTTTTTTAAATTTAAGTGTGAACAATTTTATCGCCAATAAAATAAGCTATTAAAACATACGATCGGATGAAAATTATCAATTTTTTCTATTTGGCATCAATTTGGAAAAAAACAGACAAAATTTTTTTATTGATTATAAATAAATTAAAATTTATAATTTCTATTTAATTGTATCTTTTAATGGTAGATTTTAATCGAGATAAAATTTGCGACATACTAAAAAATGGTTAGTTAATCCAACTCACTTGAACTTGCAAAATATGCCACTGCTACTTTATTACAGACAAAATAGAAAATATACGGAAAAAATTTGTCGCTTAAAATTTAACAGACTATTCGAAGAGTCGTGGACAGAAAGTAAAATCGGAGAAAGTCTTGTAAGGTTTCAATGACTTTTAGGAAATAGTAGAAAAAAGTCGAATAACTTTTAAAAAACAAGGTCGGAGAAAAAAAGTCGCGTATTTATTATTATAAAAGTATTTTAAACACTAACTGATTTTTTCTAAGAAGCAATGAAAATTTTCATAATCTTTGGATTTATTTGTCATAGATTTTAGAAGAGCATCGAATAATTTGAAATGAAAGTAATTCATACAAATAGTTTTGTAAATTGTATTCTAAAGTCCATCAGATTTTATATGCCGTCTTCTAAAATTTTCTCGACAGTCGCAAAAAGCGATGCGCAGAAACGTAATTCGTAGCATCGCGCAGCAGACAATGCGGCTCGGCTTTTTGTTTTTGAAATAATTTTGGTTACATTTTGAAATTACGTGTCGTTTGGTTTCGTTTGAATCTGGATTGAAGCGTACATTGAAGAATTAGTTTTTATAATTTTTATAATATTTTTTAAAGTTCTATTATTATTATTATTATTATTATTATTATTACCGGTCCTGCATTGGTTTCTTCGTAAATCGATCAGGGGGCCCTAGAACAGACCACCGGGCGCGTCCTCAGGTTGCAGATAGAGGGGCCCTGTACCGAGGGTTACTGCTGAATACGGATACAAAACTAAATAAGCAGCCGCGGACAATGTTCCAGGGATGGTCCCGAAGGAATAACCCCCAAGCCAAGGTGTTAACTACCGTGCCGAGGGCTGCATGGCAGCAGAGAGTGGTGTCTCACACGGTGTCTCTAGGAAATCAGGCCACCTCCTAAAGTATTGAGGCCTTACCCCTGCATGCGGGGCTCTGCAGGGGCGGACCGAATACTTCCCTAGCTAATCATGGGAATTAAAATGGAGTTTCAAAAATTAAATGAAAGTATGTGTGAGGAGACGTTTGGAGGTGAATTGGGCGTGACAGAGGAGACGCCGGATCCGTTCGAAACCGATAAGTCCCAGGTACGGCAGTACCAGGACTGGTTTCACGTGAGAAACGAGAAGCAGTTGGAGATCCTGAAGTAGGTGGAATCGGCCCTGGAGAAGATGGAGAGCTTCTCCAGGACTAAGAAGAATATGCACCTTCCTATCAGGGACGAAATTTAGTAGGCGAAGAAGGAGCTCGGGGCGCTGCGGTATGATATAGAGGATACCGTCTGCTACCTCGACTCCTTCGAGTACCTGATGCGAGGTCTAATGGTGAGGAGAATCAAGGAGGTGAAACCACCCAAAAACAAGGGAGTAGTTGACGAGGGTAGCCAAACCCTCCCACATCCGGCGGCGAGGTCCACACGGGACACTCGCAAACGGCGTAGAGAGCCGCCTATAAGTCCGGAGGTGCCTGTGGTTACAAAACCAATGGAGAAGAGGCCTAAAGCCTCCAAAAAGGAAGAGGAGTGGGTAGTTGTCACCAGCAAGAAGGACCTCCGGAAGAAGAGAGAAAAGAAGCCTTGCAAGTCGCCGGAGCAACCTCGCCGTGCGCGCCCAGAAGCGGTGCTCATCAAACCAGCGGAAGGGATGAGCTACGCTACCATCCTGTGCGAACTTAAGAAGCGCGTCAACCCTGACGAACTGGGCGCCACAGTCTAGAGGTGAGGGAGACGCGCTCCAAGGACTTTCTAGTAGAAATGAAATGTTCCGCAAAAAGCAGAGGGAGGCTGGACACTGCCTTTAAAGAGGTAACTGGAGCCAGGGGGACGGTCCGACATCTCATCCCCCGGATCGAGGTCGAGATCGTCGACCTGGAACCCACTATCGAAGCGAAAGACGTCGAGGATGCCGTCAGAAGCCTCTTCGACGAAGAACCGGAGCTGGAGTAAAGGGTGTCTCTAAGTAAGACATCCTATAGAGGAAACCGGAAGGCGTATGTGCTTCTAGGGGAGGCAAGGGCGCTGAAGCTGCTCAAGGGGGCCCACATCAAGATCGGATGGGTCTCCTGCAGAGTTTGCAGGAAAAAGGAGGTGAACCGGTGCTTCCGCTGCCTTGGCTTTGGCCACATAGTGGCGGACTGCCGAGGGCCAGACCGCAGCAGGTACTGCTGGAGATGCGACGAGGAGGGGCATCTTGCGGGTTCCTGCACCGGGAAGCCGAGGTGCTTTCTCTGTGCCGCAAGGAAGGAAAAGCCCCGGAATGACCACATACATACATACATACAGGGAGGGAGTTTTAGTGGGTAGGGCTGCGCGAGCAGCAGAGTCCCACACACCAGGGGGGCACGGAGTCCCCTTGACGGTGCATAAAGCATTTCTCCCTTCTTACAAAAAAAATTATTATTATTATTATTATTATTATTATTATTATTATTATTATTATTATTATTATTATTATTATTATTATTATTATTATTATTATTATTATTATTATTATTATTATTATTATTATTATTATTATTATTATTATTATTATTATTATTATTATTATTATTATTACTATACTATTGCTATACTATTACTATGCTATTACTATTACTATTATAGTTATTTTTTTACATTAACAAGGCTTTAACGAGTATATATAAGATATATAAAAAGAATTGTTTAAGTTGAAACTTTTTGAAAATGTAAGGCATTTTAAAAATGTTGTTAATTGCACATTTTTCAGAATAAAGTGTATTATGTCAAAATTGAAATTTATCTATTATTTTAGTTTTGCCTTCAAACTCTGAATGTGATCCAAATATTTTACACAAGTCTACACGACATGTATCGGCTATGCGGGTTAAGGCGTGCGATTAGAATTGGGTTAGGATGCGTGCGAGCGTTCGATTCTCGGTACTACGACGTGTTTATAAAAAATTGCGTTTCTGTAATTTACAGTGTTAAATATAATAGTAAGTTCATGTTAGGATTATATAGGTAATGTAAAAGTGAAAAATAATTAACTATAATTGCAGGATCATATCACAGAAAATAATATTTTCCTTTTTACACTGTTCAACATTTTCTTCGACTGTCACTTAGATTTTCGTTGCCTGGTTTAGAGAAAATAAGACTCACAGTGTTTTAAATTTTCAGCGACTGTCACTTAAACTTTCGAATTTACGTCTTACATTTTCAGCTTTTATCTATGATATTCTTAGTAGTTTCTAGTTCTATTTCTAATCATCAGTTTGGGCTTGGAAAAGTAAAATAGTAAATAATAGATTTTGCCTTTCAGAGCACAAACTTGCCATTTTAAAATGGCACTTTAAACTATTTTCTTTTTTGTATGTAATTGGCACAACTACTTCTTTTGTTGGTGTTACTAGCTGCATTGTTATGTCACGAAATCTGATAGGAAAATCAACCAGAAAAGTATCATAGTTGTGCTCACTAATGAAATAATAGTGTCAGATTTTACAAGTAAAAATAGTTGGATCAACCAACTATATCATTTTCCTACGTGGAGATTTTGTTTGATTAAGGTGTGAAGACATGACTTTTCCACATAATCTTTTATTTAAATCATTCAAAATCTCTTAAATTCCTAAAACGCTATATAAATTAGATAAAATTCCTTAAAATTTCATGCGATTACCTATAACCTGTAAATTTTGATGAAATTCTTGAACATCCTATGAAAATTAATGATATAAAAATATTCATCAAAAAATTCTATAAAACCCTTTGAAATCGCTTGAGCTTAAGTATCTTATTCTTAAATGCTTTATGATAGCGTCTTGTTAATTCGGTTGTAAGTTGGGAATTTATAATTTAATTTATAATATGATATGTCTCTCTAAACAATGTAGCATGTTGGACACAGCAATCGAAATATTTCAAGTGAAACTGGTCGAATCAGAAACATAATATGGAAAGGTGAACAATAAATATTACTATAGCAACCTATAAAATGGTTGATTCTTTCATATTCATTAAGTTATAATTGGATGCTCAAAATACGCAGCACATATTGCTATATCTATGCCAGCAATAAGGTAAGGTTGAATTAATCATAAATATGGTTGTAACGGCCATTCCTTTCTATCAGGGTACTCAGTACAGATTTTTACACTGAAAATAATGAAACTACTTTTTTTATTGTTAGTCGGCGATTTACCAGAAATTTTCTTAGTGTGAATTTATTTACAAAAACAAATCTTCATTAAAAAAAAAAAAAACATAAATTGAATAAACTTCAAAGATGATGTTGATTTTCTAGAAACAAGGCACTTTTGTATCCAAAAGTTGAATTATTTTATACATCATGTTTGTTTTCTTACTATACATCGTCACAACGATCTTTAATTTAATACCTTATGACGTATTTCGTAAAAAAAAACTTATTTATACATATGTTATCAAATATCAGAATAAAATAATATTATATTCTAGATATTAATATATTACATATTTCTTTCAAGTAATGTATGGTTGTATGAACTTTTGAAAAATGGCCTGGATAATTTTACTTTATGTTTGATTTCAAGTCAAATTTTGGAAAATGTGTCGCAAATTCTAAAATTGTTGTAAATTTTTTTGTAAATTTGAAAACGGTAAGGCTGAAGAAGTAACTAAAGTATATTAAAAAAAACCCTGGTTAGTAAAAATAAATTTTCAAAAAATAATTCCAATTCATATTTTTGATGAGAAATTTGAAAAATGTTTTGATATTTTCAATTTGAAGAAATTTGAATATATTTTTTATAGCAAACAGAGATAATAGCTTATGAATATCGTGAACAAAATGGATATCGTAAATTTTGCAATTAAAAACTCAATTAAAGTGGTCTTTAATTAATCCAATACATATTTCCTTGAGTTTTCCAAACGTCAACACCTGAGCTTTCAACTAAAAGGTGAAACATCCTTATAACGTAATCTCATACATAAAATTTTAAAAGTTTCTGAATAAAATCAAGGCTAAAATAACAATGGAATTAAACGACTTAAAAAATAAATTGATATACAATTAAGTAGATATAAATATTTAACAGATAAATCCGCCAATAAAACTCAACTTTTTATAGGCACTGTAGAGAGAGACAACCGTTTAATTTTCCGTTTCGTGGCTCAAGGATATTTGCACAATTGAATTTTACGACACAGGAAGCCGCCATGAGGTTGTCGGGTCAATCGAATCAAGAAAAGCAGAAAGTAATAAAGGAGAGCGATACCTCGTCCTTGTTTATTATTTATATGGTGCGAAAAGAGCGGATGAAATAATTACAAGTTTTATTCGAGCCAATAAGGTTATCAGCAATAAATACGTTGACCTTTACAATGGATACACCCTGCGCGATGTGTCGATGACACTGTGTTCTATAAAGATATACCCTGATGAGGTGAACCTTTATAGTCTTTGTCTCGAGCTGGCTCGGCCGACGTTGAACTCCATCACCGAGAACAACACACTTTGAACTATGCTCGCACTTAAATAACTTCTCTTACAAATCTTTATCATTCCGAAACGATATTTTTAAATCCTAAATGTTAATGAGCTTTTCGTGAATTATTCGAAAAAAAATATTATTCAACTAATCAAAAAAATCGTCACCTTGATATGCGACTAATCAGAGAAATTCATTTCTTTTATATATTATATGGGAAGAGACAATTTTATAATATTAGTTTTATAGTGAATAAAAATTACGGCATCTTTAACACTTCACTATCGTGAATTTTGTAAAAATATCAGCGTTGAATTAGCCCAATTCAAAGACTTTTAGAATTTACGTTAAATTTGGAGGTACAAAATGTCAAAATGATTTTTTCTGAAATTTCTCATAATGGCAGAAAATTTAATCATTTTTCCAGTCTTCAAAAAATTATTTGAAATTTTAATAGATTTTAAAGGATCCAGAGAAAATCAAAATAATTCTTATGGTTTTTATGAGATGTTGTGAATTTGGAGACATTTGGAAGAATTTCGATTTTTCTGACAACAGTTATTATAGATTTTGAAGGTCATTACTTTTACATAGGGGACATCAAATTAATTACAAAGAAAAGTGTATGAAATATTATTAAACCTTAAACTGAATTTTCTGCTCACAGATATTTCTTATTTACTGCTTACTAATACAAACATCATACTTTGAACATATTAGGAATAATTTTTTGATTGCGAAGCATCTAGTACAAATATTACTGCATGTCAAAAATCCAGTTAAAACAACCGGTATTCTGGTTAGGGCATATTTGAACTTCTTTTTCTGGTTAACATAACTAGAATTAAGATTATATTATCCAGATTAAAATAAATTGAAACTTTGTTTAAAATACCAACATTTTGGCTGAAATAATCAGAAAAAATATTAAATTTGCCATAACTAAACTTTTTTTCAGTGAAATTTTTAAACTTTAAAAATTTGGAAAAACCTTCAATATAGTAATAAATGTATGCAAATTGACAAAATGTTGTGCGTTCTATAAAAGGAGGTATTATTTTATGTTTCTAACTTATCCAGTAAAAATATTATCAAATTTTTATAAGAAGTGTTAAAAGCCCGGAAAAACTAACAAATTTTTAGTATTTTACCAAAATAGGATGCTCATGCATGTTCCTACCAGGTGCAGTGTAAGAATTTTAAAAATATAAAACATCCTTACAACAGTAACTAATACAGTAACTTTTCATAATCAAGAACAACACTGAATATTTCAAAAGAGACCTTACTAACAGACCGATATTGAACTTTCCTTTGTATTATCATCGGAAATCTTCGATATTTAGTTTTTTAATTTAAGTAAACTTTATTAAGTTAACATAACTAAAGTGATTTGGCTTAAAACGATAATAGTAATAATAATCAAAAGAATACACCCAGAAAATGAGAAATGATTCTAATATATTTGAAGGAGTTTTTTGTCTGACTAAAACCGAACGTCACTACTTGAGTGGAAATAGACGTATACGATCAGACGACTTTACATTCTATCTCTTGTATTCTATTTATTCTCGCTGTTAGTTCTGAGCTCGTTTCATTTTTTTAAATTTACAGATATTTCGGCACAAATTACCAATTCTCTGTAAATATAACAGATATGCCAGTCACTATCACAGAAATGTATGTTTCTACATTTTAAAGAAAATTTCTAATTCTGTAAATTTAACATTCATGTCTGTTACATTCACTGAAAAGTCTTTTACATCCACAAAAAATTTGTAAGATGCACTGTAATATCTTTCAAATCTTCAGAATCAATTGGGCCATTGCTAATTATTCCTTATCAAAAGAAACTGCACACCTTAAGTTGGATTATTTAATATTCTCCTCTACAAATTCTCATTACATTGTTTTTTTATAAGTACAACTCATAAATGAAGTTCTAGCTATTCAATTTTAATAAATTTTTAACATTGAAAAATCAACATACGAATATCTTGTTCGCTAGTATTACACGGAAAAAAGAATCTTTTTAAATTTAGAGAACTAGTTTTAAATTAGTGGATACAGACGATCATTGAACATAATTTTATAAAACTTCTTAAACGTTTCTTTTTTTTTCTTAAGGCCATGTCTTATCCGATCCCTACCTTACCGACACTCTTTTCACCCTTTGCATCTCTACAGTAATTAAGATATTGAGTTGTAACTTTAAGTTATTAAGTAAAAAGCACCAAGGAACATTAATCTGCTTGTAAATATTTATAATTATGAAAAAAAAAATTTAGAAATTTCTTTTCTATAATTATAAAAATTTTGGACTAAATAGACGATCTTCACTACTTTTTACTTAATTACTTATAGTTTTAACTCAATATTTCAATTAATATGAAAATGCAAAGAACGAAAAAAAAGTGTCGGAAAAGTAGGAATCGGATTAATAAGACATGGCCTTAAAGCGTGCGTAGCCGATAGGCTTAGTCGGTAGTTTAGTAATGCGTTAGTTATAAGTAGAGAGAGGTTTCGAACCCCAGCAATTAAAAATAATTGTAATATCGTTTAAACAAGCCATTATATATGTAGTGATTGTGGGTTTATAGTAAGTTTAGTGTGTACCTAAAAGTAAATGAAGTATTTAAAAATTATAACGTGAAAAATATGTTTTTTTGTTCAAGAATCAATCATTTTAATGAACCTCTTTCTAAAGTTTCGAGACTTTTTAAGACACCACTTTTTTATACATTAGCTCATTATATTCTACAACATATATTTTCAATTTTTTTCAACTATCCTTTATACCGCTGATTTAGAACTATTTCTCTGAACTTCAAAGAACTTTTTTCTTCAATGTATGACTTGCTGCAGGTCTACAGTAAATGAGTATGAAAATCCTAATCCAACTCCAAAGTTGGAAATCCTTGAACTGGAAAAAGAAAATAACAAAAAATAAAGCATTTAATTTTTCCCCTTCGAAAATAAAAAGTTTTTATTATTGACATTTTTTTCGTATGATGCGCATTTCTTAAGATATTTTGATGCCTCAAAATAAAAAACTCACCCTTTATAGTTACAAACCTTTGATTCATCGTGCGAAATAGTATTTTTAGTGGAAGTTTAATTTTATGAAGACAATCAAATTAGGATGAATTTCCAATTTTGGCTGTCCAGAAGAGACAAGTCATTGGAAATAGATTCTTAGCAGATTCCCCCTCTAGCTTTATTGCTGGCGGACCAAACTATCAATTATTTATAAATTGCATTGTCGTGGGGGGTCTTATTCGTGTGTGTAAAATTCTATACGAAAGGGAATGGAAAGTTATCAAAATAGACCATTTTTCCCATCAAAAAGTTTAGTGCGCTTGCGTCAAATATATGTATGTACTTCCTGTTACTAGGATAATTTTCCTCAAAAATAAATGTCTGAAGATAAATAATTCAAGATTGAAAGTATAAAAGTGTCAAATTATTATGCTTCGTTGTAATAAAGAAAGCTGTAAAAAAAATAAATTTTATTATAGGCACTTGTGATTTGCAATTTAAAGTAATTTAGAAGTAATCATGGATAAAAAAATAAACAATATAAGCACCCCTAATTTTTAAATAATTTTCTCAAGAATCCAATGTTTAAATTAGATTTACTATCTATTTGAGAGAGTTTAATTCGAGAGTAATATCAATTTGTTTACATGAACACGATAAACAAATTGATATTATTCTCGAACGAATGAGTATAAAAAAATCTGTCGACATAATTTGTTGCAAATTCCACAACGGACAATTTAAATTTTCAAAAAGCAAAATCGGTTTAGAAATGAAAAATATTCTCCATAAAAATCATATGAAATTTAAACTCGCATTATACGCTCATTTCTTAATGCATTTTCTTCGTAAAGTTTTTCACTTGAAATGCGAAATATCGTCCATTAATTGTTCTTTCTTAAAACACCTGGGTAAACTAGAAATTGTCAAGAAAATTTTTTACAGAAAGTCTGTTTATCGGCCCAGTTCAATCTTGATGGGGCTGATTGATATAATTTTTCGAATAGAGATTAAAGCTAGATCAAATCATAAAGGTATGATGTATCTAGGTAGAGTCGGGTCAAGGCCGTCTCCCTCGAGTGGTGGGTCGACTGAGTCATTCGTACAGAATCGTGCATACGAGTGCATCGAACTCAATGACCGTTGCAGCTGCAAGCTCGTTACTCGGTCGCTCTCGGTTTCTTTCGGTCAACATCGACTGCATTCCGTGTGCATCAAGCCGAGGGATTGCCCTCGAGAAGACACGAGTGCAATGCCCAAAGTACTTACTTCCAGTGACGATCAAATGTAACATTATCGAGAAAAGCAAACAACTTCACTAATCTTTACTTTCCTTATCTACCCTTCAATTTATAAGAATAAAGCTTTTATTATTTGATGTAGGCAAATTTTATTTGAATATTTAAGGTAAACATTTTTTCGACCTTGAATTGAAACTTATTCTGAAGTAGTTCAAGATTTTATAATAGAGAAAATAAATTTAAGCTTTGGATTTGAAATATTAACTCGAATATTGCATTTATTTGAATTTTTCTTGAAATTACTTTTAGTTTGAGGAATACATTTTTGTCACGACACTCCCGCTCTACGCTTGACATCAATAGTTTTTAAAAAAATGCAAACTCGCGCTTTGAAAAATAATTCAAAAGAATAACCTGAATATGTCTTCACACTTCAAAAGATACACGCAGAAAAAATATTTTTAAAATTTACAGGAAGATTGATATTTATTTCTACAACTTGACTTTTTAGTAGATTCTACAAGAAATTCAGTTCAATTAACAGATTTTTTGTCGTTTCACTTAGTGTCCAGTAAAATCTAAAAAATATTTAAAAAATCGAGTTTAGTAGATTTTACTGGGAGATAGGTGGAACATAAAGAAAATCTATTGACTGAACTAAACTTCTTGTGAAATCTACCAAAAGGTCAAGTTGTAAAAATAAGTAGGTACCGAACTTTCTGTAAATATTTCAAATCTCTCTTCTGCATGTAACGTGTTTAAAAATTATAAAATTGAAACTATGTTTCCTATAAAAAAAATTTTCAGAGCAAAGTAGACCTTTTCCAGAAAAACTTTTTCTGTTATCATCTCTTTCTCAAGGCGTAGATATACAGAGTCGGCCATCAAACATTTAGAATTTGAATCAGCTATAAAAAAAAACTTATGGATATTTTTTTAAAAGTATGGTTTAATTAAGTTTCGATTGTTTGGGCAAAAGTCAATAAGCAAAATTGTCGCATTTGAGGCTCAGAAAATCCAAAGGTCATCATTGAGGAGCCGATGCACCCACAGCGAATGACTGTTTGGTGCGGATTTTGGTACGGTGGCATCAATGGGCCATTGTTCTTCGAAAATGAGCAAGGAGCCGCCGTTACGGTCAATGGCGAGCGTTACCGTGCCATGCATTTGGTTTGAACAGGACGGGGCTACTTGCCACACAGCCCACGTAACAATGGATATTTTGCGCACCGTTTTCAAAAATCGAATAATCAGCCGAAATTCTGATTTCAATTGGCCGCCTCAGAGCTGCGATTTGAACTCGTTGGACTATTTTTTGTGGGTAGCCGTTAAGGATAAGTATTGCGTAACCACCCGGAGACGATTGAGGCCTTGAAACACGAAATTGAAGTTACCATTCATGGAATTGAAGCCCAAATAATCGAAAATGTACTGAAAAATTGGGTTGATCGAATGGGGTACTGTAAGGCCAGCCGTGGCAGTCATTTGAATGATGTTGTGCTCCATTCTTAAATGGAAAGGTTCAATCTTTCTAATAAAACCATACTTTTGAAAAAATATCCATAAGTTTTTTTTTATGGCCGATTCAAATTCTAAATTCTAGATGGCCTATCCTGTATATATGCGTTGCTAAATACATTTTAGTAGAGGGAAGGGAATTTCAAAATTTTGTGTAGCATTCCTTTAAATTGAATGTAAACTAACGATTTATTTTTAAAAAATTATCCGGTCATAATGCAATTTAATAAAACACATTAGTGCTGAAATATTATAGAAAGGACTAGTTCGTCAGCCAGACATATCTGTCAAAAATTCCCAAAAATTTGGATATTTTTATAGTTTGATTTATTTGATAATTGTAGAAACGCACAAACTATCAAGCAATAGGTATGATTAAAGTGATGAGAATTAATGAGGTCTGTAGTACCTCAAGTACACTAATTTCCTTACTATATTTAAATTATAAAATATATTATATACATTCAAGTTTCAGCACAATTCAGATAGACCGGGACAAACTTGACGGGTTAACATTCATTGCTCTTCAAATAGTTAATAGAACGTATTATTGATGCATTTTTGTTCCGAGTCCTAAATTATTATACAAGATATTTTTATGTGCAATGATTATTTCAATCAGAAAACTAAGTGATAATTTAGTTATTCAAATTAATTAGTTGAGTTTGAAATTTATGTCACTAGCTACATTATCGGAGGATCACTAGTCGCGTATCAGATAGGATACGTTGTCGACAGGTGTCCTTGTAGACAATTTCAAACTCTTATATCGCTAATAAATGCAAATGAATTCAATATTTAAAGAATTTGATTATCTTTATGTGGAAAA
Source organism: Diplolepis rosae (assembly GCA_030998225.1). Taxonomy (NCBI): domain Eukaryota; kingdom Metazoa; phylum Arthropoda; class Insecta; order Hymenoptera; family Diplolepididae; genus Diplolepis; species Diplolepis rosae. Next base: position 23,371,273 of record JAPYXD010000723.1, on the reverse strand, counting down.
AAAGACACTTTCGACTGCGCTGGGATTCGAGCCCATGTCCGACAATCGAAAACGGTAGAAAACGTCTTTTTTCTCCACAGAAAGATTTTTAAATTCATTGAATTTAGTTATTCCCAACCAGTTGTATCGCAGTATTTTGATAAAAATAGAAACATCTTAGGATTGGAAAATTTAATTGTTCTATTCATTGCCATATTATGCATTGCAAGTAATATTCAGATATTCAGAATTAAGATATCAGAATATTTAGATATTATAACTGAATATAATATAAGATGGCTGCCCTGTAGTCGAATATCCATTTTTCTACCTGTGAGTAACTCTTATGTTTCTGTAACAGATTCTGTACCAGATTTTGTAACACAAGTATTCTAAAATATATATGGGGTGGGCCATCTAACATTTGGAATCTGAATCGGCTATAAGAAAAACTTATTAAATCACAGATGTACATAAATTAATGAAATGATTCCTTACAACACGTTAGAACATGTATTCAAAATTAATTGGATAATCATTAGTGAATATGGAATATTTATTTTTATGGAAATTTCCCAATAGTTTTAATTATAATATGTCCAGGGAACTTGATAAAAACTGATGTAAGATATATAAACTCTAACCTTAAAACTAACACTAAAGCAAAAAAACATTTACTTTTAGTATTTTTTAAGTAAAATTAAATGATTGAATTTTAATGTTAGTGCTTTTATCCAGTACGCTTAAAAGGAGAAAAATTGGTTTCCTATAAAAAAAACTCGATTTTGCGATAAAATAAAAAAAAATCCCGGTCCTAAATCAAATTCCCAGGGTTTTTTCCGGTCGACTAGACAGCTTGATTATAATTTATTGTTGACATAACAGTTAAATTTATATACGGAGAAAAATGGATTTGGGATAGCCATCTTTAGATATTAAGCCGTATATTTTAAGAAATTAAGCTTCAATATCCTAAGATGGCCATTCCATAGTGACACTTCCAAGATATTAAATGGTAATATCCATTTTTCTGATTATAAATATGTTTTTCGATTATCATACGTGGGTCAAATATTTAACGACAACTGTGATATGATGAATTCTACATGAAGGGCTTTGCATAGCGACCGTGAATATGCCTGAGAATCGCTGAAGGGCTGACGCACTGTGGCAGGGTTAACGTACTCAACGCCAGGTTTGCAGTACGCCAATGTATTGCGTACATACTCAAGCTTATGCATTGGACACCATACAAGTTCACATATTTACATATGGCTATGTAGTGTACGTATAAATACATACACGATTATTTGCGCATACATATGGCTCTTTTAGGACCCTTATAGATACAAGACATGCCGGTTTATGAAGTCTGGCTAATCGTTCCACTTACACAGACCCAACGACTGCAACAGAGTACAGGGTACCATGAAGCTTGTCACGGGGTTCACTGTCCCATCCAAGGCCACACAACACCGCCCCACTGAACCAATTGTGCTACTTTTATTATCGCTAGTTCATTTTTTTGCCTGGTTTATTGCTCATAAAACGCCTTATTTACACTCGTTCATGGCGGGACTATTCTTTCCTCATTAAATAATTACGTCTAACTGATAATTACACAAAAGTTATGTAGTCCAGTAGAATTAGGCAAAAATGGCTTTTTTCGCCTAGTCCTGTGTAAGTTTGCTTCAAAATCATAAAAAAATGCTAGAAACATATAGAGTAAGAAAAAAAGACGGTAAATAGTGTGCATAACTCTTCGTGGCGAGTTTAAGTGAAAAAAAAGTGTATTTTTGTCTTTAATGTGTTCCCGGCCGAAAACTATGAGTCGAACGAAAAAAGCTTTCAAGCAAAAGTTGTAGCCAGATGATTAATGAACAAAATGGCATAAATCCGATTCCGAAAAAATAATTTTTTTTCGTAATATGAGATTGTTAATAAAAAAATTCACCTTTTTTATTTCAATCGTGTAGCCGCAAACAAACAATTTACAATGTTGGTTTCTTCAAAATTTAAATTGTTAATTAAACGAAAGTGTCCCTGTTCAGGCCCTTGTATTTTTTTTGTTAACAATCTCGAATGGTGGTAAGGTGTTGGGATTCATTCAATAGCCACTTGACCTCAATTTTTAATAAAAAAATTGTAATTTTTTATTTATTTATATATTTTTTTGCACTTTGCAACTAACTGGCACTTTCGATTTGCCGGTTTCAGGGTTAAATTTCAATTCTTTCAAAACGTAAAAAAGCGCAGTGAAATCAGCGAATTTTTTCCTTAATTTTCACGTAGATAAAATTTGTTTGTAACAAATTGCGTAAAAAGTAACTTTTTATTTTTTAAATCCATATTTTCGCTCCATATTATTATTGAGAAACAATTTTTGTTCGTACGTGGAGCGGAAGCTTAGGGATATGAAAATATTATATTCACGAATTCCTGCGAATATCTATTATAATATAATATATATAAAATGATATTCGCAGGAAAGATTTTTGTTTAACAATAATTGCATTTATATAATTAAGTTAAAATTGAGTGATGGCAAGAAGCCAAAATACGCGGAATACGATAATTTTGTTTAATCAAAAGTTGTTTCTCTCGATGAGTAGTATCGTTTTAAAGAAAGAAATTTGAAAATCGGTCAACCCGTTCTCGAAAAACTTGCATTTGAAAATGCATGACAAGTTTGAAACCACCGAGCGGAAAGGCGAGCGTCGCGCGAGAATCGACGCGGCACTGTCGGCATAGCGTGACCTGTCGCACCATCCTCGGGGCAAGCGGCCAACATTCGTGAATATAATATTTTTATAGTTCTAAGCTTCCGCTCCACGTACGAAAAAAATCGTTTCTTAATAATAATATGGAGCAAAGATATGGATTTAAAAAATAAAAAAGTTACTTTTTACGCAATTTGTTACAAACAAATTTTATCTACGTGAAAATCAAGGAAGAAATTCGCTGATTTCACTGCGCTTTTTTACATTTTGAAAGAATTGAAATTTAACCCTGAAACCGGCAAATCAAAAGTGCCAGTTAGTTGCGAAATGCAAAAAAATATATAACTGAGAGACTCTTCGTTAGAGCAAATGATAAAAGTGAATGAAAATTTAGTATATTGTTTTTAAATGGGAAAAGTCAAGGTTTTATTACACTCATTTATATTATGGCATCGAAATTCAATATAGTCATAACAGTTTTTAAAACATGTAGAGGACAATTAGTATTCTAAATACCAAATAATATAAATTTCTATTCGAAAAATCAAGAGTACGCAAAAATGATATCATGATTACTAAGTTGTCTAAAAAATTATTCTAATAAGTTGAACAATGAATATTATAACCTGGAAATCATATTCGAGAAATTTATATTATGCATATGAAATTACTAGAAACCTGGCGTGGCGCAGCAAAAATCGAAACATTTATTCTCGGTTCTCATACAATTGGTTTCAGAATGTCGTTGGAGTGGTTCCGTCGTTTTCCGATTGGCTTCATAGACTCGATCCAAGTCTGTCCAACTCTTAGCTTATAACCGAGATTGAACACCTTTGGTGACACAAATGGATTCCGGTCGTAGCTTCGGCCACGGCCGGATGTGTCCGTCCGTGTGTAGTCCGTTTGTGGTCCTCTTCTCATTGATAAATAATTGGGTGTTCTTTCTGTTCATTCAGTTTCGTGTATGGTTCTGTGTCCGTGCATCGTGATCATCTTTCGTGGCGCCGGTGTGGTTTTCGCTGGTCGTGACGATTTTTCTTTGACTCTGAGCGTGTTACCTCTGTTCTTTGCTTTTCGGTGAGGATGAGCGTTTGCGGTCTTTCTGTGTTTTGGATCTCGCTCCTGCTTGACTCTGCCGTGACCTTTCGGAGTCGGAAATCCCGCGGTTTTCTGATTCTGGCGCGTCTCTCCAGAGGTCGCTCTATTGGAATCCCGTTCACGCGCTGCTGTTGGGCTTCATTCGAAACTTAACTGCATTATCTCCGCACTGCTCTGACTTGGATTGTTCTTAAATTGAATAGTTATATTGGGCTCTTCTAGCCCCATGTGGATGTTCTGGCCATTTGTTCCTTGAACAAGAAGCCATTAAGTGAAGAAGAAGAGATTTCTTTCGGAATATGGCAAGCGAAAATAGCCAAGAGGCTTTAGGCGTTAGGAGTGGGTTTATTTATGTGGATATAGGTAGATTAAAGGGTTCGATTATGAAATTTTTAATTCAAGCGTGCGATTACAAATAATGTATCATTGTGTAACTTGGATATCTGAACTTAAATAAGTTATTATTACAATAGTATATAGTGCAATTAAGGAAAAGAATTCATTTTGCAAGTGTGAAGTTTGATGCCCGGGCAAAGCGAGGGTAACAACCACACAAGTAAAATTAATGTTTTTCCCGTTTCGCACACGATTATGTTCTGAACGATGAGAATTTGAAATTCACTATATTAAAGTTGTATAACGCTTGCAAAACAAATGAAAGAAAGAGGAGGATCGGTGTTGAGAAGAGGGGTCGATCGTCTGCTCGTTATACGGAGGGGTGACGCGCTCGTTAAAGAGAGGTTTCGTTACAGGGAATCTCGAGTGTACTAAAAAGTTGGATATTACCCCATATAATCTAGATTATACTACATAATATCTAGTATATTCTCTTAAATATACGAGATATTAATGACCAATAACAGATTATATTCAAAATTTACAATATTAGATATTAAAATTTAATATCTAAGATGTTACAAACAGTAGCGTGCACGTACCTGAGGAAAAGCCACGTGATAAGAGTCTTTGAATTTCATATAATTTGTCTTTCGCGCTCGCCCATAGCTTTTCTGGTTGCGTGGTTTATGGTTTCGACACTGAATTAATAATGTTGTGTCTATATGAAGTTTTGAAGTGTCATTTTTGAAGAAATTTCGAATTACCAGTACTGAAATCAGTAAGTATCTATCTATCTATATAAATATGTCATTCTTATACCTTCAATTTTTGAAATGAATTTTCTAACCTCTCAATAACACGTTCTCTAAATAGCCGTTTTCAAATTCAACTTCGAATCGGAATTTGCTTACTGAAATTCGTAATAGATTCCAGATGTTTACAATTATGTTGAACGTTTTTATAATCTCCATTTATCAACAGGTTGTCTTGCCTTTGACTTTCGACATATGTACATACAGAGAAAGAGCACTAGTGATTGGCATTAAAACCTATTTAAGATATTACAGATTATTATCTCAAATACTATGTCCCGATATCTAGTGTATTTGAGTTTAAGGTAGTACGATTACGAAAATTAGACCTCAGGCAAAAATAGATAATTTTGCTTTCAAGAATAGCAATATTATTATTGAAGGGCTAATTGGAAAGAGAAAAGATTATTTTTTATGAAAAAAATATGAAACACAAAAAAATAATGTTATTGATAAATTTTATTTTTGCCCAAACTTATTTTATTATCGCTTCGAGCCAAATTTTTAAAAATGATGCGATTCTAATAAATCACGGTTCATTTTTCTAGAAAAAAGATTCTCTACAACTTGACCGTTTCCTATTTTTGAAATTGAATTAATTATTATCAAATACAGCAATTTGTTTATAAAAATTTTGTTTTGAAAAATTGTTTTTTTATAATTTCAGCCATTAAAGAGTTCATTTTCAAAAATCTGAAACGGTCAACTTGTAGAGAATCTTTTTCCTAAAAAAATGAACCGTGATTTTTTAGAATCTCATCATTTTTAAAAATTTGGCTCGAAGCGATAAGAAAATAAGTTTGGGCAAAAATAAAATTTATTAATAACATTATTTTTTTGTGTTTCAAATTTTTTTCATAATTTCTAATTTTCGTGATTGTACTACCTTAACATCTGAGATATTTCAAATTCACATATTGGGTTGCTTAGTTTAATATCTTAGATATTGCGAATAAACATCTTTTTTTAAATATCTGCAGATGCTCTGTTTCAATATCTAGATGGCTGTCCCATAGTTAAATCACAAATATATTATCTGCTAATATGAAGATATTGCGCTTTATTATCTATTTTTCTCCGTGTGCTTTTCCCGTGTCCCACACGATTTTTTTCTGCTAGGGATTTGAAATGAATTTGTTTGTCCCGCACGGAGCCATAAAATACATTTTATTGATCCGTGCGCGGAAAAAAAATCCATTTTCTGACCCGCTAGTAAAAAAAAATCGTGTGCAACACGGAAAAAGCATTAATTTTTTCTCGTATGGTTGTTACCTTCGCTTTGCTTGGACATCAAACTTTGCACTAGCAAAATAAATTTTTTTTTCCCTGGTTGCACAATATACACAGTACGGCAAATAATTTTCGAGATTCATTGAAACAAGATATCTGAATATTTTCGATTTTGTATTCAAAATATTCTCCTCCAATTTCAATAAACTCGTTACAGCGATTCAACAGTGATTCAGATGCGTGTTCTAGCTTATTTTGTAGAATTGCCGCTAGTGCTGGTGTTGTTGCTGTTTTTATGGTCGAAATGTCATTAAAAAAAACATCCTTTCAATTTCAATTTTGGGAATAGAGAGAAATAGCACGGGGCCAAATCAGGTGAATACGGTTGGTCGGGGGGTGGGGGGGGGGGGGGCATCAAATACACCTATAAAGTAAGGTTTAGATTTCTATTTTCTTGTTTCCATCCTTGGTAATTATCATAGACTAGCATGTATCTGTCAGCGGACTGTTTGGGTAAGGTGTCAGTTTCTACTATCAATTGTGCTTCAGTTTCAAAGTTTTTATTAATTTCTTCTTCATCTGTCGATTCATCAGATGATATGTCCCTCATTTTATTTTTTATTTTTGTTACACTTCAGTCACTACTATTACATTCTAAATAATATCCACTCATTGCCACTAATAAACATTAGCAGAGAGCGGACAAATTTTGAATCTATTTTTCAATTATCTATTTTTTCAATTATTCGCCAGAACTTTTTTTTCAATTGTCTATAACTTCGTCAAAAATTGACCAATTTTAACAATGTTTAAACTTTTAAATATTTGTAATAATTTGTACTACCGAACACAGTTATAAAAAATTGCTTGTTGATTGTTATTAATTTTTTATTCAGCAATAAACAAAAATTGAAATTTTTTTTTAAAATTCAATATCTCGAAAAGTTTATTTTCTTTCTCTCTCAAACTTTTTTCGCATTAAAAAGACATCTTGAGTTTCAATTCTACTGAATCTCTAGTAGCTAAAACTTTTTGTTTCCGAGTTATGATTTTTTGAAATAAAAAGACGTTTTCTTCGTAAAAACGTGGACTGCACAATGAATATCAACTTTACTATGCGTCCTCACATTATCGCAAACTCTAATATGAATAATGGAAAAAGTAAATATCTCCTTTTCTGCAAGTTTTTTTTCTATGCATTGAAAATAAGAATGATCAAATTTTACATAATTTAAAAGTCAACTTATATTCAATTTTGTATTTATTACACTTATCAGATGAAATAGATTTTAATGTTGGAAAAAGTAGTAACATTATACTCTACTGGTGGCTTTCTCTCGAATTATTGAAAAATTAGTGTTCAACAAATCATTTACATTGATTCAACTATTTCGAATACAGAGAATGGAATTGCAGTAAGAGATATAATTTTCATTACTGATTAATAAATTACCTGCTCGATAGTTGTTGCTTCAGCCCTAAAAATTGATAAATGAATATTTGTGAAATGAACAAACACAGCAACATTAATTTATCGTAAATTTCGAAAGAAATATATCAGAATGATCTCGTACAATAATAAGCGTAGATATATATATCTAAACCTGATTCAGTGAACGGCCATTGATTCGCAGTAACTATTCACTGATGGCAGCAGCTATAAGTCTTTCACTGAGAATCAGTGAAATTCGTGCGGTTTTTTTTTCAAAATTTGAACGTTTATTTAAGAAAAACATGTACAATAGTATTATTCAAAGTATTGCCGATCTGAAGCTATGACTTTTTCCAATCTTTCTGGCAATTTGTGGATTCCATCCCAAAATAACTGCGCCGGCTTAGCGGCCAAGAATGAATCAAGCCAATTTTTGATACCCTATTCTGATGTGAACCGTATTCCAGTGAGGACGTTCTGCATCGACCGGGACAAATGGTAGTCAGAAGGGGCAAGGTCTGGGCTGTAAGGCGGGTGGGGTAAAACTTCCCATTCACTGTTTTCCAAATAGTTCTTAACCGGAATAGCAACATGGGGCCGAGCGTTGTCATGATGGAAAATTATTGTCTCGTGTCTGGTCGCATATTCCGGGCGTTTTTCGGCTATTGCTCTCTTCAAACGGATTAATTGTGTTCGGTAGCGTTCTCCATTGATGGTTTCACCCGGTTTTAGCAGCTCATAATACAGCACATCCTTCTGATCCCACCAAATACAGAGCTTTGCCGGTTTTGCCGTTGATTTGGCTGGTTGGCCGGGTTTTACATATCATTTTTTGCGCTTGGGGTTGTCGTAATGGATCCATTTTCCATCACCAGTAATAATCCGATGCAAAAATGACTTCTTTTTGTGGCGTTCCAGCAGCATTTCGGACATGCAAACCCGCCTTTCAACGTCTCTCGGTTTGAGTTCTTGTGAAATCCAATTTCCTTGCTTTTGAATGTATCCGGCTGCTTTTAAACGTTTTGAAATGGCTGCTTGAGTGACTCCCAAAGATTCTGCGAGCTCTTCTTGTGTTTGGCAACAATCTTCATCGAGTAATGCTTCCAGTTCTTCATCTTCAAACTTTTTTGGCTGCCCAGGACGTTCTTCGTCTTCTAAGCCAAAATCACCACTTTTAAATCGTGCAAACCACCTTTGGCACATTCGCTCAGCTAAAGCATGTTCACCATAAACTTCCACCAAAATACGATGAGTTTCGGCAGCAGTTTTCTTCATATCAAAGTAATATAGAACTCCCCGCAAAAACACTTTTTCAGGCACAAAGTTCGACATATTTGAGTGAAAAAAAATTATTGTTGTTAACGCTTTAAATGAATGACATATACTGAAAAAGACGCACAATGACAGTAGCTTTCCAACGCATGTTCAGAATATTGGAACGATGGAAAAATAATCAAGTTACGCCATCTCTTAGCAGACCGCACGAATTAAGTTATAGATCCAATATAAATATACTTTTTCTATTCGTTTCCATTTCTTTCCCACCATTCCATTTACTTTAAATATTAATCTCCAAATACATTCAAAAAAGGTTAATTTTTATTTATTTTGAATTGTAAAAAAAAAAATTATATTCAAACGTTAGATGGGAATCCGAATGAATTTCACTGTAAATACTTTACTAAGTTATTTAACACTTAATCTTTTAACCAAGTTTTAATAAACAAAATTCTATTTTCCTTATAGAATGTTTAAAATTAATATAAGATTTATTTGTTCATAAGTTATTTCTTTATAAAAGCACAAATTATAAAAATTAGATTATTAAAAACTTTCAAGCATTTCAATTCAGTTTTTAAATAATTTATTTAATTTTTCATTGGAAGAAATTGTATCTTAGACGATAGTTATTAAGTATGAATTTCCTCAGGGGCCTTTAAAAGTTTTATTCGTCACTGTCACACATCGGGGCACCTATAATACTTGACCCAGCTATGAATTCCTCACAAGCGCTGATATATTTTCCCAGTTAGTATATAAGGACAGATCAAACCTTTAGATTCAGAGAGAAGCGAGCGATATTTAGACATGTACCGGCGTATTATTATGAGTATTAGGTTTATGTATTCGTTGTGTTAGCATAGTGCGTATATATATCTTTCCTCCTGTAATCGAACGAGTTATGTGTACAATCATGTGTGTGCGAACCACACTATGGACGTACGTTTTCTAATGTTTTTATCAAACTGTACTCCATTCTAGCTTACGTTTTACTCAACTGTGAGATAAATTTTCACCATCAGTTCAATTATTTTTTATAAGACTGTACGTTAAATTCTCACTTTTTTTGGTTAAAAAAATCTCAATGTCTATTAAAAATTAGTAGAATTTATTTTACTCAACTGTAGGTGAAAATTTATTCAAATGTCCTTATGTCCCCGCTTTCCTCAACTCAGTCGAATAAATTTCACCAAATAATTTTCTCCGTGTATTTTCCAGATGACTCTAAAATGTCCATCTAAAGAGGACATGTTTTAAATTATTCAACATTATCAGCAATGAACCTACTTTAAAGGAAACTTGAAATTGGGAATATTGTTGAGGAGAAACACTGTATGTAGTTCGCAATTTGAGGCTGCATCTGTGATAAAAGAGCAACCAAATGCGAACCCCGGGAAATGCATTGGGGATTGGGAACCCCCAGACTGGAGGGGATTGACCCAGACACCCCCTCCAGTGCAGACAACTCTCTCCACTGGCTCTTCGTCGTTTCCAAAGAACCCTATCCCCTATCCTAGGGACGGGGAGGATAGGGCGCAAACCCCATCGGTTTGATAAAGGATTGCACCGCCTACGCGCGATGGATGTAGCATCATATTCCCTTAAAAAAGGAATAAAGGGAAACAAAAAAGTATACCACCTTGACGCAAATCTCTAGGCAAGTTAGCTTCTTTTCCTTTATTTTTCTCCTTCTCTTAGATTTACTGACCAATAATAAGCTCTCAAGTCAATGTATGAAAATACAACAAAAAAGGCTATCTTTCCAGTTTGGATGCTATTGTTTTGTTCTAAATTTCATCATTTAACCATGTAATCAAATTTAATTAATCAATAAATTACTTACTTTTGTTCTAATTACTTTATTATGGCTTAATATTGCAATGGGCACTTTCTTAATATAAATGGGTAGTTGTTTTTTATTAAACTCAATTAGTAACTGGATTATATAATGAGATGATTATAATGAATATATAATAAGTTGATTTTAGGGGATTTCTCAGTGAGTGAGACCTAAAACAATTGATTTTATGACTAGAAGTCAGTCAGTGATCAACTTAGTAGAACCAAATACTGACTAAAATCAAGAAGTTAATTGAATTATAATAGTTAATCAGCGAAAGCTCTAGAAATAATAAAAATTAAAGGCCATAAATCAAGTAGGTCACGTAACTTTGGAATTTTAAATTACATATCTTTAAGGATATTCGAAAATTAATGACTAAAATCAAATTTTTGGAGCAGAAAATCTTTGCTTTTTCAAAAGTATAGAAACATTATTTTAGTTTATAGTTTACAAACAATAAACTTATTCATTAAATTTGAATCGGTGAGATTTCACTGATGAAATAACTGGAAATATATTACGTTCTCACTGAAAAGTTAAAAATTTGAAAATATAAAAAAGATTGAAAACTAACTAAAAATTTTACTAAAATGAAAAAGTAACCTATTTTCACTATTTCATCAATGAAATCTTACTGATTTGAATTTAGAGTACAGATATATCAAATTCAATCGTTGTTTTTTTTCGTAATAAATGTTAATAAAATTTTTGCACCAGGGTAGTACTTCACAAACTGAATACTTATTTTCAACAAATTGAATTATATAGTTATATAGTTATATGTATATATTTACATATCATGTAGAAGTATTTTATTAAATAAGCGATCTTCTCTAAGAAATATTCAAAAGGTTTAACAATATTTGAAAAAGTTTCTTTAGAGTTTAAATGACAGTCGAGGAATTTAACAGAGAGAGGGTTTCAAAAAAAAATTTGTACATTATAGTTCAAAGTCTATCAGATTTTATATTATTTTTAACGAACCTTTATATTTCTTGCTAGAGATAATTTAAGAGAAGAGAAATCAAAGAATTTGGACACCTTGACTCATAAAATTTCGTCGACAGTCGCAGAAAACGAGAGATCCGCATGCACCGCGTATATATGAAGTATTTTATTTATATGATTACGATGCTTAATAAAATTTAAAACTCAAGTTTGAAGATTCCTAAATTTCAAATTCTTATGTCGCAATTAATGCAAATTAATTCAATATTTAAAGAATTTGAGAATCTTTCTGTGGATAAAAAGACGCTTTTGACTGCGCTGGGATTCGAGCCCAGGTCTTTAGATTGCCGGTCGACTGCTCTATAAAACTATCTAAATTTTAAAATTATTTTTTTGTGTTAACAAAACATTCTGCTATATCAATAAAATTTTGGTTATTTAAAAAAAATGTTTTTTTAGGACAAAACGTGGTAAAAACATGGTAAAAAGTGGTCCACGTGATATATAGGCGACCCCCTAGTTAAAAAAGTCGCTTAAAAATGATTTCGGGAAAAAAGAAAAGCAGACGTCTCGAGTGTAAAAAATGCAGCGAAAATGTTGGGGCGCATAAAAGGATTGAAGGGTGGCTCTTTAGGAAGTTCTTTCATCATAACGAGAATCTCGGCAGTTCCGTGCGAAGATACCCCACCTTGATAATAGTGAAGTGAGAAAAAAAGAGGAGGAAGGTAATATGGAAGGGCGCCTGTTTGTAGGTCTAAAGGAGGGGAATGCTGTGTAGGAAAGAAGGAAGGACAGAGAGTGAGAGAGAGTTATCGAAGAGAGGAGGAAGAAGGAGGGGTAGTGGCCGTGATGTTGCTGACCCGACGACCGCTGTAACCTTGCGTCCCGACGCCTCGCGTCCAGATTAAACTTGATCTCGCGGATTGTACCAAGAAGCTCTTTAGCTGCAAGCCTGGATCAATTACTATACATCTATAATCTCAATGCATATGGGACTGACATTAATCATTTATTTTCTTTTGAATCTACACGAAGAAATGTAATAGTTTAAATAGAAAAATACTGAAAAATCAAATCAATAAAACTATAATACATTTGAATGAAGTAATATTTGTTTTTGAAATAACCAGCTGTATATATTCCGGTTTTCATAGATTTTCAATATCTTTTTATTATCTGTATGACTTCTTAAATTTTAAATACACACTCTAAAAACAGACTATTGACTGCCAAACGATTCCTTTCACTGTTAAAGGATTTAATATTTATAACTGGCATAAGAGGAAATCCTTTAACAGTTAAGGGGGGAACCTGGTTTAGAGGGTAAAAAAATCAATTTTTTGAAAGTCATCTCACTTTTGGCTCAAAATGAGTTTTACGAAGAAGTTAGAGGACTAATGTATGGAGCAGGAATAGCAGACTAGCATTTGGTGTTGGTGAGTTTGAAATATATACAATTAACTTTTCACTGCAAAAAGAAGTGTCTTACCTGGTATCTTACTGTAAGATATAAGATGGGAATTTGCCATCTTCTGTCTTGAAATAAGATGTTTCACGAAGTATCTTATTCAAAATTAAGACGACTTACGTATTTTGATACAAATAAAGATTTAATTTCCGTCTTATAAAATAAGATACTTGATTGAGTTAGATAATGTGTTTTAGTTTAAGATGTTTAGAATGTCATAAGATGGTTCTGGCATAAGATGTTTCTGAATTGTAAGATATAGCAGGTCAATAAGTTAGCAAAAACTAAGACGCGTAAAGTGTCAAAGAAGTATTGGTCGAAAGATAGAATCTCTCATAGGGTTATAGTTACTGTTCATAACCTCAAGAAATGGAGCGTTTTGACTGTTCCATGTTTTTCTTCTGTGGTGTAATATCAACTCATTTAGAGGAATATATTGTTCATTTTCATCGACACGATTCTTTATTCAAACTTTACATATGACGGATGTGGAGCTACATGTAAAAAGTGTAAATCGTATCAGCAACACGTGACTCGATATCAGGTATACCTTCTGTTTTAACGTATTGGATACGTTTGGTCAGTCGCTTGTCTCCTTTTCCAATAGAACATTTACTTGAATTAATTGTTTTAAGGACGTTCTCTTGCCCGTAGATGTGCTCATCCTACTCTATCATAGGTAGTGAGATTACTGTTAAGCTTTCTAACCGAATGAGTTGAGCACCGTTTATGCGCAAAAGTAACAAAATGTGTCTTCTGCGTCGATTTGTGCGATTTGGCAACACCGCTTTCCTGTCTTTCTCATATCGACTCGAAAGCATATGATGTGAGAGAGATTATATTATGAGTTTAGAGACAGTTTGTAAATACTAATAAGATGTCTAATAAATTTCTCAACAAAAATGCATTTTTTATTTCACAAAAATCAGCTGCTCGTAAAAACAAAGCTCTGGAAGCAATGTAAAATGTAAGCGTACGCGCTCGCTGTTGATGTGATGTTGCCAAGTCCCCATATTTGCTTCAGCAAGCCAGCTAAGAATTTGTGCAACTGCGAGTTTCAACAACGTATATCTTTAAAAGTAGTGCCGGCACACGTATTTTTTATGATGGCATACGATTCCTTATAATCTCTAGTATAACATACTAGTTTTCCAAAAAAATCTAAAGAAAATTGTGCTTTTAATGTAAAGGAAGGTATCGCGAAACTGAACTACGCCTATCTAACACGTGTTAAGAGATTCAACTTTAGAACATAATTTCTCGATTTTAAGTACCGGTCTTGATGATAATCTTTTTACCGCTTTGTAGATCATGGTTAAAAGTACTTATTTACGAAGTTTGAAAGAAATCTAAAGAAAAGTGATTTTCAAGAGAACGTCCTTAAAAGTGCGTACAGCCATGTAAGCCATCACATGTGTAGCAGACACCGGTATGCTGTAAGCTTTTTTTCACAGTGTAGAGGTTATAGGAATAATAAACTGTCGGTAACTTAAGTAATCTGTGTTACCGATGGCTCAACTTAAGATATTTTACGTGTATTCAAATAAGATGTTTTAAGCAACTTAAAAGTAACTACCGAAACATCTTAGATATGACTACACAAGTATCTTAAATTAAGACACTTCTTTTTGCAGTGTTGGAAAAATCTTTGAACGCGATTTTCTCGAAACAGCGTTTTCCTGCACTGCGTACACGATTAAGAATGTTGTAATTGCCGCATTTTTATAAGTGATAGCTCTTTTTAGAGCGTAAAGTGTAAGCTTCTATGAGAACCTAAAAAATAACATAAAATTTTTTTTTTAATAACTATTTTTTGTTAATTATCTCAAAATTTCGTCAGTAAAACGCGAATTTTTTTTAAACACTCATAAAATTTGCAATTTTTAACATTTCAATAAATTTCTTAGGTTTAAATAGAAGATAAACTCCTAAAGTGCAAAAAAAATTTTGGTTTTAATGTTTCAGATAAAAAGGACGATCGCTATCATGTACGCAGTGGAGAATCTTCAAGCGAGTAGTGGCCCAAACAAATACGAATTTTTATTGCTAAACATTATCGAATAAAATAAAAATAAATTTTTTCAGCAAGATTTGTGTATCTACGACCTACTTCAACAGTACTTGAAACATTTCATAAGTTAGGCAGCCTAAAAAACTGTGCCGAATATCATGCAATTTTCGGCGTTCTAAACCAGGTTCCCCCCTTAAAGGATTGTTGTTTCAAATGCTGTTAATTTACCTTCAAAGTATTCCTTTTGGTCTGGAAATGAAATCCTTTGTCCTACAAAGGAAATATAATTTCGAGGATAAAAGAAACAAAATTGTATGATATAACCTAGTAAGAAATGTACACAAGCCCAACTTTCACAAATTCCAATATTAAAACGATTATTTTTAATTTCATACGATGTTGTTGTTAATAATTGGCTTTAGGGTCCAGAAATGATAACTCAGGAAGTTATATACTTTCAAACGTTTCGACTCTAATCGGAGTCCTCATCAGTGATCTTTATTTCTAAAATATCAAAACATTGAATAAGATATTGCACACATGAGCCCTATTTTGGGATAAACTTTGGTAACGTGAAAAATGTAAAAACTATATATAAAATTATAAAGTATACTTAGAAAATTTACATAAAATTGTACAGAAAACATCGATAAATTACCCAAAAAATTTTTCCATAGGAATAACAATAAAATTCTAGCCCATAACTCTGAGATACATCAAATAAAGAAGTAGTATATGTTTGTGTCTAAATGTTACAGAAGATATACACAGAGAGAAATTCCTGGTTACAGTAACCTGATGAATATTGTTAAATTTGTCTTTGACCACATTTTCAGGTCAGAACTGAGTTTGGAAGAGTTGTACTGGTGTCCAATTTTTCTGGGTACAGGAACCAGAATTATTAATCACAGTGACCTGTGAGTTAGTCAAAGCGTTAAATGATTCTTTTTTTTTCTGGTTCCAATAACCACATTTTCTATTTACGAAAACCATATTTTCTGGTTTCAATAAACTTAAATTTGCTTGTTCGTGTGTCTTATAGATTATTAAATAAATAAATATTTCATTAAATTTTGTATAATAATTTTTATAGAATAAATGTAGTTTAAAATACTTATTTTTTTATTCAAGAAACTCATACTGCTTATGTCACTATATGTTTTACAACGGAAAAGAATAATTGTGGTGCCAACATAATACAACGTAGATTTAGATGAAGGAAGAAATTGAAAAAATTGTTGAAAAGGTGATGATACATGCTTCATAGTATTTTTTTTGTGCCAGAATTATTCTCTCCCGTTGTAGAAAATGTAGTGAAATAAGCAGTGTGATTTTACATTCATACAAAACAACCATTGACAACTGAACTTAATATGAAGTTAGCTGCAGACTAGCGCGTGATAAATCGAGATAAATCGAACCTTACTGCCTCCAAACCAGCCCCCGGAATCTCTGGAGTTGAAAATGTCACAGATGTTGACTGTTGGCCACCGTGGCGCTGGCTGTTCATGAGGCCGACCTTATACAGATTAGCATTATAGAACATTGAAATTTCACGTTTTTTATGAAAAATTGGTGTCTGAAGTGCTTTTGTGTGCTTTTTAGGTAAATTGGAATGGTTTTAACAGTCGGTGATATAAAAATTTAAGTGAAAATGCGGAAATTTGTTGCTGTAGGTTGCAAAACAGGCTACACGTAATGCTCTGAAAAAGTGCATTGTTTTGTGGTTTATTTATCATGAGCGCCTTTAACTTATTAAAATTTAATCTATACTAAATTTAAAATGCTTTGAATAATAAAATCAAAAAAACCTGACTGACTGAACTTAAGGTATTATAGATAGGGATGGGCGATCTTCAAAAAAAAGAATTGATTCTGAAATTATTGATTCAATTTGATCGATTAATCGGTTAAAAAGATCAATTTTTGAATCGATCTTCAAAAATCGATACATTTTTCTGAAAATGATAAATTTCTGTAAAATAACCTTTTTTTAAAATGTTTTATAACAATTGGAGATATAATTGTCACTTGCATATTTTGTGAATTCAAATTATCAAAATAAAAAGTGTTTATATAAATAAAAAAGGAAATTAGGCTTAAAAAGCACACTATATTTGCGAATCAGGAACGTTTTTTATTTTTTAAAATTGCACAATTTCTAAAGCAATGCGTATTATTAGTGATAAAGTTTCTGACATAAATATGAAGTATTACTATAAAGTTTATAATATTAATATACTTTGAACTTTGCATATCACTTAAAGTATTATTTATGATAAAATTTCTGGCATAAATATGAAGTATTATTATAAAGTTTATAATATTAATATACTTTGTATATCACATTAAGGATATTCTCGTGGTCGACCCCTTGATCTCACTTTTAAACTAAAAAACAGTTCATAGGAACAGTTCATAGAAATAGGAAACAGGAAAAAAGAAAGGAGAATCGTTCGTAAAGATCGAAAAAAAATATCAATCCAACCGATTAATCGAGTAAAAAAGATCGATCTCCGTAGAATCGAATCGAGATCGCCCATCCCTAATTATAGATAAAATACACATAATAAAGTATGTGCATATGAGATCTAAATATCCATTATATTATTATGAAATATAGTATATTATGTTGATTATTATTTATTACAAACATCTTTGTTCTTAGTGTTTTCAAATACTTATAAAGGAATTTTATAAATTCTTTATATTTGTTACTTTTTCAAATGTACGTTCATTCCTTATGTGAAAGTTTTGTTCATAAAAATGTAATTTTTTCAATTACTGAGAAGTTTTAAAATATAAAATACAAAATGTCCTATAATAAAATCTAATTTTTCTAACAAAATCAAGATGATATAATTAATACCCGTATTATAATTCAATTTGATGAAATTCCAATAGCCAATTTTTCTATTATAATATGTAAGACTGATATAATATCAGTAATATTGATAATATAAATAAATATTGTATTTTTATTTAATAATCACAATGTAAATATTAATGTTAAAACGAAGATAACAGAACTTTGATTTCAATTTCCAGCCAGAATTACAAAGACAATTTTCGCCCAAATTTTAAGCATATTACCCTTTATATCAGTAAAAATTGCTTTAAATAATATTTAAAACTTTCTAATTTAATGTGTTGTAAAAAAAAATATGATCAAGTAGTTTTTATCCCCAAAAATTTAATTTTTATGCATTTTTCCCATGCATTAAAATGAATTCAGGCCTCATGAACAATCAGCGCCCCTAGCGGCCACGGTCAATTCTTGTGACATTTTCGTTTCGCGGATTACGTGCATTCTGGCTAAGATGCAGGGGGCTGCTCCAAACCACTACAATTTTCAGGTGCTTAAAGGCATTTTTAACTGCGGCGTGTGGTTACTGTAACCAGAAATAGGAAATCGTATTGAATCTGGTTATTGCAACCAGTTTTCAGGTTATTGTTACGAGATCGTTTGTCACCCAGACTGTGCTTTGTAGTACTAGTGACCATATTCAATTCAACCAGATTTTTCTGGTTAATGTAAGCACGACTTATTTCTCTCTGTGTAGATGCTATATTACATATATAGTATAAAATTACAAAGGGTTATTTATGATAATTGGCTTGGAATTGCTAATACGAATTCTACACTGTTAGAAATTTCTACCGCAATTACACAGAACATGTGACCGTAACTTTATGCAGCTGCAGCCTCACAAAATTAAGAAAGAATTACCGAAAATTCTGTTACTTTTGAGTTGAAATTATGGAAAAAAAATTACAATTTTACCGTTACGTGCAGCTGAAAATTCAACCACATGTAACTGAAACTCAGTTTTAGCTACGCAATTTTCTGATGGATTTGAATAAGTTTGTTACAGTTTTGTAGTTTTGAGATATATTTTATGAAAATTCAGTTGAGCTCCATAATGTTAATGAAAATTTAGAACATTCAGTACATTTTCAAATCAGTCAAAATTCCACCGAGTGAATCAGTGATTTGCCTGTTCACTGATTCATCAGTGAAAACCCCCTCCACCGTTTAATGCTTCGATTGTCAGAAGCAATGAAAAATGAGATTATGCGGATAAAAATAGTTTGTTTTGGTATACGAACGTTCCAAAATTTTTACTTCGCACTCTGGGATACCTAATATTTTAAAGAAATCCATTTCCTTGACTCATCCACGTTAGATAACACAGGTCTACATGATTTTGTTATGGAGTAGCTGAGGTACATTTCCGAAGTAATTTTTGGCGTAGAAATCGAATCCGGGCTCAGGTTTTCGAGTAATCCTAACCTAAAAGTTTTATTTTAGGTTTATCACGTCAAGTTTTCGAGTAATTCTAACCTAAAAAAAAACTTTTAGGTTGGGATTACTCGAAAACCTGACATGAAGGATCAATTCTGAGCCCGGATTCGGTTTCTGCGCCAAAAATTACTTCAGAAATGACTATCGGTATTTCTATAACAATCACAACCTCATATTTTGTAGACCTGTGTAATCGTTAGATAATTGCGCAATAGAAAAACTACTCACGCAAATTCACTGTTAAGCACTAGACGATGTACACTCACTGATGTGCAGGCGCACTTCGTCTAATAGCCTACAAATGTAATCCTTTAATAATTAAAGGATTTATTTTCAGTCAAAAGAAATCGTTTATCGGTAAAACTATTTTCATTTTGCGTTTTAAATATGAGTTTTTTAATATTGAAACAAAGATTCGTTTCACGGAAAGACAAGGACAGAAGACAAAAGAAATCTGTTAATTTTAATGGATGCGTTCTGAAAGGGACGTAATTTCACTATCTCAATACACTTTTTTTTAGACTGCAGTAGACTTTCGTTAACTATAGACTACAGCTAGTTTTCATATAATTTGTTAATTAAAGATCATTTTAGTTTACGATAAAAATGCAAGACAATTTTTTGTCATAAAATAATTCAAAATATTATTAAAAAATAGTGGTCATGGAAAAACATTAAAAACTAATTTTTTTTATAAAAAAAGGTAATTGAAAATTAAAGGACCAATTTTTTGAAAATGTACCCTACACTTTTGAATTCAGGTGATAAAAAAAAACATACGTATAGGTATAGTGATACAAAATTTTTAAACTGCAATAGAAATTTATTTTATCGCGCTCTATTCGACTGTGTCTTCAGATTTTCAATTATAATTTCATGTTATTGACATTTTGTTGGAATGGGATACCAAGAAAACGTTTTTAAAAATCATACAGAGCATGATTTTCAAAAATTTTATAGTTTTCAAACAACTTACTCTTGTATTTGTATGGACGGCTAAGCAGAAAGTAAATAAAGAAGTTTTTAATTTTTTTAGGATGTTTGAAGCGACTTCCTTCGAATTTTAAGATACAAATACTAGCGTTACCGAGTGGAGTGGATTACATCTTAAAATGCAGAATAATTAGAATTAGCACAGAAAGAAAAGAGCTGCGCAGTTACAAATGGCGCAACATTTAGGCTGTCAGTAGGGTAACCAAAATAGGGGATTGTTAAATCCAACGAGGTCCTACTGTATTAAAATTTCCTGTTTTTGAACAGAAGCACCTAAGATTTTTTACATATGAAACTGATTCGATACATGTCTTTTACTCTAGTATCCGCTTTATTAGCCGGTTCGCTAGGGAAATAATGGAAATGCGTAAAAATACTGAGACTTAAACTTACGAACTTTTTAGTAAGGACGCATAAATGTCTTTTGGTGTGAAAACACTGACTTGAAGAATAAAATGTTTTACGGATAAAATAAAAAATATATAGTAGCCCGTAAATTATTTACGCACCAGGTTAACAACTGTATTGTACAAGATACCTTCACTCTTTTCTTTATTTCTATTATATCCAGACAAATCGTGGACATATATGCTTCTTTTCAAAATAAATTAGTCATGTTTTTCCTGACTCAGGATAAAGATTCATCGATTTGAACTAAAAATATATTTATCTTGAATTAAAATAGTTATTTGCTCTCAACGAAATATGCGTTTGAAGTCAAATTTGGTTAATGAAGAATTGGACAGATAATCGGAAGAAATTATAAATTCCCTTTAAATATTTACTGCAATTATAAAAATTTATGACCGGATAGATCTATCTTAGTGCGTTTTATTTGATTCTAGAAATTTTAAACTCGGTATCGCATTTTCCATGGAAATGGAATTACAGGAACTGAAATGACGGTAAGGTAGGGATCTTTTGGTGATTCATAGCCTTAAAAACAATTAATTCATATAAAATCAAAGTACTTGCGGGGGTAACACTCACTTCCGAGCTGAAAATATTTCGAACAAATTTCGTGAGGGATTCCACGCGAAATTTACGTAGGAACCACGTGGAATCCGCCTACATTCCTGCCGAATTCCGCTATATGAATTCGGGCGGAGTTTTGAAACCCAATTTTGGGTGAAGTTCAGGTGAATTTCAGGCGAAGTTCGAAAAAAATTCGATAAGATTCCCAAGTGATGCCTGAAATTCGCCCGTTATTCGGTTTCAAAACGCCGCGCGTATTCATAGCAGAATTTCACACGAATACAGGCGGATTTCACGTGGTTTCTACGTGAATTTAGCGCCTAATTCCTTACGATATTCGCTCAAAATATTTTCAGCTGGATTCATTTACTTTTTTTGAGCTTTGGAACTTATTAACATAAAATAAAACTATAACTATAATAAAAATTCGTTTCAACGAATATGATGGAACAATTAATTACACAAACGCTTTTTAAAAATACGGAAAAACAGTTCCTTAAATAAGAAATCTATTTTATTAATATTTTAGCCTGCGGTAAAAGTACAAATAACACTTTTTATTTGATTTAAGTAAATTTAACTGATTTTGGATACATTTTCAGAAAATTAAAATTAAACATGCTAAAGAATCTGTACGTATTTCTAGTCGCAATATTTCATAACTATAGTTAAAATTGATTTTGCAAGTGAATATATGCCAATAATTTACAAAAAAATTTCTTAACCTCTATAAACTGCAGTTTACACACAAAATATATTTATCTTCTAGGAATAATACATTTCTGTTATTAACTTACGAATAGAACGGAAAGTATCATTGATTAGTGCTCTATACAGATGACAATAGGCGAAATCGACTAAATTTGACTAAATGTACAAGAAACTGAATCAAGTGAAAGTTTTAAATCCTAACCGACTGAATTTTCGAAACATAATTGTAAGACCCACCTTGGTCTATTATATGCATACAGGCATAAAAATAAATAAAATTTGGGCATAAATATGTTAATTAGGTTATCATTAATCATTCACGTATAAAAAGACGAAAAAATGTAAATAAAATATGTATAGCTGTGAACAACTATCTACATCGGCAATATTTAAAATTTTAACGACTATTACGGGCATTTAAATAGACTTTGATTGAACTTTCGATTTCTAAATTATGTAAAAAAATGTTTCCATCTTAGAAGTAAATTAATATTAAATTTTATTAAATTGTTTATTATTTTAAATAAATAATTTTTTTAATTAATAAATAAATTTCTCCAGAGGGCATATCTGCCCTCTGGAGAGTCTATATCATAGATCATACGTCTATATCATAGACGTGACTTTACCCAATAATTTTCGTGCTTCCCATTCTTAAATTATTAACTCGAATGAATTTTTCATAGCAGTTAAACATACCTTGATCTCTCTTACGTTTATCTGCTATGAAAAACCCATTTGAGTTATTAATTCATGTAAGAGAAGGAGGAAAAGTATTGGATAAAATCATGTCACTGACATGCCCTTAACCAATTGTTTTTACCAAAACCTTAATTTAGATTGAATACAATATTTTTAAATCTTTTGAAAAATACATATAACTATAAATAAAATAAATATAAAATAAATATAAAACTGTCGAATGAAGCATATGGGATAATTAAAAATTTTAGTAATCCATTAAAATTGTGTAAATTTAATGAAAACGCCAAAAAGTTACACTTAAGTATATACATACAAAATTGTGTTCTCTCCTATTACATTCTCCTACAAAAAACAATGCTATATGATAGCTGGGGATTATAATCGACATAATATTATATGTATACAGTTACAAAACGTGTAAAATTATCAAAGATTTAATAATCTTGCGCAAAATGTTGTAATCTTGTGCACATTCTCGAAAGTCTTTGACATATATATTGATACATATATATAGTGTACTTTTCCAAACAAAACCGTACTTTTTTCAATCAAAACCGAACATAATCTAATGTTATAAATTTTCATTATCAAAGGTTTATTATGAAATTATTTCTAGAAAAATATCTTTACTATGTGTTCGCATCAACAATATCGAGTATAAAGCTTCAACATCTTATATCGAGAAGTTCTCGCGCCAAATGTAGTACAAAATTTATAAATGTGTATTGTATTTTTTTGCTTATTTTCACTTTTTTCACATTAGCTATTCGTATAACAATTGACATATTTGCGTAACTAAATAAACATAATCACGCAAACGAGTTACGTGTCTTAACAATTTATCCATTGAGGATCTTTGTTTAATAATAAGTTCTTAAAGAACAAAATAAGAAATGGAGTAAATAGTTATTGGTAAGAAACTAAACTAATAAATCTTATTCGCGAATAGATAGCAAAATATTTTGCCGTAAGTAGCACATTATGTATGTCATAGCATTCATATTTCACGTCAATCCCCAGCTTCTTGGCCAAGAAATCAAGGTTCCCCAAGAAAATATTTCAGGTTATCGTTACAACTATTACAAGCTTATGTTCCCAAATTATATGCTGCGATAGATATTTAACGCGAATTTCCCGATTCGTGGATTCTTTTTACTCGAAAAGTGTAAAACATATAAATAAACTGGACTTAAATGTCAGTATTAACGCGTAGAATGAGCTAGCATTTAAGGAGTATAACAAATGTTTTAGGTACATCGTTATAAATACATTATTTATAATAGGCGAAGGCATAATGTTACATTATTTACAGGAAAATCTTTCATCTGAACCTGCCAGTATTTTTGCAATCCGTAAAAAAGAACAACCTTCGTATTCTATTTCTGTTAATGCTTATTTGAATTAAACATTTTTTTGTAAGTATAATTTTTAACACATGAATATTTTTTAAATAGTATTTAAAGTAAAATAATGATTGCGCGGTAAAAAATATTCAGCTGAGTATTTAAAACAACTCAGCATTGGAAATAAACAATGTAAGTACAGGAAATACAACCTGAAGGTTTTTCATTGACTAAGAATTAACTAGAATTCACGAATGATCATGATACAATTCTCATGAATGATCGAAAAAAGCGTTAAAAAATTATTTTAACGTGCACTAACGAGTAAAAATATTGCACAGTACGTAACACATCTATATACACTGGCTATCATGCCAACAGTTATCATACTTGCAAATTAGTCTATATTGATTTTCCTTTAATCGGACTTTACAGCAGACGGAATTATATCAAAATGATTGGCCCTTTTGAGATACCATTGTTAAGATGTTAAGAAAATAATTAGAAAATCAGACTTTTTACTGGCAGCGCAAAATGAATGGAGCGTAGATATAAAAATCATTTACTCGAGATAAACATATACCTTCGGAGATCTTATATATAAT
The DNA here is from genome assembly GCA_030998225.1 of Diplolepis rosae. Taxonomy (NCBI): domain Eukaryota; kingdom Metazoa; phylum Arthropoda; class Insecta; order Hymenoptera; family Diplolepididae; genus Diplolepis; species Diplolepis rosae. Next base: position 23,346,474 of record JAPYXD010000723.1, on the reverse strand, counting down.
TCACAAATACGCACGTAACATTTTCACACAGCCTTGCATTTACACTTGACTCGCGTATCTATTACTGGACTATACCCAGCTGGGGGAATAATTATCGTAATTCAATTGCAAACGTTGATTTATACAAGAGGTGGCTCTATTTCTGGTACTACCTCTTCTAACGTTGCGGGCTCCGCGTATCCTCGAGCAATTAATTCGTCTGCTAGGGATATAACCTGAAAAAAAAATGTAATTAAATCAATTCGCAGGTAAATTTAATAAATTTAAATATATCTATATTGGAAATATTTTGACTTACCCCATGCTTATGTATATTAAGATATAAACTTATGTATGTACGAGAGTCAATGTATCCTTCAATTTGTGCTTGGCCGACTATTCCGCCACAAATTTGAGCTACCAAGTCATATGCCTCCTGTTGCCACGTCCCTGAAAAATCAAGAATCATACAATATTAATGTACATCAATATTCATTAAATGAAGGCAAGTCCAGAATATAAATAATTTTTTATTGTTATTTTTTGACTACCATACCATTAACTGGTCGAATATTTGCTAAGAATACTTCAATGGCTTGGAACGGCAAAGTAAGATAATCTGATCTTATTTTCCTCATTTCAGCATTGCTGAATGTCCAGTAACCTCCGTGGTCTACAAGGCGAACTAAATGCTGTTCTCCTTTTGGGTCTGGATTCTCAACGTAAACTCTCACCCACCTATTGTATAATTTTGCTACAAAGATCATACCTCCTGCAAAAAGTAAAATTTATATATATTGTGGACGTGAAAAACACATTGTTATCTATATTTTGTTATATTTTTATCAAAAAATATCAAAAACCTATAATATTCCTGAATCACAGAGATGCAACAGAATTTTCATGCAAGAAAAATTGAAAAAAAAATTATTATTATTATTATATTATATTATTATAAATGACGTGCAATCAGATAAGTTATTTCTCTGTTAAAAATGAGACATAAACAATTAATTGCGAATATAAATAAGGAGTCTTATCACGAATACTCATGCCAATTTCCAATTAATTTAGACTTTTAATTGAGTATTTTCACTTCACTTCATCACTTCAAACGTTATAAGTGATTAAATGAAACTTACTGCTAAGTTCTTCAGGAACTGAAGGTGATTCAGTGGAATCATATAACTGAGTAATATTCTCATCTAAAATTCTAAGTGAAGGATATGTTGGATGTGTTGGAAGATGTATAAAAAGACGATTCGGTTTGACTATATAACACACTAACACATCGTTGTTTACACCCTCGACTAAAGATAGGTGCATCAACTCTGAAACCCAAGGAATCTCTTGAGTTTTTGAGCTTGAAGCCTGCTCTAGAGTTAAATGAGGATATTTCTTCTCTGGGAACTTTTGTCTTATGAGATTTAGAGCTATGTTAATTCCTTCTGGAGAACCTTCTATGACACACAATTTACGATCTTTCGTACACGGGAAGCGCTTAATTCCAATTTTTACGTCCGCTTTGACTCGTATAATTTGTAAGAAAGAACCCTTTTGGCCGATCAGCTTTCCAACCAAATTTAGAGGCACAGCAAACTCATAAGAAATGCGAATATTGTTGTTCTTGTGTCCTTTAATACTCCCACCTATAAACAACATTTGTGATTTCAATATAAAGACAGAAACAGATAGTAAGTAAATAAATAGAAATAAATTTATATTAAAAAAAAAAAAATAATAATACTATTGAAATATACCTTTTCCACTGTCTGTGCTTCCTTCGCTCCTGGCTTCATCTATAAGGCTTCCATCTAAAACTCCAGAAACTGGACTATGATTGGCTGAATCGCGTTCAGAAAGTGTCTGATTCTTTGATTCGCTAGTGTTTAAATTGCTGATTGATTTTTCACGGCTTTCAAGTACTTCTACGTTAAAAATATTCATTTCTTTTTTAGGTGTGACTTCTTTCACTTCACTTGAATACATTGTGCTGTGCATGTGATCTTCCTCGATAATATTGTCACAGACTTTTGATAATTTAGAGTCACTATCAATGTTAGTATTGTCACAGGAAGAGGTGTTCGTGTTTTCAAACATTACTTCGAAAAATCTTGATTTAGGGTTGCTTCCTAATTTTATTTTTTGCGGTTCTGGAATGAATTCCTCGTCCTCGTACCAGAGTATATGTTCTTCAGCGGATTTCACGGATTTCATAGGAATAGGTTGCGATGCTGGCGGCTTCCTTCCAGGAATGTCTAAGCTTCTACTGACTCTTTGAGAACTGCAAATTTCATTGTCTGTGGTAGGACACGATTTGGGGAGAGTTGAAAAATTGTCTATCTGGATGCTAGATTCGCTGATACTTTTCCTTTTCGTTGATTTGATGTTATTCTGGTTACTGTCACTATTCAATTTTGAGTTCCCACCAGGATCAACTCGGTCCACGCGTCGACGTTTGTACCAAAAAAGTCCAAGTATTATTGCCAGGGTGGGAAAGCTCCACTTTACCAGTTGTAGGCGTGTAGATGACATTGAGTAAGTCCACGATTGCAACTGTCTCTAGAATATTCTGTAATCTGCAATATAAAAAACGTAATGGATATTAAAACCAATTCATGTACACATGATTTATGTATTAAATAAACAATAAATTTGGTATCTAAGAAGATTGGAAAAATAATGTTAAAGTTATCAGAATTCTATAATTTCATTCATAAAATCAAATAAACTCAAGGACTTCAGATTTAAGAATTTTGAAACAGTTTTACTGAACTTAGAAATCAAGTTAGAAATCTTTTACAATGCTTCGGAATTTTGGGTATAGTGAAAGTGAATATTAAATAGATTCGAATAATTTTTGCAACGTTTTCTTCTCTAAAAAAGACTATAAATTAATTGAAAATATTGATAAACAATATTTGTTTTTATCTAAAATATTGTTCGTCCTTGAAAAAATGTTGCGAACTTTTGATATGTAATTTTAGTGCAAATTTAAAATATTCTGAATAATTTTACACACAATATCTTTTTATTAAAATTATTTAATAAAAACTAAAACAATATTTTTGCGATTGAGTAATTTTTTTTAAGGAAAATTCCTTTCTACAGATAACAAACTGGCCATGTAGGTAAAAAAATTTCGAGAAGTCTCTACCCGTACCACGTAAGTCTTATCATCAGCTCATTACTCACATATTTCAATCTCCGTACTTTCAATGCCATTGTTTTTAAAAAGATTAAATCCCTATTATTGATTTCTGAATGTTACTGAAAGTTTAAAACACAATTTCACACATTTATGAAACATTAAATTGTGAAGAGAAATATTAACCGGTGTCTGTTGAACACGTGGAGGTTATTCTTTAGAGTGACTGACTCGTAGGTAATGCCATCTGCCAGAACCTCGAGATGAACCATAGTGGTTACCTAGATTACATCGGGCGCGATTTCGCACTGATAACTCCTCAAAACCGCTCTCAATGGTTTTTTCTTTTTAGCGCCGCCTACAATAGCTAGACGGGAAATTGAAGGGCATTAACTCTGCGCCAACGTTTTAAAACCAACTCCCAAGCTCCTTATATGATTTACAATAAGAAAATAAAAACACTCAAATTGGTAAAATTGTCATACATTTTCAACGAAAGTCACTTGTTAGAAGTCCAATGATATACTTATTCAAAATGCAATTTCTTTTGGTTTAATAGAATAAAAAATGAAAAAAGAGACAATTCTATAATTTCTAATAATTTCTAAAAATATAAAAATTATATTAAATTAGAAAGTTTATTCTATGAAAAGAGCATATAATTTGTATGCACAAGTTACGTAGTATGGAATGATAATACATATCGTAAGACAATATGTAATAACTAGATTCGATATTAACAATTGTAAATGTAATTGAATAGGTGATATGAAAGTGTAGAATCAAAATTGATTAGTGATATGTCAAGAACAAAATTTTTCCTTTAATCAATATAATCAAATGTTCGATTTTTATTTCAAATCAGAATTATACTAAATTAAGGGCATGTGATACTTGAAAAAAACTAGAAAGTTCATGGTAACAATTTGGTTTAGTTTCTACATGTTTGTGGTCAAAATACAAAAAAATTTTTTCCTAAAATTTGGCAAATGTTAGAGAAGATAAAAACGAACGTAGATAGACTACTTTTTGTTTTGGCGGTGAAAACCAATGTTCCGATATATTTAGAAAAAATTGAATTTTTTTTAAATTTCGCATCCAAAAGTAGTCTATCTACGTTGTAGAAACCTGAAATCAATAAAATTTGCTAGTTTCCGAAGTATTACATACCCTTAAGAATAATATTTTTTTCAATTTTAAAGAATTTGAAATCTTTCTGTAGAAAAAAAAGACGTATTCGACCGCGCTGGGATTCGAGCCCAGGTCCGACAATCGAAAGACCTGGGCTCTAATCCCAGCGCGGTCGAAAACGTCTTATTTTCCACAGAAAGATTTCAAATTCTTTGAAATTCAATTTATTAGCATTATGTGCGATATAATAGTTTGAAATTGTCTACGAGGACACCTGTCGGCAACATTTCCGATCTGATACGCGACTAGTGATTCTCCGATAATGTAGGCAGTAGCAAAAATTTCAAACTCAACTAATTAATTTGAAATAATATTTTTATCACATCAAATTCAAAATAATTCATTAATTCAATCTTGAGTAATATAAAAAATTTGTTTTTAATTAAATATTAAACATATATCAAATAAGAATTACAAAATCCCTATATGATGTATACTGCGTTCTACTTTTGTTTTTTACATTCTCATCATGGATGAGAAGGTATTGGTTTTATGTGAAAAATGACTTTCGAAATTTTCATCAAATCTTTACGTTTTGAGACCCCCTGAGTCAGAAAAAATGGTTTTTACGAAAGTGTCTGTCTGTCTGTCTGTAGGTCGTGTGCGGCATAACTCTCGATAGAATTATCAGATTGAATTGAGCTTTGGTACACTTTATCGGAGCCGAAAAAGTAATGACAAGTTCGTTAACCAGCCACATCCAATCAAAATTGAGGGATGGAGCACTACTTTTGTGTTTTTGAAAATAATTTTTTGAAAAAATCAAAAATTCCAATCCTGGTTTTTGATAGTGCTCATAAATCTCTACAAATTATCCTAATAACATTTTTTGATTAAATCAAAATTAGAAATGTTACAGCATATTCAAATTCGAAAAAAGTCAATATCAAAATTCCATTTTCCAGTTAAATTATACGAGATACGAAAAAACGTTATGATACAATATTATTGAATACATAAAGACCTACAAATTTGAATTATAACATTTTTTCATAAGATGCATATTTTTCTTTTTAATTAAAAAAAAAAAACCATTGAAAATCCAAAATTCAATATTCTTTAAATATTGGAAATACCAAAAAAAAACGTAAGAATACAAAGTTGTTCGTTTCAAAAAGATCTACAAATTTTGTCTGACACAGTTTCTGATAAAAGATATATTTTTCGTTTCAATTCCAAAAAATACGATAAAAATGAAAAAATTCCATTTTTTAGACAAAATATGTGAGATGCAAAAAAAACATTTAGATGGAAAATTGTTTGCCTAAATGAGGTCTACAAATTCTGATAAAGAAATTTCGGGACAGGATGTATATTTTATGTTTTGATTTTTAATATTGAAAAAATTCGATTTTTTTCACCAAAATATGTGAGATACGAAATAAGCGTTGTTCTGCAAAATCGTTTCCTTAAATAAAGTCTACGATTGTTTTTCCTTTTTAGATATGTGGAAGAAAGTAAATTCTTTTAATCATGTAATTTATTAAAAAGTTATACTGAAATGTATACAAAAAATCGAGCGCGAAGCGCGAGTGTCATGATGAGAATGTGTTCCTTAAGGCCGATAGAGCCTTAAGTAAATTGAATTTCCTGTTTCACTTAAATTCAAAAAGAAATTCAGTGACTTTGAGAAAATGTGTAATTCACATCATCTGTAATATTATTATAAAATTGGTTTGAGCTTCAGTATCAAAATATAAGAAATAAACTTAAATGTATGCGAAGAGCATAAGATCGAGCGCGAAGTGCGAGGTTCAGAAAGAACGGAGCGCGAAGCGCGACGATCGAATCGCGCGCTTAGGCGCGCTCAAACTTGCGAGCGAAGCGAGCTGCGCGCGGAGCGCGCGATGAGAATGTGCCCGCGAAGCGGGAAGATTTTTTTTTTTGTGTTTAGTATCACTTAGCAGGCATGGAATTTTTGTAACTTTGGTGAGAGGTAATATTCAGGTCAATGTCAATCTATTTCGACGCTTATCACTACTAATCTTATGCATGGAAGTTCAATATGGATACATAACAACTTTTAAAAGTAAAAGTAATAAAACTTAGAATTTCAATTCAATTTTGTTATTCTGCGTAAATCGAATTTGCTTTACTGTTATATTTATGAACGATATCATAATAAGAATGTTAGAAATCGAATTTACATCTATTTAAGAAATATCAATACATGTAATTAGGCGACTTAAAATACAAAGCATACACCTATGGGGCATCATTTCTGAAGTATATACCTGATCGGAAAAGATACATTCTTCAATCGAGCTGAAAATTGGACACATATGTTCTATTGGATAATAATTTACATAAAAAAGGATGAATCATTTTTGTCAAAACTCGCCAAGGTAGAGGAAGACTGAAATTTTTAGACTTTCTGTTAACAAATTTTCTATTTCAAACATATACGACTGTTCTCTAAACAATTTTGACCTAAACTTTTTCGATCAGTTATGCACGGCACATGTACTTTCATTCATCTTTTTTCTCTTTTTTCAATCCTATCCGTCTTTCAGTCGTTGTTGCTGTCTCTAGATACGATAACTTTCGAAAGAATGATCAGATCTTATGGTATTTTTGATCCGATATAAGTTATTATTTCCAGGATATATATACAAACATTATTTTACACATGCATAAAACTTTTATAGTTTGTCTTTGTTTTTAGTCCAATCAAGTTGTTGGAAAAGAGGCAAAATCTCGTATTAACTCACGAGCGTATTTCTTTTGGCTTAATCGCTTTATTTTGCCTTACTTATATACCATCTGGTTTTGTGACAAGAATTTCGGACCAGAACACGGGTAAATTTTTGGAGAAAGATGCCAAAAATCACATATGCGTGGATTATTGTTGCTCTCCTATGGATTTTAGCGAAAAAAGCGTAGAGAGGGAAAAGAAAGAGAAAATTCTAATTCAAACAAATCTCCTAGCACCAAAACTTTCCTAGACACAGCATTTCGAAAAAACCTGTTTTTTTTCGATTTTTGCCCGAAAATGACTATTTTAAAAAAAAAAAAAAAAAAAAAAACACCTAGAATTGGTATTATCGATGGACTTACGCCAAAATTGTCTAGAGGCGACTTAAAGTAGATGCAATTATCTTCAATTTAAGCCAAAGAACAACCTTCTAGGTCAATAGTTCAAAGTTATGACCTTTCGAACTTGACCCTCTCTGTCTTTTGTAAGTCAAACGTACTGAAAAAACATACTTTTAGTTATCTTCTAGCAGCATTAACGTATATTTATTAGGGAACACTCTAATTCCAAAAAACTAAACGATCACTAAAATAGGCAAAAAGGTGTCAACTTTGAGAGGTTATAGCTCCCGATTTGGACCTAGAGGGTTGTTCTTTGGCTTAAATTGAAGATAATTACGTCTATTTTAAGTCATCTATAGTCAATTTTGGCGTAGGTCCATCGATTATACCAATTCTAGGTGTAGAAGACCTAAAAGAAGTGTAACAATCAAAAACTTGTTTGCATTGAGATTGCGGAAAAACGTATCTCAAATAGTTCAAGACTGGAAAATGGAGTTTGATTATTGATTTATTTTAAGCTTCAAATACTGTGTAACTTTGTTTAATTTTTGACTGACTGAAAAATTTCAAAAGGAAAATAATTTGTAGAGCTTTTTAAAAACTATCAGAAATAGATATTACAAATTTTTTATTTTCCTATAAAATAGTTTTCAAAAATACTAATAATATTATAATTTTTATCCAATATGACTAGTTAACAAGCTTGTTAATTTTTGGGTCCTAATAAAGTATGTAACAAAGTGTATTTCAATCTAACAATTCTATAGAGAGTCAAATTTTAAATAAATCTAACATCTTCTCATATGTTATAAAGATGTGAAAATGTTCATACTAAAATTTTCGAAAATTGCTATTAAAAGTAGCATATATATTGTGCAATAGAACTACTCCTTGTCCAATTTTAATCTCGATCGGAGGACGTATATTTTCAGACCCGATACACTTTAGAAATAATCCCCAATATATGTATATACATCATTATTCTCATTTATAATAAAAATCATTTGCAATGAACATTAGAATCACTTGATCTATATATTAAATTAATTATGGATTGGATTAAAACGGCAGATTTTTTCTATTCACGCTTATTTATAAATATAAGTTTGAATTGCAGAGAGTACAATTCATAAGAAATACCTAAAAACAAAAATGTTATCAAACACTCAAATCAATAACTTCTATTAATGCGGACTAAAAATGAAATTCTCCTTGGAGATTATGAAACGAATATTGAGTTTTTGAAAAAAAAATTTATTTGCATAATTTTTACTTAAAACACGACATTAATAAGTAAATGTACCAAAGTATTCCATAATATCTAAAACGTCATTTGCTTTATCTTATATGCCATATGTAAATACAAAAACAAAAATTAGGAGGCTTTCACAATGTGGTTTCGAAGGGGGGAAGGGGGGAAAGGGGCTAAAAAGTGCCCAAAATTGGGCTACGTAGTTTATGGAAATCCCCTTACAAGCATCTCTTTAAAAACTTTATGATCCCGTCGACGTTCTAAAAAGCAATGTAAATGTGGAAAATCTGCGTTTATCAGATACGCCAGATGTCGTGAAACTTTTTACTTTCCTTGCTTTTATAACGAGTATCACTCTGCTTCATACGATACTTCTTAATCCTGATATTGAAAGAAATCATTTTTAAGATGATCTATAAGACAATCTTCACATTTTTCATTAACTTTTTAGATTTAACAATGGTTTAGACAGGAAAGTAAAAATATCTAAATTTAAAGAATTTTAAATCTTTCTGCGGAAAGAGAGACGCTTTCGACTGCGCCGTCTGTCTGTTATGTGATTGGTGATCCTCTGATAAGGTAGGCAGTGGTAAAAATTTAGAATTCAACAATCTTTTTTAAAAAATATCTAAAACCTCCAGTTGTTTTCAATTAACATTTTTTTTTTTTAATTAAAGCTCAACCGGTATGATAATAGATGTTAAAATAATTGTAAATACAATTAAATAAATTAGCTCCAGAAACTTTATAAATAATTCAATTTTCGGTGATTCTAATAATTTCAAAAATTGTTAAAAAATGCTGTTTTTTTAAAATCAATATTAACAAATTTAGAAATTATATTCAAGAGATATGACACAAATAAAACTTGTTTGAAAAATATCGATATACTTAAACTTTAAACAAGGAGTATACATATTTTAGACTTGTAATAAATCTTGTAAAAACATATAAAAGCATTCATAGTTTATTATTTTTATAATATAAAATAAATTGTTTTCATAAACAGTTAAAATTAAAAAAAATTTTGTGAACAATTAGAATTTAATTTTATAGAATAAATTTTCATTAGCTTATTATCTTCCAGAGTACTAAATGAATATACATAGTGCAATTAAATACTTTGCAGAAAGTTTATGCATGAAAAATTACCAAGAATTTTGATAAAAATTCGAATTTCCTCATGTCCTTTAAAATCACGCGGATATTAGAAACTAAATACAGCTTTTTATGAGTTTGAGAGAGCTATGACATATGGAAAGGTCCCTTCAAGTAAATAATTAGAATTTAGTAATGAAACAACCGCCTAAGTGGAATTTATGATTGAAACAGAGCCTAAACTGGATAACTTAAAGACTTACTAATTTCGAATCCATACTGATGACTATTGCTTTTGAAAACTGATGTTAATACTAGCTGCTAACTGCGATTACGTCAAACACCAAAAAATTATTACACTTAAAATATCACAATAATCACGAACCGTTAGAGAAAGAACAGAAATCTTGAGAATTTTCTTCTTGATTATTTGAAATATTTAACGAAAGAAACTCAAGTATAAAACAGTGAGAATGTTTGAAAAGTAAATGTGCTGCTTTTATAGTTAGCTTCAAACTGTGGTTCGCACATCCACCACCGGTTTTCAGCACGTGGCTTTCGATCTCTAAGCCCATTAAAACTAGAACTTCCAAACGCGCACGCGCTAAATTAAGACTTTTACACACATGAAGCGAAAATATTTACAAAAAAAAAAACTTAAAAATAAAACAAGTCAATGTAAAAAGGTATTTATTACTAAAATTGAAAAATGGACTATACCCATTTTTATTTTTCAAAGTTAAGCAAATCTTTTAATTTTTTTATGAAATTCCTTATTAATGCCTGATAAATAAAAAAATTAAAAATAACTACAAAGACTATTATAATGAAGAATAACACAAGCCTTCACACATTTTTATTCATGCAAATGTCGAATCTTCCAGCATCAGATTTTAGTCAACATATTTGAGAAATATTATATCTGATAAATCCGATTTCAAAACCTTTAAAATTGTATTTAAGGTAACAAAATTCTGTTGACTGAATTTCGAAGTGAGAAATTAAAACTTTATCATTTGTAAATAAGCTTCTTAAGCTGATAAATAAATCTAAATATATTTCAAATTTTAAAGTTTGTAAATTTTATGCGCCATAAATTTTGAACACAAAAAGATTTCAAGTTTTAGAAACTTAAAAACTTCCAAAAGAGAAATTTTTAAGGAGGAATTGGACAGATAATCGGAAAAAAAGTGAGTCAAAGTGGTTTATTTTTAGGGAATATATTTTCAGATTTTGAGTAATAAAATTACTTCTTTTTGGTTAATCATACAGGAAAACAACTTTCAATTGAAAAGAAAGAGGTTTGAAATTTCAAGATGAATAAGAAACTTTCTTTCCAATGAAAAGGCCAAATCAAATTAGAGAGGTTTGAAATTGGCAGTTCAGGTTTTTCGTGGAAAATGATACTTTAATATTGTATCGACATTTTTTTTGGCAATTCTAACTTTGAAGATGTTCTATTTAAAATTTAATGAACCTTTTCGTTTTTACTTGCACGCGTACGAATATACTCAATTTATAAAAATATTTATAATTAATTTATAAGTATTGAAGACATATAAAATATCTAACTCTGATATTTACAGTAAGTAATTGAACAAAAGCAATTGTATGACTAAAGCATTTTCTTTGAAGCTGACTATCAAATAATCGCTGAGCAAATGACAAATATATTGAATGAAATCTGTGTTGAATTAATTTAGTGATTAGCATATTCAGCAAATAAAATACCTAGTTTGCAAAATGATATAACAATTTGAATTCAGTTGCCATTTGTTTTATTGGATATATGAATAATTTCTTTTGAATTAAATTCATGAAACATGAAAAAAGTAGTTGAACCTACTATTTCAATTTGTGAAATATATCATTTTTATTTTATTAGTTAGCATAGCTGCTTTTTGGTTGATCTCCCTACTCGAATTCTTGTGATAACAATGCAAATAGCAACATTAACAAAAAAAGTAGTTAGATCAACTAACCATTTTACCGAACACAAAGTGAAAAGTACGGAAAATCTGTTGATTGAACTGAACGTCTTGTAAAATCTACTAAGAAATCAAGTTGTAAAAATAAGTGCCGAACTTTCTGTTTTATGATTACATTATTAATGTTTGTTTCTAGAAAATTTAATAATTTTTATTTTATTCAAATTATAGTAAAATACTTCGTGATGATGTATTCGTATCTTGAATTAAGTGAAAATAAGTTTTTTGATAGGCATCTTGTACGTTCGAGAAGGGATTTATGATTAAGACTCGCCTCATTTACATCTAAATTTTGAAACCAAATAACACAAGATAAAGCTATGACTAGAATAAAATATTGTTCACCTGACAAAATGAGAAAACAGCTTTACATGTGTAAAGCTTAACTAATACTGAAACTCTTCGATAACTTCACTCAATAACGAAAAAATATGAATTTAAATACTAAAAGTAATTATTAGCATCGAGGTGTTTTCATTCAACGCATATTCTGTATAAAACTAATCAATGATAACGTTCGTGGTAGCATTAACTTCTTATAATAAGAACTTATTTTTTATTCTTACATGGAATTATTAAACAGTAATTTTCTGAATTAAGATCATTTAAGATAGAATATTACCTAGAAAAAATTTTGTTTTTGTAACTGGAATAAAATATTTTTTTAAAATTCTAGTCATTTAAATTAAACAATGAAGTTATAGTTTATTTAAATAAAGTATAAACTATGAAACTTTATTGTTTCACTAGAAAATATATAAAATAGTATTTATACTGTGATATGTAGTATTGTTGCTTAGTTACGTAGCATCGGTAACAGACTGCATAACCAGACGAGATCCGCAATTTCAGCCTTCCCGTGGCTGAGTGAAAAAAAAAAAGTAAAATTGTATTCAAACCGGTCACTCCTGCTACAACCTTTCTTCAAGATTGAATCAAGACTACACCCAACTTCGAAAATTGGGTTAAAACATGGAAGAAGAAAAAGATATTAAACTCATTACTTTTCCGTTTCCCAATCATTTTTATTTCTTAAATATTTCTATTTACAAAATATGGAACTAAATGATTTTAGAGTAATACTAAAATTCACTTCAAATAAATAAATAAATTATTTTATAGCTTACTTAGCTTAGAAAATTATTATTTGTGATATGTGATTCTCTGATATATCCAAGTTACTCTTGAGTTCAATCGGTTATATTTATTTTTATAATCTTCATTTTTTTGACACAAAACATTAAATTTTCTAAACATTTAAAATAAAAATAAGGCTGCTTTCAAATTTAAAAACAAAATTTGGGTAAATTTTAGATTAAAATTTAATTTTTAAAAGACTCAAATATTGAGAAGTTTCTATTTTTGAATTTCATGAATTAAAAAAAAACTTTTTTGAACTTAACAATATTCAACTTCAGAAATACTGGAATACAAATCATTAAAAATTTTGTTGGTCTTTGAATTTAAAATTCTCTAAATTTACAAACCTCCAAAATTGGAAAACTAAAAATTTGGAAACTTTCAACTTTAGAAATAAGCAATTTTAATAATCCTAAAACAAAGTTTCCTGTTTTAATTTGTTGATTCGCGTAATTTTTTATTCAAAATTTAAGGGTCTATCATTTTAAAGTTTTCAAAAATACAATGCATATAAAATAAAAATCTTTACAGGCTGAAAAAACTTACAAATTTTGAAACAATTTGAACGTGAGAAAGTGTAATTAGAAACTTTGTCGATCAATTTTATGAATAGAATAGAATAGCCTGTATAAAAAATTAAGGTACTTCACAAAAATCTTTTGATGTCAGGATTTTTAGGTTTTCCAGGTGAATAGACAACCTGATTTTATTATTGTTTCAACTAATGACTCAAATAAATGATATATTTTATTTTTATTTTACTGATGGTCGTCATAAACATTATTTATTGTAAATTTACTTTTTTATGTATTTAGATAATAGTTTTTGTTTCAATATTGACCTATTATAATTTTATAATTATTATTTGATAATATACGCGTGTTAATTTACAATTTTATAGACATGTGAATGAACTTGTGTAAGAATAAGTAACAAGTACACATGAAGTTGTGGTGAAGGTGTTCGCGGTTCAATGTGCGCTTGGAATTTCTGACCGTCAGGTCGGTGAAGTAACTAGTAGAGGACAAATAAAGTTGAATAAGAGAGTAAAAAGGGCTAGTTTCAAAAGTAGATTTCAAAATCGGACTTGATTCCATTGCAGGGTACAAAAAATTTAATTAAAAAATTTAATTTATTTTCATTAGACAAATTGCTGATAATTATAAAGTCCTTTAATCATAGCTTAACCCTTTTAGTGCCAAGCAACGGTCATACCATCGCAAATGCAACGATATATCGTTGTTTCACAATAAAACGGTTTAAATTCTATCCTATAATCTTTTACAATATTTTAGAGTTTTAAAAATAAAAAATATAAAAATCAAGACAATAAATTGAAATCTTAAAAAGTAAAAATGTTTTAATTTTCAAAATATATGATATAATAATTTCCAAAATTTTTAGCTTTTTCACTTTACAGGATTTATAGTAAGTAAAAATTTAGTTAGAAAATGTTAAAATTATAAAAAATGTTTACATCATAAAGTGTAAAATCTAAATATTAGAGGAGTTGAAGATTTGGAAACAGAAAACTAGTTGAATCGTATTTTTTAAAAAAATATTATATGTATTAATAAAAAGTGCTTCATTTATTTAATGCATTTAAAACACCGTCAATCTTTTGTGCCTTAGAGTAAAAAAGTACCTGCACTTTTAAATTATATTAAAAAATCCCTGACTTTTCTCACCAATGAAATTCCCTGATTTTTCCACGAATTCCAGATATCCCCTGACTTGCGGCAACCCTGCATTTACTTTCCTATAAAAAATCAAAAATTGAAAAATTACGTTCTACTAAGCAGAAAACCTTTAAAATAAAAGTAATTTCATTTCCACAAAATGTCAAAATATTATTTAAGGTTGACCTTTGTTTCAAAAATTTAATTTTATTAGTGCGGCTTAAAACTTAAGAAATACATATCGTAATCTATTTAAATTTTCAAAACTTTCGACTTGAAAACTAAAAAATGATCGACCCAAAGTTTGAATGAGGAATTGGAGTTCCTGTACTTTCTGTCTCAAGTAAAAGATATGGAATAGATGTATTCTAGTATAATGAAAACAATGCTACTAAATACATGCAAAAGAACATATTAGCTGTTGTTATTGTTATGCACATTTTGTCCCCTTTGGTGAGAGTTTAACGACTAAGCAGTGAATAGTGCATTTTTGCATATCTTATTCGGCTGAGAACGCATTCGCTCAAGCTTGCCTTTCGCCATAACTGTTCTGTAATTATATTACGTTAAAAAGCCAAAATTTTTGGCCGTACAAAGGTTTTCTACGTAAACTCAGTATTTTACTTTATGCAATTTAATATGTAATATATAAAAATCCATGAGCTACGCGTCACAAAACGTGTCTCTTTTGATTAACGAGCAACTGAATCTAACATACCTTTGTTTTCAAAATTGACTCTCTAATTATCTCTAATTCGTCATCTATGTGAAATACTAACAAAACAACCAATAAACAAAAAAATAAAAATTGAATGTCCTTGCTTCACTCATCTTGCGTAAACATGTCAACTGAACATTCGGAAACTTATTCAATTAACTTTATCTTACAAGCCATAAAGTTTTACAATAGAAAAATATTGAAATTTGAAAAAGCCTTTTGGTAGAGTCCTACTTCATCTATACGTATTACATGAAAATAATGTGGAAGACATTGGTCTCCGATTATTATTATAAAATAATTGGGGACTGGTTTCTACATCCCGTGAGAAGTTCTAAAAAAATTGATATTTATATTTATTTACATTTATATTTTTATTTATTTAAGTTTCGCATTATAGTGGATATTATCTATATAATTATTATCAATATAATGAGAAATTATATGTAACAATGTGGTTCTAGATATTTTGTAAATTTCAAGTTCTATTTACATTAAATGCATTCAAAATTTACCAAAAAAATATTTTCAAGTACTAAACACATAAAAATTAACTTTTTCAACTAAACTAAAAATTTTCCAGATATTGTTTAGCAAAATAATTGAGAAAGTAAATTAATTAAAGGATTGGAAAACTTACAAGTTATTACGAGAAAAAAAAAGAAAAAAAGTTAATAAATAAAAAAGAATACTCTTTTATTAGATATTTTTTTTGTATTTAGTTCATGTATTTAAACAATTTACAAACTAACTTGAAGACTCGAAAAGGTTGATAATTATTGAGGAAAATTCTAAATGAGTATTTGGATACTTACTCACTAAATTATGTAGAAATAGAACTAGGGAAAGACAAAAACGCGTGGATGGTCCTCACGAAATTTTCTATCAGTCTAACATACGCTATTTCCAGATGTCGTTCATAACTGTCCGAACACTGACTTCCTACTTTATTTGTACTCTAGACAAACGATATGGAAGAACATAGAAAAGCTAATCATTATTTTTAAATATGACGAGTACACAAGTCTAATTTGCCGTTGAATTAATAGAAAAAATTCGACGATCGTTTTTACTTGTGCGCGTCCATGTTGTTGGAACCTTTGATTCGTCTTCAAAAGAAAGTAGTGAAAATGAACACCATGGATTCAATTTATTTTTTAATAACCAAAAATATATTTTCAAAGAACTTATAACACAATATAAAACTTCTTCTAAGATTATAAAATCGAGTTTTGAGATATATAAAGAGGGAGAAATAGGAAATGAAAAAAGGAACAAAAGCCGCTCGGCGTGCGGAAGCAAACACGAGGGCGGCATTGTCCTTTGATTTGTTGATTGTACTCACCGATACTTCTTTTTTTCCGCTAATCTCAACAAGTTCCCCGCACAATTATCTTGTTCGGGTTAAGGGTAAGTGAATCAATGGTATCTTCCGAAATTTTCTATGAAACGATCCTGCGTTTCCACGTGATCACAATGTTTTCTTCGCTTCAATCAGACAATATGGCGGTGCCGATGCAAAAGCACCGCATGGGAAAAAAGTAGAGTGTTAAACGCCCTCTTGTGATTAATCAGTAAACTAAATAAGGAATTTATTGCTGTATTGGCTGTATTCTTGCATTTTTTTCACCTCCCTGCAGAGTTGGGTAAGTAAAATACTCTAGGTAATTTACGTAGTTTTTTACCGTAAATTACTAGGTATTTTACCCCACCAGTTCTCTACATGATGTAAATTACGTGGTTCTAAAATGGTGGATGATCCTGCATTTTCCTAAAACATCAGATAATTTTCGATGTTAAGAACAGTGTAAGATGCGAATACAGCAAGTATGGTTTACTTTCTTGAAATTCTCAGCATATTTACAAGACCACAAATAGATAATTTCAAAAGAAAATAATGCAGAAAGATTTTTTAGCACAAAATAATACAATAAGGAATTTTAAAAACATTTATTCAAAAAGTTTCGATAAATTATACCTACTAATCAAATTTTACCTGCCTCTTTAAATAATTTATATTTTCAATAAATATTATCAAAATTAAGAAATATCAAAATTTAAAACAAAAATAATAAAATCATTGTTTTTGTTCAGTTTTTTAAAAATAGGTTTAAACTTATATCAATAAAGAATATGTTTTAAAAAAGAAAAGAATAAGAAACCACAAATTGATACCAAATATTCTTAAATAATTTGAAGGACTTACTTGAGAATTTCCATTTTTTAGTTCAGATGAAGAAACATCATTGTCCGCAATTATGATGTCCTCACTAATTGGAGTATTATTTTCTTCACTATCATCAATGCCACTTAGTCGACTGCAAACATTCCTTAAATAAAATGTTAAAAATAATTTAAATAAATTTATTTATGTGAAATAAATGTTTTTTTATGTGAAATTTATGTTTATTTATGTGAAAATAAACAAAAAATTAATTTTATTTATCAATATCCCTATTGAAAAAATCCTCGAGGATTTTCAAATTCCTCGAGAAAATCCGCGAGTCAGAGAATTAATCCTCGCGGAATTCCTCAAGGAATTTGAAAATCCTCGCGGATTTCCTCATGTTTTCCTCGTCCGAAAATAACACGAGGATTTCCTCGAGAATTTTTTCAATAGTGTATACATCATTAAGCACAATACTATTCCAAAATATGAATAAACAAACATATGAACAGCTTTCAGTTTCATATATTAAACAACATTTTATAATAATAATAAAGTATGATCGTGAAAAATATTTTTTAACCACAGATAAAACGGAGATACACTAAATGCAAAGAAAATCTCGGAAATCTATAAAAATTTACGAATTTGAGGTTAGAATATTAACCGGTATACTCAAGAAAATTGTATTAATACATAATCGCAAAAATATTTGAATGAACAAAAATAACAATATTCTACAATTGCTTACCTGTACAACTACATACCTGTGTCCCAAAAGGCGATTATATCCAACATTTTTTAACACTTTACTGCAAAATAAACATTTTGCAACATTTTTATTTTTTTCTTGCAGGCGCAGAAAGTTCAATTTAGTCCTTGGAATATATGGTAGCCCGAAGTGGAATTTTATTTTCCCCCGTTTATTTTTAGTTGACATTGATGATATTGTTTAATTAACAATGTTCACGTTTAAAACAAACTTTTCGGGAACGGAACTTTGAAAAAGTGAGGTTATATACAGTTCTATAAAACCGCCATCTTGGCACGTAATTTATTAGGTATTTTACCGGTTTTCTACGTAAAATACCTCACTTAGGTAATTTACGTAAAAAACCTCGAGTGACGCGTCACTGCCAGAGATGAGTTGGGAGATTGCTAAAGTAATGGAATAAGAGAATTTCACAAAAGTGGGCTGATAAACGCGCCCTCTGAACGCATTGCGCAAAAGGTGTACTTTTCGCGTCGGTAAATAATGAAAGTTAGAAAATCCAGAAATGATTTACCATCAGAATTTCTTTGGAGGGGCAGCGGCGCGCGCTGCCCTTGTTTCTTCCTCGTCATTCTTGCACGCGAGAGCGACACGTCCCACTTCTCCTTATTCTCCTCGCTTCCTTCATGCAATGCTATTTTTAGATTTCACGCTTTCGGTTATCGAGTCGGAATTGAGAATTGTGTATTTCTGTCGAAACCGTGCAAAAGAGGCGCGAAGCAGACGACAATTTCAAATTTGTATATATATATATATATAAACTACCATCGGAAATTACAGAGGTTGACCTGGAGTTTCAAGTTTCGTTAAAGTGATTTATTTTATAGAAAGATATTACAAAAGAAATTTTAATTTAGATCTCTTTGAAGGAAATTAATAAGTATGTAAAAAAATTAAAATTTTAAAAGATTTTTTTTAGTATGTCTTCATAGTGATTTGTTAACCTAATTAAAATATTTTTAGAAAGTCTTTTCTGGATTCTATATGCTGGGGTTGAACATGTTACAAAAAGTCGTGTAATTTTAAAAATGTAACGGTCGAAGAAATGGTCATCCGTTCTTTATAAAGAAAAAAAACAAACAAAAATTCTAGCCTGTTGTTTACAAATTTCTAAGCTTTTCGTTCATTTTATCCGGTTTTCTATATACAGTGAATTCTACATATTTTTTCCAATTCGTGTTGTTGCTTACTGGACTTCTTCATTTTGAATTGCAAGCAATGAGATAAGTTTTTGAGTTTCATTATTATCCTTATTTTAACTATCTTCTACATTTTTATCTTTTACGAAAATTTTGAATTAATCTTTTAATTTATGGCACTGAAGAGGGCCCCCATATGTGGCCGAAACGTTTGCCTTCTCTCTTTTTTTGCGTTTTTTATCGTAAGTAGCATTGATAATATTAATAGAAGAAAATAAAAAGAGGCTGACCCAATGCCAAAAAAATGAGAAATTAACAAAAATTCTGTGAATTTTGGGTCAATATAATAGCAGACATGTCATCAAACATGTCAATTTACAGTTATTACTGTTGTAGATCTTTATGTAAAGGGTTTCCCAATAAGGGTGATATGTTTTGAAATTGAAAAAAAACACTGAATATTCATTCGGAATTGATCGAAATCTTTTTTATTATATTGGATATTCTATGCCATTTATGATTTAAACAATATATCGGCCAAATGTCCCCCGAGACTTGAGCCAAAAATGCGCCTCATCAGAAAAGATGATTTTTTGATGAAAATTGGGATCATTTTCAATTGATTCCAGAGCCCAATCCGCGAACTCCCGACGCAAACGATGGTCATTAGCCTTCAGTTCTTGGGCCAGAATCATCTTATAGGGATGCAGGCCAAGATCCAATCGCAAAATACGCCAGGTAGTCATCCTGGACAGGTCCAATTCCTGAGATCGGCGTGGCACGGACAATTCACGGTTTTCCTCGATACTGGCCTGTACGGCGGCTATATTCTGTGTAGAACGTGCGGTACGCATACGATTTTTAGGCTTAGTATCCAATAGAGTAAATTCACTCTCCAACTTATCGATTATTCGACGAATTGAGAGCGCGGATGGAGCAGAATGACGACCATATTTTGCACGATATGCTCTTTGAACACCGACAAAACTTCTCGAATTTTGATAAAATAATTGGACAATTTCCAAACGTTGTGGAAGCGTGAAACTACTCATGATTAAATGGCAAACCTTACTGATGACAACTGACAGCAGACATAAAAAATTTCAGTTCAAATGAGCCCGATAGGGACATTCAAAATCTTATCATCCCTATTGGGAAACCCTTTAGTAAATCATTTTTTATCATAACTTTTATTCGTATCTCGTATAATTTAACTGGAAAATGGATATTGACTTTTTTCAAGTTTTAATATGCTGTAACTTTCTTAAATTTATTTTAATTGCAAAATATTATCAGGATAATTAGTAGAGATTTACGAGAATGATCAGAAACCAGTCTTAAAAATTTTGATTTTTTCATAAAGTTTTTTTCAAAAACACAAAAAATGCTCCTATTTTGACAATTTTTGTCGGATGTAGCTGGTTAACGAACTTGCCTTTACTTTTTCAGCTGCGATAATGTATGCATAAGCTCAATTCCATCCGACAATTTTTTTCTATCCAGAGTTATCGAGTATATGAACTATTACTACTGCAGACGGACAGAAAGACAGACACTTTCGTAAAAACCGTTTTTTCTGACTCAGGGGATCTCAAAACTTAAAGATTTGACGAAAATTCCGAAAATTATTTTTCACATAAAACCAAAACCTTAATTCTCATATGATGAGAATCTAAAAGACATCACATTTAGATCTTTCTTAATAATATTAATAACTCTAAAATTAATTAACATTGTCAAAAGTCTGTAGTCTCATTTCAAAGGTAAGTTTTCATAGTATTTTTCTAACTAATTAAGATGTTTTTGGAATTTTTCTGCTAGATTCTGCTCTAGAATCAAACATGGTAATGAAAAATCATCAAATTTCAAATGATGATTGTACTACATTCATTTGAAGAATTCAAAAAATCCAAACTATCAATATTTTGATAAAAATTTCTAAATTTATTAAAATATGATATACATCGATTTTTAAAAACTTCTTGAAGAAGCTACATATTTTAAAAATTGCATGACTTTTTTTAATTCTGTTCAACCCCAAGATAGAATCCAGAAAAGAATTTCTAAAAATATTTTGATTAGGTTAAGAAATCACTATGAAGACATACTGAAAAAACCTTTTGAAATCTAAATCTAAATTAAAATTTCTTTTGTAATATCTTTCTATAAAATAAAACACTTTGACGAAAGTTGAAACTCCAGGTCAATCTGTAATTTCCGATGGTAGTTTATATATATGTATACATACGAATTGTCATGTAAAAGATGTTAAATTCCAAAAAATTGTATTCAATGTATTTTATTTTTTAGTAACCGTTTGTCGACTTAGCTTCATATTAAGAAAAGTTTGAGGTGTAAATTCACATATAATTTATGTATTTTCTTAAATCAGCAAACACTTCATTTACATTCATCTATTGAAATTGCCATATGTCTTAGGTAAAATAAGATAATTTTGCTTCCAAAAATAGAAAAATTATTATTGAAGAGATCATTTCAAAGAAAAGAGATTAATTTCCAAGAAAAATATTTGAAGCACAAGAAAAAATAAATTTAACAAATTTTATTTTTACCCCGACTTTTTTTCTTATCGCTTCAAACCAAATTTAAAAAAAAATGATGTGATTCAAATAAATCAAGAATCGTTTTTTCAGGAAAAGACCTAATACAACCTAGTCGTTTCCATATTTCTAAAATGAATAAGTTTTTACCAAATTCAGTAATTCTTTTACAAGAATTTTGTTTTGGAAATTTTATTTTTAAAGCTTTTAGCCATTAAAGAATTTATTATAATTTCCAAAAAATGGAAACGGTTATGTTTTAGAAAGCCTTTTTCTTAAAAAAATTATCCGTGATTTCACAGAATCACATCATTTTCTAAAATTTGGTATGAAGCGATAAGAAAACAAGTCCGGGTAAAAATAAAATTTGTTAAATGCATTATTTTTTTATGTTTTAATTTTTTTTCTTGGAAACTAATCTCTTTTCTTCCAAATGATCTCTTCAATAATAATATTGCTATTCTTGAAAAAAAATTTATCTATTTTTGCCTGAATTTATTTATCGAAATTTTCATACCAAAGATGTTACCTATTACAAAAATGTTCAAACCCTTCATTTTTGAAACTTGTATTTCATCTTGAATGATATCTTATTATAAAATATTCTCTACATAATTTAAAAAAAAAATGCTGAAATCGATATTTTGTTTCGAATCTTTAAGCATTTATTGACTTTAAATTTCATTAAAAAATTATTTTTCAAGTATTTAAATCATCTTAAAAATTCACAAAATCTTTTAGATACTTATTTCAGAACAATATTTTTCAAAGTATATAGAAAAAAAGTGTAATTTTTTAAATGTTATATTCCGTAATTTTGAATTCTGCGTCTATTTCGCGCCTCCTTTGCATGAAGTCGAGAAAAATACAATTTCTGATTTTAACTCGACAACCGACAGCGTGAAATCGAAGCGAGTTAGTGGGGATACACTGACATGACGCACTTCATTGCGTGTGCTCCCACATATTATTAAAACAGCGCGGACCTTTAATTTTAGTTAAAAAAAGATCCGAAAAAGCTGTACGCAATTGGGGGCGCTGCAAAAGTGATAAACAGTAGCTCTGTTTTACCCTTTAAGTAGTAGCATGAACCTTTCATTTTAGTTCCCAATAGCATTTCGCAATAGGGCGCGCTGCGGAAAATCACTCGAAATTAAATACATTACTTTAGCAATCTCCCAACTCATCTCTGTCACTGCACAACCCTGCCTCCCTGTTAAACCACGGCGGCAGAGCATGGTTGCGAAGGTAAAATACCTAACGTAACTTACATGGTTTTCGACACGTAATTTACCATGTATATTACGTGGAGGTTTTCTATACGTAATTTACGTATATGCTAGACTTAAAGTTTTGGCGGGCGCGCAAGCTAACCTAATTTTTGTGTATCGTTTGCGAATCTTGTCATTTCGTTAATAAACGTCAAAATTATCATTTAAACCTGCAAGTAGTTAGAAAACTTTCCGATGAGTGCACGTGTGTTCCCTGCGTCCACAATGGGGGTCTATTTTCCATGTAAATATTACTGCCATTACGGACGCAAGGAATACACGCGTCCTCAACGATAAATTATAAAAGTACTTAGCAGAACTACAGTTTGGGATTGGATACATGAACATTGGTCTCCTTATATCTAGTCTCCATGGTTTTCGCTAAGATATTACCAAGTCTAAAGACTAGAAGACTTAGGGTGCCGTCCCATGTGGGCGCAAAATGAAAAATAGAAAACGAACAGCCAATTACAAAACACCTTAAAGAAGAAAGAAGTCTAAAGCTTTTCTGTAATTGGCTGTTCGTTTTCTGCACTGCATTTTGCGCCAACATGGGACGACACGGTCAATTCCCATGGGGGGGGGGGGGTGAATTTTTAAATTCTCGATTTATTTATTTATGGTTTATATGATTATTTATCAATACTTACAGCACCTTTAAAGTTAAATAAGAGGCGCTCACTTTTATAAATGTATTCCCTAGTGGACCCGTGTGAGAGAACGGTCATAGAATACTCTGACCGTTCTCTGACTGTTCTATGACCGTTCTATGACCTCGCATTATTACGGCTAAGAACGGTAAAAAAGACATTAAAAGCTTTGCAATTATGATTCTGTGGTGAAATTTGGATTAGAAGGTGAAGCAATAAATACAATTATCTTATTTTTCAGCGATAAAAACTAGGAATACATCATGTACCTGTCATTGAAGGCAGTGCAGTGGTTCACCATTTGCGGAATGTGTCCACCAATAGTAAAGCTTTACGGTGGAATCATAATTTCAAAGCTTTTAATGTCTTTTTTGCCGATCTTAGCCGTAATAATGCGAGGTCATAGAACGGTCATAGAACATTCAGAGCACGGTCAGAGTATTCTATGACCGTTCTCTCACACGGGTCCGCTAGGGTTGTATAAATGTAATGTATAAATTGAAGAGTTCTAACGAATAAGGGCGTTTCTCAAGAAAAGCCCTTTTTTCTTTTATTTATTTTATTTTATTATAGACGTATATGCTTATTTTAAATATGGGTATGTATTCTCTCCTAGCAAAAATTTTGTATAATGTATGTTGAGAATTTAAAATTATAACACATTATCAATGTTGGAAAATATTTTAAATTATTGTAAAAATGTTACAAATATACAACAGCATATGGACATCAGTGTTATTATAACTTTTCGGTTGAGTAAGTACGTTAAAATGAAAAAGGGCGGATAAAACGGATTTTTTTATCATCTAAGTTAAACTAATGTTATTGATGAAATAAAAGTTTAAACGTTAATATCTCAAATGATGGTTTTTCGAGAAACGCCCTTATTCGTTAGAACTCTTCAATTGTACAGATTGGGGAACCCCATCGGAATGTGTTGTAATGTGCTATATACACTTCCCATCAATAACTAACGCCGTAGCAAAAGAGTGAACTTTAAAGTTCACTGACCCGAGAAGAAGGAAAATCGGGGAACCAGAGAGAAAAATAATTTTTTACATTTTTTCCCCTTTTCCTGAAAACAGTTAAATCAAGTGGACGGTGTCAGGATAATATCGACCCAAAAAGTGACAGGCCAGGAAGGTCTATAAAAGAAGATCTATAAAAGCACTTGCTATTTCGTCAGTATCGTTCCTTTTTTGTGAACCTTCATAGCACGTACAATACCTTCCCTGAACGTTCCATGAACGTTCCTAGAGCTAAGAAAATGTCTGGGTTTTTTTAACGTTCCAAAGCAATGTTCTCTGAATGTTTCTGTGGAACGTTCCAGGAATGTTCAAAAGGAATATTGAGATAACCTATCGCAGGAACATTTAGAGAACATTCACAGAGAAGGTTCCTGAAACCTTTCATAGGAACTTTCAGAGAGCATCTCTAGCGAACGTTCGTAGAACTTTTCGCAGGAAAACTCTACCTTAAGGTAGAGATCAGATAAGTAAGATATGTCTCAAGGACTGATTGTTTTCTAGTTCTTTCTTTTGTAAGATATCGTATCTGCGCATTATACTTTGTTTACTATTAAGCTCATGGATTAATTCTGGTGCGCGTGTCGTTGGTAATTGCAATTATTGTATGTAAGACTTATAAAATTAACAACTAAAATGGATTTCTGGAACCAGATAGACCATATTGGTCCTTTTCACATCTGTATAATTGTTTATTGTTCTTTATATTTGAATCATAATAAAATATATAATTCAAAGACTAATATTCGTAATTAATTATTTTTATTTTACTTACAAATTAATGTCCAAAATTATTTATAAAAAACATTCCCTACATTGGTATGTCTGAAGCTGCAGGATTTTCTATAAGGAAAGTTCCCTGAATGCTGTAGAAAATTTGAATATTTTTGGTGTACTTAGTTGGCTTTAGGGTCCAGAAAAAATAATTCCAGGAACATTCCCAAAAAAGGTTCCCGCGAAATGTTCCAGGAACGTTCTCTGCGAATGTTCTCTGAATGTTCATTCTCTCAATATTCCTTTTGAACGTTTCTGGAACATTCAGAGAATTAACATTGCTTTGGAAAGTTAAAAAAACCCGGACATTTTATTAGCTCTGGGAACGTTCCAATGGAACCTTCCGAATGTTAGGGAAGGTATTATGCTATGGGGGAAAAATATGTCTATACGTGCAAGCAATGACATTGGATTATCAGTGGTTGCTAGAGAACTTCATTTTTCAATTATTGGATTAAGGGAGTATGGTGGATAAGACTATTAAAAATGAGAATTACTTATAATTTTGACAGAGCGCGTATTATAGCTTAATTGAGCTATGGTTCAAGTTTCGTGACCCTTCAGAACCTCAAACCCGAGAAATTAATTATTGAAAATAACATGTGATCTTATATGGAAATATGCAGTTTTTGTAGATTATAAAGATATTAAAAAATGAGAACATTATGAAAAAATTCTGAGATACATAGAAAAAAATAAGAAACCCATAAATGCTTTCAAAATTATCAATCAGAACCTGTCTCAAAAGATATTGAATAATTTATATTAAAAATTTATTTGTAAGATATGGCAACGTCGCATTGACTCCACGTGCTACGTTTAGGCACGGACTTTTGAATGGCGCAACGCGCTTTTGAACTGCGCAGCTCTCTTTATTTTTAAAAGTTTACGATTAGATTTGAAAAAATCATTATATGACGTTCTAATTGAAGCTAGTTTAACAAAGGGAACATTTATAAATAAATTTTGTTTCTTATATTTTTTCCTACCTCTACTTGCTTGAATCGTTGCTCATAAATCTTTTTAGTAACTCTTTTATTCTTCCAAAACCACATTTTACTGGTTTTACTCATATTCATTTGAGTTATGTATCATTAGTCTATCTTTTAAGTTAGACAAAAGGCGAAATAAACACGTCGCGGCGAAGGGCGGTTGAGCAGAGTGTATGCCCTGGGCTGGTATGCCTGACGTTGCCAAATTCATATTGCCACCACGCGAGTCAATAGTAAGTCAAAGCGCTCTCTCGACTGACTAGCTCCGTACCCACCATACTCCCTTAAGGGATTGGATTCCCCTGAATGAACACCCCCATTTAATGCAGGAATCGTTAAGGATTTGGTACACACAATCATCAGTACAAAACATTTCCGGTAGTATGTCCCAAATTTTTATTACACTCCCAATGGGCACACGATATTAGAAACGTTTATGTAACATTCTACAAACGTTCTAAGAACACCCGAATGTCCAATGTCCGAAAGTCGTTCCAAAAACGTTCTAAGAACGTCTTTCGGACATTGGACATTGGGATGTTCCTAGAACGTTTGTAGAATGTTACGTAAACGTTTCTAATATCGTGTGCCCATTGGGCTGTTACCTTTTTGTCCTAGAATATTTATAGACTGTGTCTGCTGGGTAGTAAGTCGAATGACATATTATTAGACAATACAAAAGATTATTTGAGCAAATTTTTTCATTTCAGAATTATTAAAGGTTAATTGAAAAATCTTGAAATCTTTCAGACAAATGAGTACTATATAAAAGACTAGAGTGCATTCAAATCTTTGGTACAATAATTTTTATAATCTTTTACCACGTTAGTACACAAGGTTGAGTTTCCAAAGAGAATAACTTTATCTAGATAATGCCTTAAATACATATAAAATAATTTAAACGTTACCAAATAAAAACAAATTGTTAAATTAATGTTCAAATGACGTTGAAGGGAAACGTGTTGGAACGTTTCTGGACACGCCAGAATATCCGCCATATGTACGCCTTATAAGGGTTTAGAAACCAATCACATGCACTCAAGACTCATAATAGAGGCAATTTCGGGTGTTCCCTCGTTAAACTTTGGTAATCCGTAGATCAAAACAATCAGGGCTGTAAGAACTATTTTAGTCATTCTTCTTATGGTACTTAACGACTTCAAGTTGTTTACGCCACCACTTTTTCGACCCCTCGCACCGCACCATCGCCAAACTAATTTTAGGAAGTTCCTAAACCCAATTCCCTTATTATGAATCTTAGATGTACCTGTCAATGTATGTAGTATTCTGACACGCTTCTCTTCAACGTCATTTGAAACTTAATTAAACGGTCAGGTCCCTATGAATAACATTATTATTATTATCATGAACTATGAATATTAAATTTTAATAATTATTGTATATATGTTACAATGATTTCTATAAAAATGCAAAGACTCACAAGTAAAAATACGGAATGTATCAGTCTAGGAGAGTGAAAACTGACAATGAAAAACGAGAAAAGGCTTGCCGAGATCTTGGTGGCGAATCGGTAATGCACAACCAATTTAAAGTTTTAATCTTGGTTCTTATCCGGACTAAACCAGATTATTTCTTATTCTTCAATTATTGCTTGAATGAGTCGGAAGATTTCGAAATTGTTAAATAAATAAGTAAAAATATGATTATCATGGTCACTGGTTAAAAATATAAATATCAAATGACTTTGTACAAAAAGTTTCGTCCAGTGACAAATCAGCACAGAGAGATTAAGTGAACGTTACTTAGTAATTCAAAATTACATTCTATGTTTTTTTGAATACTCTGTAGATTTTTTTGAAAGTAATTTGGTATCCAGAAATACATTTAAGGTTCTAGACGCACACGTTTGTAGCATTCTGTTGGTAATGCTTTTTTGATTTCATCTATGTTTTCAACTTCCAATCTGAGCCGATTTACTTCGTCTTCGTAGTTTTTTACCCATTGAGTCTGCAGATTTTTTGCATCGGTTAAGGCACGAATTCTATTATCTAAATTTGCTACCTCAATTTCATTTTGTGCAGCATTTAGTCGCTTTTCCAAACGATTCAATTCTTCATCGTCTAAAACAACACCAAAAGCTATCAGTTTATTATTAAATAATAAAGAACATACCTAGGTAATATGTTACAAGTTTATCATTGACTAGAACGTGATTATTATGTGATAACATGATAATCAGCTTCTGATCAGTAATAAACTTGAAATGTGTTACCTGGATAGTGTAATAATTCACAGAATTCTGGAAAATAATAATTTTATTTCTTACTGATTTCGGGAAAGGCTTCCAGTTCCTTCATGATTTCAGATATTTCATCCAAAGCTCTTTGTACTTGTTTGGAAGCTAGAGACGCATTGTTTTTGGCTTGACCAACTTTAAAGTTTGCCTAAAAATAAGTTCAGAAAATGTTTCAATTCGTTTTTATTTATCTTCTAAATAAAGCTTTCTTTGCACTGCCAGCATCCATTATTTTATATATATATATATTATTATATTAAAACTCAGTGCAAATAGAAAAGTACTTTCAATTACGTTACATGACGATCCGTTTTCTTTTAATTGCACAAACAGAGAAATAGTTTAAACAAAGCTCAATGAGTGCTCTATATACTAAGCCATGATAAGAATGAGCGACCTTTGATATAGCCATCACTTCGTTTTGAAGATTTTAAGTAGGATTTTTTGCAAAAAATTATCACAGCTGATAAAAAAAAGATCTTGTATGATAATCCCTAACGAAAAAAATTGTGTATTGATTCTAGCAAATCAACGGCATCTACTGCGAAACCTAAAATCCAAGCTAACAAGATGTTACTTTACACTTGGTGAAATATCAAAAGCGTAGTGTATTATGAGCTACTAAATTCAGGAAAAATAGTTACGATATTTCCACCGTTGAGATAAATCAAATCCTGGCCGTTAGTCAGAACAGGGAACAACTACTTTTGTTTAAATCTAACAAAAGGTCAAAATTAAATAAAACCTGTCGGTGGCGGCATGGTAAGTGATAGTGAGTTTTTATAATTAGAAGAGTGTATCACGGAGAGTGATACACTCTTCTATTTATCGACATAATCGACTGAAATGATTTGGAAAAATTAGTAAAATAGTTCATGATATATCCGTAGCCAAATTGGCGTAAATAGATTCTGTGAAGAAAGTTGAGTGGAACCTCCGTAGCTCAGATGATAGAGCATTCGACTGACAATCGAAAGGTCCTGGGCTCAATATCCAGCGGAGTGGAATCGTTCCCCTTTTCACAGACAAAATGTTTCAAAAATGATAGTGAGTTGATATCAGCAAAAGATCAGTAAACAGAGAGATGAATCAGAGTGAAAGAGACCTTTTACTGGTAAAGGAATCAAAAAAGTCATCTTGCCGCATGTCAACACTCGATTGGATGATGCAAAAATAACAAAGAAAGCGATCTTCAATTTGGTTTGGGGAATTCTCCCACATGTTTTATAAACATCAGATGTGGTCCTTCTAAATTGCTTTTTGTTCTGATAGCTCTAACATTTTTTGGCCAATACACACTTCAAAAGATGTTTTAAAAAGCATAGATGATCTCATTGATTTAAGACCATTAAGATTTTACTACAGTGAAATTTATTAGCTGCACGATAGATGGCTTAAGATAAGCAAAAATTATTATGTTAATTGAAGTCCTTCTAGTATTTTTTATAAAAAAAGTTTGAAATTTTATGAAAGAGTAGCGAATTACTTTGTACACCTATTAACAGTTACCTCATATGTCACATTGACATCTTTTTGTACTTGAGATTCATATTGTTTGATTAATAATTCCGTATTGTCGACTCTAGTATGCAACTTCTCAGCTTCATTTCCCAATCGAATAGCTTCCATTTTTGTTTTATTCGCCTCAACTCTGATATTATTTGCATTTCCGCTGGCTTTTTCTGCATTTATCTACAAAATAATGAAATAAAAATTGTATGGTAAGCAAAATCTAAATAAAATTTATTTTTACTATTTTGATAAATTTTTTCATTTTTTTGATTAATTGATGGTGCAAAACGCTTAAAATTCTTGTCCAAACTTTGCAGGACGTAAAATCATTATTTTTGGTGTTGCTGTTATATAAATTTGTAGACAATGACAAGACGTAAGTTTTAAATCAACATTTGTTGAAATCTTTCGAAATTTAATAAGCGTCAAACTGAGGAACTTTTCAGCGCTAGGAGAAATATCGCTAATTATTTTTTAACGGCACAAGTAAAGATCAAAATTTAATTCTAGAAGATATGCTGCAGATTAGTGACAAAAATTTCAAACTCAACTAATTAATTTAAAATTGAAAAATTTCACAAGTGAAAAAATTGAAATATGTGTTATAGATATTCTAAACTGGAAAAAAAATACACACATAAATATCTATTTACCTGAGCTAGTTTTGCATGATCGCGAGCACCAATTGCATTGCGCTCTGAATCTTTTAAAGCAGTTTGAGCTTCATTAGCTTTTCTCATAGCATCATATACTAATTTTTCGGTAGTATCTATCGTCCTTAAAGCGTCTTGAGCCTTAATTCGTTCGCGTTTAATTTCAGAGTCGAATTCTGAAAGTGTTTTAAAAAAAAATAGACATAAAAATTTAAATGCAGCCTAATTTAACTTTAATGTTTTAAAAGTCGATTTTACCACTCAGTTTCTGAAGAGTTTCCTCAGCTTCTTTCAGAGTCTGAGCTCCACGGTTAACAGCTTCTTCTGCTTTTGCGTTCGATCCATCGACTTCAGCCAGTAATTCGGCAGTTGCTATTTGCTGGTCTTGAGCTTTTTCTAACAACCTATTACCTTCATTTACTTTCTCGGCAGATTCTTTTAGTAACCGTTCATTTACTTCTAAAAGTAATTGTGCTGTTTCCTTGAGTTTTTGACCCTGAATATTTTATTAAATTTAAATCTCGTGAATATATGTACATTTTTCAAACTAATGCTTTCTTTTGGCAAAATAAAATAAAATGCACTTACTTCTTCAATGATTATATTTACTTGACTTTGCAAATCTATTATGTCTACTTTAGGCAAAATAATATCTTGGATAAGTAATCGTAAAGCTTCATCGGAGACATTTGCTGATTTAGCAGCTGCAGCCTCAGTCAGATTCTTCACTTCACTAAAGCGATCTCCCAAAATGCGTAGTTGATGATCAAGATTTCTAATCTGGTCACTGTAAATGTTTTAATTTGTATAAACATTTATTATACAAATTAAGAAAGGAGTTACAAGTTGTAAAATTTTATAATTGCAGGAAAATTTAGATTCAAAAGTTTCTAAATTGGATATAAATTAAAAATTGAAATCAACAAATAATAAGATTAAATTTGTATTCAATCTCTGCAGATTTTCATTTCAAATGAAGACAACGTTTTTGAATTTTTGTATTATGATGGTGATCATCAAATATCACGGAAATATATATTTCAAAAGTGATTATTAGAAGGCTAGTGTCAAAATTTTGTTATCTCGTTTTCATTTGATATCCTTAGAATTCACAATCTTCAATGTACACAAATATCAAATCACGGACTTCAAGTGACTTCTATCATTATAAATTATAATTCTCAAGTAATTGCTTATCAATTGAAACTTGAAAAACTCAGATGAAAGAGTTTAGCCATTATTGTGGACAATATAAAGTGATTATTTAATTCGCGTTTCATTGTCGCACTGTTTTTAACCAGTCAAGGGATAAAATAACGCAAGCCTTCTATCCAGGGTTACATATCTGATAAACTTTAAATAAATTACATGGTTTTTTTACATTTACATAATATGTAACATAGTAAAATATAATGTAAGCATTTATGATTGCATTAAAAACATTAAGAGAGACTTTTTAAGCTGTTCCTGATCTGATCTCTTATATTTCATAATTAACGAAAAAATAACAAACCAGATCGGAAAATTATTTATGTGTACAAATACAATTATTTCAAACCGTTTTGAAAGTTAACGGCAACATAATGACACGATGCAAGTTTATAATACGACAACGTGAGTATCGACAACTGTTCAATTAACTCAACTGCATAATTTAAACCGTGTCTTATCGATCTTCAAAGAGAAATATATTGATTAAAATATCAAGATATATTATCAATTTTGTTTACTATACATCGTACAGGAAGTTTGCACTTTGGGTACCAAAAAATCTGTCAATTTGCGCACATTATTTGATGCACAAAGTGCAAACTTCCCATACAGTGTTGGGAAAATTAGTATCTGATACAAGTGCACCGTACGAAAAAATCTACGCAATAAACGCTTTATAAGCAATAGTTCAACTTCTTTACCTGATATTTGAATTCATTGTGATGGCCTTTTTCGCTAAGTTGTACGCTTCCATCGAATTATTATGAGCTAGTTCTGCGAGTTCGTGGATTTTCTTTACTTCGCTAACATGCCTATAAACAAGAATTAAAGTTATATAGATTTAAATTTCTTTCAACTTGAATTTTGAGTAGATGTATTTCTTTATTTACAATTCAGCAAAGCTTCTCGCTTCTTTTGCTATATCAGTCATTTCTTGGTTCTGTTGACCCACTTGTTCTGCGCGTTTTCGAGCGTCCTTTAATGCTGTTTGTCCGTCGACATTTAAATAGTCCTCTTCTTCCTGAATTTGAATAATCAATTTAAAACAATAGTTTTTCATGTGTTTAAACTATTAGAGATGGCAAGGAATAAAATTGAGTTAAAAACTTACGCTTAATTGTTCATATATTTTATCCAGTACTTTTTCAGCTTCGTCGATGCTCATCTGACCTTGCATTGCAATTTTTTGAGCCTTAGTAGCAGTTATGTCGATATTCTGCGAAATTTCGTCGATCTCATTCAGTTCATCTTTCAGGTCATCGAGCTGTTCAACCAAAGTTTTTTTATCACCTAGAAAAATATATAATGAGAATTTGTAAATCGCATTTTGAAAAAATGGTCTTAAACAGGTAAAAAACATCTGTCGGAAACGTATCCTATATGATACGCGACTAATGATCCTCCGATAATGTAGGCAGTGACAAAAATTTTGAACTCAACTAACTAATTTGAAATTAATACTAACTCCCAGATCCTTGCTTTGCAATTTCCAAAAGCTCACTGATCCTCTGCTGAACATTTTTTAGTTCCTTTTCGAAGTCTGAATCTTTTATAACTGTCGGACTACTGTTAATTTTCCTTAGCGTATCTTCTAAGCTAGCAAGATGTCGTCTATGGGAGTCAACTGCGTCTTGAACAAGATTGTAGCAAGGAGGACAGTCAACGCATCCATATTGACGATTGAACTTGTTTTCCTTACAACGATCACAGCGTCTTCCTTCTACATTTGTCAAGCACTGAAAGCAATTACGAAAAATAAGTAATTTCGATTAGGATTAGCATTTTCAATTGATTTATAGATAAAACATTTTAATGTAAAATTGTCTTTAAAATACCTCCTTAATATCTTTAAATTTTCAGATAGATATTAAACATTAAAACTATATACTTTTTGCTTGCCTAAAATTCAACGCCTCCATTCAATATCGTTCTATCTATATTTGTTGACAGTGCCATCTTTCACTCGATATGCAATCTGAGCTCAGTATCGCTCAATACATTTTAACGAATTTTCAGGAGAGCTAAGTTAAGTTTAAAATATTTATCAAAAGACAGAAATACACTTTAGAAATATGTAAATCAACCTTTCTAGATAAGAAGTCATTGGATATGATTGACTCGAGTCAGAAGGATCATTGAAACCGTTTTATTTGTTCATAGAAAATATATTATTCTTACTAGATCTTATTAGAAGCAAGCTAATATTGAGGTTTCATCAAAATATACAATATAAATAATAATTAAATTTATAATCATTAGCAAAAAATTATTAAAGAAATACACAATTGTAACGATTTTACACTTAAGTAAATAATTTTTTTACTGTATAAAAGCTATAAACCTCAGAATTAATGTTATAAAAAAAGGAATAAACAAAAACTAAAAATTAGTATTGTTATAAATCAATTGCATTAAATAACCTCCAAATTAACCTTATTTTCGAAAAGAATATTAATTTTCCTACTTAATCTTGTAGGAAGCGAGTTGATATTATTGATGATGGAAAAATGATCATTTTTAGACAAATTAATAATGGTAATATTTCAACATCTATAAAAGAGAACAGTTTTTAAATGGATAATAATTTTTTGAATAATTTTAATTAGAGTCAGAGTGACAGAAAAGATGCGGCCATTATGTAAAATTTTGTTTCTTAAGAATAATACTCACAGGGCACTGCCCGTTGATGTCGCATTGAAGATCTTGAGAACCAATGATATCACAATCACAAGTTTTGCAACCTTCCCGACTAAATCCATATTGATAAGGCAAACATGCGTCGCATCTTTTACCAGTTATTCCAGGACGACAGTGACATTGTCCAGATACATCATCACAAGTGCGATTGTATGATCCTTCAGGATCGCAATTG
Organism: Diplolepis rosae; assembly: GCA_030998225.1. Classification (NCBI taxonomy): domain Eukaryota; kingdom Metazoa; phylum Arthropoda; class Insecta; order Hymenoptera; family Diplolepididae; genus Diplolepis; species Diplolepis rosae. The sequence goes on along the minus strand of JAPYXD010000723.1, from coordinate 23,311,388 downwards.
CAGGCCGTACAACCCTGTGAAAAATTAGAACTTTAGAAAAGTAGTAGTAGTAGTAATGTATACTATTTTTCATAGCAACTCTTTTGAGAATCTGATTTTCGGTACTTGTAGAGCGGGTTGAAACTACGATTTTCAACCCTAGGGTTGAAAGACGCCGTTTCAACCCGCTCCACAGTTACAGCCAATCAGATTCTCAAAAGAGTTGCTATGAAATAGTATATTACATTACAAGGGGCGAAACAGAGCGAAAGCATTATGTGTGATTGCTCACTCGGGCAGCAAACTTCACACTCATGCAATCGCTCTGTTTCGCCCCTTGTAATGTAATATACTATTACGACACTTTTATACGTTGTTAAGACAATATCTATGTTTGTATTTTCAAGATATCTTGTCTATATCGGCCAATATCGTAAAAACATCTTTAAGTCACTACATGGATATTGTCGTAACAAAATAATAAAGAAATTGTAAAGACGTTCTGTAATTTTTGTTCCTATTGGGAAAAATAAAAGATATTATTTAAATTTAGGTGTTTTCAAATTTAGTTCAAAATTTTCCAATAGATAATTAGAGAAAATTAACTTTAGCTTCAAAATTTGATTTGAGGCTCAAAATAAGGTCTAATGTATACAGAAGATATGTTTATCGCCCTAAGTTGATAAGATAAATGTAATAGTAATCAACAGATACATTTCAGACATCAGTATAATAACATTTTAATTTTTGTATGCCTTGATGATGCCTCTGAAGAGGAGACAAAACGTTGGCAAAATTGAAAGTTTATTATACTGATGTCTGAAATGTACACGTTGATTATTATTACATTTATTAAGGTCTAATGTAAATATCAATTCCAAAATTTGTAAATTTTGAATCATGGAAAAAATCTAGAACTATCTGAAGTATCTTTTTCCAATACTTATATCTCAAAATAGAACCAAAATATCAATTTGAGAGATCAAAAATCACTTTTGTAACAAGACTAAATAATTCACAGGCTTTTCGAATATATACCGTAACATTAATTAAGTTTCCGTGTTTACACAAACAGACCTAAGATTATGAAATGTCCTCAAAAACTAGTTTAACAGGAGAAAAATGGAAATTGAAATATAATTTAAGATTAGAAGTAATAAAAACAAAAGAGTATGAGAGAAAAAAAGAAAGATGAGGGTTTTTGAGGTCACTTTTCTTTTTCTCTTCTTCACTTATTTATTAGTTCTATTTGTTATTTGCAGTATTTGAAAATTCAATGAAAAAGTGTAAAATTGCCAGGACTTGAATTTCACACCTTTTAGGCAATGACACTTATCTACTTGATTTTCGAATTATTAGTTTGAGTATTTTTCATTGAAGTTTCCTTTATAATTTGTATAAATTCAACAATGAAATATCTTTAAAGTATTTTCTAAATTATTTTTAATAAGATTGACTTCAGAAGACCTTACTCGTAAAGTTTATAAAATAACGCTTAAATTATTCAATTTTGCTTGAGTTAAAAAATTGAGAAATAATAGGTAATTTCACTTTATCAATAGGTATCTTTACTTCGTCGAAAAATGAGGGTATTTTTCCCATGAAAAATGTATATGAAGGCATTTTATTTTATTGTCTCTGCAGTAAAAAAGCATTTTTGCGGAAAAATGTTCTCAGTGATAATATATTTTATTATGCAAAAGAAATGAAACTCACTGATAAACTTATCTGAATTAGTTGCATTTGTTTTTTAGCTTAATTAACTTTGCATTATTAATAAATATTTTCGCTGAAAATTATTTCAATAAATGCGTTTTTATTTAAGAAATTGAAAAGTGAGATCCCTTCTCATACATTTTCAATGAGAACAATACCTTTAATGTTTAACCAAGTGAAATCAGTTGCTGTTGGAAATGAAAATCTGAGAATGCTTCATCAGAATTTACCTCTTCACTCATGATTTCATAATATCCGTCTTCACATTTGTCACAGTTTCGCCCAGTAACATGTGGTTTACAAATACAATGCCCACTAAGCTGATCGCAAGGAGCAACACTTCTGTCGTCAAGTTCAATTGTTCCAGGAGGAAAACATTGACACAATTTGCAACCATCTTCTCTCCTATCAGACAGAGCGTCTCCATAATATCCTAGAAAATTAAATACATGAAAGTGACAAGCGCGATATTTATAAATCTTCAACACGCTTTTAAATTCAACAGTGAAAACCAATTTTCTGATAACACCAGGTTCTTGTTAGTAGATTGAGATTTTCTTAAAAGACTAGATAATAATATTTTTTGATAGATAACTTAAGGTTTCTTTGTTTGATAGACATATATTTGAATAGAAGAATTCAATCATAAGATATTTTTTCTTATAATTTTATTACAATAAATATATATACCTCGAAGACATTCGTCACAGTGGAAACCAGCGCTGTTATTCACACACTTAAGACATTCTCCAGTTTCATGGTTACAATTTCGTACAGCGTTTAAATCGATATTGTTGTTACAGTCACATGGTCGACAAGCTATTTCTTTTTCAGGATTTCCAAAGTATCCATCTGAACAGGTTTCACACCTTGGACCTAAGAAAATTTATTCACTTTTATATGTTTACTAGAAATACTTATAAAGATTGTTATATATTATATAATATAATATAAGATGTGAAAAAAAAACATGTTTATACGCAATATTCATTCCTTCATTACTTCAAAGAATTATATTTATACCCCCTATATATTCCTAAAAATATCACATATACTTATAAAATTACATACAATTTATTGCTATTAAATCTTTAATTATTCCCACGTACCTGTTCTACCAACAGGACACTCCGAACAGATTGGGTCTGGATTATTTCCTAGAAGAATACAAGGTCCATTATCAGGACAGGGGCAGGGTTTGCAGTCCGTAGGAGTTCCTTTTAAAGGATGGCCATAATATCCACGAGCGCAAAGCTCACAATTATTCCCAGCTGTGTTGTCCTGGCAAATACATTGACCTGCAAAGTTATTCAGTTGTAGGGAAGTAAGAGTACGTTTTTAAAATTGTTTAATAAAGGATTTGCAAAATGTGGCTCCCGAGAAATTTGGACCTAAAGTCGTATCTCAATAACAGATACTGTATAAAGACAAAAGTATACAACACTCACTAAATTGTCAAGGTTTCATGTAATTCTTAATTATGATAAAGTTTGGCGATACCTATTTTTTGTAGTCCAATAAGAAATCTAGCAAGATATATTATTTGTGAAAATGAAGCTCATGTTATAGCTGCTGCGACAAAAACAACAAATATCACAAATTTGAATACATCTGCAGAAAACCTATCATTATAATAAATGCGAAATCTTGCATAGAAGACGAGTTCATTTTCTTATAATTGCTTTTGCATTCAGAAGTATTTAAAGTTGAGAAATTCTATTTCACATGAAGCCCCAGAATTTCATTGAGTGTTGCACTCTATGAATATATTCTGAGCTTGAAATTTATTTATAATGATAAGTATTAATAATTTACAAAGGTTAAGTTTGATTTGATTGAAATTTCGAATGTATTTTTTTAAATAGGTGTAAATTTCTTACAAAAAGCTAAGAAAAAAAGTCATTTAGAAAATAATTCAGGGCAATTTTACCTGTTTCAGCTTCACAAATTTCCGCATGGCCATTACAGTTACAAGGTACACAAAGAGCAAAAGGTCCTCCGTTTGGTGGATCATGATGATAACCTGGAGCACATGATTCACAAAACTGACCTACGTAGCCAGTTGGACATTGACAATGTTCCACCCAATCTGCTGGCTCTCCTGCTGCCCCGCGATGTGCTGTTTCAAGCTTGACATCATCCAGAAATCCTCGACCTGAATAAAAAAAAAAACAAATTTTAAAAACTTGATATGCTAGAAAGCTGTGATCCACAGGGGACATTATTTTTCAACTATCATTAATTTTAGGCTCAGTGTGTGATCAACATCAAATTTTCGAAATAGGTTTTCTTATTCGAGATATTTTCAATTTTCTAAACAGATGTTTAAATTTTTTTCTACCAATGCGTTAGGTTAGCTAATCCATGTAGAGTAAAAACTAATTTAAATTTAAGGTTAGAAAATTTAAATTCATAACAGATGAGATGATGAATTTGGATCCTATATTATAATATTACTTAAAGAATTCGATTTTTAATGCAAACAATTTTTTCCATGTTTTCATCGAAGTTTTTGAAGCCTTTCATCGAAATTTTTATCGAAGTTTTTATAGGCGTTTCTGATCGAGTTTTTTGCCCTTTTGAGTTATTTATTCACATTTTATGTACTCACATCCACATTCTAAGTTACATTTATACATTAACGTGTCTAGTTTTTTTATCTCAGTTGTTTAAAAATGTATAATTTTATGTCAACTTTCTCATGTTTTTACTTTTCACACAATCCCAAAGAAATTTCATGCTTATTTTATCGAAGTTTTTTAGAGGTTTCATTGAAATTTTATCGAAGTCTTTATGGAAGTGTTGTTTGCGTATTTTTAAGGTTTTTTAAGGTTTTTTTCATATTCATCAAAGTTTTACCGAAGTTTTTCGTAATTTTTTGAGTTATTTTTTCTCACATTTTATACCTGCATCTACAATTTAAGCTACATTTGTACCTAAACGTGACTAGTTTTTTATCTCAGATGTTTTTTTAAAATGTATGTGTTACTTTTCAATATCAATTCTTAAGATTTCTCTGGTGTTTCACCAAAAAATGTTTATGTTTGATTTTATGTAGGTTTTCTCATATTTTTATACTGCAGACAATACCAAAGTTGTACTCAAATGCACAATATTCACTAGTTGTTTTTTCATATTCTAGAAATAAAGATCACTGATGAGGACTCCAATCAGAGTCGAAACGTTTGATTGAAACTACTGTTTTTTTCATTTATGGACCCTAAAGCCAATTATCTAACATTACAAATATTATTAATTACTTTAGACGGTTGATATTTTACCTTGATGAGTATATGTGCCACGAATTTTAATTGCAGTTAGATTTGACAGGATTGAAATGAATGCTCGAGAAGAAAGTCTTGGTTGCCAGCCATAGTCGGGGTGTTCATGTAATTTAAATCTAAACTGTTGAGGCTGTAAACATTTTCAAATACATTGTGATTATGAAAATTCAATTCTGTTATAAAATTTAAAAATATGCAAAGCATACTTTAAGGGCATGTATGACATCGGTCAAAAGACTATGAAGAAATTATTTTACTGAGTTCAGTTTTCGCAACTTTTTTCGCTAATAATGGTTATTTCTTGCTGGAATTTTGGGATATAATGAAGAATCTGCTAATACAGGTCCCATGGCTTCTCTTTAGATTGATCAGTAAAAAAATTAATTTTTTTAATTAAGTCGTTGTACCAGCGACGTCATACATCCCTTCAGACAATATATTTAAATTTTGTAACATAGAATGTTTAAAAACGCAGAGAATTGTTACCGTGACAGTCGGTGAGGGATTTCCTTGACCAAAAATGGGTTGCGTTATCTGCTCGCCATTTCCACCTTCAAATATTATGTCTCGAGCGGTTGGCGCAGGTCCAGTTTCGCCAATCCTCAAAGAAAAGATGAAGTCTTGATTGTAAGACGCTCTTTGATCACCAAGAAATCTTTCTATATCGTTCAGAAATCATAATAAAATTATTAAGCAGAATGAAGCAATTGAAATATTAATTGAAAATTACAGGCCTGCCAGTGATACCAAATAAAAGAGAAATTAAATTTAACAATGATAATTCTTGAACATATTAAGAATTTAAATGAAAAATCGAAGTATAAACCTAATTATTTATAGATAACTAAACATTTTTCACACTAAAAATTTAACGGTATTTTACTGAGAGAAATTTCCACTATAAGAAATATTTTTCTAAATTGAAACACAGTTTGGAAAAAGTTGTAAACACACTCATACATAAAAAAGTGATTCGTGTATTAAATGGGCAGTTCTGAATAAAATTGTCACCAAGATCCAAAAAAAATTTCTAAATCTTCTGTTTGAGGAATTATTCGCACCGTTTTACAGCCTTTATGGTAACTGGAGTAGCTTCCTAATAATAATTAGCTCCCAGAAAAAGTTGGAAACATTTTAATATTACAATTCGATCTCTTTTAAGAAAAAACTTGAGAAAAGTGACAAAAGTATAAAAATATAGAGAAAAGTAAAAAAAATAACACGCTGATAGACCTGTTATTATAAAATTGAGTTGAAAAATGTGAAAACTGACCAGGGGCGAGAAAATAAACATTATCACGATCTGGAGCAGATACTGATATGGTTTGGGTGAGTGCATCATAAACAAGAGGAATGGGAGTCCCAGTAGAAACTCCAGCTGTCCAACGTTCGTTTCCTCTGACGAAAGCACTCTCGATTGCTGTTTTCGAGTAACCTTTTGCTGGCTTGCAAAGTACAGAATGGCCGTAACAGAAGCATGGGGTGCAACCAAACTCATTTTCAAGTGCGAGATGGAAAAATCCAGGACGGCATCTATTCAAAAAACAAAATTGAGGAATTTGAGAAAAGAAATATATTTCTTCGGGTTCTAAATGCCGCATTATCGTATTCGTTCAGGAACTCGAAAAATATGTCTTTATTGGTTCTTCCACTCAATACTTCAATTTAATAGTGCATCTTTATTTTTCATGATTTTTTTCAGATAAACTTTGTTAATATCTTACGTTAAATGAGACGTACTTTTTAACACATTTGAATAAACAATATTGGTATAAGAACATCTTTAAGACACGAACATAGGCTTATTGTCGTAACAACTGTCTCACAAATTTCAATATTTTGTACAATTAGCATATAACCAAGTTCCAAATATGCTCAGTTATGTATTTCTGTATTGCGTGCGAGTGTTTATATACATTTATAAGTTAAAATAGGTGTCATGTTCTAGATATAAAAAACTAGAAAGCTATGTAGGAGAAAATAGTATATTATGCGACCAGGCATAAAAAAGTTTATTTTGCAAGCGTGAAATTTGATGCCTGAGCAAACCGAGGGCAACAATCACACGAGTTAAAAAGATGTTTTTTCCGTGTTGCACACGATTTTTTTCTACTGGTGGATCAAAAAATAAGTTTGTTTGTGCGATAAATTGCACTTTATGATGCGCGATAGACGAAAATTGGGATTTTCTTAACACCCTCCTTTGCCGTCTGAAAACTAATATATCATTCTTTGAAACAAATTCGTATTTTGGAAGATAATTATGCTAAAAAATATATAATATAAATACAATATACAAATTTATGTTCAATTGGATAATAATTGTTTAATACTAACGTTCGACATCTTTTCCCTTCGACGTTGTCCTTACATCTGCAAGCTCCACTCACAGGATCACAATTTGGTGTATTTTTATAGGATCCTGCAACGAAGCATTCACAAGACGTGCAACCGTAGGAACCGAAATTGTAGAAATTAGCTAAGCATCTGTCACATTTGTCGCCTGTAACACCAGGTTTACATTGGCACTTGCCTTCGCTGTTACATTGTAAACTTCTTGAACCTGTAAAAGACAAAAAAGATAAGGTAATTCAACCTAGAGAACTTCGGAGCAATTGTTATCATTTCTTGAAGAGTTTTGGTCTATTTTAATGATGGGGGACATGAATTATGGATATAAGAATTAGAAGAACCAGATAATCGATACAAAATTGATATAAATTCAGCATCGTAATAATGTAAACAAATAATTTTGAAGCAATACAACTGTATTATCCCTCTGAGGGGAGGTTCTGTGCTTTTCAGTTGAAGCGCAGTATCTCCATTTTAAGCACATGCGCCTATTTCAATTTATACTAGATAAAAGTATTTTCGAAGATAGCTACGTCTGTAGTATTTTTTCAGAAAGTTTATTTTCACCCAATACATTATAGTACTTAAAAGAAAGCTTCAAACATAAGATTAACAAAAAATTTTTACTTGCTTGATTGTATCTCTGAATTGCAGAATGAATTCTTTTCATTTTTTTACTCTTTAACTCGCTCTTATCACAAACTTTTAGAAATTTGGTTTCAATTTTAGTGAAATGATTTATTAAATTGTTCTTAAAGCTAGAAAAATTGGCTTTTATATTTTTTTAAAAATTATTTCTTTCTTGCTTTATTGCAAAAATATGGATTAAATGGTTTCATTAACCAAATTTATCTACGCAATTTTAAGCGGCAGTTATCATAGTCCGTGAAAATTTTCTATAAGATTTTACATCTTATTATTGGAAATTTTTTAGACGGAATTAAATAAAGCGTTAAGAGTAACTCCACCTTTTAAACCCTTCAAAATGCTCTCAGTTTTGGCGTATATTTCACTGTTTTCAAAATATTTCAAATTTTTGAAAAAATATGACTTACAGATTGATTTGGTTTTTCAGTTTCAAAATTATTTTAATAACTTGATTTTGAATAGTGCCTCAGCTTCAAAGTTTTTCTAAATAATTGAATGGTTAACTTTTTCAAAGGATCACTTTTTTGCACTTGCGTTGAATAAAGATATCACAGCATAATATTAAATGAATAAGTCACCTGTTTCGTCACAATTACAAGCAGCACAGTAATTGTCTTCAGGACGTTGAAAGAAATTTTCACGACATTTCTCACAATTGGCGCCATCACGATTGGCTTTGCAATCCAAGCAATGACCACCACGGCCTGTCAGTTTGTATAATTCTTTGTCGAAGTAACACCGGTCGGAATATCCGTTACAGTTACAAGCTGTAAATAAGAAGATCATTTTATAATTATAATACAGATTTCTCTAAAAAGAAGATAATATTTTTTAGATTTCATATAAGATAATTCGTTTACATCGATTTTAATAAAATTAACAAAATTGTCATTTTTTGACAAATATCTTGACTAAGTCATTTTATTAAGTTACGCTAGCTTAGCGTCGAAATTAGATTCAGTTTAATTCAATAAAATTCAATATGCCAAAATACATAAATTGGTGTCGTCAATATATCAAAAATCTAATTCAATTTAACTTTTCAAAACTGAATATTCTGAATTTTTCATGACAATTTTAGCCAAGGATAGAAAAATATAGGATTTTACAGGAGCACCAAATTTATGTAAAATCTTTAGTTTTTAAAGTATGTTAAATTCATAATGGAGTCTATACCTTTTAAACATTTTTTCCAATTTAATTTTGAATGTATTGTATATGTGGAAATTGAACTTTCTCTAGATTTCTATCTGCAAATTGCTATATTTGACAAGGGTTTTCGAAAACAAAATTACAATAAACTAAAAATTTTCAGTTTTACGTGTTAAAAGTATAGTTCAAGAACGACTATTTCTTCATTTGGTTTTTTAATTACTCTCATACCCAGCTAAACATAAAAATGGACTCTAGGAAATTTCAGCAAATGATAAAATTAAGCAATTGTTTTTCCTCACGTTGACATTCATGTGCATCTGTGGTCGTGGCACGTCCCCAAGGAGCATCGTTGTAAAAGGGTAAGCATTCATTACAGTCTGGACCTGTCGTGTAATGCTCGCAGCTGGAAACATTATCAAATTCTACTTGAGTTAACACTCACAATAAAAATATAAATTTAATGTACTATAAATTCAAGAATATTTAGTCGTTAATATAACTCTTTTTGCATTCGCATAATCTTTGTGAGAAAATAGTAATATATCTGTGTGAATTTTAATATTCTTTCTTTTTTTATCAAATATCAATATTTTGAGACCTACTGATAAAACTGAAAATCTGATTATGGTGTTGGTATCTATTTATTGTCTGCCTTTATATATGTTAAATTTCAAACAAAATTGACGCACAGTACAATACGTTGTCCGTTAGCGAAGGATTTTTTATTTTGATGATAACTTTTTTCTGTATAACAAAAAAGAAACGAAAATTTAAATGCTTCGAGAAATTGAATTGTTGGTAACTCTTATATTCACTTTTTTATATAAAAGAAAAAAAAAGAAAAAAAAGAAAAAACTTCAAACATGTTTTACGTTTTATAGCTCTGATTCCCGCAAATTGATTCATTATTTGAAGAAATTTTTGTTTAGAAAATCGTAAACAATATTTCTACCTGAGTATCATAAGACGTATATTAATTTGCATTAAAACTTTATACGCAGAGAAAAAATCTAACTATTATAGTAAGCTGAGTTCTTATTATAGCACATAACTTTAACGTGTGAAATTGGTACGAAGTTCGAGCAATATTGGCATGAACACCTGCACTATTAGCGTCGAATGTCCAATACTATAAAAACAACAAACACGTGTCAACATCGCTAGAATTATTCTCTTTCGGAGCATCCTTTAAGTAAAAAAATAATCAGGTTCAATTATTCTTTTATAGAAGCCAATGTTGCAATGCGAGAAAATTTCGAACTTTACGTTGCAATGATTTCTCAAAACACATTCTCTTTCAGGAAGAGTACCTTTACAACGGTGATACGAGTATTAGGCAACGCCTACCAGTGCTGCGCATGTAACTTCGATCAAAGTCAATTCTTGCTGGAATAGGATGAGTTTCTTGCAATCATAAGAAGGCGAAGTTCGAACTATCCTCGCACAGTAAAACTGCTCTAAAAGCATATGAAACGTTGTACTTTTCAAGCATGAAGAGATCCTTGCTTAAGGGAATGTGATTTGAATCAATGATTTACATGCTTTTGGCAGAGATGCTATAGATTCAATAGCATTTTTTTTCAGTGTAGACTACTTTTGGTTTTGATAATGAAAAAAATGTGCCGATATATTTTGCTAAAATTGAACTTTTTTTCAATTTTAAAACCAAAAGCAGTCTATATACGTCCGTTTTTATCTTCTCTGACATTTCCGGAATTTTGGAAACAACATTTTGTATACTTTGGACATAAACATGTAGAAACCTAAAATCAATAAAATTTGCTAATTTCCTAAGTATCACATGCCCTTAAGATGTATGAATTTTGTGCCAGGATAGCAAGAATTAAACTTGTTACAAAAGCATGACAAGTGTTATTGCTATTATACAATAATTAGACTTTTTTCCCCCTGTAGGAGGTAGGAACAAACATTCTTAAGGGCGCATGATTAGCTTCATTATAAGAAAATATTTTATTTTGAGTTCATTCGAATTTGAAATTTTTTTAGCAATGTGGCTTCAAAACCTATGATTGCAGAACCAAGATGAAAATAAAAAATCATCTATTTTATGAAAATCACAGTCTAATCTCGATTATTTCGATAAGTAGATCACTTGTTAGATAGGAATTTTTGATTAATCTAATATCTAATTAAATTAACTGACCGACAAACTCTCCTGGTTCTTCCATCGATGCTAGTGCTGTTAACACATTCGCCTGCGTGTCCGTTACAGGCACAACGTGCACCCACAGCTACATCCGCAATTGCATAGTAGTAAGATTTTAATACTTGATCATCTCCAAAAACTTCGTCACCAAAAGTGTTTAGTCTGTCCAAAGTAATTCTCAAATCTGTAGCTTGAACCCATTCCTAGAAAAAAAAAAAAATAAACTTTTTAATTAACTCTCAGACTTAAAAAATAATTTTTTTTTATTCAAACAGCTTTCAAACATGCAATGTTTCCGTTGTGTAAATTATAAAGGAACAAGATGAGTCCTTATAAATTGCAAATTCTACATAAAGAATTACAGAATGCATATATTGGGTTGTCCCAGAAGTAATTGCCGATTTCACATATAGATGTTTTTGACCATCTTTTTGGATAACTTCTGTCAATGTCATGATTTTTTCCTTTTAGCATTTGTTAGCTGTCACTCTTAGCTTGCTTTAAAAAAAAATTTCGCGTAATTTCGTTTACAGTTGTTAGTTTGGCATCAACTTTAAAATGGAATGTAAAAACGAACATTTTCGTCATATTTTGCTTTTTTATTTCCGTAAAGGAAAGAACGCAGCATAGGCTGCTAAAAAGTTACGTGATGTGTATGGCGAGGAAGCCTTGAAAGACAGACAGTGCCGAAATTAGTTTGATAAATTCCGTTCTAAGGATTTTTCACTCAAAGATGAGCTATATGATGTAAATGTGCGAGAGATTGAAGAAATGTTGAAAATACCAAAATCAACAATCGACCGTCATATATAGCGTCTTTGACTCGTTAAAAAACTTGATATTTGGATTCCACATCAATAGAATGAAATTCATTTTAAAAAACTCATCAACGTTTGCGGTTTGCATTTTAAATGCAAGAATTCGATCCTTTTTTTAATTGAATTATCACTGGTGATGAAAAATGGATTGCTTACAATAACGTCGTTCGAAAAAGATCATGGTCCAAGCATCAAAAAATGATTATGCTGCCGGATGGGATTGGAAAGGTGTGGTTTTTGTTTGAGCTGCTTCCAAGGAACCAAATGATTAATTCGGATGTCTACTGTCGTCAGCTGAACAAATTGAACGCAGCGGTCAAAGAAAAACGGCCAGAATTGGTCAATCGCAAAGGTGTAATTTTTCTCCATGACAATGCTACACCACATACATCTTTAGCCATTCGCCAAAATTTATTAAGGCTTGGTTGGAAAATGATGTTACATCCACTACATAGCCCTGACAACGCACCATCAAATTTTTTTTTCTATGAAATCTCTTTCGAGCTAATTATAACCCACTTTAATATTGTATTTAATTTAATATAATATTTTGATAAAAATTTACAAAATGGAGAAACTAATGTTTCCACCAAGGAATACAAAATCTTATAAAATGAAAAATAATCGGCGAGGTAGTTGACAACGGCTTTTTTATTAGCGTCATCTTCAAAATTGAAAATTGAAACCAACCTGTAATTCAGTATTGGTTTCGAAATAGTAAGCAGATGGGCGACCCTCCAGGGTGGAGAAGGCCACAGTACCCTTAGATAGTGGAGAAATATCTGAATACTCAGAAGTACAAAGTACTCGTGTGTCGTCTCCACGTGAGGTATCTTTAGATTCTGGTAGTCCGTAAGTGTCTCTGCATGTGGCTGAATAGAACTGGTATGGTTCCCAGGGTGATTTCTCATTTCTTCTCTTGTAGATTCCCCAACTTTCTGGACGTGGAGATTCAAAAAGCACTCTTACGTATGTAATGTCAAATGTTTTTCCTGCAAATATCAAAAACAAAAATTTTATTATTTTAAAGTTGAGTATTAAAAATAAATTTTTCCGAAACGTATATACATATTTAGTCAATTGAATATTCAAAACTTTTGAACACTGTCATTTATATTAGGTTAAATAATTATGTTTCTGTGGCTGCGATTATAATAAATTAGATATTCTTGAAAATATTTTTGACATGAATGAGAATAAAAATATTCTTGTGATAATAGTAAATAATGTTGTTTTTAAAATGTTGTCAATCTGTTTTAGAATAAATAAAGTGAAAGTTTCAATTTTTCTTGCCAAAAAAGGAACTTTCCGTTTGTTTAAAAAACAAAAATTCTTGAATTTTATTATTTTCTCACTTTGTCAGCTATAAAATATCTATATAATATGTTCTTAATGTTTATCAATGAAATAAAATGTGTAGTTTACGACACTTACAACCATTGAGTTTGGAGTAAACCAAGGGGAGGAGCGGTTTATTTTAAGAAAGAACTTGTGGCTTGCAGCAGGTAGAAAATAACTAAGCACTGCACGGAGAAAATTATTTTAGAAAACTTCAATCGGCTGAGTTGAGGAAAAAGGGACATAAGACCATTTGAACAAGTTTTCACCTACTAAATCTGGAGCTACAGTTGTGGAAACTTTAAGTCCATGTATTAACCAGACCATATGATCAGTATGGTAATTTTTTTGTCTGTAAACTTTTGTCCATGCAAAATAAGATATCTAGTAAAAAATTTGTGAGATCGAATAGAAGTTTAAAGATAAAATAATCACCAATCCATCACATGGTCTGGTTGTTCCGTGCCCTTGAAACAGAAAGACCAAAAATAACATTCTGAACCTTGGAGACTACTTTTCTTTCAATCATCCATCTTCTAATAAGTTCCAGATAAATTTATCGCATGTTGAATCTTATGGGATAAATTTTTCTGGAGCTTATCAGAAGGTGGATCAAACGGCCCTGAGTAATAACATGCGAATATCTGTTTAGGGTGATAGTGAAGAGGGTACTTTAAGGTTAAAGAAAATAAAAACAATTTTTTGGCTCATAAAATGTATATGATTCCGTCAGAACTGGGGACTAAATGAATTCTTATCTTATCAATTCATAAAGTAATTATAATTTGACAATTCTTCCCAAACTCAGCGACTATCTCAAAGCAATAGTAAGGAGCAGTGTATCCGGATCGTAGAAGTTTTTCGATTGCCGGTCGGCTTCATTTCAGCCGTAAGGCAATGCCACTAGGCGATATAAAGAGCTCTTCCTGTGGAGAATCGTTGACCGTACTATTCAAACGCATATCATAGTTGCTCAATGATGGTTAGGTTCAAATTGCATAATTGCCCGATCTACGAGTCTGCCGTTGGCATAGCATTAGTGCCTCTACGTATACACGCATACTACGAATTTTGAGCCAGTCGCGCACTAAAATTTTCACCATGCGGGCCCAATTGGGCAGAAGTTCGAGACGTCACCACAGACGAAATTGAAAAATAAATTTAAAAAATTCAAATCGGCACAGAAAAGTAAAATGACCATAGCTAACGTATATTTCATGCTTTTGCAATAAAAAAAAAATTAACAACAAATTAAGGCTCGATAAAATAATTCGAGATGGTCGTACAGGACATGTATTTAAAATTTATGAAAAAACCAAAAGCGTGTCTTATCTATATTTGGCACCGACTGAAAGAGTACACAAAGAGACATTACTAAAAAAATATAAACTATAAAAAACTACCCCGCGTGGTAACATTAGGGCTCAGAAATTGAAGTCGAGACGGACGTATAGGACACGAATTTCAAATTTATGAAACAACCAAAAGCGTGTCTTATCTATATTTGGCACCGCCTGTAAGATCACAGAAAGAGACATTTCTAAAAAAATATAAACTATAAAAAACTACCCCGCGTGGTGGCATTAGGGCTCAGGAATTGAAGTCGAGACGGACGTATAGGACACGAATTTCAAATTTATGAAACGACCAAAAGCGTGTCTTATCTATATTTGGCATCGCCTGTAAGATGACAGAAAGAGACATTTTTAAAAAAATATAAACTATAAGAAACTACCCCGCGTGGTAACATTAGGGCTCAGAAATTGAAGTCGAGACGGACGTATAGGACACGAATTTCAAATTTATGAAAAAACCAAAAGTGTGTCTTATCTATATTTGGCACCGCCTGTAAGATCACAGAAAGAGACATTTCTAAAAAAATATAAACTATAAAAAACAACCCCCCGTGGTAACATTAGGGCTCAGGAATTGAAGTCGAGACGGTCGTATAGGACACGTATTTCAAATTTATGAAACAACCAAAAGCGTGTCTTATCTATATTTGGCACCGCCTGTAAGATCACAGAAAGAGACATTTCTAAAAAAATATAAACTATAAGAAACTACCCCGCGTGGTAACATTAGGGCTCAGAAATTAAAGTCGAGACGGACGTATAGGACACGAATTTCAAATTTATGAAAAAACAAAAGTGTGTCTTATCTATATTTGGCACCGCCTGTAAGATCACAGAAAGAGACATTTCTAAAAAAATATAAACTATAAAAAACAACCCCCCGTGGTAACATTAGGGCTCAGGAATTGAAGTCGAGACGGACGTATAGGACACGAATTTCAAATTTATGAAACGACCAAAAGCGTGTCTTATCTATATTTGGCATCGCCTGTAAGATGACAGAAAGAGACATTTCTAAAAAAATATAAACTATAAAAAACTAGCCCGCGTGGTGGCATTAGGGCTCAGAAATTGAATTTGAGACGGACGTATAGGACACGAATTTCAAATTTATGAAAAAACCAAAAGCGTGTAAAAAACTACCCCGCGTGGTGGCATTAGGGCTCAGGAAAGATAGATAAGACACGCTTTTGGTTTTTTCATAAATTTGAAATTCGTGTCCTATACGTCCGTCTCGACTTCAATTTCTGAGCCCTAATGTTACCACGCGGGGTAGCTTTTTATAGTTTATATTTTTTTAGAAAGGTCTCTTTCTGTAATCTTTCAGTCGGTGCCAAATAAAGATAAGACACGCTTTTGGTTTTTTCATAAATTTGAAATTCGTGTCCTATACATCCGTCTCGACTTCAATTCCTGAGCCCTAATGTTACGACGCGGGGTAGTTTTTTATAGTTTATATTTTTTTAGAAATGTCTCTTTCTGTGATCTTACAGGCGGTGCCAAATATAGATAAGACACGCTTTTGGTTTTTTCATAAATTTGAAATTCGTGTCCTATACATCCGTCTCGACTTCAATTCCTGAGCCCTAATGTTACGACGCGGGGTAGTTTTTTATAGTTTATTTTTTTTTAGAAATGTCTCTTTCTGTGATCTTACAGGCGGTGCCAAATATAGATAAGACACGCTTTTGGTTGTTTCATAAATTTGAAATTCGTGTCCTATACGTCCGTCTCGACTTCAATTTCTGAGCCCTAATGTTACCACGCGGGGTAGTTTTTTATAGTTTATATTTTTTTAGTAATGTCTCTTTGTGTACTCTTTCAGTCGGTGCCAAATATAGATAAGACACGTTTATGGTTTTTTTTATAAATTTGAAATACTTGTCCTATACGACCGTCTCGAATTATTTTATCGAGCCTTAATTTGTTGTTAATTTTTTTTTTATTGCAAAAACATGAAATATACGTTAGCTATGGTCATTTTACTTTTCTGTGCCGATTTGAATTTTTTAAATTTATTTTTCAATTTTGTCTGTGGTGACGTCTCGAACTTCTGCCCAATGCGGGCCCATGAAATTTTTTCAAAACAGTATAGCTCGACGGCGCCCCACAGGACTCCAACTATTTTTCTCAATGCACGGCACTGTCATATT
This sequence comes from Diplolepis rosae, assembly GCA_030998225.1. NCBI lineage: Eukaryota > Metazoa > Arthropoda > Insecta > Hymenoptera > Diplolepididae > Diplolepis > Diplolepis rosae. Next base: position 23,294,423 of record JAPYXD010000723.1, on the reverse strand, counting down.
AACTATTTAATAGTATCTAGATCCCTAGCGTTCAGCGCTTCCTATTGGGCATCACGAAAGCCGAATTTGAATCACAATCTATTCGGCTGTCATAGGTTTCCCTGTAATCTAAAAATCGAATTCTTGATACAAGGGGTCTTTTTTCTGAGCGCGTAATAATCAGTGATGGGAAGTGACGCGTCACTTTTTGGATGCATAAAAGTGGCACCCCTAATTTCAAAATCTTTGATAATAACAAAAGTATTGTCATATTTGTCAATTGTCAACGTTTATAAAAGGCATGTCAGACAGTGAATTTATAACAAAACTTATTCGATCGATTCAACAGCGTCGTCTGCTTTGTTTGCATATAGAATGAAAAAAAATTAGGTTATAAAATGTTTTATGATAGTAAAATAACAGTTCCAAAGGGGAAAATAATAACTTGGGTAAATAAAGATTCAACATTTATCTATAAAAGCGAACGTCACTTCTTCGTTAAAAAATATTCGCGTTCGGGTAGGAAATATTTGCGAACTACCGGTTAGAGAACACACTTTTCAGCTCACTTATATGGCTAGAATCTGATGATATTAAATGAATAAGGGAGAAGGGACTATTTACCAAGGCGAAGGGTGAGATTGACTTGATTCGGATACTGGATTCCATCCAACATGGTCGTTGACTGCCACCAAGTGGCATTATTGTTTTCACGGTCCGTGAGAAAGACTGCTGAATGATCACCCGCTCGACAAATTTCACAGGATTTCTCATTATTTTGGTTTTCATTATGTGTTTGCATACAATATTCGGTGGGACCTCCCTCTTCTCCACACGTATTTGTGGCCTCCATAAGAACGTTGAAAGCAGCATTTTCGAAGGGCGGGATGCACCTCTGAAACAATTCGAAATCGTTTACTTATTAATTCATTTTGGTGCTATTATTGAGATTATTATCTTACACATAGGTATTTTGATTAAAAAAAAAGAAGAAAAATGGAAAGCAAAATATCCTTCTTTATTCAAAAATAAAAATGGTAGGTAGAGGCTGCCAGCTGCTAAATTCTTAATATTGAAACCAATCATGGGGTCATTTTCTCATTCGTCAGAATGGCAGAGTTTTCTTTGCAATGCAGCTTTAAGTTTCAATTCGGAAAAGTAGAGCATATAAACAATAAATGAAATCTATTCTTAGACCATATAGGCTCCTTGACAAATTTAAAAACAACCGTTACTTTGATCGTAGCGCTTGCGGTGGCGAAATCTAGAAACTTTAATTTAATTTAGTCACCATCTTGTTGTGAATTATGTCTCAAAGTTTTATCTGCATTAATGATCCTAATCGCTGCTATGGATAGAGTTAGTTCCATAGACAGAGAAAGTCGTCTGTTCTTTTTCAGCTAGATCGTCTTTTGTTTTCTCGGTTTTCTCTTTGACAGTCATTTGTTACTTTGCAGCTAAATCATCGTTTCTTTCGTTTGCGTCTTTTATTTTATCAGTTTTCTACTATATCATCTTTAGTTTTGTCTATATCTTGTTGTGAATTATGTCTCGAAGTTTTGTATGTATTAATGATCCCGATTGCTTCTGTTATGTTTGTGGTAAGTATTGTACAATTAAAGGAAAATATGAAGTATCTAAATTCGTCAAAGATGTTTATAAAGAATATTTTTCTTTTGTAATTGTACACCAAGATAAATCATGGGTTCCACATAGTATTTGCAAAAATTGCTACACAGCATTAAGTCATTAGAGAGATGGAACTCAAAAACATTAAGATTTACCGAGAGAAGCAGCAGAAATGTTCGGTTCGAAATTTCAGGAAGATCATTTATTGGCTCCTAATACTAGATTCTCTTGGTACAGAAATCGTGAAGATGAGTTTCTTTCATTTGTTTGAATAAACCAAAACCTTAGTTTATTGCACTGATGTCCCCAAGTTAATGAAAACTCTGGGGCTCAAAGATTATAATGCAGACGAATTTCGCTTATTTATCGACTCCTCTAAACTTAGCTTAAAAGCAGTTTTGCAAAGCAATGGAAACAAAGTTGCTTCAGTGCCCATAGCACATTCTGTCCACTTAAAGGAGACACATGAAAACTTAAAAATTTTGCATCAGTCTATACAATATGATAAACATCAATGGTCGATTTGTGGTGACATAAAAGTTATAGGACTGTTTCTGGGTCAGCAATCTGGTTTCACTAAGTACCCTTGTTTCTTATGCGAGTGGGATAGCAGGGCAAGAAATGAACATTGGATAAAGAAGAATTGGATACCGAGAGAGATAGAACCTGGTTCAAAAAACGTAATTCATGAGTCTTTGATCGACCCAGCAGAAGTATTTCTGCCCCCACTCCATATTAAATAAGGGCTCATGAAGCAGTTGGTAAAAGCTTTAAAAAAAGACGGGAAATGTTTCAAATATATTTGCGAAAAGTTTGTACACTTAAGTGATGGAAAACTGAAAGAGGGAATTCTCGTCGGACCACAAATCAGATAACTGATGAGGGATGAGGAATTTGAAGAAACCATGACCCCAGTAGAAAAAAGCTAGGTATGGGGATGGAAATTTTTTTGTAGGTAATTGGCACTAAATCCTATATTATTCAGTTATACAATTTTAGGTATTGAGCATAGTTTGAATGTACAAATTTGTTATTCACATTTTTAGGCATTTGGAGTTGAAAACGACAAACATCCCCGCTAGGTATGGGGATGAAAATTTTTTTGTAGTCAATTGGCACTGAATACTACGATATCCAGTTCTAAAATTTCAGTTATCAATCTCAGTTTGATTTTACACACTTTTCATTCACATTTTTTATTCACGTCTTTGCGAATTTGAGGTTGAAAACGATAAACATCCTCACCAGGTAAAAGGATGAAAATGTTCTTGTAGGTAATTGACACTACATGCTACGATATCCAGTTCTAAAATATTAGTAATCGATCTGAGTTTGATTTTACACACTTTTTATTCACATTTTGGGCATTTCGGGTTGAAAACGACAAACATCCCCGCTAGGTATGGGGATGAAATGTTTTTCATGAGTAATTGACACTACATGCTACGATATCCAGTTCTAAAATTTTAGGTTATTATGAGATGTTTTGAAAAATACTACATTTATCTTTAAAAAATAACAAAAATGCAATTTTAGTATTCGTGATATCAAGTATCACATTTTAGGAAGTATTAATAGATTTAGTTTGTTCTGAAAATGGTCAGAACTATGAGATATTCAACCTTTATACTAAATGTGCCATTTTAAAATTTTAAAGTGACATGTTTGATAACATGTCTGCTATTATATTGACCCATAATTCATAGAATTTTTTGTTCATTTCTCGTTATTTTGGCATAGGGTCAGATTCTTTTTATTTCCTTCGAATAAAATTTTCACTATTACATATAAAAATACTCAAAAAGAAAGCAAGGCAAACGTTTCGGCCACATATGGGGGCCCTCTTCAGTGCCATAAATTCAAGGATTAATTCAAAATTTCTGTAAAACATTAGAATATAGGAGATAATGAAATTAAGGATTATCATAGAATTCAAAAACTTATCTCAAAGCTTGCAATTCAAAATGAAGTAGTCCAGTATGCAGCATCACGATTTGAAAAAATATTTAGAGTTCACTGTGAATAAAAAAACCGGATAACAATTAAACCGGGAAACATAAAAAAATTTCCACACGAACCGACCGCAATTAAAAAAAATTTCTTATTAAAAAAGGATGCCAAATTGCTTATCAATGGCAGAACGCGAACAAAACCGGATAACAAATAAACCGGGAAACATAAAAAAAAAAAATTTTCCACACGAACCGACCGCAATTTAAAAAATTTTTATTAAAAGAGGATGCAAAGAATCTGACCCTATGCCAAAATAACTAGAAATGAACAAAAAATTCTATGAATTATGGGTCAATATAATAGCAGACATGTTATCAAACATGTCACTTTAAAATTTTAAAATGGCACATTTAGTATAAAGGTTGAATATCTCATAGTTCTGACCATTTTCAGAACAAACTAAATCTATTAATACTTCCTAAAATGTGATACTTGATATCACGAATACTAAAATTGCATTTTTGTTATTTTTTAAAGATAAATGTAGTATTTTTCAAAACATCTCAGAATAAATCTGAATGCAGTAATAAACAACATTCAATTTTTTTTATTTATTGCTTAACATACTCAAATAATATTGAGTAAAAGTACATGTCTAGATATTATAATAATTTTTGTTTCTGTAATGCCTTGCTTGCCAATTCAATGTTAAATGGATTGTCCGTGAAGCTGATATAAAAAAATCGTTTCTTGAAAAATACACGCCTTCCTCCACTCGTGAAAATCACCATAAACGTTTCGAATTTCTTTACTAGGTATAGGACAATAGTCTTCTCAAGGAGCAAAAGAACCTCTCAGGATTTCTTACATAAAAAAATTTTCGGTCAGCAAAGCCACATGTCTTGAGTCGGTTTTTAAAACAGTTCAGATCATTCTGTGAGAGACTCCGGTAACAAAGTCTTCACGAAAAGTTTAAAAATGTAAACCTTGTTCGCGTTCTGCCATTGATGAGCAATTTGGCATCCTCTTTTAATAAAAATTTTTTTAAATTGCGGTCGGTTCGTGTGGAAAATTTTTTTTTTTATGTTTCCCGGTTTATTTGTTATCCGGTTTTGTTCGCGTTCTGCCATTGATAAGCAATTTGGCATCCTTTTTTTAATAAGAAATTTTTTTAAATTGCGGTCGGTTCGTGTGGAAATTTTTTTATGTTTCCCGGTTTAATTGTTATCCGGTTTTTTTATTCACAGTGAACTCTAAATATTTTTTCGAATCGTGATGCTGCATACTGGACTACTTCATTTTGAATTGCAAGCTTTGAGATAAGTTTTTGAATTCTATGATAATCCTTAATTTCATTATCTCCTATATTCTAATGTTTTACAGAAATTTTGAATTAATCCTTGAATTTATGGCACTGAAGAGGGCCCCCATATGTGGCCGAAACGTTTGCCTTGCTTTCTTTTTGAGTATTTTTATATGTAATAGTGAAAATTTTATTCGAAGGAAATAAAAAGAATCTGACCCTATGCCAAAATAACGAGAAATGAACAAAAAATTCTATGAATTATGGGTCAATATAATAGCAGACATGTTATCAAACATGTCACTTTAAAATATTTTATGAATATTTCAAAAATTGTTCAAATCGTTTTCAAGCAAGACTGAATACTTCATATATGTATGTGCAATTATTTTTGAATTTTAGGTTTTTACGAAAATTTAGTATAACAGTTAACATGTTTTGACTCAAGAATTAAAGTAGTACTTTAATCATATTTAAGACTTCCGTAGATAAAGGAAACTTTTAATTATATGTACATATAAATATTTAATATGAATTAAAATATTTTTTTATAGCTATTGAGTCCAGAGAAAATTGTGTCTGATTTCAAAGAAAAAATAAAATGTAAATATTTTAATTCATAATACTTGGTACGTTTGCATTGGCTTTAATATTTTAAACAGACAAATTTTCATAAATCCACAATACGAATGTAAAAATTAAAAGCAAGAAATTACACTAACCTGAGGTCTTCCTGTTCCATCATAGCACTTATCCTCATCTCTAGTTTTAGGAAAACTATGAAATTGGTCATTTTTTGATTCCGGTTCAGCCACTATTCCAATCAGTGAACCCACAATGAGGTGGAGACAGAGATCTTTATGCATTTTATTTCTTTATCTGTACTTATCAAAATGACACCCTCAACACGACACACAAAGATTACACAATTTGGGGTTTACTGCCGAAACCGAGTTCTCGAAACGGCGTAAATTTAATCTGTTTATGTGAAGGGAGCATACCTTACACTCCTAGACCCACTCTCTTTACCCAACGAATTCCGACTGCTATACATAACAGGGCTACACAGAGAACCAAAACAGAAAGAGGCTGCATCGCTGCAGCTGTAAATGTGCATCGAGAGTAGGGAGAAGGGAGGTAAAGACCTTTGACTCTCGCCCACTCGACTGTTCCAGCCTCTCAACTCTTTTCAATTCTAGAAGAATTTGCTTCTGAATGAGAGGCCTCTGCTCTTATTCCTTCGGTCTACATGGAAAAAAGAAAAATTTCTAAAATCACAGTATTCTATTAATTAAATTTTATAAGAATGATAATTTACAGTATTTATAATATTGTCTAGAATTCATTCAAAGTTTTCTGAAAAAAAATACAAAAAAAATACATGTAGCTTTTTACAAATGAGTTTTATCTGAAACATTTTTCGTTCAAATTAAAATATTAATTGAAGTAATATTAAAAACGTTACTGTGCACATTGAACTTGAAATGAAGTTAAGAAAAATTACAATTTAATAAATCATAAATAGTTGGCTTATATTTAACCTCAATAATATTAATAGTTGAAGATATATGTTGATGTTGGTAGTTGGCTTTAGGGTCTAAGGTTGATAAAAACTCAGAGTTTTACATAATCAGACGTTTCGGCCCTGATCAGAGTCCTCGTCAGTGATTTATTTTGAAAATCTAAAAAATACAGAAAAAAGGGGGTTTGCTAACATAGGCTTTCTTGTATAAAATTTCTTCTAAGTAATTATCATTCTGTTTTTACATGTAGGTAAATAAATTTTGAAATTACTTCACGGTAAATATTTCTTTCATATAACGTAAATATCCGAATACCAGAAAAACATTTTTGAAAAGTTGGAATTAAATTTCTAAGTATAAAAAATTTTTTAATTAAAATTCGTGCATGACTTGTAGATTGAAATTTCTTTGGTATAAAGTATAATTTGAAAGGATATAAACAGTATTTCTGTATAAATTATTTTTATGTTGTATAGCGAGTTGAAGGCAACATTGTCACAGGATAAAATACTTTTTTATCAAATGTACATTCTTAAACGTTAAAATTGCAAATTCCTGCTTAAATATATAGATATAAAATTTTTTTAAATTCTTTCATGAAATTATACAACCAAATTTCTTTTGGTATGAAGTCAATTCTGGAAAAAATTTAATTTAACATTTTTTCTTTGGCATATTTTCCTTGGAATTTTTTCCGGCTGTGATACTTTTTTAAACGAGAAGAATTGAAAAATTGACAGTTCTTTTTATTACAATGACTCAGAACTTTAAAAAGTGCGTAGTGTTAACAAAAGGTTTTTTCAATTGTGGGTATAGACAATGAGATTGCTTATTAAGAATGTACAAAAAAATTATGTAGATAAATTTTCATATAATATTGCACATTGGGTTTTCTTTGGTTTGTGTCTAAATCTAAAATACCTGTGTAAATATTTCTTTGGTGTAAAGCAAATGAGAGTAACATTGCTTCCGTATATTTTTACAATTTTTGGAATAAACTGCCAATTTTGGCTTAAACAAGTAGGTGTAAAAAAAAATTTGGTTTTAAAAACTTGTGCACAGAATTATAGGCCAAGGTTTCTTATGTATAATGTAAAGTTAGGAAAACATTAACATTTTTTTGGTTATGCAGTAATTTTTGCAAACAAGCTTAGTTGAAAACCGGATAAATTGTGATTATAAATTATAAATTGTGTAAAGAAATTAAGTTGCAAGTGTACATGAAATGTGTCTAAATTTTTTGCCTAGCTTTTGTAAGTGAAATATTGCACATCGAAATTTTTTGATTATATATAAAAGAACTTTTGAAATGGATAAACACTATTGATACACATTAGATGAGAAAATTTTTTTTTATAAATAAAGGCATAAAAAACGTAAAGAGCCGCGAAACAATATTCTAGGGTGATTTTATCGAAATTTAATAGTAATGTATTGATGTTTAATGTTTAGTACTTTCAAATGTATAGGTATAATATTTTTCTACATTTGTGCACAATTTTTCAATCGACTTCAAACATTTAAATCTTATCACAGAATGTATATAAATATATATAAAACTCTGAATTTTTATCAGCCTTGGACCCTAAAGCCAACTACCAACATCAACATACAGTACCGGTCATAATTGTCCGGCCACCTGTTTTTCAATAATTGCTTAAATTATCCTAATTTGAATTATGTAAGTGAAAAAATTTGTTCTCTTGATTAAATTTAAAGCTATAAAAATTCTTTATAAAATGAACCCAGCATGAATTCGTTTTGTTAAATTTTGAAGAAGTTATTGCAGAAATAGTCAAGATTTCAATGCTTTCTTAAATTTTTAATAAATTTCGAAGTAATCAACATTTTTGAATGTTCTTGGGCTCATTTTAGAGCTAAGATTCTACAGAATCGTATTAAATTATCATTATTAATCTATAAATTTATTCTTGCATAATGCAAGGAGTTAAAATTGTAACAAAAAAGTAGGGAAATTTCGAAAACATTTCATCTGTAGGTAAATCATAATAAAGATCATATAAATATATATTTTAAGGGGATTCGATACAAAATTCATGATTATATGTTTTATATATCTTATAAAAATGTTTTTCTAAGCAAAAACAATATTGGAATTTTTGCAACTTTTTTATTTGAACTTTAACCTCGTGCAGTATGTAAGAAAAAAATTACACATCAATTCCAAGAATTTTGATCGATTTTGTACAAATTTAGCTTTAAAATTAGTCCAAAAACATTAAAAAATGTTGATTACTTTGAAAGTTATTTAAAATTTAAGAAAGCATTGAAATCTTGACTATTTCTGCAATAACTTCTTCAAAATTTAACAAAACGAATTCATGCTGGGTTCATTTTATAAAGAATTTTTATAGCTTTAAATTTAATCAAGAGAACAAATTTTTTCACTTACATAATTCAAATTAGGATAATTTAAGCAATTATCGAAAAACAGGTGGCCGGACAATTCTGACCGGTACAGTATATCTTCAATTATTAATTAAGGGTCAATGCAAGTCCAGAATATTATTAATATTAATAGTGTTTGGTTTTTTAATTTGGCTCTAGGGTCCATAAATAATGTAACTCGTAATTTCATTTGTTTCCTTCAAACGTTTCTACTCTGAACGGAGTCCTCTTTAGTGATCTTTATTTCAAAAAAATATAAAAATTTTAATGTAAATTTTGGTAATTGACAAGGACTAAAAAATGAAACACATTTGCATAAAATTATACCAAAACCTCACATAAACACAATAAAGTACGTTAAAGTGATCGATTGAATTCTATCAGATTGAACTTTGCAAGCCCTAAATTACAGGGTAGGCCATTTTACATTTGAACTTTGAATCAGCTATAAAAAAAACTTATGGATATTTTTTCAAAAGTATGGTTCTATTAGAAAGATTGAACCTTTCCATTTAAGAATGGAACACAGCATCATTCAAATGACTGCCACGGCTGGCCTTACAGTACCCCATTCGATCAGCCCAATTTTTCAGTACATTTTCGATTGACCTTTTGCTCAAACAATCGAAACTTAATAAAAACATACTTTTGAAAAAATATCCATAAGTTTTTTTTATAACTGATTCATTTTCCAAATGTTAGATGGCCCACCCTGTAAAACTAAAATATGTTAGTATACAAATTTTACAGAAAATATAGATGCAAGTACGTAAACTAGCACAAAAAGCTTTAATACGATTATTTTTGATAAATTGCATGAAAATTGTTTTTGTTTATAACGAATATATCCTAGCAAAAGGTGCTTTTTCGATGGTTATATATTTAAAAATTATCAACGAAGGTAGCTGGAATATAGCAGACGTAAATATATTTAAAAGTAATCTTCCCCTGATTACGAATATCTTGGTTATTTGTGCGAAAACCTGGTCAGTTTTTTTTTAATTAATTTTTTAAAACAATTTTATTATTCATAGAAAAAAATAATGTCTTAAATCACGTTTTAGCATTTTTGAGGGAAAATAAAACTGTTTTGCATCGTAAACTTTTTTCGTACAACAAACCGTTTTTGAGTTATAACGCCATAAACAATTCATTTTGCAACAAAATTGACATATTTTCCAAATTTTATCTCAGAAATTATTTATCGAAAATATTTAAAACTAGTGCATTATCTATTTTGGAGACAACTCTTTTAATATAAGAAAGAAATATTCCGATCGAATGGATACTTCTATTAATTAATTTTTGTTAAAAAATGCCTATTTCTAAGAGTAAATCGTCTAGACTTATTAGTCGTTAATAAAAAATTATACAGGAATCACCGGTCTTATAAGTTTGACCAAAATTAATGCAAGAAGTATGTCTACTCTTAATAGCATTGTTTATTGTTCGTAAACTCATTGCTTTATTATTTATAACATTTATTACACTGTAAAACTAACAATATAAAAACAAACTTATTACGAGTATTGTAAATTGTAAATTAAATATTGTAAATTGTGGCCTCTAGAGGAAAGGGAATTTATTTAAAATAGATTGTTTAAATGACTGTCAATGAATAATGTCTCGTTTTTTTTCTCGTACGAGAAAATTTCGAGGTAGTAAAAATTTTCCTTTTATATCAAAGTTTAATAAAAGATTTATTAACAAACAATTAGTTAAATGAGCGTTTTTGTTTATGACAATTGTTTTAATTAATGACGAAATGAGTTTACGAACAATAAACAGTCTTATTAATAGTAGACTTATAAGACCGGTGATTCCTGTATAATTTTTTATTTACAACTGAAAAGTCCTGACTATTGGTTTTCAAAAATAGGCATTTTTTAACAACAATTAATGAATAGAAGTATCTATTCATTTGGCGTATTTCCTTCTTATGTCAAGAGAATTGTCTTCAAAATAGATAATGGACTAGTTTTAATTTTTCATATATATTTGTTGCGGAATATTTGATCACAAATATACTTCTCTATAGAGTGACTCAAATTTTTTTCAATATCATCGGTTTCTGTAAAACAGCGCAGCATAGATAAGTTGAATGTGTCCGATATAAGTGATAAAGATATCTCTTCACTCGGAAACCCCGGTTGATATTGCGACGCCACCCACATGCTTAAGGCATACAAATTTCTTTTATAAATTTCTAGTAGTGTAAGAGTTAGAACAAAGTATTTTATTATTCATGAGCTAAAGAAAAATACTAGTAAAGTAGAGCTAAATTTTTTACAATTTATGCAGCGTATTCAAAACTTATTTTTTAAATTTGTTTTTAAAGAAAATACTATAGGCGAATCTATACAACCTGTTGACTTGCGATTATAAAATTAAATATTCTTTGCTTGTTGGTATTATTCAACCTTGTAAATTTTACAAACCAATAATAACCATTTTTTAGTAGTAATGGTAAAACATAATTTTGAACTTTTTTCATAGCGATTTTATCACTTTCTTAACCTTTGGGGATTCTCGCGTTATGAGTATTTATTTTACGATTCAGAAATTTAAATCTGACTAATTCTAAAAAAAGAAAATTTTTAATTCAGAAATTGCGCAGGTGCACTCTCATCGCGCACAGTTTGCTGCGCTCGCATGTTTAAGCGCAATTGATGTCAGACAAGAAGAGAAGGCAGCTGAGGCACTTAGCTTTTATACCGCGAAAAAATCAACATAAATTATCCCGAATACCTTTTTGATATCTCTTATTATTTTCGAATGAACTTAAATGTTGAATTTTTAAAATGAATAAAAATCATTTTTTGCAATTAAAATAGAAACTATGGTTCTCATATTAAACAATAATTTAAATGCACGGTCCAGAACCTTGACAATTTTTACAATTTTAATCTCAAGAATATACATTCTATAGAAGATTCAAGAGCGCAGCGTTTGCCTCAAAAATAGGATCTTCAAAAAGAAAATAACAAGAAGTCGTATTTTAAATGACTATAGGTTAATCTTTGTTGAAGAAAATAACAAATAATGCTTTTCATTTCTTCAAGTGTTACCACTCTCACTGCACTGTTTACCATTTTGTTTTATTTTTCGATAGACAAATGGTAAAATTTGCAAAAATACAACATTTTATTTCTTTCAAATTAATTAGTTGAGTTTGAAATTTCTGCCACTGCCTACATTATCGGAGGATCACTGGTCGCGTATCAGATAGGATACGTTGCCGACAGGTGTCCTCGTAGACAATTTCAAACTCTTATATCACAAATAAATGCAAATTAAATTCAAATTTAAAGAATTTGAAATCTTTCTGTGGAAGAAAAAAGACGCTTTCGACTGCGATGGGATTCGAGCCCATTTTCCACAGAAAAATTTCAAAATCTTTAAATTTGAATTTTATTTATTATTTTGCCTTTTTGAGATCCACTTAGTCATTTAAAACAGCACTTCTTGCTATATTTTATTTTGTTGTGTTTGATTACGATTTTATTTTTCTTTAATAAACGAAAAAATGTACATCTTATAATAAATGTCTCAATGAAATTTTTCGTGTAAGTGCATTTCAACCAGATCATTCTTTCGAAGCTCGAAGTTTTCAAATTCAGGGGACATGAAACGTGAACATTTGTTGAAAAAAGTGGATGTCAAATTTTACAGGGATCTAATACCTTGTCATAAGTGATATAAATATAAAATAGCGATTTTTTAGAAATTCGAAGATGGAGTTAAAATATGTATAATAGTTAAGCACAATATTGTAAAAATAAAAGTATTTTTCGCATTATAAGTGAGGTAAGTATGAGGTTGGAAACTGTGCTAGTCCTGGACGGGTACAGGTTGTGGAGGTTTCGTCGCCTGAGTAGTGTTCCGAAGAGTTTAAATGCTCGGAGAATTTCTAGCGAGCAGGAGCATTTGCTCGAGCATATGCTCGACCCTTTTGTGCTCTGAGCATTTATTGAGAATTTATGAGCATTTAAAATATATTCATTAAGTCACATCCTTAATCACTTTTTAGCGCTTTCTTTCAAAGTGATTGGTTTGATTAGACGTATTTAATTTGCATTATGTATTATTATAATTTGTATTAATTTAATACGAGTATTAAAATATACAAATATATACGTTTAAAAATTTAACTTAAAAATCAAACTAGAAGATGTTTTGCTGAGTATCGGTTTGGATGGTCAAATTGGTTTGGTACTAATTGGAGGTATTACGATAAAATTGTTGATCATGAAAATAACACTGCATATAAATGCAGGTATTGTAACAAAATTTACAAAAATAAGCACGCAACACGTTTACGAGAGCATCTCAAGAAATGTTCGAATGTTCCAACTACAGTAAAAAATTTATTAAAAAATACTACCCAAAAACACACGAAATCTTCCAAAACTGAGCAAGAGTCATCAGGTGAAGATTTTGATTCCGGTAATTATGCGTATATTCTATTTGTTACAATTTTCATTTATTGCTCTTTCTAGGTTTTGTTTGGATATATCTCGATACATCAGAAATATTTATTTTCTATACAGATAAAATTTTGATTAATTGTTTTAAAAACTTCAGATTATATGGTGTTAGAGCATTCATTCCAAATATATATTTTAATATGTTTGCAAGTATATACTTAATTACGATAATAAAGAATGTAATTACAAGAAGAATAAAAATTTGATCCTGCTGCAAATTTTTTCGGTAATATGTTGCACATTGTAGATATTTAATATTTTTCAAAATTAATATTATAATGTTGATACATGAATGTGACGATAATTTATTTTAAAATACTTAATGCAGGAATAATTTTATTTTAGTTTTTTAAACTAGATAAATAAAGAATACGAAGGTGTATAGCACTGCCTAATTTTATAATTTCTCCTTAGAATCTACTGCTTTTGCTGTTTCGTGTTCCAATTGAGAAAAATCACATCACTGTGTGGAAAAAGAAAAGGACAAGCTGGACAAAGAAAAGAACAAAGATGAACCGCTTAAACGATCCGAACAATCATTTTTTTCAATTAAACAATACATTGATTCTATGACTATAGAAGAACAGGTACATCAATTTGAGAATTTTTTGTGTTCAAGAGCCATTCGGTCAAAACCAAAAAGTTAAGAATTTTAATTCTTGTTAGTTTTTTACACTTCTAAAATTTAATACATTTTTTTTTAAATACTTAAGAGTGAAAACCACTAAATAAGGTTTTTAAAAAGCTGAGATATATGGAAATTTATTGTACTGAGTTAAGGTAGTTGTTGCGCCAAAAATCAGTCTCAGGAAAAAGAAGTTTTTCTATGATTTCAAGACTGGTAATTATATCATCAGCCGTGTCATTTGTAAGGAAAGACACTCTTTTTAATAAAAAAATTTTTTAAATTACGAAAAATAATATTTTAATAATGTTTTTTGTAATAGGATATTTCATTATTATCGCTCCATACCAAATTTTCAAAAATGGTGCGATTCGGATAAATCATGAATCATTTTTTTAGGAAAAGGATTCTCTACAACTTTACCGTTTCCGATTTTTGAAAATAAATTCTTTAATGGCTGAAATCATTAAAAAACAATTTTCCAAAACGAAATTTTTATAAACAAATTGCTGAATTTGATAATAATTGATTCATTTTCAAAAATCGGAAACTGTAAAGTTGTAGAAAATCCTTTTCCTAAAAAAATGATTCATGATTTATCAGAATCGCACCATTCTTGAAAATTTGGTATGGAGCGATAATAAGGAGATATCCTATTACAAAAAACATTCTTAAAATATTATTTTTCGTCATTTAAAAATTTTTTTTATTAAAAAGAGTGTCTTTCCTTACATATGACACGGCTGATGATATAATTACCAGTCTTGAAATCATAGAAAAACTTCTTTTTTCAAAGACTGATTTTTGGCACAACAACTACCTTAAAAAAGATAATAATTATCAGATAGAAAATTAAAATAATTTAAATTTCAAAAATCATTTTGAAATTTCTTGCCCACGTATTTATGTCCTATAATTTTCCTATGTCATTTTAAGATACAAAGTTAATGACATAAATTGTATATATCGAATAAAATCGTTAATATAACGCCTAGCAAAATTTATATGATTATTTTGAGATTCATCATTAGTATTTTTTTACAATGTTACATATTGACTATTTCTTTACATATCATTTCACTTTTCTGTTTTTATATTCATCTAAATTAGGATTAAAGAAAAAAAATTTAGCCGTTTTAAAAAAAATTTATTTGATAAAAATCACATGGTTCAGTATTCACAAGTTTTTGATAATGAAGTTTAATTTTTCAATAATGTCTGGAAATATCCTTTCTCATTTATTTCAGAATAAGCTTGATATTTTATTTGCTCGCGCAATTTATGCGTCAGACACTGCGTTATCACATTTTGAGAATAAATACTGGAAAGATTTTTTCTCTCACTTAAGATCAACTTGGAAACAACCTTCTCTTTATAAAATAAGTTCTCCTTTGCTTGACAAAGAGTTTAGAAGTATGGAACAGGAAGTGGAATATGTGATAGCGAATGCCAACACAGTTGTTGTCTAATGCGATGGTTGGAGTAATAAAAGGTGGGCAATTATATAATTTTTATAATATAAGCAAGGTAAAAATATTACACAATAACAAATATTAATGCAAAAATTGATGCACACTTTATCATATTTTGTAGAAATGAATCGATCGTTCATTTTGTGGTCACAACTCCGGAGCCTATTCTATACAAATTTATGTATACGAAAGCCGAAAGGCATACCGGAGAGTATTTATCAGAAAAGATTATAGAAATTATTGAAGAAATCGGACTACCAAAAGTACTTGCAGTCATAACAGACAGTGCCAGTGCTATGATTAAAGCCCGACGATTAATCAATGAAAAATATCCACATATTTCGATTTATAGTTGCGCAGCCCATAACTTAAATTCACTTATAGATGATATCATAAAAGTAGGCACTTTTAAAAGTGTTTCTGATACAGCAAAAGATATAGTGAAAGAAGTTAACAGTTCACATTTATTAAAAGCAATATTTAACGAAATACAATAAGACATTGTAAAGACTGACAAAACCAATAAGTCAAAAAAAATTTCGCTAAAATTGCCAGGAAATACAAGCACGGAAAAAAATGAACTGTCAAATTGAACATCTGGAGTGTCAAACTGATTATATTGGAGTTTTAACTATGGGATAACATTCTACATGGTGTAAAGTACTATCTGTGAAGTGTAAAAACTAGATGTTCAGCTTGACTTTCCCAGAGTGTATGAGAATCCTGGAATGAAAACCTGAGTATCTCAGGAGCGTTAGCTCGATTATCTCGGAGTGTAAGTGTTGACACTGTTGACAGGTTAACTATTTCAGAATGTAAACCTGACATTCTGTCGATATTCAAACAGACTATAAAATTATGGTCTCCCTGACTATCAAGAAAAAATGATAGATTTTGCGTGGTACTATCTGCAATATAAAAGTGACATACCTAAATTTTGACACTCAAAGTTTGACACTCCATTTTTCTCCGTGAGGTGGGGCACCATCCTCTTCAACGCAGAAAGCCTTCTCTACAATAAAAAAGCATTAAAAAGATTGGCAATAACGGACGGAGTGATCTTAAGACACGACATTCAAATAAGAATCCTTGACGACGATTTCTGGTGTGGTTTGCTGAGCCTTCATGAAATAATCGCTCCCGTTGTGAAATGGACCACAATTTTAGAAGGAGATTATTGTACTATAAGCTTGGTCCCAAAAGCTTATTCTGAAATCAAAAACGTTTTCAAAGAGAGATTACCACAATCTCCGATTTCTGTTGAAGAAGGCAAAAGAATTGAGAACATTTTAGAGAAAAGGGCTGAAATCCTAATTATGCCAGCTTCAACTGCTGCAACTGAACGTACATTCAGTAAATATGGGAACATCCAAAACAACAAACGCAACCGGCTAAAAACTGAAAGAGCTGGAAAACTAGTTTATCTTTCACACAATTTAAAACTTGTTAAAGAACCAAAAAATTGTAAAAGAAAAGAAGAAAAGTATAAAGAAAAAAGATTAATGTTTGTCACGCCTTGCGGAACGAAGAAGTATTTGCTGAAATTGAATCAACTTTTGAAGACGTCGAAGATGATATCTGGGAGTATAACTCTGACGATAATTACTTGAGCGAAGATAATATTGATGATTTACCAGACTCTGAGAGTGAATGCTGATTTAATCCTACCTACATTTAAGATTTCAGTATTAATTTTTTTTTTAGATTTTGGAAAATACTGAAAATCGCGAGTTTATTGTATTATAAATTTATTTATGTAAGTGTTAACCGATTATAAAAGAATATATTAGCATAATATAAAGATGTTTTTCGTAGACTGGAAGAAGCAGAGGTTGCCCTGCTGAGGAAGGGCAACAAACCTCTAGGGGATGCCTCGTCGTATAGACCAATATGTCTATTGGACACGACGGGGAAGCTTCTAGAGGAGTTAATTCTGCAACGGCTTCAGGCTCTCTTGTTCGGGGAGAACGGTCTCTCAGAAAACCAGTTCGGATTCAGGAAAGGCAGGTCCACTGTGGACGCTATCCAAGCTGTGGTTAACATCGCCACAAATGCAAGAAAAGGAACTGGCAAGCGTAAGGGATTATGCGCGTTAATCAGCATTGACTATCTGAGCGACAGGTGGGTGATATACGAGAGCGACAAATGGTCTCTCAAAGAAGAGCTGACATGTGGCGCCCCTCAAGGGTCGCAGGTAGGTCCACTCTTTGTTCACGACGATTTCCTGCGCATGGACCTACCTGTTGGAACGAGCATCATCGACTTCGCGGATGACGCACTTGTGTGCACCGCTGACGACGTCGGAATCCTAGAGCTGAGGATCAATGAAAGTCTGTGGCGAGCAAAGCGCTGGTTGGATAGCAAAGGCCTGAAAATGGCACCTGAGGATACCGAGGCTTCGCTCGTTACGGACAGGAGATCCTTCCAATACCCGAAGATCGTTCTCAGAAAGCATGAGGTCGAGTGGAAAACAAGCATTAAGTACCTGGAGGTGCAGCTGGATCGTAGGCTTAGCTTTGTCGAACACCTGAAGATCGCTGCTGCCAAAGCCATCCAATGTCATCCAATGTGGAGCAAACTTGGCTCGGCGTATACCAAACATTGGTGGACCCAGGAAAGCGAAAAGGAGACTGGTGGCGAACGTGGTCCATTTGAAGCTGCCTTATGCAGCTCCGGTCTGGGCTAATACCCTGCAAAACCATGCTATCCAGAGGAGACTGTTCTCGGCGCAGAGATCTGTCGTGCTGAGAATAGTTTCCGCATATATAACTATCTCGACGAGTGCTGTGTTGGTCCTGGCAAGCGTTCCGCCAATAGAATTATTGGCGGAGGAAAGGCAGGAGATCTTTCAGCTTCGCAAGGAGCTAACCTTGACCGACCTGCAGGAAATCGCTCGCGCAAAGGAGGCCATCCGCAAGGATGGAAGGCGCAGACTCGTCGAGAAATGGCAGATGAGATGGCATGGTGAGCAGACCAGGAGATGGACCTACCACCTGATCCCGGAGCTCGCCACCTGGCTGAACAGAGAGCACGGGGAAGTCGGCTTTTATTTGGCGCAAGAGCTCTCAGGCCATAGCTGTTTTAAAGCGTACCTGAGGCGCTTCAAGAAGAGAGACGAGGAAATGTGTGAGGTTGGGCCAGTAGAAATCGCATCGGGACCTGCATCTGCGGTTCTGCGTCTCGGGCGGACTTGGCTGTCCGCGTCGTTCGGGAGAGAATTCTTTTTATTCCTCCCCTCGCTGGCGCGTCTAGTCGGTTTTGCCTAACGGGCGTGTGGTCGCGGATGAAAGTCCCGGGCGAACGGATGACGGAAAAGTCGTACGCGACTTTAAGCTGGAACCAACCGTCTGCGATGTTTAAAGCCGAAAGGCGGTTCCGCGGGCGGTGTATTGGTTCGAGAGAGAGGGTTTTTGGTTTCAACAGGTATGCCTATACCCATCCTAAGAGAGTCCTGTATAGTGTACAACGTCTATAAAAGATTTCGTCATTTTTCCTCCTCAACAGAAAAAAAAAAGTCATAAACTGTAAGTTTTACAAAATAATTCGATTACTGTTAGTAGAATGTTAAGCCTTGATGATAATTTATTTTATATACTCCTTTAATAATGCAAAATAATGAATGCTGATATAAAGAATTGCGTATCCTTTTGTTATTTTGTATATTATTTAAATGAAATGTTTTTTTTCCTATACTGAAGTTAAAAGCAACCATTTTACAATACACTAATATCTACCTGAAATGTGATACAATTTAAGGTCAAAACTATAATGGAAAAAAGTCACTCCCTATTATTATAAGTGACTTTTAGTCGTATTAGTGCTTAGTTCGTCGGTTATCAAAGAGCTTCGAAGTGCTCATATATGTATGTTATATTCATATTCGATACTCATGGCTCATTATCAAGTTTCTTCAAAATGTTTGAAATGTCGCGATACCAATACACCTCAATTTTCTCTAAATTCTTATTATTCTTTAGAATTATCATTACGGAATAGAATATATATTTCTGTAAAAATTTTCTCCGTGCATCTATCAAAGATATTCGAGAGCTTCGATGGTTCCGGGATATATCGCAATACATCCTTTTTCGATAGCATTCTATCAGCATGTCTACTACCTAGGGTCAGATGATAATTATAGTGTTATAGATAAGTATTGATATGATTCTGAAAATAATGAATATCTTAATTCTGTGACCAATTTAAAAAAGCTACGTTTATTTGACTTGGTAGGCGGTCGAATAAAAATAAAATCATTCTTCCGTCTACACAAGTAAATCCACACAGACAAAAATAGCACCTGGTCATAATGACGGGATAATGTAGTGTGAAAAAAAAATAGTGACCCAGGATGATTATAAGGTGTATGGTAAAACTAACAATATACAAAGATATACAAAGAAGTTATCGCGAGTACCTCTAAAATTGTGGCCAGCTGGGTAAAGGAGATTATTTAAAAGTATATTGTTTAAATGACTGTTAATAAATAATGCCTCGTCGTGCGAGATCAATTTCAATTAAGTAAACATTTTCTTTTTATATATTCATATTCTATCAAAGTTTAATAAAAAATTATAAGAAAAATCAATTTAGTTAAATCAGCGGTTTTGTTCATGACAATTATTATAAATAATGAAGAAATGAGTTTAAGAACAATAAACAATGTCATTAATAGTTAGTTTTCTTCTTGCATCAATGTTAATTCGACCGGAATATATCTTTTTCCATCAAGATAGTTGACTCCCCTATATAAACAGATGCATGGGAACTGCAGGCAGTCTGAAAATAAAATTCGTTTTGTCGCCGCGTCGCCTAAAAATAAACCTACTGAGTTACCACGTGGAAGTAGAAGACTATCACAGATGTAAAGTCAGAATTGAACCGTATTTGAATTAATACTGATCCTGCATGGAAAAAAACTTGGCACACCAGCTATACTCAAACATGTAGCCAAACCTGTAACATGTAGTTACATTAGTTTAACTACTAAAGAAACAATTTTTTAGCTGTAAAATTCTTTTTGTAGCAAAACATTGTTTCTTTCCATCTTCACATCCGTATATATAGTAGAAATATTGAATTGAAAAAAAATGTGCTAAATAAATCTCCACGACAAAAATGAAGCAATTGCATATGCCTTAGACAAAGGTTTTTTTTAAGCATATGCAGTGAAGAATATCTAAAAATTTTATTCAAATAAGAATCCAATGGGCACACGATATTAGAAACGTTTATGTAACATTCTACAAACGTTCTAAGAACATCCGAATGTCCAATGTCCGAAAGACGTTTCAAAAACGTTCTAAGAACGTCTTTCGGACATTAGACATTGGGATGTTCCTAGAACGTTTGTAGAATGTTACATAAACGTTTCTAATATCCTGTGCCCATTGAGAAACTGACTAGGGTCTGACTAAAATAAAAAATCAGGGCACAACTAAATGGAATTAGTTTTTCTTAAAATTGAATCAGAAAAAGATTCATAAAATTTACGAGAGGTTTGGTACTTATTTTTACAGCTCGTTTTTTTTCAGAATTCACTGAACGCTAAGTGAAACGTACAGAAAATCTGTTGATTGAACTAAACTTCTTGTGAAATTAACTATAAAGTCAAGTTGTAAAAATAAGTACTGAACTTTCTGTAAATGTTACGAATATTTTTTCTGCAGATATACACTAATGTCGAGAAGCATTAAACCGTTGAGTGAAGATACACTGTAAAACATCCAGTTGAAATTATCACGTAGAATAGGGAACTATTTTATTTTATATTATATATTAATTACTAGTGATTAACGTGGTAATGTTACCAAAATGGTGTAAAAATAATTTGTAAAAATCACATGCAGACACTAAAATTCCCTTAATCTTACTTTCAATGCAGTATAATTTTACGTTTCTTGTTGTAAAATTCAATTGACAATGTAAAATGGCTGGGATGAATTTCATTGCGCATGCGCTATATTAACGTGGTATTTTTTAAATGTATGAAAGGATACTGAGAATGAAAACAACGTATAGATGGTAGAAAAAAATTTTTATTCGAAAGTAAACACGTGTTTCTAAATGTTAATTTGTAAATTAACTTCTGATACCTTTTTTTCAACATTTTTGAAATAAAGAATATATCAAAACACAAAAGCATCACGGGATTTCCTAGACATAAGTGTAAACGAAGAATTTGTGAAATTTTCGAGCGAAATTTTGAAACGTTCTTTTAACCTTTCTTAAATCGATAATATATTGGAACACAAAAGCATCACAGGATTTTCTGAACTTAAGTCTAAACGCAGAATCACTAACATTTTTTAAATTATTCAATTAAAAACTAATGAAATATTGTTCAATTTAAAATATTCAGTAGTAAAATTTGAAGCAATTTTAAACTGAACGTTATATTTTGACAATATTATGTGCACTATACGTTTACTTTGTAAATTAACACTGATGACAATATATATATATATACGTATGTATTGAAAAATTCTTGTGATTGATTTTAATATTAAATTTCGATTATATTAGTTTCAAAGCAGAATTATTTATTTTATTATCATTATTTAACACTTACCTTCACATTGTGAAAACGCGATACAAATGATAAATTAATGAATTCGAAACCTGCTGCGATTGCACGAGATAGTTGGCTTTCTAGGCTATAGAATCACTGCAGCGCCGGGCGTTGAAACGAAGATGTCATGAAACGTGGAATTATAAAATTCTGGTAAATTTACACTCGGTCTGCATTTTTACACTTACCTGGTAAAGTAGATCGCAGTACGCTTTGCGAATTTACCGACATGTTGTAAAATTACATTACATTACATTCAGAATTTTACAACACAGCTTTTTCGCTCTTTTTCTTCTACTTCGCTCTTTACTAGTCTTTTCCTAAGATATTTATTGACAAATTGTTTTCAATATTCTTTCATTATCTTGATTACAATACTGAAGACATATAGACAATGGAAATAAATTATCAATGATGATATTTTAAAAGTTTAATATTCATACAATATAATTTTCGTTTATACAATACGGTTACAAAGTTAATATTATTCTCTATGGGGATACAATAATAATTGCTTTTTTAAAGAAATTTACAATGCTCAGAGAAATTAAAATTAAAACAAATTATCGCTCTTAATATATAATAATTTATTAGAGAATGTAAATGACCAGCCTCAGATCTGAAGTTATTTTATAGACTTTGACAGTAAGATAGGAAAAAAGGCTTCCTTACCACTACTTTCCAGTTTAACACTTTCTGTAAAGCAGTATCGTAATTATAAAGAACCATCTCGACGACCGTTATTCCTTCAGATTATAGATCTCAAATCCAAGTACCTGCAGCTGCAAATTGTAGGCATTATGAAAGAATTTTCACAGAGGATCAATAAAATCTTAACTTACTTTTCAAATCTACAGAATCATGACAAGGTGCTTCTAATCGAAAAATGTTTAAAAGCTTAGAAGTTACCGTGAATAAACCATTCATCAATTTAAACGGAAAGAAAATTTATGCTCTTTTCGATTGGGTTCACCTACTGAAAATCTTTATGAATACTCATAAAAAACATGATATTCTTTTTAGGGAAAAAGAAGAAAGAATCTCCTGGAATACCCTTGTTCAATTATATCCAGAGGATTCCCAGGGTATCGTTCGTGCGTGTCGTAAACTAACGGAAACACATTTATTTCATAGTCCTTTCAATTTAAAGAATGTAAAATTAGCAACTCAGGTTTATACTCTCTAAATCTGAATCAGTCAAAATCTAATGATTATCAGTGAAATTCGACTGATTCAAATAGCTAGAAAAATGTTACTGTGAATCAGTGAAAATCGACTGATTTAACAGTGAGAAATATTTTTTCACTGATAAATCAGTGAAAATGAACTGGTTTAAAAGTGAAAAAGATTTTTTCACTAGGGAATCAGTGAAAATTTTACTGGTTCAGACTTAGATAGTACACTGAGAAAAAATCCTGGGCATAGTGACGTGATATATGTAGTTGAAAATGTCCTTAACTACTTTTTGTGGCTGAATTCAAGCAATGGTTGACCCGTCAATGTAGGTACTAAAAGTGGTCGCAGTGACTAAGTAATGTAGTCACAGCGACTATGTAATGTTGTCACAGTCACTATATGTAAGTGTCAACTATAAAGTTATGTTAAATCAAATTCCTAAAATCAAATGCATGAAATCACTACGTGGAACATTGTATTTTTCATAGCACCTCTTTTGAAAATCTGTTTATCGACATCTGTAGAGCGGGTGGAAACTTTAAAAGTAGTAGGATTTAAAATCACAGTTTCGTGCCGCTCGACACTTCAAATCAAATTCTCAAAAGAGTTGCTATCAGTTGCTATGAAAAATAATATGCATTACTTGAAACAATACACAGCGAATTCAACGAGTGTGAAGTTTGCTCCACTGGTTATAGCGACTACGTTATTCTAGCTATGACAACTCAATGTTTCAAGTTCACATAGCTAGGTTTAAGAGTTAAGGACAATTTCAACGGTGTTAACTAGTCGCCACGACCAGGTATTCAGAATATGGCTACCATGGCTACAAATCATGTTACTGTAGCCATGGGTCAAGTAGCGACAACAAGTCTCCCTCGTTACAGTCACTTTTTTATTTCCAACTACATTATTCCTAGTCATTATGACCAGATGCTATTTTTCTCTGTGTAGTAATGATGTTTTCACAGCACTTTTAACTTTGTCAAATTTTAAAAATCAGTAACCCCAATCCCTTGAGGAGACCCTTAAGTAGAAAAAATAATGAAGTTGAAAAAACATTAGGAGATGCTCTCACTTGGTTTGACATATGGAAAATGAGTAATCGAGAATCAAAGCCATCTCCAACTTTTATATCAATGAAAACTACTTTGACAGCAGTTTTACAATTGTAGATGGATCTGCAAGAAGAAGAAGTTTATTATCTATTGACAAGCCGTTTGCAACAAGATCCCATTGAAAATCTATTTCCTGTTTTAAGGCAACGTGTAACGTACGGTAATAATCCCACTGCAACTCAATTTCGACAAAATTTGCAATACGTTGTGATGAACAGTCTTCTAACTCCCCCGACATCTGAAAATTGTGAGATAGATGACGAAGAACAATTAGTTGTTAGTGCTGGTAAATTCAATGAATCATATGAATATAAAATTTTTAACAGTAATAATTATTCTACACAAGAAACACCTTCCTCTGATAACTGTAAAATTCATGTTATCAACGTTGCAGATACAGCCATAGACACTGACGACGACGATGAATTTGAACAAGACATTATGAATTGCAGTTAAATGCTTTGGCAGTAAGATATGGTTTTGTGCGTTCAGATTACGGCCACAATTAAAAAATTGGAAAAGTATATTATACAAAAAAACTAATGAAAAATATCCTACATCGTTTCAGACAGCTTGCAAAGATCACAGACTTTCCTTACTTCAAAAACTAGTCTCGAGGGTATCTCGTGGTTTAAAATGGGAATCTATAGACAAGAGGCAAACGAAAAAAAAGTCGCGCAAGCCTTTAAAAAGTATAATGATCCTCGCTTGGAAAAACACTGCCACGAATAAGCATGAAGCTGAAGCTAGCTGCCGCTTTTATAAATAAATGATTTACGTAGTCAAAAATAATTATGAATTTTTGTAAATCCCACGTTACATTAAGTTTTTTAATAAAAAATATAAATCAACATTTTTTGCTGATTTACAAGCAAATGTAAGCAGGAATCGTTTTCAATGTCAAGTTAAAGTACGGTAATTAAATTTCTTTTTATAAAATTGACATTTTACCTTTATCTTGGGCTAATCAGACGCAAAAGCTAATTAGCTTTGGTACTATTGTGGGGAAAACATTCTCAATTTAATATTATTAAATATCCGGTAAATTAATAGATTGCTGTTTCACCCAGAAAAAACTTCTTTCATTCAAACAAAATTTCTTTGAATCAAACAAATTTGTGCATTGCTATACGGCCAAAGAAATGTTTCTTTGATTTGAAGAAATTTCTTGATTTTTTATTTCTTTTTAATTAAAGAAATAAATTAAAATTTTAAAGAATTTGAAATCTTTTTGTGGAAAAAAAGACGCTTTGGACTGCGCTGGGATTCGAGCCCAGGTCTTTCGATTGCCGGTCGACTGCTCTAACCACTGAGCTACACAGGCGTCCGACATCTCCAGGAAGATCTCCTTATATCGCCTAGTGGCTCAGCCTTGCGGCTATAAATTATTTCAAATTAATTAGTTGAGTTTGAAATTTCTGCCACTGCCTACTACATTATCGGAGAATCACTAGTCGCGTATCAGATAAGATACGTTGCCGACAGGTGTCTTCGTAGACAATTTCAAACTCTTATATCGCAAATAAATGCAAATTAAATTTTAATTTTTAAAAATTTGAATTCTTTCCTTGGGAAAAAAGACGCTTTCGACTGCCACTAGGCGATATAAGGAGATCTTCCTGTGGAGAAAGAGATGTCGGTCGCCTGTGTAGCTCAGTGGTTAGAGCAGTCGACCGGCAATCGAAAGACCTGGGCTCGAATCCCAGCGCAGTCGAAAGCGTCTTTTTTTCCACAGAAAGATTTCAAATTTTTTAAAATTTTAATTTAATTTGCATTTATTTGCGATGTAAGAGTTTGAAATTGTCTACGAGGCCACCTGTCGACAACGTATCCTATCTGATACGCGACTAGTGATCCTCCGATAATGTAGGCAGTGGCAGAAATTTCAAACTCAACTAATTAATTTGAAAAAATAAATTTCTGCGCAGTCGCATAGTACATGCGTAGTATATGTGGCTCACAGAAATATTTTCTTTAATTTAAAGAAAAAATTGTCTTCGTTCAAAGGTATAATAAAATTAAATAAATTATTTCTTAAGTTTTTGCCAGTACTGTATTTAAATCCAAAAAATAATATTTAAATCAAATAAATTCATATTTGTTCTAAAAGTGTTTTCATTTCGAATTGAAGAAATGAAGTTGAAAAAACGATTTCTTAAATTTAAAATAAAACTTTTTTCTGGGTGAATTGTATTGCAGAAAGCATGGGTACAAATTCCTAACAGTGTACGCGTGAAAATAAATTTCTTTAAATATTTTATGTGATCATAATAAGTTGATAATCCACTGTAATTAAAAGATAATTTGACATGTTAAATAATTTCTCAAATTTTTATTAAGTTTTTTCAAAAATAATCTCTGCATTTTTTAATGAAATCGATGGAGGAAATTTTATTGTCAATAGTATAATTGAAAAATGACGTAGTTCCACCTCATGATAACAATGAGCTCGTTATTATTAAGGGCATGTGATACTTGAGAAAAGTAGCAAGTTCATGTAAACAATTTGCTCTACTTTCTACACGTTTGTGTCCAAAATACATAGAAATTTGTTTCCAAAACCTGAAAAATAGTAGAAAAGATAAAACCGGACATAAATAAACGACTTTTGGTTTTGATAATGAAAAAAATGTTGCCGATATATTTTGCTAAAATTGAACTTTCTTTCAATTTCAAAACCAAAAGCAGTCTATATACGTCCGTTTTTATCTTCTCTAAGATTCCCAAAATTTTGGAAACAATATTTTGTGTACTTTGGACACAAATATTTAAAAACCTAAAATGAATAAAATTTTCTAATCTCCTAGGTATGACATGACCTCAAGGACTAGAATTCTAAGCCCAGGGAATAAAATGACATAAGACGTCTTTCGAATGGCTAAGAGTGCGATGGCTGATTCGGCTTAAAGATATATTTTTTTTTCATGCTCCCCTTTTCACTGGAATCGACCACCATCTACCATTATTTTCTCTAACTTTGCCGTCATTCCAAGAGCACAGACATGCCATATGTCAGGCCTGTCCAGCAAGGGGAGGCATCCTCACTTACCAGATGTGGCACTATGCCCACTACTGCACTCCCCTCAGGTTTAAGGGCATGTGATACTTGAGAAAAGTAGCAACGCGTAGCAAGTTCATGTAAACAATTTGGTCCAGTTTCTACATGTTTGTGTCCAAAATACATAAAATGTTGTTTCCAAAATTTGAGAAATGCCAGAGAAGATAAAAACGGACGTAAATAAACTACTTTTGGTTTTGATAATGAAAACAAATTTTCCGATATATTTTTCTAAAATTGAACTTTTTTTTAATTTTGAAACCAAAAGTAGAATATCTACGTCCGTTTCAATTTTCTCTAACATTTCGGAAATTTTGGAAACAAAATTTTATGCACTTTGGACACAAACACGTAGAAATCTAAAATCAGTAAAATTTGCTAATTTCCGAAGTATCACTTGTCCTTCAAGAGCTCGGGTGGTAGTTATGTCACGTGATCTCTCCTTAGCATTTTCTTACTCACCAGTGCTCTTAACACAAATTTAAGAAGGCGCTTTGGGGCGACTAAATATAAAATTCAATTTTCCGTTCCGTGGTACAAGTATTCACATTTATTTCTGCTGAATATAAAATTATAAAAAATGGGTCCCAACCGGTTCAAGTCGATATAATAAGTAATAACTTTTGGATACTACTATTTTATTAACAATTAAAAATAATAAAACTAATTTATTATCTATTATCTGTAAATTTCAAAATAAATAAAATGTTTCAAAACATTTAACAAATGAAATGTTCATTGCATTTAAAATACATTACATTATATCGGAGGATCAGTAGCCATGTATCAGATAGGATACGTTCCCGAAAGGTGTCCTCGTTGATAATTTCAAACTCTTATATCACAAAGAAATGCAAATTAAATTCAAATATAAAGAATTTAAAATCTTTTTGTGTTGGCAAGAGAAAATTAAGGAGAAAAGCGCATGCGAAATTGTTTTATTCCCAGGACCGAAAAATAAGGTATACAACATTTCATATAAAATCTCATAGGAGTGTTAAAATCGCGTTAGAAGTTGATAATGGATTTTCGTCCAGTTGAATTCTATAAATAAGGAGTAAGCGAGTAAAATTGATCCCACCCTTTACAAAAATTGGTCCACAGCTTTCACTGTATTTATAGAAAATCGCTCATATTTATTGTATAATTAGTAACTTTATAAAGTTAAAGGTGTGAAATAAAAAAAATTAATTAAACCCACATGGAAAAAAATAACTGTCACATTTACTGACTCCATAGGTTAATATAGTTACAGCATAAAAATTCTGTAAATTTAACAAGTATTTCAGTACAATGCACATTACATTTTCAAGATAATCCCTTATTTTGTAAATTTGACAGACCTTTTTCTAATATTAATCGACAAATCTGTTTTGTTTACACAAAAGCGGTGAACCGTATTGAAATATTTATTAAATTTAGAGGAATATTATGCTGTCACTATTCTATCTTATAGACTCAGTAAATGTAACAAACTTTTTTTTCAATGAAGTCAAGATAAAATAGAATTATAAATCATTATCTTCTCGTTATTAATTTATAGGTTCGGCTTAATATATAATAACCTATTTTTAATTAATTTGTAAACTTCAAACATTTAAAATCCTTTCGATATAATAATTGTCTGTAAAATAATGTTGATTTGAACAAAAGGCATATGGTATTAATAAAATTTACAATATTTAGAAATGTTTGTATGCATGAGTACATCAAATGAATTGATTAACGGGTTTCATCACTTTTGCATTCTCAAAAAATAATTTTGTCTCAAATTCAAAGAATTTGAAATCTTTCTGTGGAAAAAAGACGCTTTCAACCGCGCTGGGATTCCAGCCCAGTATCCTATCTGATACGCGACTAATCATCCTCCGATAATGGAGTCAGTGGTAAATATTTCGAACTTAACTAAATAATTTGAAATAATCTTCTATTTTATTGCATAAAAAGGTCCCTTAGGGTCCTAAGACACGACATTTCAACAATTTTCAACTGATTGACGCGAATCTTGTTTTGAATAAAAGATTATTTGATTATCTAGTGGAGTACCTACGATTTTTGAGACTGGTTAACAATTGTTTATTTCTTTAACAAATTAAGGTCGCTTTTTTCTTTGGTTTATGTATGTAAGGTTATATGTTAAGTGTATTTGTATGTATGTATGTATGTATGTATCGGATGACTAATGGTAGGCTCCAGGTAAGAATTTTTTTTATTTAAGAGAGCCATACCATTGCCGCTTGAAGTAATACGCCCGATGCTCATTTTACTCAACTATTCACTTTGGGTTAAGTTAAATTTAGTTAAAATCATAGAATATGTATGAAACATTCGAGGAATAAAGATTATGTAAATTACTCATTTTCTCAAATTCACTAAATTTCTTTTTCAGTTTAAGTGAAACAAGAAATATAATTTACTTCAGGCTCTATCAGCCTTAAGGAACACATTCTCATCATGACGCTCGCGCTTCGCGCTCGATTTTCTGTATACATTTCAGTAACTTTTTAATAAATTACATGATTAAAATAATTTATTTTCTTCCAAACATCTAAAAAAGGAAAAACAATCGTAGACTTTATTTAAGAAAACGATTTCGCAGAACAACGCTTATTTCGTATCTCACATATTTTGGTGAAAAAAAATCGAATTTTTTCAGTATTAACAATCAACACGTAAAATATACATCCTGGCGAGAAATTTCTTAATAAGAATGTGTAGACCTCATTTAGGCAAATAATTTTTCATCTAAACGTTTTTTATGTATCTCATATATTTTGTCTAAAAAATGGAATTATTGAATTTTAATCGTATTTTTTGGAATTGAAACGAAAAATATATGTTTTTCCAGAAACTATGTGAGACAAAATTTGTAGATCTTTTTGAAACGAACAACTTTGTATTCTTACGTTTTTTTCGTATTTCACATATTATTGTTAAAAAATTGAATTTTGGATTTTCAATATTTTTTTTTTAAATTACAAAGAAAAATATGCATCTGACGAAAAAATGTTACAATTCAAATTTGTAGGTCTTTATGTAGAAAATAATATTGTATCATAACGTTTTTTCGTATCTTGTATAATTTAACTGGAAAATGGAATTTTTATATTGACTTTTTTCAAGTTTTAATATGCTGTAACATTTCTAATTTTGGTTTAATTAAAAAATGTAATGGGGATAATTTGTAGAGATTTATGAGCACTATCAAAAAACAGTATTGAAATTTTTGATTTTTTCAAAAAGTTATTTTCGAAAACACAAACGTAGTGCTCAATCCCTCAATTATGATTGGATGTGACTGGTTAACGAACTTGTCCTTACTTTTTCGGCTCCGATAAAGTGTGCCAAAGCTTAATTCAATCTGATAATTTTATCGAGAGTTATGCCGCACACGACCTACTACAGACAGACAAACAGACAGACACTTTCGTAAAAACCGTTTTTTCTGACTCAGGGGGTCTCAAAACGTAAAGATTTGATGAAAATTTCGAAAGTCATTTTTCACATAAAACCAATACCTTCTCATCCATGATGAGAATGTAAAAATGCTGCCAGTTCTCAGCATGTATGAAGTGTGGACAAAAAATGTGTAGTCCAATAAAATTAGCCAAATTTTGGCCCGTTTTGGGAAATAAATCCTACAGCTACTAAAAAAATCAGAGACATTCTCGCGAGTGTTAGAAACAATCCGAGTACAAATGGGACAGCGATTTTTGTACGCTTCGATACAGGGGGAGGGTTTATGTTGAAAATTCGTGTTTTTTGTTCATTTACGCGTAAATTGAAGAAAACGAGTGCTTCCGGGTGAAAAAGTTTTCAAACAAAAGTTGTAGAGCGGGAAATTCCCCACAGGAATGTTCAAACGCTATAACGCCGAATTAACTTGTGTATTAGTTATTCAATTTTTATCTAAGAAATCACGAAAAAGTTTAACTAGTCATAAGTTGTTAAAAAATGCAACTCGAGTTTTCTCGTTCATTGTAATATATAGTATTTTAGTAGTGCTATAATTGTCTCCCATACCAATTTTCTCTATCTGTCATCATTCCCGAGTTATTAATTTTGTAACTATGAAAAAGGCTTTTTGTAAAATGCCACTAACTTTTCCATCAGGGTCGACAAAAAATCTAGCGCAGTCAGGATCTCTTCTAAGGAGTACATTTTATCATAAACAATAGATTTTTTCATTTGTTTATAAATATTCATTGTTTTATTGCATTTTGCAACTAACACCGGTTGTTTAATTGCTTCTAAATCGGCAACAAAAGCTTTGACGAATTTTCTACTTTATGAAATGAAAAGCTGGAATTTTCCCCAAAATTTCAGCGCAGATCAAATTTGTTTATAACAAATAGCAATCACTTAACTCTATTTTTAACGTAGAATAAGGATAAAAACATTTTAATTATTTATTTTACCCGCGAGAATGTCTCTGATTTGTTTGGTAGCTGTAGGATTCATTTCCCGCCAATATGCTAATTTGACTGGACTAGTGGGGAAGATTTCATGTTTATTTACTTGTTTTCCATAATTTATTGCTAACTTCCTAAATTTCTTATCGTTGCGGACATTTTTAAATGTACATAATCGTAGTGAAGCGCGAATTACGAATATAAGATATAAAACTAACTTATTGCAAAATTAAAAAAAAATTAATTTGGTAAAATTCAATCTGTTTGGGTCAGACTAAGCACAATAAGATTAGCCCCCCAGGCGGCTAGTCCAGGGGGCACGGGACGGAATTTTATAAGTTGTGATGGAGGTGTTCAAAAGAATACCTCCTCCTCCAGGACATGACTTGAGTCTTGTGTCTGAAAGTTTTTTCCCAGTTCAAATGGGCTTACGCTTTCGAAAATGCACACAAAAATGTGTAACGCGAAAAATACTAATTTTATAAAAATGTATTACCAAAAACATCAAACTTCGATATTTTTCAAAAATGTTAATGTTCGGTTTCGTTTCAAAGGTAAGTCTTCAGAGTAATTTGTCAACTGATCAAGATATTTTTAGAATATTATCCTGGATTCTACCATGGAGTCAAACATGATAAAAAATTGTCGTAAAATTTCAAAAATATGTAGCTTCTTACAAGAATTTTAAAAAAATCAATGTATATCATATTTTAATAAGATTTAAGAATATTTATAAAAATATTGATATTTTGTACTTATTTACATAATGTATAGATAATGTATTACATAATGTATCTTTATTTGAAATTTTACGACAATTTTTTATTATGTTTGACTCCATGGTAGAATCTAGGATAATATTCTAAAAATATCTTGATCAGCTGGTAAATTACTCTGAAGACATACCTTTAAAAAGAGACCAAAAATTTCTAAAAATGTTAATTATTTTTAGTGATATTAACATTTTTCCAAAATATTGAAATTTGACGTTTTATTTAATATATTTTTATAAAATTAATATTTTGCCTTCAACTTGAGATTATTATAGAAGCAAAATTTCATCAACATTCAAGTTTCTATCAAAAAAATATTTTTAACTAGTTTTTATGAAAATTAGGACACTGACCATGGCTAACAGGTGTCCGGATACTTTTAAGAGCCACTATAGTTTCCGAACGACGTTATTGTAAAAAATCAATTTTTCATCACCGGTGATAATTCGTTTCAAAAAAGGAACAAATTCATTGCGTTGAAGATACAAATCACAAGCGTTGATGCGTTTTGTTAAATGAATTTCTTTGAATTCATGTAGAATCTAAATATCAAGTTTTTTAATGAGTCCAAGATATATATGGCGGTCGATTGTTGATTTTGGTATTTTTAACATTTCTTCAATCTCTCGCACAGTTACATGTCGATCCGATTCAATTATGGCTTTGATTTGGTCATCATCAACTTACTTTGGCCGACCTGAACGTTGCGCATCTTTGAGTGAAAATTTTCCAGAACGAAATTTATCAAACCAATTTCGACACAGTCTGTTTTTTAAGGCTTCCTCACCATACACATCACGTAACTTCTTAGCAGCCTGTGCTGCGTTCTTTCCTTTACGAAAATAAAAAAGCAAAATATGACGAAAATTCTCGTTTTTACACTTTATCTTAAAGTTGATTCCAAACTAACAACTGTAAACGAAATGACGCGCAATTTGTTTGTAAAGCAAGCTAAGAATCACAGCTAGCAAATTCTAGAAGGAAAAAATCATGACATTGAAAGAAGCCATTCAAAAAGATGCTCAAAGACATCTATATGTGAAATCGGCAATTACTTCTGGGACAACACAATAGAAGGTTTAGGGGAAGGAAATTTAACTGAAGAAGGGTTTGACGAAGGAGCGAGAAATGATTTCGATAAAAAATACTTTGATGCTTATAATGCTGCTAGTAACCTTTTAAATGATAACGCGAGTAGCTCCGCGGTTTCGCTGTCGCATACCTACTCAAATCGATTATTGAACAACGACGGGTCGAATCAAACTGAGAATCAATTCGTTAATCATGCCCTAAATGGACTTTCAGATAATTTTAAGCTTCCCTCTTTCGGATTATCGTCTTAGTGGATCGAACGATTCTTGACTCGGATTTCATGACGTTTTCACTTCTATGATCGATACTGTTTGTTGTTCGTTGCTGGCCGTGCTGCTGACTCAGAATTCACGTTGACTGAAGAGCCGTACCAAATCTCTCAAAACGTTTGAATTGAGAGATCTCTTATTATTTATTAATGAGCAAGGTTAAGAAATCAACAAATGGATAATTTCTATTAAGATTTAATTAATATAAACAAAAAGAGAAAGGGAACACAATTTTAAAGATAATATATACTGTAAGCTTTAAGTAACTTACAGGAGTTTACATTACAAGAGTTCTTGAGATCAAGAGAACTCATTCGATTACAAAATGCAACTAACTTAAGGAGCTAGTAGAAGTAGTGAAAATACGCATTAAGTGGGGGTGACAATTTCAAAAGGTGGACGATGGTTAAAATCGTAAACATTGGGAAAAAGGCGAATTTCAATATACTGCTGAAATCCCAGACAGGGGAGGCGCAGTGACCATTGTGTGAGCCTATTATGGGATTAAGGCAGACCTATGCTTGAGTTTAATGTGTACGGTATTACGCTAATAAACATAAACTCCTAAACTTATACAGTTTCTAGTTTTCTTGAAGATTCAGTTAAATGAGTCTTTGGTGATTGAAAGCTTAGAGTTATAAAATAATCTTTAAAAATTCAGTATCGGCACGTTTTACAAGAAACAGTTTTTTTCTTCCGTCGTCAATTAAAACTCGTGTTGTAAAGTCACAACAGATACAAATCCGAACTTATTGCCTATTTAAAACATGTCAGAGCTCTTAAAGTTCTCGACGAGTCGGTTGATTTCTTGCAAATGAAGCAACCTCAGGAAACTTATTATCTACGGCTATAGTGGATATTATCAGTAATCAAGGCAATGTCAAACAATGTCGCCTAATATTAGAGAATGGTTCTCAATCTCATTATTTGACTGACAAAATTGCTTCTCTTTTAAATTTGCATAAAAAACCTGTATATATTTCAGTTTTTTACTTTAGGCTCAATGTCGACTGCTGTAGGCCACTCTGTGTCAGCTACAATCAGGTCACATTACAATGACTTTACGCAAATGTCGGATTCCCTATTCAAAAGGAATTAAACTGTTTATTTCCTTCCATCCGAATTAACCGTGAATCTTTCTCAATTCCTAAAAATATTTTCTTGGTCGACCCCAATTTTGATAAGGCTGGCAGAATTGATGGGATGATTGGCGTAGGGCTCTTCTATAAACTGCTCAGTATAGACCAAATAGTACCTAGAAATCATCCGGAGGCAGTCCTTCAAAAAACACAAATAGGCTGGATAGTCGCGGGAAAAATATACGGTCAAACCTCTTCAGATTCAGAACTCACTAAATTTTGGGAATTGGAGGAAATTTCCTCGTCAAAGATTCTTTTCAGTGAGGAAATTGTTTGCAAAGAGCATTTTTCTAACAATACAACTCGCAATGCTAACGGTCAGTATGTCGTTAGACTCCCCTTTAATGAAAAAAAGGAAGACATTGGAGATTCTCTTAATTCAGCCTTTCGGCGATTATACTCTTTAGAAAATCGGTTTCGAAAACAACCTGAACTCAAGTCTCCTTACGCTGAGTTTCGATGGCTCCGTTAAGTCCTCTTCCGGTACTTCTCTCAATGGTAAGCTTATGGTCGGCCCTACACATCAAGACGATCTCTTTACGTAATTAATTCGATTTCGATCTCGGAAATACGCTCTAACCGCGGACATGGAAAAAATGTATCGTCAGGTCAAGGTACATCCTGAAGACACTGTCTATCATAAGATTGCATTTCGTGACAATCCAAAGGAACTTATAAAATGGCCTATTGGCCTATAGATGGGAGAAATACAACTCGTCGTATAATCCACCAATGCGTTCTGTGTTTTCGCGCTAAATCTCGAAGCGTAAAATACGTCATGGGAAATTTGCCCGCCAAGCAAATCCAATTTACCCGGCCTTTTGTTCACACGGCTATTGATTATTGTGGCGCTTTTTTTGCAAAGAAAAAGCGACATCGAAATCGTAATAAAATTAAATGCTATGTAGCTGTATTTGTTTGCCTAGCCAGTAAGACTACACATCTCGAATTAGTAAGTGATCTCGCTACAGAAGCATTTCTCGCCGCTTTAAAAAGTTTTTTTAGTCGTCGCGGAAAATCAAGCTCTTTAATTTCGGATAATGCGACAGATTTTGTAGGAGCAAGCCGCGAGCTTAAGCAACTTCAGGAATTGCTTATGTCAGATGAACATAATAAAGCTGTACAATTATTCCTATCCCAACAACCCTTTGTTATTTGGACCTTCATACCCACTCGATCTCCACATTTCGGCGGACTATGGTAGGCAGGTGTGAAGTCATTTAAGCATCATTTTACACGTACCGTAGGCAACACGGTACCTTTGAGTACCTTCTGACTTACGTAATTGAAATTGAGACAATTTCGAATTCCCGTCCTCTTTCTCCTCTTTCATCCGATCCTAATGACCTGCGTCTTTTGTCTCCTCAACTCCCGTTGAATAGTGAACCTTTATCAAGCTACGCTCAGGCAGACCTGAGCCATATTTCGCTTAACCGACTATCAGCCTGGCGTAGCGGGCTTGGCTTTGGGCGCTGCCTAATATATATAGTATAATGTTCTAATTCAAGCCTTTTTTCGGTTTCGAACTTGGATCGTATATATGTTATGACCGTATATATGTATATGTTACGTCCTTATAGAAACGTAAGGATTATGTTGTATTTATCAGGACCCTAATTTAAGATTTTATGTATATATTATTTAGGTTAATTCATTTATGCTAGGAACGTGATTTTACCTTATTTCTACTTTCGAGGATTTTTTCCTTTATAGCTCTAAACATCTGTCTACGAAATTAGCTGCCTTAGATTGTATGTACCCTTCATGTTACTGCTGCTTATTTTATTCTTATCCTTTAAGTCTTTTATGGCTTATGTTTATGTTTAAGTGCTTTATTGAAGTCAACTAAAATAGCTATCTGTCAATCCTGGGAAACTCAATAATGGTCTGTTTGGGGCCTATCTATGCCTTCTAAGAGTCACACCCACCTCAAGAGGGACGTCCTTAGCCTTGTCTCCTACTCAACACTTACCCTCTTCCGAAATATAGGAAAATAAGGACGATTTTGTACTTCGACACTTTTCAAAAATGCCTTTCGTTTCCTTAGATAAAAACTGCCACTCGTTTGAGTAACAAGCTCTTGACTATTCCATTCCAGACTTGTATACTTCAACCATTTAGCAAATATATAGGCTGTTTGTTTTATCTCAAATAACTGTTTACAAATTTACTTCAGACTAATATACCTTTAATTAGTTTCGAAGATCATCGAGTCAAAGTAGGTTCGATGCACAAAACAACAATTCTCCAGAATATTGTGGTTAAGATAATTAGCCAATCGAACATGCAAAACATCGAGTATTATCAACAAAAACTAAAAAAAAATTTGGACATTCACTTAATTTATTTCATTATATAATAAAATATACTCACTCGGAATTACAAATCACTCCGCACACAACACTGATAAACAACCAACGTTCGTCAGTTGTTTCTCTACGTGAGAGAAATCGTGCATACGCGGAAGAGGAGCAAAAGATATTGGAATCGTTCCAATGTTTCACTGGAACAGTCACTACGATCTTAATATCTATGTATCATAGCACTGATCGCTATGTTTCTAGCGTCTGTTTCCATTTTTCATCGTTCGCGGACCAATGCCACGAGTACCGTATCACCTCGGTGGCTATGTTTTGTAGCAGTGTGTTCTGTGTTCTTCTTTTCGTGTAGATGGATTTATAATACATGTGGTAATACAATTTCAATAGTTACTTGTTCATTTATCTCTGTTTTGTTTACTATGTTACTTTGGTAACAGGCGATTGATTTCAATAATCGGTTCATTTTGATTCGCAATTTCGAATTTAAAAAAAAACCTGAAATTTGTATAAAGGTGTTACAGATCATTTTGATCCAATTTTGGGATCAAATTGATAAACTAGGATTTACTGTGAAGTTAATACTATTTGGATAGCTCGTTACCAATACCGATCTCGTTTACTTGATTCCTTAAGTAAAATTTATAGGATAGACATGTTATCCATGTAAGTACTTGCCAAACTGATAGAACTTATTAATATTCAAGTGAATTCTACGGTTCATTTTTTGGCGCCTGAGTGATTTAAACATTTTTTTTAATCCCTTCCCTCTTGATGTGTACAAATAATCAATGCGGATTTCTATTTTTTACATTCTCATCATGGATGAGAAGGTATTGGTTTTATGTGAAAAATGACTTTCGAAAATTTCATCAAATCTTTACGTTTTGAGACCCCCTGAGTCCGAAAAAAGGGTTTTTACGAAAGTGTCTATCTGTCTGTCTGTCTGTCTGTAGGTCGTGTGCGGCATAACTCTCGATAGAATTATCAGATTGAATTGTGCTTTGGCACACTTTATCGGAGCCGAAAAAGTAAGGACAAGTTCGTTAACCAGCCACATCCAATCAAAATTGAGGGATTGAGCACTACTTTTGTGTTTTTGAAAATAATTTTTTGAAAAAATCAAAATTTTTAATACTGGTTTTAGATAGTGCTCATAAATCTCTAAAAATTATCCTGATAAAATTTTTTGATTAAATCAAAATTAGAAATGTTACAGCATATTCAAATTCGAAAAAAGTCAATATCAAAATTCAATTTTCCAGTTAAATTATACGAGATACGAAAAAACGTTATGATACAATATTATTGAATACATAAAGACCTACAAATTTGAATTCTAACATTTTTTCATAAGATGCATATTTTTTTGTTTAATTTAAAAATAATCTATTGAAAATCCAAAATTCAATTTTTTAACAATAATATGTGAAATACGAAAAAAACGTAAGAATACAAAGTTGTTCGTTTCAAAAAGATCTACAAGTTTTGTCTCACACAGTTTATGAAAAAACATATATTTTTCGTTTCAATTCCAAAAAATACGATTAAAATTCAATAATTCCATTTTTTAGACAAAATATATGAGATACATGAAAAAAGTTTAGATGAAAAATTATTTGCCTAAATGAGGTCTACACATTCTTATTAAGAAATTTCTCGACAGGATGTATATTTTATGTTTTGATTTTTAATATTAAATAATTCGATTTTTTTCACCAAAATATGTGAGATACGAAATAAGCGTTGTTCTGCAAAATCGTTTCCTTAAGGTAGTACGATCACGAAAATTAGACCTCAGACAAAAATAGATAATTTTGCTTTCGAGAATAGCAACATTATTATTGAAGGGCCAATTTGAATGAGAAAAGATTATTTTTCATGGAAAAAATTTGAAACACAAAAAAATAATGTTATTAATAAATTTTATTTTGCCCAAACTTATTTTTTTATCGCTTCGAGTCAAATTTTTGAAAATGATGCGATTCCAATATATTATGGTTCATTTTTTTAGAAAAAAGATTCTCTACAACTTGACCGTTTCCTATTTTTGAATTTTTTCTTGAAAGCAAAATTATCTATTTTAGCCTGAGGTCTAATTTTCGTGATCGTACTACCTTAAATAAAGTCTACGATTATTTTTTCTTTTTGAGAGATTTGGAAGAAAATAAATTATTTTAATCATGTAATTTATTAAAAAGTTACTGAAATGTATACAGAAAATCGAGCGCGAAGCGCGAGTGTCATGATGAGAATGTGTTCCTTAAGGCCGATAGAGCCTTAAGTAAATTGAATTTCCTGTTTCACTGAAGCTGAAAAAGAAATTTAGTGAATTTGAGAAAATGAGTAATTCACATCATTTTTAATATTATAAAATTGGTTTGAGCTTCAGTATTAAATTATAAGAAATAAACTTAAATGTATGCGAAGAGCACAAGACCGAGCGCGAAGCGCGAGGTCCAGAAAGATCGGAGCGCGCAGCGCGACGATCGAGTATTGCGGAGCGCGCGATGAGAATGTGCCCGCGAAGCGGGCAGATTTTTTTTCTTTCAATTTCCTTAATATACACTGTGAACAAATTTTCAGAAAATTTGTCGAAAAATCGGTTAGTCGTTCTCTCTAACGATCAATAAGTAGCTTTTTTTACTAATTGCAATCAGTGACTAAACCCTAGCTATGAATCGGTAGATTTTAATTCATTTATCACATATCGCGATTCAAACAACTGATTCTATAGAAAAAACTGATTTTGTAGATAAAATATTTCTCTTAGTTTTAAAAATAGAGTATCAAAATTTTTTTCTCCTCTTCCTTTAAAGGAAGTTCAGCAAGTGCACGGAGAAAAATGCATATTCAGGATCAATATCTAGATATTCAACTATGTGACAAGCATCTTCAATATTCCGTTACAATACCTAAATATGTAGCTGAGATATATTCATATTAATCTATTTCCATATTTCGGATAGAACTGAATATTCAGGTATTACACTTTAATATTCAGGTATTAGAACTAAATATATAAGAAGCTTGTCACATAGTTGATTATCCATTTACATTTGATGACATTTTTGGCGTTACGTATTATATGTATACCTAGATTTTTGCCCGAAAATATATAAATTGACTGTTTGCAGAAACTCTATTTTACAGAGATTCTTGTTATCATAAGGTTTAACAGATTGCTGACACTAATTTTAAATTTATGGTCAGTATTTACAACTCTAAACCAGACACAAACACAAAGTTTAGTTTCCATGGAAGAAATTTGGAAAATAAAAATAGTACATTACGTGCCCAGACGCAGAATGAGGGTCATTGCGGGACGAGCGACAATGCTCGCAGGAGATCGAAGCTAAGGCGTAGTCGAGGCAAAGCCGAGACGAAGCCGAAGCGCGATCAGTCCTGCGAGCATTGTCGCGAGTCTCAGAATTACCCTCATTCTGCGCCTGGGCACGTATTCTATTTTATGTGACTTCGGTGCGTATACGAGTTTTTATGCGTACACTGGAATCTAAACTAGTATTGTAGTTGGTTGCGGCGTCAGTCATTACACTTGATATGTCATGACTAGGCCCGGCCATTTTGATTTTATCGATCTTGTGTAGTCTTCTTCTTCTTCATTTATGCCCACTAGAGTGCGCATACGTTGGCTTTATACTGACTCAAGTAGTCTTGTATATTTCGCCATGATCTGGTGTAGAGTGATTCCATCCTTTTTCAATAATGAACGACCTGTAACATATCAATCGACTTGCCCCGCCGGGCAGAGCGCTGCGCTCCGACATTGCGTCGGTGCACGGCTGGAGGGCGCGGGAGCCCGGGGGCGTTGCTACGCCCCCGTGCTCCCACGCCCCGCACCGCGCAGGCCCACTTAAGCGGCAAATTCAAAATATATTAAGTTAGAAATTCTAAATTTTTAGATTGGCTTTCTTCAGGAATCTGAAAACGTGTGTGACAACTCTTATAGATGGGCTGAACAAAAATTGCTGACTGTGAAAGGGAGGATTGCATTTAAGGGCTTTTGAAAGACCTTTGAGAAGGCCAGGACGAAAGCTATCGAATCTAGGGCACTGCCACAGAACGTGCTCTAAGTCTTCTTCAATTAGTGGATTGCATGGGCAACTAGGCGAATCTATGATTTTTTTACGAGCTAAACTTTCCCTAAGGGAGTGGTGGCTGCTTCTCATCCGACATATGGATACAATCCATTCTCTTCTTGCATTAAACTTAGTAAACCAGGGTTTTCTGTGAAAATTATAGAAGCGTTCTGTGTAGTAGGCGCCAAAACGCTTTCCTCTTTCTTTGCAGTAATTTTGGAAGATTTTATCGAGATGTTCTCGGAAGAATCTAGCAAAATCTGAGGGAGGTAATGGAATCCTTAGGGTTGGAGCATTGATGGAAGCAGATTTAGCCAGTCTATCCGCCAGTTCATTACCGGGGATTCCCTTGTGTCCCGGAATCCAAACCAGTAAAACGTTGTAATCTAAAGAAGACAAAGTTGCCAATCGGTTTCTAATTAGAAAAATGAGATTAGATTTGATAGTATTTGGAGTAGCAGATGAGACACTTTCCAAAACGCTCAGCGAGTCAGTAAAGATGGCTACTTTTTTAAAGTCTTGTTTACTAATATAATCTAGTGTATGCAAAATGGCTATAGCTTCTATCGAAAAGATTGATGCTGCATTATTAATTTTCCAAGAGTGTGCTAGTTGT
This sequence comes from Diplolepis rosae, assembly GCA_030998225.1. Taxonomy (NCBI): domain Eukaryota; kingdom Metazoa; phylum Arthropoda; class Insecta; order Hymenoptera; family Diplolepididae; genus Diplolepis; species Diplolepis rosae. The sequence continues at coordinate 23,252,401 of JAPYXD010000723.1, read as the reverse complement.
TTTAAAGGGCAAATGGAGGCAAAGCCCGCAGATTCGCCGTCTTGAGATTTTGATCCGTCTGTGTAGAAAAGAAGATAGTCTTTGAATTCATTATTAGCCATTTCCTGAAAGAGGGAAGGTGGGTCAGGAAAGTTTTGTAATAGGAAGCCAGTTTTTGCATCAACTTGAGGAATAAACGTGTGGTCACTATATGGAAATTCGAAAAAAGGATGATAGTATGATCTGCGAGTCTGATCTCTAAGATCTCTGGTTTTATGAAAAGCTAGAAGGAGCGTAAAAATGTCCATAATTCTGAAGGGATTACTCCGATTTGCAATCCTCCATAAGTTTTCCAACCTGTCTGTAAGGGGGTGGTTGAGGTTTGTAAAAGTTTTGGTTATATATTTTTTGGCCAAAAAGCTGAAACGAAACTTAAGAGGCGGTTCACATGTTTCCGCTAAGAGGACATTAATGGGAGTGCTCGTTCTATATCCTACGGCAAACCTCAGGGCTTTATTTCGGATCTTCTCTAATTTTCCAAAGAATTTATAATTTTTAAATGTAAAAATATGCGAGCCGTATTCTAAACAACTTCTGATTAGAGCATCGTAAACGGTAATGAGGGTATAAGGATGTGCTCCCCACCAAACACCCCTCAAGACCCTTATAATGTTTAAGGATTTCCTGAGTTTATTAATTAAGAAATTAAAGTGTTCATTAAAGGAGAATGAGAACTCCAGGATTATTCCCAAAAATTTTACATAACGTGACGGTGTGATAGTATTATCATTTATATTTAATGAGTAAATTGGGTCGTCCAGATTTAATTTTAATTTGTTAAATAGAATTAGTTTAGTTTTGTCGGGGCAAATTTCTAATCCACGATGTAATAAAAATCTACTAACTATGGTTAGGCACTCCTGAAGGATTGCAATGCATTGAACGGCGTCGTTAGATCTGACCAGGATGGCTATATCGTCAGCGAACTCGATCAAGGTGCATGTGGGAGGGAGAAGATTGTATAGTTCACGAGTATATACTGAGTACAAGATGGGGCTCAGTATGCAGCCTTGTGGTAGACCCACGGTGCTGACTCTGGGTCCAATCAACTCTCCATTTATGTTAAAGAACATATTTTTACAGGAGGTGGAGCTGTATATGAATTTAGCTACTGAATTAGAAATACCTAAGTTTTTTAGATCTTCCATTAAGAGTTGGTGTATTGCGCTGGGAAAAGCACCTTTGAGGTCTAAGAACAAACCTGCGGTAACCTCCCTCGAGGCAAAACCCGTCCAAACTTGTGTGGGGAGAACAGCCAAATTATCAGCGCAAGATCTGCTCTTTCTAAAACCAAATTGTGAAGGGGAAAGATGAAAGTTGTGTTCAAGATACCAGCTAAGTCTATTGTAAACTAACTTTTCCATTAACTTAAATAAGCAAGAAGCTAGGGAAATAGGTCGGTATTTATTTGGAGTTGATTTAGGAATAAAAAAGACCAGGAAGTTGTTCCATGAAGGCGGAAATGAGCTAGACGACATAAGTTCGTTATATATTTTAAGGAGAGCAAATCTTGCTTCATTGGGAAAATGACTGATAATATTATTGTCAATTTTGTCCAGGCCAGGGGAAGATTTTATTTTTAGAGAAGAAATAGCCATGTTAAGTTCGCATTCGGAGAATGAGGAATCCCAAAATTCATTTACCTGAAAGTTAGTAGGGAAACTATCGTGAAAGACTGTGGGGGGACACATTTGCTCAGCGAGATTATGGAGATCAGCAATCACCTCTCTATCGGCTGAGCAGGAAGATGTGGCAGGCTGAGCGTATCTGTTTTTAAAAGTTTTAATGACTCTCCATACCCTGGACATGGGTGTTGTTCTATCTAGCGATTCACAGAAAGATTGAAAAGATGTTCTCCTAGCCTTATTCAGAATACGTTTGGCTTTCGCTGCGGTTTTTTTGTAAGCTATATAGTTTTTGTAGTCAGAATGTTTTCTGAATTCGACTATTGCTCTTCGTCTATCTCTGACGGCGTCATCACAAGATCCATTCCACCATGGAGCTGGGACGAACGGCCTGAAGTTGCGGGGAAAAGTTGAGTAACAGGTCACAGAGTTGCCACTCCCAGAGGGAGCCGAGGGAGCGCAAGCAGTTAAGACAGCCTCATCGACACACTCCATAAACGTATTGTAGTTTTTTATGGGATCCTCAGCAGACAGAAGACCATCGGAGGACCTGGAATCGATTAGATTTGTTAGCACAGACGAGAATAAAGTCCAGTTAATTCCCTTTAAACTATATTTGTGTGAATAATATTTAGAAACAGGCACTTGGACTCCTAGGCGAGTGACCACTGGGTAATGATCACTCCCGAGAGCGTCATCCCACACGTCATGAGAGCTTGAAGTGAAAAGATGGGACAGTTCCCATCCAGTTAGGTCCAGGATCGACGGGGATTCGTTCGGACGATTAACGAAAGTTGACTTGACATTATTCAAAGAAATTAAGTCTGAGTCATCAAGAGCGGCGCAAAAAGATATGCCATTTTGACAAGCCCGAGCACTGCCCCACAAATAATGATGCGAGTTGAAATCACCTGCAATAAGAACGTTGTTTGGATTAATATCTGTGACTGTTTCCAAAAATCGTCTCCAGGTGCTTTCAGAAATTCCTTTGCCCGCGACCGGAACTCTGTAGGCGGAAACTATTAGAAGCTGACCTATAGAAGTATTGACGGAAATAGATAAAGTTTCTAAGCTGTTTTCTATATTGAGGATTGATGAAATTTTTGAAAAAACGATTTCTTTTCTGATCGCGATCGCCAAGCCACCGCGATTGTTAGATGATCTATCGGATCTGATAATATTGAAATTTTTATTTATGACGAAAGTTTTTTCGAGTTTTAGGTATGTTTCGCATAGAAGTAGGATGTCAAAGTCGGCTGAAATATTATTTAAATCACCGCTTTTATTTGCCGCTCCACGGCAGTTCCACTGCATGATTCGCAGTCCGCTGATTTGAGCCATCCTGATTTTATTAAAGAAGGGATCTGGAGAGGGAGGAGAGACTCGTAGAAAGAGAATTAATCAGATTGTGGCATTCCTCAGCTTTTGGAGAATTGCCAGATGAGATGGCATTAATAAGGTTTGTAAGCATGAGGAGTAAATTTTCAATAATTGATAGTGAGTTCGACGAGTGGTTGGGAGAAGAAGGAGGACAAAGAAAATCGGAGTTTGTCTCAGAAGAGAGACTCTGAAACTCAAAAGTGGAGGGAGAGTTATCCTTTTTTTGTAGGGGTGGTGGGTGAAGCGCGAAACCATTGGGGAGGGAACTTGGCATCCTTGTATTGAACAAGGACGCAAACGATGGATTTGGGGGTGACGTTTAACGTCGGTCAGGCGTTTCGTTAGAACTGCTCGGCTTATTTTTATTTTCCCTGGACTTGTTTAGTGAAAAGCGACTAGGAGTTGAATTTGAGCAGTTCATTAGGGACGGGGAAGGGGGAGGAGAATTCACAGGAGGGGAGAAGGGCGTATTTCCAAGATCTGGATAGCTACTGGTACCAAAGTTAGTTGCGGAAGACAATGTAGGGTGATTATGGGTTTTTTTTGCTTGTTTCTTTGATTTTTTAGGTCTGAGGATAGCTTTTGCCTCTGCGAAAGTTAAGCAATGATTTACCGCATAAGTACGGAATTCGTTCTGAAAATTAAATTCGGGACATTCCCTAGAACCTGACAGGTGTGGGCCGTCACAGTGCAAGCAAATAGGCGGGCTGCTCGCTCTAGGGCAAAGAGACGAATCGCTATGGGGGAGATCCCCACAGCGCTTGCAGCGAGCTTTAGAGCGACACTGTTTTGCGATGTGTCCGTATCTAAGGCAGTTCCAGCAAATTTTAACGGGGGACACATAAGGTTCGACTTCCGTTGACGTGTTATAAATCGCCACCCTTTGTGGGAGAGACCTACCCTCAAAAGTCAGTAATACTGAGCGAGAAGGAACATACGAAACCCTATTCGTATCCTAGTCAATGATTTTTCTATCGAGTCGGCGAGCCTCAATAGGATTGATCTTGTAAACGTTGTCGAGGATCACCAGATTCTCAACAATCTCCTTCTCACTCATTTCCAAGGAGATACCTGAAATAACCCCTTGACAGGTAACAAAATAGGACGGAATGGTGGCTCTTAAGCCCTTATTTTCTAGGGATTTGTCGTCTAGAATGGCGTTTGCATCGCGAGCTGACCTGACCACAACAGAGAGTTTTCCAAATCCTGAACTATTAACGACTCTTCCGTCATCCGTTCGCTCGGAACTTCCACCCGCGGCCACACGCCCACTAGGACAACTGACTAGCCGCGCCACCCAGGGGAGAAACAAACAGACTCCTCCCCCGAACGACGCGGACAGACAAGTCTACCCGAGACGCAGAACCGCGGGTGCAGGCCCCGATGCGATTTCTACTGGCCCTCCCCGTTGTTTCGCTCTCGACGCCCATCAAGTTCTCTCGTCTTCATCACAAGTGTGACGAATGACTCGATGAACGTCCAGAACCGCTCAGACTGGAGCATGAGGGGGACCATCGTGTCAGGAGTACGTTCGGAACCCACCGCCTGTCCGAGGACCTCCCTAGCCACACCCCATTTTGCGCAGACGAAGAGAGCGTGCTCTGCGTTATCCACCGGGGAATCACAGTAGCAACACGTCTCCTCGTCTCTCTTCTTAAAGCGCCTCAGGTACGCGTTAAAACAGCCATGGCCCGAGAGCGCTTGTGCCAAGTAAAAGCCGACTTCCCCGTGCTTTCTGTTCAGCCAGGTGGCGAGCTCCGGGATCAGGCGGTAGGTCCATCTCCCTGTCTGCTCACCATGCCATCTCATCTGCCATTTCTCGACGAGTCTGCGCCTTCCATCCTTGCGGATGGCCTCCTTCGCGCGAGCGACTTCCTGCAGGCCGGCACAGGTAAGCTCCTTGCGAAGCTGAAAGGTTTCCTGCCTTTCCTCCGCCAATAAATCTATTGGCGCGACGCTCGCCAGGACGAGCACAGCGCTCGTCGAGATAGTTCTATATGCCGAAACTATTCTCAGCGCGACAAGTCTCTGCGCCGAGAACAGCTTCTTATGGATAGCATGGTTTTGCAAGGCATTGGCCCAGACCGGAGCTGCATAAAGCAGCTTCGAATGGACCACGCTCGCCACCAATCTTCTTTTCGCTTCCCTGGGTCCACCAATGTTTGGCATAAGCCGGGCCAAGTTTGCTCCACATTGGATGGCTTTGGCGGCTGCGATCTTTAGGTGTTCGCCAAAGTTAAGCCTACGATCCAGCTGCACCCCCAGGTAGGATACATGCTATTAAATAGCTTTTCAAATTTGAAGCGATCAAGATCTTTATCGGAATCGTTTGAGTTCGATATGCGTTCTATCATGACCTTGCATTGGCCTCGATGAGATTCTTTATAGCGATAGTTAGGGGGCGAACGGTAGCGGCGAGGGTCAGCCGAGCTACTGCTTGATTGACTATTAGGGGGGGTCGTTAGAGAAAAATTATTACTTTGCTCCATTTCCACGAGGTTATCGACATTATTGGTGCTTAGGAGTTGACAGTTTATCAGGTCAGAATCATCCGAGGCGTCCGAAGATCTGTGCCTTTTGGCTCTACTAACCTGGGCTTGAGAGGATTTAGACTGTTTAAATTGCAGGAGGGATTCAGCCCCTGCCACTACATCCGAGGATAGATAGGTCTCCTGATTACTCAGAGTTTCCGCATCTACAGTTTCGGAAGCCATGCTACCGAGCTGACAAATTCCCGTGCCACGCGTGCTCTCACGCAGCGCGCGCTGGTTAATTTTGAGGTTAACCAACTTAAAAATATCAATGGGATTTTTTTAGCCTGAGGGGCAGCAAAATTCTGGCTTCCTGATGTTAACCAAGAAGTCAAGACTTCAATTTTTCAATTTTAGTAGCTACTTATACTTCCCTCTTAGATTTCTCAATTCTCAGTTGGAGATGCCTTCACTCTCAAAAAACCGCCATCCACCTTATGGTACACTATCTGCTTGTCCACTCATCTTGTGTAGTAGTAATGGATTTTAGTAGACGCATGCGCAGTTCAAATGTACAAGACTTTGCCAGTAAGATGCTAACGCTGTACGAAGAAGAAGAAGAATAAGAAGGATTGAGCTTCGTTTCATGGCTATGGGCGCATGCGCAGTTCAGTTTTTACATTCCATTCCTTTCTGGCGAAATGTACTACATTGCGCTACTGTTAACTGTAGCGAAAAAACGAGTTTGCGCGCCGATGGCACATAAAATAATGTATTTAACATTTTTCAAGAAAATGGAAATTTGACGTTTTTCGTAATATATTTTTATAAAATTAATAATTTGCCTTCAACTTGAGATCATTAGAAGCAGAATTTCATTAAAATTTATATGATATATCATATTATTATAAATAATATCATAAATCATAAATCATAAATTGAGTTTTGTATTAATTTGGGAAGTCTATTTTACAAATAAATATCTGTGAATCATAAAATTGTATTGAAGACGCAACTGTCACATCCATGCGACGTATACATATATAGTACAGGGTAGGCACGATTGGGTTGCAGAATAGGAATTGTATAGTATAAAATAGTTTAGTATACAATGCATTTTTCTCAGTCGGTAAACAGATTATATACAGAATACTAAAGTCTTAACACTATATTCCTATTCAAATTTTCAAATAACTAATAAAGTCGAACGTAGTGATTTCACCCCCATGATTCGACACTTGGAGGGGAGGTTTCACGTCCCCGTGACAATTAACAGTAATATTATACTTAATTAATTATTTATTTATTACAAACTTAAGTGTTAACAATTTCAAGAAATGAAAACCATTGTATTATCAAATTTTGAACAAAAATTCGACTAAGTAATAGCAGATTTCACAACTAACAAGAGTTGAACAAATTATAGCAAATTAATTTAACTGACAGTTACATGAACAACTAGTTTTATTGATCGAAAATTTAATTAACTATTCTGAAAACTCAAAGCTTTTAAAAACCATTAGTCGCATCGATAACCATTAGCACATTCCTTAATTGGGTCATGATACAGGATAATGCATTAGGATGTGCGATTCACCATAAGGTTGCTAAGGGCAACACCCAACCACCTACCGATTATAAAATGGCGGAATTCAATCCTTGGAGTTCACTCTGATTCTAACGGCGAAGTCACTCTGATTAAATTTATTCTGATCGCAGCATTGAAACCAGCTACTCTGATATTCAATGATACATTAAACTTCGAAAGTCTATTTTCAACCAGTGGTTCTGATTTTTCTATCAAAGAATAAATCTCCAAGTGGACTGGCTCAGCACTGCAAATAATCCGGAGTTATCGTCAAGGGCTGAGCTCATTAAATCCTACTAGTGCGGAAGTTATACCAGTGACCGAGTGCTTTTAAAATTTCCTGGAGACCCTCAGAGTTAAACACCCGAGTTGGCAGTTGTTAAATTTCATCCTGGGAATCGAGCCTACCCTGTGTACCTGCAGCGGCGTCTGCCTGTCTACCGGTGAATCGTTTCCTTCAATTCAAGGCCAACCTTACAAATAATTCAGGTAAATACTATATCACTTCATTTTCCTATTCATTCTTCTCTATCCAATTATTTAATGTTTGAGTTTCTCCTCTAGAAACCAATAATTTAGAAGAGGATTCCTGTTCTGGTTGTCAATTCGATTAAACACGTAAATTTTAACTATATATATATATATATGGGTGAATTCATGGGAGATTTACAGTCAAAATTTTTTTTTCAACGAAATATTTTTTTTTGCCTTCTCACTTCGAAAATAATCGACACGTTTTTTTTTTCAATGTGTTACTTCAAAATATTGAGATATAATTTTTTTAAGTTTGGCACTCGGGAAAATTTTTTTTTTTCTAACAGCTCACTGTAAAAGCAGTTTTGAATATAAAATGTAACCCTTGCACTTGAAATGGGCGAAAGAGTACAAGCTTTCAAAAAAGTTATAGCACACATTTCGTTGTTTTTTTTGTAATAACAATATAGTACATTTTTATAAACAATTGAAGTTTTTTTAATTTGGAACTAATTTTTTTCCGATTTTTTTGTTTCTAAATTTTTGTTGAAGTTTTTTTAATAAGCAGGCAAAATTTTGGAATGGAAAAATGAAAAATTGGTTCCTAGAGGAGAAACTCAAACATTAAATAATTGGATAGAGAAGAATGAATAGGAAAATGAAGTGATATAGTATTTACCTGAATTATTTGTAAGGTTGGCCTTGAATTGAAGGAAACGATTCACCGGTAGACAGGCAGACGCCGCTGCAGGTACACAGGGTAGGCTCGATTCCCAGGATGAAATTTAACAACTGCCAACTCGGGTGTTTAACTCTGAGGGTCTCCAGGAAATTTTAAAAGCACTCGGTCACTGGTATAACTTCCGCACTAGTAGGATTTAATGAGCTCAGCCCTTGACGATAACTCCGGATTATTTGCAGTGCTGAGCCAGTCCACTTGGAGATTTATTCTTTGATAGAAAAATCAGAACCACTGGTTGAAAATAGACTTTCGAAGTTTAATGTATCATTGAATATCAGAGTAGACAAGAAAAATAATTTCGCAAAAGAAAAGAGATATGAGATGCGAATTTATATCAGAGCAGTTTTTTTAACATTCTGGGGCAAGAAACAATTTTTCTATCTAATAGAAGAAGATTTCCCTCTTCTCGAAGAAGGGATTGTAGGCCTTAATTTCTTCCAAGAATATGACCGTTAGGCTATAACACCAAGATTTTTGATTATAGAAAAATGGAAAGTTTCTTTGCATTTTGAGGGGAACTTTATTGCAAAAAAATAGAAGAACCAAACCAAAATTTTTGGATAGAAAACCAAGAATGTGTACCAGATGGCATATTACAAATTAATAACGAACAACTTGATATACCCTACTTTAACTATAAAAACCAACTACCAACTACAACTACCAACTACAGAAAAACTACCGGAGAAAATTGAATTTGAAAAAATCAACTCCATAAATGGACATGCCGTAAAAAACCCTGAAAAAGGGAGTGTAACAGCCCAACCAACAAAGATTAGCAGAACTTTCAAAGTTATCAAAATTAACTCACATCGAATCAAAAGAAATGTAAATAATAACAAATATTATAATAAAATACCAGGAAGTATTTTCGCTTCCAAATGAATCATTGCCCTGAACAAATTTGACGGAATATGAAATCATACTCAATGCATAAAAAATCATAATCTTAAAATCACACAAACTCTCAGAAAAACACAGAGAGTTCTCATTGGACGAAACAAATAAACTGTTAAACAAGGGAATAATTAGAGAATCACAATAACCTCTGCTTATTTATATCCAGAACATTAAATAAATCTGAGGAAAACTACAGCGCAAGTGAAAAAGAGTTACTTACCATAAGCGCGACTAAACGCCTTATAGACAATACCTCCCAGGAAACACATTTAAAATTCAAACAGATCACAAAGCTTTATGGTATGGTTACTTAATGTAAAAGGTCAAAGCTCAAGATTATTAAAATGGAGATTACAACTAGAGGAATATAAATATGAAATCGAGTACGTAAACGGAAAAGAAAATCGAGTAGCTGACTGTTTATGAAGACTCTTTCCCATACACGAAAAAGACCCCTTAGATCAAGCTTTCAAGGAAGCAGATTTGGAAGCAGAAGCCACTAAAAGATAACAAGAAATACCTGAAATCGAAATATTCAATACTCCAGTGATCACGGAAAATCGCGAATTGTAAGAAAAAGAAAAAATTTGGAAAAACGTTACAAAAAATGATCTCGGAGATTTCAATGAAAAAGATTGGCTCATAAAACTGGGATAGATTATAGACGAAATGTTTAACAGAAAACTTGTAATTATCATATTAATTTTTGGTTAATATTTGGAGACTCATTTATTCCACCCTTACAAAAAGAACTCTTGCTGGAGCTGCAAGGATTCTTATTAACATATTGTCCTAACTTAAGCTATCATCTCTGCTTTAATAACACACGCGAGTTAACAAATGTCGAACGCGAAAGAGTATTGAAAGAGGCCTACTCAAACCATCTAAGAGAAAGTAATACTATAGAAAGAGCGTGTAAATTGGGCAGTGGAACAATATGGATTCAGATATTGAAGAATTTTGCTAAAAAATGCCCAATCTTTCAACTACAAAAGACAACACGGATAAAAAACCAAGCAGAACTGCAGAAGCTATTATACCAGCTATCCCTTTAAAACCAAACGACATTCAGGAAAACAATAACGAATGGGATTACGACATGAAATATATAAACTTGACAATGGACACAATGAAAAATCAAACTACGGAATACTCACCATTCGAATTGACAGGGAACTAAATATACCATATACAATCGCCTATTTTCCAAAATTAACGCATCATGAGTTAATCAAAAATGGAAAAAAAGCATGAAAGAAATCTACAAGTAGCTAAAGAAAGGATGCAAATGGAAATGACAAAGAGACGTCTAGATGAGAGCATAATATGAAAACATCCGAATAAGCCAGGAGATAAAATTACAATAATAAATCAAAAATAAACAAGTTAGATCCTTCTTGGAAAGAGCCATACACAATCATTGATTATGCAGACAATGATAACTTAAAAATTCGAAATAAAGAATAAATAATAAGGGTTCATATAGATAAGACTATGCCATACTTCACAGATAATCAAGATGACGTCACTACCAACGACATTCATGCTCCTTCTACAAGCAATCACCACAACAACTAGAGCTAACTACACTGTTGAAGATGTACCTGGAAACATCTATGTTGGAGCAATATTCAAAGTATATTTGTTTCACAACAACTGGCGTCTTATTATTGGTATCAAGATGACAAGCAATGAACAACAATTGAAAACTATCGACACAACAATACAATTAACTGAAACAGCTTGCAACAGGAAATGTACACCCCAAGACGAAGTTCAACTGGTAAAAAGCAGGTATAATCGGCTCGTTTTAAGAAAAAACATCCTTAACAAATTACTAGGAAAACAGAAGCGAAGCAAAAAAGGACTAGCTAACTTTGTTGGAGATGTATCCAAAACACTGTTTAGAACCCTGATCGAAACCGATCTAAGGGATATCAACATGAAGTTTGATCACTTATATAGGGATAATCAAAACTTGTCGCTAATCATGGCCAACCACACTAGAATCCTTAAAATGCTACTGAACTCTTCGTCTACGCATCTTAAGTATTTACTAGGGGCAGGACATACAGAGAGACAAATAGCAAACATGGTATTGTTGTGCATCTCCAAATTTCAACACCAGCCATTCTGAAAAACACAATAGAACAATTCGAGAAAACACACAGAATATGATACCACTTCGATGAAGAAGGCTCCCTCCAACGCATTATCCCAATCCCTCACAAGGACAATAAAATACACTTAGCAATCATACTTGACCACGAACTGGTAATCAAATATCAAAATTCTTACATACCAACTGACAAAGAATCAATAAGTTTATGTAAACAAATAAGTAAATACAAAATTTGTAAACGAAACCAGCCTGATATAAAACTACTTGACAGCAATACATGCAAGGCAACATTTCTAAAAAGATACGCGAATGTAAAATGTAGTCTGTCACTGTATTTACTACATAAGGAAACTTATATCCCTATAAGTAATGGATATATTGTAATCCCAGTAGGAAAGTTTCAAATAGAGGTGAGTTGTGAAAACCGTATTGAACAAATACCTATAACCTCAGCAATTAAGGTTACAGGAAAAAAATGTAAGTTCTATAGGGGGTACGATAGTTTAGACTTAAACACACAGACAAAAGAAAACTACACTGATTGGTTAAACGTAGCATGTCAATTCAACCACAATAAGGAATATATAAAATGTTTAGAGGATAAATTAATGAAGTTACCGAATCAAATTACTAACGAGGAATTCAAAAAAGCAAGGCTTAGCCAAGACGATATCGAAAATATGTTAAACACAATAGCTATTCACAGAAGGGTTAAGACTTGGACCGAAACAGGTACTGAATGGTTACATTATGCTGGATATACGGCTGTACTCCGCGCTCCCTTATACGACCATTTGCCGCTCCTCTATACGACGGGAAGGTCATTCCCCTCCATTTCCACTCCTTCGCTCTACAGTTACATCAAATCAAATTCTCAAAAGAGTTGCTGTGGAAAATAATATGCATTAGTCGAAACAAAGCACAATGGATTCAATGAGTGTGAAAGCAGCCCTCGCCTCGCTCGGGCAGCAAACTTCGCACTCGTTGCAATTGCTGTATATTGTATAGTGGTAGGGGATAGAAGGGTTCTCCTTGCGCCGTCGTATAAAGGAAAGTTCTCGGTCCCGAGCTCGTCGTATAAGGGAGCGTGGAGTGTATATGTTTCCTTACACCCCCATAGCACAATACCTTCCCTGAACGTTCCAATGGAATGTTCGGAAGGTTCCATCGGAACGTTCCTAGAACTAAGAAAATGTCCGGGTTTTTTGAACGTTCCAAAGCAATGTTCTCTGAATGTTCCTGTAGAACGTTCCAGGAACGTTCAAAAGGAATATTGAGAGAATGTTCCGCAGCAATATTCAGAGAATATTCAAAGAGAACGTTCCTGGAACCTTCCATAGGAACGTTTAGAGAGCATTCGTATTGAACGTTCGTAGAACTTTTCGTGGGAACATTCACAGAGAACGTTTTGGAACATTCCGCGGGAACATTTTTTGAGAATGTTCCTGGAATTATTTTCTACAGCATTCAGGAAACTTACTTCATAGATAATCCTGCAGTTTCAAACATACTAATGCAGGGAATGTTTTTTATAAATAATTTTGGGCATTAATTTATAGGTAAAATGAAAAGAATTAATTACAGATATTAGTATTTGGTTTATATATTTTAAAATACTTTAAGTACAAAGAGGAAGATGCTATAACGTTTACTGAAACATGTTTTTAATGAAATATTTAAATAAATTACATTTTTTCATAAAAGTAACATTTGATTATCTATAAAGAAAGTTTCCTGAATGCCGTAGAAAATAATTCCAGGAACATTCTCAAAAAATGTTCTCGCGGAATGTTCCAAAACGTTCTCTGCGAATGTTCCCTGAATGTTCCCACGAAAATTTGTACGAACGTTCGATACAAATGCTCTCTGAACGTTCCTATGGAAGGTTCCAGGAACGTTCCTTTTGAATATTCTCTGAATATTGCTGCGGAACGTTCTCTCAATATTCCTTTTGAACGTTCCACAGGAACATTCAGAGAACATTGCTTTAGAACGTTAAAAAAACCCGGACATTTCCTTAGTTCTAGGAACGTTCCTATGGAACCTTCCGAACATTCCACGGAAACGTTCATAGAACGTTCAGGGAAGGTATTGTGCTATGGGGGCATTGATAGTTTTGTACAAAATCGGAACTTTAGAAGCCATCGGCAAAAGTATCTCGAAAACTATAAGTATATGTTGAAATAAGAATGTTATTCAAACACCAACACACGTTGTGACGTATAACGCTAGCCAGAAACCTTTAATACACACGCCAATAAAACCAACTATAAAACCTCAAAAGGTTAGATTTAATTAAACTTAGAGACTAAGTTCTTTCTAAGAAGGGGGTTGTTAATGGATTCAAACTGTGGAGATCCTGCCCAGCTCATTAGTTCTGATCTTACCTTTGTACGGAATAAATGTGCACGAATCAGACTGTGTTGTGCTAATAAGGAAAATAAATAGAGTCATTTTTATGCAAAACAAGGTGATGAATGAGGAAGTTTTGAACATAATAAAAGGAAAGAAAAGCTTATATGCTAGTATAAAAAGACGCCGCAATAGATTGATATAACACTTCTATTTAGAATTCACTTTCTGATTTACCGTAATTTTCGTAGCGTTGAGTCAACTTACTAAAAATGAGCAAGTACTTATTGATACTCAGAAAGAATTACCTTTTTTGAGTAAAATTATAATCATTTTAATTGTTTTTATGAAAAATAACACACAACCAAACTTTACTTGCTTTAACTACAAAATAGAACAAATAGCGCTCAAAAATAACTACCAATTAGGTGCAAGTATGCTTAAAGTGTCATTTAGAAATAACGCTTTTTTAAAAATTTTCAAATACCACTCCCTAAAATTTTCTTTGAACATTGTTATAAAAAAATGTAAGATCTCATTTGCACCACAAAAGATAAGTATATTACAGGATATTTTCAAATGAAAGCAACTGTTACATCCTGCATAATTTTAAGTTGTTAATATTTTAAGTAGAATAGGAAATTTAAATGACCTGGAGTGCAGAGAGCAATGTCAAATATACAGGAAGGGCCGCTTTCCCAAACTCAAGGCACTGCATTTAGAATGACTATAGATTTTAGAATTCCCTTTTAATATACTTAAGTTGAATTTAAAATATAACAACAAACAGGAAATTGAAAGAATAGAAAATCGAACTAGATTTAAATTTTGTAAAGGGGAAGTGATTATGAGGTCACTTAGATCAAACCCTACATCCTCATACTCACTTCGTCTTACTTATGGTGAATAAACCATATAAATACAGCGACAATTTTCATGAAAATTCAGTTCAGTTCGACTGGGCTCTCGTCCCAGTTCGATTTGGGCTCTCGCCCCAGTTCGACTTGGGCTTTGGCCCTCACTCAAGTTTTACAAATCAACAGTCCCTTGTAACTCAATCCGGGCTTTAGACCCATATCAAGCCCTTTTCAATTTTGTACCATCGAAACCTCATTGACGAGAATAAAATTGTGTATCAGAAAACTTCTGCTTATTAAATATATCCTAGGAAGTAAAAATTCGTCTATTTCTTTAAACTAGATTTCCAACAATTTTTCCATTTTTATCATTTAAGTCGTTTAACGCATTCAATTTTGATCAAATACTTAAAGATTATTTTGAAGTTTTATTTCAACATTGAGCAATCAATTTAGTTCAGTGTTGAAGTTTGTTTGATTATTTCCAATTTTTGTTTAAACATTGAGCAATCAATTTAGTTCAGTGTTGAAGTTTGTTTTATTATTTCCAAGTTTTGTTTAAACATTGAGCAATCATTTTAGTTCAGTGTTGGTTCTTGCCTGACAATTACGAAGTTTTATTTCAACATTGAGCAATCAATTTAGTTCAGTGTTGGAGTTTGTTTGATTATTTTGAAGTTTTGTTTAAACATTGAGCAATCATTTTAGTTCAGTGTTGAAGTTTGTTTGATTACTTTGAAGTTTATTTAAACATTGAGCAAGAATCATTTTAGTTCAGTGTTGAAGTTTGTTTGATTATTTTCGAAGTTTTATTTAAACATTGAGCAATCATTTTAGTTCATTGTTGGTTCTTGGCTGACTATTTCGAAGTTTTATTTCAACATTGAGCAATCAATTTAGTTCAGTGTTGAAGTTTGTTTGATTACTTTGAAGTTTATTTAAACATTGAGCAACAATCATTTTAGTTCAGTGTTGAAGTTTGTTTGATTATTTTCGAAGTTTTATTTAAACATTGAGCAACAATTATTTTAGTTCAGTGTTGAAGTTTGTTTGATTATTTCGAAGTTTTATTTAAACATTGAGCAATCATCTTAGTTCAGTGTTGAAGTTTGTTTGATTATTTTCAAGTTTGTTTAAACATTGAGCAATCATTTTAGTTCAGTGTTGGTTTTGTCTGATTATTACGAAGTTTTATTTAACATTGAGCAATCATCTTAGTTCAGTGTTGAAGTTTGTTTGATTATTTCGAAGTTTTATTTAAACATTGAGCAATCATTTTAGTTCAGTGTTGGAGTTGTTTATTACGAAGATTAATTAAATAATCAGCAATTTATTTAGTTCAGTATAAGTTGTCTATCGTTTATTGTAAAACAAGTAATTAAAACATTGAGCAATTCATCTTAGTTCAGTGTAACTTTATTGTTTAATATAAAACTATTAATCAAATATTGAGCAATTCATCTTAGTTCAATGTAACTTGCATTATTTGTTTAGTACAATATCATTTATTAGAAACATTGAGCATTCCAATTAGTTCAGTGTCATTTGGTTCAATTTAAGGTTCTTTAGTTACACTTTGAGCAAATCATAGTTCAGAGTTGGGATATTCAGGTTATGTATCTAGAATTTTCAACAAACATTTCAACATTATTTTCGTTCAGTATTAATTGTATTGGTCTACAACCTAAATTTTCTCAAGGAGCATTGACATTGTACCTTAATCAGTTAGTTAACTGATTTTCCACATTGCAAATAATTTGAAAGGCTTTCATCAAGTTCACTCAAACTTACTTATTTAACCAGTCAAAATATTAGGGAATTAATAGAATTCTCTTTGCGTTATTCAAAAGGTTTTATCGTGACATAAGAGCATTAGGGTTTACTCGCTGATTTCGATTTGAAGGACCGTTTTGCGAAATACTCTCTTCTCATAGTTAGGTCTGATTCCCAGGTTATAGAGCGCGAGCTCTGACCTAAAAATCATTTTTTCAATAGGATACTATAACGTTTTCGGACGTAACATAGTATTTCAAATTTTTGGAGGCCCCGGAGGGATACCAGGCCTTTTTAATGCGTAGAGATATCGCGAATTATGGTCGATTTTTAAATATAACAACAAATAGGCGAAATTGAGGATTCAAGTCCATTTTGACAAATCAAACTTCTCTTCGTTCAAGGGTCAAGGGAAAATTTTTTTTTATTCCTGATACTAACCTTCGAAAAGGAACAAATGCGACCTCAATTTGCGAAATGTTAAATGATTTGGAAATAACAATTTCTGAGGTCATCCTTTTTGAAAATCTCAAATCAACGGTTGAAAGGTTAAACGACTTAGAAGAGTTAGACGAAGATCGATGGTCAACTATAGCTCATTTATGTAATAAGATCGAAAATTTAGAACGAAATTTTAAGGACTTAGAGAAGGAAAATAAAAGCTTGATTAAAACAAATCAAGACTTAACAAAAGTAATTGACGAACTAGCAGAAAAATATTCAAAAATTACTGAAAATCAAAAAGAAATATTAAAATCGTTGGAAATATTAAAATCTAGTAAAAACCTATGAATCAAAATCTATTTTACCAATTTCAGTGAGTACCCAAAACGTACCTCCAAAGAGGAGTCGTAGGCGCAACCCCAATAAGCATACCCGGGCAAGGCTCAGGAAAAGGAGGGAATATCTGCAGCAAGAACTTGACCATGAGGGGTTGAACCTAATCGCCACTTGTAGGGACGTGACTAAATGCCCTTCATTGCAAACGCTTAAATTCAAACCACTTGAAAAGCCGAAACCCAGAATAGTTAGCAACATAGTGCTAACGGAAAAATATCACTTTCGGGGCTTGGGGGACAAAATCCAGGTGAAGCCCAGTAAGATCCCACTCGAACCGCCTTTGATTTATTTGATAACGCCGCCACATCCAGGAATAGGGCGAGAAGTAGCTTCAGATAAGACTTACCCGTTCCCTAAAGCGAGGATTGTGCCGACCGAAGATAAACAATTGTTGCGACCTTTACTAAAATGCAACAATTGTGCGGTTAAACCAAAGAGGGAGGCCTGTATCCGATGCTTTGAGAAGAATTATTATTACACACAGCCACCAATTGCGCATCGACAACAAAATAAAATTTACAAAAATAAAAGTAGCGAAATAAGAAACAAATTAATAGATTTATTTGGAGAATCTGATATATCAGATTAACATTTTATTATTGTAAAATTTGAATAAAAATATTTCTTGAATTTTAATTTTTAAGGTTATTTAATTTAGTATCTAGAATACTTAGTATAATTTTGCTTGCATTTTTAACAAAAATATTTAACCGATTTTGACCTTCTTTCGGGTAGTATTTTATTTCAATCAAGATATATGAATAATCTAAGAATAACACGTAGTCAAGCCAAAAGCGACGAAGAGCTTAGGAGAGAAGTAGAAGCATTTGATCCTTTTACCCCTACTAGGTCGATTCCGCGCAGTAATTCAAGCGAAAATATCGAATCAAAAGTCAATTTCGAATTAAAACGAAAGGACCTTAATACACGAAAAGAAGCAACCAATCCAACCACTAGCAGACCAACAATGGCAGCGCAAACAATACCTTTGAAGGATGCTTTAACCGTTGTGCCAGAATTTAACGGTGTAAACATACCCTTAAGCGTGTTTTTGGAAGGGTGCGATGAAGCTAAAGAAATGATTACGGCTGAAAACGAGGCAAATTTAACTAAATTGATCAGATCTAAATTAACGGGTGAGGCGCGGAAGGCTATTTATGGACAGGCCTTTGTCACAATTGACGGACTCAAGGATTTTATTAAAGCAATTTACGCACCAGCAAAAACCGTCCATCAATTATTAGGTGAAATGGGTAGCGAATACCAAAGAGATAACGAAACCGTAATTTCTTTCGCAAATCGCATTCGTGATTTAGGTAGGCGGATTATTGAGACTCAGAGAGTAAATACTGGAAATATCGATGCAATTTTTAGGACATCAATAGAAAATAATTCGGTAGAATGTTTCAAGAGGGGTTTAAAACCAGAAATCGAGCAAAGATTAGAAAACGCAGCAGATATGGAACACATAGTCCAGAACGCGATTAAAACAGAAAGGTTAGTGGATGCCAGAAAGGCATTGAGACAAGAAGGCAAAGGAAAATTTGAAAATAAGGAGTTTAGAAGAGGTACATACTTATCACAATTTCACAACTCGCGCGAAATGGGTGAAAACTTGCGAATAAATAATACTCATTCACCGGTCATTTGCCACTATTGCAGTAAGCCAGGTCATTTAGCAAACAGATGTCGCCAAAGAATTAGCGAAATAAATTATGTCCAGGTTAACTGTCAATTATGTAATAAGGAAGGACACTCCGCCAGTCAGTGTAGAAACTTGTCAAGGTGTCAACTCTGCGAAAAACAGGGTCATGTGGCAAAACAATGCCATTTCCAATCAAACACATGCCAGATATGTAATAAGGCTGGTCACGTTGCAAGTCGATGTTTCCAATCTAACTCTCCGGCAAACTGGACAACCACCCAATTACACGGAGAGAAGAGAACGCAGCTGTCATGTGCGCGGGACAAAGCAGAGCTGAGTTCTTACGAAAATGTACGATTGGACACAGCTCAGCTATGTCCTCGCATAGCCAGAATGTGTGAGCGCACATCTCTGCTTCGCGCTGGGCACACGCCGTTCGGACGAAGCAGAGCTGTGTGCGAACAAATGAAGGCTTCGTCTAAACACAGCTCCACTGTGCCCTCGCACTCCTCTGCTTCGTGCTAAACACATCGTGCGTTTGCGCCACGTTTGTGTATATGTAATGCATTGATTGGCATTTACCTGCATAAAAGTTTGATATTTATCGAACCAATTTTCATAATTTGAGAATTATTAAACTCTGATATCATAATTGATTTATAATTTCAATGTTAAAATGAAAATATGTAAAAAAGCGAATAAAGAGCAACAAAGATTTAGTTGCGTTTGACACGACAGAGATACATTTCTATATGAAATACAGGCAACATATAAAAGTATAAAATCAAAAATGTTGTATGTGATGGTTTTTATTAAAATCTGAGTATTTTTAATTAAAACTTGATTGCCCAAAAATGTTCCGTTCTGTAATGAAAAAAATTTTGAGCTATACGTTCCTCTGCGGCAACAAATTATTATATTGACCTAATTATTTTTCGATTTAAAAAATTATGCGATTCTAATAAATCATGAAACATTTTTTCAGAGAAAAGATTTCCCACAACTTCACCGTTTCTGATTTTTAAATATAAATTCTTTAATGGCTGAAAACATTTTAAAAAAAATTTCCAAAACGAAATTTTTATAAACAAATTGCTGAATTTGATAATAATTTATTCATTTTCGAAAATTGGAAATGGTTATGTTGTAGGGAATCTTTTTCTCGAAAAAGTGATTTGTAATTTATTAAAATCGCATAATTTTTTTAAATTTGGCGAAAAGCGATAAGAACAAAAATTGGGTAAAAAATAAAATTGATTAATAAAATTATTTTTCTGTATTTCCAATTTTTTTCATAGAAATTAATCTTTTCTCTTCCAAAATAGCCTTTCAATAATAATATTGCTATTCTTGAAAGCAAAATTATCTATTTTTGCCTGAGGTCTAATTTTCGTGGGTGGTAACTACCTTAAAACTTGATTATCCAAAAATGTTCCGTTCTGTAATGAAAAAAATTTTGCGGTTATATGTTCCTCTGCGGCAACAAATTATTATATTGACCTAATTATTTTTGGATTCGAAGCAAAGAACAAATTTAACTTCGGCCTATAACGTACAGATCTTTTTATTTAAAATCGACTATAAATACGTAGAAATAAAAACTTTTATCAGTGGTTTAGTATTGACGTATTAATTGCAGAAATTTTGTATTTTGAATGATCGTTATACGCAACTTTAAATTCCGTGTCGTTTGCATCCACGTCAATGAGACACGGCAATTTTTTGACCTTATAAATAATCAAAGTATAATCAATGCATTACATATACACAAACGTGGCGCAAACGTACGATGTGTTTAGCACGAAGCAGAGGAGTGCGAGGGCACAGTGGAGCTGTGTTTAGACGAAGCCTTCATTTGTTCGCACACAGCTCTTCTTCGTCCGAACGGCGTGTGCCCAGCGCGAAGCAGAGATGTGCGCTCACACATTCTGGCTATGCGCGGACATAGCTGAGCTGTGTCCAATCGTACATTTTCGTAAGAACACAGCTCTGCTTTGTCCCGCGCACATGACAGCTGCGTTCTCTTCTCTCCGTGTAGAAGCAAGGTCTCAGTTGACCTGCCAAATTTGTAGTAGAGTCGGGTATACAGCTGCCACTTGTAGAATAAAAATGGATAAAAGTTGCGCATATTGAAAAAATAATGGACATACTATAGAAGACTGCCGCAAGCGACAGTATAATGAGCGGATCAGGCCGGGAAACGAGAAGGGTCTCCCGAACACGAGCGCCGGAACGGAGACCTCACAACGTCAAGTGCGCTCAACAAATTTGTTACAGACAGAGGATCCGATTTGCGAACTTTTGCCATTGGACTAGATAAATCCAGTGAGACAATACCATTCGTATCATTCAGGTATTCCACTCCAGAACGTCGAGTAAACCTAATGATAGATTCCGGGTCACAAGGAAATATAATCAAGGCAGAGGTACTCCCACACGATATAAAAATAAACTTTTTAGATAGAATACAAATAAAAGGAATATCCAACGAAATTTTAGTTACCGTTGGTTCTACAAAACTAAGGGTTTTTAACGAAGTTATAAAATTTCATGTAATTCAAAACGAAATTCAAATCCCCTATGATGGTATCCTAGGAATTGAATTTCTAAATGAACTCAACGTAGTAATGGATTTCCATTCTAAAACTCTGAACTTCAACAATCAAGTTATACCTTTCAAACAGGGCAATAGCTACAATAATAATCACGAGGTCGATAGAATCATTAGTATCAACCTACATAGCCACGAGCAATCATTACCATTCATCGACGTTGTAAATCCTCACCTAGAATATGTGGGACAATTTTTGTTAGATACAGGATCTGAAGGAAACTTGATCAAAATAAATTCATTACCAGCAGATTGCGAAATTACTAGCAATAATTGTATATTTTTAAAAGGGATCAATGGAGATATTATACCCACATTAGGTTATGCAGAATTTACTATTTTTGGATATACTGCTAAATTTCAAATAGTTCCAGGAGATTTTCCAATACCCAGTGAAGGACTGCTAGGTGCAGAGTATTTTGAAGGATCTCATGCTGTATTGGACTTTGGAAGTAAAATTTTAAGAATCGGTGAAACGCGCTCATTATTTAGGGATCGAAAGCCGACATTTAAAAGGGATAAAACTGCATTAGAGACTCTAGACTCTGAGGAAAGTGACGTTTTTTCCAATAACGGTCAACTTGACGAATTTGAAAGCGAAGATGGAGCTAGTCTTGGAGAACGGTATTATTACCAATACTCCGACCAAACAGTCGCAGATGAACTAGGGATACCTGAACATACAAACCCTTTTATGGAAAATTACTCAGACTTGTTTACAATTCAGAATTTTAAAGAAAAACTTACAAACTATCAAGATTCTGACAACGAGGATGTAAAACCCTCACCTGAGTCCCGGATAGATAAATTAAAAACGCTAATTCAAACAGACCATCTTAACGAGGAAGAACAGGAACAAATGGATAAATTATTGATCAAACACTCAGATAGATTTCAGCTCGAAGGAGACGCCTTAACAGCTACTAATATAACAAAACATCGAATTTTGACAATCGATGACTATCCGGTTAACACAAAACAGTATCGGCTTCCTCACGCTTTGAGAGAAGAAGTAGATAAACAAATTAGGGAACTATTAGAAAAGGGAGTAATTAGACCCTCACAATCACCTTCCAACACCAGTCTGTGGGTGGTTCCAAAAAAACCAGGTCAGGATGGTAAACCAAAGTGGAGAGTGGTACTAGATTTTAGACCCCTCAACGAAAAGACTATTCCAATGGCTTACCCACTTCAAAATATAACCGATATTTTTGATCAGGTGGGTAATAGTCACTATTACTCAGTCATAGATTGTGTCACAGGCTTTCATCAAATTGCACTAGACGAAGCCGACGCACATAAAACAGCATTTTCAACCCCCAGTGGACACTTTGAATTTGTAAGAATGCCATTTGGTCTTCGAAACGCAGCATCAGAATATCAAAGGGCTATGAATATGACCTTTGAAGGTATGATTGGCAAGGGGATATTTGTGTATATAGATGACATAGTAATTTATGCAAAAACTCTAGAGGAGCATGAAAAATTGTTCGACGAAGCAATGAGCAGGTTACGTAAGTATAGTTGGAAATTAGAGCCAAAAAAATGCGAGATATTGCAACGCGAAGTCACATATCTTGGGCATATTATCAGCGCCAGTGGATTAAATCCAGACCCCAAAAAGGTTGAGGCAGTAAGAAAATTTCCGAAACTCAAAAATGCTAAGGGCGTTCGCCAATTCCTGGGTTTAGCAGGATATTACAGGCGATTTATTAAAGATTTTGCAAAAATAGCAAAGCCATTGACCAAACTATTACAAAAAAATGAAACTTTTAACTGGACGATGAATGCTGAAAACGCGTTTGAAAATTTAAAGGAAGTATTATGCTCAGCACCATTATTACAATCCCCTGACATGAGTAAACCTTTCCTGATAACTACAGACGCGTCTGGCTACGCGGTGGGAGGAATCCTATCACAAGGCAAAATCGGAAGGGACAAACCTATTGCCTACACTTCAAGAGTACTCAGAGGTCCAGAATTGAAGTATGACACCTATGAAAAAGAAGCGCTAGCGGTAATTCACGCAGTGCGAACATTCCGACCATACGTATTTGGTAGAAAGTTCACTATTGTTACTGATCACCAGCCATTAATATGGTTCAAAACAGCAGACTTGAACACTAGAGTCCAAAAGTGGAGATTTAAGTTGTCTGAATACGATTACGAAATTATATATAAACCAGGGAAAATGAACGTGAATGCAGATGCTTTGTCTAGAAATCCAGCAGTAACCCAGTATGTCAATATTGTAACTCGGAGACAAGCTCTGGAAAGAAACAGAAACAAAGAAAGAAAGGTAGAAGGAAACAACCAAAATATGGAATCTACATTACAGAAAACATCAAATCTGATTAATCAAAGAAAAACAACAAAACGAAAATGTAAGAAGAAAGTAAATTATGCTGAAAGCGATATTGAAAGCGACATCGAAGCCACTACCAAGGTACCTGAAGGGAGATCAACCTTTAAGGATTACCAAACTAGTCCCACTAATGATGAACCGACTTGCAAACAACCAGAGATACTCAAACCTAACTACGAAAACAATAAATCAGAAACAGATTTTTCTTCCTCCGAAAATGAAAGTGAAGGAATAATAGAAAACGAAACAACGAAAAATGTAAATTATCGACAGAAAAACTTGACCAACGATGATAGTCATGTGTCCGAAGAGGAAGAATCAATTCAAACTTCATTCAACCGAAACATAGTCGAAAGTAAAGAGTTGTTACAGTTTCGACGGGATAATATTACATACTTTGTAGCCAGTAACGGAGATCCATGTGATGAGGAATGTAGAACCCTCATAGAAGCGAATAAAATTTCCGCAAAACAGGCACTTCAAATAGGAAGCGTCAACGAAGCCAAAAGGATGAACAATAGATATCTTTTCGGCTTGTGTATACGAGGAGAAATTCCTGAATCACAAGAAATAATAAGGAATAACTTACATGTAACTTTTAAACTTTTGCGTGAATCCTTGATAGCGAAGAAAATTAGAGAATTCAGCATAGCGAAAAGCTCTTATATAGAAAATGTACCGTGGATTGATATAATAAAACTTATTAAGGAAATATTCGGGAAAGACTCTATTAAAATAATCGTTTGCAAAGGAACCTTAGAATATGTAGTAGGTAGTAAACGAGATGACATCTTTAGGGAACTTCATAATTCACCTATAGGAGGACATAGGGGGGTATCAAAAACCTTCAATAGAATCCGTCAGAATTACTATTGGGAGAACTTGAAGCAAGACGTGCAAAAACGTATACAGCAGTGTATACAATGTCAATTAAAAAAACTTGTTAGGCTTAAAACTAAGCAACCCATGGTCATAACAGATACGCCAGGTACGACCTTTGAGAAAATTTCTCTAGACATAGTAGGCCCTCTGCCTAAAACTAAAAATGATAATGAATATATATTAACAATGCAGGATCAACTATCTAAATTCTGTCTTGCTACTCCATTACCAAATGCTTTAGCCACCACAATAGCTGACGCATTTATAAAAAATTTTATTTGCATTTTCGGAGCACCTAAGGTCATTTTAACCGATCAAGGGAGAAATTTCCTTAGCAAATTAATTCAGAAAATAGCAAGAAGATTTAAAATTAAAAGGGTAAAAACCACTGCATTTCACCCACAATCTAATGGTTCACTCGAACGCTCACATCATGCATTGGGAGAGTTCCTAAAACAATATTCTGAAAAAGATTGCGAGTGGGATCAGTGGGTAGAAATCGCTATATTCAATTATAATACGTGCATACACGAAGGCACGAAACATACACCTTTCGAAGTGGTTTTCGGTCGTTTAGCCAGATCACCCTCATGTGAACCACTCCGAGAGGACGATTTATTACCAACATATCAAGGCTATATAAAAGACTTGGTCACTCGCCTTACCGGTATAAGAACAATAGCGTATAACAATCTTGTAGAGGCTAAAACACGGTCAAAAGGCTACTATGACAGAAATATAAATAGCGCAAATTTTAAGGTGGGTGATTACGTCTTTTTGCTGAAGGGACCAAAACCCGGTAAATTTGGGGACCATTATACTGGCCCTCATAAAATTTTGGAAGTAATAAATAAGAATAATGTTAAAATTCAATTTAAAGGGAGCAGCAAGATAGTCCATGCTAATAGACTCAGAGTATCACATATTAACTGCGAAGTAAAAATTAAAAAGAAAGTAAGGAAAAAACATTCAGAAGATGAATAATCAGATTCATATTCTGATTACAGATGTTCGTGACATTAGCGTGTGTCTTTCTGTTCCAAACCACAGCAGCGTTAGTTGGATATGACTGTGGATCACGGTCACTAAACGTAACAACTATATCGTTATTAGACGTAGGCCAATGTCAAATACCTTCGAACTCGGTTAATGTAACAAGAAAATACGTACAGCTGCTGCAAGTCAACGAATTTATAGAAACGCAGACTATACAATGCAAACTCGAAGTCCATCGAACGATTTTTTACTGCGGAATGTACTCGCATGTCTCAATTGTAAAACATGGCGAACACGAGTATATATACGAGATAAGCAGACAAGCCTGTAAACAACTTTATATTACCGGTATACTTAAGTTTGGCAATCACATTGTAAGTGGCATTAGGATAAATAGTACCACTACACGCCCGATGCTTTTCGCAGGGTATCTAGATAACGAAGGTAGGTGTAACGGAGCTTCGTACTCAGATCCCTATGGGGATTGGGAATCAGTAGTAGTTCAAGGAACATTAAAAATAACCATGCAAGAACAGAAGGCTAGAGTCGATTTAAGTAATAATTTGATACATTTGCGCTCCGGTACACCTTGCACTTTATCAGATGCAACATGTATGGATGAAGAAGGTGGGCATACATTTTGGAATCCTATTCCAATAAGTAACTGTAAATTCTACAAATACAGCATTTTATCTGAAGGTTATGCAAATAAAATTAACGATTTAATCCATAACCATGTCCAAACTGTATACTCACTAGCGACGGATGATATAACCTTTGCCTTAATGATAAAATCGGCAGAAAATGTTTGTGGATATACCGTTTTTCGAACCGAACATCCTAAATTAGTTATTTTTGAAACTGTAAAGGGAGAATCTTTTGCAAGTAGTTACAAACTAGCCGTAGATAACGTTGATTTATTCGCTTATGTTAACTCTAAGTTCATATATGTCGAAAAACATATCAAGACACAGATGAGGAATTTGTATAGAGATGTTCTGCTGCAACGATGCAACCTAGAAAGAGAAACGCTGAAGAACGCGCCAGCTATAGCTACACAGGCTCCGGATGAATTCGCTTATAATTTAATGAAAGGACCTGGGTATATGGCAGTGACAGCAGGAGAAGTGGTCCACGTAATAAAGTGCATACCAGTTGAGGTTATGATCCAACATGGAGACGAGTGCTACGCAGAACTAAAGGTTATGAAGGGAAATTCAACCTATTTCCTGACACCCAGAACACATATAATTAAAACAAGAGGAACAAGGGTTACTTGCAACACGATCCTACCCTCTTATTATCTAGTTGAAGGTAGTTGGAACAAATTACTACCTAAACCAACTGAAGGAGTGGAACCCATCACAATTCAACCTTCAGTCCAAGCAACTTGGGATTACATCAGTCCGGCATCCTTAGCAACGAGCGGAATCTACACGGAAAAGGACCTAGAAGACCTACGAGATAGAATCATGTTTCCGGTCGAAAGGTCTTCCTTATTAAACGACGTAGCTCGGGAAATACATGGACATACTATAGACAGCCATGATGGAACCTTTATGAAGCTGATGAACGACGACACTATAGAGAAGATAGTGGAATCAACCTGGGACAAGCTATGGGAGAAATTCATGACATTCGGAACAGCCAGTGCAGGAGTAATAGCAATATTATTAATACTGCAAGCAATCAAAATGATAGTAGAGGTTATCATTAACGGGTTCCTCTTACATCGCATTTATGGATGGTCTATCCATATGTTTGGAGCAATCCTAAGCTCACTAACGCAATGTCTTATTTTAATTGGCAAGAAGTCTACCGACTCAAAACCAACCAACTCATATGATGTTGAATTGGTGAAAACAGATGATACTACCCAACCACTGTATAACACAAGTTTAAAAACGGAGCAGTGTGTTGAATCAACAAGCACACAGGATCCAGAAGAGAAAACTAATAAAAATTTCTTCGCATATATACCCTAAGAAACACGAATCTCTGATGGAGAATGTGTAGCACAAGAACACCTGATGGAAACCAGCATCTTCAGTCTACGCAGCATACACTTACTAGAATTCAAAAATTACTAGTAAGCGTTTTAGGAGGGGGGTGTTACTTCCTGCATAATTTTAAGTTGTTAATATTTTAAGTAGAATAGGAAATTTAAACAACAATTTTTTACATCCTACATAAATCTTAGATATTTTATTTTTATTTTTAAGTAGTAAATAGAAAATAGTAATCAGTGAGAAAATTTTAATCCAGTATACACAGGAAATGAGCATTCGTATGCGAATGACCTGGAGTGCAGAGAGCAATGTCAAATATACAGGAAGGGCCGCTTTCCCAAACTCAAGGCACTGCATTTAGAATGACTATAGATTTTAGAATTCCCTTTTAATATACTTAAGTTGAATTTAAAATATAACAACAAACAGGAAATTGAAAGAATAGAAAATCGAACTAGATTTAAATTTTGTAAAGGGGAAGTGATTATGAGGTCACTTAGATCAAACCCTACATCCTCATACTCACTTCGTCTTACTTATGGTGAATAAACCATATAAATACAGCGACAATTTTCATGAAAATTCAGTTCAGTTCGACTGGGCTCTCGTCCCAGTTCAATTTGGGCTCTCGCCCCAGTTCGACTAGGGCTTTGGCCCTCACTCAAGTTTTACAAATCAACAGTCCCTTGTAACTCAACTCGGGCTTTAGACCCATATCAAGCCCTTTTCAATTTTGTACCATCGAAACCTCATTGATGAGTATAAAATTGTGTATCAGAAAACTTCTGCTTATTAAATATATCTGTAATGTTAGATAATTGGCTTTAGGGTCCATAAATGAAAGAAACAGTAGTTTCAATCAAACGTTTCGACTCTGATTGGAGTCCTCATCAGTGATCTTTATATACACACAAACAACACAACACCTAGCAGATCAAGGCCTGACCACTAACACACAAGCCCTACAATACGTGTCATTACCCTACGTACAAGGACTTTCTGAAAAACTAGCAGCCATTCTTAACCCCTTCAACATCAAAACTGTTTCACGTAACGCCAATGATTTATCCCGTATATTCAAAACAACCAAAGACCCCATTCCTAAACTTAACACCGCCAATGTCGTCTATAACATTCCATGCACCGATTGCACAGCCTGTTACATAGGTACAACAAAACGCCCCTTGAAAAGTAGAATTTTAGAACATAAGAAAAATGTCTACAATCCCCCAGACAAGTGGACTGCCCTGACAAAACACGCATGGCATCAAGATCACACATTCGATTTCGATAATGTACAGATCGTTGATCGAACTGACAATTATAGAAAGCGAATGATTTTAGAAATGACCCATATAGCTAGCAACCCCAACACAATAAATCAAAGAACTGACACTGACAATCTATCTGTTTTTTACCATTCACTTTTAAACAACAGGTTTAAAAACAATTGAAAACCTGATTCACAAACTTTCATCTTCCCTATGGAGTCAACAAATATCCTTATATTTTTTTCTCCAAAATATTTTTTGAACATTGGTGCTTTTCTCAAAATATTCAAATAAATAAATCTCAATCCTAACAAGGTATTCAAAACTTATTTCATTATTAAATCCTCAAAACTCTGCAATGAATGGACACATAGGCCTCTTCAATTTTCTTTAAAAATGTGTGGGACCGTTACGACTCCGGTTACAATTTACTATCCTTCCTTTATTATCGGGACAGTCTGGTCATCTGGTGTTTATCCTTCCACTTTCCCTTACAATCACAGTTCTACTTATATTAAAAAAATTTCCCTCCATCTTACTGGTTTTCTTGCCTAAAACTGTCTTTTCTATGCACCCGGAAATCAGTCACTAAACGATCCTCTTATAGTAAGTTTGTGAAAATGTGTCTTCAAAAACAGCGACGTAGGAAAAAGATTAATTTAAAATCAAGATTAAACCTATCAGAACCCGAGGCATTACAATGATTTAAGGTTAGAAAATTTAAATTCATAACAGATGAGATGATGAATTTGGATCCTATATTATAATATTACTTAAAAAATTCGATTTTTAATGCAAACATTTTTTTCCATGTTTTCATCGAAGTTTTTGAAGCCTTTCATCGAAATTTTTATCGAAGTTTTTATAGGCGTTTCTGATCGAGTTTTTTGCCCTTTTGAGTTATTTATTCACATTTTATGTACTCACATCCACATTCTAAGTTACATTTATACATTAACGTGTCTAGTTTTTTTATCTCAGTTGTTTAAAAATGTATAATTTTATGTCAACTTTCTCATGTTTTTACTTTTCACACAATCCCAAAGAAATTTCATGCTTATTTTATCGAAGTTTTTTAGAGGTTTCATTGAAATTTTATCGAAGTCTTTATGAAGTGTTGTATGCGTATTTTTAAGGTTTTTTAAGGTTTTTTTCATATTCATCAAAGTTTTACCGAAGTTTTTCGTAATTATTTGAGTTATTTTTTTCTCACATTTTATACCTGCATCTACAATTTAAGCTACATTTGTACATAAACGTGACTAGTTTTTTATCTCAGATGTTTTTTTAAAATGTATGTGTTACTTTTCAATATCAATTCTTAAGATTTCTCTCGTGTTTCACCAAAAAATGTTTATGTTTGATTTTATGTAGGTTTTCTCATATTTTTATACTGCAGACAATACCAAAGTTGTACTCAAATGCACAATATTCACTAGTTGTTTTTTCATATTCTAGAAATAAAGATCACTGATGAGGACTCCAATCAGAGTCGAAACGTTTGATTGAAACTACTGTTTTTTTCATTTATGGACCCTAAAGCCAATTATCTAACATTACAAATATTGTTATTGAGGGTCGATATAATTCCTGTTCTAAATATTAAATATATCCTAGGAAGTAAAAATTCGTCTATTTCTTTAAACTAGATTTCCAACAATTTTTCCATTTTTATCAATTAAGTCGTTTAACGCATTCAATTTTGATCAAATACTTAAAGATTATTTTGAAGTTTTATTTCAACATTGAGCAATCAATTTAGTTCAGTGTTGGAGTTGTTTATTACGAAGATTAATTAAATAATCAGCAATTTATTTAGTTCAGTATAAGTTGTCTATCGTTTATTGTAAAACAAGTAATTAAAACATTGAGCAATTTATCTTAGTTCAGTGTAACTTTATTGTTTAATATAAAATTATTAATCAAACATTGAACAATTCATCTTAGTTCAATGTAACTTGCATTATTTGTTTAGTACAATATCATTTATTAGAAACATTGAGCATTCCAATTAGTTCAGTGTCATTTGGTTCAATTTAAGGTTCTTTAGTTAAACTTTGAGCAAATCATAGTTCAGAGTTGGGATATTCAGGTTATGTATCTAGAATTTTCAACAAACATTGAACATTATTGTCGTTCAGTATTAATTGTATTGGTCTACAACCTAAATTTTCTCAAGGATCATTGACATTGTACCTTAATCAGTTAGTTAACTGATTTTCCACATTGCAAATAATTAGAAAGGCTTGCATCAAGTTCACTCAAACTCACTTATTTAACCAGTCAAAATATTAGGGAATTAATAGAATTCTCTTTGCGTTATTCAAAAGGTTTTATCGTGACATAAGAGCATTAGGGTTCACTCGCTGATTTCGATTTGAAGGACCGTTTTGCGAAATACTCTCTTCTCATAGTTAGGTCTGATTCCCAGGTTATAGAGCGCGAGCTCTGAACTAAAAATCATTTTTTCAATAGGATACTATAACGTTTTCGGACGTAACTCAACTTATACCAAATGGTCAAGAAATATGAAGTTACAAAATTAGAATGAAAAAGAAGCTGCATTTACTGTTTTTAAACAAAATCTTTGTTTCTAATGAATCTTTGTTAGATTTTAATATGTTACATTTTAAATTAAACTTCTGTATCTGACAGTTGTTTGAAATTAAATTTTTTCATCAGTGTAAACGTTATCAACATTATTATTATTATCTACCATTTTATTGAATAAGCATCAATTTTTCTAGTATAATTTAGAAATTTTTTTAGATTATATTACTATTTTAAGTTTTTCTTCGATTATATTAAAAAGCTTTCTTAAATTATACTTGAAAAATTGTTATTTTTTCAATAAAATGGTAAAGTGAAGGGGGTAGATTCCATCCACGATTTGAGAGCACTAGGATGCTGCTGCGCTGTAATATGTTCCGTCGTAACGAAAATTTATATCGAACCTGTGAACGACGAAAAATACCCCAATATAATGCACTCAAGACTAAGATGTTTCCTTTTTTAAGGCGTAGGTGTTTATTTTTAGGGCAAACACATATATAATTCCTGATCCTGCTTTGGTTTCTTTTAAATTCAAACTGGGGGCACTAGAACAAGTATACGGATACAAAACTAAATAAGCAGTGGCGGCCAATGTTCCAATGATAGAGTACTCAGTCAAAAAATTCTTAGTCTTTCAATCGGGTAATCATTTCAAGCGATCCAAAAAACGGTAGGGTGTACTTTGGACCGTATATCGATTCTCCAAAGCATTCCCAATGGGCACACGATATTAGAAACGTTTATGTAACATTCTACAAACGTTCTAGGAACATCCCAATGTCCGAAAGACGTTCTTAGAACGTTTTTGTAACGTCTTTCGAACTTTGGACATTAGGATGTTCCTAGAACGTTTGTAGAATGTTACATAAACGTTTCTAATATCGTGTGCCCATCGGGTTAATTCTCCCAGGCGCAGTGAACTTCACGCTGGAAATTCTAAGAATTTTCAGGCGCGCATTATAATTCACAAGAAAGGCGTTTGGGACTTTTTCAATTAAACTTTGCAACATTTTAGCGAAAAACCAAGATTGACGTTCTGTTGTGCTTGATTTATATTTTTAAAGACCGTTTTCAAAATAATAATCGGACCACCTCTACGGCAAGCAGACATTTTGCAATTAACGCATTAAGTAAATGAAAATGTCAATAGCGCGGAAACGTATTATCTTAAAGTGTCCGTTTTTTATACATTTGAAGAGCATAAAGTCTGCTACTATTCCACCAAACGTCAACCTAAAAAGTTCAAAATTAACTGAGATATTAATTTGTTTAACAAAAGCTAAATTTCCCGGTTTTTCCAAATTTTCTCCGTTTCTAATTATCCAATCAAATCAAGCGCTGGCTCATTTTACTTACAATTCAATTGTCTACAACTTTTCAATTTATGTCATCAAGATTGGATAATCACCTTTAATGTTATAAACAAGAAACTAAAAAAAATGCGATTTTTTGGTCTTAAATGTTGATAAAAAATTTATAAATCATATTTCGTTGTCCAAAACATGATACAATTACTTTATGACCAACCTTTCTTCTGATGGCGCAGTCCGTTTTCTGAAATAAATAATGTCATAACAAATTCCCTGTTGCTTGGACTACTGGGAGAATTAATGCTTTGGAGAATCGATATACGGTCCAAACTACACCCTACCTCAAAAAACTACCTAATACCGAAATTTACAATAATTTGAGAATTAAAGTAAGATACGGATAGTGATGATGACAATGATATCTATAAAAATGTAAAAACTCACAAGTAAAAATATGGAATTTATCAGCCTAGGAGAGTGACAACTGACAACGAAAAACGAAAAAAGATCTGTTGTAACCTCGATGGCGTAATCAATAACGCACAACCCATATAAAGTTTTTATTTTGGCTCGTGTTCGGGCTGAACCAAATTATTTCTCATTCTTCAATTATTGCTTGAACGAATCGGAGGATTTCAAAATTTTTAAATAAATGAGTGAAAATAAGAATAAAATGGTCACTGGTTAAAAGAAGTATAAATATCAAATGACATTGTATTAAAAAGTTTCGTTCAGTAAAATACAAGCACAGAGAGATTAAGTAAACGTTACTTAGTAATTCAAAATTACATTTTAAGTTTTTTTGAATACTCTGTGGACTTTTTTGGAAATAATTTTGTATTCAGAAGTACACTTAAGGCTCTAAACGTACACGTTTGTAGCATTCAGTAGGTAATGCTTTTTTGATATCGTCTATGTTTTCAACTTCCAATTTGAGCCGGTTTACTTCGTCATCGTAGTTTTTCACCCATTGAGTCTGAAGATTTTTCGCATCAGTCAAGGCACGGATTCTATGATCTAAATTTGCTACCTCAATTTCATTTTGTGCAGCATTTAGTCGCTTTTCCAAACGATTCAATTCTTCATCGTCTAAAACAACACCAAAAATTATCAGTTTATTGTAAAATAATGATATAGAACATACCTAGGTAAAATGTTATAAGTTTATCATTGACTAGAACGCGATAATTATGTAATAACATAATAATCGGGAACTGATCAGTAATAAACTTAACATGTGTTACCTTGATAGTGTAATAATTCACAAAATTCTGAAAAATAATAATTTTATTTCTTACTGATTTCGGGAAAGGTTTCCAATTCTTTCATAATTTCAGATATTTCATCCAAAGCTCTTTGAACTTGTTTGGAAGCAAGAGACGCATTGTTTTTGGCTTGACCAACTTTAAAGTTTGCCTAAAAATAAGTTCAGAAAATGTTTTAATTATTTTTTATTTATCTTCTGAATAAAGCTTTCTTTGCACTGTCAGCATCCATTATTTTGAAATATATCAAGTGTACATATTAATTCACTACTCTACTTTTTACCGATTCTGAAAGTTAATTTTAAATAAAAATATCCATCCGCCTATACATAATTTTTAAGTGATGAATGAATGGTTTCTTTCAATGTCATGATTTTTTCTTTCTGGCATTTATTAGCTGTTACTCTTAGCTTGCTTTACAAACGAATTGCGCGGTGGGATTGGAAATGTGTGGTACTTTTTGAGCTGCTTCCAAGGAATCAAACGATTAGTTCGGATGTCTACTGTTGTCAGCTGAACAAATTGAACGCAGCGGTTAAAAAAAACGGCCAGAATTGGTCAAACGTAAAGGTGTAATTTTTCACCATGATAACGCTACACCACACATATCTTTAGCCACTCGCCAAAAATTGTTAAGGCTTGGTTGAGAAGTGATATTACATCTACCATGTAGCCCTGAACTTGCACCATCAGATTAATATTTATTTCAATCTTTGAAGAACTCCTTGAATAGTAAAACTTTCAATGATGATGAAGCTGTGAAATCGCACTTGGTTCATTTTTTGCCGATAAAGACCAGAAGTTCTATGAGCATGGAATCATAAAGTTGCTAGGAAGATGGCAAAAGGTCATAAAACAAAATGGAAAATATATCATTAATTAAAGTTCATTTCTTGTATTTTAAAAAATGTGCTTAATTTGTATGAAAAAATCGGCAATTACTTCTTGGACAACCCAATAGAAAAGCATCATGCTATACAGTTCAAAGTTACTTGACGATCCATTTTCTTTTAATTACACAAAAAGAGGAAGATTTAGAAGAAAGGTCAATGAGTGTTCTATATATTGTGCCAGGGTAATAACAAACGGCTTTTGATATACCCATCTCTTCGTTTTGATCATGAAAAACTAACGACATCTAAAATCCAAGTCAACAAGATGTTGCTTCACGCTTGGTGAAATATCAAAAGCGTAGTGTATCAAGAGCTACGCATCAAACAGAGAGATGAATCAGAGTGAAAGAGACCTTTTACTGGTAAAATAACCGAAAAAGTCATCTTGCTGCATGTCAACACTCGATCGGATGATGCAAAAATAACTCAGAGAGCAATCTTTGATTTGGGTTGGGGAAATCTCCCACATGTATCATATTCATCAGATATGGTCCGTTTCGATTGACACTTGTTTTAATAGCTCTAACATCATTTGGCCAATACACACTTCAAAAGATGTCCAAAAAAGCATTGGTGATTTTATCGATTCAAGACCGCTGTTTTTACTACAGTAAAATTCATTGGCTGCACGATGGATGGCTCAAGGTAATTTAAAATAGCAAAAATTATTTTGTTGATGAAAGTCCTTCTAGTATTTTTTATAAAAAAAGTTTGAAAATTTATGAAAGAGTAGCGAATTAATTTTTACATACACCTAATAACATTTACCTCATGTGTCACATTGACATCTTTTTGCACTTGAGATTCATATTGTTTGATTAATAATTCCGTATTGTCGACTCTAGTGTGCAACTTTTCAGCTTCATTTCCCAATCGAATAGCTTCCATTTTTGTTTTATTCGCTTCAACTCTGATATTATTTGCATTTCCGCTGGCTTTTTCTGCATTTATCTACAAAATAATTAAATAAAACTTGTATGGTCAGAAAAATGAAAATAAAATTTATACTTACTATCTTGATTAATGTTTCCATTATTTGATTAATTTATTGTGGGAAACGCGTAAATTTCTTGTCCAAACTTTGCAGGACGTAAAAAGTTTGAAAAGTCACAAAATAAATTTTTTTTGTGTAGATTTATAAACAATAACAAGACGTAAGTTTATAAACAGTTTTTATTAAAAAATATTTTGAAATTTAAGAAGCGTCAAATTGAAAAACCTTTCAACGCTAGAAAAAAAAAATTGCTAGTTCTGTTTTGATGGTAAAGGTCAAAAATTGAGTATTCGACCAGCAATCTAAAGGTTTTGGGCTCGATACCCAGCGGAGTCAAAGCGTTCCTTTTTTCAAAGAAAGTATTTTTCAACGTTGTAAACCCTTATTTAAATAAGTGTTATGGATATTCTAAATTAGGAAAAAAAATACACTTATAAGTATCTACTTACCTGAGCTAGTTTTGCAAGATCGCGAGCACCAATTGCATTGCGTTCTGAATCTTTCAAAGCAGTTTGAGCTTCATTAGCTTTTCTCATAGCATCATATACTAATTTTTCAGTAGTATCTATGGTCCTCAAAGCGTCTTGAGCCTTAATTCGTTCTCGTTTAACCTCAGAGTCAAATTCTGAAAGTGGTTAAAGAAAATAAACATAAAAATTTAAATGCAGTATAATTTCATTTTAATGTTTAAAAAGCCGATTTTACCACTTAGTTTCTGAAGAGTTTGCACAGCTTCTTTCAGAGTCTGAGCTCCACGGTTAACAGCTTCTTCTGCTTTAGCATTCGATCCATCAACTTCAGCCAGTAATTCGGCAGTTGCTATATGCTGGTCCTGAGCTTTTTCGAGTAACCTATTACCTTCATTCACTTTCTCTGCAGATTCTTTTAGTAACCGTTCATTTACTTCTAAAAGTAATTGTGCTGTTTCTTTGAGTTTTTGACCCTGAAAAGTTGATTAAATTCGAATCTCGTGAATATATGTACATTTTTCAAACTA
This sequence comes from Diplolepis rosae, assembly GCA_030998225.1. Taxonomy (NCBI): domain Eukaryota; kingdom Metazoa; phylum Arthropoda; class Insecta; order Hymenoptera; family Diplolepididae; genus Diplolepis; species Diplolepis rosae. Next base: position 23,215,447 of record JAPYXD010000723.1, on the reverse strand, counting down.
ATGCTTTCTTTTGTCAAAATAAAATAAAATGCACTTACTTCCTCAATGATTATATCCACTTTACTTTGTAAATCTATTATATCTACTTTAGGCAAAATAATATCTTGAATAAGTAATCGTAAAGCTTCATCGGAGACATTTGCTGATTTAGCAGCTGCAGCATCAGTCAGATTCTTCACTTCACTAAAGCGATCTCCCAAAATTCGAAGTTGATGATCAAGATTTCTAATCTCGTCACTGTAAAAGTTTTAATTTATATAAACATTTATTGTACAAATTAAGAAAAGAGTTATGAGGTGTAAAATTTTATAATTGCAGGAAAATTTAGACTCATAAGTTTCTAAATTGGATATAAATTAAAAATTGAAATCAACAAATAATAAGACTAAATTTCTATTCAATCTCTGCAGATTTTCATTTGAAATGAAGACTACGTTTTTCAATTTTAGTATTATGATGGTGATCATCAAATATCTCTGAAATATATATTTCACAAGTGGTTATTAGAAGGCTAGCGTCAAAATTTTATTATCTTCAGGCGACTTCAATCATTGCAAATTAGAATGCTCAGGTAATTATTGTATGCAATATCTGTTTACAGTGGCAGAATAAACATATATATATATATATATTTAAAAGTCAGATACTGACAATGATAAGTACATAAACAATAGTTTAACTTATTTACCTGATGTTTGAATTCATTGTGATGGCTTTTTTCGCTAAGTTGTAGGCTTCCATCGAATTATTAAGAGCTAGTTCTGCGAGTTCGTGAATCTTCTTTACTTCGCTAACATGCCTATAAGCAAGAATTCAAGTTATATAGATTTAAATTTCCTTTAACTTGAATGGAAAAATTTTAAGATGTGTATCTTTATTTACAATTCAGCGAAGCTTCTCGCTTCTTTTGCTATATCAGTCATTTCTTGGTTTTGTTGACCCACTTGTTCTGCGCGTTTTCGAGCATCCTTCAATGCTGTTTGTCCGTCGACATCTAAATAGTCCTCTTCTTCCTGAATTTGAATAATTAATTTAAAACAATAGTTTTTCATGTGTTTAAACTATTAGAGATAGCAAGGAATAAAATTGAGTTAAAAACTTACGCTTAATTTTTCATATATTTTATCAAGTACTTTTTCAGCTTCGTCGATGCTCATCTGACCTTGCATTGCAATTTTTTGAGCCTTGTTAGCAGTTATGTCGACATTCTGCGAAATTTCGTCAATCTCATTCAGCTCATCTTTCAAGTCATCAAGCTGTTCAACTAAAGTTTTCTTATCACCTAGAAAAAAATTATTATCAGTAGAATTTATGAATCGCCTTTTTTTAAAATCATATTAATCAAATAAAAAATCAATACTAACTTCCAGATCCCTGCTTTGCAACTTCCAAAAGCTCACTGATCCTCTGCTGAACATTTTTTAGTTCCTTTTCGAAGTCTGAATCTTTTATAACTGTTGGACTACTGTTAATTTTCCTAAGCGTATCTTCTAAATTAGCAAGACGTCGTCTATGAGAGTCAACTGCGTCTTGAACAAGATTGTAGCAAGGAGGACAGTCAACGCATCCATACTGACGATTGAACTTGTTTTCCTTACAACGATCACAGCGTCTTCCTTCTACATTTGTCAAGCACTGAAAACAATTACGAAAAATAAGTAATTTCGATTAGGAGGTGTTCGTTAATTACATTAGGCTGATTTTTCAATACTTGGACACATTTCTCTGATAGATATAAAAACTACAACTTTTTACTTTTGGTTTGCCAAAAATTCAACGCCTCCACTCAATTTCGCTCCATCTATATTTGCAGACAGTACCATCTTTCTCTCGATTTGCAATCTACAATAAACTGAGTATCGCTCAATATATTTTAACAAATTTTCAGGAGAGCCAAGTTCAGTTTGAAATATTTATCAATGACGTCAATACACTTTATAATTATATAGATCAAGCTTCTTAAAACATTGACGGCTTGACCCGAGTCAGAAGGATCATTAAAACCGATTCATTTTTTTATAGCAAACATATTTTTTAAATGCCCAAACTGGACATTTTCTTTTGCAAAAAGGATTTCTTCTCACTAGATTTTATTAAAAGTAAACTAATATTGAAGTTTTATCGAGATATATGAATAATTATTAAATTTATAATCATTAAGGAAAAATTCTTAAAGATATGCATGATTGTAACAATTTTACACTTAAGTAAATAATTGTTTTACTGTATCAAAACTACAGATCTCAGTATTAATATTATTTAAAAAAAGAAATAAGTAAGAACTAATAATTAGTATTGTCAAAAAAAATCGCATTAAATATGCTCTAAATGAACCTTTTTCGAGAAGAACATTATTTTTCCTACTGAATCTTGTTGAAAGCGAGTTGATATTATTGATAATGCAAAAATTACTATTATAAGACAAATCATTACTAGTGATTTTTTACATCTATAAAATAAATCAGTTTTTTAATGGGTAATAAATTTTTTAATAGTTTTGATTCAAGTCAGAGTGACAGCAAAAATACGGCTCTTATGTCAAGTTTTGTTTTTTTAGAATAATACTCACAGGACACTGCCCGTTGATGTCGCATTGAAGATCTTGAGAACCAATAATATCACAATCACAAGTTTTGCAACCTTCCCGACTAAATCCATATTGGTAAGGCAGACATGCGTCGCATCTTTTACCAGTAACTCCAGGACGACAGTGACATTGTCCAGACACATTATCACAAGTGCGATTGTACGATCCTTCAGGATCGCAATTGCAGGCCGTACAACCCTGTAAAAAATTAAAGCTTTCAAAGTACGCAAAGGGTGCAAAAAATTAAAAACGATTTTAACCCATTGACGCCCAAAATCACAGACTTTTTAACTCATTTTTGGCCCTTGTTGATAAAGCGAAAAAGGGAATATATCATGACCAAACCTTGTATACATAATGTTTTTGGGTCTCCTCTTTCTATTTATGAAGTCAAAATTACATTATCGTGCACTGGAAAACCAATATGGCGGATTTTATTAAAAAAAGTATCGAAAATTTGAAATTTTTTTTTTTTTATTCTTTTTTTTTAAATGGATAAAGCATATTGATCTATTTCAAACTATGGACAAAGGTGGACAAAATAGTTGTAGTTTATGCAAAATATTTTTTGGTCCTGCTCCCTATGTTTTATCTTTTCCAAAATGGCGGAAAACAATGGAAATTTGGAAAAATACGCGTTTTTTCATGACATTTCTAAGATAATTGGATAATACACAGAATTTTATTGATATATTTTTCCAAATTTCCATAGTTTTCCGCCATTTTGGAAAAGATAAAACATAGGGAGCTGGACCAAAAAATATTTTTCATAAACTACAACTATTTTGTCCACCTTTGTCCATAGTTTGAAATAGATCAATATGCTTTATCCATTTGAAAGAAAAGAATAAAAAAAAAAAAATTCAAATTTTCGGTAATTTTTTGAATAAAATCCGCCATATTGGTTTTCCAGTGCACGACAATGTAATTTTGACTTCATAAATCGAATGGATTAAGACACTATTAAAACGTCGTTACAACAATATCTATATTCGTATTTTCAAGATATATTGGTGATATCGCTTAGTATCATAAATACATCTTCAACACACGACATAGACATTGTCGTAACAACATTATAAATAAATTATAAAGACTTTCTTTTTGTTCTTCCTATTGGCAAAATCTTAGCTTCAAAATTTGATTTGAGGATGAAAATAAGATCTTATTTAAATGTCAATGCCAAAAATTTGTAAACTTTGGATAATAGAAAAAAATATTTGGAATTAGCTGAAATCTGTTTTTCTCTTTTCTATCTAAAAAAAGAACAAAAATATCAGTTTTAAAGATCAAAAATTACTTTTGTAACAAGACTAAATAATGAACACGCTTTTCAAATATACACCATGACATTAATTAAGTTTCCGTTTTTAGCCAAACAGACCTAAGATTTTGAAATTTTATCAAAAACTACTTCAATGGGAGAAAAACTCAATTATCCTTTTAAAAGTCTGAAAACTAAGTATAATTTGAGATATTACGAAAGAAAAAAAAAGAAAGGTAAGGGTTTTTGGGGTCGTCTTCGTTTTTTTTCTTCTTCATTTATTTAGTTGTTTTATTTGTTATTTGTACGAGGGGCAGTATTTATATTTTGAGCCTTGGCAACACTAAGCGTTCTCATGTACCATTTGACATTTGCACTGCAAAGTTTGGCATTTTTGAGCCTAAGCACCTTTAGAACGTTTTGTCATTCGAGCGTTATATGTGTTATTTACAGTGACTTGAAATTTGTGTCTCAACAAAAAACTGGAATTGACTCGTGAAAATTTTCGTGCGATCATTTATTACGACTTTCGATGTGGATTATCAAGACAAGAATGCATCGATCAACTTATTTCCACTTTTGGCGATGAAGCCCCATCCTATGCCACTGTGAAACGCTGGTATAACTAGTTTAATCGTGGCCAATCAGTTGTTCGGCCAGAAAACATTAATGCTGTGCAGAAACTGATAATGCAAGATCGTCATATAAAATATGGCATAAAGATTTAGCCGTGAAAAAGATTTTTTTTCGTTGGATCCCACATAATTTGACAAAAGCTCAAAAAGATGCAAGAGTCGATTGGTGCAAAAATGCTATGACACATGGTTCGAAACCATGCAAAAGTATATAGATAATAAAAGAGAATACTTTGAAAAACAGTAAAGCAATTTTTGATGACAAATTACTGTTTTTCATTATTACACTCAAAATATAAACAGTGCCCCTCGTAGTATTTGCAAATTGAATGGTACGAAGTAAGTTCATATTTAAGTATTTTTAAAAATTAATTTTTTCGGCTTACAGAAGATGGGAAGATGTTATTGAAAAACTACTTTCGTACAATATTATTGACAAAAATGAATAAAAAAAGTGTGTGAAACTGCTAAGACTTAAATTTCACAACTTTTTGGCAACGACTCTTATCTACTTGATTTTTGTAACATCACTCCCAGTATTTTTCATTGGAGCTTCCTTTTAAATTTGTATAAATTTAACAATGAAATATCTCAAAAGTACCTTTTTCATTTTTTGAAATGAGATTATCTTTAGAGGACCTTACCCGTAATGGTTTTAAAATAATATTTAAATTATTCAACTGTTCTACAGTTAAAGAATTGAGAAGAATTAGGTAATTTCACTTCATCAATAGCTACCTTTACTTTCTCAAAAACTGAGGGAATTGTTCTCATGAAAAATGTAGGCGTTTTACTTTATAATTTTTGCAGTAAAAAAGCATGTTTGCGAAAAAATTTTCTCGGTGACAATATGTTTTATTATGCGAAAGAAACGAAACTCAATAATAAACTTATTCAAATTAGTCAAACTTGTTGTTCAGATTAATTATTTTTTAAATTTTATTTTTATTATATATTATTTTTGCATAATTAATAAATGCTTTTGTTGGTAAAATTATTTCTGTATATGCTTTTTTATTGGAGAAATCGAAAAGGAAGATTCATTCTTATACATTTTCAATGAGAACAATACCTTTAATGTTTAACCAAGTGAAATCAGTGTTGATGGAAATAAGAATCTGAGAATACTTCATAAGAATCTACCTCTTCACTCATAATTTGGTAGTATCCGTCTTCACATTTGTCACAGTTTCGCCCAGTAACATGTGGTTTACAAATACAATGCCCACTAAGCTGATCGCAAGGAGCAACACTTCCGTCGTCAAGTTCAATTGTTCCAGGAGGAAAACATTGGCACAATTTACAACCATCTTCTTTCCTATCAGACAGAGCGTCCCCATAATATCCTAGAAAATTAAATACATTAAAGTGACAAACCCGATATTAAAAAATCTTCAACAGGCTGCTAAATTCAACAATGAAAAGCAATTTTCTGATAACACCAGGTTCTTGTTAGTTTTCTAATTTCTAATTTTCTAATATATCTGGGTTTTTTCAAGTGAGTAAATATTTTTTGATAGATAACTTAAGGTTTTTTGGGTTGATAGATATGTATTTAAATAGAAGAATTTAATAATAAGATATTTTCCTTTTAATTCTATTACAATAAATATATATATACCTCGGAGACACTCGTCACAGTGAAAACCAGCGCTGTTATTCACACACTTAAGACATTCGCCAGTTTCATGGTTACAATTTCGTACAGCGTTTAAATCGATATTGTTGTTACAGTCACATAGTCGACAAGCTATTCCTTTTTCAGGATTTCCAAAGTATCCATCTGAACAGGTTTCACACCTTGGACCTGAGGAAATTTATTCACTTTTATATGTTTACTAGAAATACTTATAAAGATATTATATATTATATAATATCATATCATATTATATATTATATAATATAATATAAGATGTGAAAAAAAACATGTTTATACGCAATATTAATTCCTTCATTACTTGAAAGAATTATATTTATACCCCCTATATATTCCTAAAAATATCACATATACTTATAAAATTACATACAATTTATTGCTATTACATCTTTAATTATTCCCACGTACCTGTTCTACCAACAGGACACTCCGAACAGATTGGGTCTGGATTATTTCCTAGAAGAATACAAGGTCCATTATCAGGACAAGGGCAGGGTTTGCAGTCCGTAGGAGTTCCTTTTAAAGGATGGCCATAATATCCACGAGCGCAAAGCTCACAATTATTCCCAGCTGTGTTGTCCTGGCAAATACATTGACCTGCAAAGTTATTCAGTTGTAGGGAAGTAAGAGTACGTTTTTAAAATTGTTTAATAAAGGATTTGAAAAATGTGGCTCCCGAGAAATTTGAACCTAAAGTCGTATCTCAATAACAAATACTGTATAAAGACAAAAGTATACAACACTCACTAAATTGTCAAGGTTTCATGTAATTCTTAATTATGATAAAGTTTGGCGATACCTATTTTTTGTAGTCCAATAAGAAATCTAGCAAGATATATTATTTGTGAAAATGAAGCTCATGTTATAGCTGCTGCGACAAAAACAACAAATATCACAAATTTGAATGCATCTGTAGAAAACCTATCATTATAATAAATGCGGAATCTTGCATAGAAGACGAGTTCATTTTTCTTATAATTGCTTTTGCGTTCAGAAGTATTTAAAGCTGAGAAATTCTATTTCACATGAAGCCCCAGAATTTCATTGAGTGTTTCACTCTATGAATATATTCTGAGCTTGAAATTTATTTATAATGATAAGTATTAATAATTTACAAAGGTTAAGTTTGATTTGATTGAAATATCGAATGTATTTTTTTAAATAGGTGTAAATTTCTTACAAAAAGCTAAGAAAAAAAGTCATTTAGAAAATAATTCAGGGCAATTTTACCTGTTTCAGCTTCACAAATTTCCGCATGGCCATTACAGTTACAAGGTACACAAAGAGCAAAAGGTCCTCCGTTTGGTGGATCATGATGATAACCTGGAGCACATGATTCACAAAACTGGCCTACGTAGCCAGTTGGACATTGACAATGTTCCACCCAATCTGCTGGCTCTCCTGCTGCCCCGCGATGTGCTGTTTCAAGCTTGACATCATCCAGAAATCCTCGACCTGAATAAAAAAAAAAAACAAATTTTAAAAACTTGATATGCTAGAAAGCTGTGATCCACATGGGGACATTATTTTTCAACTATCATTAATTTTAGGCTCAGTGTGTGATCAACATCAAATTTTCGAAATTGGTTTTCTTATCCGAGATATTTTCAATTTTCTAAACAGATGTTTAAATTTTTTTCTACCAATGCGTTAGGTTAGTTAATCCATGTAGAGTCAAAACTAATTTAAATTATTATTAATTACTTTAGACGGTTGATATTTTACCTTGATGAGTATATGCGCCACGAATTTTAATTGCAGTTAGATTTGACAGGATTGAAATGAATGCTCGAGAAGAAAGTCTTGGTTGCCAGCCATAGTCGGGGTGTTCATGTAATTTAAATCTAAACTGTTGAGGCTGTAAACATTTTCAAATACATTGTGATTATGAAAATTCAATTCTGTTATAAAATTTAAAAATATGCAAAGCATACTTTAAGGGCATGTATGACATCGGTCAAAAGACTATAAAAAAATTATTTTACTGAGTTCAGTTTTCGCAACTTTTTTCGCTAATAATGGTTATTTCTTGCTGGAATTTTGGGATATAATGAAGAATCTGCCAATACAGGTCCCATAACTTCTCTTTAGATTGATCAATAATAAAAAAATAATCTTTTTAATTAAGTCAGTGTACCAGCGGCGTCATACATGCCCTCAGACAATATATTTAAATTTTGTAACATAGAATGTTTAAAAACGCAGAGAATTGTTACCGTGACAGTCGGTGAGGGATTTCCTTGACCAAAAATGGGTTGCGTTATCTGCTCGCCATTTCCACCTTCAAATATTATGTCTCGAGCGGTTGGCGCAGGTCCGGTTTCACCAATCCTCAAAGAGAAGATGAAGTCTTGATTGTAAGACGCTCTTTGATCACCAAGAAATCTTTCTACACCATACAGAAATGATAATAACATGATTAAGTAGAATAAAGCGATGAAAATATTAAATAAAAATTACAGGCCTGCCAGTGATACCAAGTAATACTTTATTGTAAGAGGTTCAAGAAATAAAAGAAGATTTCGACATTTACAACATATATCGAAGGAAAACAGCGCACAGTGAAAGAGAAATTAATTTCAACAATAATGATTCTTAAACATATTTAGAATTTAGATGACAAATCTAAGTATAATGATAATTATTCCTTAATAACTAAAAAATTTTCATAGTAAAAATACTACAAGTTTAAAAAACGATTTAAAACTTTGCTATATAATTATTATGTTCAAATTTGCTATAACTTATAAAAGTCTTACAGATTTTCCAAATTTCAATATTTTACTGCAAAAAATCTCCATTATAAGTTATTTTTCTGTAAATTGAAAGGCATTTTGGAAAAAGTTGCAAACACTCGTACATACACAAAGTGACTTTTATATTAAATGGGCAGTTCTGAATAAAATTTTCGCCACGATTCAAACTGGATTCTTAAATCTTCTGTTTGAGGCATTATTCATACCGTTCACAGCCTTTATGCTGTATAATAGCTTCCTAAAGATAACTAGCTCCCAGAAAAAGTTGGAAACATTTTAATATTACAATTCAAACTTCTCCGAGAAGAAACTTGAAAAAAGAGACAAAAGTATAAAAATGTAGAAAAAAAGTAAAAAAAAAAGAACACGCTGGTAGACCCGTTATCATAAAATTGGATTAAAATATATGAAAACTGACCAGGGGCGAGAAAATAAACATTATCACGATCTGAAGCAGATACTGATATGGTTTGGGTGAGTGCATCATAAACAAGAGGAATGGGAGTCCCAGTAGAAACTCCAGCTGTCCAACGTTCGTTTCCTCTGACGAAAGCACTCTCGATTGCTGTTTTCGAGTAACCTTTTGCTGGCTTGCAAAGTACAGAATGGCCGTAACAGAAACATGGGGTGCAACCAAACTCATTTTCAAGTGCGAGATGGAAAAATCCAGGACGACATCTATTTAAAAAACAAAACTGAGAAATTTAAGACAGAAATATATTTATTCCGGTTCTAAATACCGCATTACCGTATTCGTCAAGAAGCCAGAAAAATATGCCTATATTGGTTTTTGCACTCATTACTTCAATAAATAGTGTATCTTTATTTTTCATGTTTTTTTTTCAGATAAACTTTGTTAATATTATTGGTATAAGAACATCTTTAAGACACGTCGTATCGACTGTCTCACAAATTCCAATATTTTTTAAAATCAGCATACAACCGAGTTCCAGATATACTCAGTTATTTATTTCTGTATTGCGTGCGAGCGTTTATATACATGTACGAGGCTGGATCAATAAGTAACCATGTTAGGAATGAAGGCACAAGTTTTTTTTACAAAAGATTTTTTTTATTTTTCAAAGTAATTTCTTTTTAGGGGATACACTTTTCCCAACGTCTCAGCCATTTCTCAAAATCCTTTAAAAAATACGATTTGTCAAACTCTTTATAACTGGCTTCTGTTTCAATGATGATCTTCTCGTTCGAGCTGAATTTTCTTTCCCGCGAGCCAAGTTTTCATGCTGCGTAACAGAAAGAAGTCGTAAGGAGTCAGGTGGGTCGAGTACGGTGGATGCGGCAGCAATTTGTAGAGCAATTCATGCAATTTGGCCGCGACGATTAAAGATGAGTGAGCTGGTGCGTTGTCGTAGTATAAAAACACTTTTTTTATTGCCAAATGGGACCGTGTCTCTTCCAATTTCTCATTGAATTAGTCCAATAATTCACTGTAGTAATGCCCCGTGATCGTGCGTCTTTTCCCCAAAAAATCCATGAGGGACATTCCCTCCGAATCCCAAAAGATCGTGGCAATGACCTTTCCAGCCGATGGGACCGTCTTTGCCTTCTTCGGAGCAGATTCGCCTGGAAAAATCCATTGTTTTGATTGTCGCTTGGTATCTGGCGTTTAGTAATGGATCCAGGTTTCATTAGCGGTGACGACTGGACGCAAAAGCTCCTTCAGATTTCGCTTAAAGAGGCACCCATCGGGCTGACACTTTTTTGTTATTCTTAACTTCTCATGTAAAATGTTGATTGACAGACGGCCTGAGCGCTCCTTATCAAAATAAGATGTACAGCCACGTTTAAATTCGTTGAACCAATATGGAATCGTTGATTTACCAAAGTAGTACACAAGGGTAATGCCAACTTGTGGGCAGCGTCTTGACTGTGTCGGTAAAGCGCATTTGCAACTCGTCAACGCGGCAACGGGAGTCGCACGGTGGAGAAAAAGGAGGAATATGGCCGACTGTACCTTTGGTTAAGACAAGTTTAATAAATCGTTTTTGTAATATTGAGTTCTGTAGTTCTTGATAATTACAACGCCACCTGTCTTCAAATACGGATACTTATTGATCCACCCTCGTATAAGCAGTGATGGGAAGTGACTTTATTTCTACTAGTGGGTCAAAAAATGGATTTTTCAGCCCCGCAGGGGACAACAACTTGAACTTCATGACCCGCTAGTAGAAAAACGTCCTATCTTGTAGACGAAAATTGGAATTTTATGAACACCCTCTTTTGCCGACGGGAAGCCGCTATATCATTTTTTGAAACAAATTCATATTTTGGAACAGTAATATACTCAAAAAATAAATAATATGAATATAATATACAAATTTATGTTTGATACTAACGTTCGACATCTTTTTCCTTCAACGTTATCCTTACACCTGCAAGCTCCACTCACAGGATCACAATTTGGTGTATTTTTATGGGATCCTGCAACGAAACATTCACAAGACGCGCAACCATAGGAACCGAAATTGTAGAAATTAGCTAAACATTTGTCACATTTGTCCCCTGTAACACCAGGTTTACATTGGCACTTGCCTTCGCTGTTACATTGTAAGCTTCTTGAACCTGTCAAAGAAAAAAAACAAAAAAGTTAATTTGACTTAGAGAACTTCGTAGCAATTTTTATCAATTCTTGAAGAGTTTTGGTCTATTCTAATGAAGAGGGGCATGAATTATGGACTTATGAAATACTACAATCAGATTATCAATTCTAAATTAATATATCTCAAACATCGCAATAATGTAATCTACTGTTACAAATAATTTTAAGGCAGTACACGTACAACTGCACTTTCTTTTTCAGGGAAGGTTCAGTGCTTGTCAATTGAAGCGCAGTGTCCACATTTTAATCAGCCGCATCTATTTTAATTTATACTAGATGAAAATACAAAGAAAGCTACGTCTGTAGTATATTTCCAGGAAAATTATTTTCACACAGTACATTATAGCAATTTTTCATGGCACCATAGAATTTTATGCATTCTTTTCGATAGAATCAGTGTTTAATGTTAATTAAAAATTAAAAATACGAAGCATTTAGGCATTTCAAAAAAAGATTCAAACATAAAATTAATAAAAAATCTTTACTTGCTGAACTCTATCTCTGGATTGCAGAACGAATTCTTTTCGTTTTTTTACTCTTTAACTCGCTCTTATCACAAACTTTTAGAATTTTGGCTTTAATTTTAGTGAAATTATTGGAAATTTTATTAGTTTTAGTGCTTTAAGTTTAGTGCCCTACTGTTCAAAGTTTTTACATATGAACAGTGATTAATTATTTTTAAAAATGCTCTATTTTAATTATTGAACCATGCTTCAATATTACACTTTTCACCCAATAATTAAATAGTGCCTCAGCTTCAAAGTTTTTCTAAATACTTGAATGTTCAACTTTTTCAAAGGACAGCTTTTTGCACCTGGATTACGTAGAGATATCACGGTATAATATTAAATAAATAACTCACCCGTTTCGTCACAATTACAAGCAACGCAGTAATTGTCTTCAAGGCGCTGAAAGAAATTTTCACGACATTTCTCACAATTGGCACCATCACGATTGGCTTTGCAATCCAAGCAATGACCACCATGGCCTGTCAGTTTGTATAATTCTTTGTCGAAGTAACACCGGTCGGAATATCCGTTACAGTTACAAGCTGTAAATAAAAATACCATTTTTTAATTATGACAAAGATTACTCTAAAGCAAAATAATATTTTTTAGATTTCATATAAGATAATTCGTTTATATCAGTTTTAATAAAATAAACAAAATTGTCATTTTTTGACAAATATCGTGCCATAGTCAATTTATTTAATTTATGCTAGCTTAGCGGGAAAAATAAGTTTCAGTTTAACAACCCAAGGGCGAATTGCCGAAGGTGATAATACGGCACAATATTGGCCCAATCTCGGCAGCCAAGAGTCGGCCATTGTTATTGGGCCAGTGTCACTGTTTGCATCGGTCAAGTGCTGGGCGGACGACGGCGGCCTTTTGTGACTGTTTAAATTTACCGACCTTCAGACGAAACTTGGCCCAGTATCGGCCCTATACCAAGCCGATTGTCATTTTTACTATGGCATCCAGTTCTGAAAGTAGAAGAGCCAGAGTCGGGCTCATGGACGGCACATTACTGAGCCATGTGTCACTTTTACCGCGGCAAACCATCCTGGAAGTGAAAAAACCAGAGTTCGGCACAGCATTGGCCCGTTGCTGTGCCGAAAACAAGTGCTGGCGGCCAGAGTTTGGGCCAGAATTGGCCGCCAAGTGCATACCGGAGTTATCATTCCAGCAACGGCACGATATTGGCAGCCGATCTTCGGCACATTTTTGGCGATGCTGGGCCAGTGTTGGGCCGTATCTAATTTCGCACTTGGGAACATTGTTTCAATTGACAAAATACATAAATTGGTGTCATCAACATATTAAAAATAGAGGAAATAACTAAAATCTAACTCAATTCAACTTTTCGAAAATGAATTTTCCATAACGATTTTAGCTAAGGATAGAAAAATAAAAGATTTTATAGGGGCACCAAATCTATGTCTATAGAATCCTGCGTTAAATTTGAAGTATTTTAAATTCATAATGAAGTCTATATCTTTAAAATTTTTTTCTAATTCAATTTGTAATGTTTTTTACATGTAAAAATGAACTTTTCCTAGTTTTCCACCAACAAGTGTTATGTCTGACAAGGGTTTTTGAAAGCAAGATTATAATGAAATAGAATTTTTAAATATCACATGTTGAAAGTATAGCTCAAAAACTATTAATTCTTCATTTAGTTTTCCAATTATTTCTATAACTAGCTAAACATAAAAATGGTCTTCAGCAAATTCCAGCAAATAATAAAATTAAGCAATTGTTTCTACTCACGTTGACATTCATGTGCATCTGTGGTCGTGGCACGTCCCCAAGGAGCATCGTTGTAAAAGGGTAAGCATTCATTACAGTCTGGACCTGTCGTGTAATGCTCGCAGCTGGAAACATTATCAAATTCTACTTCAGTTACTCGCAATAAAAATATAAATTTAATGTACTATAAATTCAAGAATATTTAGTCGTTAATATAACTCTTTTTGCATTCGCATAATCTTTGTGAGAAAGTAATAATATATGAATGTGAATTTGAATATTGTTTTTTCTTCAATAAATATCAATATTGTAAAACCTAATGATGAGGCTGAACATCTGGTTTTTGCGTTGGTTCTTGTTTGTTGTTTGCTTGCATATACGTTAAATAAAAAAACTAAAATTGACGCACAGTGGTAAAAATCTAGAACTTTCTGTTTGTAACCCTATTAAAAATGCCACACTAATTTTATGGAGGTACTAGTATTTACATTTCGAATCAATCTTGGTTTACCTTGATCCGATTTTTTACCGGGATATAAGTAATTGAATGTTAAAATTCCTCGAAATAAAATGGCACACGCAATACAATAAGCTGTCCGTGAATGAAGGGTTTTTTATTTTGACGATAAGTTTTTTTTATGCAACAAAAAAAACGAAAATTTAAACGTTCTGAGAAATTGAATTATTGGTATCTCTTAGATTCCCTTTTTTATATAAAAGAAAAAAAAAATTTTAATACAAAACTTCAAACATGCTTTACGTTTCATAGCTCTAATTTCCGCAAATTGATAAATTATTTGAAAAATTTTTTTTTTAGAAAATCGTAAACGATATTTCTACCTGAGTATCATAACACGTATATTAATTTACATTAAAACTTCATACGCGGAGAAAAAAATTAACTATTATATTAAGCTGAGTTCTTATTATAGCACGGAACTTTAACGCGTAAAATTGATACAGAGCTTGAGCAATATTGGCATGAACTCTTGCACATATAGCGTGGATTATCCTATACTCTACAAACAACAAACACGTACCAACATCGCTGTACTTATTTGCCTTTAGAGCACCCTTCTAGTAAAAAATAATTGGAATAGATTTGGATCGATTAATGCGATTGAACCCATTTCACAAACATCACTGGATCTAATTTAGTCAATCGCTTTCAATGATGTTTCTGAAATGGGTTTAATCGGATTAATCAGTCCCATTCGGGTTCAATTATTCTTTCCAAGAAAGACAATGTTACCATGGGAGAAAAGCTCGAACTTCACCTTGCAGTGGTTGCTCGTAACTCATTCTATTCTAGCAAGAGTACCTTTGCAACGGAGATGTTAGGTAATGCCAACCGGTGCTGCGCATGTAGCTTGTCTCCAAGTCAATTCTAGCTGAAATAGGATTAATTTCTTGCAATCATAGGAAGGTGATGTTCGAACTATTATCGCACAGTAAAACTGCTCTAAGAGGCATAAAACGTTGTACTTTTCGAGCATGAAGGGATCCTTGCTTAAGATGCATGAATTTTGTGTCAGGATAGCAAGAATTAAACTTGCTACAAATGCATAGCAAGTGTTCTTGCCATTGCATTTACATTTTTTCCCGTGTGGGAGGTGAAAAAAAACGTGCACAAGGTCGCATAATTAGCTTCATTAGAAGAAAATATTTTATTTTGAGTTCATTTGAATTTGAAATTTTTTTTAAGAATGTGGCTTCAAAACCTATGATCGCAGAACCAAGATGAAAATAAAAAATCATCTATTTTATGAAACTCACAGTCTAATCTCGATTATTTCGATAAGTAGATCACTTGGTAGATAGAATTTTTTGATTAATCTAATATCTAATTAAATTAACTGACCGACAAACTCTCCTGGATCTTCCATCGATGCTAGTGCTGTTAACACATTCGCCTGCATGTCCGTTACAGGCACACCGTGCACCCACAGCAACATCCGCAATTGCATAGTAGTAAGATTTTAGTACTTGATCATCTCCAAAAACTTCGTCACCGAAAGTATTTAGTCTGTCCAAAGTAATTCTTAAATCTGTAGCTTGAACCCATTCCTAGAAAACAAAAGAATAAGCTTTTCAATCAACTCTCTGTAATTTGGAAAATAATTCTTTTTTTCTACTAGCGGATCATAAAGTGGAATTTATTGCACCGTATGGGGCAAACAAATCCATTTTCTGACCCCATAGTAGAAAAAAAATCGTGTGCAACACGAAAAAAACATTTATTTTACTCGTGTGGTTGTTACCCTCGCTTTGCTCAGGCATCAAACTTCACACTCGCAAAATAAATTTTTTTTTCCCTAGTTGCAGAATATACTATTTTCTACTGGCGGGTCATGAAGTGCTTTATTATCCCCTGCGGTGCAAAAAAATACTAGATTGTGTACCAAGGGCGGCATGGTGGCGATTGTGACGAGTGTGAAGTGTACCCGCCTGAGCGTAGCGAGGGCGGTATTCACACGAGTCACATCGCCATCATGTCGCTCGAGGTACACACGACGTTTTGTGTCCAAATTGGTGGAAAAAGTCGCATTGTGTGCGAGCGTGTAGTTAGCCGCGGGTAGTCAAGTGTCGGGCGGTGGTATGAACAAAATGGTGCAATAATCTCGAACGAGACTTCATATAATGTAAACTGAACTTCTTTTACAGGTAAGTTGGTATTCTTTTTTAATTATTTAATTTCACAACTACTATTATAACAAATTTAGAAAGCGGATACAAAATCTTATAAGATGAGAAATAATCGGTGAGATAGTTGACAACGACTTTTTCATTAGCATCATCTCTAAAATTGAAAATCCAAACGAACCTGTAATTCAGTGTTGGTTTCAAAGTAGTATGCAGATGGGCGACCCTCCAGGGTGGAGAAGGCCACAGTACCCTTAGATAGTGGAGAAATATCTGAGTACTCAGAAGTGCAGAGTACTCGTGTGTCGTCTCCACGTGAGGTGTCTTTAGATTCTGGTAGTCCATAAGTGTCTCTGCATGTGGCTGAATAGAACTGGTATGGTTCCCAGGGTGATTTCTCATTTCTTCTCTTGTAGATTCCCCAACTTTCTGGACGTGGAGATTCAAAAAGCACTCTTACGTATGTAATGTCAAATGTTTTTCCTGCAAATATCAAAAACAAAAATTTTATTATTTCAAAGTTGAGTATACAAAATAAATTTTTTCAAAATGTATACACCTACGTAGTCCATTCAATATTCGAAACTTCTTAACACTGTTATTTACACATTGAATAATTATTAAAATTTAAAGAATTTGAAATCTTTCGATAGAAAAAGAGACGCTATCGACTGTGCTGGGATTCGAGCCAATATAAGAGTTTGAAAATTTTCTATGCAATATATTTTCCGTGGAAAAATTGTGTGAACTGTTCGCCCCTCCACGTGCATTTTGGGAGAAGTAACTGCATTTCAATGCATTCCTGACCTGCCCTGCATCCCTTGGCAGGTCAGTTAGTCAGTCTAGGATTTATTTTCACTACGGCAAGATCTTCTAAGCTCAACAATGAATAAATCTTTATTTCAAAAAATAGAGTATAAAAATTATTTTATTTACTTTTATATCCAAGTGACTAGGCCGTCACATAAATTGGCGATCCTGCCTCAATAGGCCAAACGATTACGATCAAAAAGCGTTATCTTTGGAAACGAATCATGAACAAGGAACAAAGAAAAAATAATAATAATACAAATTTTGTGAGTTGAGACTATTCATTAATCAGGACCAGTAAATTAATTAAATCACTAAAAAATTCTTCTGTACTTTGCAGAGAGCGAAATCAAGCTAGAATTAAACCTAAGCATAATGTGGCCATGAGACCTTATAAGCAACAATCACCTCAGCAACTGACAACAACTTTTTCAAAACCTATGAAATATCTATCATTAAGTAACCCGCCGAATGACTCAATACCTCTTCAGCAGAGATCACAATTGTTCTGCAACATTTGTGAAAGACCTGGTCTTTCGAATACGCAATGCTATTCCAAGACAACAAATTTTCAAAAGGGGAGCTCAAAAAAGCGTCCTCTATATTGCGTAAATTACTTGCAGGTAGGGAATCCACAGATAGAGAGTGAATGTCAGAAAATGGGCCAAACGACCCCGGATACTTGCAACCAAGCAATACTGGCCACAGAACCTCTGTCATATCAGCAAGATTGTATTTGGTACGAGGACGATTCCTGGGAACAAGAGGACCAGCAAAGCTACTAATCAGCAGTAGAACATTCCTCAACGTTATAAAAAACAATGGCTCTCAAGAAAACTACCCTAGGCGCCACGAAAAAATGGAATTCTTTATAGGAAACGATATGCATGAGGTAAAAGAAATCGTTACGCTGATGTTAGAAAATAAAAGGCACACTTTTGCCGTAGTCTCCGACGATTTTCCACTCCCAGAACATGACATCATTGGAAATCGATTTCTCCATTCCTATGACTTTAACCTGACTAACAGATATTCGGAACTCGACGGTAAAATCTATTTATTATAAGACAATTCAGTTCTAATACCCAAGAATTCCGTAAAGATGACTACTTTGGAATCCAGAAAAAAAGAGGATGTGATAATCCAAAATAATCCATATATATCTGACTCAATCTACTCCATTTGTGATTCAAAAATAAGGATTCTTCTAAACAATACATCTAACAGTGATTTGAAACTAGCTACTAATTATATCAAGTCATCACCACTAATTTGAACGAAAAACAGATGAATCATATTACAGAGAAAGAATTTAGTATAAGACTGAGATTGTTGAAATAAAATACCAGACTCTTACACATCGAACAGCACGAACGAGCTTCAATAGAAAGGAATATAACGAATTATGACGTTTTCTCTGTGCCAGAAGAACCACTCTCATGTGCCAAATTATCTTCACATAAAAAAGTTCTGAAGGACCAGAAACCCATAAATATTCGACAATACAGACACCCTGAACGTCACAAAGAAGAAATCTCAAAGCAAATTAATGAGATGTTGACAAAAACGGAAATTTCTCACTCAGATTTATCTTGTAACGCACCTCTCTGGGTATCCGAAGAATCGTAATGCGACTGGAAAGATCAAATGGGGAATCGTTGTCGATTTTCGTAAATATAATAAAAAGAGCGACCAAGACGCCTACCTACTTCCTGTCATAGATTACATTCTCAACCACCTTGATAAAGCGAAATTTTCTTCGGCTTTCGATCTAAGTTTAAGTCAATCTAAGATCTAAGCTTTATCAAATTCCAATGGACGAAGACTAAAGGAAATACACTGTGTTCTCGACAACCGAAGGAGATTTCCGTTTCAACCGAATGAGCTGCGGACTTAAGAACAGGCTAGCCACATTTCAACGAATGATGGATACAGCGTTAAGAGGATTGATTGGCAAAGTATTTTTCGTATATCTGGACGATATTATCATCTTTGGAAGCAGTTTGGAAGAACATAATAAAAACCTAGTAACGCGAATTAGAATCAATAAAAAACTTTAAAAGACCGCCCAATGCAACAGAGATCAAATCCTTTCTAGCTTTCAAAAATTAAAAAACTGCCTTTGTTTGTCTCCAGTTTCGAGGTATCCAAATCATCAAGAACAATATTTAAGTAAACTACTGATGCCAGCAACGTAGGACTAGAAACAATATTTTCTCAAAAAGGGCATCCTGTTTGTTATATTTCACCAGCATTAAATGCACCCGAATTAGTATTCGTTAGTATATTAGTATTATATGAGAATTAGTACGACTAAGAAGGAACTTCTTGCGATAGTCTGGCCTGTAAAAAAATTGCATCAATACTTGTTGAGCAGAAAGTTCCTTATTCAAACGGACCATCAATCTCAACCCAAACCCAAAAAAATGGAGAGACCGATAATGAAATCACGAATCTGAAGTCGTCCTCAATGAAACGAATAACGAGAAATCAACTCACGAAGATTATCAACCTATAGCTGTAAAGTTAGGAAGAAAAGAAGCAAAGGACGTGGAAAAGATTCACGAGGAATATTGCACCTGGAAAATCGACCATGCACAGCCAAAAATAAAATTTATATTAACAAACAACCGACAAAATTGGATCAAAATTAATAAGCGAAATATCTTTTTAGTATTACGCATTCATTACCAGATTACAACAAAGAAACTTGAATAAAGCTGTTATATATTAAATAAAAAACTCTAAAAATAAAAATTAGAAGATATTAAAGTTTCACTTCGAAGATCCTTCAATTACAAATACAGAGAAAGTTAGAAACAGGGATATGTTAGATTTTTTGCTATAAAGAAAATTCGAAGACCATGAATTTTCCCATTGTGAAAGGGCAGATAAGGCATTGAGCGAAGAAGAAAAACAGATTTTGTCACAAGAAGCACATGAAAATGTAGCTATCGGTCACTTTGGAGAAAATAAAACTATCCGAAGATTACGCGAACAGACTCTTTGGGAAAATATGAAAGGAGACGTGATCGAATTTATAAAAAAATTGTGAAACTTGTCGACATGAAAAATTAAAAAGGATCAGACCTACACGGAGAAAAATTCGAGCCCAGGTCTTACCGGCAATCGAAAGACCTGGGCTCGAATCCCAGCGCAGTCGAAAGCGTCTTTTTTTCCACAGGAAGATTTTCAAAATTCTTTAATATTTGAATACTAAATCATTTCTAACTTGTCCATATGTCCCAGCTTTGACCGGAAGTTAAGTAAAATTACTCGAACTATTATAAAAATACAAAATACAATTAGAGATTATTTCAGTAGGGACTTATCCATTTAATCCCAATAGATCAAAGTTAACGCTCCTGCACGGAGAAAATTAGTTGTCGAAACTTTCTTTGATTTCCATCGACTTTTGGATACAACTAGTCAATGAAAATTTTGATAACTTTTTAGAAGCTTTCATTAAAAGGTGCACGGAATTATTGAAATCGTTAATGAATTTTTTTACAACTTCAGTCCTATCCAAAAGTTGATGACAATCAAAGAAAGTTTCAACAAACAATTTTTTCGAGTGGCATAAACCAGTGTTACACCTAAAAATTTAGCGGAAAACCAACAAGTGAATATAGGCACCGTGCGAAGTCATGGTAGGGAGAGTTACATCGACGCCAGCGCACGCAGTGGATAATATAGGCGTTAAAGGAGGCTGTTTTATATTTCCGAGCAATCAAAATACATGTGCAAATCTAAATTTTGTTTTAATTAAAAAAATATAGCTGAAATGAGCCACCGAAGTTGTTGTGTTGTGAATTGTAAAAATACAAGCAGGAAAAGTGAGTGTAAATTTTATAAATTTCCAACGTCTAAATGGAAAATAAATCAAAGGAATAAGTGGGTAGCTGCAGTAAGAAGGCAACAGTTATTACTTATACGGAACTCTTGGACATCTCGTACGTGTTCTGCTAGAACGAGATTTTTACCTTTAATTTTCGTTTGTGGTTGAAATTCTATTGTATGTTTAATTGATTGAAAACCTGTTTTAATAATTATATCCATGATGAATTTGAATCTGAAAATAAACAATTAATATTTATTTACTCAACAAGTACCTAAAACTGTCATCATGAAATTACAATTTAATTCTTTATTATTTTTCTAGTCTGTTTTGATCTGTCATTAACGTAAGGTAGTCGTCATGCCAAAAATCAGTCTCTGGAAAAAGAAGTTTTTCTATGATTTCAAGACTGAGAATTGTATCATCAGCCGTGTCATAAGTAAGGAAAGACACTCTTTTTAGTGAAAAAATTTAAAAATTATGAAAAACAATATTTTAATAATGTTTTTTGTAATAGGATATTTCCTTACTATCTCTTCTTACCAATTTTTTGAAAATGATTGAAGTTTCTTAAATCATAGCTTATTTTTTCGGGGGAAATATTCTCTACAACTTAAACGTTTCCAATTTTTGAAAATCAATCAATTATTATCAAATAGCAATTTGTTTATAAAAATTTTGTTTTGGAAAATTGATTTTTAATTATTTCAGCCATTAAAGAATTTATTTTCAAACATTGAAAACGGTCAAGTTGTAGAGAATATTTTCCCCGAAAAAATAAGCAATGATTTAAGAAACTTCAATCATTTTTAAAAAATTGGTAAGAAGCGATAGTGAGGAAAAATCCTATTACAAAAAACATTATTAAAAAATTATTTTTCGTAATTTTTAAATTTTTTCATTAAAAAGAGTGTCTTTCCTTACATATGACATGGCTGATGATATAATTTCCAGTCTTGAAATCATAGAAAAACTTCTGTTTCCAGAGACTGATTTTTGGCACAACAACTACCTTAACCTTATATTTACTGGTTTCTATATCATTTTTATTATGGAAAATACTTACTTTTTACTGCTGATTTCACACAAATACTTCACAAGGAAAAACAATTGAATTTTAAAGTGAATTACATTGTTTTTTTTGTTTTTTTATTGATAATAAACATTTTTATAACTGAGTCCCATTATAATACATTGTAAGAGTTCTCGAACAGCCTCCTTTAGTTCACTCATGCTACGGCGCTGCAGTCACGCACAGAGCGTATAAGAAAATCTTTGAATCAGCTGAAGTGAATATCTTTGACCAATTTAACGGTTTCAGCGATATCATTTATTCGACCCAGGCATTATTCTTTAGTTGAAATTTTTTCAATCTATAAAATGAGATATGAGAGGAGAAAAATTGAATTAGTTTCAATTCTCTTCTCAAAACTTAAATATGGTGGATCAGAACATCAAATAAAATTTAAAATATGATTTGACTTATAAGTTCAAAAACAGCCTCAAAGCACGAAAATTGTTATTATTGTGGCTAAGAACGCTAAAAAACATTTAAGTCATTGTAATTATGATTCTGCGATCAAATTTGAATAAGAAGGTGTAGGAATAAATACAATTATTTTAGTTCCTAGCGAAAAAAGTTAGAAAAACACCGTATACCGGTCATTGAAGGCAGTGCAGTAGTTCACAATTTGCGAAACGTTTCCACTGTCAGGATTAACTATTGGTAGAAGTGAGATAAAAGTAATTGCGTCTCACTTCAACTAATGGTCAACCCTGAAGGTGGAGACGTTCCGCAAATGGTTTTTAAAATTTGTGAAATGGTAGGGAAGATAAAAACGGACGTAGATAGACTACTTTTGGTTTTGAAAATGAAAACAAATTTCCGATATATTTTGATAAAATTGAACTTTTTTTCAATTTCGAAACCAAAAGTAGTCTATCTACGTCCGTTTTTATGTTCCCTACCATTTTCCAAATTTTGAAAAGAAAATTTTATTTTAATTTAGCCACAAACATGTAGAATCCTAAAATCAATAAAATTTGCCAATTTCCTAAGTATTACATACCCTCATAGAGTGATTCGATAAGTAACTCGGTTCGATGTGAAACAACAATCTGGGTTTTCAGTGGCGTAACTACCTTATTTTTCGATATAATCTCATCAAAGTTCAAAGCACTTGGCCCAACGTTTCTACAGGTTCCCAATTCATTTCATGTTTGCCCTAAAGTAAGCAAACACGGCACCCATCGTGCGCACAGTTTTTTCACGCGCAATTCATGATACAAAATAAAATTTACCCGTCTCGTAGGACGGGCATGAGTTGCCCAATATAGGTGAAATCCTCTCATAAATTTTCTTCGTAGTTTTCCTTCCAAGAAAAACTCGGAGATGACGCAAATATTTGGTAAAAATAATTTTAGTCAGAAAGTCTTGGTGAATAACAATTTGAATTTAGTAATTAATGATTGCTTTAAAACTTCAGTAAATTACCGAAATTTCCCTAAGTTTTACTTCTTTTGCCTCATTTTTTTCTATCTGTTTTTTCTTTGTTTTTCAATATTCATCATCATCATTACTATTATCGTTATCATTATCATTATTATAATCATAATTATCATCATCATTATTATGATTATTATCAACTTCCACATCATTATCATTATCATTTTCACCATTGTTACAATGGCTCCATGAGAAGTTTCACTTCTAAAAAAGAATTGAATCCTACCACGAATTCCAATTTTGCCCATTTTTTATTTTAACTTGAAATGCTTATATTCAAACAATATCTGAACAACAAATTAGTGTTAGAATGACTCATGACCATAAAAAATTACCTAAAGAAAGGGAACTTTATGTGCTGCTATGCAAATTTTGCTGTTACCCAGGTGCGAATTTCAGTCGGCTGCCAGAGTTGGACCATCGGGCCACGGTTGGCCCTACTCTGGCGACCAAGGTTTGGTGACCATAGTTGGGCCAACTGTGGTATCTTCGGTTTTACCAACTCTGGCAGCCAACATCGGCAACCAAAGATGTGCCCGACCGTCGGCTCAACTATGGCCCAGACTCAAACCGACCTGTCGGCCCAACCTTGGCGAATTACTTTAGATGACCGTGACAGCTCAGTCGGCCTACCTCTGGGCCATGGTTTAACCAATCGTTGGCATATTATTAACTAGAGTCCGTGACCATTGCATGACCAACCGTCGGTCCAATTATGGCCCAGACTCGAATCGAACTGTCAGGCCAACCTCCCAGGTGCGAATTTCTGTCGGCTGCCAGAGTTGGACCATCGGGCCATGGTTGGCCCTACTCTGGCAACCAAGGTTTGCTGATCATAGTTGGACCAACTGTGGTAGTTTCGGTTTTACCAACTTTGGCAGCCAACATCGGCAACCAAAGATGTGCTCGACCGTCGGCTCAACTATGGCTCAGACTCGAACCGACTGTCGGGCCAACCTTGACGAATTACCTTAGATGACCGTGATAGTTTGGTCGGCCCATCTTTGGGCCATGGTTGAACCAATCGTCGGCATATTATCAACTAGATTATAACCGTGCGGACATTGCCCTATTTAAAAAAAAAATCTTGACATTAAAATGTAAAAAGTTGTATACTATGTAAATTATTACTAAAATACTGTAAGAATGTATACTTCTAAAGTATACAACTTCTTATAAGATAATGTATTTGATAAAAAAGTTTTTGCCAAGTTTCATACAAAAATACTGTGTTATATAGAAATTTAATTCAGTCATTGAAAGTGTAAAAATTTTAAACCCATAACTGATTAAAATACCTGTAACAAAAACATTGCTCATTAACAGGGTACAGACCCATCTTATACGGCCTATGCAGCAGTAGCTTATAAGCGAGATTTTATTCGGAATATGGTAAGCAAGAATAGCCGAGAGGCTTTAGGCGTTAGGAATGCGTTTAGTTATGTAGATAAAATATAGGTAGGTTAGAGGGTTCGAATCCAAAAGCGAATATGACATTTTTAATTCAAGCGTGCGATTACAAATAATGTATCAATAAAGTACTAATAATTTAGTAATCAAATAATGTACCTTATCAGGGCCTGATACTGCCCTGATTTCATTTTCTACACGGGTAAAAGCATATTTTGATCTAGGACGGCCCATCTCCGGCACCCAGCGTCGGGCCAACTGTTCACGCCAATGGACGGATAGCGTTATCATTTCACTAGTTGGCCCGGCCTCTGGCCAACAAGGTTGGACCAACTTTAACAAGGTTGGCCCAACCGTGGGCCGACGGTCAATTCGCACCTGGGTACCATCTCTTAGTATGTAAACCAAGTTACTTAATTTTATAAGCCTCCGCCGCATAAACGCGTTTTCTCTGCTACAGTTGAGAGTAGCGTAATATTGTGTATTACGATACAGGGGAACATAATGTAAAAATTGAACTGCGCATGCGCCTATTACGATACAGCGGAGCATAATCTTCTTCTTCTTCGTACGTTGGCACCGTACTGACAAAGCCTTGTACATTTGAACTGCGCATGCATCTATTACAATACGCTACTACTACACAAGATCGAGAACATCAAAATGGCCGGAAGTATTCGTGAAATTTCAAGTGAGATGGGCGATAATCACGGTAATTTCGACCTTTTCAGATTGGATTCGAGTGCACGCAGAAAAATCGTAAATGCGCCGAAGTCACATAAAATAGAATATGCGCCAATGCACACAATTCGGGTAATTACGAGACTCGCTTAAAATGCTCGCAGGACTGATCGCGCCTCGGCTTTGTCTCGGCTTTGTCTCGGCTATGCCTCAGCTATGCCTCGACTATGCCTTGGCTTCGATCTCCTGCGAGCATTGTCGCTCGTCGCGTAATAACCCTCATTATGCGCCTAGGCACATAATATACTATCATAACAAAACTTTAATCGATTCAGCATTATCGTTTGCATATAAAATAGAAAAAATAAATCAATACAATGTGTTATGATAGTAAAATAACAGTTCGTAAGGGAAAATAATCACTTAAATAAACAAAATTCAGCATTTATTTATAGAACCAACGTCGCCACTTAGTTAAAAAATATTCGCGGTCGGGTAGGAAATATCTGTGAACTACTGGTTAGAGAACACACTTTTCAGCTTACTCATATGGCCAGAATCCGATAATATTAAATGAATAAGAGAGAAAGGACTATTTACCAAGGCGAAGGGTGAGATTGACTTGATTCGGATACTGGATTCCATCCAACATGGTCGTTGACTGCCACCAAGTGGCGTTATTGTTTTCACGGTCCGTGAGGAAGACTGCTGAATGATCACCCGCTCGACAAATTTCACAGGATTTCTCATTATTTTGGTTTTCATTATGTGTTTGCATACAATATTCGGTGGGACCTCCCTCTTCTCCACACGTATTTGTGGCCTCCATAAGAACGTTGAAAGCAGCATTTTCGAAGGGCGGGATGCACCTCTGAAACAATTCGAAATCGTTTAATTATTAATTCATTTTAGTGCTATTATTGAGATTATTATCTTACATATAGGAATATTGATTTAAAAAAGAAAAAAAAACGAAAAATGGAAGGAAAAATATTCTTCTATAATCAAAAATAAAAATGGCACGTAGAGGCTGCTAACTGCTTAATTCTTAATATTTAATCTTTAAGGATTTATTTATATTTCATGAGATTGTTTTCTCTTCCGTCAGAATACCGGAGTTTTCTTCGTAATACAGCTTTAAGTTTTAGTATAAAAACGTAGAGCATAAAAACAACAAATGAAAATTTTTTATTAACCGTATACCATAATAATGTTTCTTTAATTTAAAATAACTGTTTTCTAAGAATAAAACATGCAGCCACTTGTAGTGATTTTCTAAATATACTTTTATACATTAGAAGGAGGATAAATGACCAGCCTCAGAACGTGTAAAATTGAAATCCTTATTTATTGAGCTTGACAACGTTTCGATGATCTGAAGAGGATGACATTTAGTCATCGAAACGTTGTCAAGCTCAATAAATAAGGATTTCAATTTTACACGGTCCGAGGCTGGTCATTTATCCTCCTTCTAATGAAGAATTTCGTTCGGACGTAAAACCTTTTAAATTCTAAATACTTTTATACAAATACAGAAAAAATCTTGAAATACTGCACATGTGAACAATTGTTTTAAAGTAGAATCCTTCCGTTTACGAAAATAGTTAGCTTACTGGCCGTGTTGCTTTTCCTATATTGAGTCAAACGACCCATTTTGCATCTTAATATGCTGACTTCGTTTTGAAGACGAATATCCCATGGCGGATAATTCCTTGTGTGCGAGCGAATGGCTAAAATATTACTGTTCAAATAACCAACTAGTACAAGCAAGTCCTTAGAAAACTTAAGTTTCAGGAAAGAATGTCTTGAGCGTGGTTCTACCACTCCAAATTCCTGTAGATCTTAAGTAAAGTGATATCGCATGACGCACTTATTCAATTCTAGCGTCCACTCAATTCACTGTCCAGGTTGTTGAACCTGTTCTCCATGCTGCTGCAATGCGGCATCAACCTCTGATCTTGTTTGGTTAACTTGCC
The DNA here is from genome assembly GCA_030998225.1 of Diplolepis rosae. NCBI lineage: Eukaryota > Metazoa > Arthropoda > Insecta > Hymenoptera > Diplolepididae > Diplolepis > Diplolepis rosae. Next base: position 23,187,815 of record JAPYXD010000723.1, on the reverse strand, counting down.
GATTGCTGAGGAGTATTATTCTGCTGTATTGTTAGTTTGTTTTGTATAAGATTCCAGCCCGTTACCGTTGTCATTTCAGGGTCCCTAGCGACGAACCTACTACTGTGGGCAAAAACTAAGGTGAATTTTGTTATAAAATAAAAAATCTTTATTTATTTATTCAAATAACTTTCATCCTCTTGAAAGTAATCCCATCCCGATATAATGCACTTATGCCAACGCTTTTTCCAATCGTCGAAGCACTTGTTAAATTCGATTTCCGGAATTGCCTTCAAAGCCTTCTTCGATTCGGCTTGTGTCTCTTCAATCGTGTCAAAACGGTGTCCTCGGAGTAGTCTTTTGAGTTTGAGGAATAGGCAGAAGTCACACGGAGCCAAATCAGGCGAATATGGTGGTTTTGGAACGATATGCGTTGAGTTATTGGCGAAATGGTCACGAAAAACGAGTGCAGTATGAGACGGCGCATTATCGTGATACAAAAACCACGAGTTATCTGCCCAAAATATCTTTTGAAACCGTGCTGACTGATCTTCTTGAAGTGTCAATAGTATCAGCAAGGTCTCTAATTGCCAATCGACGATTTTTAAACACCAAATCTTTGATTTCCGTGACATGCTGTTCATCAGTTGATATTTTTTCTCGTCTGGGGCGCTCTTTGTCTTTACCGCGTTATCTGCCTTCTCTGAACATTTTATGCCTCTCGAATGTTTTTGTTTTCGATAGAGTCTGGTCACCGAAGGCCTTCTGCAACATCTTCAACGTTTCTGCAAAAGAAATTCCATTCCGCACACAAAATTTAATGCAACTTCTTTGCTTAACAAAATCAGACATTGTAAAAATCGAGAAAAGTCGTTTAGAAAACACAAGCGTCACTATGTAACAAATGATGACATTGACATGAAATTTGGCACAGATGTCAGTAACAGTAGGACCAACATAAAAATTAAAGAGTTTACTCGAATCGGTTAACCCGCGAAGTTTAAATTAAACATTCACCTTAGTTTTTGCCCACAGTAGTACATCGGAGAAACGTTGCCTTTTTCGAAGGTGGGATTGCCTTTTTCTTTGTTTCAAAATAGCAACGTATCAAATCCTTATTGTGTATTGGCAAACAATGGATTACTCTCTCCATTTTTTATGAGTTTGTCAGAGCTGCGTTAGCCTAATGCAAGAGCATCCCGTGATAGGTTTATCTTATCCTGCAGCGTTTATTATTATTATTATTATTATTATTATTATTATTATTAATAATATAAATTTGAAGAATTTGAAATCTTTCTATGGAAAAAGAGACGCTTTCGACGGTGCCGGGATTCGAGCCCGGGTCTTTCGATTGCCGGTCGACGCAAAATTCTCGAACTCAACCATCTAATTTGTAATTATTAATATATCAAGTTTCATTAATTTTTTATTTGCGAAACTCTCATAAAATTTTTCTCCTAAAAACTGTATTGCATTTAAATTGCAAAAGATAAAACTTCATTTTCAAAAATTTGTCGAATTATTTGAATATTTACTAATTATCATCAATAATATGTATAATACTCTAAAAATTACTTTATTTATTAAACAAATGAATTTTATACTACAACGAATCAGAAAAATACAAGACGACATTGAGTAGGGGCACTCTGTAAAAACTAGAGTGTACTGTATTAGAGTTTTGCAGAATCCAAGACTTTGAGAAGGGGAGCGAGAAGTGCGCATTACATGCAACAAAAGCCAAAGACGAGTGCACATCACTCATCTGATGACATGTGCTTGAAAATATGAGGAAACATGCCTTTCACAAAGAGTGCATTTACTAGTGAATAGGAAGAAAAAAAGAGGTTCGCAGTTTTTCAACTGAGTTTACTACGTTCTTTCATGCTCCTGAAGCTGCATTACGTCGATGCAGCTATCAGGACTAGACTTTAAGTAGATTTTCTGGCCAAAATGTGCCTTTGTATTTAAGATATCTCCTCTCAATCCTAGATTCACTATTTATAAGGCCTTTATAACAGAGGAAAATGGGTTAATGTAAGATGCAAAGGTCTTACTTATAGCTTATATTGAGTGCAAACGAGCATACTAATGTCCCGAAAGAACCGTGAAAAGTGAAAAAAGATGAGTATCAAAGTTGATACAATAATTTTTGTTAGCGTTGAAAAACTAAAAAACACATAATACCTGTCATTGAAGGCAGTGCAGTGGTTCACCATTTGCCATGTCTTCATCGTCAGGATTGACTATTTGTTAGAGTGAGACGAAAGTAGTTATGTCTTACACCAACCAATAGTCAACTCTGACGGTAGAAACGTATCGTAAATGGTGAACCACTGCAATGCCTTCAATGACAGGTCTTGTGTTTTTTTAGTTATTCAACGCTAAAAAAAGTTTTTGTAGCAACTTCGATACCTTTAAATTCAAAATGTACCGCAAAATCATAATAGCAGCAATTTAAGTGTTTTTTATGGTCCTCTTTTTCATATTATCACTATATATTTTTAGTAAGCAGTACCAAAAATTTCGTAAAACTTATCAATGCTCTAAAGTCCATGGAACTAAGTATGCTACTAATTTTTTTTGTAAAATTGATCAAATTCATTTATTTTGAGAAATGTAAATATTTTGTTTGCATATGCAATATTTTGTGTGAAAACTTGACTTGCAATTCTTTGGTAATAGTAAACTTCAAGAAATAATTGTACAGACGAATTAGATTTTACCTGCTTATCAACTGTTTTGAAATCGTTACATACATTGATTTCTTAAAATTTTGCTTTTGTTCTTCATCAAAATGAGAAGAATTAAATCATGGTAATTTTAAAGTATAATTGTAAACTGTTGTGCAGTTTTTGATGAAAAACATTTCAACAATTATCATCCTTTGCTACATTTTGAAAAACAATAATTAAAAAAGTTTTTCTCCTGAACAATTCTAACCTAAGAAAGTTCCCATCGATATTAACAGAAATAAAATAAATAGAATGATAAATTTAACATTTTTCCAATGTTGGAATTACTATTTTAATTATGTACGGATGAAAAAATTAATCAGCTTCTAATTAAGATATTGGAATATTTTTTAATACAACTTTTCTCCGTTATGTCGAAAAAATATATATTTTTGTAATAACTAAACTGGACAAATAGTAATAGCAATTAACGCAATTAGTAAGTTTTACAAAAACGTATTGGTAACATCTATCATTGCTACTCAGTTAATATTGCTTAGATGATACAGAGTAAAAAAAATACTTATATTTCTTTTTTACAAACAAAAAATGGGTAACCACGACTAATACTTTCTCTCAGTGTACTTGACCGGGTTCGCTAGGGCCGCTTTGCCCTCGCACTCTTACGATCAGAACTCTTGCTGCGTAGAACGAGTACTCATTCTGATAAGAAAAAGAAAGAGTGGAAGTAGTTAGGGATCAGCAACACTGATGTGGAAAGTTTGGGGTCGTTGATGAACCTTGTTGAATTTTATAGAATTTCGATTCCCTAAATCCGAAAATGTAGGGTGTTTTTTTCAAAATTTTTTTCTTTAATTGTTAATAAACTTTTTTTATAAACAAATTGAAATGAATATTTTTTCATAGTAACTATTTTATAAAAATATTTTGGCTTATTTTATGACAAAAAGCTATCTTTTTTTTTTGTAAAATCAACCATTTACAAGTTATGTTTAAATTCAGAATGTTTAAACTTCCAAAAAGTGAAAATTGTCAGTTATTGAACTCCATACCATCTGCAATAAGTCGTTTGTTTGTCGTCTATTGCAAACTGATCATTTTTGTTACTTAAGCAGGGTCGATACATTGACATAACCTCAAACTAAAGAACAGTTTATAGAAGTAAGAAAAGTAGAATTAAAGTTTATTTCAATGCATTTTGGGAAAGGCATCAATACATTCCTTAGAAAATATTAGTTTGGGTCAAAATTATATTTACAATAATATCTATTTAATATTTTGTGTTCTTTCTTTATTCTGTCTAAAAATTTGTAATTTGTATCCAATTTCAATGAACAATAGCTCATTTTGTTCTTAAGAACATTTTCTACAATACAGTTAATTGATTTTCGTGAAAAATAATTTATTTAGAAACTCTACACAGTAGGGGAGAAGCGGCGAAATTGGCGCGTCGTCTAAATTGGCGCACCCTATTTTTCAGAAAATGATAACATAACAAAAAATAAAAATAGTTCTATCGTGTGCATTCTTGTATGATATGTATTTGATAGAAAACATTATAAAAATCTAATTGCTTAATATAGTTTTATTGCGATTAATCGTTTTTTGGCATAATGGTTATGTTCGAAGCCATTGAGTTAAATCGTTAAATAATAGTAATTCAAGGTGAATTAGATTAATGCAACGATTTTATAATCTTTGATATTTAATCTTACGATTAGGATAGAATATTTGTATGAAAAAATAAGCATTTTACGTAAAAAGTATTTAATTAATGAACGATACACTTGCGGCAAAATTGGCGCATACGAGATTCAAATCAGAGGCGAAGTTGGCACACGTGTTGTGTTTCTGGAAACCGGTGACTGAAGTCAAGTGCTCGGATGTTTATGATTGAAAATATAAAGAAGATAGTAAGTACACAATTATTAATATATAGATATATACATTTGAATGTTGCTGGCCTTTTCTGCTAATCTTTTTCTTAAGATTTTTTGTGACATGGGAGGTAATGTGGTTCGCAAAACTGATGTAACGACTTTGTAAGGTTATATTCATTGGAACAATCAGTGGTTAAATTTTTTTTTTAAGTTTGAGGTATTAAGGCATTTTAAAAGCGATTTTTAATAATTAATTTGCAGTCTGACAGTGTTTTGAAAGTTTTCTCGATTTTAAGATGTGAAAGCAATGTAAGTAAAAAATTTGTATTTTTGATTGATTGTTTCTATTATTTATAAGTCTTCTAAAGTTAATAATTGTATATACTTCTGATTACAAATTCAAATAATTCTCTATAAAAATGATTTCAATTTGAATATTCACTTAAATATCCACAATTTCCAGTATTTTATTGTACAAATATAAAATATATTTTAACTTTGGCCGGTTTATGTGAATAAAGGTATAAAAAACTTCACATATCTTGATATACTATCTCAAATTTAGTTTCAAATTATAACTACCTCTTTTCATCAACCTTTGCTACTGAAATGTAATTCTAAATCTATGAAAATATAACTAATACGTGGCAAGAGAAGATTATAATATTAGTGCGTCAATTTACCCGACATGGCGGGTAAATTGACGCAGGTGCAGTCATTCGGAAATCTGAATAAAAACCTGCTTTAATAATTTTCAATGCAATCTTTATCCATTGGAAAGTATAGAAAAGATATCCAGCTATTAAATAAATATTTTTTCATAATTTTTAGTCATATACTTTCTTTTTAAACTCGCACTTTCTATTAGGTGCGCCAATTTCGCCGCTTCTCCCCTACAACATTTGTTTTTTTAAATGAATCCTAAACAAATTATTTTAAATAAAATTCAACGTACAGAAAAGTAGAGAATGTTCCAAAAAATAAAATAAGCTATTGTTCATTAGAATGGAATTACAGTTACAGTTGTTCATTAAAATTGAAGAAAAAATACAAAATGTAAATAACTATTAGTATGCATATAATTTTAACTTAAACTAATTATTTCTAATAATTGTATTAGTCCCTTTACCGAAATGCATTAAATGTAATATTAGTTCTACTTTTTTTACAATTGTGTATACTTGAATATGTAAAAAAATAGAGTATTATAATAATAATAACATAAAAGATCATCAAATCGACTTGCGTCTTTTTTTAGCTTATTGTGTATTTGTTTTTCCATACAATGACCCTCCAGTTTTATGATTGGATGAAAAATATAATTTTGCCACGCCAAAAACCATCAGATTTTTTAGCAAAATTTAAATTTTTTTTTCAAAACTCCGCCATTTTGTTGAATTTATATTCCAGTTTAATTAAATTTTTGGTTTTTTTTATTTCAGGCACTGTGAAGGCGACAATCACTGCAGCAGTGGGAGAACTTTTTTTTTTTGAAGACTCAGGAGATGGTGGATAACTTGCTGAAAATCGAATATTTTCATTTGAAAACATTACTGTGTATTCATTATTTATGCATAAATATATCTGCAAAATTTTAAAACATTCGATGCAATACTTTTTTTTTAAAAAAAATTTACAAAAATCACCTGTTTTTCAGGCGGTCAAATTAGTTGTGCTCCTTAAATTTTATAGGACTTTTAAATACATTTCGTAGAACAGGTCACCGCAATGTACAACCAAGAAGATTTTAACTTTTACTAAACTACCCGTCGGATCCTCTGCTACAGAACTAGTTCTATATAATTTAATGAACTTTTTTTTCCGTGTAGTCATAGAGAATAGACGTAAGGAGACCAATCTCTTATGCAAGAATTTCACAAAAGTTGAGCACTTTTTTATCGGAAGTACATGGAAAAAGTACAAGAACTTCCCGATTGATGATTTAAAGTATAAAATTAAAAGCGTCGGTACATTTATTACCCTAGCGAACTGTCCGAACGCTAGCTTTACGCTGTAGCGTAAAGCTTGCGTAAAGCTAGCGTAAAGTAGCATTATAACTCATGAATGAGGTAAAATAAATAATTAACATGTTTTTATCCTTATTCTACGTTAAAAATAACGTTAACTGGTAATTGAAATATGCAATAATTTCATTTATTAACGATAAAAATTTAAAAAACACAATACCTGTCATTAAAGGCAGTGCAGTGGTTCATCACTTTCCATGTCTTCACCGTCAGGATTGACTATTTGTTAGAGTGAGATGAAAGTATAGTTGTGTCTCACTCCAACCAATGGTCAACTTTAACGGTGGAGACGTTCCACAAAAGGTGAACCACTGCACTGCCTTCAATGACAGGTATTATGTTTTTTTAATTTTTAGGGTTAATAAATAAAATTATTGCATACTTCAATTACCAGTTAACGTTATTTTTAACGTAGAATAAGGATAAAAACAGTTTAATTATTTATTTTACCTCATTCATGAGTTATAATGCTACTTTACGCTACAGCGTAAAGCTAGCGTTCAGCCAGTTCTAGGGAAATATAAGTAGTATGTTTGAGGCTGTTTAAAAAAAGTGTCTAATGAAAGTGTTATGCTGAAAACTAGTAAGTCAGCTAACAATCATTTGCAAGTACAATATATCATTTAATCTCCATGGTATCAACCTTCCTTAAAAAACAAAGAAATTCGCTTACTCAGGTACATAAGTACATTGGATCTTTATGTACCTCCATAAGTGAATTTCCTTGTATTTCAAGTAACAAAAAAGATCATTATCACACCATTATCACTAAATTCCGGAAATAAAACTTGGGAAAAATTGGTTGTTTTGCAATTGGAGTTTGAAAACTGAAAATCTTCACTTTTTTGAAAGTTTAAAAATTTATACCTTGTAAATGGTTGATTTTACGAAAAAAATGGAAAACAACTTTTTGGCATAAAATAAGCCAAAATATTTTTAAAAAATAGTGGGTATGGAAAAACATTAGTTTTCATTTGTTTAGAATAAGTCTATTATTAATTGTGATCAATTTTTCGAAAAAGTACCCTACTGTTTTGGACCGCACTACGTTTTCTATGCTCTCCTTGCAAAGAGAAGAAACATTTGATGCTCGCTACTAGTGTGAGCAGCATGCCAAGGTTTCAGGAGTGGGGGGGGGGGGGGCTGAGGCTCCCTTCCTATGTCCTATACTTTCTTGCGGCGAAGAAAGGGGGGTATGTTGTCCAGATGATGGCCAAGTGAACGCTATTTAGGAACGAGAATTAGTTTTGAAGAAATTATATCTTCCGCTTTAAGGTAGTACTTCCCTTATCTATAACAAAAAGTTTCGTGAATACGTGTACATCATAGCTCAAAATCTACTGGACCAATCGTTTTGAAATTTTACACAGTACTTCATCACATAATTCACCAGGTATCCCTGAGAGCTTTTTTGTTTGCTTTAATAATTATTAATTTTACAATAACAAATTAGCCGATTTTTTTTAGCGAAAATCATTTTTTTGGCTTCCAAGAGCTATGAAAAATTGAAAAATCGAAAAAAAAATCCTCCCAGCGTTACCTCGAGAAATATCTCCTTTAACAAATGCACTCTGATTTTTTTGTTCCAAATGATTCTGTGGCGAGTTATGATGTACACCGCAAAACAACTTTTTTTCGAGGCGCCTCCGGAGATTTACTGTCACTCGCTCAATTTTCAATATTTTGCAATGAAAATTTAGGAAAATATTGTTCAAATGTTGCATTATTATATGGAAATTGACTGAATAAACTAACACTATCTGTATCGCAAAAAAAAATTCTTAAAAACATTTTACATAATTTAGTTGAAGATACCAAGGACATCGAAATATATTGTTAAATTTTCACTTCCAGTCATGTAAAAAGAATCAAGTGAGCATTTGAAGTATGTTCTTGAAAAAGGTAGTATGAATCAACGCGTATTTCGTTAAGAAATTCCGGAACAGAACAGTGGAGGAAAATGTACTGTGTTGCTAAAATGAAGCTTAATTGTTGATTGGAAAAATTAGTTTGTGGGATCAGTGTGTGTCGGTTATCAGGGAACTAGTGGGGTTAGAGTGATTTGACGCACTTTATTTAACAAGATTTAATTTATTAAATATAAAATGCATATATATATACAAGCGTCGGTTCGGAGGCGAGTACGCTCGACGGGGTCAGGTAAATAACTAACTACTCTTTTTCTCAGGTCGGCCACTAGCCCTTTCACAGGACTCCGTCCTGCCTGGTGATTTCTTTCGAGACCCTGGAATAAAACTATGTTGCAGTGCAATATAAAGTGGCCTGCCGACCGGGCGGTTTAATCCCTTAAATTCGTTTATTGTACTGTTCGTACTTTCACCTCCGCCGTGTTAGTTCGGATTCTTATATTCTAGAAAAAATATATTTTTATTTTAGCTACGCTACATTACCCCCTTACCAGTGATAACGTTACATCAAAGTAGAAAGGTAAGGTTGTTGTTACGGAAAAAGAGAATTATATGTGCTATGTGCTACTATATAATACGGCGTTACAATAATATGGCGTTACATTATTTGGAAGAAAGTGAAGAAAGAAAAAAAATATACAATACAATTATTCTTTTTTAAAAACCAGCCTGCAACCGATCTGGAAAACGGACTTTTCTACCTGTTCGTGTATTAAATCGGGTTGGCTCCTCTTCTCTTCGTTGTTGCTCTTGAAGCTGTTGATCTTTGATGTCGTCGTGGTTATATATCGTTTCATTCTCAACTTCGTTTTTGTTTAATGTAGTTTCGTCCTGTAAAAGGAACGCCGGTTTTAATCTGTCGATGGAAATTTTTACTCTCTGTCCTTTTATTAAAAGCGTGTAGAATTTTTCAGCTCGTTCTGCTACTTCGAATGGTCCATCATACGTTGGTTGAAGCGGAGTACGTATTGCATCATGTCTAACGAAGACAAAAGGTGAAGAAGACAATTCTTTGAAAATGAATGTTTTTCTCGTCCCATGCCTTGTACCTGGTACTGGTTTCAACAGACGCATTTTTCTTCGAAGATCCTTTACGAAATCGGAGGTGCTTTCTTTATTGCTCGTCTGGAAAAATTCGCCTGGCAATCGAAGCGTTGTACCATAGAGTAATTCTGATGAACTTGCCTTCAAATCTTCCTTTATTGCGGACCGAATCCCTAGCAGGACAATCGGTAAAACTTCAGCCCATCCGTCGTTTTCGTAGCATTTAATTGCTGCTTTTAACTGCCGGTGCAATCTTTCAACCATTCCGTTTGCCGCTGGATGGTAAGCCGTTGTACGTAGATGTTTAGTCCCGACAATTTGCGTTAATTCTTCAAAAAGTTTTGATTCGAATTGTCGTCCTTGGTCGGTTGTAATTTTCGCTGGAATTCCAAATCGGGATATCCAGTCCTTAACAAAGCTTCTTGCGATCGTTACTGCTTCGATGTCTTTAACAGGGATAGCTTCCGGCCAACGGGTGAAACGATCGACCGCTGTTAGACAGTATTTAAATCCTAAGCAAGTCGGTAACGGACCTATTATGTCTAAATGTACGTGTTCGAATCTTGCATCCGTGTTGCCGAATTTTCCGATTGGCGCTGTGACGTGTCTCGTGACCTTTGTACGCTGACAAGGAATGCAATTTTTCGCCCAGGTTCTGCAATCTTTATTAATAGAAGGCCACACGAAACGTTGTGATATTAGTTTCAGTGTAGCCTTAATCCCTGGATGAGCTAGACGGTGCAGGCTGTTGAATACCGCTCGGCGTAAGTTCGCAGGTATAAAGGGTCGAATAGAATCGCGCGCTGTATCGCAATAAACATCTACTCCAAAATCTGGAAAATTTATTTTCTTCAGCTTGAGACTAGTTTTACCTGATTCTAAAATCGCGCGTAATTCATCATCCTGTTTTTGAGCGTCGGCTATCGTTTTATAATCTACGCTTTCGACAATGCTTTCGATTCGTGATAACGCATCCGCTACAATATTATTAATACCGCTGACATGTTGAACATTGGTTGTGAATTGAGCAATAAAATCTAGATAACGGAACTGTCGAGGAGAACATTTATTCAAATCTTGCTGGAATGCAAACGTTAAAGGTTTGTGGTCCGTATATATAATAAAATCGCGACCTTCAATCGAGTGTCTAAACCGTTTCACGGCAGCGTAAGCAGCTAACAATTCGCGATCGTACGCGCTGTACTTACGCTGTGCTATATTCAATGACTTCGTGAAAAATGCTAGAGGTTGCCATGCATCGTCGACCTGTTGTTGTAATACGGCTCCCATCGCGAAATCGGAGGCATCTACACTTATTGATAATGTAGCTCCAGCGACCGGGTGAGCCAGCATCGTGGCGCTCGCGAGAGCGTTTTTTAATTCGTTAAAAGAATGTTCTAACTCCTAGGTCCACGCAATTGGCGCGTTGTTTTTCTTAGAACCGCAAAGTTGTGCGTTTAAATTATGCTGAATTTTCGCGGCGTTTGGTATAAACCTACGATAAAAATTAACCGACCCTAAAAATTGCCTTAAGTTTTTTACAGTGGACGGTTTTGGAAAATTTTTTATAGCTTCTACGCGTTCTGGGTTGGGTCGAATCCCTTGTTCATCGACAATGTAGCCCAAAAACCTGACACTATTTTCGCCAAAAATACATTTCCCGGAATTTATAACGAGGCCGAATTCAGTTAATTTTTTAAACAAAATTCTTAAATGTTTCTCGTGTTCTACATGATCTTTTGAAGCAACAAGAATATCATCGATATACGCGTAACAAAAATCTAAATTTCTTAAAACTTGATCGATGAATCGTTGAAAGGTTTGTGCAGCGTTACGTAAGCCGAAAGGTGTTCGCAAAAATTCAAATAAACCGAAAGGTGTGGTAATCGCTGTTTTTTCCACATCCTCCGGCGCGACAGGAATTTGATTATAGGCTCTTACCAAATCTATTGTGGAAAACACTGTACGTCCGTGTAGGGTTCTGGCGAAGTCTTCGATGTGAGGGACAGGATATCTGTCCGGAATTGTGCGTGCATTGAGAGCACGGTAATCCCCGCAGGGTCGCACCCCGTTGTCCTTCTTGGAAGCCATGTGCAAGGGTGAAGCCCAGGGACTCTTCGACGGTCGGATGATTCCTTGCTGCAGCATGAGGTCGAATTCTATTCTTGCCTGTTTATATCGATCAGGCGCGAGTCGTCTTGGCCTGCAGAATTCTGGAGATCCATGTGTGATTTTGATGTAATGTTTTACATCATGTTTTGCCGGTTCTTTACCGAAAACCACGGGTCGCGTTAATTCAAGAAAATCGGCTAGAATCTTGTGGTAATTCGTGTTGCCAACGATAGTCCTGATAGATGCGTATCTGCCTGATGCAATTCGGCCATGCGTTGTCAATCCAGTTTCCGAATCCAGGAGGCGGCCATTTTTTGGATCTACGAGAAGACCGTAAAAAATCAGGAAGTCCATTCCAATGATAGGCGTGTCGACATCCGCTACTATCATTTGCCACTTGAAGGTACGTCTGAGTGAGAAATCTAAATCGACGGCTATCGTGCCGTATGTAGCGATTCGGGTACTATTCGCCGCGTAAAGTTCATATTCGCACTTGCGATTTTGACCCGTGACTCGTTTTCGTGGAAAAACACTAACGTCGGCACCTGTGTCGATTAGGAAGGCGACCTTGCTCGTCTTATCACTAACGAAGATGCGACGATTCCTGGAACCATTGTTGAACGCCGCTATCAATAATGGTTTTTGTCGTTTCCCGACTTCCAATTGCACGGCTCACGACACTTCGTTGCTTTCCCGCTGAATTTTTGGTGGTACCAACATAGATTTTTGTCTACTTCGTTTTCACGATTTCTCGAAGGGTTTCGACCGCGTGATTTGCTTCTTCCTCGCCACCGTCCTTGCCATCGTGGTTCTCGTGTTCTGCTAATAGCGTTTACTTCCACTCGTAGCTTCTGCAATTCCTCACGTAAGGCATTTATCTCTGAAGTTGGAGATATCATTGCGATTTTCCCTTTTTCCGGCCGAACTTCATGGATACGGTCAGCTATCTCAGCCATCGCTGAAAGTGATTTTTCCGTTATTGGAGCTAACACGTGTTGTGCTGAGACGGGTAGTCTGTTTAACCACAAGTTTCTCAGGAAGTCCTCGTTAATATCTGAGCCCGCGAGTGTTTTCAGATGCCGGAGGAATTGCGTTGGTGTTCGATCGCCGATTTCCTCGCCCTCTAAAAAGTTTTCGAATCCGTGTACTGCTGGAATCGGACAATCTTTTAATCAGACCGGCTTTCACGGCTTTATATTGGTCCTTTTCTGGTGGGTTCTCGATGATGTCTTCTATCTCTTCTACGTATTTTGCCTCGAGATTCGCTATAACGTAGCTGAACTGCGTTGAATCTCGTGTGATTCCAGCGATGGTGAATTGTGCTTCGAGTTGCTTAAACCACAATGAAATTTTATCTGGCCAGAAAGTAGGTACGCGCATTGCGACGGCACTTGCACTCACTTTTTCTGTTTCCGAACTTCGCTGGTCTGAGGTACTTGCGTTTACCTTATCCATTTTTCAATTTCACTTCTCACTAGTCACTTTAAGTCACTTGCACCGTAATACACAATTTTCCCGTGTTTTTCGCGATCACGTCGGGGTCACCAATGTGGGATCAGTGTGTGTCGGTTATCAGGGAACTAGTGGGGTTAGAGTGATTTGACGCACTTTATTTAACAAGATTTAATTTATTAAATATAAAATGCATATATATATACAAGCGTCGGTTCGGAGGCGAGTACGCTCGACGGGGTCAGGTAAATAACTAACTACTCTTTTTCTCAGGTCGGCCACTAGCCCTTTCACAGGACTCCGTCCTGCCTGGTGATTTCTTTCGAGACCCTGGAATAAAACTATGTTGCAGTGCAATATAAAGTGGCCTGCCGACCGGGCGGTTTAATCCCTTAAATTCGTTTATTGTACTGTTCGTACTTTCACCTCCGCCGTGTTAGTTCGGATTCTTATATTCTAGAAAAAATATATTTTTATTTTAGCTACGCTACAAGTTTATATTTAACTATTTGGTTCAATTGTTGTTTGATGATATACAATTATACACTATCTATCGGAAATTTTTTATTCATTATCAAAACCAAAAATAGTCTATCTTTATGAAGCCTTTCGGTCCAATCGAAAATCACAGTTGCAGAATTCAGACAAATTAAATTCACTCAGGAAATGTGAAAATACAAACATGAAAAGTGAACAAATTCACAACCCATATCCATTTCAGCTTGCAAACATACACTTAGAGAAAAAATTATGTTCATTGAAAAAAATCGCTTTATTGGAAGAAAAAAATCTCCTATTACGTAATGCTGCAGCACAATAAAAACCATTTAGAAACCGTTTCTTTCCGGTGAATATCTCCTTTATCTCCCAAAGTTCAAAGCGATATAGAACTCAATGATAACCTAGCATCCTACACAGCAAAAGGAAAGCTTTTAATTGGTTACATTTCAAAGAAGATTTTGTCTTAAAATCAGCTTCCCAGTGTATGCGAAAAAAATTTGTCTACACTTGAGTTGAGTCCCACGGTCAGAAAAACCCTCGAATTGACCCACTTTAGAAGCTAGCAGAGGGGGCTAGGAAAGTGGTAGCCTTACCCTCAAGATCAAAGGAAATTTCAAAAATACGTAATCAATTGAAACTCGTAAAAATTTGGAAATATAAAAATGACGACAAACGATAACTCGGATAAAAAAATTAGGTTAAATGATGTTTTAGTAATATCAAAAATGATGTCAAATCGTGATTCTGAGGAATAAAAATTTGGATACGTAGTTATTTGGAATCATAAACATTAATTTATAATATATGATGAATCGGAAATATTAAAATTAGGGCAATTAGTAATTCGCTTACATAAATTTCGGTGAAATAAATTTTAGGAAATATAGTACTTGAGAAATATTTATGCACCTCCTATTACTGCCTATGGGAATTTGAGACACGAATTTTCATATGAAACAAGACAGGAACCTACCTAGGTTTCTAAATAATTTTCTATGTCTCAACTTGAGGAGAATCCTATAAAAGAAGTTATCTCGAATTCCTTTTAAAAAAACGTTATAGGAAGCTGTGTTGTCACTTATGTCAGAAATTTTATTCTTGGAGTTCGAGTTGTGTTAAAAAATGTTTCTCATAAAAATATTACTTTATTTTTATAGATATAAAATACTATAACTTTCAGTTTAAGCAAAGCTAATGCGCAGCCCTACGTATAAGAGAAAACTACTGATGAGCAGAAGTTTTATAGTTTTTTGTCGAAAAAATGTTTTGATGTAGGAATCAATACAGGAAATCACGTAAGAACCTACATAGGAACCTAAATGAGCACCTGGATTTTAAAACTCGCCGCGCTCTCGGAAACAGGTAAAAGTATTGTCCACTGGGTCAAAATGAAGGTTTGAAAAAAATGTTTTTTAATAAAAAAAATAAATATATATTCGAGTAGAGCATGTTCAGCCCCATATTTTTCCTAAGTGAAATTTTTTTATCCGTTCATTATTTTCTTCAATAAAAAATAAAAACACAAAATTTTTCCTTCGAGAAAAAGTGGTTTTTTAAACATTTAACTCGTCATTTCTCAGCAAAAAATGTATGAAATGATTTGAGACTTCCAGGACTTATGTAAAACATACCACTGAAGCCGGTAAGATCCTTTAAATAAATAAAATATGCAATTGTTTATAGATATTTAATAACAAATTGATGCGCACCGTATTTCGTGTTTTTCTAACTTCGCCGACAAAAAGTATCTGGGGAAGTTTAACCTACAAAAATGTTCCAGCGAGAAAGTTGTTCCCATATGCACAAAGAAATTTTTCTGAAAATTTGAGATTATTCGGATGAAAACTACAGGAGTTCTATGGATTATTATTAAAAACTTCTCGGCAGCCGCATCTCGCCTCGGGCATCGAGCACGTGCCAAAGTGCAAGTTGCCGGTCGCATCTCTTTTGTTTTGATGTTTTTGTTTACATACATTCAAGGACACTTTTAAAGAAGCAGAGAGTATAAAAGCATTATTTTGAAGATTCATGTTTTTTTCGGCTCCTACAAATTGTGATATTTGAGCCCTGAAGGTAAAACTTTTTTTGAAAATTTGATAGAAAATGCCTCAATCAAAGAAAAGTCAATAAAAACTTCCAAAAAAGGTAGTAAAAACGCAGGTATAGTTGAAAAAGAAAATGAAACAGAATGCTCTATTGTGAAACAAAAGTGTCAAACATCGTCACTAAAAAAGATATCTGTAAAAAAAACCGTGAAAAAACGCGCAAAGAAGGGTGTTAAGAAAACATAGAAATAAAAATACAGGATAATGTACACGATATTGTATTAAAAAAGCCAAATGTGTTAGTATTTCAGTGATACACTAAGAGGAATGTTCGGATTCCAGTTTAGAAAGTAAGCAATGCAAAAAAAATTATTGTAGAAACGAGAAATAAATATATAATCCTTGTTGAATTTTGAATCAACGTTACTTTATTAATAACCCTTACAAGGTTCGATTAAAAAAAGCCTTTTAGGTGGAAGGTTGCGTGCTCGATGCTCCCTGACTGCATTTTATTTTTTGTTTCATTTTTAAAAATATTTATTGATATACAAATATTACAAAATATTACAAAAACAGAATGAATAATTTTAGTAGGAGAAAAGATTTTTTGCGAATAGGTAATAAAATAGTCGAAAAAGCGAATTTAAAATAAAAAATGAGTGTTAAAAAGTATTATATTTGCATAATTCTAAAAACTTTTATCAGAGAAGTGAAGTAATAAACATTTCAATAAATAAAATTAAAAAAAAAATAATGCAGTCAACGAGTATCAAGCATTTCCACTCACTTAACACCTTGTACACTTTATTCTCAATTTCTTTGAAACTTTGTGAAAATAATTCCAGACAAAACACGAGATCTTTAAGATTTCTTTGAACTCTATCTTGTTTTCGTTTTAACTTGTTTTTTCAAATGGCCTGGTAATAAAATAGTCGAAAAAGCGAATTTAAAATAAAAAATTAGTGTTAAAAAGTATTATATTTGCATAATTCTAAAAACTTTTATCAGAGAAGTGAAGTAATAAACATTTTTATAAATAAAATTAAAAATAAAATAATGCAGTCAACGAGTATCAAGCACGCAACTTCGAATAATTACAAAGCTGGAGCACTACCACTATCCTAACAGATCCATTGTGAATCGTTAACATAGCAAAGGATAAGAGATACCAGGATTTTTTTAAAAGATTTTCTTTTTCGAAATTGGCTATGAAGCGGGTTTTACTGTTTTGTTAAATTACACGCTAGGTAACGATCCTGTAAATAGAAACATTGAAAAAAGGAGATGCGACCGGCAACTTGCACTTTGACACGTGCTCGATGCCCGAGGCGAGATGCGGCTGCCGAGAAGTTTTTAATAATAATCCATAGAATTCCTGTAGTTTTCATCCGAATAATCTCAAATTTTCAGAAAAATTTCTTTGTACATATGGGAACAACTTTCTCGCTGGAACTTTTTTGTAGGTTAAACTTCCCCAGATACTTTTTGTCGGCGAAGTTAAAAAAACACGAAATACGGTGCGCATCAATTTGTTATTAAATATCTATAAACAATTGCATATTTTATTTATTTAAAGGATCTTACCGGCTTCAGTGGTATGTTTTACATAAGTCCTGGAAGTCTCAAATCATTTCATACATTTTTTGCTGAGAAATGACGAGTTAAATGTTTAAAAAACCACTTTTTCTCGAAGGAAAAATTTTGTATTTTTATTTTTTATTGAAGAAAATAATGAACGGATAAAAAAATTTCACTCAGGAAAAATATGGGGCCGAACATGCTCTACTCGAATATATATTTATTTTTTTTTATTAAAAAACATTTTTTTCAAACCTTCATTTTGACCCAGTGGACAATACTTTTACCTGTTTCCGAGAGCGCGGCGAGTTTTAGAATCCAGGTGCACAAATGGTAATCTAGGTAGGCTCCCATCTTATTTCATATAAAAATTTCTGCCTCAAATTCCTATAAGCTGTAAGATAGGTTCTCATGTAGGTTACGATATAGGATCCTACATGGGAACCTAGGAAGGTCCCCATATTGATTTCTATATAGGGATTTACAGCAGGGTGTTCAAAAAGTAATTGCACAAGTTATTTCAAATTAGACGCTAGTAATCAAATCATGGAGAATAGACATAAGGACACCAATCCCTTATGCATATGGACTTTACAAAAGTTGAGCATTTTTATGTCGGAAGTTTATGCTAAGTTATACACAAAATTCCCAAGAAAGGTGCGCGTATCTATAATCCGAAAAATGGCCGCTATGCAAAAACCATCTTACAAAAAAGTTCTCAATCGATTAAAACCAATTTAAAATTCCTAATCGCGCGTCTGTCACTGCGAGCAGAGATGGATACGTTATTTACTCTACAATCAGAAAAAAGTCTGCTTAAAACAATCAGAATCCCGGTTATTTCAACAGGAAAAAAAATATTAGAAATTCTAGTAAACACTTTTCGGTTGTTTTGAACTTTTATTCCAGTTAGTGCAATACAATTTTCTAGTTGATATCATCGTAATTTTTCTAGTAAAAAATTTCTCGTTACATTCATGGTTATATTCTGGTTAATTTAACCAATTTACTCTATTTAACATTGCCATATTTCTAGTTAAATTAGCTAAAATTTCTCGGTTGAATGCTAACATAACCTTAAAAATAAATAATGATTTAAAGACGTGGGAATTATAATTTTCAAAATGAAGAAATATATATTTATTGTTGAAATATTTGATATTGTTTATGTTATTATTGAAAATATACATTTGAATACACATATAAATCCATAATCTACAAATTTATTTCTCTTTGAATCTTTCCTTTAAGTTATTTAATTTCCACTCACACCTTGTACACTTTATTCTCAATTTCTTTGAAACTTTGTGAAAATAATTCCAGACAAAACACGAGATCTTTAAGATTTCTTTGAACTCTATCTTGTTTTCGTTTTAACTTGTTTTTTCAAATGGCCTGATACATAAAATAACTATACACAACAATTTTTTAACTATATAATATGTAATAAACTCGTCGAAAAAAAAATTTTATCGACTAATCGTTAAGATTTTTCATGAGAGTCATAATATGCACCGAAAAATTAACACAAGTTAACAATTGCTATTGTTATAAACATTTTTATAAACGAATTCTCATCTCATGAGTTTTTATCACAGATAGATTGATTTTTCGGATCAGAAGTGATTCATAATTGCCTTCAAAAGCATTTTTAAACTTTCATCTTAATCAAACATAAATAATATAGATTTTAAATAAAAATTTCTATTAAAACATGACCCAATCGGCCGTTTACTCTTAGAAAAAAATGACATTTGAATGACATTTTTTCTGATAATTAACCTACGAAATTGATTACAAAATAATTTATATGATTTGTATAAATATTGTTTTAACCAAAAACTTAGATTTATCACTTTTTCATACAAAAAAGCCGTTATTTACGGAAATTATCCGACAAGAACTTAACTGTTATTCTAAAGCTGGATATGAGACACTAAATAACAATTTGTGTAATTGTTAATAACATTTTCTGTAAGGAAATGTCACAAATCGTAAATTATTTAATCGAAGCCTGCATTAATTTTGAGGGATTGTTTTGTAAAATTACGGCTTTATTTTTAAAAAAGTGGTTACCAGTTAATCATTCAAAGTATTGTCCATATTCAGCAACTACTTTTTTCCATCTTTCTGGTAGCATACGGATACCACGTCGAAAAAACGACTCGTCTTCTGAGACTATCCACGAATCGATACATTTTTTGGTATCTTAATAAGAAGTGAAGCGTTGCTCAGACAGACCATGAGTCATCGATCGAAACAGAAGGAGCAATGTCTAGAAAATACGGTGGGTGGGGTAGGACTTCCCATTCAAGCGTTTCCAAGTAGGTTTTCACCGGTTTTACAACATTGAGCGATTTAAAGATTTAAAGAAGAAATCACAAGAAAATAGCCTCATTTGTTGAAGGAAAAATGCATCTTTTTGAACGACAATGCACCAGCTCACAAAACAATTAAAAATATTGCAAAAATCAATGAATTACGCTTTGAATCGTTTTCCCACCCACCTTATTCTCCAGATCTGTCCCCTAGCGACTTTTATCTGTTTCCAAACTTAAAGAGATGACTCCAGGGCCAGATTTTCATCAAATGGAGAGGTCAAATGGGAAACCGATGGCTATTTTGGAGGCCTTGACAAATCGTATTACAAGAAAGGCATCGAAACGTTGAAAGATCGTTGGACTGAGTATGCCGAAATAAAAGAAGATTATGTTTAACAATAAATAGGATTTTTGCCAAAAAGTTATTTTTTCGTTGCTATCCTGCGAACTTATTGAACTCCCTAGTATAGTAATAATATCTCTTAAAAATCCCTCAAAATTAATGCACGATTCCAATATATTTTTTGTTTCTTCAAAAAATGTATTTGAATTTGATGCGAAATAATATAAAAGATAGTCTAGTTAAAGAAGTAGAAAAGTAAAGTAATGTGTATTTATTTATTGGTTCGGAAGTGAAAAAATCCTTAATAAAAATAAGTACGATTATTTGTTTGTAAAAATTTTGCTTTTCTACATTCTCTTTTTTTTATGTTGAGTATACAATACATTTTTTTCAGTCTTTTTAATTATTGATGTTATATAAAACATAAAAAAAACTTCTTATTATTGGTATTTCAAATGAAATAGGATTTACATTTTTTTAAAGTTTTATGATTTGTATATTGCTTGTGGAAAATAAAAAAAATCATTTGAGATTTAGATTTTTACGCGTGATTGCCAATAAATAATAATGTTTTGAATTCGAAAATAGTCTTACGGTTTCAAATATTATTTTATAATGATAATTCTAGTGGATTATATTCATAATAAGAATGTAAAAATTAGAATCAGGCAATTATACTAACCTGAGGTCTTCCTGTATGATCATAGCACTTATCCTCATCTCTAGTTTTAGGTATCCTATGGAATTGTTCATGGGTTGAATCCGGTTCAGCCAATATTCCAATTAGAAAACCCACAATGAGGTGGAAAAAGAGATTTTTATGCATTTTTTTTCTTGTTTACTTATAAAAATAAATACACTGCACTTCGGTCTCTCAGCTTAATATCCGCGAAATACAATACGCCCTCACTTTCCAGTAGTTCCGTTAAGCGAGGGCATTATTTCGCATTCATCAGTTCCTAGAAAAGGGTCACGACACTCAGAAATTACACAATTTGGAGTTTTCCGCTAAAGCCGAGTTCTCGAAACGACAGCGTAAAATTTAATCTGTTTAACTCAAGGGAGCATACCTTACGCCCGTAGATCCACTCTCTTTGCCTAACGGATTCCGACTGCTGCTGCAGTGCTGCTGTACAGCTGTACAGGGCTACAGCTACACTACACAGATAACCGAAAGAGGCTGAAAATGTGCATGGAGAGTAGGGAGGTATATGACCATTGACTCTCATCCACTCGAACTATTCCAGCCTCTCGACTCTTCTCAACTCTAGAAGAATTTGCTTCTGGATGAGAGACCTCAGCTCTTATTCCTTCCATCTGCACGGAAAGAAGAAAAAATTGTTCAATTATAATACACAATTAACAAAATTAGATGAAAATAATAATTTATAGTATTTATTATACTTTTTAGAATTTATTTAAAGTTTTCTAAGCATAGTTGTACAGGAAAAACGGAATATTGTTTTTACCACGATTTTGGTGTAGAATTCATCCTGGCGGGTCGCGTGATCGAATTGTTATCCAATTAAATATCATTTCGGTAACATGACTGTAAACTGAATAAATGGTGCCAAATCAACACTTAAAATGTTGATAGTGTGATTCATTGTTGAAGTTGACCTAATAAACTTAACAATGAAAATCGATCATTTTATTCCCCGACTGTAGGAAATAGAAAAAACACGATCACCTTTAAATTTTTTCTTTTTAAGTGCTGAATTTGAAGATTATCATGCCGCTTTACTGACTATGTCTTGATAAACTCAGACCGAAACCGAATTCCCCTCAACGGGTTTATTGCCAAAAATAAATTTTAGATCTGAGTACATCAGGAAGTAGTAAGAGAGAAATCTCAAAAGAGCTCGTAAGAATCACCACTTCTGAAACGGTCTCGGAAACAGTCTTCGTAAAAAACACCATTCAAGTTATAGTATAGAAAATTTTACTGTCAGCAGAACCACATGGCTTGGTTAGATTTTAAACAGTTTTTATTCTAGACTAGAATCTATCGAGTTCGCTTGGTGCGAGACAAACAAAAAGGGTTTCAAAAAATTTTAAATAATTGAACATTTTTTCTTGAGACGGTCCCGGTCGCTTTTTTTATTTTCAAGTTTATAAGCTAGTGTTGCTTCCACGGTAGTGTCTTTTATGTATAGCGAGATCTACAACTTCTGTATTTATGGGAATTTGCTTATGGACTACTTCATTTTGATTTTAAAGAATTGCGATACGTTTTTATTTAGTTTTATATTTTTAAATATTTACAAAAAAAAAAATTTATTTCTAGAAAACTTATGGCATTAAAGAAGGCCCCTGATGTGGCCAAATGTTTGTCTGTTCTTACCTTTTATTAATTAGGAACAAATCTGACCCCAAGCCAATTAGAAAAAATGTTTATTATTATTTCAAACATTTTGTATGAACCTTTATACACTTCATTCAAGAGCTTTTGATCCCGACTATCTCACGATTTAATGGAAAAAATTGAGTACAACGAAAGTCACCATTCCTAGGATTGAATTTATTTTTAAATCTGACAAATGTGGATGATCAGACAATAATCCAAACAAGAATTTTCGTTCTTTAAACAAAATATTTGTTGATATCAAAAAAATTCGGTCAAACAAGAAGCTTATACAAGTTTAGAATAAAATATTTGTTTGAATCAAATTAAAAACGTCAAAGAAGGAATTTCTTACAATCAAAGAAACAGTTGTTTGGCCGTATAAAAAAGGAATAATTTTTTTGAATCAAACAACTATTTTTCTCAGTGAGTAACCATTCATATTCTTCTGATCTTAATTTTTCTCCGTGCGTGAAAATGCTTCAAGTTTTGAGAAGAAGCAAATTATGGTGGGCGAATCCTGAAACACTTCCGGCCTTCTAGATTTCAGACTCGTTTGAGGTCATTGTGTTAACAGAGAAAAAAGATTGGCGTTCATATATCTTTGTTGTGACATATTTGATAACAAATATACTTCTCTATAGAGTGACTCAAACTTCTTTCTATATCATTGGTTTCTGTAAAACAGCATAGCATAGAAAAGTTGAATGTGTTTGACACAAGTGATATAGATATCTTTTCACTCGGGAACCCCGGTTGATATTGCGATGCCACCCACATGTTTAAGGCATACCAATTTCTTTCATTAATTTCTAGTAGTTTGCAAGTTGAAACGAAGATTTTATCATTTATGAGCGAAAATAAAAACCCAGCAGAGCACTAAAAACTTATTTTTAAATGTGTTTTTATATATACGGTTTATATACGGTCAAAGAAAAAATTACTTCGAATTGAAGAAAGTTTTGTTGATTCAAAAACATTTTCTTTAATTTAAACAAATCTATTTTTTTGGATCGAAGAAAATTTTTCTGAATTAACGAAACTTTCTTTAATTCAAAGAAATTTTTAATTGATTCAAAGAAACTGTTTTCTCAGTATGAGTAGAGTTATCTTAATATTGCAAAAAATGTACTTAATTTCGTGAAATTTTGTCTTATTATTAATTGAGCTGAAGTTTGTGACGTCTCGTGTGACGAATTTTTTTTTTCTTTCTCCGTCGTATGACCAACAAGACAGTCAAAAATTTGCAGAATAGTAATTTTTGACAAAAATACATGTTTTAATGCGAAAAATAAATTTTTGAAGTTTGACAAAAGCAAACAATTTCTGGACAAACTCGTTAAATTATCTCGGAAACTAAGAACGTGGCATAAAAAAAATTTGGTTTTTGATTGCAGATACATTGTGCTACTTTAAAAAATATAAATTTAAATTTGAGTTTGCGGAGCGAAACCAAAATTAGGAAAGTTTGACCCGGCGAAGCCATTCCTGGACAAACTCGTTAAATTATCACGGAAACTAAGAACGTGGCATAAAAAAAGACTATGGTTTTTGATTGCATATACAATGTGCTACATTAAAAAAAATATACATTTAAATTTGAGTTTGCGGAGCGAAACCAAAATTACGAAAGTTTGACCCGGGGAAGCCATTCATGGACAAACTCGTTAAATTATCTCGGAAACTAAGAACGTGGCATAAAAAAAGACTCTGGTATTTGATTGCAGATATATTGTGCTACTCTAAAAAAATATAAATTTAAATTTGAGATTGCGGAGCGAAACCAAAATTACGAAAGTATGACCCGGGAAGCCATTTCTGGACAAACTTGATAAATTATCTCGGAAACTAAGAACGTGGCATAAAAAAAGACTTTGGTTTTTGATTGCATATACTTCTTGCTACATTAAAAAAAATATAAATTTAAATTTGAGTTTGCGGAGCGAAACCAAAATTACGAAAGTATGACCCGGGAAGCCATTTCTGGACAAACTTGATAAATTATCTCGGAAACTAAGAACGTGGCATAAAAAAAGACTTTGGTTTTTGATTGCAGATACATTGTGCTACTTTAAAAAAAATATAAATTTAAATTTGAGTTTGCGGAGCGAAACCAAAATTAGGAAAGTTTGACCCGGCGAAGCCATTTCTGGACAAACTCGTTAAATTATCTCGGAAACTAAGAACGTGGCATAAAAAAAGACTCTGGTTTTTGATTGCAGATATATTGTGCTACTTTAAAAAAAATATAAATTTAAATTTGAGTTTGCGGAGCGAAACCAAAATTACGAAAGTATGACCCGGGAAGCCATTTCTGGACAAACTCGTTAAATTATCTCGGAAACTAAGAACGTGGCATAAAAAAAGACTTTGGTTTTTGATTGCAGATACATTGTGCTACTTTAAAAAAAATATAAATTTAAATTATATATAATTTAACGAGTTTGTCCAGAAATGGCTTCGCCGGGTCAAACTTTCCTAATTTTGGTTTCGCTCCGCAAACTCAAATTTAAATTTATATTTTTTTTAAAGTAGCACAATATATCTGCAATCAAAAACCAGAGTCTTTTTTTATGCCACGTTCTTAGTTTCCGAGATAATTTATCAAGTTTGTCCAGAAATGGCTTCCCGGGTCATACTTTCGTAATTTTGGTTTCGCTCCGCAAACTCAAATTTAAATTTATATTTTTTTTAATGTTGCACAATATATCTGCAATCAAAAACCAGAGTCTTTTTTTATGCCACGTTCTTAGTTTCCGAGATAATTTAACGAGTTTGTCCAGGAATGGCTTCCCCGGGTCATACTTTCGTAATTTTGGTTTCGCTCCGCAAACTCAAATTTAAATTTATATTTTTTTTAATGTAGCACAATATATCTGCAATCAAAAACCAGAGTCTTTTTTTATGCCACGTTCTTAGTTTCCGAGATAATTTATCAAGTTTGTCCAGAAATGGCTTCCCGGGTCATACTTTCGTAATTTTGGTTTCGCTCCGCAAACTCAAATTTAAATTTATATTTTTTTTAAAGTAGCACAATATATCTGCAATCAAAAACCAGAGTCTTTTTTTATGCCACGTTCTTAGTTTCCGAGATAATTTATCAAGTTTGTCCAGAAATGGCTTCCCGGGTCATACTTTCGTAATTTTGGTTTCGCTCCGCAAACTCAAATTTAAATTTATATTTTTTTTAATGTAGCACATTGTATATGCAATCAAAAACCAAAGTCTTTTTTTATGCCACGTTCTTAGTTTCCGAGATAATTTAACGAGTTTGTCCAGAAATGGCTTCGCCGGGTCAAACTTTCCTAATTTTGGTTTCGCTCCGCAAACTCAAATTTAAATTTATATTTTTTTTAAAGTAGCACAATATATCTGCAATCAAAAACCAGAGTCTTTTTTTATGCCACGTTCTTAGTTTCCGAGATAATTTATCGAGTTTGTCCAGAAATGGCTTCGCCGGGTCAAACTTTCCTAATTTTGGTTTCGCTCCGCAAACTCAAATTTAAATTTATATTTTTTTTAAAGTAGCACAATATATCTGCAATCAAAAACCAGAGTCTTTTTTTATGCCACGTTCTTAGTTTCCGAGATAATTTATCGAGTTTGTCCAGAAATGGCTTCGCCGGGTCAAACTTTCCTAATTTTGGTTTCGCTCCGCAAACTCAAATTTAAATTTATATTTTTTTTAAAGTAGCACAATATATCTGCAATCAAAAACCAGAGTCTTTTTTTATGCCACGTTCTTAGTTTCCGAGATAATTTATCGAGTTTGTCCAGGAATGGCTTCCCCGGGTCAAACTTTCGTAATTTTGGTTTCGCTCCGCAAACTCAAATTTAAATTTATATTTTTTTTAATGTAGCACAATATATCTGCAATCAAAAACCAGAGTCTTTTTTTATGCCACGTTCTTAGTTTCCGAAATAATTTATCAAGTTTGTCCAGAAATGGCTTCCCGGGTCATACTTTCGTAATTTTGGTTTCGCTCCGCAAACTCAAATTTAAATTTATATTTTTTTTAAAGTAGCACAATATATCTGCAATAAAAAACCAGAGTCTTTTTTTATGCCACGTTCTTAGTTTCCGAGATAATTTATCAAGTTTGTCCAGAAATGGCTTCCCGGGTCATACTTTCGTAATTTTGGTTTCGCTCCGCAAACTCAAATTTAAATTTATATTTTTTTTAATGTAGCACAATATATCTGCAATCAAAAACCAGAGTCTTTTTTTATGCCACGTTCTTAGTTTCCGAGATAATTTATCGAGTTTGTCCAGAAATGGCTTCGCCGGGTCAAACTTTCCTAATTTTGGTTTCGCTCCGCAAACTCAAATTTAAATTTATATTTTTTTTAAAGTAGCACAATATATCTGCAATAAAAAACCAGAGTCTTTTTTTATGCCACGTTCTTAGTTTCCGAGATAATTTGACGAGTTTGTCCAGGAATGGCTTCCCGGGTCATACTTTCGTAATTTTGGTTTCGCTCCGCAAACTCAAATTTAAATTTATATTTTTTTTAATGTAGCACATTGTATATGCAATCAAAAACCAAAGTCTTTTTTTATGCCACGTTCTTAGTTTCCGAGATAATTTAACGAGTTTGTCCAGGAATGGCTTCCCCGGGTCAAACTTTCGTAATTTTGGTTTCGCTCCGCAAACTCAAATTTAAATTTATATTTTTTTTAATGTAGCACAATATATCTGCAATCAAAAACCAGAGTCTTTTTTTATGCCACGTTCTTAGTTTCCGAGATAATTTATCAAGTTTGTCCAGAAATGGCTTCCCGGGTCATACTTTCGTAATTTTGGTTTCGCTCCGCAAACTCAAATTTAAATTTATATTTTTTTTAAAGTAGCACAATATATCTGCAATAAAAAACCAGAGTCTTTTTTTATGCCACGTTCTTAGTTTCCGAGATAATTTGACGAGTTTGTCCAGGAATGGCTTCCCGGGTCATACTTTCGTAATTTTGGTTTCGCTCCGCAAACTCAAATTTAAATTTATATTTTTTTTTAATGTAGCACATTGTATATGCAATCAAAAACCAAAGTCTTTTTTTATGCCACGTTCTTAGTTTCCGAGATAATTTGACGAGTTTGTCCAGGAATGGCTTCCCGGGTCATACTTTCGTAATTTTGGTTTCGCTCCGCAAACTCAAATTTAAATTTATATTTTTTTTAATGTAGCACATTGTATATGCAATCAAAAACCAAAGTCTTTTTTTATGCCACGTTCTTAGTTTCCGAGATAATTTAACGAGTTTGTCCAGAAATGACTTCCCCGGGTTAAACTTTCGTAATTTTGGTTTCGCTCCGCAAACTCAAATTTAAATTTATATTTTTTTTAATGTAGCACAATATATCTGCAATCAAAAACCAGAGTCTTTTTTTATGCCACGTTCTTAGTTTCCGAGATAATTTATCAAGTTTGTCCAGAAATGGCTTCGCCGGGTCAAACTTTCGTAATTTTGGTTTCGCTCCGCAAACTCAAATTTAAATTTATATTTTTTTTAATGTAGCACAATATATCTGCAATCAAAAACCAGAGTCTTTTTTTATGCCACGTTCTTAGTTTCCGAGATAATTTATCAAGTTTGTCCAGAAATGGCTTCCCGGGTCATACTTTCGTAATTTTGGTTTCGCTCCGCAAACTCAAATTTAAATTTATATTTTTTTTAATGTAGCAAGAAGTATGTGCAATCAAAAACCAAAGTCTTTTTTTATGCCACGTTCTTAGTTTCCGAGATAATTTATCAAGTTTGTCCAGAAATGGCTTCCCTGGTCATACTTTCGTAATTTTGGTTTCGCTCCGCAATCTCAAATCTAAATTTATATTTTTTTTAAAGTAGCACAATGTATCTGCAATCAAAAACCAGAGTCTTTTTTTATGCCACGTTCTTAGTTTCCGAGATAATTTAACGAGTTTGTCCAGAAATGACTTCCCCGGGTTAAACTTTCGTAATTTTGGTTTCGCTCCGCAAACTCAAATTTAAATTTATATTTTTTTTAATGTAGCAAGATGTATCTGCAATCAAAAACCAGAGTCTTTTTTTATGCCACGTTCTTAGTTTCCGAGATAATTTAAAGAGTTTGTCCAGAAATGGCTTCGCCGGGTCAAACTTTCCTAATTTTGGTTTCGCTCCGCAAACTCAAATTTAAATTTATATTTTTTTTAAAGTAGCACAATGTATCTGCAATCAAAAACCAAAGTCTTTTTTTATGCCACGTTCTTAGTTTCCGAGATAATTTAACGAGTTTGTCCAGAAATTGTTTGCTTTTGTCAAACTTCAAAAATTTTTTTTTCGCATTAAAACATGTATTTTTGTCAAAAATTACTATTCTGCAAGTTTTTGACTGTCTTGTTGGTCATACGACGGAGAAAGAAAAAAAAAATTCGTCACACGAGACGTCACAAACTTCAGCTCAATTTATTATTATGAAACTCAACTGAACTTTCATAAAATTCATCTTAAAACTACCAAACTGTAACAGTATTTTTATAAAATTTATTATAAAATTTTTTAAAAAAATCTGCCCGCTTGGCGGGCACATTCTCATCGCGCGCTTCGCGTGCAGCTCGCAAGTTTGAGCGCGCCTAGGGCGCGCAATTCGATCGTTGCGCTTCGCGCTCCGTTCTTTCTGGACCTCGCGCTTCGCGCTCGGTCTTGTGCTCTCCGCATACATTTCAGTTTATATCTTATAATTTGATACTGAAGCTCAAACTAATTTTATAATTATATTACAGATGATGTAAATTACACATTTTCTCGAAGTCACTCTATTTCTTTTTGAATTTAAGTTAAACAGGAAATTCAATTTACTTAAGGCTCTATCAGCCTTAAGGAACACATTCTCATCATGACACTCATGCTTCGCGCTCGATTTTCTGTATACATTTCAGTAACTGTTTAATAAATTACATGATTAAAATAATTTATTTATTTTATTCCAAATATCTCAAAAAGAAAAAAAAATCGTAGACTTTATTTAAGGAAACGATTTTGCAGAACAACGCTTATTTCGTATCTCACATATTTTGGAGAAAAAAATCGAATTTTGTTAATATTAAAAATCAAAACATAAAATATACTTCCTGTCCTGAAATGTCTTAATGAGAATTTGTAGACTTCATTCAGGCAAACAATTTTCCATCCAAGCGTTTTTTTTGTATCTCACATATTTTGTCTAAAAAATGGAATTTTCGAATTTTAATCGTATTTTTTGGAATTGAAACGAAAAATATATGTTTTATTAAAAACTGTATAAAGAAAAATTTGTAGATCTTTTTGAAACGAACAACTTTGTATTCTTACGTTTTTTTCGTATTTTACATATTATTGTTAAAAAATTGAATTTTGGATTTTCAATAGTTTTTTTTTTAATTAAAAAGAAAAATATGCATCTTATGAAAAAATGTTACAATTCAAATTTGTAGGTCTTTATATAAAAAATAATATTGTATCATAAAGTTTTTTCGTATCTCGTATAATTTAACTGGAAAATGGAATTTTGATATTGATTTTTTTCAAGTTTTAATATGCTGTAACATTTCTAATTTTGATTTAATCAAGAAATGTTATCAGGATAATTTGTAGAGATTTATGAGCACTATCAAAAACCAGTATTGAAATTTTTGATTTTTTCAAAAAGTTATTTTCAAAAACACAAAAGTAGTGCTCAATCCCTCAATTTTGATTGGATGTGGCTGGGTAACGAACTTCTCCTTACTTTTTCGGCTCCGATAAAGTGTACCAAAGCTCAATTCAATATGATGATTCTATCGAGAGTTATGCCGCACACGACCTACAGACAGACAGACAGACAGACAGACAGACAGACAGACGGACAGACAGACAGACACTTTCGTAAAAACCGTTTTTTCTGACTCAGGGGGTCTCAAAACGTAAAGATTTGATAAAAATTTCAAAAGTCATTTTTCACATAAAACCAATACCTTCTCATCCATGATGAGAATGTTAAAATAACAAAATTTTCAGTTACATGTAACTGCATAAACCTTCTGTTACCCAAAACGTAAAATTATTTCTGTTACAATACTTTGTAAATGAAAATTAAGAAATTGTTTATTAAATTTACTACAAAGTAACTGAATTTTCTGAAATTCTATCTTAATTTTACGAAACTGTAACTGAATAAAACTACAGTCACGTGTTTCGGGAAATTACGGTAGAAATTTATAACAGTGTACATTCTAAACGATCAATCACTTAAGATACTATTTCAACGTTCAAAATTTTGAAATTCTACAGTTTCAAAACAATCATCCAATAAAAATTGGGAATAGGTGACCAAACGAGAAAAGATGGTTGCTCACATCAGTGGTGGTTTGCAATTGCCTTCCACTGATCGCTCTGGTGTAACTACCCGAGTAAAGCTGATAATATGACAAGCCGACATTTTTTAGACTCTGGGACCAGACTATACTTTTCCGAAAGTTTTTGGTGCGCTGAATCCGAATCCTACCTTAGAATTGCTCCATCACGTCAAGTTTTCCAGAAATCCTAACCTAAAAGTGCAAAAAACATTGTTTTTTGCTATATTCGGGGTTAAATTACATCACGAATTAATTTTTTTCTAAAAACTCTTTGCGGCATTTGAAAGTACCACTTTTACCTTTCAAAACCATTTTTGAATTTTTCAGATATCTTTTTTTTTCTTGGAGATATCGTTCAATGAAGTTGAGTACTTTGCCGTTTTCGTGAATACAATCTTATACTGCCAGCTTGACGTCAAGCTGGCAGTACCGTAGACCAAATATTTTTGTATCTACTTTCATTTTTCACATGAATTAAGGGCTCATTTAGGGCTAATTAAGTACTCAAAAGCCAAATTTAGGGCTCTGCGTTTTTTAAAAATAATGCATGGTACTGCTGGCTTGACGTCAAGCTGGCAGTACCATAGACCAAATATTTTTGTATCCACTTTTAATTTTCTCAGGAATTAAGGGCTCATTTAGGGCTCTTGCATGGCCATAAAATGAATTTTTTTACAACAACCCCTAGTACTGAATGGACTATCCCCAAGAATAAGTACGCACCGAGTCCAAAATGAAGCACATTATAATTAAAGGCTATTTTCAGACTCTCCAATTCATCCAGAAATTATTTTCGAAAATCAACCTCTGACCTATAAAAACTACCCTAAAATCAAAATGAAACATTAAGTACAAAAAAAAGTATAGAGATGTTTGCAATATTACAAAGTTTGATATGAGATTTTATAAAGCCAGAAGAAAGTTTTCTATACATTTTTGACATACATTTTTTCTTTAAATTGTTTAGCCTTAAATTTTAATGTAAGTGCAGTTATTGAGCGTTAGAGGTTGTTGACTGGAAAATATTTCTGGTGCTTTTGTGAGAAAAACATATACATAACTGAAGTGTATGTACTTATTAGTTATTTATTTACTTCTCAGTTTGGTGTATAATTCTGTGAAAGGGTGGTTTTTGAGTAGTAAGGGTGGTGTATAAAAAAATTTTTAGGCACTTTGAAGGGCTTAAGAATATTCAAATCATTTTCTATACTCTTTTTGTACTTAATGTGTCACTTTGATTTTAGGGTAGTTTTTAAATGCTGGGGGATGATTTTTGAAAATTATTTTGGTATGAATTGGAGAGCCTGAAATAGTCCTTAATTCTGATTCGTTTAATTTTTCGACTTAGGGCATATTTATTCTTTGGGGTAGCCTATTCAGAGCTAGGGGTTGTTTTTGAAAATTTCGTTTTAGGGCTATGTAAGAGCCCTAAATGAGCCCTTAATTCCTGTGAAAGAAAAAAGTCGATACAACCAATATTTGGTCTATGGTAGTGCTGGCTTGACGTCAAGCTGGCAGTAGCATGCATTATTTAAAAAAAATGCAGAGCCCTACATTTGGCTTTTGGGTACTTAATTAGCCCTAAAAGAACCTCTAATTCATGTGAAAGAAAAAAGTCGATACAATCAATATTTGGTATATGGTACTGCTGGCTTGACGTCAAGCTGGCAGTACCATGCATTATTTAAAAAAATGCAGAGCACTAAATTTGGCTTTTGGGTACTAAATTAGCCCTAAATGAGACCTTAATTTTGGCATAGGGCATACATTGTTTGGACATGGTGGTACTTCCAGGTTTACGCACCTGAGGTTGGATCTGGATTTAGCAACCCAATAAACATGGAAACGTATTATTTCTTGTGCTTTCTGGATGAACTTTTTTTCGGTAAGGTTGTATTCACAAAAAAGGGCAAAGTACTCAACTTCATTGAACGATATCTCCAAGAAAAAAAGCATTATCTACATCTATCCTACATTATCGGAGGATCACTAGTCGCGTATCAGATAGGATACGTTGTCGACAGGTGTCCACGTAGACAATTTCAAACTCTTATATCGGAAATAAAATTCAAATTTAAAGAATTTAAAAAAAAAAGATATCTGAAAAATTCAAAAATGGTTTTCAAGGGTAAAAGTGGTACTTTCAGATGTCGCAACGAGTTTTTAGAAAAAAAATTAATTCGTGATGTAATTCAACCCCGAATATAGCAAAAAACAATGTTTTTTGCACTTTTAGGTTAGAATTTCTCAAAAACTTGACGTGATGGAACAATTCTGTGGTCAGAATTGGATTCAGCGCACTAAAAACCTTCGGAAAAGTATAGTCTGGCCCCAGGGTCTGGAGTTTCGTCAAATTTTGTCCGCCTGTGTAATGATTGAATGTAAGTTGTAAGGGGCGGAGAAAGCTAAGGTAGTCAGAGGGATGTAATGGAATATATGCAAGTTAATTTGTATTCCACTATTTAAAAGTTTATGACATATCTCAAATATTATTTATAACCTATCATCAATAATTTAAAAAATTATTGTTAACTTTTCCGTAATTAAGGTAAAAGCACCAATAGCCGGACGTCTAAGGAAATGTCATTCAATTTTTTGTATTAATCGTTCTAAATGTGATGCGGAATCAAGAATTGCCGCGATTATTTTGATGTATGTGTCCTCCCTACTATAACAAAAAGTCCAGAGTTGTGTTAAATCTGAATAATCCATTTTAATAATTCTTTTCATTAAATAATGCTCTGGAGCCAATTGTCGGACGGGTGAAGTGAATTGATCCAATAGCCGGACAGCGCTGCACCAATACTCGGACAAGAGAATATTATAATTTGATTGATATGGATTTGATATTTTTTAAGCATAATAAACACTGGGAACTATTTACGGAAACATTTTTTAGGTCTGCGCTTATAAAAAAAAGTATTGAAAAGATTTTACAAATAGAATATATTATATTTAGAGCTTGCAGCACTAAATGTCAATCGTTTTTGCCTTATATCCTCAATCGCATTAATAATATCCGCTTTGGTATAAAGCTTTTTAATCTTTTTTTCTGATACTTTTTCCATGATCTATAATAAAGACACCAAATACATAAAACCCAGAAAATACATATGTTAAAATAAAAATACTTTCTCAAAATATCAGATTTTCAGCAAATCCACAATTCAAACATTATTTCTTTAAAAAATTATTCATTATCAATCATACTTTATCATTATTATTGAAAATTATCATTCAAAAAGATCAAAAAGTGGGGAAATTTCACTCTGAAATCCATATTTTCATTGTTCTTAATGTAAAATCAACAAGAAAATAAACGTCAAATGTCAATTGAGGTTGGATTTCATATTTGACTAATTAAAATATGTTTAAAGTAATTTACCTAATATTTTATCAGATATCTTCTATGAATTGAAAACAATCAAATACTTACCACATTTCTCGAAAATATCAACAGCACTTTTTAAAATTCGCATTCGTTTTGGTAATAACCTTTTCGTCCGGTGGCTAGAGCGAAAACAAAATAAGTGCAATGTAACTCCGGACACGCGTTTGGTTATTAGGCAAAACGAATATTCATTGACCTAATAACCGGATTTAGAATATTTAATTAAAGTAAAATTTTTTTTAATTTTGAAAAATATTATGATGTAGATAAAGCATTTGACTTCAGTGTAACACGTATTAAAATGAAAAATGAGGGTAAATGTAAATGTTATTTGCTTGACAAAGACAACGTGTCAGTTAGTTTATAGAGCAGATTTCGCTACATTTCGACCAGCCTTGTGCTTCAGTAGAGAAATTTTTTTTTCTTGGCCAAGTTTTAATTTCTAATTCAACAAATTTTTCACTTTTTTAAAGTGTACGTTTCGAGGTTTGTATACGGTACACCAAAATAGCGATAAGTGATTCGTAAATCTCTAATTTTGAGAAAAATTCATGGCTCTGTCCGGCTATTGGGTACCGTCCGGCTATTGGTTCTTTTACCTTACTTTATATCCCCGTTTTCTTCAACTTCAAGTTGTGCTAAATAAGAACGTAGTATAGCGGCATTTTTTACTCCCCGAAGGAGTAGGTTCAACTGATTCTTATTTTCAGTCTAGGATCGAAGCATGAAAGTAAATTATAAATAAATACTAAAATAATACAGAATGGAGTCAAGACCATCATCGAAGTTGAATATTACTCAAAGAATGACGTCTATCTATCGAAGACATTCGAGCGCCTCGTTGGTTCCGGGATATATTATCTCACATTACATCCTTGTACGATAGCATTCTATCAGAATGTGTACTACCTAAGGTCACATGATAATTATAGGGTTATAGATAAGCATTGATAGGATCCTGAAATTAATGATATATTTTCTGGTTGTGCCGCAGAACTATTTGACTGGCTAGAGGGCGGAATTAGAATAAAATTATTCGTCCGGCTACTAAAGTAAATCCAGTGTCCGCATAAATAACTATGGAAATATTTGTCCAGCTACTATTATAATAGGTAAATCACAATAAATATAACAAAAAATGGGAACAGTCATCCAGGAAATCATAACAGACTTTAAAAAAAAATATAATGAACGATGGGAAGAATCATTTAAGAAATCATAAGACTTTAAAAAATAAAATACATGATGGGAAAACTTTTCCATAAAATCATAACATACTTTTCTTTTAATATAATAAAATAGGAAAAATTATTCATTATTAATTTCAACATTATTGCAAAATCCCAGTTTTATAAATTCCTGGTCTATTCTTCATTCAACGATGTGTATCCTTTCTATCTCTGAAGAAATCTAAAACTCGACTTATCTTTTTTAATCCTTACTTTTTTGTCCAAGTGTATCCTTCGCCTATGCAATTCAATCATACTTATGTTTGTTCATTTATATTTTTCTTTAATCTGATATTACACATATCCTTCTAAATCCCAGCTTTTTATCCAAGTTTAACATCATTTTAATCACGTGTATCCATTTCTATTCTAGAGAAAATCTAAAATTCGACTTATCTTTTTCATTTGGAAATTATTTAACTTGTAGAAGATGGAGTTATGCAGTGAAAAAAGATGTTCTTGTGGGTTTAGAAAAAAAATGAAAATACTGCTACTATAAGAAGAAGAGTTGTTGTGTTTCTCCTGATTTTCAAATGGATATTTTCTTCGATGACAAAGCCATTCCATTCTCTAAATACATTAAGGGGGTCGTTTACCTTCGCGCCAAAATTTCGAGCCTATTTTCAACGATGGTTTGCGAAAAAATTACACATGATATTGAGGAACTGTTTTCCGTAGTTTATTAGCACACTCTTAGACTTAAAAAAAATTATGTTGAAACAATTGTTTTTTCAAAATTGCGACCTTGGAGCGTTCTTGTCTACGCCTCCGCAAAAACGTCACAGTCGATTTTGTGGCGCAATTTTGCTATTCCGGTTTCTTGAAACAAAAAAACGGAAAAATGTCTTTAATTGTTATCATGTTGGCTACGTTCGGACACAAGCTTTTTGAAAAATATACAAGTCTTCCGAACTGGAAGACGTTTTAAAAAAAAAATTGTTTTCGACCGTTTTTTCGAGCTGAAAGGGCTGTAAAGGTTAAATAAAAAACTTTTCCAAAAAGCTCGTGTCCTGACCTAGTGATATGTCTGCTGAAAAATTAAAGACACATTTTTGTAGTAACGTCTAGATTCGAAACATGGAAAAAGAAAGAATCGATTTTTTGAAACCTGGAAGGTAGGCGACTCCCTAAATTTGAGAAGCATTGATCAATCTAATTAA
Source organism: Diplolepis rosae (assembly GCA_030998225.1). Taxonomy (NCBI): domain Eukaryota; kingdom Metazoa; phylum Arthropoda; class Insecta; order Hymenoptera; family Diplolepididae; genus Diplolepis; species Diplolepis rosae. Next base: position 23,151,451 of record JAPYXD010000723.1, on the reverse strand, counting down.
TTTTTGAAAACCGTAGATAAAATAGAACTTGACAAAACCACCGACATAAAAATGTAACTTGGATCTGCGGAATTTCATTTTCTATGTGTATTTATTTTTTAAACTATATTTTCTGCAGTTGAAAACATTGTCGATAAATTAACCCTTTGCGGACGAATGTTGCCGCCCAAGCGATATAACATTTCTATTCACCAGAATAAAATATTCTATTCTAAAATAATAATTATAAATGTTGTTTAATAAAGTCTAAAATTCTACTAAACAAAATATTTTTCAATTAACTTCATATACACAGTGCGAAAAATAAGTTTCGAGACTTGGACCATATTTGAGTAACTAGTAGCGCCATATATGTGTTCAGACTAGCGTTTGAAAGCTGTAACATTACTCTTTCCGGTAATACTAGATTCGCTTCAATCGGTTGATAAATAGCAAAGTTATGACAGTTCTCCCAAAACAACTTTTTTGTCCATGTTGAAATACCAACATGAAACAAAGAGCTTATTAAATTTGACGCAAAACTTGGTAAAAATGCATCAGAAACGACGATGATTGTTTGAGTAGAGCAAATGTTTTTCTGTGGCATAACCGTTTTTTGAAAGACAGAGAGAGGTCAGAAGATGATAACCTTGAAGAAAGGACAATTTCAGCAATGTTCATTATATTCTTCTATAGCAAAGGATTCATCCACAGGGAATTCGTTCCAGCAACTGGCCAAAAAATTTCTGGCGCACACCTCACTCATTGTTCGTCAATTTGTGGCTTGGAATCAAGTCTGTGTATTGAATCAGGGCAGGTCGACCTCTAATGTATTGGGTGTCCCCGTAGAATAGTTCATGTGCGGTGGTGTACGTGGCGCTAGTTGTCGGAAGCGGGCGGAGTGCGGCAAAGGGAACGGCTTCGTATGAGTTCCGCCATTGTTGTATATATGTATCAACAATTCGTACGCGATCGCGCTTTATAATCATTTAAAATGAATTCGAAGTACGAAATTCAGTGTGCTGTGAGTGGGTGTACCTCCAAAAGGGGTCGGAAGAACAATGTGTCAATTCATCGGTTTCCGAAGAAAGAAAATGCCGGACAACGATGGATAGAAGCATGCTCAAATCCCTACTTGTCGAGGTTAGGATACCTCGAAGTACTAGAAAGACAATTTTTTATTTGTCATCGACATTTTTCCGACGTTAAATTTACCGTCGTGTAGTTTGCACACGTAAGTAACAATATTTTTAATTTCATACGATATTGTATATAATTTCAAACTTTTCGACTCTGATCAGAGTCCTCATTAGTGATCTTTATTTCTAAAATTTTAAGTGCAATAAATAAAATATTACATATATGAGCCCTGTTTCGAAGTAAACTTTGAAAATGTGAAAAAATGTAAAAATCGTAAGAAAATTTACATAAAATAGTACAAGAAACTTCGATGAAGTATCTAAAACTTCCTTAGGAATGACAATAAAATTCTAGCACGTAATTTTGAGATACCAAACTAAAAAAGTAGTATATACACTACCGGTCAAAATTATTTATTCACCTGCTGTGTTAGCTATTCTTAAAGTGTCTTAATTTTTATAATTATTTAAATTTTGCATCTAGTGAGCCCAAGTTGAAGGCAAAATGATAATTTTATAAGAATATATTGCAAAAAACGTCAAATTTCGATCTTTTTGAATAAATATTAATAACACTGAAATTAATTAAGACCTTTAAACGTTTCTGGTCTCATTTTGAAGGTTACTCTTCATAGTATTTTGTTAACTTATCAAGATATTTTTAGAATTTTTCTTTTGGATTCTACCCTGGCGTCAAACATGGTACAAACATGTCGAAAATTTTCAAATGAAGACAGTAGTCTATAAATTTTATTAAAATATGATACACATTGATTTTTAAAAATTTCTTGTAAGTAGCTACACATTTTTAAAATTTTATGACCTTTTTGTATCATTTTTGACGCCGGGTAGAATCCAGGAAAAAAATCTGAAAATATCTTGATTAGTTAGCAAAATACTATGAAAACCTACCATTTAAATGAGACAAAAAACTTTTAAAAATCTTAATTAATTTCAGAGTTGTTAATATTTTTCAGAATGATTGAAATTTCAAGTTTTTTGAAATATTTTTTTATAAAATTAACATTTTGTTATTTTTTCTGATTTTTCTAAATCATTTCAGTCGATTATGTCGATCATTAGAAGAGTGTATCACTGTACGTGACAACGGAACTCTACTATATCGACCTTATCAACCTATGATTCAGAATTAATCCAACGTTATTTAAAACTAGATGGTATTTTCCAATATAAATTGAAGAAATTTTTCTGTGAAAAAAAAATTTCTTCAATTTTGTTATTTAGTTTATTTTATTATTTTTTATTATTTGTTATTTGCAAAATTTTATTAACATTTATTTTATGATAGGGAAAAAAATTTCAACTTATTATTATAAAAATTAAGACACTTTAGGAATAGCTGAAACAACAAGTGAACAAATAATTTCGACAGGCAGTGTACTTCTGTCTAAATGTTACTGAAGATATAGATGCAAGTACATATATAGTATAAAATTACAAAGGATTATTTATGTAAAAATAGCTGAGAATTGCCAATACAAATTCCACAATGTCAGAAATTCCCACCACAATTTCGCGAAACATGTGACTGGAATTTTATTTTATAAAATTTATTTTTATTTATTTTATAAAATACCTACGAAATAAATTTCAAATATTCATATAAATTAAATGCCTTTAATCTATATTCCAGAAAAAAGAATCAGAAGATATCCCAGAAGCAGGAAGCAGCAAGGATGTACTTGGAGAAGACTTTCACACAACACCGAAGAGAGCTATCTCGACCCCACAAAGTGTTCGATTATCTTGTAGTACAAAAATCAACGCAAAATGTGCTAAGCAACTATATTTTCTGAAAATAAAAATACAAATTACAGATATTTTTGATTTTTATTTATGACGAGAAAACCATGATTTAAGGCAAAATTGTGTAAATGTAATTAAAGAGTGAGTTGATATCAACATAACTTCTCACTCTTGAATTAAATTTTCACAATTTTGCGCTATATCTTCAATTTCCTTTTAATTTTATTTGAATATATTCTTTGTAACACATTTAAAGAACCCACGTATGCATGTATATGCACTAACACGTGCACATATAATGGTAGTTCATGCGCAGTGCTGTACGCGGCGCTACTTGCTAACGGTCCACCACCTTTCCATTAGGTTTGCACGGCCTGGGTATGACTTAAGCCATGGGAGTAAAACCCGCTATGGAAGGGGAGAAACACGTCCATGCAAATGTGGGGGAATCACGCAGCCAATTAAAAATCACCCAGAAAACCATGAGAGTGAAGCCCGCTTTGGGAGGGGAGAAACACGCCCATGTAAATGTCGGGGAATCACGCAGCCAATTAAAAATCCCCCAGAAAACAGTTGATCTCGCGGTTCAGAAGAGTCATAGCAGCTTGTGAAATGACATTTAGTCTAAAGCCAAGGAAATTAATGCTAAATACTCCAATGAGGCACCAGAGGTGATCAAGTTATGAAATTACAAGACCAAATTTACTGCTTAATACATAGTAATACAAAGTTTTGCAATTTCAGCACCTAATCGCTTCAGATGTATAAAAATTTCATTTTAGAATGTATTCTGGCAAAGGGGTCAGGAGGGCAGCGGGAGCACTGAAAGGCTCCATGCAAAAGTGGGGGATCGCATGCATTTACCGCCATGTTTGTTTCCAGTACTTTACCATTGGGTTTCACCCCCATGACTACACCTACCGACAGTTCTTGTATACCTGTTCCTACCGAGCTCGGTCAAATTGACCGTCAATAAAAAAAAGTTATCGATTTTATTATTCAATTTTCTTGGAAAAGAGAAAACAAAACTAGAAGTAAAGAGTGAAGAAAATATTATATGCATATTTTAAGAAAAGTTATATAGTTTAATAACGGTATTATAACGTTTAAATATGTGTAAATTTTACAAAAGTTTGAAAACGGTCAATTTGACCGGTACTGGTAGGTTTAGTATTAATGCCCGAGCAAAGCGAGGGTAACAACCACACAAGTAAAATGAAAGTTTTTCTCGTGTCGCACACGATTTTTTTCTACGAGGGAGTCAAAAAATGGATTTGTTTTCCCTGCACAGGGCAATAAAATACACTTTAAGACCCGCTAGTAGAAAAAATTCTCTTCTAGAAAACGATCGACTAATTATAATTTAAACATATTTTGACACAATGTATATTTTTGTTTTGATTGATGAAAACACTTGAAAATCAATGTTTATAGTTTGGTAAACTAAAATATGCAAAGTATGGAGAAAACGTCAGAAGGCGAAATTTTTCGCCCAAATAAATTCTATATATTTGCATTTACTATAGATTCATTTACTTACCAAAACATAGAACTTCTGAGCCTTATCACAATAAAGCCCGTTCAATGGCTTAACGCGCTACACAACGATACAATGTCGGGGAATCACTAGCGGACCTGGTTTAGTGAACGGTCAGCGAATACACTAACCATTTACTGACCTTGCAATGTTACGAATAAGAACGGTAAAAAAAACATTCAAATTATTGCAATTATGATTCTGCGACCTAATTTGAAGTAGAAGGTTTAGGAATAAATACAATAATTTTATTTTTCAGCGATAAAAACTAGAAAAACATCGTATATGCCTGTCATTGAAGATAGTGCAGTGGTTCACAATTGGCGGAACGTCTCAACCGTTAGGATTGGCCGTTGATAGAAGCGAGATAAAAAGTAGTTGTGTCTTATTCCTACCAAAGATATTATAAACCTAGATGCGGCCAATTATAGTTTGGTAGACTTAAATGCAGACGTCGCTTTCGGCGTGTTTTTACCGGTCCCCTCTTGCCTCTCACCTCACCGTAGGTTCCAGTCAAATTAGTTCCTCGAAAGCATTACAGAGGCGCTAAATGTATCTCCCTCCAATCCCCTCCGCCCGCTGAGATACCAAAAAACAGTAAGCGCGCTTTAAAAATTTTAATTTTAATTATATATGTTGAAGAAAATTAAAAATTGGTAAACAAAGCAAGGAAAAGCGACGTGTAAAGTGTTTCAATGTTACTTTATGTGTATTTTATTTTGCTTTATAGTATCATTTTGATATTGAAATAGGTTACAGTGAACATGCATTGCTAAATTAACTTGCTGTCAGTGAAAGATAAGTACATGAATGAAAAACCAATATTTAATTATTATAATTTGAACATGTATGCAATAGAAAGAGAATTAGTTTCTTATTTTTAAAAAGTTTAGTTTTTTATTTTCATATTTTCGTATTTTTAATTCTTTTTTTTACATTCTCATCATGGATGAGAAGGTATTGGTTTTATGTGAAAAATGACTTTCAAAATTTTCATCAAATCTTTACGTTTTGAGACCCCCTGAGTCAGAAAAAACGGTTTTTACGAAAGTGTCTGTCTGCCTGTAGTAGTAGTAGGTCGTATACTCGATAACTCTCGATAGTATTATCGGATTGAATTGAGCTTTGACATATTTTATCAGAGCCGTAAAAGTTGGGACAAGTTCGTTAACCAGCCATAACCGACCAAAATTGTGAAAATTAAACTAAAATTAGAAACGTTATAACACAATATTATTTACTACATAAAGAGCTACAAATTTAAATTGTAACATTTTTCCATAAGATGCATATTTTTCTTTTTAATTTAAAAAAAAAAACTATTGAAAATCCAAAATTCAATTTTTTAACAATAATATGTGAAATACGAAAAAAACGTAAGAATACAAAATTGTTCGTTTCAAAAAGATCTACAAATTTTTCTTTATACAGTTTTTAATAAAACATATATTTTTCGTTTCAATTCCAAAAAATACGATTAAAATTCGAAAATTCCATTTTTTAGACAAAATATGTGAGATACAAAAAAAACGCTTGGATGGAAAATTGTTTGCCTGAATGAAGTCTACAAATTCTCATTAAGACATTTCAGGACAGGAAGTATATTTTATGTTTTGATTTTTAATATTAACAAAATTCGATTTTTTTCTCCAAAATATGTGAGATACGAAATAAGCGTTGTTCTGCAAAATCGTTTCCTTAAATAAAGTCTACGATTTTTTTTTCTTTTTGAGATATTTGGAATAAAATAAATAAATTATTTTAATCATGTAATTTATTAAACAGTTACTGAAATGTATACAGAAAATCGAGCGCGAAGCATGAGTGTCATGATGAGAATGTGTTCCTTAAGGCCGATAGAGTCTTAAGTAAATTGAATTTCCTGTTTCACTTAAATTCAAAAAGAAATTGAGTGACTTTGAGAAAATGTGTAATTCATATCATCTGTAATATTAATATAAAATTGGTTTGAGCTTCAGTATCAAATTATAAGAAATAAATTTAAATCTATGCGAAGAGCACAAGACCGAGCGCGAAGCACGACGATCAAATCGCGCGCCCCAGGCGCACTCAAACTTGCGCGCGAAGCGCGCGACGAGAGTGTGCCCGCAAAGCGGGCAGATTTTTTTCATTATAAACAACTTCTAGTTTCCAGGATTTTTATTCTTTTCAAATATTATTCAAATTAATAATTACAATTATAAAAATAAAATTTTAAATTAATTAGTTAATTGAAAATTTAGACTTAAGAGCATGTGATACTTTGCCATAAGAGCAATTTAGTTTACACAGTTGTTCTTCCACAATTTTTAATTTTTCAAAAAAATAATAGTGCACAGACGTCAGTGTTAATTTTCTTTACCTCTCGCCACTATTATTTTTTTGAAAAATTCAAAATTGTGGAAAAACAACTGTGTAAACTAAATTGCTTTCAAGGTAAAGTATCACATACCCTTAAATCAATATCTTACCAGTTCAAATTTTGAAGTCTTCTCCTTTTTTTAAGCTCAATGTTTACAGAAAATTTTTTTGAAAATTTAAAGAAGAAAGTTGTCCGAAGCTCAATAATTTGTAATTTCTGAAATATTTGTTTGACTCACACTAGTCAGAATGTTTTAAAATCTCATTGTAATTTATGGCTAGTTCTTGTATTTTCTTATTAAAAAAGTGATAATTCCACACTTTTCTGAAAAAAAAAAAATCAATGTTTTTCAAAAAAAACTCAAATGAATTGATTCATAAACATTTATAATAAGATGTATAAATAAATAAATTGCATTTAATGAAATATTTCAAATGACACAATTACTTTTTGTGCCCTCGTTTGAGGATATTGTTAGAATTTCCTTTTCTCACAATTTTACTGGGAATTCTTATATAAATCAGGATCACCTCCGGTAAGTATACGCTTTATTTCACTATCTAAATCAAAATAAGTGCACTCAGAAAAACGATTTGATTAAATCAAAGAAAATTATTTGATTGAAAGACTTTCTTTGATTTAAAGAAATGATTTGTTTAAATGAAATAAAATTTGTTTAATTCAAACAAAATGTCTTTAAACGAAATAAATATTTGTTTGAATCAAATTAATTTTTCTTCAAAACAAAGAAATTAATTCAATGATATATGGTCAAAGATATAAATTGTTTGATTGAAGGCAGAAATTTATTTGATTCGAACAAATATTTATTTGGTCCAAAGATGTTTTGTTTGAATCAAAAAAATTTTGTCTCAATAAGGTAGTTTTCATCATCGAAAAGTAAACCTCAGGCAAAAATTGATAATTTTGCCTTTAAGAATAGCAATATTATTATTGAAGGGCTATTTTGAAAGAGAAAAAATTATTTTCCATAAAAAAAATTTAAAACACAGAAAAATAATTTTATTAATAAATTTTATTTTGGACCAAACTTTTTTTCTTATCGCTTCTTATCAAATTTTACAAAATTATGCGATTCTAATAAATCATGAATCATTTTTTCAGAGAAAAGATTTCCCACAACTTCACCGTTTCTGATTTTTAAATATAAATTCTTTAATGGCTGAAACCAATAAAAAAACATTTTCCAAAACGAAATTTTTATAAACAAATTGCTGAATTTGATAATAATTTATTCATTTTCGAAAATTGGAAACGGTTAAGTTGTGGGAAATCTTTTCTCTGAAAAAGTGATTCATGATTTATTAGAATCGCATAATTTTTTGAAATTTGGTAAGAAGCGATAAGAAAAAAAGTTGGGGCAAAAATAAAATTTATTAATAAAATTATTTTTCTGTATTTCAAATTTTTTTCATGGAAATTAATCTTTTCGCTTCCAAAATAGCCCTTTAATAATAATATTGTTATTCTTTCAAGCAAATAATTTTCTTTGATTTAATCAATTTTTTTTTCTGAGTGCACTTATTTTGATTTAGAGAGTGAAATAAAGCGTACTTACCGAAGGTGATCCTGATTTATATAAGAATTCCCAGTAAAATTGTGAGAAAAGGAAATTCTAACAATATCCTCAAAAGAGGGCACAAAGAATAATTGTTTCATTTGAAATATTTCATTAAATGCAATTTGAAATGATTTCCATGAATAAATTTCCTAGTTTTCTAAAGTCCGAGGACTATTTGAATTTTTTCGATATATAACTAAAATTACTTTAAATTATATAGATTTATTTTAAAAACGCTTGGAAATCGAGGATATTTTACAATTGGAATTGTTTGCAATGAAAATTTTTGTAAAGAGGAACTACTATAATTATTTGCGTAGATCTTTTTATTTAAATATTCCCAACTTATTCAATTTAAAATTGGAAATATTATTATTAAGCAATTTTCAATTATGATTTTCTTGTAAGCTTTTAATTAATCACTTGTAAAAAGCACTTATAGCCTTAAAAAAGCCTTTGAAAATTAAAAAAATGTTGAGTTCAAACGATTTTAAAACTCTTTCATTTTTAGATCATTGTATCATTAATTCATCTGATTTACATTGTACTTTTGTAAAATTTCAATAACTGTAATTTAATTTTCATTTGCAAGACTGTAAGAGTATTGGATTTAAATTCTAAACTCAAACTTTCAATTTCTCATTTCGACCAAAAGTATTCACAGTAACAATTTTTCCCTTCATAGATGTACTTTATTAGCATAAGGTATAGGTAAGAATGAATATTAAATAGTTATTTCCTGTAAGTAATTATTTATTTAGTTATTTCATAAATTTCGGGTCGGCTGCAAAGTTTTTCCTACGTAAGCAAACTTGAAGCTAGGTTTCCACATTTTATCTTTAAAGGAGTGTTTTTATATTCTCGTAAAATAGAATTACAATAAAAGTAATTATGACAGAATTTATTAATTAAAAATGATTATTATTTTTAAAATTTACATAAAAATGCAATTAATTAACGTTCTGAATTTATAATATTCAAAATCAATTGAGTGAAATCAAAGAAAGTTAAAAAATAAAACTACTTGAATACAAGAGGTTATGAACCTAACCTCAAATTCTGCATTTCAATTCTACAAACAAATAGTATCGAATAAATAGTCCTTGCAGATCACACACTCGAAAGAATTATTTAACATTTCCTGAAATTCATAAATTTTATGTCACGTCATCAACATTATTTAAGACTTTTTACAAAATTTGTCAGCTGTCAAATTTTATAAATAGAAGTCGCCGGGCGAGCAGACGACGAGATGCATGAGATATCGAATGGAAGAAATCGCAGAAACTCAGAAAGTTAGGGAACGCTTGCTTTTACTTTATTTCGTATATGCTATATATAGACGAAATAAGGAGAGAGCCGAAGTCTCCCGAAGATTTTCGAGCATCTCCGTGTTTTCGAATTCAGAAGACACTGCGAGAAACACGCGTCGCCATGGAAACGGCTGAAAGTTGTGAAGAGGGCAGCACCTCGATACCCAAGAAAGAGTGATGTTCTATATATATCGTTCTCCCACTCCGAGGCCACTCGCCGCATCTAGGTTTATAATATCAGAGATGAGGGGGGAGATTACTCAACACGTGCATTCGATTTCGAGTGATTTTCCACAGCGCATTCTATGGAACTCTGCTTTTGCGAACTAAAATGAAAGGTCGATGCTGCTACTTGAGCGGTAAAACAGGGCTGCAGTTAAACAATCTGCTAATGTCGATAGAGTAGATCAGAGAAGGTAACTCTAATATAATAAAAAGCTAAATAAAAAATCGATGTAGAAATTTTGAAAACTTTAAAAGATATATTCATTTATCTTAATTTTGAAAACGGAACAAATGCCTAATCTAAAATCTTTTTTGTATAATAATCTATGCTTTCTTCATATACCAAAATTTGGAATTAAAAAAGTGATTTTCCAAAACAGAAACTTAGTGGAATTTTTTATTTCTCGATACACTTTTCGATACCCTTCCTTGGTCTCGTTTTCCAAAAAAATTTACGTGAAACTTCGACAAAAATTAGTGAAAGTTTTCCCTAGATTTTACATGAGCCCGAATGGGGAATATGAAAAATTTGAAAATTTAAAAATACATAACATAGACAGAAGTGTTTAACATCCATAGGAAATATATGTTGAGAAATTTTCACAAAATGTAAATGAGATTATTCATTTTTAAAAAACCAAACACGTATTTTATCAGTGCAAGCATTGTTTGAATTTTTGAAATTTGCTTCTTAGAAATTCTGCCCCAAGAAGAATGCAAGGAAAAATGTCAACAACATTCGTTGTAAGTTAAAAAATTTAATAAAAATTTATGTTCAATATGAGACCGAGGATATTGAAAAATGTTCAATTTCATTAGAGATATTAATAATAGTAAACTAAAATCAATTCTGTTATTAAAAAAAAATGTGTTTAAGTTCATTTCGTAAATATTATGTGTGTTTTAACGAATTTCAAACAACACCCGTCCTCATACTAGCAAATTGTAATTTAAAAATTAAAAATTATTCTTACTATACAGATAAAACTTACCCTGAATATCTAAATTCTTTATATTAATAAAATTTTGGAATAAAATAAAAATAATAAAATATAAATTCACGACGTACAATAATGCGATGCTTGGTGGAGGGAAACGGAAGGGTTTAAAATGATTAACTCATTGAATCAAAGGATGGAAACAAAAGTAATATTTATTAAATAATTTTGATTCACCTAACAGACTCCCGCATTTGCCTGTGCTTCTGCATTACAAAATCTCTATAAGTACCTCACACTGCTTCAGCACAATCCGGCAGGGAAAAACCACGTTGTGGAAAAACCTCCGGAAGGAGTCTAACATAACAAATATCAAAAACTAAGACAAATTAAATGAAATAAGATAATAAAATATAAAATAAATCAAAATATCGAACAGCATACTTAAAATTCCTTAAATGTTAACTAAGAATTTCGTAATTAAAAAAAAATTGGTAACAAATTCGACTACGATTTTACATAGATTAGATAACCTACACATATTTCTACTTAGAAAATCAAAACCACATCTTTCCCCCTCGCATAAAATTAAAAAAAGACTTATTTTTCAACAGAAAATAGTTTTGCCGAATTTCAAGTTTTACATTCACTCTGTCATTTATACCAAATTTCTAATTGGAATACTTTAGTCTAAAAATAAAGTTAAATTAAGCAAATAAATTTGAAAATTTAAGAATTCCAAGGTATAAAATTTCAAATAAAAGCAAAAATAACTTTTTACAATACTATTCAAACTTTTACTATTTTGATAAATAAACGCAAGATATTTTTTACACTTTTTAAAATAAATTTCTTGATTCCTTTCATCCTGAAGTTGCATAAGTTACATAGGATCTAGCCAGACAGCTCTGAAAAAAATTTGACTAATTAACGTCCATTCCTATCAATATTTCTATTTTTAACGCATACATAGCTCTTACCTATGAAAAAAGTAGCATCTCTCTCGCAGTAGTTAAAGTGCGAAGCTTGGGGAAACCTACAATTAGAGTAATGACAGAATTATTTGCAGAATATTAATTTTTACTACACTAACTCAAATTCTAAATATGACTGAAATACCTGACAATACCGGAACACCAATGATATTTGACCGAAACACCCTCCTTCAATGAATTTTTCTCTCCTCTTTCTGCTTTTATTTATGAAACCGAAATGTAGTAAACCTTCAATCAAATGAATTTAAAAAAATTAAATATCGAATATTATTTTTAATGGTACTGAAATTGAATATAGAAGACGGCATTAAAATTCAACTACCTACCAGTATAATCGGAATATAAATTTTTCACAAGTTACTCTCCTTTGTCTCCTAAATTCGTTTGAACAACAGTGATGACATCCTTTTGATCCTGCAAATAAAATTATATATTTTTCATTACTTTATTCACTGTGAGTAATTGCTCAATGTTGAATTTTACAAACTTATATATTAGATATATTTACCTCCATGATAAGTGATATATTCTTTCCCTTATAATCGAAAAAAATTCCAGATTTTTCCATCGTGGATATGGACATTAATAACCTCATCTGTTATCAATTATAAATTACCAATTAGCAACTTTACAAAAAATAATATTTGTAGTTGGGTTTTATGACGAATAATATTTTATTATCTAACCTTCTAATTTTAAATGAAGCCTCGATGAATAAAAAACCTTTTGCTATCAACATAGTTTATGACATCCAGAATTACCAATGACCTGAAAATAAAATTATTTATTGTTGATGATGATTATTTTTATTAAAGAACATTGCCTGATATTGAATGCAATATATACTATTTTATTTATAAATATCAAACATACCTCTATTAAACCAAAAATGCTTTATTTCCATTTTGAACTCCAACAAATTTCAATAATAGTGGGTGGGAACGTACATACTCTGTTATTACAAACAATAAATTAGAATTTTGTATTTATATGGAATAAAATATTATTTGACTTTACCAATGCCTTTTTGTGATTCAACCTGCGCTGTGCACAGACAGTTTGGAAGCTTGAACTGCACTTTGATAAATGATGTCTGAATTCTGAAAATTTAATAGAACTTATACTTCAGAAAACGTATAATTATCCTCAGATTGTTTAAAATGATTTGAAAATTTATTGTAAACTGAAGGTCCAGAACGAATAACTCGCTCAGCGCTCGAAAGTGCCAGAACTGTTCACCTGTGATCTCATATTCGCTTGAAATCTTAAAAGTCGCAAAATCAATTCTTTAAAAATATAGACATGTGCAGAATAACTAGATGGAATTTTTTTGTATCTCAAGTTTTTCTGTCGTATGATGACTGAAATTTAAAAACTAAAAAATTTAAAACCTGATATTCAATAAGTTTTAAAATGAAAACCATCGTGTGTTGAATAAAATTTCAAATCGATTGAAATTTGGCACACACACACTATGTACAGTCTATCTATGTACACAAATTTTAAAAAAATCTACAAATTCCCTTTTTTTAATAATATTTAATTGCAAATTGAGGGCGGTGGGTAGTCATGTTACTTTAGTTTCGCAGAAAAAAGTATCGAAGAAACATTAGTTAAAAAAACTTTCTTCGTGACATTTGTTGACTGTTATATAAGAAAGCTTCTTGGTAAGTTTCAAACCAATGCAATGAAAACTGGTGGAAAAATGGATTTTGGAACGTAGCTCTCGACGCCAGTAACGATAGCTCCATGAGTACTAAGCATCATCGAACCAACGTATTTTCACTGTTATCGTTTTCCACGGCTTTATTCTGCCTATGGAGCTATCGATACTGGCGTCGAGAGCTACGTTCCAAAATCCATATTTCCACCAGTTTTCATTGCATTGGTTTGAAACTTACCAAGAAGCTTTCTTATATAACAGTCAACAAATGTCTCGAAGAAAGTTTTTTTAACTCTAAAGTTTCTTCGATACTTTTTCGGCGAAACTAAAGTAACATGATACCCCACCACCCTCAATTTGCAATTAAATATTATTAAAAAAAGGGAATTTGTAGATTTTTTTTTAAATTTGTGTACATAGATAGACTGTACATAGTGTGTGTGCCAAATTTCAATCGATTTGAAATTTTATTCAACACACGATGGTTTTCATTTTAAAACTTATTGAATATCAGGTTTTAAATTTTTTAGTTTTTAAATTTCAGTCATCATACGACAAAAAAACTTGAGATACAAAAAAATTTCATCTAAGTTATTCTGCACATGTCTATATTTTTAAAGAATTGACTTTGCGACTTTTAAGATTTCAAGCGAATATGAGATCAGAGGTGAACAGTTCTGGCACGTTCGAGCGCTGAGCGAGTTATTCGTTCCGGATCCTCGATTGAAAAGGAACTCAAAGTATTTATAAAGTTGAAGTAAAAGTGTTATAGCGTAATTGAAGATCAGGATTTTTCTTTCTCATTACCAAATTCAGTTTACAGTACAATATATATATATGTGAAAATAAATTCTGCAAAATTAGGGTGTCTACTCAAATTGAGAAAAAAATGACTTGACAATTCCAGGTTTCCAGGTATCATCTCTACATTGTTTCAGGAATAGAAATCTATTCACAGTACTATGATTTTTCTGTTATAAAAGCAGTTCAACTTAGAAAACCTTATTAAATGTACATTTTTTGAGTTTGCAAGCACTTTACATTACAAAAAGAAAGATTTAGAAATGTGGAGGAATTACAGTAATTCAAACTTTCAAAGCTAGCGTTATTTGAAATATTTCAGATCAATATTTTGCTACTAATTTTTATAATTCATGAAAAAAAATGTAACACGATTTGAAATAATTCCTTAATAATTCAGGGTTCTACATATACGAATAGACACCCCGAAAGGATACATAAAGTTATTTTTACCTCAATTGTTCATAACAATGTTGACCTTTCTGCCCTTTTTTTTCATGTGAATGTTAGCTGCCTTTCGTTGTCCATTTCGTTCCCGAGTTTTAGCGTAGATTTTCACCCTCAGCATGAATCTGAGGGCATTCAGGCGATGTTCATTGCACGGACCGTCTGCCTTAAACCAGTCTGGGAAATGCTGTTTCGTATGAATTTTAGCTTCTTCTGTCAAATGGTCCAGCAAATTTTCAGAATTCCAGTACTTTTCCCAAGACGAATGAAATGATCGCAGTTGTTCATAAACAATATATGAAAATTGGTCCCTTGGTCTTGTCAGTTTCTCAACTTCTGGAGCATCTTCGTCCAAATTTTTATATTCCCTCAGTCGGATGTAGTACTCGTTATCCTTGCTCTCTTCCATCGGAGTCTTCATCATGTCTTCTCGACAAGATTCACACTGGTTTTTTAGGAAGCATCTAGAAGCGACGTAACCAGCAAAAAAAGTAACAGCATTGAGTTCGTAAAAGGAAATTTCCGGTACTGAATTACTGGATTCTTCCTTTTCCTTCGAGCTTGAATCTTCGGCTTCTTGAATTTCGACATTATTCGCATCTTCTGTTTCATTGAGGATCAAATCTTCATTTCTTTCAATCGCTTCTACAGCCGATTCTATTTCTTCGGTATCGTCATCTTCTTCAACTTTCTTAAGGTGATCCATGATAAGTTGATCGCAGTTCTGTCCGAATTGTTTCTCAACGCCGCTTGGAGAGTTTATCAATAAATGGAGATTTTTATCTCCTATTTGGACATTGGCTCCTGTACCACCTTCAATTTTTCCACTGGAGAGTATATGCCGTAAAGCTAAGCGAACCATCCTTCCTGTCGGATTGCTAACATGACCTCCTCTTTGGCGAAGTTTCGAGAATAAATGTTCCAAAGAGTCTTGATTACAAAGTCCAGCTGCCAATTCAAATCCTGGAAAATCTTTTTGAATATCATGATATGAACAAATAATTGCATTTACTGTTAGTGGTAGACCTTTTAGGCATGGCGCTTTACTTTTTGATTTTGGATTCGTAGTCCATGTTAAAGATCAATCCAGAAACTTTTGTAGAGTTTCTTCAATATGTGGATTTCTTGGTGACAATGGGCGTTTTGCAGGATTATGAAATATCAATCGGTATGCATTGGCTGCATCTATCACTTTGTCCAATTCTTCGGCGAAATTTGCAGTTCTTTCCCAAGTATCAGGTTTCCCATCCTCTCGATGAATTTTATTCTCCTTGTCCCCTGTATCTCTCCCAGCTAGCCGTATCGCCGCTGCAAATCTCTTGCTGAAGAAGTTCATAGCCCTTTCAACATTCATTACCTCCCAATTATTTGGAGCCATATGCACATCCGTTATATGTCCAAGTAAATTGCTAGTTGTACTCTTTTTGTCATAGAGCCATGCATTTACGAAATCTTGGTAATTGGCTATTATGTTTCCATCTCCATCGTACAAATACTGGTGTGTTCGTAGTTGTTTCAATAAATTTTTAATCAAATGTGGAAAATCAAAACTGCAAAAATACTTTCGTCCCTCATACTCAAAGAAAGGTTTCTCTATAGTTGCTCCAAATGTTTTCCAGATGCAGTGTTGATTTGTAGTTGCCTGATCACAAGTGAGGAATCTTACATCTGCCCCACACTCGGCTAGTTTCGAACGACAGCGTTTTACAAGATGTGCAATCACATCGCTGGTCACACTCTTGTCAATTAAAAAATATGATATCGGCTGAGAAAAAGGCTTTTTTGCATTTAAACTGTCCACAGAAAACAACTAAACGTTTGTTGCTGGGATGTTTTTTCGGCCCAATGGGCCCAAATCAACTAAGCCTTCAATAAGGTCGCAGTATTTGGAATATTCTTCACATTTTTTAATGCTGAAGTCGTCCCACTTTAAGCCACATATCCTTTCATCTGACGGCAATTGATCCAACTTTTCCTTGCATTTTTCATAAATAATTTCACTGAATCCTGGCTTTATATCATACTCAGCAATCCACCTTCGTACCGATGACTCAGAAGGAAGCCTGAATCCAGCTTTTCTCATATGTCTGTACGCTGATGCAGAATAAAAGTTTAATCTCTTTGCGAAATCTCTTTCGTCTTTATTATAACGTGCGTTGTTCTGGTGACGAAGTTGCATCGTTACAATTGCACGAGATACAGGATTAAGGCAATGATGCACATTCATAAACTCAGAAATACTGACTTTTCTTCGTTTTATTGCGGCCATGTCTCGTTTGTATTTTTCCTTTACAGCCTTCAATTGTTGCTGCAGGCTCTGAATTTTCCTCGCCATTTTCCTTCTAACTGACTCGTCATCCTTTCTCAGTTTTTTAAACTTGTTAGTCAAACCCTTTTTAATGTTTTCCACTCTCTCTTCAGCAGAGAGAGTACCTGTTCCCCTGAATGTCATAGCTTGAAGTACTGGGTAATGGAGGTTCGATTTTTGACCATTCCATTTGATCATTTTCTTCATCCAGGGTGATAAACTTATCCTTCTTGGCAGCTCCTGGATAAGTTTTTATCACTTTCGCTCTCTTTACAGGTATTTCATTTTCACTATCAGATGTTTCTGAAATAATTCCTGACGCATCTTTGCCAGTTCCGGTCTCTCTATTCGCTGTTTCATCTTCTTCTTTGTCGGTTTCCCCTTTCTCCTCTTCTATTATTTCCTGTATCTCTTCTTGTATCCTCTTCTCTATTTTCTGTTTTATTCTCTTCTTTGTTTCCTCTTGCATTCTCTTCTTTGTATCCTCTTGCATTCTCTTCTCGGTTTCGTCTTCTTCTGCTGAAGCATTCCAATATGGAATCGGGTTCTGATTCGATTTCAGCCTATTTTTCGTGTTATTCCAAAACGATTCAGGGAAAAAGTGATCTCCACAAAGTCCTGCTTTTCGAAGAGTTGACGCGCTTATCTTCTTTAAATAAGCTTCGTTTCCTGAAAAAATAATTAAAAATTAGAGGATTACCAGACCCTGGCGACATTTTTTGAGAATACAAAAAGAAAGGACGAGTTCGCCAAGCAGCCACATCCGACCTTAATTGTGCAAATATAAGCATTTTTGTGTTTTTTAATTTTTTTTTTTTAATCAGAACTTGCAAAAATGGTTACTGATATTAATGATAGATCTCTACCAATTAACCTAATAAAATTTTACGATTAAAAAAGATGTAGGAAAGTTACAGCATGTTGAAGCTTCAAGAAAATCAATATCTAAATTCCATTTTCCAGTTAAATTATACGTGTTACAAAAAAAACGTTATAATACAAATTATTTACTACAAAAAGATGTACAAATTCCAATCGCATCATTTTTTTTTAGAAAACGTATATTTTCCTTTATTTTGATTTAAATAAAAAACTAATTTAAAGAATTTTAAAACTTCCTGTGAAAAAAGAGACGCTTTCTTCTGTGCCTGCATTCGAGCCTGGAACTTTCGATTGCTGCTAGACTGCTCTAACCAATTAAGCGACACAGGCGTTTGACATCTCCTTCTCCACAGGAAGATTCATTTATTTTGCCTAACGGCATAGTCTTACGGCTGTAACAATTTCAAATTAGATGGATGAGTTCGAAATTTTTGCCACTGCCTCGATGATCGTCCAATAATGTAGGAGTGACAAAAATTTCAAAATTAACCACCTATTTTTAAAAAATGTTATTGAAAATCGAAAATTAAACTTTTGAACCATAAAACTAAGAATTTAGATTTAAAACTTATTATGTCATATGTTTATCTCTTCTTAATGGAAAATACTCAGCACATAATTCTCTGTTTCGATAATTTTTAGATGTACGAATATTTAAGAAGTTCATAAGTATTTCACCTTTTTATGAAACTTAAAAATTTCCAAATAACGCTTTGATTGACAAATCTAAAAATTTGTCAATAATTGATCTATTGTATTGTAAGTTTAAATGTAGGACGACTTTAAATTTCACAATGACATTATTTTTCAAGTACTTAAACCTTTCTTCAATTTTTAGAATTCTTCCCGAGGTTTATTTCAAGTGAGTAACTATTTCTTTTTTTAATTAAAAAATCTGCCCGCTTCGCGGGCACATTCTCATCGCGCGCTTCGCGCGCAGCTCGCTTCGCTCGCTCGGTCTTGTGCTCTTCGCATACATTTAAGTTTATTTCTTATATTTTGATACTGAAGCTCAAACCAATTTTATAATAATATTACAGATGATGTGAATTACACATTTTCTCAAAGTCACTGAATTTCTTTTTGAATTTAAGTGAAACAGGAAATTCAATTTACTTAAGGCTCTATCGGCCTTAAGGAACACATTCTCATCATGACACTCGCGCTTCGCGCTCGATTTTCTGTATACATTTCAGTATAACTTTTTAATAAATTACATGATTAAAAGAATTTACTTTCTTCCACATATCTAAAAAGGAAAAACAATCGTAGACTTTATTTAAGGAAACGATTTTGCAGAACAACGCTTATTTCGTATCTCACATATTTTGGTGAAAAAAATCGAATTTTTTCAATATTAAAAATCAAAACATAAAATATACATCCTGTCCCGAAATTTCTTTATCAGAATTTGTAGACCTCATTTAGGCAAACAATTTTCCATCTAAATGTTTTTTTTGCATCTCACATATTTTGTCTAAAAAATGGAATTTTTTCATTTTTATCGTATTTTTTGGAATTGAAACGAAAAATATATCTTTTATCAGAAACTGTGTCAGACAAAATTTGTAGATCTTTTTGAAACGAACAACTTTGTATTCTTACGTTTTTTTGGTATTTCCAATATTATTGTTAAAAAATTCAATTTTGGATTTTCAATAGTTTTTTTTTTAATTAAAAAGAAAAATATGCATCTTATGAAAAAATATTATAATTCAAATTTGTAGGTCTTTATGTATTCAATAATATTGTATCATAACGTTTTTTCGTATCTCGTATAATTTAACTGGAAAATGGAATTTTGATATTGACTTTTTTCGAATTTGAATATGCTGTAATATTTCTAATTTTGATTTAATCAAAAAACTTTATCAAGATAATTTTTAGAGATTTATGAGAACTATCTAAAACCAGTATTAAAATTTTTGATTTTTTCAAAAAATTATTTTCAAAAACACAAAAGTAGTGCTCCATCCCTCAATTTTGATTGGATGTGGCTGGTTAACGAACTTGTCCTTACTTTTTCGGCTCCGATAAAGTGTACCAAAGCTCAATTCAATCTGATAATTCTATCGAGAGTTATGCCGCACACGACCTACAGACAGACAGACAGACAGACACTTTCGTAAAAACCCTTTTTTCGGACTCAGGGGGTCTCAAAACGTAAAGATTTGATGAAATTTTCGAAAGTCATTTTTCACATAAAACCAAATACCTTCTCATCCATGATGAGAATGTAAAAAGAAATAGTCACTCACTTGAAATAAACCTCGGGAAGAATTCTCAAAATTGAAGAAAGGTTTAAGTACTTGAAAAGTAATGTCATTGTGAAATTTAAAGTCGTCCTACATTTAAACTTACAATACAATAGATCAATTATTGACAAATTTTTAGATTTGTCAATCAAAGCGTTATTTGGAAATTTTTAAGTTTCATAAAAAGGTGAAATAGTTATGAATTTCTTAAATATTCGTACATCTAAAAATTATAAAAACAGAGAATTATGTGTTGAGTATTTTCCATTAAGAAGAGATAAACATATGACATAATAAGTTTTAAATCTAAATTCTTAGTTTTATGGTGAAAGAATTTTTATCTTACTTTTTTGTGGCCTAAGCACAGATTTTGAATTCCAAATATAAAAATGCTCTACAGAGCTGAATTACTTTATGAATCAAGTAGTTTATTTACAAAGCTTCAAAATTTTGTAATTAAAATCTTGATATAAAACTTTGAACGTTTATTGACCTTGAATCCCATTGGAAAATTTTTATTTTACTGTTCAAATTTTCCTCCGATTTCAGAAGAACACACAAATTAAAAATTACAAAATATTTTATTTAAAAGCTTGGACTCGTCCATATGATCTAGTCAAATTGCTACAAAATCTGAACACTTAGAACAAAAATTTTTATGTAAAATTTAAAAAGGATAAATATTTACATGTTCATATGAAGATATCAATGAATACATATTTTAGCGTTTTAATTTATCCACTCCTATTAGAAAATTTTTCCTTTCCGTACACCATTTTATTTTTTGATTTAAAAGTCTGTGCTTAAGCTACAAAAATGTGAGATGAAAATATTTCTAACATAAAAATGAGAATGTAAATTTTAAACTTGAATTTTATGTTTATCTCTTTTTAATAGAAAATATCTCTCTTACTGAAAATTTTTTAAATGTACAAAATTGATAAGATGTATGGAAATTTGAATAGGAAAATATATATTAATTCAATTTTTGAACATTTATTGGCATCCAATTTTGCTGCAAGTTTATTTTTGAACTTTTCAAATGGTTAGAAAATTTTACGGGATTCTTCAGATGTTTATTTTAGTCAGATTTTTCCCAAAATATCTGAAAAAAGTGTTGATTCTTGAACAACATATTTCATAAATTTGAAATTGTCGTCTGCTTCGCGCCTCTTTTGCACGGAGTCGAGAGAAATACAATTCTCAATTTCGACTCAATAACCGAAAGCGTGAAATCTAAAAATAGCATTGCATGGAGGAAGCGAGGAGAAAAAGGAGAAGTGGGACGAGTCGTTCTCGCGTGCAAGAACGACGAGGAAGAAAGAAGGGCAGCGCGCGCCACCACCTTTCCCTACTCGCTTGCTCGCTTCTCACGAACGGGAGGTGCTTCTGTGTTGTGACTGCGTCGGTATCAGATCTGAGCACACTGAAAGGAACACATTCTCATCACGATACATACTCACGCTCAAGTTTTCAAAATTAAATCGAAAAATATAGATTCTATCAGAAACTGTGTCGAATAAAAATTGTAGACCTCATTAAAGCGGAAAATTTTGCATCCTTAAATTCATTTCATATTTCACATATTCTGGGAAAAGATTAAATTTTCGATTTTCAATAGAATTTTTTAAATTAAAAAAATATACATCTGATAAAAAATGTTGTGCTTTTGATTATGACATTATATACAAAAATATGTAAGAAATATGAACATCTTGGATTGTATAATGTAATTATATTCTAGGATTTTATTAAATGTAAATTTTAATAAATTGAGATTTTTAAGTCTATCTAGATTTTTTATGAATACCATAATATTCAATGAAATTCAAGGATGCTTAAAAAAATCATCGAAAAGAAGGGACAACTGAAAAACCTTCAATGGCCCGCTAGCCTTTAAATGTAATCCTTTAATACTTAAAGGATTTCTTTTCAGAGTTAAGAACAATATTTTTTTTTAAACAATGACATTTTTAACAAAAATGTACATAAAAACTTTCAATTTTGAAATGTTTTCTGGTTCTCAATATATTAACCTCGTTTTCTATGTTTTCATTAAAAAAAACTCATAAGGTATGTTTTCTTCTTTTTCTCTCTTTTTTGATTGATTCTCAAAAAATTGGTGTATTTTTTATTATGTAAATAACCATTTTGTTTTTTAACAGATCCGTTTCATAATAAATAATTTCATGTCCTTATACTATCGAGAGGCACAATTTTTCAATTCTACAAATCATTCGCACCATTATGATTTTTTATTTTTCCGGTAAAACTTCGCCACATACGAGAACAGTTACAATGCAAAATTGTTCTTTCGAAAAAGATCGAAATTTCAATTTAAATGTTTTACTAAACGATTTGTATTTTTCGGTCTGATTTAAAAAAAATAAATAAATACTGATATTTTTATCCATACTATGCGAGATATGACAAAAATATCAGCAAATTTTTCAGCAATTATTATAAAATTACTTCTTTCTAACAAAAGTATTTTTATAATTATAAATTAATTAAAAACTCTAAATCACACAGTATAAGAATTGCAGTCAGCAAAAGAGTGGGGAGCCAGCCGGCAGCGAGAAAGAGACGAAAACCGAGAATCGACACTTGAAGAACAGCTTTTTGCATACCTGGCAACGAACATTTTTTGACAAGATTTATATTTTGTTTTGATTGCAAATATTGAAAATATCAAGTTCCATTTCTTAACCATCATATGTGAGATACAAAATAAGCGTTAAAATAAGAAATAGTTTGCTGAAAAACAGTCTATGAATTTTTTTCCTTTTTTTTTTAGATATTTGGAAGAAATTCAATTTTTTTTAATCATGAAAAATATTAGAATATTACATAAATGTATACAGAAAATCGAGCGCGAAGTACAAATGTCATGATGATAATGTGTTCTTTAGGCTGATAAAAAAAAACAAAAACACGAAATTTCAAGTCCAATAGGTGTGCTTGGAGAGAAATATGAATGTGCTTGAGACAAAATAGCAATTTTTCAACATTTTCAGGTCAATATTCGATAAGGGTGGTTTATCCAATTTCGTCCCCTATTTTTTTATAACAAAAGGTTGCGTTAACCGTGATTTTTGCGAGTGTTTAGATTTTTTATTAATAGGGGTGGTTTTTTTATTATTTCCGGGAATTCTTACCACCCTTAATATTTCGGGGGTATTAAATGCTTATGCTTAAGACACTTTTTTCGATAAAAAAAGGTTGCGGTGGAGGTGATTTTCGAGAATGTTTAGATTTTCTTATCAATAGGGGTGGTTTTTTTATTATTTCCGGGAATTATTATCACCCTTAATATTTCGGGGGTATTAAATGCTTATGCTTAAGATACTTTTTTCGATAAAAAAAAGGTTACGTTAAAGGTGATTTTCGAGAAAGTTAAGATTTTTTATTAATAGGGGTGGTTTTCTTATTATTTCCGGGAATTATTACAACCCTTAATATTTCGGGGGTAGTAAATTCTTGTGGTTAATACACTTTTTTTGTGAAAAAAAGGTTGCGTTAAAGGTGATAATGCTGATTTTATGTCTATTATTATGAATAAGGGTAGTTTTTAACCCCGTAAATACTAAAGTCTCATATATTTTATTACAGATCATATTGTTAGAGCGTCCTAAGGGTAGGCATAAAAAAAAAATTCGTTATTTTAAAAAATTTTTTTCATCGTTCATTGAACGTTCAGAACTGTAAGTACATATTTTTTACTCCTTGAGGTAGAATTCCTATAAAAGACAGGAAAAATTCATATATATTTTTCTCAGTATATATTTGTCACTATCAAATTGATAACTATTTACCCGTGTCGAAAATTTTTCAATGAAATATCCAAGCTGTCTTATATGTCTATTAATGATGACTTAATGAGACCGAATCATTGCGATAAAACAAGGAGAAAATTGCATTGTACAGTTTATACTTTAAATTGTAACACGGCCTTTCATGCGTATTTTCCTTGGCATTTTGTGAATCTTACAAAGTCACACAGTTGACTTGACAATTGAACTTACAGTAGTTACAATTCGACTTTGTAAGATCTAAAGAATTCGAAGAAAAATTGTTTTTTGCAGCGTCTCGTAAATGAAAACTGATCGAACTAAATGATAGTAATTTTTGAATTCAGCGAGCTCAAATTACTGTAAAAAAGTTACTGTCCACTCTGCAGCAAAATGGCTGTTGAACAGTGCAATAGTAGCAAAATCAATATCTAATGATAAAAAGAATGATTATAAATAAAGTATGATGTATATTTTCCTAAATTGAACAATTTCTGGAAATTAAAAATTTGTACGCTTCAATTTTTTAATCGTTCCATTTTGAACACTTATTGATTCAAAATCAAAATTCATATTCCTATTGTTTAATCTCTAAAAATTGTTTTTTTGGAGTTTTTAATTAGATATTATTTAATATAAAAAGTAATTTATCTGTAAACAAATATGAAGGCTTTCCATTTTTAATAACGTATAGATTGCCCATTCTTAAAATGTTTCACTGTCAGTCATCATCAACTTTTAAATAGGGTATTTTAATTTCTTAAATGTTTAATTATTTTTACTTTTATCGTTAATCAACTCGAAACGTATTTATTATCAAAATTATTGAATTTCTGACACCTTTGATTTTTAATCACATACTTAGGCACGAGAGACTAGTAGGAACAATTTTAGGTGTAGTAGAAGGTCGCAAAAGCATAGGGAGACAGAGAGTAGAATACGTAAAAAAAATTATAAAGGACGTAGGTTGTAGCGGATACCGCGATATGAAGAGACTTGCTCAGGATAGAAGGGGATGGAAAGCTACATCAAACTAGTCCCAGGACTGATGACTATAACAACAATAGCCTTCAAATCTATATTTCAAAAAATTTTCAATTTCATACAGAACGATCAGAATGTAAAACTGAATGTTTTTGAAAAATTAAAGGACATTACAATTACGCAATTAGGACTGAATGGTTTCATGCCTGAAAAATATACAAATTGAAATTTTTAAACTCAAACTATGTCAAATTAACCCCATTAAACATTAGATTCAAAAGGTGTTCCTACTGAAAATTTGAGAAATCCTCAATCAAAAAATAAATTCACTGTCATTTACTGGCTTATCTCGTTGTCAAAAAATTTAAATCTCGTGCTCGATGTTCACAAACAAAAACAAGGAAAACTCGTGATTTGAAGGAAAAAATCAGTATAAGCCTGTTTTTTAAATTATTTATTTTATAAATAATTTAAAAAAATATGTGAATACAAATTTATAAATCTCGATAGAATTATCGGATTGAATTGAATTTTGGCATATTTTATCGGAGCCCACAAAGTTAGGACAAGTTCGTTAATCAGCCCTATCCGACCAAAATTCTAAAAATAAGGGGATTTTTTGTGTTCCTGAAATTTTTTTGAAATAATCTAAAATTGCAATATTGATTATTGATATTGCTCATAAATCTCTACTAATTATCCTGATAATTTTTTTCAATCAAACCAAAGAATATCTCATTACAAAAAGATCTACAATTCGAATCGCAACATTTTTCTGTAAATGTGTATTTTTCTTTTTTAATTAAAAAAATGATAGTGAAAATTGAAAATCAGTTTTTAACCAGAATATGCTAAATACGAAAAACGTAAGAATTTGGAATTTTTCACTTTGGCAGGGTCTACAAATTTTGTCCGACAAAGTTTGCAGGTTACCCGATTAATTTTTTTCTTAAATCAGTATAACCTTGACATTAACACGGAGAAACTTTTTATATCAATTTTTACTACAGTATTTTCCAATTTAGGGAAAAACGTATCACTTTGAGAATTTTTGTCGGTAAAATACTAAACTTTAGAAGAATGATATGAAACTTTAAAATGAACTAACAGTAAAATTTGCTATGAACTATGCTGAAGTTCCATATCATTTTTATAAAGTTTAGTATTTTTACTGGCAAAAATTCTCAAAGTAATACGTTTTTCCCCAAATTGAAAAATACTATAGTAAAAATTGAAGAGTGGACATTCAAAAGGGCGTAACCCACATTTCTGAAATTTTACACGGCGGCACAGAAACGTTCCCATTTCGACACCTCGAGATACAGATTTTTGATTTCCAAATCGAAAATAAAAATATTTTTATTTGATTGACGAACTTTCAAATAGAAAAACGGATGAAAAAAATTAATTCCAGGGTGTAAAAATTTTATCCCAGAAAAAATAAGTTAATTTTAGAACAGTTGAAACGGGAAAATCGTTTTTTCTCAAAAAATCATATCTCATTTAAAAAAACATCTTCGCCATTACAAATTTCGTCAAATTAGAATTTGAACATTTTACTTCCATGGAAAAAAAATTAACGCCAAAACAAAAATTCCCTTAACTCGCCAAAAAACAAAATATAATTGTCTAATTGAATCGTTTTGGGAACATTGTACTTCAATTTCGAGTTAAAATGAAATATCAACCTATAAAGCTTGATCAAAATGAAATGGAATCAGTCATATGTGAGCTCAAATTATTTGTCTACATGCAGCTCTAAAATTCTATTGGGACATTCATTGATATGATGTATTTATTAAGTTTTGATTCAAAAAAATACTATTGAAAATAAAAAATTCAATTTTTGTAATCAAAATATGTGAGATACGAAAAAAGCCTCACAATCCAAAATCGTTTGCTTGATTAAGTACTACGAATTCTTAAAATTTTAATTAAATGGCACTTACCTGAATTTCTTATCCATATTTCTAATCTCGCGTCACCCTGAGCAGGAAAATGAAATAACTTTGCCCCTTCCGACCGTTTGTTTGAACAACCGAAGAATTGGCAGCAATCGACAATCTTCGATGACATTTTAAAAACCTGAAAATCAAAAAAACACACAACCCCAACCACACAAAACACACACACGCCCAAACACAGACCACGCACTCCTACACAATTTACTTTTTAAACCGCACTCCGCTTCTTAGTTTTTCCTCTGCACGTGCAGGGATTAAGCAGATTTAATAGTTACTACACCTATTTCACTCTCGAGTAGCAATTTCACTTTAAAAATCACTCACAGCCGATTTCGGATAGAGCTGAAAATACTTTGCGATTATTTCTTGCCAGAAAATTGCTCGGATTCAAATTCGGTAGAAAACCGTTTAAAAACCGTGCTTTCTTGACAAGGCTATAAATCAAAGTGACTCGATTATTGTTTTGTTTTAGAAGTTCACTACATATTTACGCTTGCAATTTCGGTGGCGTAAACAGAAGGTCACGGAAGGACATTCCTCACACCTCTCTTTGTTATTTTCGTCAGATTTGTGGAACTGGTGTATAGAGTTGGCAATAACACGAAAATAAAAAAAATCTTCAAAACAGAAGATATCTATTACGATGCACCTTTTAAATAATAAATGCTATTAAGTTTTAACATGAATTATATTATCTTATTTTATAAACTTAAAACTAGCTACCAAACCCGACAAATGAGGATATTTAGCAGACAAGAAATTGCTTTTATGAAAAAAGTCTTGAATGTTTAAAAATAGGCACAAATTTTTAACATGTCTATCATCAATAAGATGGTTTTATTTTATTGGTTTTATGTGAAAAATAGCTTTTAATTTTTTCTGTATTGCTTTGTAGATTTAAAAAAATTTTCAATTAATTTCGTGAATTTGAAATAACAACAATATTTTTCATTGACGAAAAAAATCACGAAAAATAAGAATCTAGAATTTCAAAATATCCCGAATTGAAATCAATCCAATTATATAATTTCTGAGTAATTGAATTAAAGCAAATTCTAAAATTCAAATGAAGACCTGTAATCGGACCAAATTTTTTTTGGAAATTTCTTCTATTCTATAAAGTGAAAAATAAATTATTGGCAGGCAAAATCCATCAAAACATTTTTTACATACATTTTATGCGGGGTTCTTTGAATTTGTCAAAATTCTAAAAAAAAGAAGAATTATAAATGGACAATGAATCATTGAATACCCTCACATTCTCACATTGCCGAAATTTAAAATTGACGAAAATTAATATTTCTTATATCTATACATAATGAGTATATTTATTAGGAAAATATTCTTTGTAAAAAAGGAAAGCTTTGACTCCACTGGATATTGAGCCCAGGACCTCTATAGATATAAAGAAGTTACTTATAAATATAAAAAATATTCATTTTAAACAAATATTATAATAATAAAATTATTAAAATAAAAAATAGATAAGTGATAAATATAGATATATATTATGTATAGATATTAAAAATATTTTTTTTGTCAGTTTTATATTTCGGGAATGTAAGAATGTGAGGGAATTCAATGATTGATTGTCAATTCATAATGAAGAAAAATAAATATTTTGTATCTTTATACTCTCTAAATCTGAATCAGTTAAATTTTCACTGATTGAATCAGTGATTTGCCTTTTCACTGATTCATAAGTGAAAAAATATTTTTCACTGTTAAATCAGTTAATTTTCACAGATTCATCAGCGGAAAAAATATTTTGCACTGTCAAATAAGTCAATTTTCACTGAAATAATCAGTGAAATTTGACTGATTTGCAGTAACCTCTTTTTAGCTATTTGAATCAGTCAAATTTCACTGATAATCAGTAGATTTTGACTGATTCAAATTTAGAGAGTACATAAAAAAATTGTATTCTGAATTATGCATTAAAATGTTATGTCACGGATTTTCTTAGATTCAGGATTTTTATTTTCGTCATTTAGAAATCGTGTCGTTACTTTTAAATTCAATGAAATCCATAACTCCTTGATTTTTGTTTACTGCAATTTTTTTCCATTATTCATACATTGAGCATTTTTTTCCCGTTAATTTGAGTGTATTAGATTTATTTGTTCGTTATTTTTTATTATTATGTACCTTAAAAAATTAAGAGTAAAAAAAGCTGCTTATACCATACAATATGGAAGGATGATTAAAAAAACAAAAATTTTATAACAAGCTAAATTTATTTATTTATTTCATATTGAAAACAAAATACAATTATGGTGCTTTGTCTTATATGTAAATCTTAGTACAAATATAAACATATAAACTATATATAATTTATATATATATATATATATTTTATATATAAATATATTTTTGTCATTTCTTAATTCTGCAATGTCGATAGAATAATACAAATAATTATAAATTATTAATTATTTAATATCCTGATAATAAATAATTTTGCATATTGCAGTTTGTACTCGTGATCTGGCGTGATAATTCTTTCAATAGCAACTCCGGTGGTAACTCGTTTCTAATTTCTCTCATTTTCATCATTTACCGACGCGCAAGGTCTGAAAATCTGAATTCACAAAGTAACTCACAGTTCCACTCGCCTGATGGCGCGTTTATCAGCCCAATTTTTACTCAATCTCTTTTTCCACAGGTTGAGCAATCTCCCCCCTCATCATATCTTTGTTCCTACCAATAGTGAATCTTGACGGTGGAGACGTTCCGCCACTTGTGGACCATTGCACTGCCTTCAATGCAGCCATATGCATCAGAAAAGAAAATGGGGCCCCGTTAGTGTCCCAAGTTGAATTCCTAAGTTAGTTTGTCGAATCGTCACTCGCGGCGCTAACTGTACCATCACTCCCTGAAAATTCACAGTAACATACGAAGAATTTAATATAAAATTTTTTTAAAATATATTATTCAATGCCATAAACAAGTAAAAGAGATCAGACTTTAAATATTAATATTATATGAATATTTTAAAATAAATTTTCCCCTTTTTATTCATATTATTCTCGTACAAAAACTATTTTGAAACATTCAACTGATATTAATATTAAAATATTAATATCTCTTTTATTCCTTTATGGCATTGAATAATAACTTTTTAAAAATTTTTATATTTAATTGTCTACATATCAATGCATTTATATTATTTTTGTGAGACAAAATTAAGTTGAAAAATGGAAAAAAATGAAAAATTCTGAACAAGAAACAAAGTTGATGAGAATTGTAATTAGTTGGAAATCACTATGAATAATTAAAGTAAATAGAATATAAAATAAGGTGAATATTAATCTATATTTTTAAAATACAATAGTTAACCAACATTAATAAAAACAGTATAATAAGAACAATTAAAATTTATTTTCATTTTCAAAACTAAAAGTAGTCTATCTACGTCCGTTTTCATCCTCTCTAACATTTACAACAACATTTTACGTACTTTGGACACAAACATGTAGTAACTAAACCAAATTATTCATATGAATTTGCTACTCTTCTCAAGTATCATATGCCCTTAAAGCTCATAATTTTAGTAATAGATCAAATAAATTACATTTCTAGGAATCACGTCAGAGGTAATGAAATTTCACACTTAGTGAGCTAAAAACGAAGTGCTTTTGTGCATCATTGACCAAAAAAATGCAAAAAAAGTCAAAATTTCATAGTTTTAACCATTTTTTAATAACATTTAAAGCAATGAACTTTTCAAAATTTTGTTCATCTATCACAAAGGTAGATTTACGGAAAATATCCGATGTATACGAAAGAAACTGTAATTATTATTATGTGCCACCGGCGCGTAATAGTATATTATGTGCCTAGGCACAGAATGAGGGTGATTGCGTGACGAGCGACAATGCTCGCAGGAGATCCTGCGAGCATTGTCGCGAGTCTCGCAATGTCCCGAATTGTGTGCATTGGCACATATTCTATTTTATGTGACTGTGGTGCGGAAACGAGTTTTTATGCGTACATTGGAATCTAATCTAGTACTTATTGTAGTTATTTGCTGCGCTAGTTGTACGAAGCGGGCGCAAATTGGCGACTAGTCCCGGCCATTTTGATTTTATCGGTCTTGTGTAGTTGTCAGTGCTAACGCTGTACGAAGAAGAAGTGAGAAGAAGAAGAATAAGAAATAGATTGCGTTCCGCTGTACGAAGAAGAAATGAGAAGAAGAAGAATAAGAAATAGATTGCGTTCCGCTGTAAGACTATAGTGCACATGCGCAGTTCAATTTCTACATTGTATTCCTCTGTAACGGAATATACAACATTGCTTTACTCTCAGCTGTATCGGAAAAACGAGTTTCCGCGGCTGAGGCACATAAACTCGTTTCTACGCTACAGTTCAGAGTAGCGTAATGTAGTGTATTTCGCTACAGAGGAATGTAATGTAAAATCGAACTGCACATGCGCTCATAACCATACAGCGGAGCGTAATCTTCTTCTTATTCTTCTTCTTCTTCGTACAGCGTTGGCACCGTACTGACAAAGCGTTGTACATTTGAACTGCGCATGCTCTATTACAATACGCTACTACTACACAAGATCGATGAAATCAAAATGGCCGGAACCAGTCGCGAAATTTCAAGCGCAATGGACGAGAATCATGATGAATACTAGATTAGATTCGAGTGTACGCATAAAAACTCGTATACGCACCGAAGTCACATAAAATAGAATACGTGCCAATGCACACAATTCGGGTAATTACGAGACTCGCAACAATGCTCGCAAGACTGATCGCTCCTCGGCTTCGATCTCCTGCGAGCATTGTCGCTCGTCGCGTAATAACCCTCATTATGCGCATAGGCACGTAATATACTATTACCGGGAAGCTGTAAAAGTTGAAATTTAGGGAAACAAAGTTGTAAAAATTCAAATTCGTGAAATCATACATAAAAAAATATAAAAATACTTTTAATGTATTTCTAAGTTACATATTTTCTATTCTGTTTCTAATAATTAATTTTCGCAATTTGTACGATCCGCTTTTTATGTATGAGAATACTTTGAATTTTTACAAATTTTTGTTTCCCTACATTTCAACTTTCACATTTCGTGAATTTTAAAGAGCATGAAAACGGACGTAGATAGACTACTTTTGGTTTTGAAAATGAAAAAAAATTTAATTGTTCTTATTATACTGTTTTTATTAATGTTAGTTAACTATTTTAAAAATATAAATTAATATTCACCTTATTTTATATTCTATTTTCTTTAATTATTCATAATGATTTCCAACTAATTACAACTCTCATCAACTTCGTTTCTTGTTCAGAATTTTTCATTTTTTTTTCATTTTTCAACTTAATTTTGCCTCAAAAAAATAATATGAATGCAGTGATATGTAGACAATTAAATATAAAAATTTTAAAAAAAGTTATTATTCAATGCCATAAAGGAATAAACGAGATATCAATATTTAAATATTAATATCAGCTGAATGTTTCAATAGTTTTTGTTCGAGATTAATATAAATAAAAAGGGGAAAATTTAATTTAAAATAATCAAATAATATTAATATTTAAAGTCTGATCTCTTTTATTTGTTTATGGCATTGAATAATATATTAAAAATTTTTTTTATATTAAATTCTTCTTATGTTACTGTGAATTTTCAGGGAGTGATGGTACAGTTAGCGCCACGTGTGACGATTTGACAAACTAACTTAGGAGTTCAACTTAGGACACTAACAGGGTCAAGTCAATGAGGCTGGTCCGACAATGTGTCCTAAGATTCGTACAGGCGGTTGATTCGTGGTTTCTTCTACGTGAGTTTCACTGAGTCGTGATTATTACATCACGCCTGGCTTTTTGAACTGTGTGTGTAGCTATTAATCTTTGAACACTGTTTTTTTACAATATACTCTTGTGCTTTCTTAGAATTTATGCAACGAATTTTGCTTGTGTGGCTAGCGTGCTTTTGGCTTCCATTATTGCCGGAATTTGTATGCCCTTTCCCTCTATTATTTTAGCTGAGCATTCTAAAACTTCTACAACACTCAACTATTTGGCCTACTTTTGTGGATTGCCTGCACCCGTGCAATTCTATATTTTGGAGCGTCTGAAAGAATATTTAGACATAAGAAGAGACGTCTAGCTGGGAACTTTACTACATTATTGTGTTTGCTAGAAGCTTTCTTCTATTAAGTGTTTACATTTATGCCCTCTACGCATAACCTGTAATATTATGCTTGAACTTGCTTCAGAACTTTTAATGGTAACACTTTTCTGTCTATCCTATCTTATTGCCTTCTCCTTCGTTATTAAAACCACACCTAATATTTGCATTGTTTCCTTCATTACTTAAAAAATATCCAACTATCTATCTAAGTGATCTTTCCACAAGGCTAGGAGCTTGGTGATTACTCACAAATTCACAAAACCAGATATACATCTACATTTATGGTATGTTTACAGTTTTCTAGTAGTCTTAGAGGTTTCTCGGCTCCTTATTCAACCCAGCTGATCTGTACATAAGTCTTTTTCTTATTGTTAATATTATTATACCATAGTACTATAATTTTTACATAATTATGCACATTAACTATATACGTTATCGACACGTTGAATTAATTTCTTTACTCGCCTTTATAATTTTGCTTTTTTTTTCCTTCCATGGCTTCTGTCTGCGTTCTGGTTTTAGCTACTACCCGGCTTCACGCCATGGCTCCGACTGGATCTGATAAGGGTTTGACGGCGGACGGCCGTGGTAATGCTTAGGGTGTGGGTCGTGGACGCGGCTTTGCCCCGGTGAGGTCTGGCCGGGATGTGAATTCGGGCATTTTCGCTTTAACTGCTGGTCCCTCGGATGCTGACCGGACTGGTCTGGCCCTTATGGATGGTTGCAAGAGACCCATTTCCTCCCCGCTTTCGCAGCTGCCATCACAGAGTAAGAAGAATAGGCTCCCGTCTGATTCTGATCCGTGTTCTGACTTGACTTGTGATAATATGAGTCAGACCTTGATGAAAAGGATCGACGATTTCTTAGACCCGCCTCCGTGTGACCCGTCCTCTGGTCTTCTGTGGTCCAAAACACACGAACCCCAACATGACGTCTTTTCGGACGCTTCTCTACCGCAATACATAGTATTGATGGAGAGTACCAGGCCTGGGAAGAACTTGGGCAAGTACGATCGTTTGGCCCTGGCGGAATGTCTGCAAGACATTTGAAAGATTGTTTCAAAAGCGTCTTGAGTTCCTTGCAGAGAGCAGCTCATGGATACCGATTAACAAGTTCGGTTTTAGAAGGAGCCGCTCCTCTATAGACTGCGTTTCGTGTGTTGTAACTGATATTCGCCAGGGTTTTGGTCGGTCGGAGGGCACTTTGGCCCTGTCTTTGGATCTCAGAAGAGCCTTCGATGCGGTCTTTCCAGGCGTCCTTGTGCAACAACTTATCGATTTGGGTGCGCCTGGAAGGATTGTCAATTTTGTGAATTTCCTCACTACGAAGAGAACCCTTAACTTCTCGACCACTGATGATGCTCCTAGACTTTGTGGAGTGGGTATTTCTCAGTTGGGGGGGGGGGGGGTACTCTCCCCACTTTTATTTAATCTCTACCTCAGATGGCTTAACGCCGTTCTTCTGGCGGATGTCAGGGCTTCAAAGTACGTTGATGATCTGTAGCTATCCACGAGACATGGGGACGCTCAACGGGCGCTCAAACGCCTTGAGGGGGCGGTGGGCTTGTTACCTCGATGGTTTTGTCACTTAAAGTTTATTACTATAAAGTTTAATTAATTTAAGTTACTGCAGACAATTTATAATACAACTGTCAGGCCTTGTTCGCCTGACTGAGTGAGGATTTCTCTCTCTTTCCAGCCTTCCGTCAATCAAAATAATCACGGAATACAATTTTATGTCCCTTTGACGAATGGATACATATATAACATCGTAATCCCTTAGAATGTTAATAAACATTACATGCAGTCGTTTTGAAGCTTGACGCACGTTATATCACAATAAATAGCCCTATGAGTCATCTATAATTATAACGGACGTAATTTCCCGCATTCCAAACATTCTTGCAAGTGTTTTGCAATTTTACATCGTATTAACTGGTTATAACGTAACAATACTTAATTTAGCGCCGCAATTTGAAACAGAGGAACTGCGTTTCACTTATTTGCGTATCAGTATTTGCAGATTGGCTTTGAGAGATGAGTTAAGACGCGTCACTCGAGGTTTTTTACGTATCTATACGGATCTATAACTTAATTCGTGCGGTTTGCTAAGAGATGGCGTAACTTGATTAATATTCCATCGTTCCAATATTCCGAACAAGCGTTAGAAAGCTACTGTCATTGTGCGTCTTTTTCAGTATATGTCATTCATTTGAAGCGTAAACAACAACAATTTTTTTTTACTCTAATTGTTGTCGTTTCCCCCTTTGTGGTATAGGAGTGAGGGAGAAAGGCAGAGAGAGAGCGACGAGAGGAATGCCTCGCCTCGCTCTTATTATTTTCTAAGTTGGAAAGGTTAGAAAAGAAAGTAGGCGTCTTTTTAGGGTAAAATTGAGGATGTATTTTAAACAATTAATTTACAGGCTATTATTTAAATAATTCTTTCAATTTACGCTTAATACGCTCGGCACGCATTGGTTTATACGGATGCGCCCTCTGTCAGAGGGACGGAGAGGGAGTCGATCCAATCGGAGAGAGCAGGATAGGGATATCTAAAACATCCTCGAAGATTGCGCGGAGGTCGTCCGGCGTCATAGGCTGCTTATTTCTCCTCGAGGCGGTGGTTTCCACGGGCGTATCTGGAGGTGAGAAGATAGATCGTGGCCTCGTCGCTTGTACGACCACCTTCGTGGGAGAGGCGATCCGGGCAAGTTTCCAGGGCCCCACCTGGATACGTGACCAAGTCCCAGAATGAGACAGTGAGTCGATGTTGGACACGTA
Source organism: Diplolepis rosae (assembly GCA_030998225.1). Lineage (NCBI taxonomy): Eukaryota > Metazoa > Arthropoda > Insecta > Hymenoptera > Diplolepididae > Diplolepis > Diplolepis rosae. The sequence continues at coordinate 23,115,593 of JAPYXD010000723.1, read as the reverse complement.
AGAGAAGTACGTATGTCCGCCTGACATCAGGGGCCTTCGTGGGGGTGGCTGGTGACAGTTGTGGTCGCGTATATCTAACTCGGGCTCAGGGGAGAAACTCCCTAGTGGCGCCCCCTGGTAGACAGGAGAGGAAGGACGGGATATCCAATCAGGATCCCGGAGTACGGCTGGAGTTCGAGCAGCAAGTACTTCTCAGTGAAGAAGGTGAGATTCGTAGACCCTGGTCTGGTGTTGCAAGATGGCGCGTGCGTGGCCGGGATCTCTCTGGAAACCGGGTCGAGCTGGTTCAGTGGTGTAGCCGGGCGTGGTCAGCTTAGGCGTCGCTGGTATTTGATGGCCTTAGCCAAAATACGTCGCCTGTTGTGTTTGCGACCCTGCAATTGTTTACCAACGGATTAGTTTCAGTAGTGGGAGAGAGGAAAGAGTGAACGAAGAGAAGAATGCTTCACCCCGTTCAGAAAGAGAGATGATTTGGTAGTGTATTTTATTGAAAGTTGAGACTGGATCTATCTCGTGATGAGTGGAGCGTCAGATCTGATTTTCCGAGCGAAGGCACCTCTTTTTATATCCGAAGGGCTCGACGGGAAAGTGCGTGGGGGTAGGCGCCAGCATGGGGGTGTTCGAGATGCGCGGGCATGATACGCTTGCTGGCGTCACCACGCGCCCATCGAGACGGTCCCGCGCTTTGCGCATCCCTTCCGCGCCGCGTGCATTGTATTTTCCGATAGACTGTGTCCGCTGAGCCAATCCTCGGCAAGCACGCGCTTTTCTTTCCCCTGAGTCGTTCGACACGTATCCAATGGGCCCGTTCGGGAAAATGCTGCATTTACAAACAATGCTTAAATTACCTTAATTAAGCTTATTAATATATCTTTCTACTTTAAAAAATCTGCCCGCTTCGCGGGCACATTCTCATTTCGCGATTCGCGCGCAGCTCGCTTCGCTCGAAAGCTTGCGCGCGCCTAGGGCGCGCGATTTGATCGTCGCGCTTCGCGCTCCGTAATACTCGATCGTCGCGCTGCGCGCTCCGGAATTTTTGAACGTCGCGCTTCGCGCTCCGATCTTTCTGGACCTCGCGCTTCGCGCTCGGTCTTGTGCTCTTCGCATACATTTAAGTTTATTTCTTATAATTTAATACTGAAGCTCAAACCAATTTTATAATATTAAAGATGATGTGAATTACTCATTTTCTCAAATTCACTAAATTTCTTTTTCAGTTTAAGTGAAACAGGAAATTCAATTTACTTAAGGCTCTATCGGCCTTAAGGAACACATTCTCATCATGACACTCGCGCTTCGCGCTCGATTTTCTGTATACATTTCAGTAACTTTTTAATAAATTACATGATTAAAATAATTTATTTTCTTCCAAATCTCTCAAAAAGAAAAGATAATCGTAGACTTTATTTACGGTAGTACGATCACGAAAATTAGACCTCAGGCTAAAATAGATAATTTTGCTTTCAAGAATAGCAATATTATTATTGAAGGGCTAATTTGAAAGAGAAAAGATTATTTTTCATGAAAAAAATTTGAAACACAAAAAATAATGTTATTAATAAATTACATTTTTGCCCAAACTTATTTTCTTATCGCTTCGAGCCAAATTTTTAAAAATGATGCGATTATAATAAATCACGGTTCATTTTTTTAGGAAAAAGATTCTCTACAACTTGACCGTTTCCGATTTTTGAAAATGAATTCTTTAATGGCTGAAATTATAAAAAAACAATTTTTCAAAACAAAATTTTTATGAACAAATTGCTGTCTTTGATTATAATCAATTCAATTTCAAAAATAGGAAACGGTCAAGTTGTAGAGAATCTTTTTTCTAATAAAATAAACCATAATTTATTAGAATCGCATCATTTTCAAAAATTTGACTCGAAGCGATAAGATAATAAGTTTGGGCAAAAATAAAATTTATTAATAACATTATTTTTTGTGTTTCAAATTTTTTTCATGAAAAATAATCTTTTCTCATTCAAATTGGCCCTTCAATAATAATGTTGCTATTCTTGAAAGCAAAATTATCTATTTTTGTCTGAGGTCTAATTTTCGTGATCGTACTACCTTAAGGAAACGATTTTGCAGAACAACGCTTATTTCATATCTCACATATTTTGGTGAAAAAAATCGAATTTTTTAAATATTAAAAATCAAAACATAAAATATACATCCTGTCGAGAAATTTCTTAATAAGAATGTGTAGACCTCATTTAGGCAAATAATTTTTCATCTAAACTTTTTTTATGTATCTCATATATTTTGTCTAAAAAATGGAATTATTGAATTTTAATCGTATTTTTTGGAATTGAAACGAAAAATATATGTTTTTTCATAAACTGTGTGAGACAAAACTTGTAGATCTTTTTGAAACGAACAACTTTGTATTCTTACGTTTTTTTCGTATTTCACATATTATTGTTAAAAAATTGAATTTTGGATTTTCAATAGATTATTTTTGAATTAAACAAAAAAATATGCATCTTATGAAAAAATATTACAATTCAAATTTGTAGGTCTTTATGTAGAAAATAATTTTGTGTCATAACATTTTTTTGTATCTCGTATAATTTAACTGGAAAATGGAATTTTGATATTGACTTTTTTCAAGTTTTAATATGCTGTAACACTTCTAATTTTGATTTAATCAAAAAATGTTATCAGGATAATTTGTAGAGATTTATGAGCACTATCAAAAACCAGTATTGAAATTTTTGATTTTTTCAAAAAATTATTTTCAAAAACACAAAAGTAGTGCTCAACCCCTCAATTTTGATTGCATGTGGCTGGTTAACGAACTTGTCCTAACTTTTTCGGCTCCGATAAAGTGTACCAAAGCTCAATTTAATCTGATGATTCTATCGAGAGTTATGCCGCACACGACCTACAGACAGACAGACAGACACAGACACTTTCGTAAAAACCCTTTTTTCGGACTCAGGGGGTCTCAAAACGTAAAGATTTGATGAAATTTTCGAAAGTCATTTTTCACATAAAACCAATACCTTCTCATCCATGATGAGAATGTAAAAATACTAAAAGTGATAATTATTGAAGAAATTTTCTGTGAAAAAAGGAACGTTTCCACTCCGCTGGGTAACAAACCCAGGTCCTTTCGATTGCCGGTCGAATGCTCTGTCATCTGAGCTACGGAGGTTCCACAACTTTTCTCACAGAATCTTGTTAACGCCTATTCGGCTACGGATGTATCCTGAACTATTTTAATCAATATTTCTAAATCATTTCAGTCGATTATGTCGATCATTAGAAGAGTGTATCACTCTACCTGATAACGGAACTCTACCATATCGACCTTACCAACCTATGATAAAATTCCATCTAGTCTTGCGAGACGTTACATTAATTCTCAATCATAGGTTGGCAAGGTCGATATGGTAGAGTTCCGTTATCACGTAGAGTGATACACTCTTCTAATGATCGACATAATCGACTGAAATGATTTAGAAATATTGATTACACTAAAAGTGATTTTAAAAATAAATGAATACTTGAATCTATCCTAAAAGTTAATTAATTTTTAATTCGTTCTTTTGAATTTGTTTATTGAAATTCTGGTAACGGTAAGGCACATGACAACGGGTTGGCCGGCCCGTGACGGTAACTTACCGTAACCGAGAACTTCTCTATGCATCAGTGATGGCGGGTGACGCTTGGACGCCGTAGAAAGAGATAGAGAATACAAACAAGGACAGATAGAAAGAGAAAGATAGAGGCGGTGAATATGGCGTCCAAATAAATACTGATGCTTAGTAACTAAATGGAAAAACCTAATCTTTTACTAATGAAATTACTTCCCAGCTCTTTTCCCTTTAGATGAGCAAATCAAAAAGATCAGTTAAAAGGAGACTATTATACGCTAGTGCGTGTATCAAATTATGTTGAACTTTGTGCCTGAAAAAGTATTTTTGCAGGGAGTTTTTCTTCATTACTTTAATATGAAGAAAACTGCTGCCGAAAGTCATCGTATTTTGGTGGAAGTTTATGGTGAACATGCTCTAGCTGAGCGAACGTGCCAAAAGTGGTTTGCACGATTTAAAAGTGGTGATTTTGGCTTGGAAGACGAAGAACGTCCTGGGCAGCCAAAAAAGTTTGAAGATGAAGAACTGGAAGCATTACTCGATAAAGATGTTGCCAAGCACAAGAAGAGCTCGCAGAATCTCTGAGAGTCACTCAAGCAGCCATTTCAAAACGTTTAAAAGCAGCCGGATACATTCAAAAGCAAGGAAATTGGGTTCCACATGAACTCTAGCCGAGAGACGTTGAAAGGCGGTTTTGCATGTCCGAAATGCTGCTGGAACGCCACAAAAAGAAGACATTTTGGCATCGGATTGTTACTGGTGATGAAAAATAGATCTATTACGACAACCCTAGTTGCAAAAATCAAATCAACGGCAAAGCCGAATATCCATGGTTCGAAGGTAATGCTCTGTATTTGGTGGGATCATATTATATTAATATATATTATAATATATATATAATATATATATATATATATAATATATATATATTATATATTATATTATATAATAGCTATATTATGAGCTGCTAAAACCGGGTGAAACCATCAATGGAGAACGCTACCGAACACAATTAATCCATTTGAAGAGAGCAATAGCCGAAAAACGCCCGGAATATGCGACCAGACACGAGGCAATAATTTTCCATCATGACAACGCTCGGCCCCATGTTGCTATGCCGGTTTAGAACTAGTTGGAAAACAGTGGATGGTAAGTTTTTCTCCACCCGCCTTATAGCCCAGACCTTGCCCCTTCTGACTACCATTTCTTCCGGTCGATGCAGAACGCCTTCACTGGAATACGGTTCACATCAGAACAGGTTATCAAAAATTGGCTTGATTCATTCTTGGCCGCCAAGCCGGCGCAGTTCTTTTGGGATGGAATCCACAAATTGCCAGAAAGATAGAAAAAAGTCATACCAGGGGTGTTAGTTGAAATTTGCCGGTTTTACTCATAGATGTCGCTAGAGATATGTATACATTTCTATGATTTGGCATCTATGTCATATTTTTCTATGGACAATAACCTTCAAAAATACACAATTACATTCTGCCAAAATAATAGCATCATAGTTGTTTACCTCAGTGAATATGTCGAGTTCCGTTCCAAGTAAATCGCATTTGCGGCATTCGTTGCTTTTCTTATTTCATCAAAAGAAAAAAGCAGTTGAAGCTTATTGATTGCTGGTAGAAACTTATGGTGAACATGCTCCAGTGATTAGAACATGTGAGACATGGTTACGTCAATTTAAAAGTGGAGATTTTGATTTAACAGACAATGAACATCCTGGTGCAGCGAAAAAGATCGAAGACGAGGAATTGCAGGCGTTATTGGATGAATACCCAACCCAATCGCAACAACAATTGGCACAAACACTAAATGTGACCCGAGGAGCAATTTCCCAACGTTTAAAAGCCTTGGGAAAAATCCAAAAGTATGGAAAATGGGTACCACACCAACTGAACGATAGACAAATGGAAAATCCAAAAACGATTTGTGAAATGCTGCTCAACGGTTCGAAAGGAAATCTTTTCTGCATCGAATTGTCACGAGGGACGAAAAATGGATTTATTTCGAGAACCCGAAAAGGAAAAAATCATGGCTTTCACCTGGTGAGGTCGGCTCATCGACTCCAAGGCCAAATCGCTTTGGCCGTAAGACAATGCTCTGTGTTTGGTGGGACCAGTGTGGTGTGGTGTAATTCGAGTTACTAAAACCTGGTGAGACGGTGAATACGAATCACTACCGACAACAAATTGTCAATTTGAATCATGCGTTGATCGAAAAACGGCCGGAATGGGCCCGAAGACATGGCAAAGTTATCCTACAACATGACAACGCACCGTCTCATACCGCTAAAGTGGTGGAGAACACATTAAGAGCATTGAATTGGGAAATATTATCGCACCCGCCGTACTCTCCAGACCTCGCCCCGTCCGACTATCACCTTTTCGCATCGATGGGACACTCACTCGCAGAGCAGTGCTTCGCCAATTTTGAAGAAGTCGAAAAATGGCTCGTCGAATAGTTTGCCTTGAAAGAGAAAAAGTTTTTTTGGAATGGTATCCATGATTTTCCTGAAAGATGGTCAAAATGTGTAGAATCCAATAGTCAATACTTTGAATAAAAAATTTTTGAGATTTCCTTGAGAATTAAGTGTTTTCTTTATTGACAAAACCGGCAAGCTTCGACTAAAACCCCTGGTAGCTTCAGATGGGCAATACTTTGAATAATACTATTGTACATGTTTTTCTTAAATAAACGTTCAAATTTTGAAAGAAAAACTGCATGAATTAAGTTATAGGTCCAATAGAATATATGGTTTTATACATGAAGTAAAATACGTATTTTAAGTCATTTATCCTCCACCACATAAAATAGTATATTGTGTATTTAGGAGGTTGGGGGCGAAGACTGAATGCATCGGTCGCGTCCCAAAATGGCCGATTTCCGTGTCACACGCGAAATTTTTTGCAAAATACGTCCTAAGTAAGTAGTTCGAGTGTCTGCAGAGTGGTATTGAGAATGTCCAATTACGACTCGAAGGAATAGGAACATGTTGTAACAATAATATTGATAAATATGGAACGAAAGGTGGTGGAAAGGGTTTCAGGGGCGGGGAGGGGGTGCAGGGAGCAAAACCCCTGCCGGGGCGGTTCGGGGGGCTGCGCCTCCCCCCTAATTTCAAGAAACAAATTTGATTGGTTTTAATAATGTATGGAAAAGTACAAACTTTGGTTAGATTAACTAAATATTTTTCTGCAACGTAAAATTTTTTTTCCAGAGAACGTAAGGAACAAAAGTAGGACATAAGGAACAAAAGTAGGACTTAAGGAAGAAAATAGATACAATCACAGTGGGTCCACTCATATAGGATTCAAGTGGAACGAATTATAATGTTTGCTATCAACAAGTGGTGGCGCTATTGTCGCTACCGATGTTATTTTTAAACCGTTGTAACCATAGCAACCATATCATTGCTAGTTGAAATAATACAGCCGATGCTCATTTTACTCAACTACCGTTCGAAGCACCTCAAGCGTCGGTGATATATTTTTACATTTCAGGTCAACCTACTGACGCATTGTGATGCCCTATCGTCGACAACGTTATACTCAACTCCTTACTATTTCCTATGTACCGCTTATTGATATTCTCTTTGGGTGAATTAGGTATTTATTAAATTCATTATACCCGACTAGGATTTAATAAATGCTCAAATGTCCTTAAGACTGTGGATACAGTATGAACATGCTGGTCGTAAATGGACGTCTTTGCAATGATGCTTATTTACTGACATAACATTCATATTATCTCTCTCTCTCTACCCCCCCCCCCCCCAGATCGCCTTTTTGTCAACAGCTATACTTATAACTGCAAGGGTAAAAGAAGGGAGAGAATCGAATTGGTCTATCCACGAAGTAGTATAAGGTGTGACGTCCCAGACTCGGAAACGTCCAATAATCGAAAATATCGAACAGGTCGATATTCGACTTGTTGGGCGGGTTAAATTTGTAATTGTTTATTTAGAGGCCTTCAGTCGGTCTATGAAGATAGGGACGGGAGAATGAACTTTTCGCTTCTAAATCTTGGATAAGAATTCACACTTTTATTTAATTAAACTTTTCACAATCCGATATTAAATTGTCGGAGAAAACGTAATTTCACAAATTTCCTTTTTATAAAATATGTAGCAAATGTCGCGAGAGTGAGTGATCGAGTGAATGAGGAAGTACGTCCAAGAGTATCTAGAGAGGGATCCAAGGGGTCTTTTTATCGAAATTCCCCACTAAATGATTTTAGTTTTTTAGGGCATAAATAATTGATCTAAGTGGTTAATTTTTTAGTTTGGGTGTTTCCGAAAAATCTTATAGGATGAGATTTTGTCCTTAAAACAGTGAGGGTGGATACGAACTAGGCCAAAATAGTGGGTGCCGGGCCCACGTGTGTTCCCAGCATCTCAAGTGCGGCCACTTGAGGGTGTTAAAATACAATTCTTCTTTTGACTCCGGGGGTCCGTCTCTGGTCACGTAACTTCGATCGTAGATCATTTTTTAAGGGTTGACAAGTACCCATGTACTTTCATATTTTACAATCGTTCCGGGGATTTTGGGTTTATTGAAATTTGGTACCAAATTTCAACGACTATTGAGTATTCAACGAAATTCATGGTTTGTAAACCAAACATCTTACACAGGATTGCAATAAATTTAGAATTTATTAGTCGCTAGTATTATTCCCAAACTCTCCAGAACAATTTTCTCATAGTCTGGTCCGATTCAGAACAAAGAAAGGCTCTTAAAATTATTTTTTATTTATTTCTAGTGAGGCATTTCCTCGAAGGTTTCCAGACAACCTGCCAGTCTGAAAATAAACCATTAATTTAATTATCCGAGGGAACAACGCTGTTTTATTTATTATTTCTCTAAAATGTCAACTTGATCTGGTAAATTCCAGCAAGTAAATTAACATTAAATTTCATTTTAACATTTTAGGAAACGTGAGATTGTTGCACGTGTCCGTACATATCAAGTGACATACACCAACCTTTGTTATTTTGGCAATAAAACTAGAAGATTTATATTTATTTTAATACTAAAAGTCTCAAAATATGAAGTAAATTCCAATCCGTAAAAACACTCTTTATTGATGTCAACATAAAAAATCAGGTCCGTAGCACAAATTCATTAAAGTCTAACAAGTATATTTCGCATTCGCATTAAAATTCGATGAAGGCCAGGGTCCAGATTGTTATTTCGGGTCGCGACTAAGATTCGCGAGGATTAGAAGTTTAAGTCCGAGATCGCGCCGTTAATTCGTGAAGAGGAAACCGAGGTAGCGAAGGCCAGGAGAGAAAAACGGTGCTTTTCTCTCAAGGTTTGAAAAATATCTGCTCTTCTTCATTCTGTCTGTTCTAGGGGTGCGTTCGAAGGGAGTCTCCTCAGACCCCCACCAAGTACCTAGAAAGGGTTGTGCATTTCCTGACCGTCTGGAACCCACGTGGGTTTTATGGTTTAATAGACGGGGGTCATCTGACTATGCTCGTCTAAACAACAACAAAAAAAATAGAAAGGGTTTACAGTCCATCTTTTCAGATTTATGAGGTTTTTTCAAGTGATTGACATGGGAAACTTTCTAGATTTATGTTATTCTCGAAAGGTTTGTGCGACTCCAAATTATGTATTTTCGTTTTCGTCCATGGCTTAAAGAAAGGTTATTTATATGAGGTGAGAGTTGGAATTTGAATAGGCGGGTGTTTTTTTTTTATTTATACGAAGTGCCATCCGTTAAATTAGTTACGTTTAGAAAACTCTAAGAACCGCGAGAGAGTTTTCCAGTTTCAGGACTCTGGTCTTCATCTGTCGTGCATATTTCCTTAACTATATATATATATATATATATAAGAGAAAAGGTAAAGGGACAATTCAATCAGTATCTTAATATTAAATTAACATTTTAAAATGATTCTATCTTGCTAAACTTAATAATAATAATAATCGTTATAATTAGATTGTCTCGCGCGAGTGGTCGATAACATAGATATCGTCGAGATATTCGTTGTTTTTTAAGCTACAGATGCCGTTGGAATAAAACGTAATTTTATAATTACGTTACACCTTCCCCTTACAAAGAAAAAGGCGCTTCGAAGTGACTTTTTCAAAGCAGGAAGGTCTGCAATTGCTTCGCATGCGTAGGTCTAGTCAATTAATTGATCTTAATAGAGATTTACATATAATATAACATTTCTAGTTGCTAATACTGGTAATGATTACTTAGTTGTCTATCTTTTCCTTTACGATATTCTCCTAGCATTCTACTTTTAGGTTCCTAAATTTATTTACTTAACCGTCTTGTGGTTAGTCGCTATAATTAATTTAAAATTCTAGTATACATAAAAAAAAATTCTTGTTGTGACGATGCGATGTATTTTATTGTTTCGTAACCAACTTTCCTTTTTCTGTTATCTAAGTTCTATTCTTATATATGTTTTGTTTATGACTATGTTTCTATATTCGTATATAAATTATTTTTCCGTTGGTTCTGTTTCTATGAGGACGGGGAAATTGAATTTCGCTGGAACAAACGCATACTCGCAGGCCAGATCCTTTGAGACCTTCACGGATGTCACTTCAGGATCTCCATGACTTGTTTTAAACGTGAGATTACGCCTGAAATAATGTTCAAAAAGGGTTTATCTTCTCCTTTCTCGCGTATTACTACGTTGAAAACATATCTACCATTTGACGCGAGAACCTTTACATGACCCAGTGGAAGATTTTGTTGCTTTAGTAAGTTCGCGTCGAGTATATTAGCATTAACCAGTTCTTTGTTTACATTTGAATTTAATGTACAATCTGACGATATAAAATTAAGGATATGAGATTTTCCCGTTTTTATTGTGTCTTTACTGTAAAAAATACATGAGTCGGTTAATACAAAAACAGAAGAAATTTCTAAGCCAGTTACGTCATCAGGAATCATTCCATTCCCTTTTCCACGCCCACTTGTCGTACACGTGTCCTGTGAGCCCGAGCCAACCCCTTCCCCATCGACACTTAGTACTCTCGCTACACCAGCGAATTCTCCGGCACCTTCGCCCCACTTCACACTCGAACTTTGCGAGTGACGTAAACCTGAGGGTGTTTTGCCTAGACGATGAGGTAGCGAGAACACTCGCGAATCCACAGGGGTTGTCCCCACCCTCAACTGTGGTCACTGGACCATGACCCACATTCCTCACTGAAATTTCCTTCTTTTCCGGGGCTTGGGTGCCTCTATCCCCCAGCCTGGTCATCATATTTTGTGATGAACGAGCCGACACGGGGAGTCATAACCCATCCGACAGCTTTTCGGACACTTTTATAGTACTATTATTATCACAGTCCTTACTTGATTCTGTGTCGCGCTGGACTTTCAAGTTTTTTCTCTGGGACTCATCGATATAGGGGTTAAGGGTCCCGTGACTCACAAAGATCGTTTCTACAAGATTTTCTACATCCTTTTCTGCTGCTGCGCGTCCTGGGTTAACCTCCGCCACTCTCGGCATCTCTGCGCACGGCGAGTGGTGTGCACTGTCCATCACCGGTTCGATGAGAGCAGAAAATGGGGTTGGAATGCAGGGAGCACAGAAGGTTGCGGCACAAAATTTATATTATAAAACTCTTAAGATGTAATTTCATATGTACTTGCAGCAGATATTGCTTGTGCGAGGATTCACACATACGCACTGACATTTAAAGTTGTATTAACCTTTCTTGTTTAAATATTTTGAAAAGCATTCACCTGAAATAAATATGTGAAAGATTTTATATAATTTTGGGTTGTTTAAACACTCAAACAAATTTTTCAGTAAAAATTAATATCAATAAATGTTTATAGTTACAAGACGAGATATAAAAAAATGTTTAGCTTCTTGAATTTAAGCTTCAATCACAAATTTTAAATTCTTAAACAGACTTTAAGAATTTTTATACTTTTATAAAATCTGCAATTAGAAAATTAGGAGCAAAATTTTTTTCAGTGAGAAAAGATAAACATGTCAAGTAAGTTAATTTAAAGGGATATTAAGAAAATATTTTTCAAATTGAACTTTTATTTATGACGTGAAATGTTTTCTATGTAAGAAAATATAACTTTTTTGATTATGGTGGGAATTTGATGAATGAGAACTTATTTTTTCGAAAAAAATATTCTCCATAATTTTATCACGTCCAATTGGTAACCAAATAAGTGTTTTACTTGCTTGAAGTAATGAAAAAATTAATTCCAAAAATATGAAATTCAAACTTTTACAATATTTGGCATTTATTAAATTTCTTTTAAAAAACTGGATGTGGTAAAATTGTGTAAAACTTTTTTTCTTTGAAAATAGCCTCCCATTCATTCAAATTTCATCATCATCGGAAATTTTTAATTTGATTAAATAAAAAAAAATTCCAACTTATTATTAAAAGTTTTCAAATAGATAATTTCTCAATGTTTAAACTTTTTTTATGAATAACGATATCTCCTATTTCGTATGAGATTATGAGTCATAATCATGCAAATTTTTAAAGTCTAATTGCATGTTTTTTCCTGTAACCTCATTTTTAACGGCGCACAGTGGGCTGAATTAAAAATGTAATATTCAAAATCACCTACAGCCAACAATTTTTAATCAATTTACAATTTTTACATTCTCTTTATATGAGAAGGTTTTGATTTTTATTTGAAAAATCACTTTATGAATTTTTATCAAATTTTTACGCTTTGATATACCTTAAATCAGTTAAAACGGTTTTAACGAAAGTGTTTGTCTCGTCTGTTCAGCATGACAATTCTCTATAGAATAATTATCGAATTGGATTGAGCTTTTGAATACCTTATCGAAGCTCAAAAAGTTAGGACAAGTCACTTAAACAGCCACATCCAACTAAAATTGTTAAAATAAAAGCATTTTTTGTGTTTCTCAAAAAATCAAAACTTACAATATTGGTTTATGATAGTGCTCATGAAGTTTCACTAATTGCTTTTATTATTTTTCTCGATTAAACCAAAATTAGACGAGTTTTAATATGTTGACACTTGAAAAAAATCAATATGAAAATTTCATTTTCCAGTTGAAATATAGGGGATACGAGACATTATTTCTTTAAAAAAAAATTTTTACTCATTATCAATCATACCTTGTTGTTATTGAAAAATATCATTCAAAAAGATCAAAAGCTGAATAAATTTCACTCTGAAATCCATATTTTCATTGTTCTCAATATAAAATCAACAACAAAATAAACGTCAAATGTCAATTAAGGTTGGATTTCATATTTGACTAATTAAAGTATGTTTAAAGTAATTTACCTAACATTTTATCGGATAGATATCTTCTATGGATTGAAAACAATCAAATACTTGCCACATTTCTCGAAAATATCAACAGCACCTTTTAAAATTCGCATTCGTTTTGTAATAACCTTTTCGTCCGGTGACTAGAGCGAAAACAAAATAAGTGCAATGTAACTCCGGACACGCGCTCGGTTATTGGACAAAACAAATATTCATTGACCTAATAATCGGATTTAGAATATTTAATTATAATAAAAAAAAAAATGAGGATAAATTTAAATGTTGTTTGCTTAACAAAGACAACGTGTCAGTTAATTTATAGAGCCGATTTCGCTACATTTCGACCAACCTTGTGCTTCAGTAGAGAAATTTTTTATTGGCGAAGCTTTAATTTCTAATTTAACAAATTTTTCACTTTTTAAGATATACGTTTCGAAGTTTGTATACGGTACACCAAAATAGCGATAAGTGATTCGTAAATCCCTAATTTTGAGAAAAAAAAATTCATGGCTCTGTCCGCATACTATTGCTTTTACCTTAACCATTTTTGTATTTTCTGTTCTGCCAATGTTAACACTATCATAAATTACACGGATTTTCTATTCTATCCTCAAACTAATGTTGAATAAATTAGACTCACCCGTCCCGCTCATATTTGAGGGCTTCCTTCAGGACATCCTCCGTGTTGAGGGCGATGAGTAGGGCCCGTAACAAGGTGAGAAGCGACGGCTTCTTCTCCCTCGCGAGCACCTCCTCCGCCGTCGGCTCGCTGCACACCGCGAAGCTCTTTAATAGAGCAAATCTTGCCGACATTTTTTTTTCTTTCACCTTAATTCCTTTCTTTTTACTTCGAACTCTTTCACTTCAATTTTTTTTCACTTCAAATTTTTTTTTCACTTCAAATTTTTCTTTCACTTCAAATTTTTTTTCACTTCAAATTTTTCTTTCACTTTCGTATTCTTTCACTTCTTTCACTTCTTTCGTTTCAATAAACCGAACCTTGACCACGTTCGTGCCCGAGATGTGAGATGCGACTAATAAACTTCGGAGGGTAATAAGAAGCAACTAGCCACAGCCAGCACCCACCCCCACCTTTGATAACTCCATAATCTCTAGCCACCATATAAGATTCCCATTGTTCTTATGTAGTGACCATACGGACTGCTGACTCTCGCACCTACCTCGAATTTTTTCTAAGAAGAAAACCCTATATGATGGGAGACTTGGCTACTCCTCTAGAGCTCTGAGAAATGCCCGAGTGCATAAATGCAACGGAGAAAAATAGATTGTAAATCAGAATATGACACAATCACAATATGACGTATTTGCACAATATTATTAAGGTAGTATTGGCTAGAAGTCAAAATAGTGGCAAATACATGAAACTCCAACTCCGCCATTGCCGGTCCCAAGTCCGGATGCGAAAGGAGGAGGGGACACACACAGCAACATGACACTACATAATTACAGCAACACTGAACGCAACACAACCAATACCCGGGACTGCGTTTCGCGGGAGGGCAGCGTCTCACCCAGAGGAACGTGTGAGGCCATGCACGGAGCAGACGCGTCCTGCAGCCCGCCAATGGTAGTAGCCGAAAGGACTCTGCCAACAGCTGGGCTGTCGCCGTCAGGATGGCCGTCAAGGGAGTCTTATAGACAGACTTTCCCTAGCGGTGGGCCTGCCGGGCGCACGCGTTCGAATGGTCTCTCCTCAACCTTCGGACGCGTGAGGACGCGGTGCGGAGCAAAAAGCATCAGGGGACCTTGAACAGGTTCCTTGATGCCGCATGAGTGGAAACAGTGTGAATGCGGGGGGCCCCTTAATCGGGGTATCAACCCAAATGCGCATGCGGCGGTGACGCTGAACTTCCCTCGTGCCCTTCTCGCGGTCACATCACAACCACATGCACGATACCGACACCCACACATACAAGTATGAATGCGTTGCCGAGTGAATGGGCTGCGGCCGGCGCCTGGTGGATATTCCCGATAGACTAGCCAAGGGAGGAGTAGTAGCCTCCCTTCCAGGGTAGGACGCGATGTCAGTATCTTACCTCTGTGGAAGTAATATGGGTAAATGTAAGTCCCTCCGGTGTTCGGCCGCGAAGGGCAAAGATCCCGTGAAACCACATGTTAAACTGGGAAAACCGCTCACGTTTCTACTGTCTGGAGCCAATTTGGGGGTTGAAATCATGGACGCCCGGGCGCAGGAATGAAGGATTACCTGGTCAGTATTTCCTTATACCCGACGCTGCGTAGGATAAATCGCACACCGTCTAGCCTGAAGTCCGGGTAAGGTGTCGGGGCGGACCCGGCACCGCTCGGTCGATAGGGGTGACGTTAAACCTTTAGCATCATTATGGCGAGGGCCTATCCCGTAACCTTTTCTACTAGCTTCATTTAATGTGCCGATAGGATCGACCATCCGATAAGCCGCTTCTCGGTTTCGGTGCACATAGTGCTCCCATGATGGGCGAACCGTCTTAAGACACGACGAAATTAATATGAATTTTGAAAATAATAAAAGAGATGAAGCGGTGAAGGCGCCTGATGCGCACTCACACACTCCTCCAGGGGCTGATGGATGGAAAGACGTCCTTCAGCTCCTGAAGGAGCAAAGTAGGGAAATGGAGAGGTTGGCCAGGGCTCTCAGCGTTATCCAGCAGGGTATGCTGAGAAACAACCCTGGCCATGTTAAGGACAGTGTGAGTGAGGCTACGGAGGTGTTGAGCGGAATGCTCAACACCCACAAGTGCTTACTAGAGAGCGGGGTGGAAATCCAGAAAAGGATGGAATCCCACCCCGCCGTCAAAAAGATGGGTATCTTCCAGAGACTGCGCTTTGCGTCTCTGGGAGATACCCCAAAAAAGCTGACAAAGGGGGAGAAGAGGGTTGCTCCTTCTCCCCCCAAAGATCGGCTTCCCAAGAAAGGGAAGGGCGGCATATCGCCAACTTACGCTGCGGCCACCAGAAGCCAAACCCCCAAAAAGGATGGGGAATGGTCCCTTGAAGTTAGGGACTTCGACGAGACAGTCACAAGAGAAGAGGTTGTTGCCGCGCTTTGCATCGCACTGGGCAAGCCAGACCTCGGGGACCAGTGCAGGCTGTACAAACGCTTCTGCGGTGTGCATACTGCGGTGGTCCGTTTAACCGAGGCGGACGCCCGGAGCTTGCTCGGGCTTGGTAGATTAATGGTAGGGTGGGTGAACTGCCGCATCCGAGAGCATGTCGAGGTTGCCCGGTGCTTCAGGTGCCAGGGATACGGCCATGTGTCGCGTGGCTGCACGCTTCCAGGCAGGAAGGATGCCTGCTGGAGGTGTGGGGGCGCGTCACACGTGGCCAAGGAGTGCAAGGCTCCCCCTCGGTGCCTGACTTGTACTGATAGGGGCGAAAAAGATGTCGCCCATGTTTCGGGGAGCGGTTCTTGCCCAATATTCAGGGCGGAGCTCCGGAGGTTGAGAGGTAGAAAGTGAAATTTCTACAGCTCAACCTCGGGAGAGGGAAGGAAGCCCAGAACCTTCTGATGCAGACTGCCAGGGAGAGGAGAGCCGATGTGTTGCTCATTAGTGAGCAACACAAATGGTCCGAAAACTCTGCTTGGTACCAGGATGCATCAAGGAGGGCTGGGATCCTTGTCTGCAGCCCTGATTTGAGCATCGCGGAGTTCCTGGAGACCGACGCGGGGTTCGTTTGGGTGGAGGTGGCGGGGGAGCGGGTGTACAGCTGCTACTTCTCCCCCAACGATCCTTTCGAGATCGTCGAGACCCAGATCCTCCTCCTTGAGGAAAGCCTCAAAGAGGCTAGTGGGCGGTCCCTTATTGCGGGTGACTTTAATAGTAAGTCGCCCGAGTGGGGAGAAGCCCATCTGGACAGGAGGGGAATCTTGGTCAGTGAGATGGTCGCCAGGAATGACCTGATTGTATTGAATCGGGGCAGGGATTATACGTTCAGACGAGGAGCGGGGGGGTCGATTATCGACCTCACAATTGCCGCGCCCCGTCTTGCCTCCAGGATAGGCGACTGGTGCGTCCTCGATGTGATAACATTGAGTGACCACCAGTGCATTGAGTTTAGCATCCAGGAAAGGAGTCACCCAGTGAATACGGGAAGGGGCGGCAAGGTAAGGAGCCCCTCCTGGAACACAAAACGACTCTGCAAAGACAAGCTTCGCGAACATCTTGAAGAAACCAGGCTCATAGATGAGTGTCAAGTACATCGTGCAAAGCTTGTTCCCGCATGTAGAGCCGTTCCAAAGACAGGACCGAAGTTCCTGCGTGGTCCGGGGCGAAGAACTCTTCACTTTCGAAGAACTAAAGAGAGCGGGTGGAAGGCTCAAGGCAAACACAGCGCCGGGGATCGACGGGTTGCCGAACAAGATCCTCAAAGAGGTGATCGGGGTATACCCGGAGATCCTCCTAGAAGTCTTCAACTCCTGTCTTCGGGAGGGGAGGTTCTTCGCAGACTGGAAGAAGCAGAGGTTGGTCCTGCTGAGGAAAGGCAACAAACCTCTAGGGGATGCCTCATCGTATAGGCCAATATGTTTATTGGATACGATGGGGAAACTTCTGGAGGAAATGATCCTACAAAGACAACAGGGTCACATGGTCCGCGAGAATGGTCTCTCGGAAAACCAGTTCGGCTTTCGGAAAGGCAGGTCCACAGTTCAATACCGCGAGATAGAACATCTGCATCGAGGCGATGGTGCGGAAAAAGGTTCCAGACTACCTGTTACGAATGATAGATGACTATCTGAGCGACAGGTGGGTGATAGACGAGGGCGACAAATGGTCTCTCAAGGAAGAGATGACATGTGGCGCTCCTCAAGGGTCGCGGGTAGGTCTACTCGTCTGGAACGTCATGTACGACGATTTCCTGCGCATGGACCTGCCTGCTGGAACGAGCATCATCGGCTTCGCGGATGACGCACTTGTCGTGTGCGCCGCTGACGACGTCAAAATCCTGGAGCTGAGGATCAATGATAGTCTGTGGCGGGCAAAGCGTTGGTTGGATAGCAGATGCCTGAAAATGGCCCCTGAGAAGACCGATCGTTCTCGGGGAACATGAAATCAAGTGGAAAAAGAGCATTAAGTACCTGGGTGTGCAGTTGGATCGAAGGCTTAGCTTCGGCGAACACCTGCAGATCGCGACTGCCAAAGCCATCCAGTGTGGGGCCGCCCTGACTCGGCTCATGCCCAACATTGGTGGTCCTAGGGAAGCTAAGAGAAGGCTCGTGGCGAGCGTGGTAAATTCGAAGCTGCTTTATGCAGCTCCGATCTGGACAAGTGCCCTTAACAACCATGCTATCCTGAAGAAGCTGTTCTCGGCACAGAGAGGTGTGGTGATGAGAATTATCTCAGCATACCGAACTGTGTCGACGAGTGCTTTGCTGGTCCTGGCGAGCGTCCCGCCAATAGATTTATTGGCGGAGGAAAGGCAGGAGACCTTTCAGCTTCGCAAGGAGCTTACCTGCGCCGACCTGCAGGAAATCGCTCGCGCGAAGGAGGCCATCCGCAAGGATGGAAGGCGCAGACTCGTCGAGAAATGGCAGACGAGATGGCATGGTGACCAAACCGGGAGATGGACACACCGTCTGATCCCGGAGCTCGCCACCTGGCTGGATAGAAAGCACGGTCAAGTCGGCTTTTACTTGGCGCAAGCGCTTTCGGGCCATGGTTGCTTTAATGCGTACCTGAAGCGCTTCAAGAAAAGAGACGATGAGTCGTGCCGCTACTGCGGTTCCTACACCCGCGGTCCTGCGTCTTGGGCGGACTTGGCTGTTCGCGTCGACCGGGGGAGGAATCTTCTTATTCCTTTCCTGGTTGGCGCGGTTGGCCGGCCTGCCTAGCGGGCGTACGCCCGCGGATGGGAGTCCCGGGCGAATGGACGACGGAAGAGTCGTACGCGACTTTAAGCTGGAACCAACTGCCCGCGAAGTTTAAAGCCGAAAGGCGGTTCCGCGGGCGGTGCATTGGTTCGTGAGAGGGGTTTTTTTGGTTTTAACAGGTATGCCTAGACCCGTCCTAGGAGACGTCCTGTACAACGTCTATAAAAGATTTCGCCATTTTTCCTCCTCACCAAAAAAAAAAAAAAAAAAAAAAAGAAAAAATACATGAACCTCCGGATAAGCAATTTTTATTTATTAAATGCCTATACCAATTTGTAAATCGATCGGTTACTTCGTTCGTTTGTTATAAAGCTTTTTAGTTAGCATAGGTTCTTATGTAAACTGACGAAACTCACGTATCATGCGACTTTGAATTGCCAGAAAAGGCAAGACGAAATAGTGAGAATCAACTGAAAAATTGTTCGAATGAAGATTGATATATAAGGAATAAGTATCACTATTAGTCAATAGTATTCATTAAGTATTATATTCAATATGAACAATAATCTGAGGTAAACCTTAACTTTTTGGTTGCTGAAATGTGGCTGTAATAGTAATAGTGTTTAAAAATAAATTTTTTTTTAATTCAACATTATATTGTGGAAATTACAGGATTTATACTCTAATAAAATATAAATTTTTTTTTATAGAATATATGTCATGACATGTTGTTATATTAGAAATTTGAGATATCGATTTTAGTTTCTTCAAGTCAGAAACGGGACATTTTCACACATAAAAGTTTGTCGAAGAATTATTAAAATTGATCAATATTTAATGAATACGCAGGGTGACTTTGGAAAAAAAAATGTTATTAAGTAATTTAGTTTACTCATATTTCTTAGAAAGATATCATTAACAGTGCAGCATAATCGGATTTGAAGAATCTAAGGACATTTAAAATCATATGTTTATCTCATCATGATACCTTTCGGGAACCATTCTTCTCGTCTCGGACCAGCCTAGTTTGTCAGGGACGAAAACTCAAAAATTCCGGTGTGGTTTGTTACGGACGGTCCAAAGGGAGTAATGTTTTTTTTTTAAATATATAAAAATTACACATCAATTCCTTCTAAGAGTGCATAAAATGTACACTTTGGAGCATTCGTAACTTGATCACATTCCAATGGTTAATGCAATTCAGCATTTTTGGTCACGCGAGCTGGCCCGAGATGTGAGAATGTATCTCTTGCTTCTGAATCCAATGCGCAGGTCTTAAAAAGGTCGGTGAATTTTGTAAAGCCCATCTTCATGAGATTACAAATATTTAAATATGCAAAAATGTATACATATATATATATATATATATATATATATATATATATATATATATATTTCGATTTACTCTGAAATATATTGGAAACTAAAATTGTTTCTACAATTTGATGACCATGCATCAAATACTAAAAATTGATGAGCACATTTCCTTTCTCACGATAGGTGTAGAAAGAAGGGAAAAATAATTGCATTCTAGAAATCAGCAAATGGCGCAATAACCACATTAGCATTTGTGCAAATTCCTAAATCCTCCCTGCCATTACTACCTCTGTCCAATCATTAATTCCTTAATCATCAAAAAACCCTACCATGCTCACCTCGCAATGAACTAGTAAAACGGATCAAGGCAAAATCAAATTCGCAGTTACCCAAGCAACCCGGTACTAACCGGAACTACTTGAATAGTAGAGAATACATTTTCTCTACTTTGCCCGTCTGCGGCCCAGATCGACAATTCCTAGATCCTCGTTAGTTGATTGAACCCGTAAAACTCTTTCTAACGAAATTATATTTTTGGAATCGTGTCGGGCGGACGTAAAAGACAAAAGCCTTCATCTGGACAGAAGCAACAGAATTAAATTCTTTCTTCGGTGGACTATTTTAAAGTCCAATTCGTTTAATAAAAAAAAAACGGCAAAAAGGTGCGCGAGATCGCGGAAAAATTAATACTACCGAATCTCAAAACGGTAGTGATAATTGTTCATAAAATATTGTAATTAGATTTAATGGGAAAATTCTAGGGTCGAAAAGGGCGAGTTTAAAAGCACTCAACCCTTTTCTGGTTAAAAGCCAACCGTTATTTTCTCTTATTAAACCTAAAAGAAAAGTGGCAAAAACAGTATTTGTGTGCGGTGTGCTATGCGCGACTCGCAAATAGGACAAAGTGTGATTTTGAACAATACTCAACAGAAAACCATTGCTTGGTCTAGGAAGAATCAGGAGCTAAGGGAAAATCTCTCCCTCTCTCTCACACTCTCCTGGGACTGGTAGATGTGAGGAAACCTATTAGTAAGGTATTGTTCCAATATATGTATCTATTTGTATATCCTTTTTATACGGACATTAAGCACTAAAACTGGAAATCTTCCTGTATTCAAAACTTCTTTTCCAAAAAATCAAAGAGGGTTTTCTTAAAAGCAGGGTATAGCCTCCTCAGTCAGAGGAGAGGGCAAATACGATCCCAGATTAAAAACAAATTTTGGTTTATTTAATTTATAATTTCCTAAATTTAAAATTTGGCAGTTTGG
The DNA here is from genome assembly GCA_030998225.1 of Diplolepis rosae. Taxonomy (NCBI): domain Eukaryota; kingdom Metazoa; phylum Arthropoda; class Insecta; order Hymenoptera; family Diplolepididae; genus Diplolepis; species Diplolepis rosae. Next base: position 23,094,315 of record JAPYXD010000723.1, on the reverse strand, counting down.
AGCCTCAAGCGGGCGTGTAATCGAATTTAATATTTTTATTATATTAAGTTCAATTATTCGTACGTAACACAAAGTTTGTCGAATTATCTTCATACAAAAGAAATCTCAATGTCTAATCTCACATGCGAATTCAGATATAATTAATTAACTCTTTATGATAATCAAACCTTTTATTTAGATTAATACATTAAAATTGGCATATAAAAATTGTTAAGTATTCTAAAACTTTTTTTAAAATTATTTTATTTTTATAATATTGGTCACTTTTACTTAATAACAAAAAAATCTCAATGAGTAATTTCGTATGCAAATGTAAATATAATTTATTCATTAAAAAAAAACCTTTTGTTTACACTTATATATTGAAATTGTCACGTAAAAGATGTTATGTATTTCAAAAAATGGCATTTAAAGTATTTTACTCAATTGGCAAAACAAACGTCCACCGCGGGCTTAGGGGCGCTGCTGCATGAAAAAAATCATGGCTGCCACAGGGCTTCGGCGTTCACGTATTTACTGCTGATCATAATAGGACTTTTCAAATTACGTTTATCTGTAAGTGCTAAAAGTGTTTTTGTTGTCGTTAAATACGTTACGCCAGTACGTACAAGCACTGCCTTTACGACTAAAGTCCTTTCCTTTCTTGTGCTTCGGTGAGAATTCCATTTTCACGCTTATATTTATTTATTCACTTGCCACTTTTTTTTATGTCAACTATATATTTATTTGTCAAACAATTGATTAATTACAGCGTTACACTGTGAGCATCTGGCTTTAGTATATTATACACAATGCTGCGCGAAGCCCAACGGTAGCCATATTGAATAGTTCGCTTGTCGACCACCAGGTCTCGCATTGAATCAACTTCATACAAAAAAATTGTTTAGTAATTGTAATTTCGTATGTGAATTAGAATATAAATTATTAACCTGCTTAAATATTGAATCCTTTAATTAACACTTATTTATTGAAACTGTCATGTAAAAGATTTTACACATTATAAAATTTTGATTTTATGGTTAAGTTTTAAAATTATATCTTCTGCAATTTCGAATTTGGCATCTCTTTCGCGCCACTTTTGCTCGTGTGATGATCGCACCTGGTGCTCTCATCTGTAAATTCGTAAACTATCTCTCAACCTGAGGTCGGTAATGCAGGATTCTTTGGTTTCTTGATAATGATAATGAATTAAATCTAACGTATAGCAGATGAATATTCTTATGGTATATTCGATTGTAGTAATGCGTGATGTGCGGACAAAATTAACGTAGATGACTGCGTGAGACAAAAGAGAATTATATCCTCTTTTTGGAGAACGTGCGAAGTTGTTAATTTTACTATTTTAGTATTTACTTTTCAGCTCTACAAGAAATGCCCGGTACATACCATGTTTATTTAGAATATTAACGTGCCAAATTCATTTGAATTAAAGAATTCTGTTTTATTCAATTCGCAAAGATACTTAGACTTAAGAAGTAACCTTAAGACTTATTTTTCAGAGCTACGAGAAATGCCATCTACAAATCATGTACTTATGAAAGAATTTAATTCACTAAATTCGTTATACAAATTAGGAATAAGAAATTAATTTAAGATTTATTAAACAGGTCTACAAGAGTTACTCTCTCCAAATCATGTACTTTTTATAAACTAATTTAGATTTTAGTGTAAAAGGGATTGAAACCAAGTCTTGAAACTGTAGACTTTTATTGAATGATAAATTATAAAACAAATAGGACTCTAATTCACATAAAACCAATTTATTTGTACTACTTCAATGAAGTTATTCTCCAAGAAAAGTTATATTCCGAGACCGCTTAAAAACAGTTGATTCTAAATAATAACTCTATTTTGATATTAAACAGAACTCTTTGAACCAATTTGATAAATAATAATTATTCCAATTCTGAAAAGTCCCTAAAAACCAGAACACTCTATTTTATTATCTGAAACAACATAAAGTTTGATGTGAAATTAGAATTTTGAATGCATTTCTTTATTCTCATAAAGAAATTCAAAGGTCTATTTCAGAACATAAGAGCAATACGTAAATTATTTAATCAGGAATATGTAACATAAAAATGCTGAAAATCATAAAATATTTTGGTAACAACTTTAGACCAAGAACTCCAAAACAAGAGAACTTGTAGAAACTCGTTATGCTTGATTTAATATTTTAATAAAAGTCTAAACACAGTTCAAGATCTATAGACTAGAAACCTAGAAATCGTAGATCAATCAACAAAACTGCACTTTTACGACCTTTCTCAAGTGCACACGGATGCGAGTTCTCGGAACGTTGGGCCAGAGGGTTAGTGAAATGGACCATGTGGGGTGCGTGAGAACATAGAAATGTCACGAAATCAACGAGATTTTCATTGGCAGAAAGACTATAAAAATCATGCATACTAAGTCACTGTAAAACACCCTCATTGGTTAAGGACCATCCCCAACTTTTTTCATTTCTAATTTTTATTCTTTATAGAGAGGGGATTTCAATCTTGAGGTTCCGAGATCGCGCCTCCACTTTTTGGCTAAGTGAGTAGTTGGTATTCAGTTTTCAGTAAGATAACTTTCTTCTTCTCGTAGAAGAAACTAGCGCCGGTTACTGAAAACTTTTATAATAATCTTATAAAATAATACGTTGAGTTCCCGTTTAATTGTATCTATTGTTACGTCAGAAACGTAACATTTCTCTTCTTAAAAGATTCCTCGTTTTATGTTAGGATCGAAAAGGATCCTCTCTAAGGGATGAGGAGAAGTCAGTGATTGAGAATGGTTATTTATATAAAGTATGTTTATTGACAATCAAATTGAGAAACGAATAAGCATCATGGAATTGGAAATCGAATTGAAATTTAGATGTACCTTTGTAATTACCCGAGTGAAATTTGTCTGATGAATTATTGAGTCCAGTGGAGCGAAGGTGGTCAGTTGAGTCCTCGTTGAGATCGTTGAGATAGAACTTGTTTGATGGGAAATTCCTTGTTGAGACGGTTGGTCTAGTCGATTCTTGATCCAAGTTTAGAGAGAATTTTGGACGGTGATTCCCCTTCACTTTCTAATGTCGTTGAACTCAGCGTCGAGTAGGAATTCGTCTGAGTAGCGGTAAAATCTGATGAGGCTGGACTGAACTCGTAGCGTAGAGATAATAAAACTGGACTAGACTCGCTTTGTAGAGATAATGAACTGGACCAGACTCGCGGCGTAGAGATGATGGTACTGGACTAGACTGAACTGAACTCGCCGTGTAGAGATGATGGTACTGGACTCGCGTTGGTTACATTGTGAAAATCGGATGTCGACTGACTGACTGAACTGACTGAACTCGCGTTGGTTACATTGTAGAAAATTGATGTTGACTGAACTGATCTCTATTAGAACTTTCGCTTTTTATAGAACTTTTGCAAGGTTGCTTATGGTGGGAGCAAAACCAAGGTGTACCACCTTTGGTATTAAGATCGGATGAGTTGCCCTCTCTGATGACTCGTGCTCCAATGAAATTCGTTACCTGGCACTAATGTCGCAATCTATTTTATCTGTTATTCGATTCTAACGAAAAGGTCAACTACTGTGGAAGTAAACAAGGTGTATCATCTTTTCCATATTTGGTATTTTAAGATCGGATGAGTTGCCTTCTCTGATCACTCATGCTTCGATGAAATTTATTACCTGGCATTAGTGTCATAGTCAAATATATCAAGTCTATTTTGTCTGTTATTCGATTCTAACGAAAAGGTCAACTACTGTGGAAGTAAAAACAAGGTGTACGATCTTTTCCATATTTTGGTGTTTAAAGTCGAATGAGTTGCCTTTACCGATGAGTCACGTTCCGATGAAATTTATTACTTGGCGTTAATGTCACAGCCAAATATATCTATTTAGATTTCCCTTTCGATTTTAACGATCTTCCTATTTCTTGTTAGATCTTGCTGTTGAGTCAATATAATCAAGGACGTGGTAATATTGCCTTGATCTCTTCAGTGGTTCCTTAATTTGTTTATTACTCTAGGTGGTGGAGTCGCGGGACGTGACACCTCCCCCCTTAATTCGAACGCGGGGAGTTAACGATCCGCGATCGAAACTTCGGCAGAAGAATACATTTTTAATCCAAGATGCTTACTCAATCAAGTACATATTTTTAATTTAATTTGACAATTTATAACATAAAATTTTCGTTTATTAACATTTCAAATTATTATTGCGAATTAAAATTCTATAACAGGTTTTATATAAGTGCGTAGTAATAATAGAGGATATAATTCTGAAAATATTACAATCATTGATTACATATGTTATAGTTAGGTAATTTGAAAAAAAAATTTTTTTTTGATAATAACTACTAAACTTACAACATAATGGTTGTTGATAAAAAGAAGATCAAAGATTGTAAAATTTTATCGATTAGATATAAAATAGTAAAGAGTAATTTCCAAGAATTACGATTGTTAATGTATACATTATTAAAATTAAAATTTGGAAAGCATTATAAATTATTGATTATACATGAAAAGAGATTGAAATATATAATATTAGTAGAGATTAAAAAAAAATATTAGGATCGTTGATTATTATTACTTTTACATGTTTCTAACAATTAATTTCATGGACTTCAATTTGATTAGTGTATTATTAAATGAATAAAATAATCATAAGAAAAACAATTTTACATAATAACAGGGTAATAGATGTTCCTACAATTCTTGTATTTTTAATTGTTTTTCTAATCTTTCTTTTAAAATTAATAGAGTTATTTGTGCATGAAATATATGAAGAATAGTAATTATTTAATTTGTTATTGTTGCACATTAATTTCTATTGGAAAAGCAATTTTTACATTAACAATTTTGTAACGCCATCGCACAGTTTACATTTACAGACTCAATATTTGTAGAAACTGTTCTTCCAATAGGATGGGAATCAAGAAAAGTTCCCTTAATGAAAGAAAACACAAAATTGAAATTATATTTATGATGGCACCAATTATGAAGTGCTTATTTATTCTTGTCAAAAAAGTCTTTTTTTTTATCCAAAAAAGAAGAAAAATGCAAATATTTCTAAATTTTTCTTTAAGTGATAAAATAAAATGTTGATTCGAATGAAAACTAGCATTTGTCTTAATAAAAAGGTTATTAGTTTGTTTTTTAAATAGTCAATGAACAAAAACAAAAATGATTGAATCGAATGTAAAGAAAGTATTGATAAGAATTTTAAGGAGGTATAATTTTTGTGATGATATTAGATTTTTAGTTTGTGCTGAACAGAAGAGAAAATTTGAAAAATTTTAATGCATTTGATAAGTACTTGCTAGTTTGAGGAGTTTAATTTACTCTGAAAAAAAAACATGAAATCTATTATAATTTTTTGATTGCTATTTAAAAGGTACAGTGAGCTTCTCGAATCTCTGAAATAGAAAAATAAGATTAGAATAAAATTTCAAAAGATCTTTTTGTTTAGAACATTTCCTAGTTTAGTTATTCAAAACGCTTTGGTTTTATGCAAAGTTTATATTCTTTTAAGTTTGAATTCAAATTCAGTTAATCAGTTTTGTATATTTATGTGCGATCTTTTTATTCGATTGATGTGAACTACTGTTGGTTCTCCTTTTATGTTGATTTTTACATTTCCTTTTCCCAGTACATCTAAAACTTCATGAGGTCCTGTGTATTGATTATCCAGCTTTTTAATTTTTCCTCCTTTTAATAAAAATACATTATCCCCAATTTTTATTTCCAAGGGATTTATTTTTCTGTCATAGTACAATTTTGATTTTTCTTTTGCCTTTATGAGGTTTTCTCTTGCTTGTGTTCGCATTTCATGCAGTTGTGTGACAAAGTTGATCAAATAATCATCATAGGTTTGCAATTTTTCATTTTGTGATAGAGGTTCACTAGAGGGTTCACGGGCTAATTTGCCAAAAACTAATTCGTAAGGCGTACATTTTGTGGCTTCGTGTACACTTGTGTTTTACGAGAACATTGCTAATTCTAGCCAGTCGTCAGATTCTGAGTTTTTTGCTACAAATTGTTTGAGATATTCACCTAGGACATAATGTGATCGTTCAAGTGATCCATTGGATTGAGGATTTCGATTTGTTGTAACAAAATATACATAATTATCTTTTCGCATCATTAATTGATCGCGACATTCAACGATATTTTTATTTATTAAAATTTGCCTGGTAGATTTTGAGTTGAGTGGAGGGGGTTCTGGCGGTGGACGGTTTTCTTCAAATTCTAAATTATTGTCATTTTCGAGATTTTCCCTGGTTTTTATTTGTTGCTTTTTGTTTATTTCGGAACATTGTTCATTAAAGGTGTCTTCAATACTTTTATTTTCAAAAATTTCTTCAATACTAGAGTTTTCAGAGTTTTCTTCATCTTCAGTTTCTAAAGGGTTTCCCAATAGGGGTGATATGATTTTGAATGTCCCTATCGGGCTCATTTGAACTGAAATTTTTGACGTCTGCTGTCAGGTGTCATCAGTAAGGTTTGCCATTTAATCATGAGTAGTTTCACGCTTCCACAACGTTTGGAAATTGTCCAATTATTTTATCAAAATTCGAGAAGTTTTGTCGGTGTTCAAAGAGCATATCGTGCAAAATATGGTCGTCATTCTGCTCCATCCGCGCTCTCAATTCGTGGAATAATCGATAAGTTGGAGAGTGAATTTACTCTATTGGATACTAAGCCTAAAAATCGTATGCGTACCGCACGTTCTAAACAGAATATAGCCGCCGTACAGGCCAGTATCGAGGAAAACCGTGAATTGTCCGTGCCACGCCGATCTCAGGAATTGGGCCTGTCCCGGATGACTACCTGGCGTATTTTGCGATTGGATCTTGGCCTGCATCCCTATAAGATGATTCTGGCCCAAGAACTGAAGCCTTATGACCATCGTTTGCGTCGGGAGTTCGCGGATTGGACTCTGGAATCAATTGAAAATGATCCCAATTTTCATCAAAAAATCATCTTTTCTGATGAGGCGCATTTTTGGCTCAAGTCTCGGGGGACATTTGGCCGATATATTGTTTAAATCATAAATGGCATAGAATATCCAATATAATAAAAAAGATTTCGATCAATTCCGAATGAATATTCAGTGTTTTTTTTCAATTTCAAAACATATCACCCTTATTGGGAAACCCTTTATATCAATTACTTCATCTTCAGAAGTAGAAAAATAATTTTCGCTTTCTTCCTCTTGAGGTATAATAAATTGTTTAGGCTTTTTGCCATTTTTATTTCTTTTATTTTTTGCTTGGATTTCTTTCAAATAGTCCAAATATTCAGGATCAGAATCAGGATCAGAGTCGGAATCTGATTTTACTTTTGTTCGGCTTCCTATTTGCATAATTATTTCTAGTAATTCATTTTCATATATTTGTTTTCTTGTTCTACATCTCTTTCTTTTGTTTGAGAGGGAATACTTTTTAAATTTGTAAGTTGATTTATTCTTGGCCCACCTCGAAGTTTTTTCATAAGAGGTTTAGAAGAAAAATTTTTGTCTAATTTTTCTTGGATTTCATTTTGATTTAAATGTTTTCCTCTTTCTTGTTGTATTTTCTTTTGAGCTCTTGTTGTAATAGTTTTCTATGATAAATTTTCGTGCCAGGAGGAATCGAACCTCCGAATATACATGCCTATCCGGGGACTTACTGTGATAAACGCACCAAGCCAACACCGCTTACAGCGTTTCAAACAATTTTCGGTATATTTCACTTTTAGTTTAGCCGTTTGTTTAAATGAAATTAGGAATTAAAGTGACCTTTATTGGGTGTGATTGCAAACATTTTCATGAATCGACAATCTAAGATGGTAAATTTACCTATTTTGTATATTTTTTTGATTTTGTAAAGGTTTTAGGCCAGATAGTTGATTTTATTGATAATGTTACTTTCATCAAATAAGGGTACTACTTCTAGCGCGTCGCGTAAGGATACTTGTTGATTATTAGGTAGGACCATTTCGTTATTTATAATTGGATTAAAGTTTTCTTCAGGATTGTTGTAAACAATTTGTTCCAGTTGTTCGTTGTCGGTACTATTATCGTCGCTATCGTGATTACTTGTGATTGTTTTGCGTGTAAGAGATTTTTCTGGTAAATTTATTTTATTTCTTTCTTCAACTGTATTTTTTGGAATTATCGTTGAACTAAGTAAAATTATATCTTCGTTGTCAATATAAGTAGTTTCGTTTTTTAATGTTTCGTCCTGATCAATTGATCCACAAATAATACTCGAATTAGTTTTTGAATTTGAATTACGCCAATTATTCGAGTCAGATGAATTGCTTGTTCCGGCAGTTTCGAATTGTTCAAACGTTAAGGTTTTCTCTAAAGAAATATTATCTAATTGCAAACTGATATTTGTTTTGTCCTTGTTATAAATATTTTCAAAATTATCTTTAGTTACCTTTTCCTTTACAGTAACTGTTCTTTTTGGTTTAAGGGGACCAGTTTGATTTTGTGCCATAATTTTTGCAAGTTCAGTATTTTTCTTAACTTGACTGCGCGTAATAGGATTTTCTTGAATTTGTGATTTCCCTGGTTCACTGGGATTGGCTCCCGACATAGGTTATTATAAAATAAAATTTACTGATACGTACATGGAGACACTTTTAAAATTGCAATACATAAATATTAATTTGGATCAACAGAGAATTTCTTCAAATATCTTTCGTTTAAAATTTTTTGTAATCAATAAATGTGATTAATAATTTGTTATTAGAAAATATGAATTGTCTCAATGTTCCGAGTCAGGTAAATTTATAATCATCACTCAAAATTCTTAAAAATAATATGCCTTAATTCTACCAATTTCCATGTGCTTACAGAAAAAATATTTATTTAGAATTTTTGTTTCAAATTTATTCTTATTGAAACTAATTTTGTTCCTTGTCTTACCTGGGATACTTGATATGTTTTTTTTTTCTAATATAATTGTCGAATGGTATAGGTCATAAATGGGTTTAAATAATTCTTACACTCACAAAAAAAAAAATTTTTTTTATTGTTATATTTTTTTATTACACATACATAAACAAAATTATAAATTATACAGAATTTAATTAATGCAAGATTGGACAAGCCTGACTCAAGCACATCTTGGTCAATCTTTGCAAATAAAAATATTCTGTTAGTTAACAGAGTTAAAATAAAAGTTTCAAACGATACTGTATATGAGCACTTGAATTTCGCCTTACCCAATTGATCGTAATCAAATGGTGACCGTTCAACGAATCTAAAAAGGACTTATAGTCTCTTGTGCTGCTTTTTCTCGTTTTAACTCAAATTAAAACTTAGTCAACAATTTAGAATTAAAGAAGTACGAGATTAGACAGGCATGACTCAAGCACAAAATCCTATGTAAACTCTGCACTTTCAAAAATTCCGATAATAAAATTTCAAATAAAATAAGTCTTTTGATCACTCAAGTTAGCCTCAAGGTCAAATCCCTCCGTGAATCCACACAATTTATTTTATTTTAACACAGTTTGTACAAAATAACAAGAAATCAGAAAATAAAATAATATTTCAAATAAAATAATTATTTAAACACTCAAGTTAGCCTCAAGGTCAAATCCTTTCGTGATTTTATCAAATTTATTTTATTTCAGCAAAATATGTGTGAAATCATATAAATTATAATTGTCCTTTATCAAGTTTTGATTCCTAGTAATTATGAAATTTCGATATCCCGTTCACTGACTTCAAGTGTTTCCCGGGCCAATGCACCAAAAAAGAGATTGGGTATGTTACGTCAGAAACGTAACATTTCTCTTCTTAAAAGATTCCTCGTTTTATGTTAGGATCGAAAAGGATCTTCTCTAAGGGATGAGGAGAAGTCAGTGATTGAGAATGGTTATTTATATAAAGTATGTTTATTGACAATCAAATTGAGAAACTACGGCCTGAGTAAGTAGGTTTTTGGTACCAATTTGTCTTGATGTTCTCCCCTGTTCTGATGATAAGGACATCCAAAAAACATAATTTGTTGTCTGATTCCTCTTCTACTGTACATTGGATTTTATGATTGTAACTGTTAAAAGTGTTTCTAATTTTGTCTATTTCATCAGTCGGTACTGCTGTTATTATGTCGTCTACGTAACGAAACTAAAAGGGGAGTCGAAAGGGAAGAGAGGCTATACATTGTTTTTCCAGATCATCCATTACAATATCCGCAGGAATAGGAGAAAGGGGTTAACCCATGGGGAAACCAGATTTTTGTTTGTAGGAATGGCCTTGAAAGTTGAAAGCAGAATTTGAAGAGCAGATTCTAAGACCTTTTTCAAATTGATACCAAGGCATTTTTGTCTTTGATTCTATTTGTGGCCATCTCTCGTTTATACCTTTGAAAGCTAAACCAATTTGGACATTTGTGAAAAGTGATACAGCATCAAGAGATATGATTTTATGGCTCAGAGGCACCTGGATATTTTTGATTTTGTCGATGAAATCGAAGCTGTTTTTTACTCGAGAAAATAGGGGAGGTACGTTACAGGAGATAATGTTGTTATAAAAAGATGCGAGATTGTAAGTGGGGCTACCACAAAAAGAAACAATAGGTCTGAGGGGGTGGTCTGGTTTGTGAATTTTTGGTAGACCGTAGAATTTTGCTGGTGATGGATTGTTGGATTTGAGAGAGTTGGCTACCGTGTCTGTTATATAATCTTTTTTCCTCCAGAGGTTTATTAGGTTATTAACTTTTTTGTGGGTCATGTTTGCGGGATCTTTTTTTAAGAGCTCATAAGTTTTTTTGCCCGGTAAGATGCGAGTGGCTTCAGAAAAGTATTTATTTTTGTCCATGGCTACAGTTATGTTTCCTTTGTCTGCTTTCGTAATCAAAATGTGAGAGTTGTTTTTTAGAAAGGTGTTAGTGGATTTCGAAAATTCTAATACTTGTTTTTGGAAGGTATTAAGGGGTTGTTGTTTTTTATTAGAGAAACTTCCTATGCAATTAACAAACTTAAGTCTCGCTTCATTTCTGTCTTCTTCTTTGGTTTTTTGGATATTGGATTCAAAGTCTGTAATTAGATGTTTAACGTGGAGTTTTTCAGAAGGGAAAGAAATACCAAAATTTTTTCCGAAAATGTGTAGGCGTGATCTGCACTTGCCGATTGTCACTCTCGAACTATCAAGCCTCTGCGTGGGTTGGGCTGTCCTCTCCTTGAGGGCAATAAAAGCCAGGTCAAAAGGGACTGATGGGCTGAAGCGCCTCTATCTATAGTCTGTCTAGTTGTATGCATATTTTCGTTGTACTAACACCCTCCCTCAACGATAATATGCGTTCAATTACGTGCCTTTAATCCGCTCTTTTCTAAAAAATACTTCAGCTTTATCTTGTTGAGTGTCTTTGTTAACATGTCTGCTGTCATTTCTTCGATGGGGCAGTAAGAGAAATTGATGAGTTTTCTATTCTCGATATCTTTAATGAAATGGTACTTTGTATCAATGTGCTTTATGCGATGGCTACTCTTTTTACTTTCGATTCATTTTAAGCAGCTTTGATTATCTTCGAGAATTGTGGTGTTGATTTGCTTGTCCTCGATGAAATCCTTGATTAATTTCTGATAGTGATACGCATGTTTGTTTCCGACATGCCCAACTGATTGTTGCGTTCATGAATTGAAATAAATAACCGCTGTTTGATTTGCGATTACTGCGATTTTCCGCCCAATCTGCATCTGCGTAGCCGATCAATTCTTCTTTTCCGTTTCCGCCGAGTACGAGCTCGTAGTCTTTTGTGCCCTTTAGATAACGAGCGATTCTTCTTGCCTCGGTCCAATCGACTGATGTCCGGTCTTGTGTTTACTGCTAAATATAGCAGTGCTCCAATTAATTGCTGATATAATTCTTGATTTTCCATTAAGGGCTGAGCTTCGGTTGCTTTTACATATCCAATGTCAAGTGGTATGTGTGATATCTTGGCATCTTGCAAGCCAAATCTCTCCAAAATTTCTTCGATGTATTTCGTTTGCTTTATGCAGTAAAAACCATCTTCGTTCTTTTTGACTTCTACTCCTAGGTAATTTTGTAAAAATCCTAAATCAATTAACTTGAAATTTTCCTACAAAAATGCTGCTGTGCTGTCGATAGCTGAGAGTTGTTTAGAAGCTATTAAAAAATCGTCAACATGTATAATTACATATATGACGTTTTCCCCGTCTCTTTTGATTTTTTTTTTGTTTACCTGCTATGGCGAGTAGTAGCTTGAAGGTGGCCTGTTTTATGACGGGGGCGAAAATCTCGTCATAATCTGTACCGAACTTTTGAGAGAAGCTGCGTGCGACGAGCCTAGCTTTGTACCTTCCTAGTCCGCCGTTTTCGTCCTTTTTCGTCTTAAAGACCCATTTACAGGTGACAATGTTCCGATCGTTTGGCGTGGACACGATCTCCCACGTCTCATTTTGTAGTAGCGCGTTATACTCTTCATCCATTGCTCTTTGCCAGTCATTTTTATCCGATCTTGATAACGCTTCACTCCTGCTTTTTGGATCGTCTTGTGAGAATGCTGCAAATTTTGAATTCGCCATATAATAATTCGGCGGGACTCCTTTATTACTCCTTGCTGACGTGCGCGCGGCGGCCTTTCTTGCTTGTGATTCGTCGTTTATTGCTTTGGTCGGCGCGTCGTCATTTACTGCTTCTGTTTGCGCGTCGCTGCCCTCTTCTGCTTCTGCTTCTGCTTACGCTTCATTGCTTGTTCCTGGGGATTCGTCTTCTGCACTTGAATACGTTGATTCTTTGCTATCGCTTCCTTGATTTTGGTCTTCTTGAGTATCGGTTTTACGAAAAACATACTCTATTTCTGAGCTGGTCTCTGCGTTGATTAGATTTCCGTTAAAGTTTCCGTCGAAGAAGGTGGCATCGCGACTTGTCTTGAGTGCTCCTGTTTTCGCGTTAATGAATCTGAAAGCCTTAGATTCTTCGGAATAGCCAACAAAAATATGGTCTGCTGATTTCTCATCCAACTTCTTTCAGAGTTCCTTTGGAAGATGCACGAGCGCCTTGCATCCGAATACGTGGAGATTTTTAACGATGGGTTTTTCCTTGTACCATGACTCATACGGAGTTCTATCGGTTGCTTTTGTCGGCAATCGATTTTGCAAAAAGTATGCTGTACTGCTTAGTAAACACACATTCCACAGTTATAAATAACTTTTCTCCTGTAGTCGTTGAGTCTTCCTTCACTGCGTTTGCTTGATTCCCGTTCTTACTTTTCCATGCTTTATATTTTATACAGTCTGGCTTAATGTGGCCTGTGTTTTTGCAGAAATAGCAACTTCTGCCCTCTTGTCGGCTATTATTATTATTATACTTCTTCTTTCCACTATTATTACTGTACGTGGTTTTCATTGCTGTTTTACTCATGAGATTCTCTCTGAAATCCTTCTGCCCTTTGCGCCTCTTATATTCATCGATCAACTTACTTTTGATGAGTTGCGAGGTGATATCCTTTTCAGGCCAGCTTTCTAAAGCTGTAACGAGCGTGTCGTATGATGCCGGAAGGCTTCCCAGCATCATAGCTGCCAATAGATTGTCGTCCAATTCAGTTCCGAGAGCCGTTAACTGATTCACTGTATGCGAGAAGCCTGAAATATGTGCCTCCATATCACCATTCTCACTAAGAACTGTACGGCACAATCTTTTTAACAATAGCACTTTTGACGTTAATGTTGCCTTTTGATGATATTCCTTCAGAGTTGTCCAAGCCTGCTTTGCTGTTTTGGCGCTCCTTACGTGAATCAATTGATCGTCCTCGACTGAAAGACCAATTCTCACCCGCGCTTTACCTTCTTTTTTATTCCATTTTGAAAGTGCGGTAGTTTCTATTGCAGCTGGTTTGTCTCCATCGATCGCGCCCCATAAATCTTGATCTAACAGCATAAGCTCTATTTTATAACTCCAAACTGCGAAGTTATCGCCGTTGAGCTTCTCGAAGGAGCACTTGTATTCCGAACTTTCTGCCATTATATTTATTCACTTAAAATCACTGTATTGCGAAACACTGCACTTTTAACTGTTCTCTCACTTGTCCTGCGCACCATGCCCTCTACCTCCTCCAGCACCTCCGCCTCCTCCCCTCCCATCGCCACCTCTGCCTCCACCCAATCCACCTCCTGGAGGATTGCCTGGAGGTTCTTGACCATCCCCATCATCATCGTTGTTTAAGCGTGCCCTCGCGGGAAAAACTGATCTCTAAGTTCAGCTGCCAAATCAGTTGATTTTCACTGAAGTAATCAGCATAACTTGACCCATCTATAGTAACATCTTTTAAGCTGCTTGAATCAGTCAAATTTCACTGATAATCATTAGATTCTGACCGACTCCGATCCACACATTATCGTCAAAAATTACGTCACCACACAATACAAAGAGATTTCCAATAGGGACATAACAATTTTATCTATGAATAAAGCACATACATATTTAAAATATTGAGTTCAAATTTATTGTGGGTGTAGTGCAAGCATTATATTTTATGAATGAAATTCGATATCGGTCATATGACCACCACGAGCCCGTTTACAGCGGTCGATTCTTTGGACCCAATTTCGCACCACTCTGGCACACATTTCGACCGGAACATTGGCAATTTCGCGTTGGATGTTGTCTTTCAGGTCGTCTAAAGTTGCTGGCTTGCTGGAATAGACCAGTGACTTGATATGGACCCATAAGAAGAAATCCAATGGCGTTAGATTGCATGAACGAGGCGGCCATTCGACCGGACCATTTCTCGAGATAACACGTTCATCGAATTTGCCTTTCAAAAAATCGATTGTGACGCGTGCTGTGTGGCTAGTGGTACCGTCTTGTTGAAACCACATATCGTTCATGTCAAGTTCATCCAATTCTGGCCACACATAATCTTCCAACATAGCACGATAGCGCGCTCGATTGACGGTAACATGGCGGTCGTTTTCAACCACGAAAAAATACGGCCCAATCACACCCCCGGCATGAAAACCGCACCAAACAGTCACTTTTTGCGGATGCAACGGTGTCTCAAAAAGTAAATTTGGGTTTGTTGCTGACCAATAACGCATATTTTGCTTATTAACAAAGCCATTGAGCCAGAAATGAGCTTCATCGCTGAAGATGATTTTTCGATGAAATTCTTAATTTTCTTCAAGCTTTGCTAGAGCACAATTGGAGAAGTTTCGGCGTTTCAAATGATCAAGTGGCTTTAGTTCTTGAGTCAATTTAATTTTGAATGCATGTAGGCCAAGATCTTTTCGCATAATTCGCCACAGTGTCGTTTGAGCGATGCCCAATTCTTGAGAACGACGTGGAATCGACTAAAATTTGGCTCATTTTGAATCGATGCACTACGGCTGCGATTATTTCTTCGCTTCGAGCAATACGACGTCTTTATGGCACCGGAACGTACAATAATGTAAATTTGGTCTCGAATTTATCCACTATAGCACGCACAGCCTGTCGGGTGAGACGATTATTACGGCCGAAAATTGGAGTAAACGCTCTTATAGTTGCGACCACCGACTCAGAACTTCGGTAGTAATTTTTAATAATTTCCAAACTTTGCTGGTTCGTGAACTTTACCATGATGAAAATGTTGACTTTAACTAACGTTTTGACATTGACAGTTTATTAAAAAAGTTTAATGGTGCTTTCATATAAAAATACGAAATAGTTATGTCCCTGATGGAAAACTCTTTACATAAATAGACATTAAATATAATTTTTGTTAATTTCTTGTTATTTTGGCATAAGGTCAGTTTCATCTTTTTTTATTTGATTAAAAATATCACTATTAGATGTGAAAATACGCAAAAAGAACGAAAGGCAAACGTTTCGGCCACATATGGGGGCCCTTTTCAGTGCCATAAATTCAAAGATCAATTCAAAACTTCTGCAGAACACTAGAATATAGGAAATAATTAAATTCAGAATTATCACGAAATTCAAAAACTTATCTCATAGCTTGCAATTCAAAATGAAGTAGTCCAGTATGCAGCATCATGAATTGAAAAAATATCTAGAGTTCACTGTTCATATTTATACTCAAACTGAAGAAAACTTTATGTATACGTGTAAACTCGAGTGCATTTCGTGTACATTTTAAATAATCAATCTCATTGTCCATACCCAGAATTGGGAAAATTTTTTCTACGATACTGCTCTACTTAAAATTCCCAATTCATTGTAAAAAAATTATTAATTTTACAATTGGTTTCGATCGTGGTTTTTGCATTTATTTTTTCCTCCTTGACGATGTGTGTTGCTGAGGGGACGGGGAATCGTACGTTAGGCTCTGCGTAGATGATCTCATTTCTAATTCGTAAGTTTTCTTCTGCTTACTTATCTTCCTGCTCTTCTTTGGACGACGAGTCATTGGTAACCTCCTGTCGTTGTACTAGCTGTTTCCACTTCTCCCGACCAACCTACTTTCTTTGCCAGCTTAGAAATCTTCTCTATTCTGTTGTCGTTTTCTTTGTTAAGCATATTGAAAGAGATAGTGAGAGATTCCATTTGGGCGATCATTTGTCCTAACAGTTCTTCCGTGGTAAGGAAGGAGGTCTGGTCCCGGACAGGTGATTGTACTCTAGACGTTAGAGCTGTGGCGAATAGAAGGTTTATAAAGATAGTGATGAGTCGATATCGTCTGTTAAGTCAGTCTGGAATAAAGTACAGTTTTGATGTTTGTCAAACGCCGGTGTGCCGATTTTTACCTTTTTTCCCTATTTGATGATGGTTTGCGTAACATGTGGGTGTGTCGCTTTACAATATTAAATGTTTCAGCCTTTAAATGCTGTAAAATTCGAAGCAATCGCCTATTGCAATTCCTTAGATTTTAATAGTAGTGTATTTGTTTTGTTGAGGAACGACCAGTGCTCTGGAACACCAGAAGTATAGTCGATCCGATCTCACCACTACTTAGCCTCGCCTGTATTGTAATACAGTCGCCGTTCAACAAACGTAAGGAGGACTTATACTCAATGGCCTGAGATCGCTTGAAGTCCTATGGTTACAATGCTTAGATTTTTATATTTTTTTTAATGCTTACGGTTTTTCGCTTTTGCTAACAGCTGAGATTCGGGGTCTCTGGATTCTGTGGAGTCCGCTGACACTTTCTCTAAAGGGCGTTAGCTACTTGCTGCTATGCAGGTTATGGGCGTTGCACAGTGGGCCAGAATCGCAAAAACTTGGCCAAAAGTCAAAGAAAGTATTTTTTTTAGATTTTTTGGGTCAATAAGTGTTCTTAAGGGTCCTAGTGCCTCTTCTTTTCAATCCGAAAAATTTTATCGCAGAGAGTTGACTTTGCAACACAGTGCGAACTTGACTACTTCTGCGCGTAGGGGTATGCTTTCGGAACTGCCTCAAACGTTTGTAAGCATAAACCGTGTTTAATGAAGACTTACGCATCCATTCGAGTTCTTGAAACAAGTTTTGCAGCTTTAACTAATGTGTCATACCGGAGTGTAGTTGAAAAATGAAAATCGTTTGCGTATTTATTTATAAATGGTGTTGATATTGTAGAATAATTCACCTCGATGAATGGTGAAACATTACTTTTTACCAAGGCTCCAAGTGTATTGTTCTGCAGTGTTCTATCTAGATTCTTCGCGAAAACTGTTGTACTAACATTTCCGAGTAAAATTCAAAAAAAATGTAGTTGCAGATAGCTGCAGATACGGCTCTTAAATCGAATTTTTTGTTCGAACGTTCCGATAAAATGTGACGCGTGGTGACGCATCTTATCTGAACTCGGCTCACGGCTAGGCTGCAACTTGCTCCATAGTGCAGTCCTCTCTCAGACTTCATTCGTTTTCGAAAAGTTATTCAAAATACGTACGTGAGTGCTTCGCCTTTTTTTTGAGTAATTTGCAATTTTAAATCCATCATTTTTTGCTATCAAAAACAATATAACACTCCAGAATAGGATTTTACTCAAATCGTGAAATTTTTCAGACAAGTTTTCTATTATTTTATAATCATATAAATAAGAAATGTGAATAATCGACTCGTGAAAATTATAAAGACTCAGTGAAACCGGCATAAACAATAAACGAAAACAGAAAAATAAAGAACAAACAAATAAATTAGTTGGTAAATGAAGCTATGGGAAACTAAAATGTTAGAATCAAATAATATGAGGAAAAAAATAATTCTATATGATTTTTAATGGCAATCTGTAACATTCTTCGGGGATAGTAAATTTGAACCAATATCTTTAATTTCGTTACATTATTTCTAATTTTGAAGGCTCCTGCTCGATATTTTCATAGAATAAATAAATCATTTGTATATAAAACAAAACTTGCTTGATAATTTTCATTTTGATTGGGTTCAGCTACATCGAAAACCCTCGAGATGTTTTTTAAACTGAACCATGCGCATTTTCAAAAGAGGCATCTGTAATTTCAAATCAATTATTACATATGCTTTGTGGCCTTATAACATTAGTTTCAAAATCAGCGTCCTCAAATACTCTCGAAACTCATTTCTCACGCACAAGCCGTTTCATTTTTTTTTAATTCATCGGTCATTTTAAATCGATCGTTATGTTTTTCAGAATTTTAATATATAATTAGGATTTGGCGATTCTAAAAACATCAGTAGCGATTTTTTTAGCATTGGTCATTGAAATTTTTATGAAAATATCCGCCATTTTGTTTTCGGAAAATTCAATGAAAGATTTGTAATCAGCGACCTCGAAAACCCTTAATAGTATTGTTTAATGAGGCTTTGGATTAGGCCTTCGATTTTGAACCAGGTTTTTTAGATTCTGGCCCACTGTGCATTGGTCAACCTGTTCCGATTCTTCTTGGGTTCTTACCGTCTATGTGACATATCTCTTCCGCCTGTTTGCGGAACTTATTCCAATTTGAATGTTCTTTAACCTGAATTTACGTCGTATAGGGCCTACTATGTTCAGCGCCTAATTATATTCAGATAAATACTGATTCCCTTTTACTTTTTTTAACCGGGCTTACCGTAGTGAAGTCCGGAGTTCTTTCCTAACAGATTCTCGTAAGATTCTTACTTGCTTCTGGTCCGTAGATTCCAGTTTCTTTTCTCAGTGCCGTCTGCCTTTCTACGTGGTTCTAATTAATCTATTCCGTGGAATTTTGAAAACCGAGAACTTGGCGGATCTTGGTAGGATCCTCAAAAAACGTTATGCGTAACAACGTACAAATAAGTTTTAAGAATATTACTAAGTCATTCGCTCAGGAAGCTCAGTAGTTACTTCTTTAGTGGTAGGACCAGAACTAAGGAGCGGGCCCTGCGTCCTACATTATATAGGCCTTGAGTGCTAATAGAAGGGGTATCTTACCGTGGGGTATAAAAATTTTCGATATAAAAAAGAAGGTATAATAATGCGACAGTACCAAATAGACCTACATTTTGTGCCAATTTTTTAAACGAACCAAATCCACCATCCGTGCAATTCCTAAATAAGAAAAATATATATTGCTCAACAATCTTAACACACAAAATCCATCACCAGCAAAATATAAAACTCAATTTTTGCAAGCATAGAAGGCTTAGAAGGAAATGAACATCCCTCAACCTGGCCTTTCATCGGACTCGTCCCACTTTTAAAGGAACCACGTAGTTTATCAAAGCCCTCTTATGCACTACCGTCAGAAATGTGGGAAATTTGTACTCTTAATACTCTCATCTACCTTAGCAAAGCTCAGCGTACGATACCCGGATACGAGGCCCTACACCCCCACCTCGACTATTATTCTCGGGTCCTTTGGACAGGATGGAAGGGATACGGTGCCTCGAATAGCGGCAGCTTATGGTGAAGGGTGAGGGGGGAATCTCACTTTTTCACTCAGGGTCAGAACCGTACATCACCCGCACAACATAGACTGACGATCGCTGGCCCGGATTTATATGCGCTTGTATCCGAGGGCATAATTCCCGCACTTAATTCCTCGAGAGAAACGTTTCCTCGGTAATGAGCACCTGGTGATCTCAGTGACGGATTTACAGCGTTCGGGTGTCTGTCTTTCGTCTACTGTATCTCTTCCCACTACTTCTGATGAATTATAGACTATCCTATGGTTTTCGCCTCTATAGCCATTTATTCTTCTCTTCACGTCACATCGAGGCAAATAAAATCAAAAAAGATAAAAGGAATTGCACCTTAAGATGGCATCAATTTTTAAGGGGGACGTGTAGAGTCGAAGCTCAAATTATACTGTAGCTTCGACTAGAGTTATTTTAGAATTTGATTTGATTGCAGAACTTTAATGAAATTATCTTTGATTTTAATTCTTAGATGAGACAATTTTCATGAAATTCATTTTGTCCTAAGAAAAGGAAGTTGTTTCTTTTATTATGAATTGAGTAATTGAAATTTAATACCTAAAGTCAAAAGTATAGCAATATATCTAATTAGTTGATGATTTTGTTTGTTGTTATGATAGGAAACTTTAAACACAGATTGAGTGTAAAAGTAACTTTTATACGGAAGTTTCGGTTGCATAGAAGTTCGACATTGGGAATTGGCCAGGCGACGATAAGCGATGACCAATCTTGGATTCAGACGTGTTCGATAAACCGGAATTGGTTACACTTAACGTATATCGGTGACGCAACATTTATTTGCAACGATTTATAGACTCCTTCGCTTCTTGCACTGTATTTTATGGTACGCCTCGTTTAGGATCCATCCTTTCACAATTAATCGTCTCATCTGGCTAAATGCTAAGATAAAAAGCACTCTAGAGTTTCATTGATTGAAACGCATAACATATTTTCATCGCGTGGAGATTATGAATGGGATCACATGATTAAAGGATTTAGAAGACTTTACTTACTTGCTTATTTATTATGATGAATTTAAAAAAATTTTATTTCAGATCCGATGAGGACGACCCAAGCGGGGCAAAATATCGTAGAATGGAGGACGACAATATGCAGGACAAAGAGAGATTTGCCAGGTGAGTATCTGGCTTGAGATAAATAATTATGGCTCCTGCTTCTGCATAATTTGAAAATTCTAATCATTCACAACTCTGAGATTCATTGGTTAAAAGAGAAACCTTCTAATTGAAGTATAGTTTTAAATGTTTGAATTTATACAGTTTTTGATAGGTAAATAATTTTGATAAAATTTTATTTAAATCTATTCAGGATCTTGTTCAGGAAGACGAAATAATATATGTATAATACAAATTACAATTTGCTGGAAGATTTCATTGTAAGGCTTGATTTGCTCTACGGGTACGCCCTGAACGTATGTATCTTTTCGAGAAGGAAGATACTTACATACATTGCATACCTACATGATACCTACTCACTAATGTGAGCCAATGGCGGAATGGGTAGCCCTCGCGGCTGCTCCAGCGTGGGAATAAGAGAGCGTCCTTTAAATCTCCACACTCTGAGAAAACCTTAAGGGAGATTTATGTCAAAGATTAATAAACGATAGCAATGAAAATAATGATAAATATTACTACTGAAAAATTCAAGGCAGCTCAAGTAAAGAAAGTAAACACTTTTACAAAAAGGAAAAAATCCACGTCTCTTCATTTTTTATTTAAATAAACGTTCATCGAATTCCCGTGATTACAGCAGTTTACAGAATTGAAAAAATTTTCTGCCCACCACATCTTAATATGATTCTTTCATGTATTTTGGCCTACTAGACACGAAAGTCAGACTCACAATTTTTTTATGGAAGCGTTTTCGAGATATCAATGTTCGAATTTTTTTCCAATTTTTAGAGTCGTTCCGACATTTTTTAGTATATCTCGAGTTTTAATTGACGGATTTGCCTAAACAAGCACTCAAATTAAAGGCAACTGAATTCTCTACAACTTTCTATTTCAAAGTTTTCAGATCGGCCTAGTAATTCAGGTGCTAGTGATTTTAATATTTAGGAAAAGTTAGATTTTTGGCAAAAATCGAGGACGAGAATTCACATATCGTCCTGGGTAGAATAGAAATCGCAAATATGGATATAAATATGGAGACCTAGAAGAATTTGTTATTGTTTAGGATACTTACCAGAATCAAAAGATGTTGATAGAACTGATTCGATGCCTTATAATAGATGACAGAAAAATGGCAGAATGTAGAATCGGGGAAAAACTGGAAAATTATCATAGATTTTGTGAACTTAGCAGAAAATCGAGGATTCACTTTTGATTGCAGTACGATTTTTGTTTTAGGTTTCATATACAAAATTACAGATAGTTTGAGTTGAATTATCATTCAAAATTGTGAGACATAATTGTTGGTAATGCTTAATTTATGTTATCATTAATAATCCAAAGGAATAGGTATTAATTTCAATTTTCATTTATGTCTTTACTCTAAACTGATGAATTCTTTGGTAAAATATCTTATATAGCTCTTTATTTTCACTTACGTATTTTTTTCCGGTGTAGAAAGTTGAATTAATAATTTTCTTAGTAAAATATATTTCAATAGTCTCGTTCGGAAAAAAATTGTGAGAAGCTAGGGTTAAATTAAATCTGAATTGATAAATATTTTATAATGTTCCTGGAATAATCAACTGTACTAGTGAGTTGACTACGTATGATTATGATTTGGTGGCTTAAATAACGTAATAGCGATTATTTCTAAATTTAAAATTGATCTAGAAATAAATATAAATTCTCAACCTTTTCCTTGAAGAAAATAGCATTTTGTATGAACTAACAGACAATTCACGAGGTTTACGTTCAAGCAAATCCTTTCTCATAGTCCAATAAAGCTAGCCTTTAAGACGGTTAATCTTGATAATGCGATTTCGTCGAGTGAGTTCATGTGACTTAATATAATATTCAAGTATTTTTTAATTAGTTAAAAATCTTTATTAGAGTGAGAAAATGGAACTTGGTAAAAAATGTATTTACCTTTATTTTATTTAGGTTTTATGTCCTTCCCATTGGCTTTTTTTAGTTCTCTGTCTTTATTAATTTGTTTCTTAGAGTGCGTTGAATAAGGTTGGTAGTTTTGATCGAAGATCATTAGAGATTCTAGAGTGTTAGATTTAAGAAAAAATGTCCGATTAAAATGAAGTCAAAGAGCTCAATACCTGGGGTCTCATAGAAAGTAATGGTAACGAAGCTCCACCGGCGATGTGCCCCGTGCTCATTTATTTTTATTGTATTTTAGGCACTGGAAATACAAGTGCTGATGGGACTTATAAACCTTCTTTCCTGACCGATCAAGAACTGAAACTCTTGATCCTGGAAGCCGCCGATGGGTTCCTCTTCGTTGTCAGTTGTGATACAGGCAGAATCATCTACGTTTCTGATTCTGTCGCACCTGTTCTAAATTACTCCCAAAGTGACTGGTACGGAACCAGTTTGTACCCTCAAGTTCATCCTGACGATAAAGAAAAAGTTCAGGAACAACTGAGCACAGCAGAGCCTCAACATGCTGGAAGAGTCCTCGATCTTAAAACGGGAACTGTGAAGAAAGAGGGCCATCAATGTAAGTTAAGATTCCCAATTCTTGTATTTCTCATTTCTGAAGTGCAATTAAGAAGTTAATTTTCTACATTATAAATATTTTAGTCTAATTTTCAAAAAAAGGAACAGGAAAATTCTTGAATGTCACGGATGTTTGAAGTAGATTTTTGAAGCATTTTTTAAAGTAATGCTAAATAAAAATAAAAAAGGTGACCGTATAATTTTTGACCTTACAGCCTCTGTGAGATTATGCATGGGATCCAGACGTGGCTTCATCTGCCGTATGAAGGTTGGAAATCTGCAAACTACTAGCGATATGGCTGCAGCTCATGGCCTTCATCGCATGAAACAAAGAAATTCCCTTGGCCCTCCTGCCAGAGACGGTCAGAGTTACGCTGTCGTCCACTGTACGGGGTACATTAAAAACTGCTCCCCCACCGGTGAGTTTGGTATGGCTTTTTGTTCTATTTCCTATGGCATTTGAAAGTGTATGTAGAGTAGATATCAAGATATTTAAAATCACTTCTATCAAGAGAGAAAACTTCCAGTTATTTCGAAATCAGTTATATTCAGAAATTTATTTTAAATTGTAGAGCACTCTTTAATATCTTTGCACATTGTCATCAAGAAAGGAACAAGAACTGACCTTTAATTTTACGCTGTAGGTGATTTTGTTCCCCCATGTGTACCAGGTGTGGACTTAGGTGACAGAGGTGTTCAGCCTGGACCAGATGGGGTCGTCAGTGATGAAGTCTCCACACATTACTGTCTGGTTGCCATTGGGCGATTGCAGGTTACTAGTACTCCAAACACGAGTGATTTAAGTGGTTCTAATAGCAATAGCGGTAAGTTTGATTTTTTGAAACTACAAATATAGATCATATAGAAATTAGATTGGAATTTTGAGTGTAGTAAGTCTGAAGATTAAAAAGAACTGTTTCTTGTTTTGGATGCTTACAGAGTTTATATCACGCCACACTGAAGAGGGAAAATTCACTTTCGTAGATCAAAGGGTTGGGGGAATTCTAGGATATACTCCGTCCGAACTTTTGGGACATCCGTGTTACGAGTTCTTTCATCCGGAGGATCTTTCGCACATGCGAGATAGTTTCGATCAAGGTAATTCTTCGACTAAAGCTTTGCATAGAATTTTAACTATAATTTCTTTTTAATTAAAGTATTGATAATTAAATTAATATTTTCAGTTATAAAGCTCAAGGGACAAATGCTATCGGTGATGTACCGGTTTTGAGCCAAAAATCGCGATTGGGTCTGGCTGAGAACGTCAGCTTATTCTTTCGTGAATCCATTCACTAACGAAGTTGAATACATCGTTTGCACCAATCAAACAGCGAAGTGATTGAACAAAATGTTTATTTTTCATATAAAGCTAATTAAGAATTAAATCTTACTCAAATTACTGTATAGGCCATTTCATCCTGGAGGCGAGGGACAGCCAGAAAACGAAAATGTTGCTTATGGTCAACCTGGTTTAGACTATTCTCTTCAGAGCCATCCTGCTCGTGATTCAATTTATCCTGCGCAGCATATGAGGCAACATCCAGCAGCTGTGTCTACCGCAGGTAATTTTTTAAAATATTCTTTATAACTTTATTAGATTTGGAATAATAAAATGAAAATTTCAGTTACAGGTCCACAACAAGCTAGACCATCAAGTACACAGAACGTCTATCAAGGATACGAAACGACTCAATCACCGATAGCCTACGGATCACCTGGACAGCAAAGTGCATCCTCTTCCGTTTTAAGTCGAATTCAAAAACCAGAAAATACATCCCCGACACCTGTTCAACAAACGTGGGCCATTGGACGGCAGGTAATTAATTTGTATTATCAAAGTCATACGGAAAAGTTTTCTAACTTTTCTTTCAAGAGTTCAGTAAAATTCAACTGATTTATTCTAGCAGCAACCAGTGACGGAAGGTTACCAGTATAGTCAATTAAGTCAATTAAGATCACCGAGTGGTCCGACTTACACTCAACTTAGCAGTGGTGCGAAAACTCAGGCTGCGCAGTATCACGCAGTCACTACTGTGCCTAATAATCCTGGTAAGAATTCAATACAAGAAATTTTCAATCATCTTGTAAATGTCGTGAATGGGCTTTAAACTCATGCCACAATACACTTTACAAATTTTAATGCGTTCGATTAAAATTTTGATAATATCGTTTGCATCTTTAATCCTTAATAAATTATAATTCATTTCAGGAATGTGGGGATGGCAAGGACAGCAGCACCAAACTCAGCAACAAGACAACGAACAAAATTCCGCTCAAGTGCCTGGACAAGGGCAACAAACTCATGCTGTGCCAGGAACACCTGGTCCTCAACCGCAGGAACTATCCGATATGCTACAAATGCTGCAAGATCAAGGTGGAGCCTCTGGATTTGAGGACCTCACTATGTTCAACGCTAACTTCTAGTAGCAGTGAAACAATGAAAACAAAAACACTGTTGTTTCACGCTGCACAGTTTTTCAAATAATTACGCATCCGACTCAGTGTGCTCAGATCGGACACGCCAACCATGCGCACACAATTACAGGCCACGTCCGTGTGAATAAAGTAGGAGCTGTAAGTTTGTTTGCGCGCGCAACCGACTTCTCCTCTTCAGAATTCGAAAACTCGGAGATGCTCGAAAATCTTCGGGAAACTTCGGCTCTCTCCTTATTTCGTCTATATATAGCATATACCATGGAGGAGTATAAGGAGACATATCAAAGCCATTGGTCACGTCGTGGTTTTCCGGAATAATTCGTGGAGTCGGGAAATAGAATAATGTAAGTAGCTGCCTTTAAAATTTATATATGTTTGGTTATAAATGCGGTCGATAGTTATGTAAAATACGTTTGATTCAAAAAGTTCTTTTTGTTTTTAATTTTTAATATTATTTTTAAATTCAATTTGTTAAAACATACATAAAATGCATGTTCTTACAATAGATTTAAAAAAATATTGGTCTCGGAGATTCAGTGGATTATAAAAATTAATGTTAAATTTATTTGTATGTTTTTAATTTGCAGATATGAGTACGAAATTGGAAAAACATAAAAGGAGCAGTAAATGCATAAAGGATCAGATATTTAAAAGCTTTCAAGAATCACTGCATGAAATAGAATTACCCTCGCCACAATGGGGTTTCGTAAAGGGTAATAATAAATTCTTTGGGTTCCAAAAAGTGGAAACTTCTTGCTGCATTAAGAAACGAATTGCTGTATTTCGCAATAGGTATGTAAAAGTGTTTGTTGATGACAAAATTGTTTCATCGTATCGGGGAAAACGAATCAGTAATTTAAAGGAATTAATTGAACTTTTACAAGCTGTTGACAAAATGGCTATTTAAAAAATAATTTGCGCTACTCACAATGTGTTTAATAATTTTTGTTGTAAAGCTGGATAAGAATTCTGATGAAATGTAATATTTTAGTGGAGAAGATTCTCAAACGTCGTGGAAATTGTACACGCAATTTAATTTGTGAATTAAAATAATTAGGAGTGCCAAAAACGTTTCGCTGGGTCTATAATCATAAGTTTATTAATTTAAGGTTAATTTACGTTGAAATATGTATATAGAATAAAATTTGTAAATATATATAATTTCTTTTTAATGTATGGGAATCTTGAGTGACTATGCTTAGACAATAAATAATGTCAACACAAGAAATATGTTTTATATCAAATAAATTATTTATTTTAACTAGACAATATATCAACATTAATAAAATTTGTTTTTTCAAAGTATTTTTGTCTACTGCAGAAACGAGTTTTTGAAGATCATCTACTGTTTCTGCTTTGCCAAGCCCAGGTACATTGACATGCTTTCCTTCTACGTAAATCTGAAAACAAATTTTCCTTGAAATGACTAAGCGCTACAATGGAATTGAATCTTCAATAAGAATTTTAAAAATTTACAAGTTATAATTTTTTCGAATTAATGAGCAGAAACGACCGATATTTCAAAATATATTACTTACACTAATTGTCATATCTGGTTTGAGCACAATTTGTTTCTTAACTTTTGAAGCATCGTCTGACCAAAGAGACCACATTATACATTGAAAAGCTGGAGTATTTACGACGTTCGACAACCAGACTCCAGAGCGAGGCAGAGGTACGCTGTTGGGATCATGTTTTAATTCTTTACACACTTTTATAAATTTGACTTTCTCCTCTACTTTAGTCTTTTCACATTTTTCTTTAGCAGAAACTTGTGAAATAGTTTGAGTTTCAAAACGTGCACATGCTTTAGAAAAATAATTTGGATCACCATTCACTTTTGAGGAAGACTTATTCAAGCCATGCAAAGAAAGAGGGCAATCAGCTGAAGGTTGTTGTAAAAACGTACCACTTTCTTTCTGTGAATGTTTCACGTCATCAGGTACCTTTCTTTCTCCTAGGAAGTGTGCGCATTCCAGTACCTTTTTTGGAAAAATAGACGGCACTACATTTGCCTTCAACGCTGGTTTTTTCCTTTCCATGGAGAAATATGTTCCATCAGGCATTTTGCACTCAGGATAGTTCCACCAAATATCTTCATGCTTGAAGTGCAGATGACATAAGACATCAGTACTTTTTAGTGGCTTATTTCTTGGTCCACACGCAGATGCAGATATTGCATTCTGCCAAATTTGAAGCTTCTCTTCCTGTCAAAGAAATATTTTAAAATAAGTTTTATTTATAAAAAATGTTTTCCAATAAATAGGGAATACATACTTCATACTACACGAAAATAAAGGAATGTTATTCATTAGCTACATGTTGAACTACTTAATTAGAAATTTAATTTCAATAAAAGTTAGATAAAATCTGCATCAAAGATTACAGTTAAAATAATGTTATAGTTACAAATATTGCAACTCAGGTTGGGATTACTTATCGTTCTTGGTGCACGAAAAAAGTTGCTTTTTCCCCCATTTTTCCGAAAATTATATTTTAAATCAGTGGTAGAGTCACAGCCGGGAATAATACACTTCATAACCTGTATTTTTATGTAGTTTTATTTTTTAACATTCTTTGATTTAACTCGATTGATTTTGAATATTGTTAATTCAGAATGTTATTTAATTGTATTTTTATGTAAATTTTAAAAATAAGAATCATTTTTACTTGAGACATTCTATCATAATTACCTTTCTTGAAAATCTATTTTCAGACAATATATAACTTTAATTCTTCCTTGCCTATACCTTAGGTAATAAAGTACATCTGTAAAGGGAAAAATTGTTACTGTCAATATTTTTGGTCGAAATGAGAAATTGGAATTCTGAGTTTAGAATTTAGATCCAATACTCTTACAATCTTGCAAATGAAAATTAAATTACAGATATTAAAATGTCACAAAAGTACAATAAATTTCAAACTCAACTAATTAATTTGAAATAAATAAGATAAATTAATGATACAATGATTTGAAAATGAAAGGGTTTTAAAATCATTTGAATTCCAAATTTTTTTAACATTTCATAATCATAAGTGGACAGATTAAAAATGATGCGGCATTGAGAATTGCTCAATTAGTAATATTTTCAATTTTAAATTGAATAAGTTGAGAATATTTAAATAAAAAGATCTTCAAATAATTATAATGGTTTCTCTTTACAAAAATTTTAATTGCAAACAATTGCAATTTTAAAATGTCCTGGATTTTTAAGGGCTTTTAAACTAAATCTATAATTTAAAGTAATTTTATTTATATATCAACAAAATTGAAATAGCCTTCGGACTTTAGAAAACTAAGAAATTTACTCATGAAAATCATTCCAAGTTGCAATTAATGAAATATTTTTAATGAAACAATTATAAGCTGGAGGTACTAAAAAGTGCATAATTTTATAGTCAATATATATTATATATTTTATATATATATATATATATATAGTAACGGTCAGAATTGTGGGACCACCTGTTTTTCGATAATTGCTTAAATTATCCTAATTTGAATTAAGTAAGTAAAACAATTTGTTCTTTTAATTAAATTCAAAGCTATCAAAATTCTTTATGAAATGAGCCCAAAATGAATTCGTTTTGTTAAATTTTAAAGAAGCTATTGCAGAAATAATCTAGATTTCAATGCTTTTTGTAATTTTAAATAACTTTCGAAAAAATGTTAATTTTTTCGAAAGTTATTTAAAATTTAAGAAAACATTGAAATTTAGACTTTTTTTGCAATAACTTATTCACAACTTAACGAAACGACTTTATTCCAGACTAATTGTAAAGATAATTTTGATGTCTTTCACATTATTAAGAGTACAAATTTTATCACTCACAGAACTGAAATTAAGATAATTCAAGCAATCATCGAAAAACAGGTGGTCCCACAATTCTGACCGGTAGTGTATATATATATATGTATTGTATATATATTATATATATTATATATTATACATATTCATTAATTTTATTAATGAATGCATACATTATTATTCAACTGAAAGAAAACATAGATTTTAATTTTTTCAAGAAAACAATTCTTACATTGAAAATTTTAATCTTTTCAATATGATCACGTTTAATGTTTTGGTTCCAAAAATTGTATAGTCGAGACTTCCTTCACAATATTGTAATCTGCAGGAAAAAATAAATCAATAAAAAATGCTCCGCTCATTGAGGTGTTTGAAATAGTTTCTTCATGCACCTTCATACAGTTATATTAATTTAAATCAACTTAATTGAATTAGGTGAGAGCTTAAAAGTTATTTTTTACTAGAAATATATTTTAGATATATTTGTAAGCAGGGGATTTTTCAATTTTTTCATAGAATGATTGTTAGCGAAAAAATACTTATGTTGGTACTTATCATGTTTTGGTACAAACAAAGGACGATGGTGTTTATTTTGTTTCTTTTTCCGCTATATTTCACTCCTAACCTAGACCAAGCAACAGGGAATTTGTTATGACATTATTTATTTCAGAAAACGGACTGCGCTATCAGAAGAGAGGTTGGACATAGAGTAATTGTGTCATGTTTTGGACAACGAAATATGATTTATAAATTTGTTATTAACATTTAAGACAAAAAAATCGCACTTTTTTTAGTTTTTTGTTTATAATATTAAAGGTAATTATCCAATCTTGATGACATTAATTGAAAAGTTGTAGAAAACTTAATTTCGAACAATACGAGTCGTCGATTGATCTGATTTGATAATTAGAAGCGGAGAAAATTCGGAAAAACCGGGAAATTGAGCTTTTGTTAAACAAATTAATATCTCAGTTAATTTTTAACTTTTCAGGTTGAAGTTTGGTGGAAAAGTAACCGACTTTATGCTCTTCAAATGTTTAAAAAAAGAAAACTTTAAGATAATACGTTTCCGCGCTATTGACACTTTAATTTATTTCATGCGTTAATTGTAAAATGTCTGCTTGCCGCAGAGGTGGTCCGATTTTTATTTTGAAAACGGCTTTTAAAAATATAAATCAAGCTCAACAGAACGTCAATCTTGGTTTTTCGCTAAAATGTTGCAAAGTTTATTAAAAAAAGGTCCAAACATGGCTCTGAACGCTTGAACGCAGCAAAGTGACACAGTGAGCCTACTCATCTTCTCCCCCCACCACTGTCACTTTGCTGTTTTCAAGCGTTCAGAGCCATGTTTAGACCTATTTTTAATAAACTTTGCGACATTTTAGCGAAAAACCAAGATTGACGTTCTGTTGTGCTTGATTTATATTTTTAAAAGCCGTTTTCAAAATAAAAATCGGACCACCTCTGCGGCAAGCAGACATTTTACAATTAACGCATGAAATAAATTAAAGTGTCAATAGCGCGGAAACGTATTATCTTAAAGTGTTCTTTTTTTAAACATTTGAAGAGCATAAAGTCGGTTACTTTTCCACCAAACTTCAACCTGAAAAGTTAAAAATTAACTGAGATATTAATTTGTTTAACAAAAGCTCAATTTCCCGGTTTTTCCGAATTTTCTCCGCTTCTAATTATCAAATCAGATCAATCGACGACTCGTATTGTTCAAAATTAAGTTTTCTACAACTTTTCAATTAATGTCATCAAGATTGGATAATTACCTTTAATATTATAAACAAAAAACTAAAAAAAGTGCAATTTTTTTGTCTTAAATGTTAATAACAAATTTATAAATCATATTTCGTTGTCCAAAACATGACACAATTACTCTATGACCAACCTCTCTTCTGATAGCGCAGTCCGTTTTCTGAAATAAATAATGTCATAAATAATTCATAACAAATTCCCTGTTGCTTGGTCTAACCGGCAAATGTAGCGTTTCAAGTATTGGATGCTTTATTGACGTTTTTGATTTTTGTGCCATCTTTCAAGGATATTGATAGAATTTCCTTTTCTAACAATTTTACTGGGAATTCTTACATAAACCAGGATAACCTTCGGTTAGAACGCTTTATTTCACTCTCTAAATCGAAATTTTTTTGAATCAATCAAATTTCGTTTCATTAAGGTAGTTTTCATCCACAAAAATTAGACCTCAGGCAAAAGTAGATAATTTTGCTTTCAAGAATAGCAATATTATTATTGAAGGGCTATTTTTGAATAGAATAGATTAATTTCCATGAAAACAATTTGAAATACAGAACAATAATTTTATTAATAAATTTTATTTTTGTCCAAACTTATTTTCTTATCGCTTCTTACCAAATTTTAAGAAATTATGCGATTCTAATAAATCATGAATCATTTTTTCAGAAAAAAGATTTCCTTCAACTTCTTCGTTTCTATTCTTTGAAAATAAATTCTTTAATCTCTGAAACCATTAAAAAATAAAATTTTCCAAAACGAAATTTTCATAAAAAAATTGCTGAATTTGATAATAATTTATTCATTTTCGAAAATTAGAAATGTTTAATTTGTAGGGAATCTTCTTCCTGAAAAAGTGATTTTTAATTTATTAAAATCGCATAATTTCTCAATATTTGGTAAGAAGCAATAAGAAAATAAGTTTGGGCAAAAATAAAATTTATTAATAAAATTATTGTTCTCTATTTCAAATTTTTTTCATGGAAATTAATCTTTTCTCTTCAAAAATAGCCCTTCAATAATAATATTGCTATTCTTAAAAGCAAAATTATCTATTTTTGCCTAAGGTCTCATTTTCGTGGATCAACTACGTTAAAAAAAACATTTCTTTACATCAAAGAAAGTGTTTCAAACAAAAAATTTTTTGGATATGTTTCCTGAGTGTGACAAGTTGGCTTTCGAAAAGTACAAAACAATAGTTCTACAGGGTGGGCCATCTAGCGTTTTAAATTTGAACTATCTGTATTTCGACATTGGAAACGTCAAATACCATTCGGAAAGTGACAGATATTCAGTAAAAAGTCTAAAATTTACGAAATGGGTCGCTATTCGACCATTTGAGCCGTCTACAGTTTGCAGATTGGGCGGAAGATCGTTTGACCGAGGATGGTCAATTTTACCGAAAAATCATCTTTTCGGACGAGGCTCATTTCCACCTCGGTGGTTACGTTAACAAGCAGAATTTTCGCATTTGGGGCACAGAAAACCCGCACGTAATCGTCGAGAAGCCAATGCACCCAGCACGAGTCACTATATGATGCGGATTTTGGTCTGGTGGAATCATCGGCACAGTTTTCTTCGAAAATGAAGAAGGATCCGTCGTAACCATCAATGGTGAGCGATATCGCGCAATGTTATCCAAATTTTTCTTCGAGCAAATTGAAGAAGAAGACTTGGACAACATTTGGATCCAGCAGGACGGCGCTACGTGCCATATAACAAACGCTACACTCAATCTTTTACGCCCTATCTTCGAAAATCGCATAATCAGCAAAAGAGGTGATGTGAATTGGCATCCCAGAAGCTGCGACTAAACTCCGTTGGACTATTTTTTGTGGGGAGCTGTTAAAGATAAATGTTACGCCAACCATCCAGAAACAATTCAAGATCTAAAGTACGAGATTCAAGCTGCTGTTGCTGCCATAAGGCCTGAAACCATCGAGAAAGTACTCCAAAATTGGGTGGATCGGATAAGCTATTGTAAACTCAGCCGTGGTGGTCATTTGTCCGAAATTGTTTTCCACAAATAAATTTCATAAAAGAACCTTTCAAATAAATGTTAGACCTTTGAAAAATATCAAGCCGTTATTTTTTATTGACTTTTTAAATTGAAAATTTTATGTGGCCCACCCTGTACATATTTTACCCTATTGAAAAATCCCATGTAGGAAATTACCTAGGAAACTAAGTTAGAAACTATATGGGAAACTACATGGAGAAACTTTTTATATCAATTTTTACTAAAGTATTTTTCAATTTAGGGAAAAACTTATCACTTTGATAATTTTTGTCAGTAAAAATACTAAACTTTATAATAATGATATGAAACTTTAGTATAAACTATAGTAAAATTTGCTATGAACTATGCTGAAGCTTCGTATCATTATTATAAAGTTCAGTATTTTTACTAACAAAAATACGCAGTGATACGTTTTCCCCTAAATTGAAAAATATTATAGTAAAAATTGATATAAAATGTTTCTCCGTGAACGTGGGAAACTATGAAGGAAACTAAACAGGAAACAATATGGAAAACTGTATAGTAATTTGAGCCTGGATTCTATATAGTTTCCCATGTAGTTTTCGATATGGTTTCTTGTATAGTTTCCCATGTCTTTTATTTATTTGATGATTGTTTTCAAAATTGTAGAATATTACAGTATGAATTTTGAAGTTTAATTTTGAGCTATATCATAAATTATTATTAAAAGAAACTAAAATTCGATTCTTTGTATTTTATTTTTCTTCAACGAACATATTTATAAACATATTTAAATTATATTTTCCCCTTACATACTAAAAATTTAAAGTTTAATAATAATTACATAATACAAATTTGATTGAAAAACAAATACTAACAGGTTTCGACGACGGTTACGAATTATAAACCTATTAGGTAATATAATTTATTTTCAGGTAAAATTAGTCAAAAATGTCGGCTAGCGATAACGCGGGTTCTGGAAAAGAACAACGGAGATTTGTTGCAGCCTGGATGAATGATTTCCCATTCATTCGAGAAGTAACGCATGATAAAAGAAAATGTTGGTGCACCATTTGCAACAAAGAATTGATAGTTCTTAATAAAAAAACACTGAAAAACCACATAGATTCTCAGAGACATCAAAAGATGCAAAGAAATGAATTGCAATTCAGAGAAAAAAAAGAAACGTCCCACATTTTTTTGGAAAAATGGCTAGAGGACATTCGTTTCAAATCTTGGTTGCAAAAGGTCCCTACTGACATTTATAAATTTTGTTGCATCTGGTGTAATGTTGAAAGGAGTTGTGAAAGCGGTGTTAGTAATCTCATTCGTCACGCTGAAACACCGGAACATGCCGGGAAATGCATTGAAAATGGCATTGAAAGTATTAATGATATACCGCCCGAAATAATTTACGACTCGATTGATTCTATTGAAAATCGAAAGAAAGTTCGCGAAATTGAATTTGCAAAACTAGGTTGCGCCGCGAATATAACGTACCGGACGATGCCAAAAATTAAAAAGAAATTTCAAGACACCGATTCAACAGTCCTTAAACATATGACTGCAGGTGCAACAAAAATGTCAAATATTGTCCGTAATGTACTTGGTCCTTCTGAAGAATTGCGTTTAGCCGAATTACTGAAAACTCTCGATGTTATGACGGGATTAACGAAATTAATTGATCTAGACTCAACAACTTTAAATGCCGTCTGCATCTTTGGCACTTTCAAAACATACATGACTGATAATAAAATTCATTTGTATAATATTTTAGCCGTTTCGTGTGACAATGCGTCAGTCATGCTAGGCAGTACACAGTCTTTTAAAACGTTAATTCTTCAAGAAAATCCTGTGATAATTGTGATTCCTTGTATATGTCACAAACTTGCTTTAGCTGCAAGAGATTCTTGCAATAAGTCTATTCCGTCCTACATCGATACCTTTCTGCAATTGCTTGTTCATCGTATGAACAGCACAAAGCAAAATTCGAAAATGCGGTGGCTCGGTCGACACACTTGCATTAAAAGAATACGTGAATTATATGATTCATTGTCGGCCTATTTTACCGAATTGTGTTTCACGGAAAAATCAAATGAAACTTTTCAAGAAATCAAAAGCAACTGAGAAAATCCCAGGACAAAAGCGTATTTAGCATTCTTAGAATACATTTTATTCGAATTTAATAAAATCAATTTATTTTTTCAACACTCAGAAACAAGAGTGCATCTTCTGCATTCAAAAAGTCTTCTGTTTTTGCAATTAATCGCGAAGCACTTCTTAAAATCACCTTTGTTGCGGTATTGGGGCGCGGAAAAAATTGATTTTTCTTTACCCGGAAATCATACCCAGAATCAAAAGCACCCCGATTTTATTTTAAATCGATAGATGATATAAACTTTGGGCCAGATTGCAACGATATTCTTGACGAATTGTCTCTGAATATCGGTGAAAATGAAGAAATTATACGCGAAATTGGTCAAAACTGCTTGAAATTTTTGATAGAGGCCGCTTCTCAAATTTTGGATGGATTGTATTATATTCGCGATGAATTTTTCATAAATTTATCTGTATTCGACGCCACCCGGGCTTTAATAGATAGCGATAGAGACAGCAGTTTCGTTGAACTTTGGTATTTTGCTGAAAAGTTCGAAGGCTTCGACAAGGCTGCATTGAAAGCGGAATAGCGCCATGTTCATCGGGACTTTCATTCGCGACACGAACATGATATGTGTTCTTTTGATGAAATGTGGAAAACGGTTTTATCCAGTAAATACGCGAACGGTAACGTTAAATATCCACAGTTAACGAAATTGGTAGGATATATTCGCTCTTTGCCACACTCAAATGCTGCTGCAGAAAGAACGTTTTCCTTATTGCCCGATATTTTGACAAAAAAGCGTAATCGCTTATCGGTAGATAGCATAAATGCTATTGCCGTCGTAAAATTAGCAGTGCAGCAGCAAGAGAAAACTGCTCGAACACTTACGATTTCCGATGATCAGTTGTCTCGTATGTCATCAGGCAATTTGTATGAGCCGCCGAGAAAGAGAATGAATGCTTTGAATTTGCATGCTGCGTTAGGTGATGAATGAATGCAGTGTTACGGATGAAGTAAATATTTAATTTTAATTAAGAGGTTAACTTAGAAATTTTGTTAAATTAAAATTTGTTAAATTCAATTTAAATTCTTTAAATGTGATTTTAATTTTAATTTTAAAATTTTGTATATATTTTATATAATAGATTTATATTTCGTTTGTGAGAGGCAAGGGGACTCATAATAAAAAAAAGCACCCCGATTTTATTTGTAATTCTTAGTGGCTTTTTATGCCTTTCAGGATTTTTCCACCGAGCCAATAAATTTGTTATATATGTGGCTCAAAAATGTTGTTTTTCTTTAATTACGTATCCTTCCTTACAATTAAGGAATTTAAATTTTTTTAAGCTCTCACCTAATTCAATTAAGTTGATTTAAATTAATATAACGGTATGAAGGTGCATCAAGAAACTATTTCAAACACCTCAATAACCCGTGTAGAAATTTAAACCGGTTTTTATCGGGCCCTGGCCGGGCCCCGGATAATCAGCCTGGATAATATCAGGGCCCCGGCCGGGTATACCGGACAGGGCGCGGTCATTTTCGTCACGGGGAATCAAACGCGCCCCGGTCGGGCTAGAAGCCCGGTTAATCCTCGGTCGGGTACCGGATAGTTGCCGGTCTGTACCCTGCCAGTCCCTGGTCAGGTATACGTATAAGATGTAATCCTGTAAATTACTTTAAAATATTAAAATAAAAGCAGAAAATTATATATTTTTAATTGCTATTTATTAGTCATACATAATATATTTTTTGCGACAAATCTTTAAAATAAATCAAGTTCATTTGTTGAATGTATTGAATTGTATCAGCAGGATCGTCACTGATATTAGCCTCTTGCTCATTATTGTCCTGGTGAATTTCGTGATCAAAGTTTTCTTCATAGTCCTTTGTGATACAAAAATAAAACATTTTTGATTATTTAAACATAAATATATGTCAAAACATACAAACAGAACTTACCCGAAGGTATGATGAGAGTTTCAATTTCACTTTCAGAATCATCTATGTCGATATCGATTAAATCACGTAAAACTGAACTATTTTTTATTAACCTGCGCTTCTTAGAACGCCTACGATTTAGATCACGAATACGTTTATCCATTATTTAAACCGATACTATACGTTATAATTTACAGTAAATTCCCAAGAATGTTAACATGCACGAACACTTTGAGGTTAAGAAATCATGGTTGCAACTTCAGTCACAAAAACGTACTTACAGTTCTGAACGTTCATTGAACGATGGAAAATATTGTTTTGAAAACTAAATGATTAGTTTTTGCCCAAGAAAATAAAACAATAGTGGTTTGTTTATAGCTGATTCTATATTTAAAGGACCCCAAATATAAACATAATAATTAATTATCTTGTAAAAAAAATTTACTGTCATCGTTCAATGAAGGTTCAAACCTGTAAGTATATCTGGCAAAAGTTATGTTTTAAAATTTTTCTACACAATTTTTGGTCCCACATATATTTTAACATCTAATTTAATATATTATAGATACATTATTTTTATAAAACTTGTTGGCATATTCATAAAAATGCAAATTTCGAAACAAGCAGACGACCTGGTCGGGTCCCGTCCAGTGCCCGGGCGGAAACCGTAAAGCAACTTGCGTGGCCATAGTCTGACCAGGCCCTGGTTGGGAAGAATTTTCCAAACAACTGCGCGGGCAAGGCCTGACCAGGCCCCGGTTGGGTAAAAGTTACCCGGCTATTGCCTGGCCAGGACCCGACCGTTAGCAGGGCATAGTCGAGACAATTTCTGCACGGGAAGCGGAGCATTTTTATTGATTTATTTTTTCCTGCAGATTACAATATTGTGAAGGAAGTCTCGACTATACAATTTTTGGAACCAAAACATTAAACGTGATCATATTGAAAAGATTAAAATTTTCAATGTAAGAATTGTTTTCTTGAAAAAATTAAAATCTATGTTTTCCTTCAGTTGAATAATAATGTATGCATTCATTAATAAAATTAATGAATATATATAATATATAATATATATAATATATATACAATACATATATATATATATATATATATATACACTACCGGTCAGAATTGTGGGACCACCTGTTTTTCGCTGATTGCTTATATTATCTTAATTTCAGTTCTGTGACTGATAAAATTTGTACTCTTAATAATGTGAAAGACATCAAAATTATCTTTAAAATTAGTCTGGAATAAAGTCGTTTCGTTAAGTTGTGAATAAGTTATTGCTAAAAAAGTCTAAATTTCAATGTTTTCTTAAATTTTAAATAACTTTTGAAAAAATTAACATTTTTTAATTTTGATTATTTCAAAAGTTATTTAAAATTAAAAAAAGCATTGAAATCTTGATTATTTCTGCAATAACTTCTTCAAAATTTAACAAAACGAATTCATGTTGGGCTCATTTTATAAAGAATTTTGATAGCTTTGAATCTAATTAAATGAACAAATTTTTTTACTTACATAATTCAAATTCGGATAATGTAAGCAATTATCGAAAAACACATGGTCCCACAATTCTGACCGTTACTATATATATATATATATTTTTTCTTATACCTTATTTGATTAATACAATGAACGTATTTCAGGTAATACCTATTCGTAACGCAATATACACCTACGTGGTGGATATATATATATATATATATATATATATATATATATATATGGATATATTAATGTATGTAAATGTTATCCCTTTAAATTGAACCTTATCTTCAAAAACAGAAGGGAATATTCATTACGCGCATAAACTTTTACTCTTTTTCTATAATTTGTCTCATCAACATTTTTATAAGTAAATCTGTATACATGCAGATACATTATTCCATTTATATCGAGCAATTCATATGTTTCCAATTAAACTTTTACTTATCTTTTTCCAATTTTTATCGCATGGAGCAAAATCATCTTATCAAATTTGTCTACATACATCTTTGAGATATTAATTAGCACTCAATTCAAATATAGAGGTACATCATAGTTTTTTATTATTGTTTCGAGAGAGAAAAAGGAAAATTTTCAATACATTATGTTTTATTATTATTATTTCTCTGACGATACTAACACTCATATGCAACATTTAATGCATTTATTACTCGTTCTTACACTGATATAGTATTAGACTATTAGCAAATAGTGATTAAGTTGATTTCTTCGAATATGCGCTCATGCAGGTCAATTGTTGGTCAGAACATATGATTACATATAAGAGAAAAATTTCTTATTTTTTTGAGCTTCGATCATGATAGTTGGAAGGGAAAAATCGATAATTTATGGTAATTCGTAGGTATATTTTTGAAACATTGAAGCGTTTGGATAATTTGCATAAAAGAAAGGAGAATTTATTTATTTTTGAAAAATATTAGTAATGTAACGGGACGTGACACCTCGCCCCTTAAGTTTGAACATGGGGATGAAATGACCGCGTTCAAACTTTCATATTAGCATATCAAATGAAAAATAGTCCGATATGATTTTCTGAATAATGTAGTTTCTGGTAATTTTTCTTTGGAAAATATGTATTTTTCATTTAATAATTCTAAGATTTCCTGTGATACATTTTTTTGATTCTTTCTTTTTGTATGAGCTTTCACCTAGGCAAACATATGTTTTTCCTTCTTTTGTGATTGTGCCTTTAGCGATAAATGGCTTTTTTGAATTTTGAAATGAGACATTGTATATCCCGTGTAGAAATTGTCTCGACTATGCCCTGCTAACGGTCGGGTCCTAGCCGGGCAATAGCCGGGTAACTTTTACCCAACCGGGGCCTGGTCAGGCCTTGCCCGCGCAGTTGTTTGGAAAATTCTCCCCAACCAGGGCCTGGTCAGACTATGGCCATGCAAGT
Organism: Diplolepis rosae; assembly: GCA_030998225.1. Classification (NCBI taxonomy): domain Eukaryota; kingdom Metazoa; phylum Arthropoda; class Insecta; order Hymenoptera; family Diplolepididae; genus Diplolepis; species Diplolepis rosae. The sequence goes on along the minus strand of JAPYXD010000723.1, from coordinate 23,053,949 downwards.
TGCTTTACGGTTTCCGCCCGGGCACTGGACGGGACCCGACCAGGTCGTCTGCTTGTTTCGAAATTTGCATTTTTAAGAATATGCCAACAAGTTTTATAAAAATAATGTATCTATAATATATTAAATCAGATGTTAAAATATATGTGGGGCCAAAAATTGTGTAGAAAATTTAAAAACACAACTTTTGCCAGATATACTTACAGGTTTGAACCATCATTGAACAATGACAGAAAATTTTTTTTACAAGATAATTAATTATTATGTTTATATTTGGGCTCCTTTAAATATACAATCTGCCATAAAAAAACCACTATTGTTTTATTTTCTTGGGCAAAAACTAATCATTTGGTTTTCAAAAAAATATTTTCCACCGTTCAATGAACGTTCAGAACTGTAAGTACGTTTTTGACACTGAAGTTGCAACCATGATTTCTTAACTTCAAAGTGTTCGCGCATGTTAACATTCTTGGGAATTTACTGTAAATTATAACGTATAGTATCGGTTTAAATAATGGATAAACGTATTCGTGATCTAAATCGTAGGCGTTCTAAGAAGCGTAGGTTAATAAAAAATAGTTCAATTTTATACGATTTAATTGATCTCGACATAGATGGTTCTGATAGTGAAATTCAGACTCCCATTATACATTTGGGTAAGTTCTGTTTGTATGTTTTGACATATATTTATGTGTAAATAATCAAAAATGTTTTACTTTTGTATCACAAAAGACCATGAAGAAAACTTTGATCACGAAATTAACCAGGACAATAATGAGCAAGAGCCTAATATAACTATCCGGTACCCAATCAAGGATTAACCGGGCTTCTAGCCCGACCGGGGCGCGATAAAAACCGGTTTAAATTTCTGCACGGGATTGGCTCGGAAAAGTTATATTCTATACAAATTTCGTTTAATGTTTGCATTGGACTACGGATTTTAGTTATATCTCCTTCCATTTTAATATAATTATTGTTATGGGCTGTCAAATAGATGATTTCTTACTTCTAATCCTGAACTCAAATTTCCAGCTAATGGATGGTTCAGATATTCTTCAATGCAATCAAAACATTCGCAGGCTAGTTTATTTGATTTTAATAAAATTTTATTACATAGTCCGCAGGTCGTGTTCGCTGTTTCTGGCACAATGATATAATGTCCTTCATTTCCCACATAATATGACTACTCTATGAGTGTAAACAGTTGTTATACTTTCATTGAATGAATAGCAAGTATATCTAAATAGCTTGTAGAAAGTTGTAGGAAAGTGCTGTGGTAATACTCCATCGACGTGTTTGGCGTTGTTAGTATCTGGCACTTTTGCCGTTGGAATCATTTCTTGAACAAAAGAGAAAGAAACGATTCCAATTATGTTTAGTTTGTTAATTGATTCTAGTTTATTAATGATTTCAAAAACTATCTTTGAATTATTCTTTTTGCAATATATTGAAATTTTGCATTGAATTAGGTTAATAAATTTTGAGATTAATATTAAAATAAAATATGGAATAAAGAATAGTGGATATCAGTGATTGAAATTGTTAAAAGTAACAAATGAGTTAGGTTAAATTATAATGGACTTTTTTTAAGGGATAGTCGTAGATGGGATGGTTGTAGGATTTCAAATTGTTTTCTTTTGTGGTTTAATTAATAATAATAAAATTGATAACTGTGTAACGTCCTGTCACTTACCTTTTACTATTATATTTTAAATTTCCCTCCTTTTAGATCGGTAAAGAAATCCAGAGGATTTCTAAACCGAAACTGGGATGAGGGTAGCTAGCAATGAAATAATCAAAATGTTCCACAATTATTAACCCTTTATTAATCGATTTGACAATTGAGAAATTAAAAGGGAGAGAGAGAGAGAGAGAGTGAGTAAGAATATTCCTTCCTAATGTTAGATAAATGGGGACTTATTCGATTATTTTTTTGTTCCACCTGGAACAATGGGACTGAAACCACTGGAACTTCTTATTATTTCATTCCACCTGGAACAATTGGAATAGAATCACTGGAACTGGTACCACTTGACCCTTTTTTCTTATTAATTGGAGACACTGATATCCAAATTTTTATTGAGGAGGAACGTACCGACCCACACCGACCACAGTCACTTGTAGGAACTTATAACTTGGGTTAATTCCTTATAATGGTCAGGAGGGTAGACACCGGAGAAGACTGATCAGAACTGCTAACGACGACGACTGAAGAACAACTGACGAAGAACTGAACTCACGAAGAACTGAAGAAGACTGACTTTTCGAGGGTGAGTTCCGAATCTTAAGATGGTCCGACGGTAACTCGACGAGAACTGAACTTTTGCGAATTCGCAGTCGCTTTCATGGGCAATTTTCGATCGATAGTGATCCTTGTCGCCATTTTTCAATCGATACTGGTTTTGCCCTGGATATTTTTGCCGAGCTCTGGTTAACCCTTGCCCGATCTTGGCACGTGGCTGATCTCCTTGGCTTTTCGCATATTGAAGAAGAAAAAGGGGAAGAATATATTCGAATAGTTTTTCTCCTCTGGTTTCCCCGACATTCCTTCTTTTCAAATCAACTAGACTTAATTTCCCTGTTTTGCTGCGCCAGTCGATATTCTTGTTTACTCAGCGCATTCCGATAGGGTTTCCTCGTTTACACCTTTGTAAGGGTTTCGACGTTTCATTCATAAGCGTTGTCTATTTATAAACTTACTATTTCTCTCTTCCTATTACAATTTTTCTGCCGTACATTTTATTTCGTATAATTAATAATTTCCAATACATTTCTTTTCTGCATGTTTTTATTCAGAATAAAAAATTATAATATTATAAATAAATATTAATGGTCACAGGACGTGACACCTCCCCCCTTAGTTTGGACATGGGGATGAAATGACCATGTACAAACTTTCGCAGATATTGACGTTTGTTTTTCTTACAAAATTGTAATATATTTCAATTATCATTGTTACTGTTCGTGATTCATATAATTATTTATTCGGTTAATAATCGTGTTTCCATTAATACATTAACTTGATTACAATACGCAATGATAGTTCCATAGAAGCAATAATCATTTTCAACATGATTTGAATTAGTGAATATTCATTAATCGAATGCCGAAGCTGGTACATAATTGTTACATAAATATTACATAAATGCTACATAATTGTTACATAATTGTTAGAAGACCTATTGATGCGTTATACTAAATCCCTATATATAAAACGACAAATGATTTAAAATGAATACGATTCAAAATGTCCATTAGAATCTTCTTAACATTTGAAATATATATAATTATTATTTTTTATTTATATATTTTTCTTTTATACTTTATTTTAATTAATACAACAGAAATACATAAAGCAATGAATACATACATATTAAAGTTGAATATAATTTAAAAACTATGATTACCCTTTTCTTTGAATATATATATGTATTTTTTTTTGAGAACATCCATTACACACATAAGTATTTTCATTTATGATTTTTTTGTGTTTTATTTCGTTTTCCTTTTCATATAATCACACACATTATTTTGTAAACTCTACATATGTTTCAATTAAACATTTAGTTTGTTCGTGAAGCACTGACTACTACATACATATTGATATAGATGAATGTAATTCGAAAATTACGATAAGAGAAAAAATTCTGAATATAATATTAAGTGGCATAAATATTTTACTTTATCCTTGAATGAATTTATGTAGTTACACATACACTATTTGTCGTATTTAACATTTATCCTTGTTTATAAAACAGTAAATACGTATATACTAATGACTGAATATATATATATATATATATGTGAATATAATACCTTTAAGGACGTTCTCTTGAAAAGCACTTTTCTTTAGATTTCTTTCAAACTTCGTAAATAAGTACTTTTTACCATGATCTACAAAGCGGTAAAAAGATTAGCATCAAGACCGGTATTTAAAATCGAGAAATTAAGCTCTAAAGTTGAATCTCTTAACACGCGTTAGATAGGCGTAGTTCAGTTTCGCGATACCTTTCTTTACATTAAAAGCACAGTTTTCTTTAGATTTTTTTGGAAAACTAGTATATTATACTAGAGATTATAAGGAATCGTATGCCATCATAAAAAATAGGTGTACCGGCACTACTTTTAAAGATATATGTTGTTGAAACTCGCAGTTGCACAAATTCTTAGCCGGTTTTCTGAAGCAAATATGGTGACTTGGCAACACCGCATCAACAGCGCGCGCGTACGCTTACATTTGACATTGCTTCCAGAGCTTTGTTTTTACGAGCAGCTGATTTTTGTGAAATAAAAAACCCATTTTTGTTGCGAAATTTATTGGACATCTTATTAGTATTTACAAACTGTCAATAAACTTATAATATAACCTCTCTCACACCATATGCTTTCGACTCGATATGAGAAAGACAAGAAAGCGGTGTTGCCAAATCGCACAAATCAACGCAGAAGACACATTTTGTTACTTTTGCCCATAAACGGTGCTCAACTCATTCGGTTAGAAAGCTTAACAGTAATCCCACTACCTATAATAGAGTAGGATGAGCACATCTACAGGCAAGAGAACGTCCTTAACTTCCATTTTATTTTGAAAATAAAGGGGAATATTTCTTACATACATTAAGTTTTTATTCTTTTCATAATTTGTTTCGTTATCGTTTTTCATAAGTGAATCTGTAAACATACACATATATTATATCATCTCTTCATTTAACAATTCACATACTTTTTTAAAAATTTACCTATTTTAAAGGTATATACTTGTCGCGTTGGATTTTTCTGTGAATTTTGTTTACATACATTTTTGACACTAATTAGCACATCATTCATTATTATTATTTTTTTGTGATATAAATGCTCATATGCAACATTAAAGACTTTTATAATACATTCTTACATCGATATAATATTAAGCTGTTATTCAATATTTATTTAGGTAATGCTTAAATTAATTGCTTCCAATATACCCTTATGTAGGTTAATTATTGATCAGAACATATGACTAGAAAAACTCGCCTTTTTCGAATTTCAATCATGATAGTTACTGGACATGACACCTCCCCCTTTTGTTTAAACATGGGGATAGAATCAACGTGTTTAAACTCATTTTTATTTTTATTCATCCAATTTTTATATTTTTCTTAGCAATGTGTCACATCACGTGATATCATATATTTGATTACAAAATTCTTTTTAAATTTATTTATAATGCATAAGTTGAAATTTATCCGATAAATTTTTTATTTCACTTCGGAGCAGTACAATTTACTGGTTTATGACCTCTTTGATAGCATCTTTCACATGTTTGTATTTTTGAAAACATTTAATATTAATTTTAAGTTCAACAATATTTCGTAAATCATGTATAATTATTTTGTTACTGATTCAAAATAGTGATTTTTTATTTTTTATGATCTTATTTAATATAACTCAGAAATCTTGGATGCTTTGTTACTGGTTTCACAGTAATTCTAAATGATCTAAGTATTACTTTAATATGATTCAAAATTTGGATACTTTATTACTGATTGAAGCAGTAATTTTTGAATGATTTTAGTATGATTTTAAATTTGAATACCTTATTACTGATTGAAGCAGTAATTTTTGAATGATTTTAGTATGATTTAAAATTTTAATACCTTCTTACTATAACGTCTCAGTCACATACCTATTATTAATTTATATTTGACTTTCCTCGTTTTTGATCAGTAAAGAAATCTGAACGATTTCTAAACTGAATCAGGGACGAGGATAACCAATAATAAAAAAAGGGGTGAAATAGGAAGGAAATGTTTCTTTATTAATTATTACAGAAGTGGAAATTCTTAACTAAAAAGGGAATGACCTTGTTACTTTTAAAATCAACTGGTACTGGAAGGCTGGAGCCACTGATAATCCTTTTCTGCAACTGGTGAACTCGCGTACTCGAACGGGGAACAGAGAACAATCTCAAACACGAACAGACTCGGTATCTGGAACTACTTCAAGGTCGAAGAGACTTGGTACTAGGAACTGACACGGGAACTGACGGGTATCGGACCTTCCGGGTATATGACAGGATTTATTGAATTGGCTTCAGTGTGTATGAGAATTTCCATTTCGGTTTATTACCAATTCTGTTACCTAATTTTGTTGGTCCCCAAATTCAATTTTCTTTTACGGCCCTTTTTATAGCATTTTTAAAGCCTTATTTGTATAATGCCTCCCACGCAGTGTTAAATAGTAGGGATCACCCTTGGAGTCTGCGTCTAGGTTTTTATCCTTTACTGAGTCTGTGTCGGAATTTTGGGACAATTGGTTGTGTATTTTGGATCAATACTTCCCGCATTCCTGAAGTCTACTTGTTGCTTTTGAATGACCCTCTTAAAATTGGGATGCGATGACATCCCGCGGTGCATCCTCTGTTGTGTATCTACAGTTGCGGTGAGGGTGGAGATATTGATTTCTTACTTGGCGATTCTGAATACTATCTTCTGTGTTTACTTCTTCGTTTTTCTCCTACAATATTTTTATTTGTTTCTCTTTGTAGATGCTTTCCAGTTGATTCACATTTTTCTTAAGCAATTCAATTACATCCATCAATGGTCAACGTCACAATCAAGTTTTACATTATATCAATATTAACATTTATTATATTAATAAGAAACCCGGTCCTGCATTGGTTTCTTCGGAAACCTATCAGGGGGCCCTAGATCAGGCCACCGGGCGCATCCTCAGGTTGCGGATAGAGGGGCCCTGTACCGAGGGTTACTGCTGAATACGGATACAAAAGTAAATAAGCAGTCGCGGACAATTTTCCAGAGATGGTCCCGAAGGAATAACCCCCAAGCCAACGTGTTAACTACCGTGCCGAGGGCTGCATGGCACCAGGGAGTGGTGTCTTACACGGTGTCTCTAGGAAACCAGACCACCTCCTAGAGTATTGCGGCCTTACCCCTGCATGCGGGGCTCTGAAGGGGCGGACCGAATACTTCCCTAGCTACTCGTGGGACTAATCATGGAGCATTTCAATTTAAATAAAACGATGTGTGAGGAGATTTTTGGAGGGGAGTTAGACGTGACGGAGGAGACGCCGGATCCGTTCGAGACGGATAAGTCTCAGGTACGGCAGTACCGGAACTGGCTACACCAGCGGAACGAGCAGCAGCTGGAGATCCTCTCGAAGGTGGAATCGGCCCTGGAGAAAATGGAGAACTTCTCCAGGTCCAAAAAGAACATGCACCTCCCTATCAGGGATGGTATACAGAAGATGAAGAAGGGACTCGGGGCGCTGCGGTACGACATCGACGATACCGTATGCTACCTCGACTCCTTTGAATACCTGATAAGGGGCCTCATGGTACGAAAGATGAAGGAGGTAAGACCATCAAAAAAGAAGGAAGTTGCAGACGAGGGTAGTCAAACCCTCCCTTAGCCGGTTGCGAGGTCCACACCAGACACCCGCAATCGGCCGAGAGAGTTGACAGTGAGCCCGGAGGTGTCTGCGGCGAAGAAGCCGGTAGAGAAGAGGCCGAGAGCCTGCAACAAAGAAAAGGAGTGGGTGGAGGTCCCTAATAGGAAGGACCTCCGAAAGAAGAAGAATGAAGAGAAGAAGTTCTCCAGAACGCAAGAGAAATCTCGTCGTGCGCGCCCAGAAGCGGTGCTCATTAAACCAGTGGAGGGAATGAGCTACGCTTCAATCCTGCGCGGACTTAAAAAGCGCGTCAACCCTGACGAAGTGGGTGCCACAGTTCAGAGAATCAGGGAGACGCGATCCAAGGAGTTAATAGTAGAACTGAAATGTTCTAAAAAAGACAGAAAGCGGCTGGACACCGCCTTCAAAGAGGCAGTTGGAGCTAGTGGGACAGTGCGTCATCTTATTCCCCGGATGGAGGTCGAGATCGCCGATCTAGACCCAAGCATTGAAGCCGGAGACGTCGAAGAGGCTGTACGAGGTTTTCTCGAGCAAGATTCGGAGATGGAGTTTAGGGTCTCCCTAACGAAGACGCCCTATAAAGGGAACAAAAAAGCATACATGCTATTGGAGGAGGCAAGAGCCTTGAAGCTTTTCAAGGCGGCCCACATCAAGTTTGGGTGGGTATCTTGCAGGGTGCGCAGGAGAAAGGAGCTCAACCGGTGCTACCGCTGCCTTGGCTTTGGCCATATGGCAGCGGAATGCCGGGGGCCAGACCGCAGCAGGTGCTGCTGGAGATGCGGTGAGGAGGGACATACCGCGGCATCCTGCACCAGGCAACCGCGATGCTACCTCTGCACCGCAAGAGAGGAAAAGCCCCGGGTCGATCACGTCCCGGGGACAATGCGTTGTGCGGCTTTTCGGGCGGCAGCCCCCAAGAGGAGGCCGTAAAAAGCCGCAAGAGCTGGGCTGGAAGATGAGCTCCAGAAAACAGGAGAAGAAGAAGCAGCGAGGAGAAGAGGACAACATCGCCTCAAGATGGCCCCCACCCTTAAGTAATGCCTAACGGCGGTTCCGGGGTGGGATTTCATGGCCTAGAGACACGGAGGGAGTTTTAGTGGGTAGGGCTGCGCGAGCAACAGAGTCCCACACACCAGGGGGGCACGGAGTTCCCTAGACGGTGCATAAAGCATTTCTCCCTTCCTCAAAAAAAAAAATATATATATATATTAATAAGAAAAGGTCACAGGACGTGACACCTCGCGCATTAAGTTTGGACATGGGGATAAAATAACCATGTACAAACTTTTTCGCTGGCATTGAATTTTGTTTTTTTTGCAGATTTATTTCAATCATCATGAAAAAAAATTTTTTTTTAGTCGGTTAATAATCATGTTTCCATTCTTACATAAGCTTGACTACATCAAAACATTCGCAATAGTAGGTTCATAGAAGCGATACTGACAACATTGCAATACAGTGTTCATTAATTGAATGCTGAAGCTGATTTATAAATGTTACATATTTATTACCTAATTGTTACATAACTGTTTTCATCATTAATACATAATTGTTCCGTAGTTATAAGACCTATTGGTGCGTTATGCATAATCCAAATATTTTTAAATGAATATAATCCAATTATTTTATAGTTATTTATTTATTTTTTTATTTTTATTTTTTTTTTTATTTTCACACCTTATTTGATTAATGCAGTGAACTATTCGTAAAGCAATATACACCTACGTATCATAGCTGAATATAAATTGAAATCTACGCTTACTTTGTCAAATACAGTATTCAGACATTAATTACGCACATACTTTTTTTGAATAATTTTTTCTTTTATTTTATCTTATTTTGACTGAATTTTCGTAGTCACGCCTATATTATTTATCATAATGAATGGTTATCCTTTTTCATAAAACGGTAAATACATACACACTAATGAATGGATATATTAATGTATGTGAATGTAATCCCCTTAAATTGAACTTTATTTTGAAAAACAGAGGGGAATATTTATTACGCGCTTAAAGTTTTATTCTTTTTCTTAATTCGTTTCATCAACATTTTTTTAGTAATCTGTATACATGCAGATACATTAATCCATTTATATCGAGCAATTCACATATTTCCAATTAAACTTTCACTTATCTTTTTCCAATTTTTATCGCACGGAGCAAAATTATCCTATCAAATTTGTCTACATACATCTTTGAGGTTTCAATTAGCACACAATTCAAATATAGAGATACATCATACCTTTTTTCTATTATTGTTTCGAGAGAGAAAAAGGAAAATTTTTTGATACATTGTTTTATTATTATCATTTCTCTGATGATAAAAACACTCATATGAAACATTTAATACATTTATTACTTCTTCACACATTGATATAGTATTTAAACTTTTTGCGAATATTTCCTTAAATAGCGATTAAATTGATTTTCGAATTCACCCTCATGCAGGTCATATGATTACATATAAGAGAAAAATTGACTTCGATCATAGATTCATTTATTTTTCAAAAACTATTGGTAAAGTTACGGGACGTGACACCTCGCCCCTTAAGTTTGGACATGGGGATGGAATGACCGTGTTCAAACTTTTATATTAGCATATCAAATGAAAACTAGTTAGATATAATTTTTGAATAATGTATTTTATTAGATTTCTTGGAAGTTTTTATTTCTTTTGGGCCTTCTGCAATTATTTGATAGGTGCCCTCTTTCGTAGCATCTTTCGCACGCGCCTGTCCATTTATACAGTTTTTCTTTATCAGAGTAGTTTTCACTTGGGTTTTGTTCACTTTCTGGTAATTTTTCTTCGGAAAAAATGTATTTTTCATTTAATAATTCTAAAATTTTCTGTGCTACATTTTGTTTGGATTCTTTCTTTTTGTACGAGCTATCACCTAGACAAACATATGTTTTTCCTTCTTTTGTTATTGTGCCTTTAGCGAAAAATCGTTTTTTTGAATTCTGAAATGAGACATCGTATATTGGCTCGGAAAAGTTATATTCCATACAGATTTCGTTTAATGTTTGCATTGGGCTACGGCTTTTTATTATATCTCGTTCCATTTTGATATAAATAGTGTTATAGGCTGTCAAATAGATGATTTCTTACTTCTAATTCTAAACTCGAATTTATAGCTAATGGATGATTCAGATATTCTTCAATGCAATCGAAACATTCGTAGGCTGGTTTATTTGGTTTTAATAGAATTTTATTACATAGTCCGCAGGTCGTGTTCGCTGTTTCTGGTACAATCATATAATGTCCTTCATCTCCTACATTATAATATAACTGGTAATTTTTGGGTAAAGTGAAATAACATTGTGCACAAATTCGCCAGCCTATTACTCTATGAGTGTAAACAGTTGTTATACTTTCATTGAATGAATAGCAAGTATATCTAAATAGCTTGTAGAAAGTTGTAGGAAAGTGTTGTGGTAATACTCCATCGACGTGTTTGGCGTTGTTAGTATCTGGTACTTTTGCCGTTGGAATCATTTCATGAACAAAAGAGAAAGAAACGATTCCAATTATGTTTAGTTTGTTAATTGATTCTAGTTTATTAATGATTTCGAAAACTATCTTTGAATTATACTTTTTGCAATATATTGAAATTTTGCATTGAATTAGCTTAATAATTTTCAGATTCATATTATAATAAAGTATGGAATAAAGAAAAGCGGACATTAGTGACTGAGGTTATTAAAAGTAACAAATGAGTAAGGTTAAATTATAATGGACTTCTTTTAAGGGATGGTGATAGATGGAATGGTTATAGTATTTCGAATGGGTGTAATTAATAATAATAAAATTGATAATTGGATAAATCAAAATGTAGTAACTTGGGTTGAAACGTGCTTTGGAATTTTGTTGTAAGATTTGGGTTCGGGAAGGTACTTACGTCTCGTCAATTGTATGTTGTGCGTTAGTTTGTTTCCTTTATTTTATGAGTTGAGTAGTTTTAGAAATTTATTTATCATCACACAAATATGTTTGATTCGAATGGTGTTTTTCCTAAGAATATGGCTGTTTGAGTGCTAATACTTCTTTCAAAGGATGTTTCGAAGAGTCCTGTGTCGTTAGTTTCTAAGTTGTCGTATGGTTGTAATGGGTCTAGGTTCAAATGCGTATTTTCTTTCGATATTCTTTTGACTATTTGGTGATATTGATACATTTTTGATATAAGAAGAATAAAAAGTGTTAATATTAAGAGGCAAGCTACTGTTACAGCTGTTATCAATTTAGTTATACTATCATGAAAGTAATTACTTTTTGACTCAAAATTTTTACTTAAAGCAGTGTTTATTTTCTCTGAAATTTTTATTTCGTATTCTAGTTCTTGTAAGGAAATTTTCCTATTTTTGTAATTTTCTATTATTTTGTGTAATTCTAGGGGCTTTTCAGTTATAAATTGATTAAAGAAAGGGGCTATCGATTTGAGAGAAATATCAAATGGTGGCTTGGATATGTTTGGCTCTAGATATTTTAATGGTTTTGTTTGATTCGGGAGGTTGTGGTTTTTGATTCTACATGATGGGTGAAGTTGTAAAATTCCTTTGTTATAGATTGTTGTTGCGAATGTTGAGTCGTCTTCGCATTGAAATTCTTCCTTTTTTCCGTATTGGTTGCGTATAGCCATCCATAGTAAGATTCTAGGGGTGTAATTAAGGGGAAATCATCAAAATTTATTTGATAGCTGCATTGATATGGTTCAGGTTGTGTTAGCAATGATATTTCACAAATCATATTTTCTTTTGAGTTCTGCAGTAGTGGTGGTGTATTACATATTTCAGTATTTGCAATAGAAATACAATTTTCAAAAAACGAATCTTTTATGATGCGATACTTACTATAATCATGAGAGAGAATGATGTAGTTGATATTAGATTCTATAAGGATGTTAATAGATTTATTTATTTGGATGTTGTGGTTAATTGGTAATTTATGTATTTTAAAGAATTGAAATTTTTCTTTACTTATTACCGGTGTGTTTAATATAAACATCAATTGATTACCAAATGAAAAGTATTCTATTTTTGATAGATGTTTCATGAGTGAAATTGTATAATTCATAAAATTTCCCTGTAAAACTTGTTGATATAGATCTACTGCTGTTAGTGGAAATTGTTCCGGGTGCCAGTTTATGTTTTCCGCATAGATCAGCAAGGTCAAAATTGCTGATAGAATAGAAGATTCTCACAGACTTAATAATGGCGGTCAGGTAGATAATGCTTTTAAACAAAGTTTAAAAAGAGACGTAATTCAATGTTTTATACGCGGTTTGCGTCCTGAGTTAGAAATTCGCGTAGAAGAAAAGGACACATTTAAGGAAGTAATTAATGATACGATAGACGTAGAACGAAGATTGGCTGCAACTTCTGCACTGCGAAGAAATAAAAATACGGATTATTTAAAATTCGAAGAATCAACAAATAATAATAAAATAATAAAACCACCCTATTCAACGTAGCACTTGAAAATAAAATTATTTGTTTAATTTGTTAAAAACCAGGTCACACAACTGAAAAATGTTTTCATTTAAATAAAGCTCAAGATGCAGTTCTTAATAATAAACAAAAAAATCTTTTGCATCCTAACCAACAAGGATATAGTAATTTCAATGGTCAAAGAAGTAATAATTATAATAATTTTGCAAGAAACAATTACAATAATTTTCGGAATAACAATTTTTCAAAAAAAAAAATTATGATTTTAATAACAATAACAATAATAATTTACAAAATAGAAATAATAATTATAGAAACAATAAAAATAATTTTTTACAACAAAGATACAACAACAATAATAATTATTAGGGCGCAGCCCTACCCACTAAAACTCCCTCCCTGTCTCTAGGCCGTAGAATCCCACCCCGGAACCGCCGTTAGGCATTACTTCAGGGTGGGGGCCATCTTAAGGCGATGTTAGCCTTTCTTCCTTGCTTCTTCTTCTGTTTCCTGGAGTAACAGGTCCAGGCTCTCTCCCATAGCGGCCTTTCTAAGGCTTCCTATTCGGAGCTGCCTCCCGAAAGGCCACACAGCGCATAGTCCCCGGTATATGGTCATTCCGGGGCTTTTCCTCCTTTGCAGCACAGAGAAAGCACCTCGGCTTCCCAATGCAGGAACCCGCGAGATGCCCCTCCTCACCGCATCTCCAGCAGCACCTGCTGCGGTCTGGCCCTCGACAGTCCGCCGCTATGTGGCCAAAACCAAGGCAACGGAAGCACCGGTTCACCTCCTTTTTCCTGCGGACTCTGCAGGAGACCCACCCGATCTTGATGTGGGCCCCCTTGAGCAGCTTCAGCGCCCTAGCTTCCTCCAGAAGCACATACGCCTTCCGGTTTCCTCTATAGGGTGTCTTACTTATAGACACCCTTAACTCCAGCTCCGGTTCTTTGTCGAAGAGGCTTCTGACGGCATCCTCGACGTCTTTCACTTCGATAGTGGGTTCCAGGTCGACGATCTCGACCTCGATCCGGGGAATAAGATGTCGGACCGTCCCCCTGGCTCCAATTACCTCTTTAAAGGCAGTTTCAAGCCTCCCTCTGCTTTTTGCGGAACATTTCATTTCTACTAACAAGTCCTTGGAGCGCGTCTCCCTGATCCCCTGGACTGTGGCGCCCAGTTCGTCAGGGTCGACGCGCTTCTTAATTTCGCGCAGGATGGTAGCGTAGCTCATCCCTTCCGCTGGTTTAATGAGCACCACTTCTGGACGCGCACGGCGAGGTTGCTCCGGCGTCTTGCAAGGCTTCTTTTCTCTCTTCTTCCGTAGGTGCTTCTTGCTGGGGACAACTACCCACTCCTCTTCCTTTTTAGAGGCTTTTGGCCTCTTCTCCATTGGTTTTGTAACCACAGGCACCTCCGGACTTGCAGTCTGCTCTCTACGCCGTTTGCGAGTGTCCGGTGTGGACCTCGCCGCCGGCTCTGGGAGGGTTTGGCTACCCTCGTCAACTACTCCCTTGTTTTTGGGTGGTTTGACCTCCTTGATTTTCCTCACCATTAGACCTCGCATGAGGTACTCGAAGGAGTCGAGGTAGCATACGGTATCGTCGATGTCGTACCGCAGCGCCCCGAGCCCCTTCTTCATCTCCTGTATGCCATCCCTGATAGGGAGGCGCATGTTCTTTTTGGACCTGGAGAAGTTCTCCATCTTCTTCAGGGCCGATTCCACCTTCGAGAGGATCTCCAGCTGCTGCTCGTTCCGCTGGTGTAGCCAGTTCCGGTACTGCCGTACCTGAGACTTATCCGTCTCAAACGGATCCGGCGTCTCCTCCGTCACGTCTAACTCCCCTCCAAAAATCTCCTCACACATCGTTTTATTTAAATTGAAATGCTCCATGATTAGTCCCACGAGTAGCTAGGGAAGTATTCGGTCCGCCCCTTCAGAGCCCCGCATGCAGGGGTAAGGCCGCAATACTCTAGGAGGTGGCCTGGTTTCCTCGAGACACCGTGTAAGACACCACTCCCTGGTGCCATGCAGCCCTCGGCACGGTAGTTAACACGTTGGCTTGGGGGTTATTCCTTCGGGACCATCTCTGGAAAATTGTCCGCGACTGCTTATTTACTTTTGTATCCGTATTCAGCAGTAACCCTCGGTACAGGGCCCCTCTATCCGCAACCTGAGGACGCGCCCCGTGGCCTGTTCTAGGGACTCCTGATCGGTTTCCGAAGAAACCAATGCAGGACCGGGTTTCTTATTAATATAATAAATGTTAATATTGATATAATGTAAAACTTGATTGTGACGTTGACCATTGATGGATGTAATTGAATTGCTTAAGAAAAATGTGAATCAACTGGAAAGCATCTACAAAGAGAAACAAATAAAAATATTGTAGGAGAAAAACGAAGAAGTAAACATAGAAGATAATATTCAGAATCGCCAAGTAAGAAATCAATATCTCCACCCTCACCGCAACTGGAGATACACAACAGAGGATGCACCGCGGGATGTCATCGCACCCCAATTTTATGGGGGTAATTCAGAAGCAACAAGTAGACTTTAGGAATGCGGGAAGTATACAAAATAATAACACTCAACAAAATTCAAATTATACTGAAATAATTTACAATTACTGTAAAAAACCCGGTCATTTAGTACGAGACTGCAAGATACGACCGAATAACCAATCACAAACAGCTCATCAGGAAAACTCCAAAGCTGTCCCCAGCACGGGTGCACTGAGGAAAGCATAAATCGAGAACCACTGGCATCCACTTCTAACGATCATATAACAACGACAATAAATATTTCGAAGTCTACTTCGATTCCATCAATTATAATATCAACGGAAGGTATAAAAAATCCAACACACATGATGATTGATACTGGTGCTGCTCGAAATTTAATTAAACAAAGGTTTCTCAACCCTGAAGTACCAATAAATAACCAAAACGTATTAAAACTTACAGGAATTAATGATTTATCACTTTACACATTAGGACAGGTAAAAATAAACATTTTTGGTTATCTAACGATATTTAACATTATTCCGAATGAAGTCCCAGTAGAAGAAGATGAAGTATTAGGATCAGAATTTTTTCAAGATAATAGTGTAAATATACATTATACTTCAAAGTGCTTAGAAATTGAGAACCACTGTTACCATTTTAAATCTGCCAATACATTTACTATTCCAGCTCGAACAGTTACAACATTTTATGTTAATATAAAAAATACAGAAAAAAGTGAAGGGTATGTACCTTGATTACATATCCAAGATGGTGTTTACGTAGGAGACGCAGTTGTAAAAAATCACAAAGGAAAAGCTTATTTAAAATTTGCAAACACAAATGAAATACCAATAACATTATCAGTCCCAATAGTTAATTTAGAAGATTTTGAAGAACAAGAATGTCATAAACAAATTGAAAATTTACATAATTTAAAACAAACAAATAACGAAGATTTATCAAATAAAATATTGAAAAACTTTTTAAGAACTGACATTTCTCTGATTAACTCGTGCAAAATTTATAATGTAACAGACTAAGACAGAATAGAATGTATTTAAAAACTTCTTCGATTAGACCATTTAAATCAAGATGAATATGAACATGTAGAAAAATTAATTGAAAATAATGCAGACAGATTTCAAATCCCAGGAGAACCACTTGAAGCAACTAATGTATTATAACATTCAATTCCTACTATAGATAACGCTCCAATTTTTTCAAGACAATATAGATTTTCCCCAGTTCACAAGGAAGAAATTACAAGACAAGTCGATGAATTATTAAAAAATAAAATAATTAAGCCCTCACAGTCACCATATAACACTCCAGTGTGGATAGTTCCTAAAAAACCTGACTCCCAAGGAAAAATAAAATGGAGAATGGTTCTTGATTTTCGAAAATTAAATGAAAAAACAATTGGCGATTCGTATCCTCAATCTAATATAAACGATATACTTGATTCTCTAGGATCAGAAAAATATTTTTCAGTATTTGATTTAGCTACTGGTTTTCACCATATAAAATGAACCCAAAAGGCTCACATAAAACCGCATTTTCTACACCTCACGGTCATTACGAATTCGATAGACTTCCTTTCGGTTTGAAAACAGAACCCGCCACATTTCAAAGATTAATGGATTTGACATTAACTGGATTAATCGGAACGGAACTTTTTGTATATCTTGATGACATAGTTATATATGCAAATACTCTAGAAGAGCACCAAATTAAATTTAACAATTTAGCAGAAAGACTTAGAAGAGCAAATCTTCATTTACAACCAGACAAATGCGAATTTTTATGACCTGAAATAGAATATTTAGGTCATATAATTGATAAAAATAGAGTACGTCCAGATCCAAAAAAGATAATAGCTGTAAAAAACTTTCCAGTCCCAAAAACACAGAAAAATGTTAAACAATTTTTGGGCTTAGCAGGATATTATAGACGATTTATTGACGGATTTTCAAAAATTGCAAGTCCTCTAAATCAACTTCTGAAAAAAGATATACCTTTTAATTGGACAGAAAAACAACAAGCAGGTTTCGATATTTTAAAAGCAAAATTATGTGAAGAACCACTTTTACAACGACCTGATTTTTCTCAACCCTTTATACTCACAACAGATGCCGCAGGATTTGCAATAGGAGGTATATTATCACAAGGTAAAATAGGTAAAGATAAACCAATAGCATATGCTTCACTTACTCTAAGTGATACTGAGAAAAAATATGATACATATGAGAAAGAAGCTCTTGCTATAATATTTTGTGTAACTCATTTTCGTCCTTATTTGTATGGAAGACAATTTACTTTAGTGACTGATCACAAACCTCTAGTTTGGTTTCAAAATTCTAAAGACCCTTGTTCACAAGTTTCACGTTGGAGATTGAAATTCGCAGAATATGCACGGAAAAAATAATTAGCTGCATTAGCTAAATATTCGCTACCACAGCTAAGAAAGTTACTTGATATACGGACAGCGAATGTCTTAGCTTATAATACTAACGTCTATTTGCTACAGTACTTTAGCGATACCAGCTAATTTACGTTAGCACTAGTAACAACGATTGTGAGCAGTAGCCTATCGGTCGTGGTATCTTCCTGTCCTAACAGCGCTTGAAGTACTAGTTAATTTTATTAGCAACTGCTGCAAATAGAGGTAGCACTCAAAATCATTGATTTTGAACTTCCAAACCTACATTTAAATACAGTTACACCTGGGTGCTTAAGAAAAAAATGATCTCGTAACCCTTCTATACTCACAAAAGTCCGCTGGCAAGTTATATCAAAACAACTAATTACTTGCGACATATCGTAACCTGCAAAATTAAAACGAAAAAAAACAGATTCAATTCTAACATTAATCACAGCATAACTTTTCAAGAATAAGAATAAAACGTGAGCTGCTTTGATAACCAAACTTATAGCTACAAGTAGAAACATTACCGGGGACAGTAGCGACTTACTTGCCAGTCCAATATAATGTTTTCAAAAATTGTACAAGTATACAACACTTAGAATTAAGATAACCTCAGTAAGAAGATAATAAATAGCACAATAAAGAACCTATTACAAAACCTACAATACAATCTTCAGAGATCAGTTACAAATCAGTCATTTGCATTATAAATTAACGCGAAACGTCGAATCATTTATAAATTAAATTTAAAACAACGCGACAGGTGTACAACTTACCTTTTACAGCACAATATCTGACCAGTCGCGCTTTGTGCGCATGAGCAGCACAGAAAACGTGGGATGTCTAAGCAGCCGTTAGCAACCGCTGCTAACTTCTTACATTTCAGTGCAAAATTTTAAAAGCTACGAGTACGAATTTTGAGATTTTCTAGGAGAGTAAACTGTTTTACCAGCAACAACCAAATGATTAGCTACAACTCTTAATACGCTAAGGAGTCCAATGCAAATTTTCAACTTCGATTGCAGCTAACATTTTTTAACTGTACCAGCAAACTGTTAACTCTCTCAGCAAACTTTTTATCACTCACAATTAACTAGTCGACAGCTAACTGCAGTTAGCAGTAGTAGACATTTCATTTTTTTCCGTGCATTATTTTAATTTTGATCCAAAAAAAAAACAAATTTAACTATAGCTTAACAGACCAATTTTTAGTCCAACAGGCTACGATGAGCATAAAACTATAAAAGTATAAAACTATAAGATTACTAATTTTTTTTACCAACTCGAATATAAAATTTTTCGCAAACAATCCTCTATAGGCTCCTGTGCAATTTGCTCAAGTGCCGAAAAAAATCAGGAGACTTTAAAGAAAATCAGCATATACGTACGTAGATGAGAATGGTTGCGCGCGCAGCGTAGTGTGTCTGCTGTTCGCAGTGGTTCTCTGAGTTTTCTCTGGCTAAAGGCTCCTTGTACCTACAGCTGATATTGCGTGCGCGAGGAATCACATGTACCCACTGTTAGCTAAAGTTGCGTAAGTTAGATTGCTATATGAAACTCAACAGTGTGTAGGAGCACTGCTTACAAAATACAAATCGACAGCTTGCTCGGTTTTTATGTTTCTTTCGACTCTGCAGGATTCCGTGCAAAAGAGGCGCGAAAGAGTTGCCGAATTCGAAATGACGGAAGATATAATTTGAAAACTTAACCATAAATCAAAATTTTATAATGTGTAAAATCTTTTACATGATAGTTTTAATAAACAAGTGTTAATGAAGGGGTTCAATATTTAAGCAAGTTAATAATTTATATTCTAATTCACATACGAAATTACAATTACTAAACAATTTTTTTGTATTAACTTGATTCGACAAACCTTTACTATTGAGTAAAATACTTTAAATATCATTTTTTGAAGTACATAACATCTTTTACGTTACAATTTCAATATATAAGTGTAAACAAAAGGTTTCTTTTTTTTTTTTTGAATAAATTATATTTACATTTTCATACGAAATTACTCATTGTGATTCTTTGTTATTAAGTAAAAGTGACCAATATTATAAAAATAAAATACTTTTAAAAAAAGTTTTAGAATACTTAAAAATTTGTATATGACAATTTTAATGTATAAATGTAAATGAAAGGTTTGATTATTAAAAAAAGCCAATTAATTATATCTGAATTCGCATGTGAAACTACAAATTGAGATTTCTTTGGTATGAAGATAATTCGACAAACTTTTATAGTAAATTAAAATACTTTAAATAATTTTTTTGGAATACGTAAGATCTTTTAAAAGATAATTTTAGTATATGCACTGCTATCAGAAATTACAGGTTCACTTGTACTTTTATCTACTGTTAAAGCATCTTCATTTTTATAATAACACGTGATGTAAAAGATTTTAACTATTCCACAAATTTTTAATGATATATTATTCCAAATAAATATTTTTCCACTTCATATCAGAGAAATCTCAACATGTAATTTAGTATACAAATTTAAATATAATATATTTGATATTTAAAGAATCAAACTATTTATTCACACTTGGATAGTCTCTAAATTTATTATATCCAAATGTAACGTCCTGTCACTTACCTTTTACTATTATCAAATTAATTCCCCTCGTTTTTGATCGGTGAAGAAATCCAAAGAATTTCTAAACCGAAACAGGGTGAGGGAAACTAACAACAAATAAATATTCAATGAATTTACAATTATTAACCTTTATTATGATTTTACAATAAAACCACGAGAGAGAGAGAGAAAGAGAGATATCTAAAAATTCCTCCTGGGGTAAATGTTGAATGACTTACTTGTAGTTTAATCCACTCTGGAACCACTGATATTCCAAATAAAAACTTGCAACGTCACAATTGGAACACTCCGGTATTTCCACGAACTTGGGGAGTGTGTAATAATTTCCCTTAGGTGAATAACTGGACCACTTGATACGGCGAAGGAAAATGCTGACGATGTGTTGAAGAAATCTACCAGAGTACTGTAGATTCTCCTTGAAGGAACTTGAATGGTTGACGAAGACTTTTTGGGGAAACCGACTCCGCGATGAGAAACTGGTGAAGACTGATAAAAAACTTGAGGAAGACTTATGAGAACTTGACGAAGAACTGGTACCGACGACGACTGACGAAAAACTGGAGAAGAACTCGACGAAATCTGAAGAAAAACTGGAGGAAGACTGGAGGAAGACTGAAGAAAAACTGACTGATTCGCAAGAAAGCACCTGCTTTTATGCACAAATCTACCCTGGCGAATACTCCCATGAGGGTTACTTGCCTAGCGCGTGGAAAACCTAGTTCCTTGACTTCCAGTTCCATACATCAAGAAAAGGGGAAACATATTTTCAACTTGCCCTTCTCTTGGGTTCCCCTACGTTCCTTTTTTCCTTGATATGATTCATCTTTTTAATTTTCATCCTTTGCTGCGCCGGTCCACATTCTTGCGTACTTAAGACATTCCGATGGGGTTCCCTTGCTAACACCCTTATTGGGGTTACGATGTTTCATTCATAAATGTTCTCTATTTATAAATTTACTATTTCTCTCTCCCTATTACAATTTTGCTATCGTACATTCTATTTCGTATAATCAAAATTATTTCAAAACATATTCTTCGTGCAAGTTTTATTATGAAATCTTTTTTATTAGCTTTACATGTTTAATATTATAAATAAATACATGTAACTGGTCACAGGACGTGACACAAATACAATATAATTTATCTTTGAAAAATCAAATATTTTATATACATTTATTTGATGTTATTGTCATGTAAAAGGTTTTAAGTATTCTAAAAACTTTTTTGGGGTACTTTATTCTAAAGGAAATTTTTTGAAATTTAATTCCTTCTAGACAAATTTCAAAGTTTAATTTCTTATGCAAAATTAATCATGTTTTTCAATTTTTTAAATAATCAAATCTCTTATTCACACTTGTATATTAGAATTTTCTAAAAATAATTTTAGGTAATTAAGAAATTTTGTTTCCAAATATTTGATTATTAAATTTGTAAAATTTATTTTATATTATAAAACTCTTCAGATGCAATTTCATATGAACTTTCAGCAGATATTGCGTGCGTGAGGATTCACACATACGCACTGACATTTAAAGATGTGTAAGTTTGATCGCTATATGAAATCGAAGCGTGTATTAAAGAACTTCTTAAACATTGACATCATACTCAGATTTTATATTTTTCTCGATTCCATACAAAAAGGGCGCGAAAGAGACGCCAAATTCAAAATATATTATTTAAAAATTTACCCTTCTTGTTTAAATATTTTTAAAAGCATTCACCTGAAATAAATATATGAAAGATTTTATATATATTTTTGGATGTTTTAAACACTCAAAAAAATGTTTCAGTAAAAATTAATATCAATAAATATTTATGGCTACAAGACGAGATATAAAAAAATGTTTAGCTTCTTGAATTAAAACTTCAATCACAAATTTTAAACTTGACTAATTCCCAGTTTAAAAAATCTTAATGCTGTTATCCTATGCATAATATTTCATAGTTTTAAGAAAGTAAAACACTTATTTATTTACCAATTTGAGTGTTTAAAACATCCAAAAATATACATAAAATCTTTCATATATTTATTTCAGGTGAATGCTTTTAAAAATATTTAAACAAGAAGGGTAATTTTTTAAATAATATATTTTGAATTTGGCGTCTCTTTCGCGCCCTATTTGTATGGAATCGAGAAAAATATAAAATCTGAGCATGCTGTCAATTTTTAAGAAGTTCTTTAATACACGCTTCGATTTCATATAGCGATCAAACTTACACAACTTTAAATATCAGTGCGTATCTGTGAATCCTCGCGCACGCAATATCTGCTGAAAGTCCATATGAAATTGCATCTGAAGAGTTTTATAATATAAAATAAATTTTGCAAATTTAATAATCAAATATTTGGAAACAAAATTTCTTAATTACCTAAAATTATTTTTAGAAAATTCTAATATACAAGTGTGAATAAGAGATTTGATTATTTGAAAAATTGAAAAACATGATTAATTTTGCGTAAGAAATTAAACTTTGAAATTTGTCTAGAAAGAAATAAAATTAAAAAAATTTCCTTTGTAATAAAGTACTTCAAAAATGTTTTTAGAATACTTTGAGACGGTCACATCAGCTGACACACGCCACGACTAAAGACCGCAGGCACGACACCTACTAGACGGCATAGCAGGTACGCTGAGGCAGCGGTTCGGACAGTCTCCGCTAGGTTCGCAGCGCGAGCCTGCCCACAGCAAACTCGAAACCGTCGGTCTATAATCACGCGTACAAGTCCTTCCAAAGACACTCCTAGATGAGTTGCAAAACCCTAAGAAGGAAGTCTTCTGATAGAACTCCAAGGGTCTACGAAAAAACCGTGGAATTGGTAAATATGTTTGTGAGTTGATTTGGGTACGCTGCCACAGGCTCCAAATCACTCATTAATTTTTTTGAACTTAATTTAATCTGGGTACGCTGCTCCAGGCTCCAGATAAATTCCTCTAAGTTAAAAAATTCTCTCTGGGTACGCTGCCCCAGGCTCTAGAGAGGGTTCTTTTTTCCGCCACTAGGTACGCTGCCACAGGCTCTAGTGTGCGTTTTCTCGAAAATCTCTCCCTCTGGGTACGCTGCATCAGGCTCCAGAGACGAGAGATTTGGAACTGGGTACGCTGCCACAGGCTCCAGTGAGTAGAGTCACCCCTACCTCAGTTCATCTTCATCGCGATCGGAACGCCATCTATGAGGGTATATTGATATTTCTTGGATTGCTTCAATCGTTGTAAAAATTATATTAGCGACAGAGTATCGCGAATTATCAGAATTAGCTGTATAATTTACCTACGTTACCGCGACATCAGCGCCACCTATGAGATATTAAAGAAAATTGTTTGATAATTTTGTTTCAACCGTTATGAAATTGTATTAGCGACAGAGTATCGTGAATTATCAGAATTAGCTTTGTAATTTAACTACGTTACCGCGACACCAGCGCCATCTACGTGATAGTAAAATTGTTTAATAATCTTGTTTCAACCGTTATAAAAATTTGTATTAGCGACAGAGTATTTCGAATTAGCTGTGTAATTTGTCTACATTACCGCGATATCAGCGCCATCTACGCGTACTTGATAAATATTATTCAAAGCGATATTTTGAGTATTATAAAGTTACGCCAACGATAAGGCATTGTGAGCAGTCTAGAGAGACTGAGTTCTGTATATATTTTGCCTCGACTTTAGCGCCATTTACGCGTTCTCGATAAATACTATTCAAAGCGATATTTTGAGTATTATAAAGTTACGCCAACTATAAGGCATTGTGAGCAGTCTAGAGAGACTGAGTTGTGTATATATTTTGCCGCGACTTTAGCGCCATCTACGCATTGTTGATTAATATTTCTCCAAAACATTACTTTATGTGTTATGGAATTGCTTCAGTAACAAATCATTGAAAGCTGTCAAAGCAGACGGAGTTCTTAATTTATTCCAGCGCGACATTAGCGCCATCTACACTTTGTCAGGAAATACTGAAATATATCTAGCTTAGTGGCGATAATAGTACTCTTCTAAACCACAGACTGTGGACACTTGGTGACATCACTTCAACTAGTGCGCCACCAACGGTCGAAACAAAACACTAAGTCATATGAATAACTCTCTACCACTGTAATTCATGGGAATAAAGACTGATGTTATACAATGTTTGTTCATTTCTTTGGCATAGGGTCAGTTTCTTCTTATTTTCTTTGATTAAAATTATTATTACATTTAAAAATGCGCAAAAAGAAAGAAAGGGGGCCCCCATATGTGGCCGAAACGTTTGCCTTTCTTTCTTTTTGCGCATTTTTAAATGTAATAATAATTTTAATCAAAGAAAATAAGAAGAAACTGACCCTATGCCAAAGAAATGAACAAACATTATATGAATTTGGGTCAATATAATAATAGACATGTTACCAAACATGTCAATTTGAAATTTAAAAATGGCACATTCACTATAAAGTTAGAATATCTAACAGTTCTGACCATTTTCAGAACTAGTTGAATTTAATAATAAATTCAAATGTGATAATTAATATCACGAATATTCAAGTTGCATTTTTATTAATTTTTAAAGATAAATTTATTATCATTTTTCCAAAACATCTCAGAATAAATCTGAATGTGAAAATAAACAACTTTCAATTTTTTTAAATATGGAGTAAAATTACATATATGGATATTATAATATTTTATCTTTATGTAACGTCTTGCTTGCAAATTCAGTGTAAAATGGATTGTCCGTGAAGCCTATATACAAAATCGTTTTCTTGAAAAATAAACGCCTTCGTCCACTCGTGAAAATCATCATAAACGTCTCGAATTTCTTAACTAAGTACAGGACAATAGTCTTCTTCAAGGAGGAAAAGAACCTCTCAGGATTGCTTATAGGAGAAAAATTTTCGGTCAGCAAAGCCACATGTCCCGAGTCGGTTTTTAAAACAGTTCAGATCATTCTGTGAGAGACGCCGGTTTTAAAGTCTTCACGAGAAGTTTTCATTAATGTAAAACTTGTTCGCGTTTTGCCATTGTGAACCAATTTGGCATCATTCATTAATAATAAACATTTTTTTAAAAAAATTCCGGTCGGTTCGTGTGCAAAATTTGTTATGTTTTTTAATTTATCCGGTTTTTTATTCATAGTGAACTTCACGTAATTTTTCAATTCGTGATGCTGCATACTGGACTACTTCATTTTGAATTGCAAGCTATGTGATAAGTTTTTAATTTTTATTATAATTCTTTTTTTGATTATCTTCTATATTGTAATTCTTTACATAAATTTTGAATTAATCTTTGAATTTATGGCACTGAAGAGGGCCCCCATATGTGGCCGAAACGTTTGCCTTTCTTTCTTTTTGCGCATTTTTAAATGTAATAATAATTTTAATCAAAGAAAATAAGAAGAAACTGACCCTATGCCAAAGAAATGAACAAACATTATATGAATTTGGGTCAATATAATAATAGACATGTTACCAAACATGTCAATTTGAAATTTACTAATGTTATACATTTAAAAAAAAGCCTACCTATCTTTTCCATACCTTTGGGTCCACACATCATAGACTAGTTTACGAGGTTAGTTAAGGATATATGATAAACAAGTAACGAACTCTCTCAACTTAAAACCTTTTACATGATAATTTCATCAAATAAATGTAAATAAAATATTTGATTATTCAAAGATAAATTATATTGTATTTGGATATAATACATTTAGAGACTATCCAAGTGTGAATAAATAGTTTGATTCTTTAAATATCAAATATATTATATTTAAATTTGTATACTACATTACATGTTGAGATTTCTCTGATATGAACTGGAAAAATATTTATTTGGAATAAAATATCATTAAAAATTTGTGGAATAGTTAAAATCTTTTACATCACGTGGTATTATAAAAATGAAGATGCTTTAACAGTAGATAAAAGTACAAGTGAACCTGTAATTTCTGATGGCAGTGCATATACTAAAATTATCTTTTAAAAGATCTTACGTATTCCAAAAAAATTATTTAAAGTATTTTAATTTACTATAAAAGTTTATCGAATTATCTTCATACCAAAGAAATCTCAATTTGTAGTTTCGCATGCGAATTCAGATATAATTAATTGGCTTTTTTTAATAATCAAACCTTTCATTTACATTTATACATTAAAATTGTCATATACAAATTTTTAAGTATTCTAAAACTTTTTTTAAAAGTATTTTATTTTTATAATATTGGTCACTTTTACTTAATAACAAAGAATCACAATGAGTAATTTCGTATGAAAATGTAAATATAAAATAAAAAAAATATAAAATATGGTATTTAAAGTATTTTACTCCATAGTAAAGGTTTGTCGAATCAAGTTCATACAAAAAAATTGTTTAGTAATTGTAATTTCGTATGTGAATTAGAATATAAATTATTAACTTGCTTAAATATTGAACCCCTTCATTAACACTTGTTTATTAAAACTATCATGTAAAAGATTTTACACATTATAAAATTTTGATTTATGGTTAAGTTTTCAAATTATATCTTCCGTCATTTCGAATTCGGCAACTCTTTCGCGCCTCTTTTGCACGGAATCCTGCAGAGTCGAAAGAAACATAAAAACCGAGCAAGCTGTCGATTTGTATTTTGTAAGCAGTGCTCCTACACACTGTTGAGTTTCATATAGCAATCTAACTTACGCAACTTTAGCTAACAGTGGGTACATGTGATTCCTCGCGCACGCAATATCAGCTGTAGGTACAAGGAGCCTTTAGCCAGAGAAAACTCAGAGAACCACTGCGAACAGCAGACACACTACGCTGCGCGCGCCACCATTCTCACTTACGCAGCCCCCTGCATCACTGAGTTTAAAATGACATGAATTGTGACTGGCTCTCATGGTGGCGCTGATTGTTCATTGGGCCGACTTACACGAAAATCATATTACAAAACATAGTTTTTTAAGCTTTTCTCTATAAATTTTCGAGTTCTTGAACGGTAGTGAGATAAAGTTCGCGAGTTTAGAAACAAATTTGCAAAAAAATTATTGTAAAAAATGGTGAAATGTGTGTGTTTTGGGTGCAAATCCGGATATAAGTCTTGCTCTGACAAAGTTCGTTTTGTCATTGTACCAAAGGATGGAAATACGATAAAATTATGGCAAATTGCTATCCTTCGTGATGACATCAAATTAAAAGCAGGTGATGCGATTTGCGAAGCGCATTTTAAGCCTGAAGATATTCTTCAAGAGAGGTTAACCTATTCGCCCGACGGAGTAACAGGTTTGGGATGAGTAAGTACATCGAAAACATTGTTTATTTTCTTAATTAGTTTAAGATAAAACATTTTATTTAATAGAGACATTAACAATTAATTTCATAATATAATAAAGTTCAATGTCTCAATATTAATTAATTGTATCTAGTTGTGCAATGAATTTTTTTTGCACCGCAATAAATGTCTCTCAAATACTTATCTCAAATAAATTCAGTTACAAACATTTTGTGTGATATAAGTTAAAAAATAGATAAATGAAAGTGACTGAAATAAAGAATAGATGAAAAAGAATATTTTTTAAAATTCTGAATTAAAGTTAATGCGAGTCTGTTAAAATTGGATTGTGTTGAAATGGAAAAAAATTTTCTGATTTCTAACAATTTTGTTATTAAAATAAAGTTTTGAACTTTATAAGAGAATATGTATAGATTTTTTGTTAATTTAGATTCCTTACTTTTTATAGCTCATAGTTTTACTGAATTACATAGAATTCCTAAAGTAATAGGAATTGAAAACTTAAATTTATAATTTAAAAAAATTAAGATGGCTGATATAAAGAAAACCGATCTTGAAAAGAAAAAGGCAGCAAAGCTGACTGAGGCCTAACTTAATAATGTGCTCACATACCAAATATTATATTTATGAGATGTTCAAAGTGGATGAGAACACCGTATCATCTAAACAAAAAAATTAGACGTTAATATAAGTTATTAGAGAATTACTTTTATTAAATAAACTCCAGTCAATTAAAAAATCACTTTTACTCGATGTTATTTATACAATAATCTAAGTGCAATTTGTTTTAAAACTATTTCACTGCTTTGAATTATAATATATTATAATAATATATTATTAATATATTTCATAGTATAATATTAACAAATTTTAATCCAAATTCCAAACAGTATTTTTGAAATATTTTTTTTTTAAAAGGAGTTTCATTTAATTACAGTAGTAATATATAGTATATATATTATATGTTTTTGTTATATGTTATATTATATATGTGTTATATAATATGAAAAATTATCAAATTTTATTTTAACGAGGTTAATTATTTGTATTAATAAAAAACATGATACAAATAATGCAATTCCCGCCAGAATTTAGAAATTAGATTTTCTGCCTAAAGTGAATTTCTTAATCTTTTCGAAGAGAATAAATTTTTGTGAAAAATATGAAGATCTTGTTAGGTTATTGTCATTTATAAGAAAATGCATGAAAATAGTTTTTATTAGGAGAAAATTAATTTTTTATGCTCTTTCCCATGCATTTTTTTTTAATCTAGGGCCTATGAACAGTCAGCGCCGCCACCGGTGGCAGTCAGCTTTCACGTAATTTTTTTCTTATGTATTTGGTGGCAAGATACAGGGGAGAATGAATATTAAATTTTAATGATCAAAGAAACTTTTAGTATTAAGTATTACTATAAATCTCTTAGCTTTAATTGTAAAATGACAAGGACTGGTCGGTATCACTAGATACGTATAGACACGTGCAACAATCTCAGATTTCGTGAGATTGTAAACAGAAAAATAAAAAAGCTTTTTATTTAGTTGAAATTTAACAGAACCAGTTGGCATTTATAGAAAATAATAACCAGACCAGCCTTGTCACTTGAAATAATTTAATTCAATAACTTAATTTCAGATTGACAGGTTGTCTGGGAACCTTCGAGGAAATGCCTCAATATAGTAATAAATAAGAATAGTTTAAGAACCTTTCCTTGTTCTGAACCATGAAGAAATCGTTCTGGAAATTTTGGGAAATATATCTGGCGAGCAATAAATTCTACATTTATTGCCCTTTTAAATAAATTATATAACACGATTTTTCGACTCCACTCGGTTTCCTAAAAACTATTAAATTTTATTCTCAATATAAATAAATACAAAATCTCTAGAACGATCGTTAAAATGTGAAATCTGTATAAGTATCTGTCAACCCTTAAATTATGTAACACCACAGTTACTTGACCAGAGACGGACCCTTGGAGTCAAAACAGACATTGCAATTTGACACCCTCAAGTGGCTACATTTGAGATGCTGAGAACGCACGTGGGACCGTTACCTACTATTGGACTAGGCTGTAACCGCCCTCTCAGTCTTGGGGGAGAACTTTTATCCTATCAAAACTGTCCAAACCCCTAAGACTCAAAAATGAACCAATTAGATTTTTTATCAAAGCCCTGAAGCTCAAGTAATCAAGTGGGGACCTTTTGGCAGAAAGACCCTGAAGATCCCTCTCTGGTCAGATCTTTTTTTCGGAATCTTAATCGACAGGACCTCTTGTATAGTCCGTACTCGCGTGAGTTTTGAAATAAATAAAGAGTTTAATTTTATTTAAACTTATAAATCACACTCCTCTACCTATCTTCATAGGCCGACCGAAGGCTTAGACTTCAAGTCCGCGCTCAATCTTAACCGCCTTTAAACTCGTTATAATCGACCTTTCGATTCGATTATTAACGAGTACTGTGATTGGATCATCACATATAATTTTCTTGGTGACAGCGGTGGGATTGTTTGAAAAATATTCGGTCGGTTCGGGAGTGTAGAAAAACAAATACAGTATATCAGAAACAATAAGAGAAAAACCTATACTATAGTGATAGTGAAATTTTGAACTTTTTTGGTGCGAGTCATTGTGAACTTTATGTTATTTCTTGTTCAAAAGTTTTTGCCAGTGTTGGTGTAAATTTTTCTCTTTTCTTCCTTCTCTCCATCTGTATAGAAAAATATAATAATAAAATAAATAAGTGAAGAGTGATTATTTTTAACAAAACTTTATTTAAAATATACAATAACAGTGGAAAAATAAAATTTCTTTTGATATTTTAAGGTGTAATAAATAAATAAACAATGAACTCATATAAAAAACAGTGACAAAATCAGCGAAAAGTATCTTCGCTTAATATAAAAAAAATTCCGAGGCAAATCCTGATGACAGAAGGCAGCTCCTCTTCTAG
The DNA here is from genome assembly GCA_030998225.1 of Diplolepis rosae. Lineage (NCBI taxonomy): Eukaryota > Metazoa > Arthropoda > Insecta > Hymenoptera > Diplolepididae > Diplolepis > Diplolepis rosae. The sequence continues at coordinate 23,023,355 of JAPYXD010000723.1, read as the reverse complement.
GAATTTCCATCGCATTATAAACGCGAATAATACGGGTGAAGTGACTAGGGATTTGAATGATAGGCAGAGAAGAATCACCAACAGTACTCCTCAGATAGCTATCTCTGTTCAAGGAAATTCAGGAAGAAATTTCCAGTCGAGAATCCTGAAGGATATAACAATTTTGATTCATAAATAAATTGTCAAGATAAACAAAAAAACAAATAATAAATATTTAGAAAAGTTTATACAAACTCTCGGAGCGGTCGTACGCGAAGTGCGATCCATCGTTGGACCCTGACCTGGACCTGGACCTGGACCTGGAACCTGCCTCTGGATCTGGAAACGGCTGAATCTCTGGACTTGGACTGCTGCATCCTGCGGATCTCAACAAACCTAAAAAAAGGATTAAGTGTTTAGTGCGGGAGTGATTATTCTATGGTCATTTTCGAAAAAAAAAAGGTGAAAAGTGAAGTGTGAGAAGTGGAAATGCAAGACCTTTGAACGCATGAATGCAAATCAGTAAGTCTTTTTGATCATTGATATTTATTCTGCCTATCTTCCTTTTTGTTTGCGTGAATTCATGGGATTTAAGCCTATGGGGAATTCGCTTAGGATTTATATGTCTAATAGGGGGGATTAATTGATTTTCATGATAAATATTAAAAACTTCGTTATAAAACGGTTAAAATAAAGTTAAGTATAATATTATAAAAGTATAATATTATATTAAGTATTATAGAAAGATAAGCTTTCATTTTTTATAGAAAATTGCTTACAAGAAAATTTGATACAGGTTCTGTTACTATTTTTTTTTAATCTTATAAATTAATCTAGGAAAATTCAGTAGGGTTTCATAACTTGAAGAAATTTTTTTTTTTAGAAATTTTAGTGAGTTCATAAAATCAAAATACGTTTTCTCAAAACTATCGTAGATTTCATACAATTTCCTTTTTTTGTGTGTGATATTTTTACCTTAAATATTTCGTAAATTTTAAAGTAATTTTAGTAGTGTCTCAAAAAGAAAATTAAAAAAAAAGAAAACATCTTGAATCTAATAGAACTTCCTCTAAAGAGTACGTCAATTTTATATAAACAATTATATAACTTCTAACGGCGCACTACAATAAAATTTTTACAAGGAGATTCAACTAAATTAAAAGCTATCTCTTAAAGAATAATGGAGGGAGAACATTCATATGCCAATGAAGGACCTGGCGTATCCTTCACCGCTCCGACCGCTCCTTTAATTTTGTACGCTTTAAGTGAAAATGGCGATCTCGTGCCATACACTTTTAGCGAGGAAAATAATGGATCGACCGGATCTACTGATTCTTCAATGCCTATCGATGAATGCTCAAAGGAAAGAGAGAATAGCAACCCTATGATCGAAACATCTCATTCACGGCGCTGTATCGGCAGTAAACTAGCTGCCGATATGGTGCCTACTTTTGACGGTAAAACACCATCGATAGCATCATTTATTCGAGCATGCAAGTCGGCTGAGAATTCAGTACATTCTGGAGACAAACCTTTCCTCGTCACGTTGATACGAAATAAAATAGTCGGGAATGTGAATCTGTATTTGCAAAATAATATAGAGCCTAATCAATTTGTATTATTTTCATAATCATTGTGTCTTTCATTGACTTATCCTCATCCCTAAGCGAGGATCATTCGATCCTAACTTAAAACGAGGAATCTTCGATCAAAGTAAGTATATTTGCGTACTTGTGACGTAACAACTAATTGAATCAGTGGAAAAAATATTTCCACTGTTAAATCAGTTAATTATCACTGAAGCAATCAGTGGAATTTGACTGATTTACAGTAACCCATTTTTAGCTACTTTAATCAGTCATATTTCACTGATAATCAGTAGATTTTGACTGATTCATATTTAGAGAGTAATAATTAAAAGTATTGTACCTTGTATTGGCCCTTAATATCAATAAAATTGTATGTTATTGGAAAATTGGATTACGAAAAAAGCATAAGAATGCACAGTTGTTTACTTCAATAAAATGTATGAATTTTTTGAGACGCATTTTTTGATCAAATGTATATTTTTCGTTTTAAATTAATAAAGTACGATTAAAATTCAAAAATTGCATGTTTTAAACAAAATATGTGAATTACAAACAAAAAATTTAAGATAAAAATTATTTGCCTAAACAGGGTCTACGAATTCTCATTGGAAAATTTTTCGACAGGGTGTATATTTCATGTTTTTATTTAAAAATAAACAATATTGGAAATCAGAAATTCCATTTACCAGTCAAACTATATAAGATACGAAATAGAAGATGAAATGCAAAATTGTTTGCTTGATTAAAGTCTATGATTGTTTTTCCTTATTGAGATATTTTGAAGGAAATAAATTATTTTAATCATGTGGATTAGTAGTCACAGAAATGGGTAGAGAAAATCGAGCGCAAAGCGCGAGTGTCATTATATGATGAGAATGTGTTTCTAAAGGCTGACAAAGCCTCAAGCAAATTGAATTTCCTTTCTCATTTGAAATAAAAAACAAATTTAGTAACTTTGAGAAAATGTAATTCACATCAACAATATTATAAAATTGAAAAGTAACTGATTGCCAAGTCAACAGTGGGTTGCTGATTTCAATTCAGTGAAAATTTCACTGATTCAGATTTAGAGAGTGCGAATAATGACTTTTAATTTTCCCTGAAAAATAATTCCATTAACCTTTACATGATTCTAGAATTTCACGAATTTCAAAATAAGCCACCTTAAGGAGGCTGGGTAGTAGAATGAAAATGATTAAAAACTTTTGAAACTTTGACAATCCACTGATTAATATTAGAGGAAAATCACGTAAAAATTTTAAAAGGATTGACAATGCAGTTTTCGAGAAAATCAATGTCAAAATAGTCCTCTTATACATGGGCTCTTATGTGAGAAAACTGAAGTCCATCAATCTCCCTTCCATATTTTTGTTAAAAATGATAAACTCATTGGAAGCTCAGTTGCAATATGAACTTTGAATATTTCTGAATATTTTGAAACAAAAAAAATGTGCACTTACAATGTAGTTATTTAGGTAATTGAACTTGAAGAAAATATATTCGTTATTTTGGGGCAAACGGTCAGCCGTCATCAAGAAGTGTGGCAACGCTGCGGTATCTGCTATGTTATAATAGTAATACAGATTCACAGGATTTATTGTGAATAAACAACGTACTTATGAAACATTACATGCTTAATCACTTTTATTTATTAGAACGCTTTACAAACAATCTCATCATAAAAAATGTCAAAAATAACTTATTATAAAGTAAAGAACATTTTTTCAATACTTACAGACTAATCAATGTTTGGTTGATTATAGTGTTTAAGGTTGTATGTAAAAAAATCGATCTCTGGTAGAATTTTTAAAAAAAAGAGCTGATATTTAAATAGAATAATTATTGATATGCATACAAAAAACCAGTTCAAAAAACACAACGTTGCCAAACGTCTTTCGTTATTTCAAAGAACTTCAAGTTAATAAAAATAAACTTTATTTCACATAAAACATAAATTTGCTGGTATTTAATACTAAAACAAGATATTTACACTAAACTTTATTGCACATCGATACGTAAATAGCGTAAAAAAAATCATATAATTTTTTTATCTAAGGTTGGTCACACTACCGAACGCCCGTGTATAAGCATAGGCATACCCCTCTCACCGCCTGCCCCGCAAGTGATCTAACCAACCTCCTTAAAAGATTACACTTATTTCTTAAAAATCTCAAAAAATATTACTTTAGAATAATCATTCAATGCTTATGAGAACTCCTTAAATCGCACAATAAATTTGACTCTAAAGAAGAAATGGTGACTATGAGATTAACATTTTTGACCCGATAGTTACTATTTTACAATAAAAATTTTTCCATCTTGGGTTTATTAATAGCCTATGGACAGACTTGTACATAGAAAAATAAAATAGTATATGGAAGAGAAAAATATGGTTATTAACATTGCTGAACAATTTTCTATTTATTTGATACTATGATTCAAATTGTAAATATTTATTAATTTCAAATTTTCACTTCAAAATTATCTTTAGACTCTGAAAATGATTCCACAATTTTCTAAAATCTTCTAAATGTTTATTTTAGTGAAAAATTCATTAAATTATCGAAAAAAGAAGTATTATTTTCTCTCCTTGACAAGGAGCCTTCAACCACAGAAAACTCAGAGAACCACTGCGAACAGCAGACACACTACGCTGCGCGCGCAACCACACTAGCAAGCATTGTTACGAAGAAGCGAAATAAGGAGAGGTGGGACGCGTCGTTCTCGCATGCAAGAGCGACGAGGAAGGAGACATTGCGTCGGTTTTTGATCTGTGATCACTGCCTCGAAGCTCGAAGTAATAAGTACGCGAATTTTTGAGAAGCAGAAAGCCTTGTGACGTAAGATTTTCGAGCATTTTTTATACGCAAGTCTGTTAGGTATAAGTGATCAATAAAAAGGTAAGACATTCTTCATTTCTACATATCAGTCTACTTTTTATGAGCACCATCAATATCAAAGTGACCGGCTTTGATTTTTTATTTATTTTATTTCTTCCATTGAATGCGATATTTTTTAACAACATTAATCGATTGCCTAAAAAAGCAATACCATTAACAATATTCAATTATCTATATGTAGTAAACAAATTCAGAAAAGTGTCTTTCTCAAGTTTAATCATGCTACGCATTTTTTTTATTTCAGATAAAAATGATTTTTTGTCACTTCTGTAAATTTCGTCGTAAGGATAGAAAAGCTTATGCAGATCACTACAAATACAATCATAGCCATTTAACTAAATATCACTACTGTGCTTTTCACGGATGTGAAAAATATTTTTCTGATGAGGGTCGATCGTTTAACTATTCACTTGAATCGGACATACGGATTTTTTAAGACGCAATATAGAATTTTAAATACTGATTCTGCATCTAATGAAAGTTCACTTGTACTGTAAATTTATGTTGAAAAGAATTTGACACTTTTAAGAAATTCTTAAAACATTTAAAATTTCATATTTCAAACAAGCAAGCTATCAATTGTCCATACCAAAAATGTTTAAAAAGATATGTAAACTTTTCATCATTTACAAGTTATCTTACAAGAAGTCATAAAAATTATAATCAAAATCAAGTAATCGAGTCTAATACAGCGCATTGCAAAGTATCGAGTTTGGAGAGTGATGATAATAATTCTGAAAATCAAATTATCGAAGATCATGCAGTCGACTTGAGTGTTCAAAATGAAAAAAATAATTTTGAAGATATTGAGGCAACTAATCCTTCAGAAAAAGGTTTATTTGTACAAAATATTGCTCAATTATATTTAAAATTAGAAAGTGAATTTTTGATACCTACAAAAAATGTTGAATACATTAATAATGCAATTAACGACATTTGCGAACAGGGGCAAAAAATAATGCTGAAAAATTTAAAAAAATCTTTAGAATCAGAAAACTTTAACATCGATAAAATTAACCAGATCGCAAAATTGATTATGGATCATCATCCAATGCATAGTACACGAAAAAAATCAGGAACTAAACATTTGTGTAATAATTATTATAAAAACAGATTCGATTATATTGAGCGAGTATCTATTGAAATTGATAAAAAAAAATACCCATTTTATGTATATTCCTATAAAAAAAAATAAGAATAAGTACACATATTATAGAAATTCATAAGTATTTCATCTTTTTATGAAAATAAAAATTTCCAAATAACACATTGATTGACAAAGATAAAAATCTATCAATAATTGATCTATTGTATTGTAAGTTTAAACATAGGACTTAAAATTTCACAATGACATTATTTTTCAAGTGCTTGAACCTTTCTTCAATTTTGAGAATTCATCCAGAGGTTTATCTGAGTTATATTCATTAATTTTAAATTTTACTCAAAATTTCATCGTACCGCGTTCAAATCTTTTCACAATTTTACAAAATCTTATAAAACTTTATTTTAGGCAAATGTTATTTATAATTTAGACAGGAATTATACCGACCCTCAATAACAATATTTGTAATGTTAGATAAGGGATTACAATGACTTAAGAAATAAAGATCACTGATGAGGACTCCAATCAGAGTCGAAACGTTTGATTAAAACTACTGTTTTTTTCATTTATGGACCCTAAAGACAATTGTCTAACATTACGTTATTTATTATATTCGAAAAATAAGTGTAATTATTTTAATTGAATATTTCGTCGCGGCTACCCATTTTTTTTATGTAAAAAAGGGTCACAAGTATGTTTTTTACTCTGTATCATCTAAACACCTTAGTTCTTACAGCTAGATCCACTAAGTAGCAATGATTAAAATATTTAGTAAAACTTAGAAAATCCGATTAGTCGTTCCGATTTGTAGCCAGGACTATTTTCATGCATACCCACATAGTATTGATCTTGCAATAGAAGTTACCAATACGTTTTTGTAAAACCTACTAAGTGCGTTAATTTCTATTACTATTTGTCTAGTTTGGTTATTACAAAAAGTATATATTTTTTCGACATAACGGAGAATAGTTGTATTAAAAACTATTTCAATATCTTAATTAGAAACTGATGAATTTTTTCATCTGTACTTGACTGAAATAGTAATTCCAACTTTGAAAACAATTTTAAATTCATCATTCTATCTATTTTATTTCGGTTAAAGTCGATGGAAACTTTCTTAGGTTAGAATTGATTAGGAGAAAAACTTTTTTAATCATGGTTTTTCAAAATGTAACAAAGGATGATAATTGTTGACATCTTTTTCATCACAAACTTTACAACAGTTTACAATTATACTTTAAAATTACCATGATTTAATTCTTCTCATTTTGATGAAGAACAAAAGCAAAATTTTGAGTAATCAATGTATGTGAAGATTTCAAAACGATTCAAAACAGTTGATAAGGAGGAAAAATCTAATTCGTTCGTACAATTATTTCTGGAAGTTTACTATTTACTAAGATTTATAATTACACGAAATATTACATATGAAAATAAAATAATTACTGTTCTCAAACTAAATGAATTTCATCAATTTTACAAAAAAAAACTAGTGGCATACTTAGTTCCATAGACTTTTGAGCATTGGTAAGTTTCACAAAATTTTTGGTACTGCTTACTAAAAATAAATAGTTGTGACCTTTCAGTCAGCACAACTAATAGGATCTCTCTCATTGCATGTTTCTCATGTCAAAAATGAAAATATTTTTCACCAGATTTCAATTTAAATTTTATCTTAATTTCATGTAGCCAAAGCACAGACTTTTTCTTCAAAAAATATTTATTGTTTTAAACTTTGACACAAAATTTTTTTTCGAAGTGTTTTAAATCTTGTTACGACTTCACAAGATCTTATGGATGATTTTCACACTAGCGAACCTGCTTTTATTTATTAACTCTAAAAATGGTAATAATGTAATGTCTATATTTTAAAAATGTTTAGCATTAATAAATAAAGTTATTGCATATCTCCATTACGGTTCAACGTTAATTTTAATCTAGAATAAGGATACAAAAATGTAAAATATTTATTTTGTCGCTTCGATGAGTTATATTCTTACTTGATGCTAGGTTTACGCTGTTCAGCGTTTACCTACACTGTTAAAAATTTCTTGAAAGTTTAGTTCTTTATTAACTGACCTTTGATTTGCTCATCTCAAGGGAAAAGAGCTGGGAAGTAATTTCATTAATAGAAGATTAAGTTTTTCCATTCAGTTACTAAGCATCAATGTTTACTTGGACGCCATATTCACCACCTCTGTCTTTCTCTTTCTATCCTCCCATGTTTGTATCCTCCATCTTTCGCTACGGCGTCCAAGCGTCACCCGTCATCACTGATGCATAGCGAAGTTCTCGGTTACGGTAAGTTACCGTCACAGGCCGGCCAACCCGTTGTCACGCGCCCAGGGTTGTGCAGTGACGCGTCACTCGAGGTTTTTTACGTAAATTACCTAAGTGAGGTATTTTACGTAGAAAGCCAGTAAAATACCTAATAAATTACATGCCAAGATGGCGGCCTTATAGAACTGTATATAACCTCACTTTTTCAAAGTTCCGTTCCAGAAAAGTTTGTTTTAAACGTGAACATTGTTAATTGAACAATATCATCAATGTTGACTGAAAATAAACGGGGGAAAATAAAATCCCACTTCGGGCTTCCATATATTCCATGGAATAAATTGAACTTTCTGCTCCTGCAAAAGAAAAATAAAAATGTTGCAAAATGTTGATTTTGTAGTACAGTGTTAAAAAATGTTGGATACAATCACGTTTTGGGACACAGGTATGTAGTTGTACAGGTAAGCAATTGTAGAATATTGTTATTTTTGTTCACTCAAATATTTTTGCGATTATGTATTAATACAGTTTTCTTGAGTATACCGGTTAATATTCTAACCTCAGATTCATAAATTTTTATAGATTTTCGAGATTTTCTTTGCATTTAGTGTATCTCCGTTTTATCTGTGGTTAAAAAATATTTTTCACGATCATACTTTATTATTATTAGAAAATGTTGTATAATATATGAAACTGAAAGCTGTTCATTTGTTTTTTTAATCATATTTTGGAGAAGTTTTGTGCTTCATGATGTATGCCCTACTGAAAAAATCCTCGAGGAAATCCTCGTGTTATTATTGGACGAGGAAAACATGAGGAAATCCGCGACGATTTTCAAATTCCTCGAGGAATTCCGCGAGGATTAATTCTCTGACTCGCGGATTTCCTTGAGGAATTTGAAAATCCTCGCGGATTTCCTCGTCCGAAAATAACACGAGAATTTCCTCGAGGATTTTTTTAATAGGGATATTGATAAATGAAATTAATTTTTAATTTTTTTATTTTCACATAAATAAACATAAATTTCACATGAAAACATTTATTTCACATGAATAAATTTATGTGAATTATTGTAAACATTTTATTTAAGGAATGTTTGCAGTCGACTAAGCGGCATTGATGCTAGTGAAGAAAATAATACTCCAATTAGTGAGGACATCTTAATTGCGGACAATGATGTTTCTACATCTGATCTAAAAATGGAAATTCTCAAGTAAGTCCTTCAAATTATTTAAGAATATTTGGTATCAATTTGTGGTTTCTTATTCTTTTATTTTTTGATAAAAATATTTTTTATTGATGTAAGTTTAAACCTATTTTTGAAAAACTGATCAAAAACAATGATTTTATTATTTTTTTTTAAATTTTATATTTATTAATTTTGATAATATATGTTGAAAATATAGATTATTTAAAGAGGCAATACTATTTGCAGGTAAAATTTGACTAGTAGGTATAATTTATCGAAACTTTATAAATAAATGTTTTTCAAATTCCTTATTGTATTATTTTGTGCTAGAAAATGTTTCTGTATTATATTTTTTTTAAATTATCTATTTGTGGTCTTGTACATATGCTGAGAATTTCAAGAAAGTAAACCATACTTGCTGTATACGTATCTTACACTGTTCTTAACATCGAAAATTATCTAATTTTTTAGGAAAATGCAGGATCACCCACCATTTTAGAACCACGTAATTTACATAATGTAGAGAACAAGTGGCGTCAAATACCTAGTAATTTACGGTAAAATACTAAGTAAATTACCTAGAGTACTTTACTTACCCAACTCTGCACGCGCCTCATCGTTACCAGAATTTCAATAAATAAATTCACAAGAACAAGTTAAAAATTAATTAACTTCTTAAATAGATTCAGACTTCCCAGATCTTTTCAAATTTTTAGACATAAGTTAGACTCTTAAATTATTAATATTTAGAAATTATATAGATTTTCACACTTTTCCGTCTACAACATTGGTGGTACGTTAGAAAATTAGTTTTAAGGTTTAATTTAGTTTGTAAAAATATTCATTAATTTTTAAAATCACTTCTAGTATTTTTTAAAGTATAAAGATATATTAATAAGGTTAATTAAGTTAGTTTAAGAACTGTTTGTAAATATAGCATTTTCCCGAACGGGCCCATTGGATACGTATGGAACGTCTTAGGGGAAAGAAAAGCGCGTGTTTACCGAGGATTAGCTCAGCAGACCCAGTCTATCGGAAAGCACGATGCACGTGGCGCGGAGGGGATGCGCAAAACGCCGGAGCGTCTCGATTGGGGCGTGGTGACGCCACCAAGTGCATCATGCCCACGTCCGCTCTGTTCACAGTCGTTATTGGCAGGATAAGGTGCATAGCGCGACATTGTAGCGTATGAACATAGTTTTCCAATAGTTTTCCCTGTCTTTTCATAAAGGTTTTACGCTGTTTTTATAATTTGATTCTTTTCGTTTTTCGAGATTATGCTCAAGATTTGAAATCCCTTGTAAAACCTGGTAAGTAGTCGATTATTTCACTCAAAAAGAATGTTTTATGTTCTAATTCGAACCCTCAGGGAATCAAAAGATTCAAAGATTATTTTTTAAAGTGACATGTTTGATAACATGCCTACTATTATATTGACCCAAAATTTATAGAATTTTTTTCATTTCTCATTATTTTGGCATAGGGTCAAATTCTTTTTATTTTCTTCGATTAAAATTTTCACTATTAAATATAAATATACTCAAACAGAAAGCAAGGCAAACGTTTCGGCCACACATTGGGGCCCTCTTCAGTGCCATAAATTCAAAAATTAATTCAAAATTTCTGTAAAACGGAATAATTAAAATAAGGATTATCATAAAATTGAAAAACTTATCTCATAGCTTGCAATTCAAAATGAAGTAGTCCAGTATGCGTCATCACGAATTGAAAAAATATTCATAGTTCACTGTGAATAAAGAACCGGAAAACATAAAATTTATTTTTTTTTTTGCACACGAACCGACCGCAATGTCAAAAAATTTTATTATTAAAGAACGATGCCAAATTGGTTATCAATGGCAAAACGCGAACAAGGTTTACATTTTTTAAAAACTTTTTGTGAAGACTTTGTTACCGGAGTCTCTCACAGAATGATCTGAACTGTTTTCGAAACCGACTCTAGACATGTGGCTTTGCTGAACGAAAATTTTTTTATATAAGCAATCCTGAGAGGTTCTTTTCCTCCTTGAAGAAGCCTATTGTCCTATACCTAGTAAAGAATTTAGAGACGTTTATGTTCATTTTCACGAGTGCACGCAGGCGTGTATTTTTCAAGAAAATGATTTTATATATCAGCTTCACGGACAATCCATTTAACACTGATTTTGCAAGCTTATTATAATATCCATATTCCTTTGTAAAACCTGGTAAGTAGTCGATTATTTTACTCAACAAGAATGTTTTATATTCTAATTCGAACCCTCGGGGAATCAAAAGATTCAAAGATTAATTCAAAATTTCTGTCGAACATTAGAATATCGGAAATACTTAAATTAGGAATTATCACGGAATTCAAAAACTTATCTTATAGCTTGCAATTCAAAATGAAGTAGTCCAGTATGCAGCATCATGAATTGAAAAAATATCTAGAGTTCACTGTGAATAAAAAACCGGATAAATGAAAAAACATAACAAATTTTGCACACGAACCTACCGGAATTTTTTAGAAAATTTTATTATAAAGCCACATTGGTTATCAATGGCAAAAAGCGAACATATTTGACATTTCTGAAAACTGCGGTGAAGACTTTGTTACCGGAATCTCTCACAGAATGATCTGAACTGATTTAAAAACCGACTCGAGACATGTGGCTTTGCTGACCGAAAATATTTTTATATAATCAATCCCGAGAGGTTCTTTTCCTCCTTGAAGAAGACTATTGTCCTATACCTAGTAAAGAATTTCGAGACGTTTATGTTCATTTTCACGAGTGGACGCAGGCGTGTATTTGTCAAAAAAATGATTTTATATATCAGCTTTAGGGACAATCCATTTAGCACTGAATTTGCAAGCTTATTATAATATCCATATTATTTAAAATTTTACTCAATATTATTTGAGTATTAATTTGAAATTATTTGAGTATGGAACAGTCGACCGGCAATCCAAAGACCTGGGCTCGAATCCCAGCGCAGTCGAAAGCGTCATTTTTTCCACAGAAAGATTTTCAAATTCTTTAAATATTGAATTTATTTGCATTATTTGCGATATAAGAGTTTGAAATTGTCTACGAGGACACCTGTCGACAACGTATCCTATCTGATGCGCGACTAGTGATCCTCCGATAATGTAGGCAGTGACAAAAATTTCAAACTCAACTAATTAATTTGAAATTATTTGAGTATGTACCGAATACAAAAATTGAAATATGTTTATTATCGCATTTAGATTTATTCTGATATTTTAAAAAATTGTAATAAATTTATCTTTAAAACTTAATAAAAAAAATGCAATTTACATGTTCGTGATATTATGTATCACATCTAAAAGTATTACTAAATATAACTAGTTCCGAAAATGGTCAGAACTGTGATATATTCTAGCTTTATAGTTAATTTGCCATTTTTAGATTTTAAAGTGACATGCTTGATAACATGTCTAGTATTATATTGACCCAAATTCATAGAATTTTTGTTAATTTCTTGTTATTTTGGCCAGTCAGTTTCATCTTTTTTTATTTGATTAAAAATATCACTATTAGATGTGAAAATGCGCAAAAAGAAAGAAAGGCAAACGTTTCGGCCACATATGGGGGCCCTCTTCAGTGCCATAAATTCAAAAATTAATTCAAAATTTCTGTAAAACGGAATAATTAAAATAAGGATGATCATAAAATTGAAAAACTTATCTAATAGCTTGCAATTTAAAATGAAGTAATCCAGTATTCATCATCACGAATTGAAAAAATATTCATAGTTCTCTGTGAATAAAGAACCGGAAAACATAAAAAATTTTTTTTTTTTTTGCACACGAACCGACCGCAATTTGAAAAAATTTTATTATTAAAGAACGATGCCAAATTGGTTATCAATGGCAAAACGCGAACATATTTTACATTTTTGAAAACTGCGGTGAAGACTTTGTTACCGGAGTCTCTCACAGAATGATCTGAACTGTTTTCGAAATCGACTCGAGACATGTGGCTTTGCTGAACGAAAATTTTTTTATATAAGCAATCCTGAGGGGTTCTTTTCCTCCTTGAAGAAGACTATTGTCCTATACCTAGTTAAGAAATTCGAGAGTTTTATGTTGATTTTCACGAGTGGACGAAGGCATGTATTTTTCAAGAAACGATTTTTTATATCAGCTTCACGGACAATCCATTCAATATTGAATTTGCAAGCAAGGTATTACAGAAACGTAAATTATTATAATATTCATACATGTAGTTTTACTCAATATTATTTGAGTATGTTAAGAAATAATTAAAAAAAAGAAAAAAAAATTTAAAGTTGTTTATTACTGCATTTAGATTTATTCTGAGATGTTTGGAAAAATAATACATTAATCTTTAAAAAATAATAAAAATGCAATTTTAGTATTCGTGATATTAAGTATCACATATTAAAAAGTATTATTAAATTTAATTTGTTCTGAAAAATAGTCAGAACTATGATATATTCAATCTTTATACTAAATGTGCCATTTTTAAATTTTAAAGTGACATGTTTGATAACATGTCTGCTATTATATTGACCCAAAATTCATGGAATTGTTCAGTGCCATAAATTCAAAAATTAATTCAAAATTTCTGTAAAACGGAATAATTAAAATAAGGATTATCATAAAATTGAAAAACTAATCTCATAGCTTGCAATTCAAAATGAAGTAGTCCAGTATGCGTCATCACGAATTTAAAAAATATACATAGTTCACTGTGAATAAAGAATCGGAAAACATAAAATTTATTTTTTTTTTTGCACACGAACCGACCGCAATGTCAAAAAATTTTATTATTAAAGAACGATGCCAAATTGGTTATCAATGGCAAAACGCGAACAAGGTTTACATTTTTTAAAAACTTTTTGTGAAGACTTTGTTACCGGAGTCTCTCACAGTATGATCTGAACTGTTTTCGAAACCGACTCGAGACATGTGGCTTTGCTGACCGAAAATTTTTTTATATAAGCAATCTTGAGAGGTTCTTTTCCTCCTTGAAGAAGACTATTGTCCTATACCTAGAAAAGAATTTCCAGACGTTTATGTTCCTTTTCACGAGTGGACGCAGGCGTGTATTTTTCAAGAAAACGATTTTATATATCAGCTTCACGGACAATCCATTTAACACTGAATTTGCAAGCTTATTATAATATCCATATTCCTTTGTAAAACCTGGTAAGTAATCGATTATTTCACTCAACAAGAATGTTTTATATTCTAATTCGAACCCTCAGGGAATCAAAAGATTCGAAGATTAATTCAAATTTTCTGTAGAACATTAGAATATCGGACATAATTAAATTAGGAATTATCACGGAAATCAAAAACTTATCTTATAGCTTGCAATTCAAAATGAAGTAGTCCAGTATGCAGCATCATGAATTGAAAGAATATCTAGTGTTCAGTGTGAATAAAAAACCGGATAAATGAAAAAACATAACAAATTTTGCACACGAACCAACCGGAATATTTTAGAAAATTTTATTATTAAGCCAAATTGTTTATCAATGGCAAAACGCGAACATATTTTACATTTTTGAAAACTGCGGTGAAGACTTTGTTACCGGAGTCTCTCACAGAATGATCTGAACTGTTTTAAAAACCGCCTCGAGACATGTGGCTTTGCTGACTGAAAATTTTTTTATATAAGCAATCTTAAGAGTATCTTTTCCTCCTTGAAGAAGACTATTGTCCTATACCTAGTAAAGAATTTAGAGACGTTTATGTTCATTTTTACGAGTGCACGCAGGCGTGTATTTTTCAAGAAAATGATTATATATATCAGCTTCACGGACAATCCATTTAACACTGAATTTGCAAGCTTATTATAATATCCATATTCCTTTGTAAAACCTGGTAAGTAATCGATTATTTCACTCAACAAGAATGTTTTATATTCTAATTCGAACCCTCAGGGAATCAAAAGATTCGAAGATTAATTCAAATTTTCTGTAGAACATTAGAATATAGGAAATAATTAAATTAGGAATTATCACGGAATTCAAAAACTTACCTTATAGCTTGCAATTCAAAATAAAGTAGTCCAGTATGCAGCATCATGAATTGAAAAAATATCTAGAGTTCACTGTGAATAAAAAACCGGATAAATGTAAAAACATAACAAATTTTGCACACGAACCGACCGGAATATTTTAGAAAATTTTATTATTAAGCCAAATTGTTTATCAATGGCAAAACGCGAACATATTTTACATTTTTGAAAACTGCGGTGAAGACTTTGTTACCGGAGTCTCTCACAGAATGATCTGAACTGTTTTAAAAACCGACTCCAGACATGTGGCATTGCTGACCGAAAATTTTTTTGTATATGCAATCTTGAGAGGTTCTTTTCCTCCTTGAAGAAGACTATTGTCCTATACCTAGTAGTGAATTTCGATACGTTTAGGTTCATTTTCACGAGTGGACTGTGACGTCAGAAGAACTTCACGTGAATTTTATTTGAACCTGGAACTTTCATTCCAATAGTTCGGGATACAAACGTTGTGGGATGTCTTATTACTTTTTTTTAGATTCCTAAACGGGATAATTGAATTTGGAAAAAAAATGAGGTAAAGCTTAAATGTTCGCACTTCCTATAATAAGGAGCACGCAAAACATTTAAAACTTTTTAAGGAAGAGTTTAAACTGGGAAAAACGAACTACAGTGCTGGAATGATTACCAGCACCAAGTAAGTTCGGGGAGGAAAAGTGATAATATTTTTATAAATTTTAAAGATGGAAGAAAGTAAAAAATAGCCAATTAAATATTACTTACTTTTATTTAATTCCCTTTTTTATGAAGATGGAAATGTAGATGAACTTGAGAGATTTAGCATCCAGAACTTGACGATCTTGAATGATGAGTTTAAAATATATATTTATTTTAAAATTTGTAGTGAATAATAAAAATAAAAAAAAAAGCTCTGACTTTGAATTGAAATTTTTTAGGATTTTGAAAGTTTTGAAGTGAATAGAAAGACTGACTTTTAACCGAACTGTTTGAAACTTTTTTTTAATGTTGAAATCAATAGAAAAAACTGACTTTTTTGATGTGCAACCTGTTTTTATTAAATGCTCTACTTCCCCTTTCCATAAAAAATATTCTAGCGCTTCTTGGTTTTTATCTTTGGCTTTTCTAATAGGTGTAGATAAGCGAGTGCAGTTACTCTCTTAATTCTCATAGGTAGATTTTGTAGCGAGCCTGATATCTGGGTCTAATGGGTGGTGCCAAACTTTTCTCAAGTTCATCTATTTTCTCAGAGATGGAGACTTTAGTACAATTTTTAATGTAAATTATGATTTTTATGTAAATTCTATAGTTATTAACAATTAAATTAACATTTGGTGAATTTCGGATACATACAATAATTCCTAGTTCTTTTGTTGAAAAAAAAAAATGATTTACCATAAATATAAACCTTCAACTAAGGTAAATGTACCAGTCGTTGCGCGGTTAAGGGAAGCCTTTGCGGATTATTGAATTTATTTATAGAAAAATGAAATTTTTCGTCGTATTGATCGAATCACATTTTGGCAGACACTTTTGATTTGTATTGCAAAGCTTATTAGTCTGAAAATTTTCAACACGTTTTAAGGAATAGCTGAAAACATAAAAAAATGCGTTTGGCCCAGTCTTTGCGCGAGAAATTTATTATTGTCCCAGTCGTTGCACCCGCGTGTCCCAGTCCTTGCGCTATTGAATTTTTCATTTATCTTTTATTTTTTTTACATTCTCATTATGGATGAGAAGGTATTGGTTTTATGTGAAAAATGACTTTCGAAATTTTTTTCTTTGATTTTCTTTAACAATCGCTTTGAAATAATGTAAGGCCTGTAAAATAATAAATATTACTATTGCAAAAAATAACATTTTATTATTATTATCAGTAATTATAATCATTTGCCCTTTCGAGCCCTCTTTTTTGTCGTTTTTTTCCTTTTTCTTGTTTCAATTATTCACCAGCTTTTATTAACTATTAGATCGCAACTTTTTTCGCAGCTCGTTCTTCTTTTTCAGATTTTATTTTTTGCGCTTTTTGTAGTTGTTCATCTTCTTTTGATCCTTCTCGATACTTTTGGTATTGTAATAGAGATTCCACTCTTCCGAAGTTGCAACGCTCGGTACCTTTTCTTTTGGCTTTCTTTTTGATTTAGTTTTCACTTTTTCAGGCCAGTAGTAATTCTTCCTAAAAGTTGGAGGGATGCCGTCCAATTCATGGTTTTCATTATTATCTGTAATAATTTCTATTTTGACAATGCGAAAATACGAACAATCAATTAATACAGTACCTTGATGATTTTCTCGGGCTTTTTCATGAGATTCTGGATTTCCAACTTCCACATGTTTCTCTTCGCTATCACGACTACTTGTGCTTTGAATATCTTATATATTATCAATCAAAAAAGTATTATTCATAAAGAATTATCAAAATATTGAAAACAAATTTTGGAAATTTTTTTTTTACCATTGGGAAAATTAAAAGTTACTTTGTTCGTAACTTTTGAGAATCAATTAAATCAGAGGAAGGTGAACCAAACTCTTCGAGGTTTCTTTGGGGATATTCAAGGACTTCGTTTTGATCAGGAATATTAATAATTATAGGGTTTTCAACAGGCAATGCATTATTGTCCTGTTGCAACTCGACTACGGAACCGTCCTCCTGCACAATAAAAATTGTTCCAGTGTTCGAATCTCCTTGCAATCCTATCGCAGCAGAATCCTGGACTTCTGTCTCAACTTCTATCTCGGTTTGTTTTTCGATTACCGTTTCCCCTGCACATCAAACAAGGAAAAATAATTTATTTGTGAAAATCATATGTAAATAATGACTGTATAACTAGTACAAATATTTTTTCAACAAATGGACCAAAAATCTCATCATTGATAATGCATTCATGAGAAATAATGCCAAATATACAATACAATTACCCGAAAAGTGTTTCATTTTCTGCCAAGCTTTGAACAGCTCGTAGTTTTTTGGATCGCTGATGACACCATTTCGAAACTCCGCAAGCATCGAGCTGTCGAGTATGGTTTCTTCAAAATATTGCAGGTGACATTTGTGCTGGACGGAACTCGATTGTCGCTCAGAATTTTCCGTGCTGGTTTCTACAGCGTTGTAATCGAAAGATTCCGGAGAAAATGGACTCAGTCCGCAAGTCGCAAATCCATTTTTCACGATTTCAGGTACTGTTAGTTTGTCGACTGCTCTTTTGAGAAGAGGAGCGAATTCTTCTTTTTCGAAAGGCTTGAATCCATTCTCTACTCTATATTCGTCGATCGTTTTTTTCCATGACACTTTTAGAGGATGAAAAAAGGACACGTCAAGGGGTTGCAACAAATGGGTGGCATTTGGAAAAAGCGAGATGAGCACGATATTCTTCTCGTTGCAGAATTTCACAAGAGGATACGTCACGTGCGAAGAGTGGCCATCCAAGTAAATTATGATTGGAAATCCTACCCCTTTCTTGACTGCCCACGGATATAGCACATTAGCGATATATTCATAAAAAGATTCTGATGTCATCCATCCATTTTCCGTGTTGCCAATGCTCCATCCATCTGGTACTTTTCGTGCAATGGCACTTGGTAGCCGTTGATATGAAAATAAAATCAAGGGAGGAGCCATCTCCCCAGCCCCAGTTACCGTAAAAAGTACGGAAATACTCTCTCTATCGTTGCCAGCCACAACTTTGTGCACTGATTTGGAGCCCTTTCGTGCCAATACAAATCCGGCTTTTGGACAGGGGAAAAAAGCGCTTTCATCCAAATTCACAATTCGTGACGGATCAATGTCTCTGAGATTTTTCGAAATCAAATATTTTTCTACTTCGTTGAACCAGGATCGTAGTCTACCTGGAGTTGCAAGTGCTCGACACGTGGACAAATTTTGCGCCATTCTTTGAGATAGTTCGGGATGACGTTTGCAAAATGCATCGAACCAATGCCTTCCTGGACGATTGTTCTTGAAAGGATTCGCAATTTGTTGATCGACAATGTACTTTTTGACGGAGTCCAGTAAAAGGTCTTTAGTGACGGGGAAGCCCCTATCACAGCAGAAAAATATCCATTTCATAACCAACTTCTCTTCATTAACCGAGAGAACTGACGGTGGCCCGAATTTCGCTTCTATTGGAACTTTGTTCTGTATTTTGCTACGAATTGTGCTTGCCGGAATGTTGTGAGACTTTGCCGCCTTTGATATCGACATTTTTCGGACTCTTATGTCATCGAGACAACGATAAATATCATCTTGCGAGTATCGTTTTATTTTACCGCGAGGTTGTTTTCTTTTTTCGTGATTTTCCATGTCGAATATTGTCTAAAAATAATGATTCATACTTATAAATTTTCGAAACTTGCATCAAATGTCAAAGTTATGAGGTTACAAAAGATTTTTGACGAAGAAAACTTTATTTATAGCTCTAAATTGTTAACCTTTTTTTTCTAGCGAATGATTTTATTGACAAATCATCTTTTTTTTAGTTAAAAAATTATAAATACTTACTTTTTTATGAACACACAGATGTTTTTTACATTGAGTCACAACGTTTAACGTTCCGCGCAACGACTGAGACAATTCATGAAATACGTATGCTCCATTCGTTGCTATGGCCATGCAAACACTGGGCCATGAACGATTTTCGTGTACCAGTCGATAATTTGTTCGATTATTAATATACAATTTGAATTTCTACCTTAAATGACACGAGATACACTTTATATAAGGGTTATCAAAAATATAAATCAAAAACTTTCAAAATTAATTTCGAATAAATTGATATAAATACTTGAATGCGGGAAGAGTTCCATTTGCATAAAAAATAAGCACAGTCATTTTATGAACTACGATTTGAACATTGCGGAATATTTTATTTTTTATCATTTTTGAATAAGCATTTACATTCAAAATTTGTTATAAGAGATGAATAATAACCTTATGATCAACGATATCTTCAACTTGAACACAAAAATATAAAGTAATGTTCTTAATTTTACGTAAAATGTGCTCGACAGCGCAACGACTGGTACTAGCGCAACGACTGGTACATTTACCTTATTAGTTATTACAAAATAAATTTAATTTCATATTTTTTAAAAATAATTGATGCTTATTCTTATGATTTCTATTTCTTAAATGATTATTGATTATTATTTAAATTTACCTATTCAGATTGTAAATGTAATAATTTATTCTTTAAGAATGAAACATGCATATATTCGCTTACTTTACTTTTACTTTAGGATATCAGCATAGAAATTATTTTTAGGTTTGATATTCAGAATTTAATTATAAAAATGCAGTATTTTAATGAAAAAGAGAAAAATAATAGAAAGATTAAATTCAACTAATTATGCTCTTTATTTTAATTATTGTCCATGTATACACACATCCATGTATAGATTATTTACAATTTGAATTGGTAAAAATGCCGGATATTAACATGTTGTATAGAATTTGGCGCTTATTACGTGTATTTAAATAAATTAGTATACATGAACGAAGTTTTGTTAAAATAAGTTCAAGTAAATTGGTATGTTGGAATAGAAGTCATGAGCTAGATTTTTACCTTTTTATACAGATTTATTCTAACTTAAAGTATTTGTATCATATGATTCTTAGGTCATTAAATGATTAATTCGAATCACTCTTTTATTAAAGGTTATTATTACCTTTGGCTGAGAAAGCATAATTTGAATTTTTATATTCGGTAAAAATAAACTTGAAACATAATTTGTTTAAAAAAAAATAATATATGTAATAAAAATTTTCTGTGCATATAATTTGTTTATAAAAAGAGTAACAAGTTTTTTGTTGGTAAACTCGAAATTCTTATATTTATTATAATTTATTAGTATGTGACTCTTATTTCTGACAGGAAATGCAGTCTATTTGTATTTACTTAAGTTTTTGTGTGGA
Organism: Diplolepis rosae; assembly: GCA_030998225.1. Taxonomy (NCBI): domain Eukaryota; kingdom Metazoa; phylum Arthropoda; class Insecta; order Hymenoptera; family Diplolepididae; genus Diplolepis; species Diplolepis rosae. Next base: position 23,002,397 of record JAPYXD010000723.1, on the reverse strand, counting down.
TGGTGTCTGTCCCTTTTGAGACGATGATACAAGTCGCTTTCTAGTTTCTAGGAAGTCTAACGAGATTAAACTAACTTCTCGCATTTGTATCATAGTTTATACATTTGAAAATAAATGAGCCTGATATTTTTTAGAGCAAGTGCGATCGTTTATGGTGAGTTAAGCTTAAACATACATTTGTTTTGGAACGCGGATGGTTTTTTTCATATGTCTTGTAGATTTTTGTAGGCGTCTAACGAAGTTTGCCTTTAGATAATGAATGTATACATAGACGCAAGTTGAAGTGAGAACAGAAAGCGCATACTGGATGATCATAGGTTTTGTTAAGATTGTAGATACAAATATGACTGTGAGACGCAGTTAATTTAAAAATGTTTTGTTTATCTTAAATAGTAACAAGTTTAAAAAGTTAAAATTTTCTCATAGGGCCACGATTTGAATGTAAATCATATAATAACAAAGTAATAAAAAAAAATAATGCTAAAAGCGAAACATATATATAAACTTATTCATTAAGACGGATGATTTAACAGGACGTCACACCCCCCCCCCCCCTCCCCCCCACCGTAAAATGATTGCTAGGATGGTGTAACTTGAGTAGCGATCGTTACCCTGAGTGAACATGTTATTCTTGTTAAATTTTTATTATAATTTGTTGCAGTAGTTGTACTCTTAAATAGTTGATCAAAATTCCAAACGAGTTTACACATTTTAGTTAACGTTGGTGAATTTTTCCACTTATCAAGAGATCCTGTTGATTCAGATTAGTCTGTAGGATGATTGGTTGCTGGTCATTCCATCCTGTTGTTCTTTAAGTTGATCCTTTTTCTTTGAAGTTTCTGGTAAAAGTTCTCCCATCTCAACGTCTTGGCTATTAGTTTGTTTGGGTGTAGCAAGGTGTAGTAGTAAATGGGAAACTGAACTCCATAATGCACCTAGTATGTGTATTGACCATCCGTATACTGAATGAAGCGCGTATCCTTGGATGATTATGTCGACTATGGTTTTAACGAGTTGGATAATCGTGAATATGGCTATACATCCTGCACTTACGGTTCCAAATGTGATAAATCTAGACCACATTTTATTCCAAGTGTTATCTACCAATTTTTCGACAACATCTTCATTTAATAGTTTGAACAGACTTCCTTATTGGATAATGGGTATCGCCTCATTTCTCTAGCGATGTCATTTAATTCGGCAGGTTGTTCTACAGGAAACATTATTCTTTCCCTGATCTGATCCAGTTCTTTGTCACTGTAGATTTCATTAGTTGCTAGTTCAGCCGGGTTGATATATTTCCAGGTTGGCTTCGTCATGGGTTTAATTACTGTTGGTTGTACTGCTGATGTAGGAAATGGTAATATGTTATACCATTTCTCTTCAATGTAGTTGGTTGATGGTAGTACCTTGTTACATGGTATTTCAGTTCCTTTTGATTTCAGTATATGTGGTCTTGGTATGAGATAAAAGGTTTTGTTGTTTCTTGTGAGTTGTAATTCGGCGTAGCAGGATTCTCCATGTTCTATTTTTACCTCTACGGGTACGCATTTGACGATGTGTACTACTTCACCAGCGATAACCGCCATATAGCCTGGTCCTTTCATCAAGTCATACGCAAACTCGTCAGGAGCCTGGGTCGCTATTGTAAGAGTATTCTTCAAAGTTTGTCTCTCCAGGTTACATTTTTGTGTTAATACATCTCTATACAATTGTTTCATTTGTGATCTAATGTGCTTTTCTACATATACAAATTTAGAATTGACATAAGCAAAAATATTTAGGTTTGAGACGGATATATGTTTAGTATCGGTGAACCTATTTTCTTTTTCGGTTTCAAAAATTAATAATTTTGGGTGTTCCGTCTTAATTAAAGTGTATCCGCAAACAGACTGTTGACCTTTAGCCGCAAGAGCGAAGGTTATATCTTGTGTAACCAGGGAATAAATTATTTGTTTTTGGTTGAAGTCATAATCTACCATTTTATTGGCTAGACCTTCATATAAAATGCTATATTCTTGAAAGTTACAATTGTCTTTAGGGATAGATTTCCAAAAGGTATAACCTCCTTCTTGGTCGATACAATTTTCTTCGGAGAGGGAACACGTCGTGCCGGATCTTAGGCGGATAGTATTAGAATTTAATTTAATTTGAGCTATTTGTTCCATTAACGTGATTTTAATTGTACCTTGTACCACAACATTTTCCCAAGTTCCAAAAGGATCCGAATACCCAGATCCGTCACACTTTCCATCTCCGTCAACATAACCTGCGAAAACTATACTGTGCGTTTTTGTTTGATTGATTTTAATACCACTTATCATGTGGGATGCATGTATCATGAGATTACCAGTCTTGTGTAGGTCTTCGCACAAACTTTTACTAACCTCAAGGATATATTCATTTTCACCGTTTAAAACTATCGAAATATGAGAAAACATGCCACAGTGATAAATGGTTCTATGGATTTCCAACTTACATTGTATTACCTTAGTTTCTGTATACTCATTTATTTGTAGAAGTTGGAGGTATTCTCTGGTGATATTAATTTTGCTCTCTGGTAATTCGCATTCACCGACTTCTAGTAGCGATAGTGTAGTAATATTTAGGTGTCGAGACCCACAGTCATATCCAGTAAATCCATAGGTACTTTTTAGGATTAAAATAAGTAAAAACCAGAACATCTGTAATCATAAAGAGTGTTAACTTCAAACATATTTTTACAAGGGTTGTCCCTTTTGATCTGAATATAAGAATACATTTAGTTAATAAAATATATACATAAAAACATTCATTCGTCATCATCATTCTTCCTTTTTCTTTTCTTTTCTTTTATTTCCCGATTAATATAAGATATTCTAAGTCTGTTACTATGAACTACTTTACTGGTTTTTTGCATAGAAATTCGAACATTTATTGAATTTATTACCTCAAGTATTTTATGTGGTCCAGAATAGTGATTTCCGAACTTATTGGGCTTTGGACCTTTTAGAAGGAAAACATAGTCACCAACTTTAAAGTTTTGTGAATTTATTCTTCTATAGTAATATTTTTTTGACTTAAATTTCGAACTAACAAGATTCTCATAAACCATGGATCTTATTCCATTTAATCTAGCCACGAGATTTGTCACATAATCTTTGTAAGTGGGGAGTAAATCTGCTTCTCTTAAAGGGTCACTAGAAGGTAACCTCGCTATTCTACCGAACACTACTTCATACGGAGTGTGCTTAGTGCTTTCTGAAACGCATGTGTTATAATTGATTATAGCAATTTCTAACCACTGATCCCACTCCTCATCAACAGTAGTATACTGTTTTAAAAATTCGCCCAATGCATGGTGAGATCTCTCTAAAGATCCATTCGACTGAGGATGGAACGCAGTTGTTCTAATTTTTTAAATTTTAAACCGTTTTGAAACCCGTTGCATTAGCTTGCTTAGGAAGTTCTGTCCTTGATCGGTGATTACAACTCTAGGGGCACCGAATACACAAATAAATCTTTTCACGAATACATCAGCTATTGTAGTTGTTAATGTGTCCTTTAAAGGAACTGCTACGCAGAATTTAGATAGTTGATCTTGCATAGTCAGAATATATTCACATCCATTCTTCGTTTTAGGTAAGGGTCCCACTACGTCGAGGGCTACTTTGTCGAATACTGTACCTGGCGTATCAGTAATTACCATTGGTTGTTTGGTTTTCAACCTGACCAATTTCTTTAGTTGGCAATTCAGACACTGTTGTATTCTTCTTTGAATGTCATCTTTCAGATTCTCCCAGTAATATGTTGTTTTTATTCTATTGTAGGTTTTGGAAACTCCTCGATGGCCTCCTATTGGTGAAGAATGTAATTCATCAAAAATTTCATTCCTTTTTTCAGCAGGAACGTATTTTAAACTTCCTTTACAAATAATAATTTTTATTTCTGTATCTTTGAAAACAATTTTAAGTAGGTTTACTACATCTGACCAAGCTATTTCTTCGATTGTCTCGTTTTTCGCTGTATTTAATGTTTTTAAATTTAGCTTATTTACTAACTCTCTCAATTCTTTTAAAACTGTGTAAATATTCTTTTGGATGGAAGATATTGGTTCTATTTCATCTCCTTTTATACAAAGAGAAAAATAGTTAGTTTTTGTTCCCTTTTTAATGTGATTTACACTTGGAACTATAAAATTTTGGTTTGGCTCAATTTTATTAAACTCGATTAATTTTCGACCTCCTTTATCACAAGGTTTCCCTGTATTGGATGTAAAGTATATAATGTTATCATTTCGGACTTGAATCATTTCTTTTGTCTCGATAAATTGGCATTTTAGGTTAGGATCATGGTCCCAAGTTCTTTGATTTGAACTAGTAGAATTACAACTTGATGAACCATTGAAACTTGAATTAGTTTTTTGTTGGTTGAGGATTTCTTCCTCGAAGTTTGATTCAGTCATTTTGACTGTGTCTTCCATATCATCTTCTGTTTTTGATGATATTGATTCTAGAGAATTTTTGTCTGGCGGTAGCGCCGTTTTCGCTTTGGGTTCTGTCGAGAAACTACTTTCGCTTTCCGCATACTCTTGTTTTTCTTTTTCAGCTATTCTTTTGGAAAGTCTTTGAGGTTTTTGTTGGCTTTTAATAGGTGTTTCTTGGAGTGAAGAATTCACATTCATTTTATTCTCAGTTGAATTTATTGATTGGTTAATTATTTGCGGTTTAGATATATCCTTATCCATCAATTTTTGTTGTCTTCTTGTGACTACATTGCAAAATTGTGTGGGTTCCGTGGGGTTTCTAGAAAGTGCATCTGCATTGCTATTTTGTTTTCCTTCTTTGTAGATAACCTCATAGTCGAATTCTGATAATTCAGGGTTGCCACAAGTCAGGGAAGTCAGGGAAAAGTCAGGGAAATCGTAGTGGTCTGGAAAAGTCAGGGAAAAGTCAGGGAATTTAAGGTTTAGTCAGGGAATCGCTGTGGCCAGATCGTGCGTTACTGCGTTTCACTGTGCCGCGGTCAGTTCTTCCAACTCTTCTTCCTTCTTGCTCGGTTAACTCGCCGCAGCAGACACAGGCTAGCAAAAGTGTTCTCAGATCGTGGAACTTTTCGGCCCCCACTACTGACTGAAATATGTAACATTTTTTATGAAATGTCGTTTTCGAATCCCAAGTGCGAATAAAAGTTATCATTGTTTAAAAAGAAATCATGCCTGAATTTGGATACGAAATTACATCATGAGATTTCTCTGCTATAAAGTAAAGTTGAAGACTGTTTCGTTTGAATAAAATGCTTTGAAACAAATTTTGTTTAAATAATAGTTTTGTCGATAAATATTACGGAAATGCCTGTTAAAATCAACATTTTGAAGAAAATTGCTTATTTTATTAATTTTACTTGCATTTTGGTAATGATTATCAGCAAATGTATTATACTTTCCAAAAAGCGGTGAATTGTATTAAAATATCTACTAAATTTGCAAAAATTTTGTGCTATAACTATTTAAAATTGTTGAATCGGTAAAATTATGTATGTTTTTCCTGACTCCGCGCAAAAAAAAGCGCAAAAGGCACGCCAATTCATTATTTATGGAATATTTAATTTAAATTTAAATTATTTAATAATAACTTAAATTATTTGATTTCATATATTTTGAAAAATATTTGCCCAAAAAAATTGAAAAATTTTGTTAAATTTTTAGAATGATTTAGACACTTGAAATATGATTTTGCATTAACATTTGAAAGTCAATAAATGTTAATAATTTTAAAAAAATATATCGATTTAAACTTTATGTAGCTTTTAAATCTAATATTGTAATTTAAAAATTATGCACAAAATTGTGTTTTACAATAAATATGAGGTTCAAGTTTAAAATAAACATTGTGTTTTTGTTGTATATGCAGAGACTCTTAATTTGAAAATTCAAAAACTCTATAGAAAGGAAAAAATAAGCTTTTTAGGAAATGTATTGAAGTATTTAAGAGCTAGGTATTTTTTGCTCAAAATTTGCGAAATGATAAAGACGATAAAAACGGACGTAGATAGACTACTGCGGTTTCGAAATTAAAAAAAGTTAAATTAAAAAAAAAATATGTATCAGAAAATTTCGTTTCATTGTCAAAACCAAAAGTAGTCTATCTATGTCCGTTTCTATCTTCTTTACCATTTCCAAAATTTTGAAAACAAAAGTTGATGCATGTGCATGTATACATATTTTCTGTACGTTTCCCTTAGTATCGAGTGAAATCTATCAGATACGAAAAAATTAAGTTTGGTAGATTTCACTGGAAGTTAAGTGGACTGTACAAAAAAACTGTTAATTGGACCAGATTTCTGGTAATATATCTACTCAAAATTCAATTTGTAAAAATAAGTACTGAACTTTCTGTAAATTTTACTAAACTTTTTTCTGCGTGTTCAACTTATAAATTCGCTAAGGAATGCCTGTTAAACTAATAAAATAAGAAATTTTCTTCAAAATGTTAATTTTAACAGGGATTTCCATAATGTTTATAGATAAAACTATCATTCACAAAAGTGCGTTAAATAATTAATAATTTTGCTTCATACCAAAGAAATTTCAGTTTTATTTTGTATGCATATTTAAATATAGTGTATATGTATATATTTATTAAATATTTTAAACCTTTATTTACACTAATATATTGACAAAATATAATAGAATATATATTATAAAATTTGTTTCGAAGCACTTTATTTGAACGAAATATTCTTCAACTTTCCTTCACAGCACAGAAATCTTATGATGTAATTACGTATCCAAATTTAGGCATGATTTCTTTTCAAACAATGAAACCTTTTATTCGCACTTGGGATTCGAAAACGACATTTCATAAAAAATGTTACATATTTCAAAAACTATAAAAAATATTTTATTGGAATTTAATGTTTTTTCATGTTGCTTTCTATCAAAAAAATCTTATTGTCTAATTTTGTGTGTAAATTTAAATACAATTTATGTTTTTTATATTTATAACGTTTTAATATAAAGTATTTTAGGGGCCGTTCACATAATACGTCACGCGATTTTTAGCTATTTTTTACCCCCCCGGCCCCCCAGGTCACACATGGTCGCAAACCTCCCCCCCCCCCCCCCCCCCCCTCGATGTCACGTCACACCTCTTAATTTTATAAAAAAATTTTCGTTAACGCGTACAAAATCCAGTAAAAAATTTCGTGGGTACACATTTAATGTGTGACGTAACGCAGAGGGCAGACCCCCCTCCCGACATGTCACACCACGTCACAATTTGCAGACCCCCCCGTCCCATAAACTGTGTGACGTATTATGTGAACGCTCCCTTAGGCATAATTTTTTATTTGAAATAGTTTATTTACAATACTAAAAAATATATAAATCTATATTTTGTTTTGAAGTTTTGAACATTTATTGAACTACACATTTTACTGAACATTTTTTTTCTCAAGTGTTTAAATCATCCTAAAATTCGAAAAAAATCTTTTAGATATTGATATTAGGTGAAGGTTTTTTAAAATATCTAAAAAAGGAGGGTAATTTCTTAAATTATCTATTTAGTAATTTTAAATATGCCGTCTGCTTCGCGCCACGTTTGAACGAAGTTTGATTGTGTGCAGATCCACACGGGTCAGTGGTGGCGGCCGAAAACGTTCACGTTCTGTGTATACTCGCGTGGTTTCACATTCTTACGGCTAAGTGACAGTAAGTGCTCCTCTTGCTAGGCAAACATGGTTCGGCCTTTGCTTCTGGACTAGTGATGTGCCGATACCGCCATTTTTTGGTCACTGGTAATTTCTTACCGTAATTCGGTAAATCGGCAGCAAAACTGGTAATTCGTTATTTACTCTGTTATTGGCGAAAATTTTTGAAGGATGACGTTCTGGAATACTTTTTTTCAAAAGAAAAGTAGCTATAAAAAGAATAAATATCAGTAAAGTAATTTGGAAATAAGAACAACGAATCTTTATTATTCTATTCTGTCAAATTGATATTGCAGAACAAGCATGTATAAACTAATTATGAAATGATAACTTTAAAAAAAAAATAATATTACATAAACTTTTATTGTAACTTATATGGAACATTCCTTTGCAAATCGTACGGATTTCAAAAAAAAAGATTGTTCACATTCTTAAGTCTTAAATTTTATTCTGTGGCATCTTTTTATTAATTTAATCGACACATATATCAGGATTTTCGAAAGAAAAATTTTTTTTGAGAGATATATTAATTTAAACTGTTGATAAAATTGGACAAAATGCTAAAGTCTCTTGTGCTTAAAATTCATTATCTCCGGTTGAAATAATTAAATCGATTTCGGGTTTGTTTCATTTTTTAGCTTATTACGTTAGGTTTCAGATAAATATTTATATAATTTTTATTTTGTTAATTAAATACAGATATTAGTAGTTTAATTGTTTAAAAAATTTTCGCATGTTTGCCCCCTCAGTGAAAAAATGTGGAAAAAGAAGTATCATATGCGCTATGTCACAATGTAACTAGCGCATATTTAATAAAAGTGGAGACTCAATTAAATCGGAAGATATTAAATATTTTTTCACATTTTTTCACTGAGGGGTCAAACATGCGAAAATTGTTTAAACAATGAAACTACTAATATGTAAGATTGATCTCTTTAAGTTGACCCCGCTGTGATTAATATAACCAAAAAGTTATAAATTTCCTATGATGCCATTTTTTATATTTAACGTTCGATAGCAACATGCAAGTTATGGCATACCAGTTCGTTTCCTTTTAAGTTTTGATAAAAAATGAATAAATAAAAATACATTGTTTCTATCTTACCTTCTCTTATTTAACATCCTCTCTGTTGAAAAATAACAGGGAAAAACACGCAAATATTCTATTATAGGAATATAGTTCCACCGAGATGAGTCCTCTTACAATAGATTTTGGTCAGGGAAAAGTCAGGGAAATTAGGATACTGAAACTTGTGGCAACCCTGTAATTTGAATCTCCATTTCTGAACTCTTGTATTGAGTTCTGCAGTTTTGAACCAAACTAAGGGTTTATGATCAGTGAATATTTTCACCCTTTTACCATATATGTATGATCTGAAAGTTTGCACTGCATGAACCATTGCAAGTGCTTCCTTTTCATAGACTTCATATGATAATTCTGGTCCTCGTAGGACTCGGGATGTATAAGCTATTGGATGATCCTTGCCAGATTCTCCTTGGGATAGAATCCCTCCAATTGCATAGCCTGATGCATCTGTGGTGATGTTAAATGGTTTTGAGAAATCAGGATACTGAAGAACCGGTGGATTGCACAGAAACTCTTTTAGTGTAGAAAAGGCTTTTTCTTCTTTTTCTGTCCAACAAAATTCTACTTCTTTTTGCAGTAGCTTACTTAACGGTTTGGCTATTTGGGAGAAATTTTTAATAAATCGTCGGTAATAACCAGACAAGCCTAAAAATTGTCTAATATTTTTAATATTCTTAGGTCTGGGGAAGTTTTTAACTGCTTCTAGTTTTCTGGGATCGGGACTTATTCCTTTCTTACTTAGTATATGTCCTAAATAACAGACTTCCTTACGTAAGAATTCACATTTATCTAAATTTAATTGGAGATTGGATTCTCGAAGTCTTTCCATAATCAAATTTATTTTATTTTCATGTTCTGCCAGTGTATCAGAGAATACTACTATATCGTCAATAAAGGTAAATAATATTTTTCCTTGAAGATTTTTAAATGTTTCATCAATGAAACGTTGAAATGTAGGGGGTGCGTTTTTTAATCCAAATGTCATCCGGACGTACTCGTAATGTCCGTGAGGGGTACTGAACGCTGTTTTGTGAGAGTCTCGTGGATCCATTAAAATTTGTTGGAATCCTTTTGCAAGGTCAAGTATGGTATAATATTTATGACCTCCAACTTGATCAATAATTTGTGTTATATCCGGGAGTGGATAACCATCGGTTATCGTTTTTTCGTTTAGTAGGCGAAAGTCTGAAACCAATCGCCATTTTTGTTTGCCCGAAGCATCCATTTTTTTTGGTACAATCCACAGAGGTGAATTATATGGTGAAGTGGAAGGTTTAATAATACCATCTTTTAGAAGTTCGTTTACTTGTCTTTCTACCTCTTCTTTTAATGATATAGGGACTTTATATTGCCTAATATTTACAGGTATATCATCAATTGTTGGTATTCTGTGCATGACAGTACTGGCTGCTCCTAATTTTTGACCTTCTAAATGAAATCTATCTCTATTAGAAAGTGCTACATTAATTACATGTTCTCTCTCTTCTTCTATTAGATGATCCAGCCGTAATTGATTCAATAAATTACTGTCTTCAATACTGATGTCCTGGGTTTGGATCGAAAGGGTGTTAATTGTTTCTACACCTGACCCAACTTCTTGGAATATTTCAAAAGTTGCATTAATTTCTTCCGTTGAATAATTTTTAAGGTCAAGTTCTGCTGAAATATTTTGTAACATTTTTTTAAAGTAAATTTTGAATGGCGATTTGAATTCAGGTATTTGTTGGAGATTTGAATTTTCATATTCATAGAAATGATTAGGACACACTTTTAAATTCTCATTACTGTTTTCTTCATCAACCTTTTCACAATTGCTGACATCGTTTGAATTTACTGAAAAATTAGTATTTAAACTCCATGTGGATTTGTTACTAAATGAGTCAGTATTGAATGATTCGATTTGTGTACAAAAATCATTCGGAAGATGCATTGAATAATTTTGGAAATTTTCTTGGTTTTCTATCATATTAAGTTTACTGGTTTCGTCATGATTATTTTTATTCCATTGTAAATTGGCTAAAGTGTTTCCTATTTTTAAAGTTTCATGTTCATAATCAATTGTAGCTTGATTTTCAGTGAGATAGATAACACCCAGTATGCCTTCACATGGAATATCAAAGTCTTCAGGTACTATAAAAAAAGTAGATGTTTTTCCATATATTGCAATTTCTACTGTACCAATGGTGTTACAGGTTTTATTACTTATTCCCTTTATTAATACTGTTTTATGTTTATCAATGTCGATTTCGTCTGGTAATAAATGAGCTTTAATGATGTTGACTTCAGATCCTGTATCTACCATAAATTGGCCTATACTTCCTGAGGGTGGGTTAAAAATTTTGATGAAGGGTAGTGCTTTAATTCTAGGATTTTTATCCCATTTCAATACGCCACTTATTCGGTTTTCGAAACGGAGATTATGATTTTGTTGAAATTTAATTATTTTATTGCCAATTAAAAGTATGTTATTTTCAAAATCTATTCTTGCTTTTGTTTCCAAAAAGTACTGAGATCCTAAAATTCCATCAAAGGGTATTGAAAAACATTCGGGTACTATCACAAATGTTGCTTCATGATTTAAAATTGTAAATCTTAGAGTACCTATCGCAGGGATTATTGTAGAATCTATTCCTTTAAGAAGTATTAAATCTTCAGTGTTTATTATTGCATTAACAGGGATTGATCCAACCTTGAGAACATTCAATTCAGAACCAGTATCCAACATCAAATTCAAAGGATTTTGTACCGATGAAATTTGTAATTCAATTTATGGAAGTGGTTGAAAATTACTGTCTAATCGAAGGTTAGTAATTCTGCCTGGAGACTGTAGGTCGCATTCGTGAGTGGAGAGTGCTGAGTTTTTCTTGGGGCCTCCATAGTCGCACTCGATACTTGAAGGTGTTGACCGTTTCCCGAATGTTGTTCTTCATTGTATTTCCTTTTCCAGCATTCTTCAATTGTGTGTCCTGTCTTTTTACAATATCGACATTCTTTTAATTTAAAACCTTGGGTTCTACAAGAATCAGCTTCATGGCCATTTTTATTACATATTTGACATGTAAATATATTTAAAGGGTCTTTTGTTTTTTGCGTATTTTTATTATTTAATAAAAAACATTTATCTGCACTGTGTCCTACTCTATTACAGTATTGGCAGATTAATTGCGCTGGACTTGAGCCTTTATTTAGATAACATTCCTTGGCAATATGTCCTGTTTTTTTACACAATTGGCAAGTCTGGAAATTTCGGCACGAATTCGCGGCATGGCCTTCCTTATTACATAATTGGCATATTATTTTGTTTGAAGGTGCAGGTTTAGAAACTCTAAAGCATTTATCTAGAGAATGGCCCTTCATATTGCAATGTTGGCACCAAAGATTATTTTTGCATTGACTTGTCTCGTGTCCATCCTTATTACAGACTTGACAAGAGAAAGTTCTCCTTACTCTTGGCTGACTATCTTCGGCCCGAATTGATCCGACTTTCCTTAGATTTTTTTGTGCTGCAAGCTTCCTTTCAATGGTGATAGCACTTTGTACTAAATTATTTACATTTGCATCATCCTCATTAATTAATCTCTGTTCAATTTCGAATTTTAAACCCCGTTTAAATGAATCAATTATTGTGTTTTGAATTGAGTTCCTAAAGTTAGCATCTACTTGACCATTATTTTCTAAACGTTTAACCTCTAAAATTTTACTACCAATATCTCTTATTCGGTTAGCGAATGAAATTACGCTTTCCTCATCTCGTTGAAATTCGTTGCCCATTTCGCCTAGAAGTTGTGGAATTGTTTGTGCTGGAGCATATATTTTTTTTAGAAAATCTTTAATGCTGTAAATGGTATTAAAAGTTTGACCAGAAATAGCCTGCCTAGCTTCACCCGTAATTTTACTTCTTACTAATCTGGCTAAATTTGCTTCTGATTCAGGTCCGATCATTTCTTTCGCTTCGTCACAACCCTCTAAAAATTGACATAATGGAATATTTTTACCATTAAATTCAGGGATGACTGAAATTGCATCTCTTAGTGAAACTACCTGTGGTGTAACAGGAGTCGGATTTACAGCGGTAGCCATTTTCGAATTTAATAAAATTGATGTATTTCTCGATTCGTCGAAAAATGAAGTCTCTGGAGCAGAGGAGCTTGAATTAATTAAAGTACTACTTGACTTTTCCGAGAATGAATTTTCTGAGGTAGGACTTGATACTTCACTACTAGTTCCTGATACAATAAATGATTCTTCTTCGTCACCTCTTGGAATTTCTCGACGGGTTAAAAAAGGATCATAAGTATCGATTTCTGCTTGTAATTATATATTATTATATATATATATATATTATATATTTTTATATTTATTATTTATTTTTAGAGAATTTGTAAGACTTTATGTATAAAGTATCTTATACGGAAACAAAATTTATTTATAAACGAATCAATTTATATAATTTTTACTCATTTCTAATGAGTTGAAAATCAAATTTCATTTATATTTTATAAAAAAAAATTTACAAAAAAAAAAATAAATAAAATAAAATGATTATCCTTCTTTTTAAGTTATATGATAATTTAATTGGTTGAGTTTGAAAAGGATTTTTAAATTCTTAATACATGATAAATATTCCTTATTCTTCATGCATAATGTTTCTATTTATTTCAAATACTTATAATAGTAACACACCAAGGTGAACAAATTTGAAAACTTGTAAATACATTAATTGCCAATTAATTTTTCATAAATCATGATCTACATTTTGTGATCATAACTTTGGATGAATAACAAAAAAAGGAAATTTATTTTTAAACCACTAAAATTATTAGCTTTTGTAAATATTGCTTGTTTTTTTTTTCTTAATTATTTTATATCTTATTTTAAAAACCAAATTTATTTTTACTTTTTGGGAATTCGATAATTCCTATTATTTTCTTCGAAGCATCTAAAACAACTTATATTTATTCCATTCGAAAGACAAGATCCACATAAACTATTTCTAAAAATTTTTATTTTATCCTTTAAAGGGAGGTCCTTATAAGTGGATTGAAGTCGTTCGTCTTCTTCCGTGAGTTTCGGTAAAGGTGGATTTTCTATTTCTTCCGGTAAAGGTGGAATTTCTGTAATTTTCGGTTTCGGTAAACTTTCGGCAATTTTAGCTTCCCACCGTAATCTACGAGCAACCTTCGCTTTTAGTCGTAGACGTTGGTGCTTAGTAGGCTTGTTACGCCTATGAGTCAAATAGACTTTAGTTCCAGGGTCCACTAAAATAAAATAAAAGGAATATGTTTTCAAACTAAAAGTCGCAGCAACCCAAACGAATGTAGTTCAGAAAAAAAAAACGCTAAATTTCTTAATTTATTTTCAACAAATGTTCGTCTAAATCCTGCATAAAAATCCATTCATTCATTTGTTCCAACATTAAATGTTAGAAGTTTTAATTTAATTTGATATTTTTCAATAATTCAAGGATTTCTTTCTGCGTGTCAATTGCTTTCGTACAATTTTTATTTAACTCCGCAGTTTCATCAGTTAAATTTTTATTCAAATGTACAAGTTCTCTATTCTCGTTTTTTAAAATTTCAATCTCCTGTTCCAAAAGTTTTACCAAAATCATTGAGTCTTTCAGCAGTATTGTCTAAGTTTTCAAATATAATTACTTCAGACCTGGATAATTCCAAGTCACTTAACATTTTCTTTAAAAGTTGAAATAATTTCAAATTCTATTTTAAATTTAAGACATGTAAAAAGAAAATTTATTGTAAAATTTTACAATTTGCTTAGACTTAGATATTGGTAGAACATTTTCTTTTTAATTTAATGAAGGTAAATTGTTTCTTTCAAAAGTTTATTAAAATTTGAATATTTTTCTAAATTTGATACTCATAAAATTCTTTCTTTAGGGATTTAATAGAATTTTGGAATTTCAGAAATTCATTTTATATACCTGAATAACAATTTTAAAATTACACTTCGTATTTTTCCATAAAAATTTTAGAATTTAGATATTCTATTTTGATTTTGTAAATAACTTTTTCAAATTTGAGGGAGAAAAATAAAACATTGACATTGGAAAAAAAAAATTTTATTTTGTAACTTGTGAATTTATGAATTTGGAAACCTTAAAAAAAAAAGGAAAGTAGTAAAAACACTAACAAAACTTTATTTTCCAATTATACATTTTTCAATTATATCAATAAAACTTATATAAAATTTTTATTCATTTAGTTTAATACTTATTTTATTTTTATATTTATTAATATCATGAATAATTTAATTTAAATTTTTTTTATTTTTACTATAGTAAAATACTATACTTATACAATTAAGATAGTTGGAAATTTCGAATTTGTAAAATTTGACATATTCAAAAAAAAATTGAATTATAACTTCAGTATTACTCAATTCAATAATAATTTTTGGAATCGGAAACTTAGAAAATTTCATTCAAACTGAAAGAGAACCTCATCATTTAAATTTTCTAACACAAAAAGAATAGTGCATAAAGCATAATCAAATATATTTTAGACTCAAACATATGAAATTTGACACGTCAGGCTTTTATTTGATGTTTATGAGATCTTATATTAAAAATTGAGAGAATGAAAAAGAAAGAAGATTTAAATACAATAACATTTTTGTAAAAGAATAAGACATTACAACGTAAAAATCCCTCCGGGGCCTCCAAAAAGTTAAATTTAATATGTGACGTCAGAAGAACTTCACGTGAATTTTATTTGAACCTGGAACTTTCATTCCAATAGTTTGGGAAACAAACGTTGTGGGATGTCTTATTACTTTTTTTTAGATTCCTAAACGGGATAATTGAATTTGGAAAAAAAAATGAGGTAAAGCTTAAATGTTCGCACTTCCTATAATAAGGAGCACGCAAAACATTTAAAACTTTTTAAGGAAGAGTTTAAACTGGGAAAAACGAACTACAGTGCTGGAATGATTACCAGCACCAAGTAAGTTCGGGGAGGAAAAGTGATAATATTTTTATAAATTTTAAAGATGGAAGAAAGTAAAAAATAGCCAATTAAATATTACTTACTTTTATTTAATTCCCTTTTTTATGAAGATGGAAATGTAGATGAACTTGAGAGATTTAGCATCCAGAACTTGACGAACTTGAATGATGAGTTTAAAATATATATTTATTTTAAAATTTGTAGTGAATAATAAAAATAAAAAAAAAAAGCTCTGACTTTGAATTGAAATTTTTTAGGATTTTGAAAGTTTTGAAGTGAATAGAAAGACTGACTTTTAACCGAACTGTTTGAAACTTTTTTTTAATGTTGAAATCAATAGAAAAAACTGAGTTTTTTGATGTGCAACCTGTTTTTATTAAATGCTCTACTTCCCCTTTCCATAAAAAATATTCTAGCGCTTCTTGGTTTTTATCTTTGGCTTTTCTAATAGGTGTAGATAAGCGAGTGCAGTTACTCTCTTAATTCTCATAGGTAGATTTTGTAGCGAGCCTGATATCTGGGTCTAATGGGTGGTGCCAAACTTTTCTCAAGTTCATCTATTTTCTCAGAGATGGAGACTTTAGTACAATTTTTAATGTAAATTATGATTTTTATGTAAATTCTATAGTTATTAACAATTAAATTAACATTTGGTGAATTTCGGATACATACAATAATTCCTAGTTCTTTTGTTGAAAAAAAAAAATGATTTACCATAAATATAAACCTTCAACTATTAGTTATTACAAAATAAATTTAATTTCATATTTTTTAAAAATAATTGATGCTTATTCTTATGATTTCTATTTCTTAAATGATTATTGATTATTATTTAAATTTACCTATTCAGATTGTAAATGTAATAATTTATTCTTTAAGAATGAAACATGCATATATTCGCTTACTTTACTTTTACTTTAGGATATCAGCATAGAAATTATTTTTAGGTATGATATTCAGAATTTAATTATAAAAATGAAGTATTTTAAAGAAAAAGTGAAAAGTAATAGAAAGATTAAATTCAACTAATTATGCTCTGTATTTTAATTATTGTCCATGTATACACACATCCATGTATAGATTATTTACAATTTGAATTGGTAAAAATGCCGGATATTAACATGTTGTATAGAATTTGGCGCTTATTACGTGTATTTAAATAAATTAGTATACATGAACGAAGTTTTGTTAAAATAAGTTCAAGTAAATTGGTATGTTGGAATAGAAGTCATGAGCTAGATTTTTACCTTTTTATACAGATTTATTCTAACTTAAAGTATTTGTATCATATGATTCTTAGGTCATTAAATGATTAATTCGAATCACTCTGTTATTAAAGGTTATTATTACCTTTGGCTGAGAAAGCATAATTTGAATTTTTATATTCGGTAAAAATAAACTTGAAACATAATTTGTTTAAAAAAAAATAATATATGTAATAAAAATTTTCTGTGCATATAATTTGTTTATAAAAAGAGTAACAAGTTTTTTGTTGGTAAACTCGAAATTCTTATATTTATTATAATTTATTAGTATGTGACTCTTATTTCTGACAGGAAATGCAGTCTATTTGTATTTACTTAAGTTTTTGTGTGGATGGTGTCTGTCCCTTTTGAGACGATGATACAAGTCGCTTTCTAGTTTCTAGGAAGTCTAACGAGATTAAACTAACTTCTCGCATTTGTATCATAGTTTATACATTTGAAAATAAATGAGCGTGATATTTTTTAGAGCAAGTGCGATCGTTTATGGTGAGTTAAGCTTAAACATACATTTGTTTTGGAACGCGGATGGTTTTTTTCATATGTCCTGTAGATTTTTGTAGGCGTCTAACGAAGTTTGCCTTTAGATAATGAATGTATACATAGACGCAAGTTGAAATGAGAACAGAAAGCGCATACTGGATGATCATAAGTTTTGTTAAGATTGTAGATACAAATATGACAGTGAGACGCAGTTAATTTAAAAATGTTTTGTTTATCTTAAATAGTAACAAGTTTAAAAAGTTAAAATTTTCTCATAGGGCCACGATTTGAATGTAAATCATATAATAAGAAAGTAATAAAAAAAAATAATGCTAAAAGCGAAACATATATATAAACTTATTCCTTAAGACAGATGATTTAACAGGACGTCACAGGACGCAGGCGTGTATTTGTCAAAAAAATGATTTTATATATCAGCTTTAGGGACAATCCATTTAGCACTGAATTTGCAAGCTTATTATAATATCCATATTATTTAAAATTTTACTCAATATTATTTGAGTATGTACCGAATAAAAAAATTGAAAGTTGTTTATTATCGCATTTAGATTTATTCTGATGTTTTAAAAAATTGTAATAAATTCATCTTTAAAACTTAATAAAAAAAATGCAATTTACATGTTCGTGATATTATGTATCACATCTAAAAGTATTACTAAATATAACTAGTTCCGAAAATGGTCAGAACTGTGATATATTCTAGCTTTATAGTTAATTTGCCATTTTTAGATTTTAAAGTGACATGCTTGATAACATGTCTACACTGAGAAAACAGTTTTGTCAAATCAACAAAAATATTTTGTTAGTATTTAGCTAACAAAATTCTTTTGTTGTGCCAACAAAACATTTTGCTATATCAATCAAATTTTGTTACTTAAACAAAATGTTTTGTTGGGACAACAAAATATTTTGTCAGGACAACAAAAAAAGTTTTGTCAGGACAACAAAAAAAGTTTTGTTGGATACATTTTTTTTCAGTGTAGTATTATATTGACCCAAATTCATAGAATTTTCGTTAATTTCTTGTTATTATGGCCAGTCAGTTTCATCTGTTTTTATTTGATTAAAAATATCACTATTATATGTGAAAATACGCAAAAAGAAAGAAAGGCAAACGTTTCGGCCACATATGGGGGCCCTCTTCAGTGCCATAAATTCAAAAATTAATTCAAATTTTCTGTAGAACATTAGAATATCGGACATAATTAAATTAGGAATTATCACGGAAATCAAAAACTTATCTTATAGCTTGCAATTCAAAATGAAGTAGTCCAGTATGCAGCATCATGAATTGAAAAAATATCTAGTGTTCAGTGTGAATAAAAAACCGGATAAATGAAAAAACATAACAAATTTTGCACACAAACCGACCGGAATTTTTTAGAAAATTTTCATTATTAAGCCAAATTGGTCATCAATAGCAAAACGCGAACATAGTTTACATTTTTGAACACTGCGGTGAAGACTTTGTTACCGGAGTCTCTCACAGAATGATTTGAACTGTTTTAAAAAC
The DNA here is from genome assembly GCA_030998225.1 of Diplolepis rosae. NCBI lineage: Eukaryota > Metazoa > Arthropoda > Insecta > Hymenoptera > Diplolepididae > Diplolepis > Diplolepis rosae. The sequence goes on along the minus strand of JAPYXD010000723.1, from coordinate 22,983,377 downwards.
CGACTCGAGACATGTGGCTTTGCTGACCGAAAATTTTTTTGTATAAGCAATCTTGAGAGGTTCTTTTCCTCCTTGAAGAAGACTATTGTCCTATACCTAGTAGTGAATTTCGATACGTTTAGGTTCATTTTCACGAGTGGACGCAGGCGTGTATTTTTCAAGAAAATGATTTCATATATCAGCTTCACGGACAATCCATTTAACACTGAATTTTCAAGCTTATTATAATATCCATATTCCCTTGTAAAACCTGGTAAGTAATCGATTATTTCACTCAACAAGAATGTTTTATATTCTAATTCGAACCCTCAGGGAATCAAAAGATTCGAAGATTAATTCAAATTTTCTGTAGAACATTAGAATATAGGAAATAATTAAATTAGGAATTATCACGGAAATCAAAAACTTATCTTATAGCTTGCAATTCAAAATGAAGTAGTCCAGTATGCAGCATCATGAATTGAAAGAATATCTAGTGTTCAGTGTGAATAAAAAACCGGATAAATGAAAAAACATAACAAATTTTGCACACAAACCGACCGGAATTTTTTAGAAAATTTTCATTATTAAGCCAAATTGTTTATCAATGGCAAAACGCGAACATATTTTACATTTTTGAAAACTGCGGTGAAGACTTTGTTACCGGAGTCTCTCACAGAATGATCTGAACTGTTTTAAAAACCGACTCGAGACATGTGGCTTTGCTGACCGAAAATTTTTTTGTATAAGCAATCTTGAGAGGTTCTTTTCCTCCTTGAAGAAGACTATTGTCCTATACCTAGTAGTGAATTTCGATACGTTTAGGTTCATTTTCACGAGTGGACGCAGGCGTGTATTTTTCAAGAAAATGATTTCATATATCAGCTTCACGGACAATCCATTTAACACTGAATTTTCAAGCTTATTATAATATCCATATTCCCTTGTAAAACCTGGTAAGTAATCGATTATTTCACTCAACAAGAATGTTTTATATTCTAATTCGAACCCTCAGGGAATCAAAAGATTCGAAGATTAATTCAAATTTTCTGTAGAACATTAGAATATAGGAAATAATTAAATTAGGAATTATCACGGAATTCAAAAACTTACCTGATAGCTTGCAATTCAAAATAAAGTAGTCCAGTATGCAGCATCATGAATTGAAAAAATATCTAGAGTCCACTGTGAATAAAAAACCGGATAAATGTAAAAACATAACAAATTTTGCACACGAACCGACCGGAATTTTTTAGAAAATTTTCATTATTAAGCCAAATTGTTTATCAATGGCAAAACGCGAACATATTTTACATTTTTGAAAACTGCGGTGAAGACTTTGTTACCGGAGTCTCTCACAGAATGATCTGAACTGTTTTAAAAACCGACTCGAGACATATGTCTTTGCTGACCGAATTATTCAAAGTTCGGGGCGTAATTAAACAAAAGTTTATTGAAGACATTTTTACTATTTTTAAATTTGCTTTGCACTTGTATAACAGGTATGTGCATAGCCTGTCACATGGGTAGTCCAAAAACTGTCACGTGACAATAATATACGCTTTTTTTCGAGCATTATTCGTTTTTTCAGGTTATCAGGTACATCATTTTGATACACAAATATATACATCGCAAACGACTCAGCGAAGAGCGTGAAATGTTTCGTTTTGAAGTTTATACATAATGCAGATGCTAACATATATACTGCAATTCATATATATACTATATATTACATATTCATATATCTATATATATACTTGCAATTCATATATATTTAATAAATTATTTTGAAATTATTATAATTTTAATCCAAGTCACTTCTATACCCTCTTTATTTTATTTTGCAAATCCTTTCCCTCAACTATAAATTGAATAAAGTTTGATAAAAATTTTAGAATAAAAATAAGTAAATAAATTCTTTTGACAATAATTTTGATCAACTAGGAGTGTCACACTGAGAAAAAAGAATATTTGACTCAAAGAATATTTTTTTGATTAAAATAAATGGTTGAGCTGGATGGTGACGAATAAATATTTTTTTAGATCAAAAAAATATTTTTATTGTCTTTAAAAAATGAATAATTAAAGCAAAAAATGTTTTTCTAGTACTATTACATATTCATTGGATTAAATAAATATGTTATTAACATTGTATAGCATGAAACATTTCGACCTGTACGATGTTTAATTAATCGATTTTCAAACATTTATAAATCTATTTTTGCCCGACTTGGTCAAAAGTTTCGCTTTTAAATTCTGATTTTAAAGTTCAAATCGTCAATTTTTAATTACCTTAATTTACTGAATTATTAAACAACAATTTTGCCCCGTTTTGAGACAAAATTACTTTCGAAATTTCTGAGTGGGTCACACGAAGGGTGAAAATTTCGCGAATTTTTATTCTTTATTTAAAGAGTAAGAACGGCAAAGAAACTCACGATTTTCAGTTTTTCGGAATGAGAAAAAGTAAGACGGAGGAATCGTCGAAATGTTGCCCGTGTTTTATAGACTTCGTATCTAGAATTCATAAACAAAATTTCGATCAATATTTGCTGTGTTATTTCGCACAGTAGTGCCTTCAAAACACGTTTTAATTTTGGGAATTACCTACTCCTGAAAATAAGACTTGGTTGACTGGCAGGCTCTTTTCAACATGAATTTTCCCTTGTTCATTACGATTCCGTTCTCCACCCTCGAAGCATTCAAACACTAACAAGAACTAATTTAGTCTTTCGCTTGCTCAAATTAAGGAAATCTCCCAAATTTATAGCATCAGAGGTTTTGTGGTGACTAAAAGCACTTGGGCTTACACTCACAGAAACTTTCATCATTTGCGTTAGAAGATGCGTTCAATTCCTCAATTATCGAAATGAAACCCTCCCCACCTGACCACGCGATTTCGCGTAGATTTGTTCATCAATTCTCCGGGGGCAAGGAAGTACGTGTCACTGGTAAAGTGCCCAAAGGGGCTACGGTACCAGATCCACAATTGAATTTACCAAAAAGAAAAAAAAAGAGAAAAAGGATGTCGTCTCCCAGGTAAAGTGCCCTGAGGGGCTACGGCACCTGGTTGACAATTTGGTTTGTGATATATACAAAAAAAAAGAATGAAGAATTATTACCTCACAGGTAAAGTGCCCAAAGGGGCTACGGCACCTGATTGGCAATTTACGAGACAGAGATTCCTGAAAATAGGAGTGACTTTCCCAATGTCTCACTCGGGGTGAGTCAACGGGTACTCGACACTCAAGAATTAAAGAACAAATCTATTTATTATTTTCTTTTGACAATTAAATCCCTCACGTAACGTCGATGTCAAGCCTAAAAAGAAAACCATTAAACCGCGACAAAATCCAATCGAGAAACGCGTCCAAAACCAAAAAAAACGTGAGCCTGCTAATCCCTATCTAAAAAGGGGGCTGGGTAACATAGACGATCAGATTCTCCAATAGTCAGGTGCGGTGATGCTAAAATGCACGTCACCTGACTATGAGCTCTGACCTGAAATTTCGTCTAAGAAAAATCGCCGCGACGAGCGACAAGTCCTCACCTTTTGCAGGTGCGGAACCGGACTAAAATAAGTCATAGTGTGAAGTGTGAAGCGTCCAAGTAGGGCTCCAAGTGTTGATTCTGTTAGTAAGTTAATCTGAGTTAATCTATCAGTACAGTAAACAGTAGTTCAGCTAGTATTTTAATGCGGAACAAATAAAGCAAGTTATTTAAAAGAAAGAAGGGAAACAAGATTACTTTCCCTTCAGGTAGAACAAGCTAAGGATCCTTTAGAAGAAGCTAAAACTGTAGTTAAACATTTAAGATATCTTTTGAATCAAATAAAAATTTAGGAATACTTATAGGAAGTACATTACCGTAATTTTTATCGTGCATGGAACTATTGAACCATCTTCACTTACAGGTATCTGTTTTAAATTAAAAGTTGCTGAATTGCATCGAATCAAATATTATAAATAAATATTTCAATGAATCGAATTCATCAATTATTTGAAATTTGCTACTTTGCATAGCCTCGTATTACTGAATTTTTCAGACGGTACATGGCATTCAAATTCTCTCCCTCTATATATCAAAATTACGAATTTTTTCAAAAACACTAATATTTAAAAAAATTTGATAATTGATAATAATTTGATAATTTGTCTGTAATGGTTGCAAAAAAAATGTCTTTCACGTTAAAATTCGAAACACGAGTTGATAAATTAAATAACATTTATTAACTCTTCAAAAAAAATATTAATCCATCGAAATATTCAAAATATTGAATCAAACGTTTCTCATGGTAATTATCTATACCTTGAAAGTAAATAATATTGAGATAAGACACATTTAAAGTGAATGTAAAATGGAAAAATTCTCTGCTATTTAAGGTTTACAGAATTGAAAAACAATTAATTTTGGTTGTTCATCTATCAGATAATATTTTAATTTAAATTATGTAAAATCTAGATAACTCTAAAGTTTAGAATTTTTCCTGCAATTAATCTTGATTCAAACTCAAATAAAACTGTTAAATAAAACTCTGTTATCTTCTTCACCATTTCTTGAATTTTTTAAATCAAATTTTCATGTGTTTTGGGCACAAATATGTAAAACTCTAAAGTTAATAAATTTTGATAATTTCCTAACTATTAAATGCCCTTTAATAAGGTTCAAGAAAAACTATCATTGATGTCATAAAGCTTATCTAAATACCTTTCCAAATCACTAAACGTAAATTTACTTTGGTTTTATATGAATTAAGTGAATCATACATATTTCAATTTTTTTTCAGGAATCCGTTCACTATGTCCATCAAAAAGATATGTGGTATTGGGGCAGGATATGTAGGCGGTCCAACATGCAGCGTGATAGCTCTCAAGTGTCCAGGAATTCAAGTTACTGTAGTTGACAAAAGTAAAGAGAGAATAGCACAATGGAATTCCAACAAGTTACCTATCTACGAGCCAGGATTAGATGACGTAGTGCGAAAGTGTCGTGGAATAAATCTCTTTTTTTCTACAGACATTGACACTGCTATTAACGAAGCTGATCTCATATTTATTTGTGTGAACACTCCAACGAAGACCTTCGGCAATGGTAAGGGGAGAGCAGCTGACCTCAAGTATGTAGAAAGTGCTGCAAGAATGATAGCGGAGATATCAACAAAGAATAAAATAGTTGTGGAAAAAAGTACAGTACCTGTCAGGGCCGCTGAAAGTATAATGAATATATTGAGAGCTAATCACAAGCCAGGCGTAACATACCAAGTATGCTTATTTTAAATTTTATTTTAATTTTACTCACGTTATGTATTAAAATTTAATTTTAATTTATTGATTCGAATAATTCTCATATTCTAAATTTAATTTTAAATTACATTTGTAGATTCTCTCTAATCCAGAGTTTTTAGCAGAAGGTACCGCTATACAAGACTTACTCCATGCTGATCGAGTATTAATTGGAGGAGAAGAATCTAGAGAGGGGCAAGCAGCAATCGAGGAACTGTGTAAGGTTTACGAAAATTGGATACCACGAAAAAATATTCTGACAACGAATACTTGGAGCTCTGAACTTTCAAAATTGGTTGGTTTAGATTTTATTTTCATTATTTTATTTATTTTATTAAATTAGAAAGACTAATTTTTATTGTATATTAATAATATTTTTTATTTCAGGCTGCTAATGCATTTTTAGCCCAACGGATATCAAGTATTAATTCATTATCAGCAGTATGTGAAGCTACAGGCGCCGACGTTTCTGAAGTAGCGAATGCTGTTGGTCTTGATTCTCGCATTGGTTCAAAATTTTTGCAAGCCTCAATAGGTTTTGGGGGCTCTTGCTTCCAAAAAGATATTCTTAATTTAGTTTATATCTGCGAATGTCTAAATCTTCCAGAAGTCGCAGCTTATTGGCAACAGGTTATAGATATGAATGAATACCAGAAGTCAAGATTCTCTGCTAAGGTTATTGAGTCCTTGTTCAATACTGTCACGGACAAACAGATTGCTCTACTGGGATTTGCATTCAAAAAGAACACTGGCGACACTCGAGAATCTCCAGCTATTCATGTGGCAAAAACTCTTTTGGATGAAGGAGCTAAACTGCATATTTACGATCCAAAAGTAATTATTTACTCGTTATTCATATATAAAAATATGAACGCAGATGAATCTGCAGGATTTTAGTACGATATTCAATTAATAATATTATTTTATAGGTTGAACAGTCTCAAATATTAGAGGATTTATCACATCCAAGCGTAACAGCAGAGCCGGAAATGATAAAAAATCGTATCAGTATATATACTGACGCTTATGACGCAACTAAAGATACTCATGCTATAGTTTTATGTACAGAATGGGATGAATTTATCGTAAGTTTATTTATCACTTTAAATTTATTTAATTTAAAAGTTCTAATTTAGTTTATTCACTTAGTGCTTTCTCATCAAATTGCATGCTGTAATACTAGAGTTCTATCCTACTTTTTTCAACTTTTTCAATAGTGATCAAAAGCTTGATGTATGTTTAAATATATAAAGTATTTAACGTTTTTTAGGAACTAGATTACAAGCAGATATATTCAAATATGATGAAGCCTGCGTACATATTTGATGGACGGAAAATTCTTGACCATGATGAGCTTCAGAAAATTGGTTTCATTGTGCAGACAATCGGTAAAAAAGTTATGAGAACAGGTGTCTCAAGAATTTGGGGTTGTCAACCTCAAATATAAGCTCAAAAAATTTAAACACCTTCTCATATGATGAGAAAGCAATATAGTTAGAAAAGATTTTAAAATAGAAACTCTTATGGATATGAGCTATCTGTGGATGACAAAATGATATTTTATACTCTTTATTGCTTCTTCATAGAACAAATATTTTATTTATGAAAATTTTTATTGTTTTTCAAATGAAATCACAAAAAGATCTGTTTTATAGTTGCTATGAAACTTTAAAAATAATATAATGCGTCACCGTTGTAAATATAAATGTGTTCAGGATTTCGAGACGCATCAATTATGTTTTTTACAAAATTTTAAATTCAAATTTTTAAAAAATTTGAAATCTTTCTGTGGAAAAAAAGACGCTTACGCTGCGCTAGGATTCGAGCCCAGGTCTTTCGATTTCCAATCCCAGCGCAGTCGAAAGCATCTTTTTCTCCACAGAAAGATTTCAAATTGTTTAAAAATTTGAATGTATTTGCATTATTTGCGACATAAGAGTTTGAAATTGTCTACGAGGACACCTGTCGACAACGTATCCTATCTGATATGCGACTAGTGGTCCTCCAATAATGTAGGCAGTGACAAAAATTTCAAACTCAACTAATTAATTTTAAATTCAAATATTAATGATATATGAATTTTTGAGTTTATAATTTTTTTAATCATTCTGTGAAGTTTTTCGTTATGAAAACACAAATATTGAATATTATAAGAAAATATTTAAAGAATTTAAAAATCTTTCTGTGGAAAAGAAGACTCAACTAATTAATTTAAAATTATAAGAAAATGTTGAGCTGATAAAAATTGTATAGTGCACGCATTATAATCAAGTTGAAAATAGTATGTTAAGTACGTCAATTTTTGTATATTTCTATTTAATTATATATTTTTTCACAAACCCCCAAAAATTTAATTAACTTTATTTTTATCCTCGATATAATATGTCTTCAAAGCATTCAATTCAGTGCTAGGGCTGGCGGCAGAGGGGGTGGTAGTGTAGGGTACCTACCAACCAAAAAAATGTCGGGTCGTGGATCCACCACCCGAAATATATATATTCCTAACACATTTCCTCAACCCCTCCACTTCACACACCGCATGAAATATGTGTTTCCCGGTTCTATTCAGTGCTTCCTGGTATTATTTACTTCAATATTTATCTCCAATACATAACTCAAGTACTTATACTTTCAAAGCGATAATATTATTAGATTTACTAATTTTATTATTAGATTTACCAATAAAATTCCATTACTTATTCTAATAATTGATACAATTTTTTTTTCATAACTGTTGGTTACGAAAAGAGTTCGAAATTATTGAGAACTTAAGTTCATGTAATATTACCGCGAATATAACAGAATTTAAAGAATACAGGTTGAGATGTTTATCTAGAGATGTCAAAATATCTCAAGAAATACGCATCGTATAAAAAAAAATGTTCGCAATAAAAAATCTATTTTCGAAGGGGAAAAGCGACTACACATTTACCCCGCATCCTAGGGGTGGAAGGGGAGGTAATTTTGAAATTCCAAATAAGAACCTGTATTTTTATTGCAGATTCGGATTTTCCATTAGAAATAACGTAAGTTTTTGTCAAAATTTAGTTTTAATTGAACAAAAATTCCCCCCCTTGAAAATAAAAAGTTTTTATGGCGGATATTTTTCCGTTCGATAAATATTTCTTGAAATATTTCGATGCCTCAAAATAAAAAACTCACCCTGTATAATAAAGAGAACAGTGAAATTTACTATTTACTTCGAGAAATTATCTGTAATTTTAGGAGAATGTGTATCTTATTTCTTTTGATAACGTGTTGTTACAGCTATATAATGATATTAATTTTTAAAGCAAGAAACTTTAGACGAAGACGAGAGTTCTTTCAGAGTTTAAAAAATTTACATAATATTCAGCCACTAATCTTGAACCATTAGTTTATTATTTACATACATATATATATATTTATCACCTTTGTCCATAAATATTTTCACCATCTTTAGCACCAGTTATATTTATAAATTACTGATTATCTGACTCAATCAATAGTCTCTATAAAAATTAAAAAACATACAAGACTATAAATAATAAGTATATTTATCAGTAGTATTGGTTTTTCTAAGGATTCAAGTTTCTAAATAAAAAGGTAAGACATTCTTCATTTCTACATATCAGTCTTCTTTTTATGAGCACCATCAATATCAAAGTGACCGGCTTTGATTTTTTATTTATTTTATTTCTTCTATTGAATGCGATATTTTTAAACAACATTAATCGATTGCCTAAAAAAGCAATACCATTAACAATATTCAATTATCTATATGTAGTAAACAAATTCAGAAAAGTGTCTTTCTCAAGTTTAATCATGCTACGCATTTTTTTTATTTCAGATAAAAATGATTTTTTGTCACTTCTGTAAATTTCGTCGTAAGGATAGAAAAGCTTATGCAGATCACTACAAATACAATCATAGCCATTTAACTAAATATCACTACTGTGCTTTTCACGGATGTGAAAAATATTTTTCTGATGAGGGTCGATCGTTTAACTATTCACTTGAATCGGACATACGGATTTTTTAAGACGCAATATAGAATTTTAAATACTGATTCTGCATCTAATGAAAGTTCACTTGTACTGTAAATTTATGTTGAAAAGAATTTGACACTTTTAAGAAATTCTTAAAACATTTAAAATTTCATATTTCAAACAAGCAAGCTATCAATTGTCCATACCAAAAATGTTTAAAAAGATATGTAAACTTTTCATCATTTACAAGTCATCTTACAAGAAGTCATAAAAATTATAATCAAAATCAAGTAATCGAATCTAATACAGCGCATTGCAAAGTATCGAGTTTGGAGAGTGATGATAATAATTCTGAAAATCAAATTATCGAAGATCACGCAGTCGACTTGAGCGTTCAAAATGAAAAAAATAATTTTGAAGATATTGAGGCAACTAATCCTTCAGAAAAAGGTTTATTTGTACAAAATATTGCTCAATTATATTTAAAATTAGAAAGTGAATTTTTGATACCTACAAAAAATGTTGAATACATTAATAATGCAATTAACGACATTTGCGAACAGGGGCAAAAAATAATGCTGAAAAATTTAACAAAATCTTTAGAATCAGAAAACTTTACCCTCGATAAAATTAACCAGATCGCAAAATTGATTATGGATCATCATCCAATGCATAGTACACAAAAAAAATCAGGAACTAAACATTTGTGTAAAAATTATTATAAAAACAGATTCGATTATATTGAGCGAGTATCTATTGAAATTGATAAAAAAAATACACATTTTACGTATATTCCTATAAAAAAAACCTTAAAAAGTGTTTGGAAAGATAAATCCGTAAAAAATGAATTAAAAATTACGCATGAAATTCGTGATATCGACTTGTTGGTAGATGTAACAGATGGAACTGTATTCAAAACAAATATATTTTTAAGGATAATCCAGAATCTCTTAAAATTCAACTTTATCAAGATATTTTTTAAATTGTGAATCCTATTGGATCATCGAGAAAAAAACATAATTGGGTATATATATGACAATTTTAAATTTGCCAGACCATCTTCGCAGTCATGTAAATAGTATAAAGCTTGTGGCCTTGTGTAAAGAAGTCAATTTTAATCATGAGAAAGTTTATGGAAAAATCGTTGATGATTTAAAAATAATAGAAAATTATGGTATTAAAATAGGCCAAAAATATTTGAAAGGTTCAGTTGTTTGTATTAGTGGAGACAATTTGGGTAGCCACGGATTGGGTGGTTTTATGGAAAATCTTTCTACTGCAAAATATTGGTGTCGATTTTGTACGATTACAAAAGATGAATTTCATTCTGAATATTATTTCTTAAAAATATGCAAATCAAGGAGTGTGGACTCTTATAAAGAAGCTCTGCGTAATAAAGGAACAAAGAATGATTACGAAGGAATCAAGTTCAACTCTAAATTTAATGAGTTAAAATATTACCATGTCTGCCTTCCAGGTCTACCTTCATGTTTAGTACATGACGCATTTGAAGGTGTGATTGCTTATGACTTAAAACTATATATAGATTATTTTATAAAAAAAGGTTGGTTTACATTAGCTGAATTGAATGCTACTATCGAATCTTTTGATTCCCTGAGGGTTTGAATTAGAATATAAAACATTCTTGTTGAGTGAAATAATTGACTACTTACCAGGTTTTACAAGGGATTACAAATCTTGAGCACAATCTCGAAAAACAAAAAGAATCAAATTATGAAAACAGCGTAAAACTTTTATGAAATTCTCCTGGCTTCCTTCTTGCAATGCTATTTTTAGATTTCACACCGTCGGTTATCGAGTTCTTATATAGTCCCATGTAGAGATCCTCAAAGAAGAGTTGAGTTACAGCCCATACAATTTATGATTGGTTGGAGCTAACTGGAACATGATGGGGCATTCAAGAAGACTAGAGATTAGGATACTCAAAATATCGAGTCGAAATTGAGAATTGTATTCTTCTCGTCTCTGTGCAAAAGAGGCGCGAGGCAGGCGACAATTACAAATTTACGAAATATGTAGTTGAAGAAATAACACTTCTTTTTTCATTATTTTGAAGAAAATCAGCTTGAAATTTGAATCAATATATATTTTCTTATTCAAATTTCCATACTTACCAATTTCGTGCATTTAAAAAATGTTCAGTTAGAGAGATATTTTCTATTAAGAATAGGTAAACATAAAATTCATGTTCAAAATTTAAATTCTCAGTTTTATGTTAGAAATATTTTTATCTCACGTTTTTGTAGCTTAAGCACAGACTTCATTCAATAAATAAAATGATCTTACGGAAAGGAACATTTTTTATATAGAAGTGGATAAAGTAAAAAGCTAAAATATGTGTTTATTGATATCTTCACATGAACATTGATGAACATGTAAATACAGTAAAACCTATCGTAGCCGACCCTCTCCTAACGAACATCCCACTCTGACGCTTCACATTATTGGTCGAGAAATGTGCATGGTCAGGGCCGTCTTAAACACCGTCTTTGGAGGGTCCTCATATTTTTGTAAAAAATCTTTGTAATTTTTTTTTCCAATGAATATTTAAAATGAAATATTAATTTAATTAATGATTATATTTGAATTATAAATTTTAATTACAATTGAACTTCGAAAAATTGGAGAATTTTCATAATCAATTATATTTCAACTTATTAAGATCTTAAATATGTATGTAAAGTCGTGCAACATAACCTCAACTGTCATCTATACATTTTCCACTAAAAGCACTAAGTATTCCTTATAGTTTTTTATCGACTGGATTTATCCATGAAATTTTTAAATTATCAACAAAAATAACTGATTATTTTTCAAACTAACTTCTACTCACCTTTTTGCACAAAAGTAAACACAAAAAATAAGTACAAGCCGGTACATGTGTGTTACTAAACACAGGGGCACCTGTTGCCACAGCACTGAACCAAGCTAGTAATAAGTCCCTGGCAATTATCGCATGTCATTGGTACCCATCGTAGCCGAACTTGTCTCCCATATGTGTTGGCTACGATAGGTTTTACTGTATCTATCGATATTAAATTTCACATAAAAATTTTTGGTTCGAAGTGTTTGAATCTTGTTAAAATCTGACAAGATCATATAGACGAATTCAATTGTTTGAATGAAATATTTTGTAATGTTCAATTTGTCTGTTCTTCAGGTTCTTCTGAAAGCGGGGAAAGATTCCAACAGTATACAACAAATTTTCCAATTAAATTCAAGGTTAATAAATGCGTAAAATTTTATATCATGATTTTAATTTAAAAATTTCGAAGTTTTGTAACTAGCTTTGTAAATACACTCGAGATTCCCTATAACGAGAAGCTCGAGCATCGGAGACCTCTCTGTAACGAGCGCGAGAGGGACCCTCTCTATATCCTACTTGTTGCTACGCGCTGTTATGCGCATTATATAATGCGCGCAGTCAGTCTGTCAGTGAGGCTATGTGAAGAATTTATTTACATGGTTAAATGCGTGTAAAAAAGATTTCTGTGAGTATTAAACATGGATTTAACTTATTTGACGGTATGTACTCAAAATACTAGAAATTTGTGATTAATTTATTAATTTGTGATAAGCCATCAAACTTATTGATTACTGTTTCAAATTCGAGCGCGCTTCATTCCATAGTAGTGGGGGAAGAGGAGTCGATCGTCTGCTCGTTAAAGGGAGGCGTGACGCGCTCGTAAAAGGGAGGCCTTGTTACAGGGAATCTCGTTATAGGGAATCTCGAGTGTAACTACTTGATTCAGAAAGTGATTCAGCTCTGTATAGCATTCCTATATTTTGAATCCAAAATATGTGCTTAGGCCACAAAAAAAGGAAGATAAAAATTCTTTCACCATAAAACTAAGAATGTCGATTTAAAACTTATTATGTCATATGTTTATCTCTCCTTAATGGAAAATGCTTTGCACATAATTCTCTGTTTCGATATTTTTTAAATGTACACATATTAAAGAAATTCATAAGTATTTCATCTTTTTATGAAAATAAAAATTTCCAAATAACACATTGATTGACAAAGATAAAAATCTATCAATAATTGATCTATTGTATTGTAAGTTTAAACATAGGACTTAAAATTTCACAATGACATTATTTTTCAAGTGCTTAAACCTTTCTTCAATTTTGAGAATTCTTCCAGAGGTTTATCTGAGTTATATTCATTAATTTAAAATTTTACTCACAATTTCATCGTACTGCGTTCAAATCTTTTCACAATTTTACAAAATCTTATAAAACTTTATTTTAGGCAAATGTTATTTATAATTTAGACAGGAATTGTACCGACCCTCAATAACAATATTTGTAATGTTAGATAAGGGATTACAATGACTTAAGAAATAAAGATCCCTGATGAGGACTCCAATCAGAGTCGAAACGTTTGATTAAAACTACTGTTTTTTTCATTTATGGACCCTAAAGCCAATTGTCTAACATTACGTTATTTATTATATTCGAAAAATAAGTGTAATTATTTTAATTGAATATTTCGTCGTGGCTACCCATTTTTTTTATGTAAAAAAGGGTCACAAGTATGTTTTTTACTCTGTATCATCTAAACACCTTAGTTCTTACAGCTAGATCCACTAAGTAGCAATGATTAAAATATTTAGTAAAACTTAGAAAATCCGATTAGTCGGTCCGATTTGTAGCCAGGACTATTTTCATGCATACCCACATAGTATTGATCTTGCAATAGAAGTTACCAATACGATTTTGTAAAACCTACTAAGTGCGTTAATTTCTATTACTATTTGTCTAGTTTGGTTATTACAAAAAGTATATATTTTTTCGACATAACGGAGAATAGTTGTATTAAAAACTATTTCAATATCTTAATTAGAAACTGATGAATTTTTTCATCTGTTTGTGATTGAAATAGTAATTCCAACTTTGAAGAAAATTTTAAATTCATCATTCTATCTATTTTATTTCGGTTAAAGTCGATGGAAACTTTCTTAGGTTAGAATTGATTAGGAGAAAAACTTTTTTAATCATGGTTTTTCAAAATGTAACAAAGGATGATAATTGTTGACATCTTTTTCATCACAAACATTACAACAGTTTACAATTGTACTTTAAAATTACCATGATTTAATTCTTCTCATTTTGATGAAGAACAAAAGCAAAATTTTGAGTAATCAATGTATGTGAAGATTTCAAAACGATTCAAAACAGTTGATAAGGAGGAAAAATCTAATTCGTTCGTACAATTATTTCTGGAAGTTTACTATTTACTAAGATTTATAATTACACGAAATATTACATATGAAAATAAAATAATTACTGTTCTCAAACTAAATGAATTTCATCAATTTTACAAAAAAAAACTAGTGGCATACTTAGTTCCATAGACTTTTAAGCATTGGTAAGTTTTACAAAATTTTTGGTACTGCTTACTAAAAATAAATAGTTGTGACCTTTCAGTCAGCACAACTAATAGGATCTCTCTCATTGCATGTTTCTCATGTCCAAAATGAAAATATTTTTCACCAGATTTCAATTTAAATTTTATCTTAATTTCATGTAGCCAAAGCACAGACTTTTTTTTCAAAAAATATTTATTGTTTCAAACTTTGACACAAAATTTTTTTTCGAAGTGTTTTAAATCTTGTTACGACTTCACAAGATCTTATGGATGATTTTTACACTAGCGAACCTGCTTTTATTTATTAACTCTAAAAATGGTAATAATGTAATGTCTATATTTTAAAAATGTTTAGCATTAATAAAGAAAGTTATTGCATATCTCCATTACGGTTCAACGTTAATTTTAATCTAGAATAAGGATACAAAAATGTAAAATATTTATTTTGTCGCTTTGATGAGTTATATTCTTACTTGATGCTAGGTTTACGCTGTTCAGCGTTTACCTACACTGTTAAAAATTTCTTGAAAGTTTAGTTTTTTATTAAATGACCTTTGATTTGCTCATCTCAAGGGAAAAGAGCTGGGAAGTAATTTCATTAGTAGAAGATTAAGTTTTTCCATTCAGTTACTAAGCATCAATGTTTACTTGGACGCCATATTCACCACCTCTGTCTTTCTCTTTCTATCCTCCCATGTTTGTATCCTCCATCTTTCTCTACGGCGTCCAAGCGTCACCCGTCATCACTGATGCATAGCGAAGTTCTCGGTTACGGTAAGTTACCGTCACAGGCCGGCCAACCCGTTGTCACGCGCCCAGGGTTGTGTAGTGACGCGTCACTCGAGGTTTTTTACGTAAATTAACTAAGTGAGGTATTATACGTAGAAAGCCAGTAAAATACCTAATAAATTACATGCCAAGATGGCGGCCTTGTAGAACTGTATGTAACCTCACTTTTTCAAAGTTCCGTTCCCGAAAAGTTTGTTTTAAACGTGAACATTGTTAATTGAACAATAACATCAATGTTGACTGAAAATAAACGGGGGAAAATAAAATCCCACTTCGGGCTTCCATATATTCCATGGAATAAATTGAACTTTCTGCTACTGCAAGAGAAGAATAAAAATGTTGCAAAATGTTTATTTTGTAGTACAGTGTTAAAAAATGTTGGATACAATCACCTTTTGGGACACAGGTATGTAGTTGTACAGGTCAGCAATTGTAGAATATTGTTATTTTTGTTCATTCAAATATTTGTGCGATTATGTATTAACACAATTTTCTGGAGTATATCGGTTAATATTCTAACCTCAAATTCGTAAATTTTTATAGATTTTCGAGATTTTCTTTGCATTTAGTGTATCTCCGTTTTATCTGTGGTTAAAAAATATTTTTCACGATCATACTTTATTATTATTAGAAAATGTTGTATAATATATGAAACTGAAAGCTGTTCATTTGTTTTTTTAATCATATTTTGGAGAAGTTTTGTGCTTCATGATGTATGCCCTACTGAAAAAATCCTCGAGGAAATCCGCGACGATTTTCAAATTCCTCGAGGAATTCCGCGAGGATTAATTCTCTGACTCGCGGATTTCCTTGAGGAATTTGAAAATCCTCGCGGATTTCCTCGTGTTTTCCTCGTCCGAAAATAACACGAGAATTTCCTCGAGGATTTTTTAAATAGGGATATTGATAAATGAAATTAATTTTTAATTTTTTTATTTTCACATAAATAAACATAAATTTCACATGAAAACATTTATTTCACATGAATAAATTTATGTGAATTATTGTAAACATTTTATTTAAGGAATGTTTGCAGTCGACTAAGCGGCATTGATGCTAGTGAAGAAAATAATACTCCAATTAGTGAGGACATCTTAATTGCGGACAATGATGTTTCTACATCTGATCTAAAAATGGAAATTCTCAAGTAAGTCCTTCAAATTATTTAAGAATATTTGGTATCAATTAGTGGGTTCTTATTCTTTTATTTTTTTAAAAATATTTTTTATTGATGTAAGTTTAAACATATTTTTGAAAAACTGATCAAAAACAATGATTTTATTTTATTTTTTAAAATTTTATATTTATTAATTTTGATAATATATATTGAAAATATAGATTATTTAAAGAGGCAATACTATTTGCAGGTAAAATTTGATTAGTAGGTATAATTTATCGAAACTTTATAAATAAATGTTTTTCAAATTCCTTATTGTATTATTTTGTGCTAAAAAATGTTTCTGCATTATATTTTTATAAATTATCTATTTGTGGTCTTGTAAATATGCTGAGAATTTCAAGAAAGTAAACCATACTTGCTGTATTCGTATCTTACACTATTCTTAACATCGAAAATTATCTAATTTTTTAGGAAAATGCAGGATCACCCACCATTTTAGAACCACGTAATTTACATCATGTAGAGAACAAGTGGCGTAAAATACCTAGTAATTTACGGAAAAATACTACGTAAATTACCTAGAGTATTTTACTTACCCAACTCTGCACGCGCCTCATCGTTACCAGAATTTCAATAAATAAATTCACAAGAACAAGTTACAAATTAATTAACTGCTTAAATAGATTCAGAATTCCCAGATCTTTTCAAATTTTTAGACATAAGTTAGACTTAAATTATTAATATTTAGAAATTATTTAGATTTTCACACTTTTCCGTCTACACCATTGGTGGTACGTTAGAAAATTAGTCTTAAGGTTTAATTTATTTTGTAAAAATATTCATTAATTTTTAAAAGCACTTCTAGTATTTTTTAAAGTATAAAGATATATTAATAAGGTTAATAAAGTTAGTTTAAGAATTGTTTGTAAATGTAGCAGTTTCCCGAACGGGCCCATTGGATACGTATGTAACGACTCAGGGGAAAGAAAAGCGCGTGTTTACCCAGGATTGGATCAGCGGACCCAGTCTATCGGAAAGCACGAAGCACGCGGCGCGGAGGGGATGCGCAAAGCGCCGGAGCGTCTCGATTGGCGCGTGGTGACGCCACCAAGTGCATCATGCCCACGTCCGGTCTGTTCACAGTTGTTATTGGCAGGATAAGGTGCAAAGCGCGACATTGTAGCGTATGAACATAGTTTTCCAATAGTTTTCGCTGTCTTTTCATAAAAGTTTTGCGTTGTTTTTATAATTTGATTCTTTTCGTTTTTCGAGATAATGCTCAAGATTTGAAATCCCTTGTAAAACCTGGTAAGTAGTCGATTATTTCACTCAAAAAGAATGTTTTATATTCTAATTCGAACCCTCAGGGAATCAAAAGATTCAATGATTAATTTTTAAAGTGACATGTTTGATAACATGTCTGCTATTATATTGACCCAAAATTCATAGAATTTTTTTCATTTCTCATTATTTTGGCATAGGGTCAAATTCTTTTTATTTTCTTCGCTTAAAATTTTCAGTATTAAATATAAACATACTCAAACAGAAAGCAAGGCAAACGTTTCCGCCACATATGGGGGCCCTCTTGAGTGCCATAAATTCAAAAATTAATTGAAAGTTTCTGTAAAACGGAATAATTAAAATAAGGATTATCATAAAATTGAAAAACTTATCTCATAGCTTGCAATTCAAAATGAAGTAGTCCAGTATGCATCATCACGAATTGAAAAAATATTCATAGTTCACTGTGAATAAGGAACCGAAAAACATAAATTTTTTTTTTTTGCACACGTACCGACCGTAATTTGAAAACATTTTATTATTAAAGATACATGTGGCTTTGCTGAACGAAAATTTTTTTATATAAGCAATCCTGAGAGGTTCTTTTCCTCATTGAAGAAGACTATTGTCCTATACCTAGTATAGAATTTAGAGACGTTTATGTTCATTTTCACGAGTGGACGCAGGCGTGTATTTTTCAAGAAAATGATTTTATATATCAGCTTCACGGAAAATTCACGTACGGAATAAAAAAATTGAAAGTTGTTTATTATCGCATTTAGATTTATTCTGATGTATATAAAATTGTAATAAATTTATCTTTAAAAATTAATAAAAAAAAAGTCAATTTACATATTCGTGATATTATGTATCACGTCTGAAAGTATTATTAAATTTAACTAGTTCTGAAAATGGTCAGAACTGTGATATATTCTAGCTTTATAGTTAATTTGCCATTTTTAAATTTTAAAGTGACATGTTTGATAACATGTCTGCTATTATATTGACGCCAAATTCATAGAATTTTTGTTTATTTTTTTGTTATTTTGGCATAGGGTCAGTTTAATCTTTTTTTATTTGATTAAAAATATCACTATTAGATGTGAAAATACGCAAAAAGAAAGAAAGGCAAACGTTTCGGCCACATATGGGGGCCCTCTTCAGTGCCATAAATTCAAAGATTAATTCAAAATTTCTGTAGAACATTAGAATATAGGAAATAATTAAATTAGGAATTATCACGGAATTCAAAAACTTATCTTATAGCTTGCAATTCAAAATGAATTAGTCCAGTATGCAGCATCATGAATTGAAAAAATATCTAGATTTCACTGTGAATAAAAATCCGGATAAATGAAAAAACATAACAAATTTTGCACACGAACCGACCGGAATTTTTTAGAAAATTTTATTATTAAGCCAAATTGGTTATCATTCGCAAAACGCGAACATATTTTACATTTTTGAAAACTTTGCGGTGAAGATTTTGTTACCGGAGTCTCTCACAGAATGATCTGAACTGTTTTAAAAACCGACTCGAGACATGTGGCTTTGCTGACCGAATTATTCAAAGTTCGGGGCGTAATTAAACGAAAGTTTATTGAAGACATTTTTACTATTTTTAAATTTGCTTTGCACTTGTATAACAGGTATGTGCATAGCCTGTCACGTGGGTAGTCCAAAAACTGTCACGTGACAATAATATACTTTTTTTTTTCGAGCATTATTCGTTTTTGATCGTTTATCCGGTTATCAGGTACATCATTTTGATACACAAATATATACATCGCAAACGACTCAGCGAAGAGCGTGAAATGTTACGTTTTGAAGTTTATACGTAATGCAGATGCTAACATATATACTACAATTCATATATATACTATATATTACATATTCATATATCTGTATATATACTTGCAATTCATATATATTTAATAAATTATTTTGAAATTATTATAATTTTAATCCAAGTCATTTCTATACCCTCTTCATTTTATTTCGCAAATCCTTTTCCTCAACTATAAATTGAATAAAGTTTGATAAAAATTTTAGAAGAAAAATAAGTAAATAAATTCTTTTGACAATAATTTTGATCAACTAGGAGTGTCACACTGAGAAAAAAGAATATTTGACTCAAAGAATATTTCTTTGATTAAAATAAATGGTTGAGCTGGATGGTAACGAATAAATATTTTTTTAGATCAAAGAAATATTTTTATTGTCTTTAAAAAATGAATAATTAATGCAAAAAAATGTTTTTATAGTACTATTAAATATTCATTGGATTAAATAAATATGTTATTAACATTGTATAGCAATTATTTGATAAGAGAAGTACATTCTTTGATATAAAATGATGTGATGCATGTTCAAAGAAACAATGGATTAATTCAAAAAAATTCGCATTGGTTCAAGTAAATTTGCTTTACATTCTAATATATGACTCCTTTTTTGTAATGAGCGTATTGTAAATCCAGAGAAATATTTTTTTTAAATGAGGAGATAATTTTTGGTAGGATTAAATAATTATTTGCTCCCAAGATGTGATTTACTGTCCGGCGCTCAGGATTCCCAAGACTACTAAAGGTCTACAGCATTAATGAATTTTCATATTCAATAATCAGAACGTTCAGTTTTGTATGCTTGTGGTATCTCGAAAGGACCAAACGAAGCTGATTTGAACATTTAAATGTCTTCATTAGTTCACAAAACAAAATTAATAAAGTTACTATATGTATGTTTATATCAACTATGACAAACAGTTGAATAGAAAAAAATGTATACTATGGTGGGACGAATATTTGTTTGGAATGATACATTTTAAGTTGATAATACCACTTTTTTCAAAAAAATGGTTTGTTTGGTCTAAATTATTCCATATTCATGATGCAGTCAAATATTTCCTAGGAGGAATCCAATAGACATTTAATTATATGAAATATGTTTCAAGTTTAAAAAATATTTTATCATAACAAATATGGCAAAACTTTAAATTAAATAAACAAATTTTCCAAACTAAAAATACCTACAGTTTTTTCAAAAAAATATTTCTTTCTTTTAAAAAATTGGTTTTTTTGGTTTGAATTATTTTATATTAATAATGTAGGCGGATATTTCCTAGGAGAAATCTAATAAAGATTTAATTCTACAAAATATGTTGCAAGTTCAAAAAGATTGATAATTGTAACAATGATGCCAAACATTCATATAAAAGAAATTATTTATTTTCACTGAACGTACTCGCAGTCATTTCAACAAAATATCGTTTTCTTTGAAATAAATGTTCTTTTTTGAATGAATTCTTCCATTCTACTGTTCACAAAAAACATTTCTTTCAACTAAAGAAATAAACATTCATGTAAACACAATATCTTATGCATATAAAGAAACTATACATTGATATACATGTATCAACTCTTTGAAACGAATAAATACCTTCCTAAATTAATCAATGAATGCCTCAATTAAATTAATATTTCCTTGACTCAACTAAACCTAAAGCTTGATTCATCCATGGATAAATTATTTGATTCAAATGCGTCTTCTTGAATTCAAAAAATTGGACTTATTAAATCAAATAAATATTTCTTTGAGTGCGAAAACAAGATTCAAATATACTAGTTACTCAGTTTCAAAGACATGATTTGGTTGAGTTAATTCGCTCACATTCACAAACAAAGAAATATTTCTTTGTATTGAAGAAATGCCTATCAAATAAATTATTTCTTTGAATCAAAGCACGCGTTTCATGCTTCTAAAAAATATTTAATGGAATTTGGTAACGAATTGTTTGATACAAAGAAATTGAATCAATTAAATACATTTCTTTGGATCTAAGAATTTTTTTTCCCCTTGCAGAAATTTTGGTGGGGCGCCGATCGGGCCCCGATCGGGAAAAATGTGGCCCCGATAGGGTAATCTGTCTAGCGCCAGACCAGTAATGAAACGCCCTACCCGATCGGGCCCAGATCTGGGCCTGTAAAATGGGGGCCCGATCTGGTCCAGATATGGCCCCTTCTAATTTTGTATTTTTAAAAATAGTAAAATTTAAAGGCTTTTCGTTCAATAACAATAAATAGTTGGTTCAAAAAAATGTATTTCATAAATTCAGATTAGTGATGCAACAGTATAATTAAAAGTATAAAAACAGTATAATTTTTAAACCCCTTTTTGTAGACTGTAGAACTATTCGATTCGTCTGAATCTCAAAATATATTACATTATTAATCATTTTCTTTCTAAAAAAATTCTCTTTGGAAAATTGAATATACGATATAAATTAATGAAACACAATAACGTTCTACACTTAAAATTATAATTTTCTTTTTAAATTACAGTTAATAAAAAAATATTTCCGGACTCGCCATGTACTTTCTGCTTTTGGCATTTCAATATCAATATAGTCACTATACAATATCAGGACCACAACACAAATTCGAAAATAATCTTGTCTATCATAATGCGATGTGGTTTCAACCCGGGCCACACCATGTGTATTAAATTTTATACGATGTAACATGGCTACAAATCATGTTGCTGTAGCAATGGGCCAAGTAGAAACAACAAGTCTCCCTCGTTCCAGTCACTTCTTTCTTCCAACTACATTTTTTCTAGTCACTATGGCCAAATGATATTTTTCTCTGTGTACATATTACGTTAACTTTTCATTGGTGAGAATGACAACTCCTTTAATCTACGCTATGGAAATACTGCGCACTTCGTATCTGTAACTTTCTTCTTATTCTCAATAAATTAGTTTAAAAATAATATTTTTAATGATCATTCTTTTTGTAGATAGGACTTGTATCGACCCTTTGATGAATATTCGATATATGTATAAATTGGCTTTAGGGTCCAGAAATAATGAACTCAGTTTTTACATTCTTTCAAACGTTTCGACTCAGGTTGAAGTCCTCATCAGTGAGAATTTATTGCTATAAAAAAATAACAAAGGAAGAATCTTAAAAAACTGTAAACTTAATTTGAAAAAATTATCTACAAGAGAGACTTAAAAGTAGCACGTGTGACAGATAAAAATTTTGGTTAGCTGATATAAATGAATTGTATAAATGAAACTATAAAAATGGTCTGAACTAAATGTAAAAAAATCTGCCCGCTTGGCGGGCACATTCTCATTGCGCGCTTCGCTCACAAGTTTGAGCGCGCCTAGGTCGCGTGATTCGATCGTCGCGCTTCGCGCTCGGTCTTGTGCTCTTCGCATACATTTAAGTTTATTTCTTATAATTTGATACTGAAGCTCAAACCTATTTTATGATAATATTACAGATGATGTGAATTACACATTTTCTCAAAGTCACTCTATTTCTTTTTGAATTTAAGTGAAACAGGAGATTCAATTTACTTAAGGCTCTATCAGCCTTAAGGAACACATTCTCATCATGACGCTCGCGCTTCGTGCTCGATTTTCTGTATACATTTCAGTAACTTTTTAATAAATTACATGATTAAAATAATTTATTTTCTTCAAAATCGTAAATTTATTAAAAAATTTAATTATTTAATATATTTAATAAATCAAACAATCGTAGACTTTATTTAAGGAAACGATTTTGCAGAACAACGCTTATTTCGTATCTCACATATTTTGGTGAAAAAAATCGAATTTTTTTAATATCAAAAATCAAAACATAAAATATACATCCTGTCCCGAAATGTCTTAATGAGAATTTGTAAACCTCATTTAGGCAAACAATTTTCCATATAAACGTTTTTTTTGTATCTCACATATTTTGTCTAAAAAATGGAATAAATGTTACAATTCAAATTTGTAGGTCTTTATGTAGAAAATAATATTGTATCATAACGTTTTTTCGTATCTCGTATAATTTAACTGGAAAATGGAATTTTGATATTGACTTTTTTCGTATTTGAATATGCTGTAAAATTTCTAATTTTGATTTAATCAAAAAATTTTATCAGGATAATTTGTAGAGATTTATGAGCACTATCAAAAACCAGTATTGAAATTTTTGATTTTTTCAAAAAATTATTTTCAAATACACAAAAGTAGTGCTCCATCCCTTAATTTTGATTCGATGTGGCTGGTTAACGAACTTGTCCTTACTTTTTCGGCTCCGATAAAGTGTACCAAAGCTCAATACAATCTGATAATTCTATCGAGAGTTATGCCGCACACGACCTACAGACAGACAGACAGACACTTTCGTAAAAACCATTTTTTCTGACTCAGGGGGTCTCAAAACATAAAGATTTGATGAAAATTTCGAAAGTCATTTTTCACATAAAACCAATACCTTCTCATCCATGATGAGAATGTAAAAAGTGTAAAAAATGTAAAGAAACATATACAGAAAAAATTCCCTATAAAAAGACAAAGGAAGAAACTTGAACAAATTTGAACGTGTGACCGATAAACATTCTGTTAACAATGATGTAAAAGAATTGCAAGTTTGAAATTATAAAATTGGTCTAAATAACTAAATTTGCTAAGAAGTAAAACTGTAAAACCTTAATTTGAAAAAATTACTAACAAGAGAGACTTAGAAGTAACACGTGTGACGGATAACAATTTTGGTAAACTGATATAAATGAATTGTACAAGTGAAACTATAAAACCGATCTAAAAAATTCGATTTGCAAGAAAATAAAAGTGTACAAAAAATTAATTCTGTAAAATTACTAAGGGGAGAAAAAATTAATTTAAAAATAGCACATATGACGGATAAACATTGTGGTGAAAACGATATAAATGAGTTGTACACGTGGAGTGTGAAATTGGTTTAAACGAAATGTAAAAAACTGTACAGAAAAAAAATTTTTCTATAAAAATACAAAGGAAGAAACTTGAAAGCTTTAAAAAATTATACGTGTGACGGATAAACATTACGAGATAAAAAGTCTAAAAACTGCGAGCTCATCACAATAAAACATTGCCAAAGGAAAACTGACCTGTTATTATATTAGGTAGACGTACAAAACGATGATGAAATCAATCCCAGTGACACAGACGAAATTCCTTTTTTCATCTTTCTTTTCTTTCGTCGCGAACAAGATAAGCTCATAATTTTGTATAGTAACTCTTGTGACTACGGATATTTCTTGAAAACTGAGTTGCATTTGGAAACTGACTTTGGAAAAGGCTTTGTAAAGTGGAGTGGAAGGTTAGGTTTTTTTTCACTTGGAAAGTCTCGGTTAAATGAAAAGGAGAAAAAAAGTGTCTAAATATGTCCACAAGATGTCCAGAAAACTGTGACAAAAGAACGCTATGAAATTTGAAACTAGTCATTACAGTCCGTTTATAACTCTTAGAAATTTCCATCGCAAACTCCCGAGATATGTGACTGGGTTTTTAATTTTTTAATTTAAAAAATTTTTTAAACAGTCTCAGTGTCGCAAGATTAAGGTGAAGATTAAATTGAGTTTTTAATGCATATGCAAAGTGATAGATATTATGATACCCGTATATGGAATCATAAGACTCGTAACAGAAATAATATAATTCTAAATTTTGCAATATTATGATAAATTTCGATAAAATTTGGTTACAGTTTTCCAGATTTTTCGAAAGCTGTGAAGAATTTGTGTAAAAGTTAAGTTTTGTTATTTAAAAGAGGAAAGTAAAAAACAGATAGATTCTCTGTGTCCGTTCTTTGATTAACTGCTTGGGCATTGCTAACAATGTGAGTCATTTCGAGAATCATACGTTTTTTATAATTGTTGGATCTGTCAACTATTTTTACCTTGTCGAAATTAAATTTATGATCCTGGCACCACGTGTGCTTGGTCAGGGCGGTCCATTTTTCGGGGGGGGGGGGGGGGGGTATATATACATCTTTTTTATGTTCCTGGATTCTGTTTTTTAGAGGTCTTTTGGTTGTGCCTATATAATTTGCTGTGCAATCAATGCAAAGAATATTGTAAACGACATGTGCTGTTTCAAGTTTTGGTGTGTGGTCTTTTGCTGATTTGAAAAGATATGATAGGTCATTGATATTGCGTGGGGCAATTTTTACATTGAAAGGTTTAAGGATTCCTGAAAGTTTTTCAGATAACCCTTTGACATAGGGAAGTGACACATATTTATGTGTTTGGCTAGCTGAGTTTTGTTTCTGCTTGTTTGTGCTAGTGTGAGAGTGATAGGATGCCTCGCCCTCTCTCACAGATGGATGGTGTATGAGAGGACCGCTGGTAGAGGCTTCATGTAGCAGATAATTGAGTCTCTGTTTTATAGTGGAGTTGATAATTGTTTTGTGATATGATATTTTTGATTTTTTTAATGTTTTCCGCGTGGAAGCTTTTGTGTGCTAAGATGATACCTCTGTCAACAAGGTTGTTGATCACATTAATTTTGTAGTGTAGTGGGTGGTGAGAATTAAAATTAAGAATACGGCCTGAGTAAGTAGGTTTTTGGTACCATTTTGTCTTGATGTTCTCCCCTGTTCTGATGATAAGGACATCCAAAAAACATAATTTGTTGTCTGATTCCTCTTCTACTGTAAATTGGATTTTATGATTGTAACTGTTAAAAGTGTTTCTAATTTTGTCTATTTCATCAGCCGGTACTGCTGTTATTATGTCGTCTACGCATCGAAAATAAAAGGGGAGTCGAAAGGGAAGAGAGGCTATACATTGTTTTTCCAGATCATCCATTACAATATCCGCAGCAATAGGAGAAAGGAGTTAACCCATGGGGAAACCAAATTTTTGTTTGTAGGAATGGCCTTGAAAGTTGAAAGCAGAATTTGAAGAGCAGATTCTAAGACCTTTTTCAAATTGATACCAAGGCATTTTTGTCTTTGATTCTATTTGTGGCCATCTCTCGTTTATACCTTTGAAAGCTAAACCAATTTGGACATTTGTGAAAAGTGATACAGCATCAAGAGATATGATTTTATGGCTCAGAGGCACCTGGATATTTTTGATTTTGTCGATGAAATCGAAGCTGTTTTTTACTCGAGAAAATAGGGGAGGTACGTTACAGGAGGTAATGTTGTTATAAAAAGATGCGAGATTGTAAGTGGGGCTACCACAAAAAGAAACAATAGGTCTGAGGGGGTGGTCTGGTTTGTGAATTTTTGGTAGACCGTAGAATTTTGCTGGTGATGGATTGTTGGATTTGAGAGAGTTGGCTACCGTGTCTGTCATATAATCTTTTTTCCTCCAGAGGTTTATGAGGTTATTAACTTTTTTGTGGGTCATGTTTGTGGGATCTTTTTTTAAGAGCTCATAAGTTTTTTTGCCCGGTAAGATGCGAGTGGCTTCAGAAAAGTATTTATTTTTGTCCATGTCTATAGTTATGTTTCCTTTGCCTGCTTTCGTAATCAAAATGTGAGAGTTGTTTTTTAGAAAGGTGTTAGTGGATTTCGAAAATTCTAATACTTGTTTTTGGAAGGTATTAAGGGGTTGTTGTTTTTTATTAGAGAAACTTCCTATGCAATTAACAAACTTAAGTCTCGCTTCATTTCTGTCTTCTTCTTTGGTTTTTTGGATATTGGATTCAAAGTCTGTAATTAGATGTTTAACGTGGAGTTTTTCAGAAGGGAAAGAAATACCAAAATTTTTTCCGAAAATGTGTAGGCGTGATCTGCACTTGCCGATTGTCACTCTCGAACTATCAAGCCTCTGCGTGGGTTGGGCTGTCCTCTCCTTGAGGGCAATAAAAGCCAGGTCAAAAGGGACTAATGGGCTGAAGCGCCTCTATCTATAGTCTGTCTAGTTGTATGCATATTTTCGTTGTACTAACACCCTCCCTCAACGATAATATGCGTTCAATTACGTGCCTTTAATCCGCTCTTTTCTAAAAAATACTTCAGCTTTATCTTGTTGAGTGTCTTTGTTAACATGTCTGCTGTCATTTCTTATATGGGGCAGTAAGAGAAATTGATGAGTTTTCTATCCTCGATATCTTTAATGAAATGGTACTTTGTATCAATGTGCTTTATGCGATGGCTACTCTTTTTACTTTCGATTCATTTTAAGCAGCTTTGATTATCTTCGAGAATTGTGGTGTTGATTTGCTTGTCCTCGATGAAATCCTTGATTAATTTCTGATAGTGATACGCATGTTTGTTTCCGACATGCCCAACTGATTGTTGCGTTCATGAATTGAAATAAATAACCGCTGTTTGATTTGCGATTACTGCGATTTTCCGCCCAATCTGCATCTGCGTAGCCGATCAATTCTTCTTTTCCGTTTCCGCCGAGTACGAGCTCGTAGTCTTTTGTGCCCTTTAGATAACGTGCGATTCTTTTTCCTTCGGTCCAATCGACTGATGTCCGGTCTTATGTTTACTGCTAAATATAGCAGTGCTCCAATTAATTGCTGATATAATTCTTGATTTTCCATTAAGGGCTGAGCTTCGGTTGCTTTTACATATCCAATGTCAAGTGGTATGTGTGATATCTTGGCATCTTGCAAGCCAAATCTCTCCAAAATTTCTTCGATGTATTTCGTTTGCTTTATGCAGTAAAAACCATCTTCGTTCTTTTTGACTTCTACTCCTAGGTAATTTTGTAAAAATCCTAAATCAATTAACTTGAAATTTTCCTACAAAAATGCTGCTGTGCTGTCGATAGCTGAGAGTTGTTTAGAAGCTATTAAAAAATCGTCAACATGTATAATTACATATATGACGTTTTCCCTGTCTCTTTTGATTTACAAGCATGGATCAGCGCTGCCTTGCATAAAGTTGTTGCTCTTCAGAATTGAATCCAATTTCTTGTTCCATATATTTGCAGCTTGTTTCAAACCGTAGAGTCCTTTTTTCAGCTTACAAACCATGACCTGTTCTTTTTTTGTTACTTCGTATGCTTGTGGTTGCTTCATATAAATAGTTTCTTTGAGTTCGCCATTCAAAAATGCAGTTTTCGCATCGAAATGCTTGACGAGCAATTTTTGTTTACCTGCTATGGCGAGTAGTAGCTTGAAGGTGGCCTGTTTTATGACGGGTGCGAAAATCTCGTCATAATCTGTACCGAACTTTTGAGAGAAGCCGCGTGCGACGAGCCTAGCTTTGTACCTTCCTAGTCCGCCGTTTTCGTCCTTTTTCGTCTTAAAGACCCATTTACAGGTGACAATGTTCCGATCGTTTGGCGTGGACACGATCTCCCACGTCTCATTTTGTAGTAGCGCGTTATACTCTTCATCCATTGCTCTTTGCCAGTCATTTTTATCCGATCTTGATAACGCTTCACTCCTGCTTTTTGGATCGTCTTGTGAGAATGCTGCAAATTTTGAATTCGCCATATAATAATTCGGCGGGACTCCTTTATTACTCCTTGCTGACGTGCGCGCGGCGGCCTTTCTTGCTTGTGATTCGTCGTTTATTGCTTTGGTCGGCGCGTCGTCATTTACTGCTTCTGTTTGCGCGTCGCTGCCCTCTTCTGCTTCTGCTTCTGCTTACGCTTCATTGCTTGTTCCTGGGGATTCGTCTTCTGCACTTGAATACGTTGATTCTTCGCTATCGCTTCCTTGATTTTGGTCTTCTTGAGTATCGGTTTTACGAAAAACATACTCTATTTCTGAGCTGGTCTCTGCGTTGATTAGATTTCCGTTAAAGTTTCCGTCGAAGAAGGTGGCATCGCGACTTGTCTTGAGTGCTCCTGTTTTCGCGTTAATGAATCTGAAAGCCTTAGATTCTTCGGAATAGCCAACAAAAATATGGTCTGCTGATTTCTCATCCAACTTCTTTCAGAGTTCCTTTGGAAGATGCACGAGCGCCTTGCATCCGAATACGTGGAGATTTTTAACGATGGGTTTTTCCTTGTACCATGACTCATACGGAGTTCTATCGGTTGCTTTTGTCGGCAATCGATTTTGCAAAAAGTATGCTGTACTGCTTAGTAAACACACATTCCACAGTTATAAATAACTTTTCTCCTGTAGTCGTTGAGTCTTCCTTCACTGCGTTTGCTTGATTCCCGTTCTTACTTTTCCATGCTTTATATTTTATACAGTCTGGCTTAATGTGGCCTGTGTTTTTGCAGAAATAGCAACTTCTGCCCTCTTGTCGGCTATTATTATTATACTTCTTCTGTCCACTATTATTACTGTACGTGGTTTTCATTGCTGTTTTACTCATGAGATTTTCTCTGAAATCCTTCGGCCCTTTGCGCCTCTTATATTCATCGATCAACGTACTTTTGATGAGTTGCGAGGTGATATTCTTTTCAGGCCTGCTTTCTAAAGCTCTAACGAGCGTGTCGTATGATTCCGGAAGGCTTCCCAGCAGCATAGCTGCCAATAGATTGTCGTCCAATTCAGTTCCGAGAGCCGTTAACTGATTCACTGTATGCGAGAAGCCTGAAATATGTGCCTCCATATCACCATTCTCACTAAGAACTGTACGGCACAATCTTTTTAACAATGGCACTTTTGACGTTAATGTTGCCTTTTGATGATATTCCTTCAGAGTTGTCCAAGCCTGCTTTGCTGTTTTGGCGCTCCTTACGTGAATCAATTGATCGTCCTCGACTGAAAGACCAATTCTCACCCGCGCTTTACCTTCTTTTTTATTCCATTTTGAAAGTGCGGTAGTTTCTATTGCAGCTGGTTTGTCTCCATCGATCGCGCCCCATAAATCTTGATCTAACAGCATAAGCTCCATTTTATAACTCCAAACTGCGTAGTTATCGCAATTGAGCTTCTCGAAGGAGCACTTGTATCCCGAACTTTCTGCCATTATATTTATTCACTTAAAATCACTGTATTGCGAAACACTGCACTTTTAACTGTTCTCTCACTTGTCCTGCGCACCATGCCCTCTACCTCCTCCAGCACCTCCGCCTCCTCCCCTCCCATCACCACCTCTGCCTCCACCCCATCCACCTCCTGGAGGATTGCCTGGAGGTCCTTGACCATCCCCATCATCATCGTTGTTTAAGCGTGCCCTCGCGGGAAAAACTGATCTCTAAGTTCAGCTGCCAAATCAGTTGATTTTCACTGAAGTAATCAGCAAAACTTGACCCATCCATAGTAACATCTTTTAAGCTGCTTGAATCAGTTAAATTTCACTGATAATCATTAGATTCCGACCGACTCCGATCCAGACATTATCGTCAAATTTTACGTCACCACATAATACAAAGAGATTTCCAATAGGGACATAACAATTTTATCTATGAATAAAGCACATAGATATTTAAAATATTGAGTTCAAATTTATTGTGGGTGTAGTGCAAGCATTATATTTTATGAATGAAATTCGATATCGGTCATATGACCACCACGAGCCCGTTTACAGCGGTCGATTCTTTGGACCCAATTTCGCACCACTCTGGCACACATTTCGACCGGAACGTTGGCGATTTCGCGTTGGATGTTGTCTTTCAGGTCGTCTAAAGTTGCTGGCTTGTTGGCATAGACCAGTGACTTGATATGGACCCATAAAAAGAAATCCAATGGCGTTAGATCGCATGAACGAGGCGGCCATTCGACTGGACCATTTCTCGAGATAACACGTTCATCGAATTTGCCTTTCAAAAAATCGATTGTGACGCGTGCTGTGTGGCTAGTGGTACCGTCTTGTTGAAACCACATATCGTTGATGTCAAGTTCATCCAATTCTGGCCACAAATAATCTTCCAACATAGCACGATAGCGCTCTCCATTGACGGTAACATGGCGGTCGTTTTCAACCACGAAAAAATACGGCCCAATCACACCCCCGGCATAAAAACCGCACCAAACAGTCACTTTTTGCGGATGCTACGGTGTCTCAAAAAGTAAATTTGGGTTTGTTGCTGACCAATAACGCATATTTTGCTTATTAACAAAGCCATTCAGCCAGAAATGAGCTTCATCGCTGAAGATGATTTTTCGATGAAATTCTTAATTTTCTTCAAACTTTGCTAGAGCACAATTGGAGAAGTTTCGGCGTTTCAAATGATCAAGTGGCTTTAGTTCTTGAGTCAATTTAATTTTGAATGCATGTAGGCCAAGATCTTTTCGCATAATACGCCACAGTGTCGTTTGAGCGATGCCCAATTCTTGAGAACGACGTGGAATCGACTAATTTGGCTCATTTTGAATCGATGCACTACGGCTGCGATTATTTCTTTGCTTCGAGCAATACGACGTCTTTATGGCACCGGAACGTACAATAGTGTAAATTTGGTCTCGAATTTATCCACTATAGCACGCACAGCCTGTCGGGTGAGACGATTATTACGGCCGAAAATTGGAGTAAACGCTCTTATAGTTGCGACCACCGACTCAGAATTTCGGTAGTAATTTTTAATAATTTCCAAACTTTGCTGGTTCGTGAACTTTACCATGATGAAAATGTTGACTTTAACTAACGTTTTGACATTGACAGTTTATTAAAAAAGTTTAAGGGTGCGTTCATATAAAAATACGAAATAGTTATGTCCCTGTTGGAAAACCCTTTACATAAATAGACATTAAATATAATTTTTGTTAATTTCTTGTTATTTTGGCATAAGGTCAGTTTCATCTTTTTTTATTTGATTAAAAATATCACTATTAGATGTGAAAATACGCAAAAAGAAAGAAAGGCAAACGTTTCGGCCACATATGGGGGTCCTTTTCAGTGCCATAAATTCAAAGATCAATTCAAAACTTCTGCAGAACACTAGAATATAGGAAATAATTAAATTCAGAATTATCACGAAATTCAAAAACTTATCTCATAGCTTGCAATTCAAAATGAAGTAGTCCAGTATGCAGCATCATGAATTGAAAAAATATCTAGAGTTTACTGTTCATATTTATACTCAAACTGAAGAAAACTTTATGTATACGTGTAAACTCGAGTGCATTTCGTGTACATTTTAAATAATCAATCTCATTGTCCATACCCAGAATTGGGAAAATTTTTTCTACGATACTGCTCTACTTAAAATTCCCAATTCATTGTAAAAAAATTATTAATTTTACAATTTCCCCTTTTGACAGGAAAAACATGCAAAGTAATATTTTTTGAGTCAGAAGCATTCCCAAAGTTTTATCGATGCATAAAAAATACGTAAATAATCGAATTCCCCATCAAGGAAGAATGTAGTTGGCAAATTGTTGTATGTATTCTTCAACTCATCTTTGCAAAAATTACTGCATGCCCATAAAAATGTTAATGTTTTTGAAAACTCTACGTCATGAAAAATTTTCGAAATATAATTTTCTGCACAAGATTTCAAATTTTTTAAAAATATTGTATGATTTTTACACCTACATATTTAGGACAAATCATCAGTTCATACCAAAAATCTTCAATCTCAAAGTATTGTATTCGGAATCAATGTTATTCCTAATTGCTTCATACCAGACATAATTACATAGGTACTTTATATTTTTACTAAAACCAAAGCAAACTTTTTTTTACTAATTTCGGACCCTAAAGACGACTATTAACATTAACACATATCTTCAATTATTAATTAAGGGTCAATGCAAATCCAGAATATGAAAATTTAAAATACTCACACGGCCTCTCCCATCTCGTGTAGATCGACCCCCTGCAAATGAAAAATATGTTTATTACTAAAATTTTGCTTGTTTGTTGTTGGATTAAACACCACATAAAAATATTTATGCAAAATCCCGGGTTACTGGAATTAATTTTCCAGACCCGAAACAAACATTATAATTGTATTCTCTTCAAGAATATAATTATAAATTTTATAAAACAAAATTTGATCTTATGTGTCTTCAGACGTCACATGTTCTTGCAGGTTGACTTTCTTTTAGCCACATTTTGGTCTCCATGGCATGAGTCTGTACGTCCGTTATTGTATTGGGTTTTAGAAGTCGTATCTGTGTACCTATCTCTATCTTAAGGTTGAGGAGGTATCGTTTCACTGCTTCTTGTTCTTCGAGCCTTATTTTTAATCGACGCTCCATAAGGTTGACATGCCGTGCCTGTACAGCGTAATTGATTTCACTTATAATCTATCTGAATCTAAGGGTGAAATT
Organism: Diplolepis rosae; assembly: GCA_030998225.1. NCBI lineage: Eukaryota > Metazoa > Arthropoda > Insecta > Hymenoptera > Diplolepididae > Diplolepis > Diplolepis rosae. The sequence goes on along the minus strand of JAPYXD010000723.1, from coordinate 22,949,653 downwards.
TTGGACAGACTCAGTTGCTCCTTGTTTGCAACTCTCAAGTTTTGATTTCAGGACTAGAATCGAGTTAAAAGTTTTTAAATTTTGTCTGAGTGTGCCGTATAAATCCTTGTATGAGTTTATTTGTAAATATTTGATTGACTTTCCCGCGAGGCGAGTAATTTTCTTTGCTATTATTAAGTCCAGGTGTAAATTAGGTTGTTTACATCTGGTTTTTGATTTTTCAACAGTTCTAATGAAATCTTCTATTCCTATATCGTATGGTTTCGATCGTGGTTTTTGCATTTATTTTTTCCTCCTTGACGATGTGTGTTGCTGAGGGGACGGGGAATCGTACGTTAGGCTCTGCGTAGATGATCTCATTTCTAATTCGTAAGTTTTCTTCTGCTTACTTATCTTCCTGCTCTTCTTTGGACGACGAGTCATTGGTAACCTCCTGTCGTTGTACTAGCTGTTTCCACTTCTCCCGACCAACCTACTTTCTTTGCCAGCTTAGAAATCTTCTCTATTCTGTTGTCGTTTTCTTTGTTAAGCATATTGAAAGAGATAGTGAGAGATTCCATTTGAGCGATCATTTGTCCTAACAGTTCTTCCGTGGTAAGGAAGGAGGTCTGGTCCCGGACAGGTGATTGTACTCTAGACGTTAGAGCTGTGGCGAATAGAAGGTTTATATAGATAGTGATGAGTCGATATCGTCTGTTAAGTCAGTCTGGAATAAAGTACAGTTTTGATGTTTGTCAAACGCCGGTGTGCCGATTTTTACCTTTTTTCCCTATTTGATGATGGTTTGCGTGACATGTGGGTGTGTCGCTTTACAATATTAAATGTTTCAGCCTTTAAATGCTGTAAAATTCGAAGCAATCGCCTATTGCAATTCCTTAGATTTTAATAGTAGTGTATTTGTTTTGTTGAGGAACGACCAGTGCTCTGGAACACCAGAAGTATAGTCGATCCGATCTCACCACTACTTAGCCTCGCCTGTATTGTAATACAGTCGCCGTTCAACAAACGTAAGGAGGACTTATACTCAATGGCCTGAGATCGCTTGAAGTCCTATGGTTACAATGCTTAGATTTTTATATTTTTTTTAATGCTTACGGTTTTTCGCTTTTGCTAACAGCTGAGATTCGGGGTCTCTGGATTCTGTGGAGTCCGCTGACACTTTCTCCAAAGGGCGTTAGCTACTTGCTGCTATGCAGGTTATGGGCGTTGCACAGTGGGCCAGAATCGCAAAAACTTGGCCAAAAGTCAAAGAAAGTATTTTTTTTAGATTTTTTGGGTCAATAAGTGTTCTTAAGGGTCCTAGTGCCTCTTCTTTTCAATCCGAAAAATTTTATCGCAGAGAGTTGACTTTGCAACACAGTGCGAACTTGACTACTTCTGCGCGTAGGGGTATGCTTTCGGAACTGCCTCAAACGTTTGTAAGCATAAACCGTGTTTAATGAAGACTTACGCATCCATTCGAGTTCTTGAAACAAGTTTTGCAGCTTTAACTAATGTGTCATACCGGAGTGTAGTTGAAAAATGAAAATCGTTTGCGTATTTATTTATAAATGGTGTTGAAGTTGTAGAATAATTCACCTCGATGAATGGTGAAACATTACTTTTTACCAAGGCTCCAAGTGTATTGTTCTGCAGTGTTCTATCTAGATTCTTCGCGAAAACTGTTGTACTAACATTTCCGAGTAAAATTAAAAAAAAATGTAGTTGCAGATAGCTGCAGATACGGCTCTTAAATCGAATTTTTTGTTCGAACGTTCCGATAAAATGTGACGCGTGGTGACGCATCTTATCTGAACTCGGCTCACGGCTAGGCTGCAACTTGCTCCATAGTGCAGTCCTCTCTCAGACTTCATTCGTTTTCGAAAAGTTATTCAAAATACGTACGTGAGTGCTTCGCCTTTTTTTTGAGTAATTTGCAATTTTAAATCCATCATTTTTTGCTATCAAAAACAATATAACACTCCAGAATAGGATTTTACTCAAATCGTGAAATTTTTCAGACAAGTTTTCTATTATTTTACAATCATATAAATAAGAAATGTGAATAATCGACTCGTGAAAATTATAAAGACTCAGTGAAACCGGCATAAACAATAAACGAAAACAGAAAAATAAAGAACAAACAAATAAATTAGTTGGTAAATGAAGCTATGGGAAACTAAAATGTTAGAATCAAATAATATGAGGAAAAAAATAATTCTATATGATTTTTAATGGCAATCTGTAACATTCTTCGGGGATAGTAAATTTGAACCAATATCTTTAATTTCGTTACATTATTTCTAATTTTGAAGGATCCTGCTCGATATTTTCATAGAATAAATAAATCATTTGTATATAAAACAAAACTTGCTTGATAATTTTCATTTTGATTGGGTTCAGCTACATCGAAAACCCTCGAGATGTTTTTTAAACTGAACCATGCGCATTTTCAAAATAGGCATCTGTAATTTCAAATCAATTATTACATATGCTTTGTGGCCTTTCAACATTAGTTTCAAAATCAGCGACCTCAAATACTCTCGAAACTCATTTCTCACGCACAAGCCGTTTCATTTTTTTTTAATTCATCGGTCATTTTAAATCGATCGTTATGTTTTTCAGAATTATAATATATAATTAGGATTTGGCGATTCTAAAAACATCAGTAGCGATTTTTTTAGCATTGGTCATTGCAATTTTTATGAAAATATCCGCCATTTTGTTTTCGGAAAATTCAATGAAAGATTTGTAATCAGCGACCTCGAAAACCCTTAATAGTATTGTTTAATGAGGCTTTGGATTAGGCCTTCGATTTTGAACCAGGTTTTTTAGATTCTGGCCCACTGTGCGTTGGTCAACCTGTTCCGATTCTTCTTGGGTTCTTACCGTCTATGTGACATATCTCTTCCGCCTGTTTGCGGAACTTATTCCAATTTGAATGTTCTTTAACCTGAATTTACGTCGTATAGGGCCTACTATGTTCAGCGCCTAATTATATTCAGATAAATACTGATTCCCTTTTACTTTTTTCTATCGGGCTTACCGTAGTGAAGTCCGGAGTTCTTTCCTTACAGATTCTCGTAAGATTCTTACTTGCTTCTGGTCCGTAGATTCCAGTTTCTTTTCTCAGTGCCGTCTGCCTTTCTACGTGGTTCTAATTATTCTATTCCGTGGAATTTTGAAAACCGAGAACTTAGCGGATCTTGGTCGGATCCTCAAAAAACGTTATGCGTAATAACGTACAAATAAGTTTTAAGAATATTACTGAGTCATTCGCTCAGGAAGCTCAGTAGTTACTTCTTTAGTGGTCGGACCAGAACTAAGGAGCGGGCCCTGCGTCCTACATTATATAGGCCTTGAGTGCTAATAGAAAGGGTATCTTACCGTGGGGTATAAAAATTTTCGATATAAAAAAGAAGGTATAATAATGCGACAGTACCAAATAGACCTACATTTTGTGCCAATTTTTTAAACGAACCAAATCCACCATCCGTGCAATTCCTAAATAAGAAAAATATATATTGCTCAACAATCTTAACACACAAAATCCATCACCAGCAAAATATAAAACTCAAATTTTGCAAGCATAGAAGGCTTAGAAGGAAATGAACATCCCTCAACCTGGCCTTTCATCGGACTCGTCCCACTTTTAAAGGAACCACGTAGTTTATCAAAGCCCTCTTATGCACTACCGTCAGAAATGTGGGAAATTTGTACTCTTAATACTCTCATCTACCTTAGCAAAGCTCAGCGTACGATACCCGGATACGAGGCCCTACACCCCCACCTCGACTATTATTCTCGGGTCCTTTGGACAGGATGGAAGGGATACGGTGCCTCGAATAGCGGCAGCTTATGGTGAAGGTCGAGGGGGAATCTCACTTTTTCACTCAGGGTCAGAACCGTACATCACCCGCACAACATAGACTGACGATCGCTGGCCCGGATTTATATGCGCTTGTATCCGAGGGCATAATTCCCGCACTTAATTCCTCGAGAGAAACGTTTCCTCGGTAATGAGCACCTGGTGATCTCAGTGACGGATTTACAGCGTTCGGGTGTCTGTCTTTCGTCTACTGTATCTCTTCCCACTACTTCTGATGAATTATAGACTATCCTATGGTTTTCGCCTCTATAGCCATTTATTCTTCTCTTCACGTCACATCGAGGCAAATAAAATCAAAAAAGATAAAAGGAATTGCACCTTAAGATGGCATCAATTTTTAAGGGGGACGTGTAGAGTCGAAGCTCAAATTATACTGTAGCTTCGACTAGAGTTATTTTAGAATTTGATTTGATTGCAGAACTTTAATGAAATTATCTTTGATTTTAATTCTTAGATGAGACAATTTTCATGAAATTCATTTTGTCCTAAGAAAAGGAAGTTGTTTCTTTTATTATGAATTGAGTAATTGAAATTTAATACCTAAAGTCAAAAGTATAGCAATATATCTAATTAGTTGATGATTTTGTTTGTTGTTATGATAGGAAACTTTAAACACAGATTGAGTGTAAAAGTAACTTTTATACGGAAGTTTCGGTTGCATAGAAGTTCGACATTGGGAATTGGCCAGGCGACGATAAGCGATGACCAATCTTGGATTCAGACGTGTTCGATAAACCGGAATTGGTTACACTTAACGTATATCGGTGACGCAACATTTATTTGCAACGATTTATAGACTCCTTCGCTTCTTGCACTGTATTTTATGGTACGCCTCGTTTAGGATCCATCCTTTCACAATTAATCGTCTCATCTGGCTAAATGCTAAGATAAAAAGCACTCTAGAGTTTCATTGATTGAAACGCATAACATATTTTCATCGCGTGGAGATTATGAATGGGATCACATGATTAAAGGATTTAGAAGACTTTATTTACTTGCTTATTTATTATGATGAATTTAAAAAAATTTTATTTCAGATCCGATGAGGACGACCCAAGCGGGGCAAAATATCGTAGAATGGAGGACGACAATATGCAGGACAAAGAGAGATTTGCCAGGTGAGTATCTGGCTTGAGATAAATAATTATGGCTCCTGCTTCTGCATAATTTGAAAATTCTAATCATTCACAACTCTGAGATTCATTGGTTAAAAGAGAAACCTTCTAATTGAAGTATAGTTTTAAATGTTTGAATTTATACAGTTTTTGATAGGTAAATAATTTTGATAAAATTTTATTTAAATCTATTCAGGATCTTGTTCAGGAAGACGAAATAATATATGTATAATACAAATTACAATTTGCTGGAAGATTTCATTGTAAGGCTTGATTTGCTCTACGGGTACGCCCTGAACGTATGTATCTTTTCGAGAAGGAAGATACTTACATACATTGCATACCTACATGATACCTACTCACTAATGTGAGCCAATGGCGGAATGGGTAGCCCTCGCGGCTGCTCCAGCGTGGGAATAAGAGAGCGTCCTTTAAATCTCCACACTCTGAGAAAACCTTAAGGGAGATTTATGTCAAAGATTAATAAACGATAGCAATGAAAATAATGATAAATATTACTACTGAAAAATTCAAGGCAGCTCAAGTAAAGAAAGTAAACACTTTTACAAAAAGGAAAAAATCCACGTCTCTTCATTTTTTATTTAAATAAACGTTCATCGAATTCCCGTGATTACAGCAGTTTACAGAATTGAAAAAATTTTCTGCCCACCACATCTTAATATGATTCTTTCATGTATTTTGGCCTACTAGACACGAAAGTCAGACTCACAATTTTTTTATGGAAGCGTTTTCGAGATATCAATGTTCGAATTTTTTTCCAATTTTTAGAGTCGTTCCGACATTTTTTAGTATATCTCGAGTTTTAATTGACGGATTTGCCTAAACAAGCACTCAAATTAAAGGCAACTGAATTCTCTACAACTTTCTATTTCAAAGTTTTCAGATCGGCCTAGTAATTCAGGTGCTAGTGATTTTAATATTTAGGAAAAGTTAGATTTTTGGCAAAAATCGAGGACGAGAATTCACATATCGTCCTGGGTAGAATAGAAATCGCAAATATTAGCCAACTTTTTCAATTTATTAAAATCGCGAGCATCTGAACTACTGGGCCAATCGGAAAACTTCATAGTAGAAAGTGAACTAGATATACTCAAAAACAACAAAACAACTCTGAAAATTGAAAAACAAAATTTCGAACATTGATATCTAGAAAATGCTTCAATAAAAAAATTGTTGAGTGTGACTTTCGTGTTTATTTGTCCAAAATAAATGAAAAAATCAATAACATGTGGTGGACAGAAAAAAGTTTTAATTTTGTAAACTAATGTTATAAATTGATTTGAAATACGCTATTGTCATTGACTTACTTCTCAAAAAGAGATCAGGGAAATTTAAGATTTTGAAGAATTCCTAATTTAGGATCTCCAAGTTAAATAGAATCCTTTGAAATTTATCCAAATTTATTGAATCGATGGACTTAGATTCAAATAGCAGAACGGAGAAGATTAGAAATAAATCTGGAGTGAGATTATAAAAACCGAATACATTGAATTGCTGGATGAATAAAAAATAAAAGAGCGGTTGCTGGTCTTAAGAACACCGATGTCGCGCGCAAGAACCTCACTTTTAAGTTAATAACGCAATTACTGCTGCCCACCGCAAGCCGGCGGTGTTCCTTCTTCTTTCTGCGCGGTTCGTATTTTCCGCTGCCAAGGATTTCACTCGCATCTCAACATTAATTCATACCCCGGCATTTTTGGCCTAACGCACTATTATGCGAAGGCTCCACAAACGACAGTGAAATAATATCCTCGAGGATCTGTTTTTACATTCCGTTGGTTTTCCCTTTTTATGGCCTATGGGGAAAACACTAGGTTTTGTCTCATTTTGTTCCTAAACGTTGCAGGAAAATCTCTTTACCTTTCAACGAAGAAAAAAGGTAAATTAAATCTAAATTTATTACATAGGGAGCAAAACTCATTTCATAAAATAAATTAATTTCCTATTTAAATTAATTTCAAGAGAAATCAATTAAATTTTAAACCAGGTTAAATCACTTGTATTTGATAAATTTACTTTATTTTATTTTTTATGCAGATTAGTGAAATTTTATTGATATTGTTTTTTCCATTATTTTATAATATTGAATTTATTAAAAATGTTGATTGATTTAATTCAATTATTTTTCAATCTAGTTCAATCAGTTGGATTCACTTTCATTTGGAGTTAAGTTTACTGGAATACAGTTAAATTTATTTTGACTTGAAGAACCAATTCATACCGTCAATTTACAATGACTAGACTTGACTATAAATTAGTTCAAACTATCTTGAATTTCTGAATCCTGACTGAACTTTTGGTAAATGATATTCAGCTCTAATATTGAGGGATTTATCCTCCTTCTAATGAAGAATTTCATTCGGACGTAAAACCTTTTAAATGAGGGATTTATATTTTTGTCTCAACTAGGAATTTGAATAGGAAATCAAGAAAGTGAGCAGGAATTTCGTTGGAGAACTGCAGTAGACACCCTAGAACTTCTACTTGAAAAATAAAACAAATACGCGGATTTGATTCGAAAAGAAATATAATACATGGCCGTATATCCTTGTAGTTGATTTGTAAAATGATTTATACAAAGTCTTGGTTGCAGTGCTCTGTATATTGCAAGTTTTTCGACCGGTTTTGACCGTATAGGCCAGTCATTTTAGCAAAAAAACCGGAATTAATGCGAAACCTACGAAACTTTGAGAAAAGTTTATCTACAGTGCTCATAAGAGCTATACAAATTTGCCACCTCGCAAAAGGTCAGGAACATTGTTTAAATAGCAATAAATCGATTATTGCTGATATATCGACTAGAAAAAAAACAAAAGTGCCGCAAAATGGTGGAAAACAGAGATTACAACATTTTCGAACATTTCTGAACTTTGCGGCCAGATTCGCCACCGGGAACTTTGTTAAATAATTATTTGTTTACATTTTTGTTTATTGCTTGAACAGAAAAAATGCAAAAGAGGCGCAAATGTACAAATTACTTCGAAATAATGAATTATACAAGTTCTATAATTTGCCACCTTTCTCTATTCCGGGAACTAATAATTTTCTGCAATTTACAAAAAACAGCTATGATTTCGACAAAATTTGTTTATGGGAAAAAAAACAAAACATTCCACGTTTGGTGACAATTGTGCATAATCTATGTCCTAGCAGCATACAAAATTTGCCACCACAGAAAATGTCGGGAAGTTTGTTTATTTTACAATGTTCGATTTGAACGTTTTTTCATATTTGTGGATAAATGCAAAACTTCCGCAAATTAGCTATAGATACTTCTATTCGAATCTATATTTCAATTTGCAACCATTTCCTAAATTGGGAAAATGTCAGGTCGACATCGACTTGTTTTTACATTCTCATCATGGATGAGAAGGTATTGGTTTTATGTGAAAAATGACTTTCGAAAATTTCATCAAATCTTTACGTTTTGAGACCCCTTGAGTCCGAAAAAAGGGTTTTTACGAAAGTGTTTGTCTGTCTGTCTGTCTGTAGTAGGTCGTGTGCGGCATAACTCTCGATAGAATTATCAGATTGAATTGTGCTTTGGCACACTTTATCGGAGTCGAAAAAGTAAGGACAAGTTCGTTAACCAGCCACATCCAATCAAAATTGAGGGATTGAGCACTACTTTTGTGTTTTTGAAAAAAAAAATTTGAAAAAATCAAAAATTGCAATACTGTTTTTTGATAGTGCTCATAAAGCTCTACAAATTATCCAAATAACATTTTTTGATTAAATCAAAATTAGAAATGTTACAGCATATTAAAACTTGAAAAAAGTCAATATCAAAATTCCATTTTCCAGTTAAATTATACGAGATACAAAAAAACGTTATGATACAATATTATTGAATAAATAAAGACCTACAAATTTGAATTGTAACATTTTTTCATAAGATGCATATTTTTCTTTTTAATTAAAAAAAAAAACTATTGAAAATCCAAAATTCCAATGATCAGTTTTAAATGCGGCTCTAAACGTAATGTCATATTTGCTCCCTTGCGAAACGTAGGGAAATCAAAAACGATACATAACAAAATTCTTCGTCGTGCAGTTGTGGCTCGTGTGACCACGTGCGTGCGACCACGTGCGTCTCAAGCAGTTAAATCTCGAGGATCTCGAGCATGTTTAGGCCCGTTTCTTTTGTTCGATGGTTTTTATATCAGTCGAGTGTCGAGTCATTTCGGTGATCGTGAAACATTTTCAATGTTCAATTTTCAATGGATGGTATGAGAATTTCCATTTCCCTAAGTTTCGCAAGAGAGCAAATATGACATTACGTTTAGAGCCGCATTTAAAACTGATCATCGGAATTGCGAACGTTTTGCATTATTTCCATATGCAAAATTAATAAAAAAATCAAGTCGATGTCAATCTGACATTTTCCCAATTTAGGAAATGGTTGCAAATTGAAATATAAATTCGAATAGAAGTATCTAGTACACAGCCAAATTTGCGGAAGTTTTGCATTTTTTCCACAAATATAAAAAAACGTTCAAATCGAACATTGTAAAATAAACAGACTTCCCGAAATTTTCTGTGGTGGCAAATTTTGTATGCTGCTAGGACATAGATTATGCACAATTGCCACCAAACGTGGAATGTTTTTTTTTTTTTTCCATAAACAAATTTTGTCGAAATCATAGCTGTTTTTTGTAAATTGCAGAAAATTATTAGTTTCCGGAATAGAGAAAGGTGGCAAATTATAGAACTTGTATAATTCATTATTTCGAAGTAATTTGTACATTTGCGCGTCTTTTGCATTTTTTCTGTTCAAGCAATAAATAAAAATGTAAACAAATAATTATTTAACAAAGTTCCCGATAGCGAATCTGGCCGCAAAGTTTAGAAATGTTCGAAAATGTTGTAATTTCTTTTTTTCACCATTTTGCGGCACTTTTGTTTTTTTTCTAGTCGATATATCAGCAATAATCGATTTATTGCTATTTAAACAATGTTCCTGACCTTTTACGAGGTGGCAAATTTGTATAGCTCTTATGAGCACTGTAGATAAACTTTTCTCAAAGTTTCGTTAGTTTTGAAATTATTTCTATTTTTTTTTTATTGAAGGGCTAAAATGACTGGCCTAGTAAGTAAGCGGACGCGAAGTACTCTTATAGTTCCATACTAACACAATTGCACTAGAGTAAACGCAAACTTATAGCGGATACATTCAATGGGCCCAAGGAGCGAGCAACTTCGAAGCGCCTGACCTCTGACCCAGGAGTTCTCTCCATCTTCCTCGAATGTCGTTTTTCTCCTCTCTTCAAGTACCCTGCTTTATACTTGCGATTTAACGTTGACCCTTTTTAAGTAGTGCAACGTAAGTAACTGTTACGACCGTTAGACCACGGAATAATGTCCAGGACGAAAATCGGATCCTGGTGACTCTCAGATCTGCAAAATCACTCCTGAACAACAGATATGACGGATATACAATTCCGGCTTTAAATAGAATCAAAATACAATGAACAAGATCCAAATTTTTATTTGTATTTGTTTTGATTTTTTTTCGAAAAATTTAATTCTGTTAACATTAGAACTACCGACTGGTACATTTTAGACTCGATACTAATTTTATTGAATCTCTTTATTTCTACTGCCTTTGAACAACTCACGGCACATGTTTATACCTTCCAAAAAGAATAGTTTTTCTTCAACCAGAAAAATAATAACGAAAATTAATGCTATCTCAATATTTTTTTTGATCTATCAAATGTGTTTTCAATTAGATTTACATTTTGTCGACATTTATTTAGAATCCGAAATGTATATATAACTTCATAGAAATCTTAGTATTGTTTCTGTCTTCTTCGCTGTTATACATTTCTTTAAAAATTCAATAACGATTAATTTTTTTATAGTAATTTGTTTATAGATTTAAAAAGTAGAAGTTCAATTCGGATTTTAAAATGTGTAATATTTACTCATGGAGTGTAAACAAATTTACGTAAAGTTGATGATTCATTATAGTTATAGTCACATTTAAATTATAATTTTTGTGCAGATCCACTTGTATTTCTCGAGAAGAAATGACACTTTTCTTTACCAAAGTTATGATCAATGATGTTTATCATATCCCGTGACAGTAAATTCTCAAATGGTATCGAGTGAAACCATAATTCGAAGTCTGCTATTACACAAGCTGAGAATAACTTTGTGAGTAAGGGCAGTCTTCTCTACTTTGATAATAAACTACGTAATTATCTGCGAACAATCGTAAATTTAATGGCATTTAATTCATGATAATTCTTCTCGAGGAATTTACAAGGGCTCTGTGCTAAACACGCGATTTCAAGAATGCTGATGGATTTTGATAAGGAAAAATATTTATGAAAGATAATTTGAACTTCTTAATTGCCCAGAATCAATGCATTTCAATATTTTGCATTGATTAAAACATTCTTTAAAATTTTCAAATTGTATTAGATTTCTGCTTAAAACTTGAAATTTCAAATTAAATTTCTTGAAGACGGAAAATATTTATTGAAGGGTTAAAAAAACATTGCTTGATCGAACTTAGTCGATTCGCTGTTCAATAGACATGGATCATTGAGCGATTGTTAACCAAGACAAAACAAGTTAGAAACTTTCCCCTGATTGTGTGTCCATCAAACACCTAATTATTATGCCGTTTCACCTTTTTTACAATTTGATTTACCTTGCACGTATAGAATTCCACGCTGTGAATATACAAAACTCACAATAATACATAGATTCCATTCTTTAACTCAAATATTTTATTGAATGTAAACGTCTTCATTGTGATTTTGACTTTTAAGATTATAAATATTGAAACAAAATTAATTTCTAAGATGAAGTAATTGTTTCATTCAATAATTTGATGAAAAAAATTTTGAAATGAAAAATCTTGCTAAATTTAGCATACACGAAGTAAAATTTATTGATATACATTTATTAGATATGATCTTTTCTTATTTATGGAGATGATTTATTTTTAATGCTATACTTTCTTTTATGAACTGCAATTCCTTATATTATGGTAAAATTATTTGTTTTTTGCATTGTGGGAAAAAACTTGAAAGCTTAAGGAGATGAAGATTCTATAACGAGGCGTAAAATTTGCACCACTACTCAGCCTATAAACACAGGTTTCTCTTTCTCCCCACGTGGCTACAATCTGATTTTCCAAACTGCTAATTACCCCTTTTAGGGAAAATTGAAGGTTTAAGATTTAATTTTTCGTTACATTTAGCCACTCAATTTATCCTCTGAACTGAATAAGGACGCATAAAATTATTTGACAAGTTCTAGATGAACCTTGATTAGAATTTTCATTTCTAAAATCTACATCTTACGATCTAAAACTGATCGGATACTTTTTTCTACCCTTATTTGATTCTGTAATTTTATTTTATAACACTATTGACGTATTGAAAAGAATTATGTAAAGAAAAAGTTCGAATGATTTTTGCAAAATAATCATCTCTGAAGATAACAATCTGAACTTTTTTTCTGAGCTCCTAATCTCAGACTTAAGAACCTTCAATTTTCAGAGTATCTTGAACTATGCAATTACCTTGGTTTTGTCTTGCGTCTAACTGTAGGGAGAATCATTGCGAGATCGAGCGGCGGCGGCGGAACAAGATGACCGCCTACATCACCGAGTTATCGGACATGGTCCCAACCTGTTCGGCCCTAGCCCGGAAACCTGACAAATTAACTATTCTTCGAATGGCTGTGGCTCATATGAAAAATTTAAGGGGTAAGTTAACTTTAAATTATAATTTTAATGCTTCTAAGGAATTACCTTAAGGTTAAATAATAATTTAACCTGTTAAGGATGTCTCAACCATAACTTTGTGATTATAGGTTTAGGAGTACTTGGCTTTGTTTTTCCATCAATGAAATACCCTCACTTTTCACTTTTTCAGCAGTTGAAGGGTAGATTTGTGGGATTATATCGCGTGTACTAGAGGCAAGATCGGTGTAGTTAACGGTACCAAGGGATCTTCCGGGTCTCTTATTTGATGTCGATCCTACGATGACGAAATATCATGTTAGCGCATCCTGTATGAATCCTACACCGTTATGTTGGCCATGCGCTCAATTCAGACCAAGTCGCAAACCATTATAACTGACAGGGCCAATTCAAAGTCGCTGACAACTTCCAACGTTCCCAGAGCATTGAATTTAATGATGGCTGTGACGAAACCTTTCTTTGTACTAAGTCAATCTACTTTTCGATTATTGTATTATTCTCAGTATTTCATTTTGCATAACGGTTTCTATTTTTTTTCTTTGTCGGATGAAATAGCCACTGACAATAGAAGAAAAACCGCTTTTTGGTGTAATCTAATTCTACTTGTTAATAAACGTTAAGTTTTTAAAATGAAAATTCTCTCTTTGAATAAAAAAAATAATAATTTTCTCTAAAATGGAATTAGTGAAGCATTGCAATCCTTGAATCCTAAGCTTTTAGAATTGATCTCTTTTGTTTTCCAGAACTCAGATTTTCATTGTTAGAGTTACAATCTTCAAACTATTTTCTTTATTTAGTGTTAAAATAGCATTAGGGCTTTGTTTAGTTATTCTACTAGAAACTTGTAATCGCCGGTTGATAAGATGTCTTTTCTTAAAATACTTTCAGAATGTAACACAAATGAAAAGTTTGATGTGCTCTATGATAATTTGCAAGGCCGAGACATAACTTGAGTGTTATACAGTTGACTGACTTTTAAAAAGAGTACTCGCTGTAATCGTGTATCGTATCGTTCAAATTATTTACACGGATCGTGCCAGATTTTTAAACTAACGATTCGTTTAATCGTCACATACGAAGTTGAGCATAAATATATTTCTCTTTATATCTCGCGAAACTTGAAACGATTGACCAAATAATTCAGACCCTGGAAAAATATCCAAACTAAAAGCGATTCAATATTCGCAAAATGACTAATGATATCTTGATAAATTGAAATTTGATTTGCAAAAGACTATATACTAAAATCCTTTTTATTTTTATTCAATTTTCCAGTTAACGAGTGATTAATGGTTGAAAGGATGTAGCGGACAGGGATATTTAGACATCAGGGAATCATTGTCAATCTTCATGTTTGGTCATGTAGAAGAGAGTAGACATGATCGTGAGATTCGTGGTGATTTCGACGAGGCAAAGTGGTGGCAAAGTGGCGTTATCCCGAGCGAAGGGAGTTGGAATGGCCATATCGAATGCAGAAAGCGCGATCTATGCTTCCGGTGCGTGGTTGGAAGGGGTTGATCGGCTGACTCTTTTATACACGCGTGTACTCACGCACTTGCCAACACACTCACCCAGGTCGAGATAGCTTCTCGTATTGGTAGAATGTCACATTGTTTATAGCCACTTCTCCTCTTTCTTGACAAGAGCTCTGTTGATTACAAATTGCTTGAAGAGAGGAATTCTGTCTCTCTCGTTCGCTACCTGACCAAGACTGTCATGGGATCTCGGTAGTCTGTTATGTTATACTCCCACTATTCCAATCGAGCCTTCAACAACGACACGTTTACACCGATTGCGAGAAATAACTGAATTCTGTAAAACCTTTCCCTCGATATGGGAGTACACATACTTGGCTGGATTCTCAGCAAGCTTATTCCGAGGAAGCCAGTTCTTTCCTTCAGATTTGATTCCTCATCGAAATTCAGAATTTCCAACTTCTATGGAGACCTAGAAGAATTTGTTATTGTTTAGGATACTAAAGATGTTGATAGAACTGATTCGATGCCTTATAATAGATGACAGAAAAATGGCAGAATGTAGAATCGGGGAAAAACTGGAAAATTATCATAGATTTTGTGAACTTAGCAGAAAATCGCGGATTCACTTTTGATTGCAGTAAGATTTTTGTTTTAGGTTTCATATACAAAATTACAGATAGTTTGAGTTGAATTATCATTCAAAATTGTGAGACATAATTGTTGGTAATGCTTAATTTATGTTATCATTAATAATCCAAAGGAAGAGGAATTAATTTCAATTTTCATTTATGTCTTTACTCTAAACTGATGAATTCTTTGGTAAAATATCTTATATAGCTCTTTATTTTCACTTACGTATTTTTTTCCGGTGTAGAAAGTTGAATTAATAATTTTCTTATTAAAATATATTTCAATAGTCTCGTTCGGAAAAAAATTGTGAGAAGCTAGGGTTAAATTAAATCTGAATTGATAAATATTTTATAATGTTCCTGGAATAATCAACTGTACTAGTGAGTTGACTACGTATGATTATGATTTGGTGGCTTAAATAACGTAATAGCGATTATTTCTAAATTTAAAATTGATCTAGAAATAAATATAAATTCTCAACCTTTTCCTTGAAGAAAATAGCATTTTGTATGAACTAACAGACAATTCACGAGGTTTACGTTCAAGCAAATCCTTTCTCATAGTCCAATAAAGCTAGCCTTTAAGACGGTTAATCTTGATAATGCGATTTCGTCGAGTGAGTTCATGTGACTTAATATAATATTCAAGTATTTTTTATTTAGTTAAAAATCTTTATTAGAGTGAGAAAATGGAACTTGGTAAAAAATGTATTTACCTTTATTTTATTTAGGTTTTATGTCCTTCCCATTGGCTTTTTTTAGTTCTCTGTCTTTATTAATTTGTTTCTTAGAGTGCGTTGAATAAGGTTGGTAGTTTTGATCGAAGATCATTAGAGATTCTAGGGTGTAAGATTTAAGAAAAAATGTCCGATTAAAATGAAGTCAAAGAGCTCAATACCTGGGGTCTCTTAGAAAGCAATGGTAACGAAGGTCACAAGGGTCTTCCATAGATCTTGTTTGGAAGTCGTTAAAGTTCCTCTTCCCGGAATTTCTCGCATATCGGGGTAAAGATCGCATCGTACTGCGCTCACCGCCTCCCAGTATCCTGTCCGCTTTGCAATTCCGATCTTGCACCTCGATAGTTGCCTTCGCTCCACCGGCGATGTGCCCCGTGTTCATTTATTTTTATTGTATTTTAGGCACTGGAAATACAAGTGCCGATGGGACTTATAAACCTTCTTTCCTGACCGATCAAGAACTGAAACATTTGATCCTGGAAGCCGCCGATGGGTTCCTCTTCGTTGTCAGTTGTGATACAGGCAGAATCATCTACGTTTCTGATTCTGTCGCACCTGTTCTAAATTACTCCCAAAGTGACTGGTACGGAACCAGTTTGTACTCTCAAGTTCATCCTGACGATAAAGAAAAAGTTCAGGAACAACTGAGCACAGCAGAGCCTCAACATGCTGGAAGAGTCCTCGATCTTAAAACGGGAACTGTGAAGAAAGAGGGCCATCAATGTAAGTTAAGATTCCCAATTCTTGTATTTCTCATTTCTGAAGTGCAATTAAGAAGTTAATTTTCTACATTATAAATATTTTAGTCTAATTTTCAAAAAAAAAGGAACAGGAAAATTCTTGAATGTCACGGATGTTTGAAGTAGATTTTTGAAGCATTTTTTAAAGTAATGCTAAATAAAAATAAAAAAGGTGAAAGTATAATTTTTGACCTTACAGCCTCGGTGAGATTATGCATGGGATCCAGACGTGGCTTCATCTGCCGTATGAAGGTTGGAAATCTGCAAACTACTGGCGATATGGCTGCAGCTCATGGCCTTCATCGCATGAAACAAAGAAATTCCCTTGGCCCTCCTGCCAGAGACAGTCAGGGTTACGCTGTCGTCCACTGTACGGGGTACATTAAAAACTGGCCCCCCACCGGTGAGTTTGGTATCGCTTTTTGTTCTATTTCCTATGGCATTTGAAAGTGTATGTAGAGTAGATGTCAAGATATTTAAAATCACTTCTATCAAGAGAGAAAACTTCCAGTTATTTCGAAATCAGTTATATTCAGAAATTTATTTTAAATTGTAGAGCACTCTTTAATATCTTTGCACATTGTCATCAAGAAAGGAACAAGAACTGACCTTTAATTTTACGCTGTAGGTGATTTTGTTCCCCCATGTGTACCAGGTGTGGGCTTAGGTGACAGAGGTGTTCAGCCTGGACCAGATGGGGTCGTCAGTGATGAAGTCTCCACACATTACTGTCTGGTTGCCATTGGGCGATTGCAGGTTACTAGTACTCCAAACACGAGTGATTTAAGTGGTTCTAATAGCAATAGCGGTAAGTTTGATTTTTTGAAACTACAAATATAGATCATATAGAAATTAGATTGGAATTTTGAGTGTAGTAAGTCTGAAGATTAAAAAGAGCTGTTTCTTGTTTTGGATGCTTACAGAGTTTATCTCACGCCACACTGAAGAGGGAAAATTCACTTTCGTAGATCAAAGGGTTGGGGGAATTCTAGGATATACTCCATCCGAACTTTTGGGACATCCGTGTTACGAGTTCTTTCATCCGGAGGATCTTTCGCACATGCGAGATAGTTTCGATCAAGGTAATTCTTCGACTAAAGCTTCGCATAGAATTTTAACTATAATTTCTTTTTAATTAAAGTATTGATAATTAAATTAATATTTGCAGTTATAAAGCTCAAGGGACAAATGCTATCGGTGATGTACCGGTTTCGAGCCAAAAATCGCGATTGGGTCTGGCTGAGAACGTCAGCTTATTCTTTCGTGAATCCATTCACTAACGAAGTTGAATACATCGTTTGCTCCAATCAAACAGCGAAGTGAGTGAACAAAATGTTTATTTTTCGTATAAAGCTAATTAAAAATTAAATCTTACTCAAATTACTGTATAGGCCATTTCATCCTGGAGGCGAGGGACAGCCAGAAAACGAAACTGTGGTTTATGGTCAACCTGGTTTAGACTATTCTCTTCAGAGACATCCTGCTAGTGATTCAATTTATCCTGCGCAGCATATGAGGCAACATCCAGCAGCTGTGTCTACCGCAGGCAATTTTTTAAAATATTCTTTATAACTTTATTAGATTTGGAATAATAAAATGAAAATTTCAGTTACAGGTCCGCAACAAGCTAGACCATCAAGTACACAGAACGTCTATCAAGGATACGAAACGACTCAATCACCGATAGCCTACGGATCACCTGGACAGCAAAGTGCATCCTCTTCCGTTTTAAGTCGAATTCAAAAACCAGCAAATACATCCCCGACACCTGTTCAACAAACGTGGGCCATTGGACGGCAGGTAATTAATTTGTATTATCAAAGTCATACGGAAAAGTTTTTTAACTAAGAGTTCAGTAAAATTCAACTGATTTATTCTAGCAGCAACCAGTGACGGAAGGTTACCAGTATAGTCAATTAAGTCCCTTAAGATCTCCGAGTGGTCCGACTTACACTCAACTTAGCAGTGGTGCCAAAACTCAGGCTGCGCAGTATCACGCAGTCACTACTGTGCCTAATAATCCTGGTAAGAATTCAATACAAGAAATTTTCAATCATCTTGTAAATCTCGTGAATGGGCTTTAAACTCATGCCACAATACACTTTACAAATTTTAATGCGTTCGATTAAAATTTTGATAATATCGTTTGCATCTTTAATCCTTAATAAATTATAATTCATTTCAGAAATGTGGGGATGGCAAGGACAGCAGCACCAAACTCAGCAACAAGACAACGGACAAAATTCCGCTCAAGTGCCTGGACAAGGGCAACAAACTCATGCTGTGCCAGGAACACCTGGTCCTCAACCGCAGGAACTATCCGATATGCTACAAATGCTGCAAGATCAAGGTGGAGCCTCTGGATTTGAGGACCTCACTATGTTTAACGCTAACTTCTAGTAGCAGTTAAACAATGAAAACAAAAACACTGTTGTTTCACTCTGCACAGTTTTTCAAATAATTACGCATCCGACTCAGTGTGCTCAGATCGGACACGCCAACCATGCGCACACAATTACAGGCCACGTCCGTGTGAATAAAGTAGGAGCTGTAAGTTTGTTTGCGCGCGCAACCGACTTCTCCTCTTCTGAATTCGAAAACACGGAGATGCTCGAAAATTTTCGGGAAACTTTGGCTCTCTCCTTATTTCGTCTATAGATAGCATATACCATGGAGGAGTATAAGGAGACATATCAAAGCCATTGATCACGTCGTGGTTTTCCGGAATAATTCGTGGAGTCGGGAAATAGAATAATGTAAGTAGCTACCTTTAAAATTTATATATGTTTGGTTATAAATGCGGTCGATAGTTATGTAAAATACGTTTGATTCAAAAAGTTCTTTTTGTTTTTAATTTTTAATATTATTTTTAAATTCAATTTGTTAAAACATACATAAAATGCATGTTCTTACAATAGATTTAAAAATATATTGGTCTCGGAGATCCAGTGGATTATAAAAATTAATGTTAAATTTATTTTCTTACTACCCTAGTCGAAAGTACGTGGTTTCGGCACCAATTTCACGGCAGAAAGTCTAACATTCATGCATTGGTCAAGCTATATGCGCGCCCTCTATAATAGCGGGAGTAAAAACGTAAATAACCTCAAGCGTCAAAATTTGTCCGCTCTCTGCTAATGTTTATTAGTTGCAATGAGTGAATATTATTTAGAATGTAATAGTAGTGACTGAAGTGTAACAAAAATAAAAATAAAAAAATGAATGACATATCATCTGATGAATCGACAGATGAAGAAGAAATTAATAAAAACTTTGAAACTGAAGCTCAATTAATAGTAGAAACTGACACCTTACCCAAAAAGTCCGTTGACAGATACATGCTAGTCTATGATAATTACCAAAGATGGAAACAAGGAAGTAGAAATTTAAACCTTAATTCATATAGGGATTTGATGCCTGCCCCCCCGACCAGCAACACTCGCTCCGCTCGTGCCGCAAATGTCGGGGCAGGCATCAATATATTCCAATGGACACATGCAATTGTTTTCGTACTTTCGACCGGGTAGCAAGAAAAATAGCATACACTACATGGGCAGAAATTTGAGAGCCCTGAACTGCCTGCCATGGTGCCCTCGGCTTCGCCTCGGGCATTATGGCGCGTAGTGCAGGAATCTCAACTTTCTGCCCTTGTTATGTAATATACTATTGTATGCTTTTAATTTGCAGATATGAGTACGAAATTGTAAAAACGTAAAAGGAGCAGTAAATGCATAAAGGATCAGATATTTAAAAGCTTTCAAGAATCACTGCATGAAATAGAATTACCCTCGCCACAATGGGGTTTCGTAAAGGGTAATAATAAATTCTTTGGGTTCCAAAAAGTGGAAACTTCTTGCTGCATTAAGAAACGAATTGCTGTATTTCGCAATAGGTATGTAAAAGTGTTTGTTGATGACAAAATTGTTTCATCGTATCGGGGAAAACGAATCAGTAATTTAAAGGAATTAATTGAACTTTTACAAGCTGTTGACAAAATGGCTATTTAAAAAATAATTTGTGCTACTCACAATGTGTTTAATAATTTTTGTTGTAAAGCTGGATAAGAATTCTGATGAAATGTAATATTTTAGTGGAGAAGATTCTCAAACGTCGTGGAAATTGTACACGCAATTTAATTTGTGAATTAAAATAATTAGGAGTGCCAAAAACGTTTCGCTGGGTCTATAATCATAAGTTTATTAATTTAAGGTTAATTTACGTTGAAATATGTATATAGAATAAAATTTGTAAATATATATAATTTCTTTTTCCTTGAAATGACTAAGCGCTACAATGGAATTGAATCTTCAATAAGAATTTTAAAAATTTACAAGTTATAATTTTTTCGAATTAATGAGCAGAAACGACCGATATTTCAAAATATATTACTTACACTAATTGTCATATCTGGTTTGAGCACAATTTGTTTCTTAACTTTTGAAGCATCGTCTGACCAAAGAGACCACATTATACATTAAAAAGCTGGAGTATTTACGACGTTCGACAACCAGACTCCAGAGCGAGGCAGAGGTACGCTGTTGGGATCATGTTTTAATTCTTTACACACTTTTATAAATTTGACTTTCTCCTCTACTTTAGTCTTTTCACATTTTTCTTTAGCAGAAACTTGTGAAATAGTTTGAGTTTCAAAACGTGCACATGCTTTAGAAAAATAATTTGGATCACCATCCACTTTTGAGGAAGACTTATTCAAGCCATGCAAAGAAAGAGGGCAATCAGCTGAAGGTTGTTGTAAAAACGTACCACTTTCTTTCTGTGAATGTTTCACGTCATCAGGTACCTTTCTTTCTCCTAGGAAGTGTGCGCATTCCAGTACCTTTTTTGGAAAAATAGACGTTACTACATTTGCTTTCAACGCTGGTTTTTTCCTTTCCATGGAGAAATATGTTCCATCAGGCATTTTGCACTCAGGATAGTTCCACCAAATATCTTCATGCTTGAAGTGCAGATGACATAAGACATCAGTACTCTTTAGTGGCTTATTTCTTGGTCCACACGCAGATGCAGATATTGCATTCTGCCAAATTTGAAGCTTCTCTTCCTGTCAAAGAAATATTTTAAAATAAGTTTTATTTATAAAAAATGTTTTCCAATAAATAGGGAATACATACTTCATACTACACGAAAATAAAGGAATGTTATTCATTAGATACATGTTGAACTACTTAATTAGAAATTTAATTTCAATAAAAGCTAGATAAAATCTGCATCAAAGATTACAGTTAAAATAATGTTATAGTTACAAATATTGCAACTCAGGTTGGGATTACTTATTGTTCTTGGTGCACGAAAAAAGTGTCTTTTTCCCCCATTTTTCCGAAAATTATATTTTAAATCAGTGGTAGAGTCACAGCCGGGAATAATACACTTCATAACCTGTATTTTTATGTAGTTTTATTTTTTAGCTTTCTTTGATTTAACTCGACTGATTTTGAATATTGTTAATTCAGAATGTTATTTAATTGTATTTTTATGTAAATTTTGAAAATAAGAATCATTTTTACTTGAGACATTCTATCATAATTACCTTTCTTGAAAATCTATTTTCAGACAATATATAACTTTAATTCTTCCTTGCCTATACCTTAGGTAATAAAGTACATCTGTAAAGGGAAAAATTGTTACTGTCAATATTTTTGGTCGAAATGAGAAATTGGAATTCTGAGTTTAGAATTTAGATCCAATACTCTTACAATCTTGCAAATGAAAATTAAATTACAGATATTAAAATGTCACAAAAGTACAATAAATTTCAAACTCAACTAATTAATTTGAAATAAATAAGATAAATTAATGATACAATGATTTGAAAATGAAAGGGTTTTAAAATCATTTGAATTCCAAATTTTTTTAACATTTCATAATCATAAGTGGACAGATTAAAAATGATGCGGCATTGAGAATTGCTCAATTAGTAATATTTTCAATTTTAAATTGAATAAGTTGAGAATATTTAAATAAAAAGATCTACAAATAATTATAATGGTTTCTCTTTACAAAAACCCAGCACGAGTCACTGTATGGTGTGGATTTTGGTCTGGTGGAATCATCAGCCCATTTTTCTTCGAAAATGAAGAAGGATCCGTCGTAACCATCAATGGTGAGCGATATCGCGCAATGTTATCCAAATTTTTCTTCAAGCAAATTGAAGAGGAAGACTACGACAACATTTGGATCCAGCAGGATGGCGCTACGTGCCATACAGCAAACGCTACACTCAATCTTTTACGCCCTATCTTCGAAAATCGCATAATCAGCAAAAGAGGTGATGTGAATTGGCATCCCAGAAGCTACGATTAAACTCCGTTGGACTATTTTCTGTGGGGAGCTGTTAAAGATAAATGTTACGCCAACCATCCAGAAACAATTAAAGATCTAAAGTACGAGATTCAAGCTGCTGTTGCTGCTATAAGGCCTGAAACCATCGAGAAAGTACTCCAAAATTGGATGGATCGGATAAGCTACTGTAAACTCAGCCGTGGTGGTCATTTGTCCGAAATTGTTTTCCACAAATAAATTTCATAAAACAACCTTTCAAATAAATGTTAGAACTTTGGAAAATATCAAGCCGTTTTTTATTGACTTTTAACATTTAACATTTTATATGGCCCACCCTGTACATATTTTACCATATTGAAAAATCCCATGTAGGAAATTACCTAGGAAACTATGTAAGAAACTATATGGGAAACAACATGGAGAAACTTTTTGCATTAATTTTAACTAAAGCATTTTTCAATTTAGGGAAAAACTTATCACTTTGATAATTTTTGTCAGTAAAAATACTAAACTTTATAATAATGATATGAAACTTTAGTATAAACTATAGTAAAATTTGCTATGAACTATGCTGAAGCTTCATATCATTATTATAAAGTTTAGTATTTTTACTAACAAAAATACGCAGTGATACGTTTTCCCCTAAATTGAAAAATATTATAGTAAAAATTGATATAAAATGTTTCTCCGTGAATATGGGAAACTATGAGGGAAACTAAACAGGAAACAATATGGAAAACTGTATAGTAATTTGAGCCTGGATCCTATATAGTTTCCCATGTAGTTTTCGATATGGTTTCCTGTACAGTTTCCCATGTCTTTTATTTATTTGATGATTGTTTTCAAAATTGTAGAATATGACAGTATGAATTTTGAAGTTGAATTTTGAGCCATATCATAAATTATTATTAAATGAAACTAAAATTCGATTATTTGTATTTTATTTTTCTTCAACGAACATAATTATAAACATATTAAAATTATATTTTCCCCTTACATACTAAAAATTTAAAGTTTAATAATAATTACATAATACAAATTTGATTGAAAAACAAATACTAACAGGTTTCGACGACGGTTACCAATTATAAACCTATTAGGTAATATAATTTATTTTCAGGTAAAATTAGTGCAAAATTTCGGCTAGCGATAACGCGGGTTCTGGAAAAGAACAACGGAGATTTTTTGCAGCCTGGATGAATGATTTCCCATTCATTCGAGAAGTAACGCATGATAAAAGAAAATGTTGGTGCACCATTTGCAACAAAGAATTGATAGTTCTTAATAAAAAAACACTGAAAAACCACATAGATTCTCAGAGACATCAAAAGATGCAAAGAAATGAATTGCAATTCAGAGAAAAAAAAGAAACGTCCCACATTTTTTTGGAAAAATGGCTAGAGGACATTCGTTTCAAATCTTGGTTGCAAAAGGTCCCTACTGACATTTATAAATTTTGTTACATCTTGTGTAATGTTGAAAGGAGTTGTGAAAGCGGTGTTAGTAATCTCATTCGTCACGCTGAAACACGGGAACATGCCGGGAAATGCATTGAAAATGGCATTGAAAGTATTAATGATATACCGCCCGAAATAATTTACGACTCGATTGATTCTATTGAAAATCGAAAGAAAGTTCGCGAAATTGAATTTGCAAAACTAGGTTGCGCTGCGAATATACCGTACCGGACGATGCCAAAAATTAAAAAGATATTTCAAGACACCGATTCAACAGTCCTTAGACATATGACTGCAGGTGCAACAAAAATGTCAAATATTGTCCGTAATGTACTTGGTCCTTCTGAAGAATTGCGTTTAGTCGAATTACTCAGAAAAACCAAATTTTCACTGTATATCGACGAGACAACTGATCCAAATGGATCCGTGAAATGGATGTCATTTCTCGTGGCGTTTGTCGATTCCGAAACTCTCGATGTTACGACGGGATTAACGAAATTAATTGATCTAGACTCAACAAATTTAAATGCCGTCGGCATCTTTGGCACTTTCAAAACATATATGACTGATAATAAAATTCATTTGTATAATATTTTAGCCGTTTCGTGTGACAATGCGTCAGTCATGCTAGGCAGTACACAGTCTTTTAAAACGTTAATTCTTCAAGAAAATCCTTTGATAATTGTGATTCCTTGTATATGTCACAAACTTTCTTTAGCTGCGAGAGATTCTTGCAATAAGTTTATTCCGTCCTACATCGATACCTTTCTGCAATCGCTTGTTCATCGTATGAACAGCACAAAGCGTTCACAAGCGTTGGAGCAGTTTACTTCATCTTTTCAAGAGACGTCTCTCAAAATTCTTCCCTATTCGAAAATACGGTGGCTCGGTCGTCACACTTGCATTAAAAGAATACGTGAATTATATGATTCATTGTCGGCCTATTTTACCGAATTGTGTTTCACGGAAAAATCAAATGAAACTTTTCAAGAAATCAAAAGCAACTTAGAAAATCCCAGGACAAAAGCGTATTTAGCATTCTTAGAATACATTTTATTCGAATTTAATAAAATCAATTTATTTTTTCAACACTCAGAAACAAGAGTGCATCTTCTGCATTCAAAAAGTTTTCTGTTTTTGCAATTAATCGCGAAACACTTCTTAAAATCATCTTTGTTGCGATATTTGGGCGCGGAAAAAATTGATTTTTTTTCACCCGGAATCAAAAGCACCCCGATTTCATTTTAAATCGATAGATGATATAAACTTTGGGTCAGATTGCAACGATATTCTTGACGAATTGTCTCTGAATATCGGTGTAAATGAAGAAATTATACGCGAAATTGGTCAAAACTGCTTGAAATTTTTGATAGAGGCCGCTTCTCAAATTTTGGATAGATTGCATTATATTCGCGATGAATTTTTCATAAATTTATCTGTATTCGACGCCACCCGGGCTTTAATAGATAGCGATAGAGACAGCAGTTTCGTTGAACTTTGGTATTTTGCTGAAAAGTTCGAAGGCTTCGACAAGGCTGCTTTGAAAGCGGAATAGCGCCATGTTCATCGGGACTTTTATTCGCGACCCGAACTTGACATGTGTTCTTTTGATGAAATGTGGAAAACGGTTTTATCCAGTAAATTCGCGAACGGTAACGTTAAATATCCACAGTGAACGAAATTGGTAGGATACATTCGCTCTTTGCCACACTCAAATGCTGTTGCAGAAAGAACGTTTTCCTTACTGCCCGATATTTCGACAAAAAAGCGTAATCGCTCATCGGTAGATAGCATAAATGCTATTGCCGTCGTAAAATCAGCAGTGCAGCAGCAAGAGAAAACTGCTCGAACACTTACGATTTCCGACGATCAGTTGTCTTGTATGTCATCAGGCAATTTGTATGAGCCGCCGAGAAAGAGAATGAATGCTTTGAATTTGCATGCTGCGTTAGGTGATGAATGAATGCAGTGTTACGGATGAAGTAAATATTTAATTTTAATTAAGAGGTTAACTTAGAAATTTTGTTAAATTAAAATTTTTTAAATTCAATTTAAATTCTTTAAATGTGATTTTAATTTTAATTTTAAAATTTTGTATATATTTTATAGAATAGATTTATATTTCGTTTGTGAGAGGCAAGGGAACTCATTATAAAAAAAGCACCCCGATTTTATTTGTAATTCTTAGTGGTTTTTTATGCCTTTTAGGCTTTTTCCACCGAGCCAATAAATTTGTTATATATGTGGCTCAAAAATGTTGTTTTTCTTTAATTACGTATCATTCCTTACAATTAAGGAATTTAAATTTTTTAAGCTCTCACCTAATTCATTTAAGTTGATTTAAATTAATATAACGGTATGAAGGTGCATCAAGAAACTATTTCAAACACCTCAATGAGCTGAGCGTTTTTTATTGATTTATTTTTTCCTGCAGATTACAATATTGTGAAGGAAGTCTCGACTATACAATTTTTGGAACCAAAACATTAAACGTGATCATATTGAAAAGATTAAAATTTTCAATGTAAGAATTGTTTTCTTGAAAAAATTAAAATCTATTTTTTCCTTCAGTTGAATAATAATGTATGCATTCATTAATAAAATTAATGAATATATATAATATATGATATATATAATATATATACAATACATATATATATACACTACCGGTCAGAATTGTGGGACCACCTGTTTTTCGATGATTGCTTAAATTATCTTAATTTCAGTTCTGTGAGTGAAAAAATTTGTACTCTTAATAATGTGAAAGACATCAAAATTATCTTTAAAATTAGTCTGGAATGAAGTCGTTCCGTTAAGTTGTGAATAAGTTATTGCAAAAAAAGTCTAAATTTCAATTTTTTCTTAAATTTTAAATAATTTTTGAAAAAATTAACATTTTTTAATGTTGATTATTTCGAAAGTTATTTAAAATTAAAAAAAGCATTGAAATCTTGATTATTTCTGCAATAACTTCTTCAAAATTTAACAAAACGAATTCATGTTGGGCTCATTTTATAAAGAATTTTGATAGCTTTGAATTTAATTAAAAGAACAAATTTTTTTACTTACATAATTCAAATTAGGATAATTTAAGCAATTTTCGAAAAACAGGTGGTCCCACAATTCTGACCGTTACTATATATATTTTTTTTTCTTACACCTCAGTTGATTAATACAATGAACGTATTTCAGGTAATACCCATTCGTAACGCAATATACACCTACGTGGTGGATATATATATATTTCCAATTAAACTTTTACTTATCTTTTTCCAATTTTTATCGCATGGAGCAAAATCATCCTATCAAATTTGTCTACATACATCTTTGAGATATTAATTAGCACTCAATTCAAATATAGAGGTACATCATAGTTTTTTATTATTGTTTCGATAGAGAAAAAGGAAAATTTTCAATACATTATGTTTTATTATTATTATTTCTCTGACGATACTAACACTCATATGCAACATTTAATACATTTATTACTCGTTCTTTCACTGATATAGTATTAGACTATTAGCAAATAGTGATTAAGTTGATTTCTTCGAATATGCCCTCATGCAGGTCAATTGTTGGTCACAACATATGATTTCATATAAGAGAAAAATTTCTTATTTTTTTGAGCTTCGATCATGATAGTTGGAAGGGAAAAATCGATAATTTATGGTAACTCGTAGCTATATTTTTGAAACATTGGAGCGTTTGGATAATTTGCATAAAAGATAAGAGAATTTATTTATTTTTCAAAATTATTAGTAATGTAACGGGACGTGACACCGCGCCCCTTAAGTTTGAACATGGGGATGAAATGACCGTGTTCAAACTTTCATATTAGCATATCAAATGAAAAATAGTCGGATATGATTTTTTGAATAATGTATTTTATTGGGTTTCTTGGTAGTTTTTATTTCTTTTGGTCCTTCTGCAATTATTTGATAGGTGCCCTCTTTCGTAGCGTCTTTCGCATGCGCCTGTCCATTTATACAATTTCTCTTTATCAGAGTAGTTTTCACTTGCGTTTTGTTTTGTTTCTGGTAATTTTTCTTCGGAAAAAATGTATTTTTCATTTAATAATTCTAAGATTTTCTGTGCTACATTTTTTTTTTGTTTCTTTCTTTTTGTATGAGCTTTCACCTAGACAAACATATGTTTTTCCTTCTTTCGTGATTGTGCCTATAGCGATAAATGGTTTTTTTGTATTTTGAAATGAGACATTGTATATTGGCTCGGAAAAGTTATCCCAGGTAGAAATGTCTTAAGTTTCACTTGACAGTTGATTAGTTAATAGTAAGTCAAAACTAGTAAGAAAATATTCGTAAGGAACTTGCTAGTTATTTGTGAGTTTAACTATTGCAAGATAAACTGCAATAAAACTTGTCCACTTTTCCCCGTGATTAAATTATGAATTTTTCTTGTAAGTAATTGTTGAGGCATTTTTAAGCGAAAACTTGGAGTCATTTCATTTAATGTGTTCGTACTAAAAATACAAGTTGAATGTCAACCTGCAATTTAGTGCATTTGTGAGGTGTTGACAAAAACCTTTTGCATATCCAAGAATGGATCGAAAAAGGGAGGGGAACAGAAACCGAGTGAAAAGGTTTCGGAAAAGGAGAAAAATTAGCCAAAAGTATCAGTATGAGTCCGGTAAGTATTCATCGCAATACGTCTATATTATATAGGTTATGACATTAGTTTTGCAATAAAATTTGCAATTTACCTTGTTTTTGTTTCCTGCTTTTCAAAAACCTTTTTTCATTCTCATGTTTGGTATTAGGTTCTTATATAACGGTTTTTGTGACAGATGGATCAACTGATGCCCGTGAATTTTTTGGAATCGACGTTCAAGGCCCATCAACATCAAATTTTATTGATCGAAACCTTCACTCAGATTCGTGTACATATGTTACTATTATGCTAATATAAGTAGAAAATCGCAAAAGTTTTTGGAAAGCTTTGAATCTAAGCTGAAAGCAATCTTATTCGATTTAAGAATTTTATTACCATAGCAATTTTCACCAATTGTTAAAATTTCAAATTGCTTGAACGAAAACCTAATTGTTTTTGTAATTTATTGATAATTTTACCGATTAAAAAAAATGTGTCATTTCTTCAAAGAGGTCCTTTCTTTTTGATTTAAGACACACCTTTCAAAAAATGAAGCAAAGTTTTTTCAATTCGTAAAGTGACTAATTTGCAAAACTTTTTGGACTTAGTAGCCAATTAGTAAATTTAACGTTAATATATTTTCTGACCAATTGGATTTTTTTATTTGGGGTATCATAAAATATACATAATTTTTCAGCAATCGAAATCGATAGATCATCTATCGATGCTGCCTCAACATCAACTTCCGAATCTTCTGATGTCGAGTCGATTGATGAGTTCTTGCATCAACAATCACCATCTCGAAATTCAAATGATGTGATCGAAAGTGATCATTCTCACATGCAACTTACGCAGTCTGAAGTAGTAAGCGATGAATCTGAAGAATATTATAGTTACGATGAAGATAATGGCGTCGAAAATGATCTGCATTTAGGCGAACCTCCGGAAATAATTGAATTAAGGGATTGGGCTTTAGATTGTAGAATCAAACACGCTCACGTGGATAAACTCTTGGCTATTTTGAAAAAAAGATTACTCGTAACTTTGCCTAAATCTTCGAAAACTTTTCTGAATACAAGCTCGGCAAAATATAAAATACAAAAGTTAGGCAGTGGAGAATTCGTATACTTTGGAATTTTGGAATCATTGAAAAAACAATTGATTGTTAATGTACACGAAAACTTGACAATTCCGTTGATGATCAATGTCGATCCTGTGCCACTCTATAAATCAAGCAGTAAAAATTTCACTCCGATTTTATGTAAAGTTTTTTGCGAACCTGATATTTACAAACCTTTTGTGGTTGCATCGTATTCCGGAGATTCAAAACTTGAAAATATAGACCTTTTCTTTCAAGAATTCATCAAGGAATATAGTGAATTCCAAAATGGAGTTGTGATTGAAGGAAAAATGTTCAAAATTGTTATTAAATGTTTTATATGCGACACTCCAGCAAGAGCTCTTCTGAAATGCACAAAAGGCCATTGCGGCTACAATGCATGCGAAAGATGCTCGATTCACGGGGTTTATTCAGAAGATTTTCATCGGGTAATATATCCAGAATCGAATTCCGAATTAAGAAGTGACGCTTCTTTTCGGAATCAAGATGACGAAGAGCATCACGTGGTCTTGTCGTCCCTTCTTAATTTAGAACCTCACATAGATTTAGTGAAATGTTTCGTCCTCGACTTCATGCATTTGGGAAGTCTGGGGATAATGAAAAAGTTGCTTTCTTATTGGATCATAGATACACGATACAAATTGCGACTACAAGATAGAGTTTCATTGAATGCAATGCTGGAATCTTTAAGAATCCAAGTTCCGATCGAATTCCATAGGAAACCAAGGTCAACTACATGCATGCTACACTGGAAAGCCGTCGAGTTTTCTTTTTTTTTGCTCTACTGCGGCCCTATACTATTAAAAGGTATTTTGTCACAGCCAATGTACCAACATTTCTTACTTTTGCACGTTGCGTTTCGCATATTATGTGACGCTTCTTTTCGGAATCAAGATGACGAAGAGCATCACGTGGTCTTGTCGTCCCTTCTTAATTTAGAACCTCACATAGATTTAGTGAAATGTTTCGTCCTCGACTTCATGCATTTGGGAAGTCTGGGGATAATGAAAAAGTTGCTTTCTTATTGGATCATAGATACACGATACAAATTGCGACTACAAGATAGAGTTTCATTGAATGCAATGCTGGAATCTTTAAGAATCCAAGTTCCGATCGAATTCCATAGGAAACCAAGGTCAACTACATGCATGCTACACTGGAAAGCCGTCGAGTTTTCTTTTTTTTTGCTCTACTGCGGCCCTATACTATTAAAAGGTATTTTGTCACAGCCAATGTACCAACATTTCTTACTTTTGCACGTTGCGTTTCGCATATTATGTGACCGAAAATTGGCGGTTGAAAAAAATGCGCAAGCAAAATCGTATTTGAGAAAGTTCTTTGACACTGCTGTTGAAAAAAATCTGTACGACATAGATTTCCTGATTATGAATGTTCATAATCTTTTGCATGTCGCAGATGATGCCAAAAGCATGAATTGCAGTTTAATCCAGATTACAGCTTTTCCTTTTGAAAATCTTTTGGGGCAAATAAAATCACTTTTACGTTCGGGAAATAGGCCGCTCGCACAACTTTGCAGACGCATGCACGAATTGAGCTTTTCTTCTTCTGGTAGAAATTCGAACAAAATTAGTCAACCATTAACAATATTGAAAGAAAAAACCACTTTGAATGGTACCTTTTTCGAAGTAAAACGTTTAAAATATCTGAATTACACTTTGACAGCTTCACATCCGGATAATATTGTACTCTTGAAAAATGGCAGTTTCGTTCAAATTGATAAAATTACACGTCCAATGAACAATAATCGTGTTATCTTAAGTGTGGAAAAGCTCGAGGTCAAGCGGCCCATTTTTACCTACCCAGTCGATTCAACGTTGCTGAATGAGTGGGAAATGTATCCAGATAGAATTTTGAATAAGTATGACGTATCTCTTGACCAAGTTGATAAGAAAGTTGTTGGTATTAGTGTGCAAGCTCCCGGAGTCGTTGACAGAAAACAAGTATTTGTAATTCCTCTTCTACATTAATAACGACGCAAATTAGACTAAGTACCTTAGCAGGCCCGGTTGAAAGAATGGTCAGAGAATACTCTGACTGTTATTTGACCACGCATTATTATGGCTAAGAACGGTAAAAAAACATTTAAAGCATTGCAATTATGATTCTATGACGAAATTTGGAATAGAAGGTGTAGGAATAAATACAATAATTTTACTTTTTAGCGATAAAAACAAGGAAAAAATCATATACCTGTCATTGCAGGCAGTGCAGTGGTTCATCATTTGCGGAACGTCTTCACCGTCAGGGTTGACCATTGGTTGAATCATAATTGCATTTACCTAAATGTTTTTTTTTAACTTTCATAGTCATAATAATGCGAGGTCAGAGAATGGTCAGAGTATTCTATGACCGTTCTCTCAACCAGGTTCGCTAGGGTACTTATAAGCTAGATAAATGTACAATCTGATGTAAAAATTTGATGTGATTTTAACGTGAATTTTGTAAACATTTTCTAAGATATGTGCTGTTCACAAAACTCAGTAGATTTGAAAACATGAATTCCTAATTTGAAAATAAAAACATTTCATGGACTGAATTTATCAATATTAGTCCATGTTAGTCAACATTCAAATTGAAATATTTAAAACAAATTATAAAAAATAAAATACTTGTTTAAAAAAATATTGCTTGCATCTAAATATAAGAGTAATAATTATTTTACTGCTCATATGAATAATATGTACTATATATTATATATTACGTATAACATAGAAAATATGTTATAAAAATGATATATAATATTATATGTAATATAGTATAACAAAATTTAAAAAGACGTATCCAGAGTTGAGAAACCTAATTCGAATTTCCTGCCCAAGAGAACTGTGTGACAATGCTGTGAAAGTGCTAACGTGAAAATGCGTTCATCCTTTGTTTTGTTTATGTTAGGTGTCAAATTAATTGTCACTGCTCCACAAATCTCATCAGAATTTTCCTTCAATGGACCTTATAACGGGGAACAAGCCACCAGGTAGGTAAAATATCTCTACATATATCACGCTCCTTGTTCAAATCAAAACATCACAAATTTATCACTGTGGGTCAATAAAAAAATTTTAAAAAATGTACCGGAACATGTCTTACAACAAAATATGACACTCCAGTCAGGGATTTTTTTTGCTGTTACATTTTTTCAAAAGAACTTGAGTTGATTTTGATAAGATAGTTACACTAATTTTATGTCCAAGCATCAATTGCTATTAGTTCAATGAAAAAACCTCCGCTATTACCGAATTTTGCACAAGTGCTTATAAATCCCATATTTGGTTGTTTTCGTAGGAGACCCGAACGACGAATATGTTTTTTATTTGGTTGAGTTTTACCAAGAAAAAATTGGCGATTTGTACATAGCGATAGATTGTGTGCCTTGTACATGGGCAGATATCGACGAAGAGACGAACGAGATCTCAACTTTTTATCCGCCTCTTCCATTCCCTACTTTAGCAAAAATGGTGAAAAATAACGACCCACCAAATATGAATTGGGATATGTATGATGTTCACATCAAAGGTCGAGCCAGTAAGTTTTGAAATCGTATATTGTCATGAAGATATACTATCCCATTACCGTTACGTTGTTCGTCTACCCTTATCGTTCGTTGCAATTTTGTAATGATTTGAAATTATCACATTAGAAGATAAGAATAGAATCATAGTTTCCACCATTTCATTCTTAAATGTGATGAATTTTTTATAGGAACTTACAAAGAGGCAATGATAAAACTCAAACGTTTGAAAATAGAGGCGAATGTTTTGACTGATTCTGATGCGCCAGAAGAGGGCAATTCAGAAAACATCATCAGAATGTTGAAAGAAAAAAAGAGGCAAACGCTGAAAGATAAATACGAAGAACTGGTGGGATTTGAAGATGATCATTCTGATAAAAGGGCTAATAATAAATATCTTGATTTACAAGAATTTCTTCATATGCAGTTTTATACAAACGAAGATGGTTAAAATTTAACTCAATCATTGCAGTAAAACATTTTCAGATGTAAGTAGTGTTAACTTCTCGTTGAGTTTTCTTTCAGACGAGCAAGCCCAATGCACTTCTCGTCAATTAGAAAATTATTCTGAGCTCTTAAAAACCAAAAAAAGCAATAACGATTCG
Organism: Diplolepis rosae; assembly: GCA_030998225.1. Lineage (NCBI taxonomy): Eukaryota > Metazoa > Arthropoda > Insecta > Hymenoptera > Diplolepididae > Diplolepis > Diplolepis rosae. Next base: position 22,915,726 of record JAPYXD010000723.1, on the reverse strand, counting down.
GAAACTTCCGCCCTGAATAAGGATTTCTTTAACTCTCGAGATTCATTTATTTCTGATCCTGTGAAGGTTAACAAGGAAGCTTTTACCGAGCCAAACAAAGGTTTAAAAATACTGTCTAACATATACCTTTCTTAACTTAAAATTGGGTGGTGCTTCTAGATAAAACGTAAAAGTGTAAACTTTTGCTACGATGAAACATGTTGAAAAGTAATACGTACGTAATCAGATAAAAATACTCAGATGTTTCAATTATTTCAGTTCCTCGGAAACGAAAAGCTTCTATCAATGAAGTTGATAAAACTTTTCCCAGAATGGTTAAATTAAATCAACAAAAATTGCCAAGCCTATCTGAAAGTAAGCTTTTACATATTTTGCACTTTTTAAACTTTAATTTACTTCTCGCTCGTTTCAATGTATGTACTACAAAGGAGAAATTTAACTATTTAGTGAAAGTGCAATTTTCAGAGATTAATTCAATTTTATATTTTTCAAACCAAAATTTATTAAATTTTTCAGCTGCACTGGATGGAATTATAAAAATTTCGTCTTCGAATATTCCTGAAGAACACAAGTCTTTGGTTGAAGGTTGAATATATATCATGTTAATTTATTCTTATAATTATACTAACTGACTCTTTGCCAGCGCGCTTTGTGAACTCTGGGAAACCATTGCAACGAATATTTCTTGTTTCTTCCAGCTGTTCTGATAGGAGTTAACGCTCTTTTTGAAAATCACATGATCGCTCTGGAAGAGAAAATGATCATGCTCACAGACAAAATTGACGCTGTACGTGCTTCTGGAAATATTTCTGCTGATGTAAATCACGTTTACAACTTGGATTCATTCGTGAAGAAGTATGAGTTACAATATACGTTCCCTCTCATCAATAAAGAATTTTTCGACTATTTGGAAAGGATTTTGACGGAAGAACAAGTGCAAGTCGATTTTGTAAGTACTTGAAAAATTCACAAATTATCATAACAGTTGCAGTTTTTTTTTTCCTTTTTCTTTTCGTTTTGTTAAACCATGCATTTATTCAATGAAGTTCTGAGTTATCGGTTGCCAAAGTGACGTAGAGAAATTTCGTAAATGCTAGCGTTCCTAATTTTCTTTCTTTAGTATTTTCTTTTGTGAATTGACAACTTTAAAAATCGATTACTCAAAAATAATTGAGTAAAAAATGCTGAGAAAATTTCATTCACCAAAAGCACAAACTAATTAATTAAAAAAAATAAAACCGAACAATATTCTATCTGCAATTGTGATATTAATTTCAATATGAATGATTTTTTTTATGACATGAGTAACATTTTCCAGCAATCCGCATTGGACAGTGTTTATTCAAATGGTCAAGGAATTTCGATCACGAAAAATTTGACAGTGATTTTAAAAGCGACTATGCACAAAGATTTGACGATCAAATCATTTGCGGCCCAACGTTTGGTTCAAGGAGTAAACAAAACTATCTTCAAAAATACGAAACTTTCAGCAACCATTTACGGTAAATTATTTAATAATCTTTAAACTTCATTTTAACTCACCAACTAGAATATAATTAGTAATTAGAATAGGATTACCACGCTAATTTATCAATTGGGTTTCCCAAAATCAAATGAATTCAACAATAGGTAGGGAAGACCACGGCATTTCGGGACTCGGGACAATTAGGAAAAGAGGGGATAACATCAAAATAATACTTTCAAATATCTATTGATGTTGACGTTAATTGCATCTCTATTTTACCATTTAGGTCCGATCAGCTGGCACTTCCACAACAGAATATCACTATTTATTTTATGTCACATTTTAAGGCTAATTTTGGGCTAATTTTGGGCGGTAATGCCCATTTTGGGGCTCTTGTATTTACATAAAAACCTTAAAATTCAAAAACTGACTATACCCGAATTTCGGGATATTTTCGGGCTCTTGAAATACCCAAAAATCAATTTAAAAAAAACAACCCCTATTACTGACAAACAACCCCTAAATTTAAAAAACATATTTTGGACAAAAAATACTACTTCAGAACATCGGGCTAGTTTCAGGCTCCTCAAAAATGTGTCTATCGAATTTTTGGCTCCAACCGTTAACATAAAAATGTACCCCTGCATGGCCATGGTAAATGGCCATAAAAAATTAAAAAAATAAACACGACCCTTATTCAAAATCATCTTTTGGGAACTTTATCGTCTGCAAGCACTGTCTAATTTTCGAGCCATGGCCATACAGGGGTGCATTTTGATGTTAAGGGTTGGAGCTCAAAAACCGATATAGAAATTTTTTTGGAGCCCGAAAATAGTTCGATATTCCAAAGTAGTATTTTTTGTCCAAAATGTATTTTTTAAATTTATGGGTTGCTTGTCAGTGATAGGGGTTGTTTTTGTAAAATTGATTTTTGGGTATTTGAAGAGCCCGAAAATAGCCTGAAATTCGGGTATAGTTAGTTTTTTGATCTTTACGGTTTTTATGTACTGGAGGTGCAAGCTGATCGGGCAGTTAGTACCTCCATCTAAAATTTGGTTTTTCGAAAAAAATACAAGAGCCCCAAAATGGGCATTACCGCCCAAAGTTAGCCTTAAAATGCGGCATAAAATAAATAGTGATATTGTGTTGTGGAAGTGCCAGCTGATCGGACCTTTACCATTTCACCTATCAAGTTTGGTAAAATAGAAACGTATGGATTCCAAGTTATCTGCACTGTCCCAGATCTATGTCCCGAAATGCCCCGGCCTCCCCTAATTCCAACTGATAAAACAGTTTCTAAGTTTCTGAAAGATCTCTGTGTTTTTATAATTCACAAGTATTAGGCGCCTTTTAAAAATTGCCATTTTCTTTCTTCCGGTTTAATAACTGATTGGTGAAACCATTTCATTTTTGTAAAACCAATTGGTAAGTTTACAAATTAGTAATTTGGTGTGGCAAGTCAATTTTTTTCATCCGGTGGTGGAGGAAGTTTGTAAAAAAATATTAAAATCTGTATTTTCTTACAGATTTCATCGTCAAAAAAAGAGTGGCGCACAAATTATGTCCGCTCTCAAAGGACGACTACGCTTCAGCTTTATCGACTGTTTTACCAAATGCGAAGGATTGGGATGGTGGTAGGGCTGCGAGAATTAAAAAAAATTAAAACGGCAAATTTTGTTTTATTTCGTTAATAAATATTTGATAATTTACTACTTGTGTAGCTTCAATTTAAATCTAATAGTCCCAATCCCAATTCAATACAGCCTTAAAACCTATTAGCTATCAAAAATTGTGAAGTTTTATACGAGTTTTCGTTGGTACAAGTTTCAGTGACTAATAGGGAGCTCACGAGTTCCTCGCAAGTAACTTGTAATGTTCTAAGCATGAGATTTCAATTCCTAACAAAGAACCATCTATTGCCTCAAAAATAACTAGAGAGTGCCTCAACAATACTTCAAAAGTTTAGACTCACTAATAACTTAAATGGCGTAGCATTACATTTCTTTAGAATGACTTACAAGTTTTCCTCAAAAGGGCCTCACTAGTTGAAAAGGAAAACTTACGAGTATCTCAAATAAAACTTTTGAAAATTTCTACTTGGGATATTCTATACAAATTTCGTTTAATGTTTGCATTGGGCTACGGATTTTAGTTATATCTCGTTCCATTTTAATATAATTATTGTTATGGACTGTCAAATAGATGATTTCTTACTTCTAATCCTAAACTCAAATTTCTAGCTAATGGATGATTCAGATATTCTTCAATGCAATCAAAACATTCGCAGGCTGGTTTATTTGATTTTAATAAAATTTTATTACATAGTCCGCAGGTCGTGTTCGCTGTTTCTGTCACAATAATATAATGTCCTTCATTTCCCACATAATATGACTACTCTATGAGTGTAAACAGTTATTATATTTTCATTGAATGAGTAGCAAGTATATTTAAGTAGCTTGTGGTAAGTTGTAGGAAAGTGTTGTGGTAATACTCTATCGACGAGTTTGGCGTTGTTAGCATCTGGTATTTTTGCCGTTGGAATCATTTCTTGAACAAAAGAGAAAGAAACGATTCCACTTATGCTTAGTTTTTTTGATTGATTCTAGTTTATTAATGATTTCAAAAACTATCTTTGAATTATTCTTTTGCAATATATTGAAATTTTGCATTGAATTAGCTTAATAAATTGTGAGATTGATATTAAAATAAAATATGGAATAAAGAATAGTGGATATCAGTGATTGAAATTGTTAAAAGTAACAAATGAGTTAGGTTAAATTATAATGGACTTTTTTTAAGGGATAGTGATAGATGGGATGGTTGTAGTATTTCAAATGGTTTTCTTTTGTGGTTTAATTAATAATAATAAAATTGATAACTGTGTAACGTCCTGTCACTTACCTTTTACTATTATATTTTAAATTTCCCTCCTTTTAGATCGGTAAAGAAATCCAGAGGATTTCTAAGCCGAAACTGCGATGAGGGTAGCTAGCAATGAAATAATCAAAATGTTCCACAATTATTAACCCTTTATTAATCGTTTTGACAATTGAGAGATAAAAAGGGAGAGAGAGAGAGAGAGTGAGTGAGAATATTCCTTCCTAATGTTAGATAAATGGGGACTTATTCGATTATTTTTTTGTTCCACCTGGAACAATGGGACTGAAACCACTGGAACTTCTTATTATTTCATTCCACCTGGAACAATTGGAATAGAATCACTGGAACTGGTACCACTTGAACCTTGTTTTTTATTAATTGGAGTCACTGATATCCAAATTTTTATTGAGGAGGCACGTACCACCACAGTCACTTGAAGGAAATTATAACTTGGGTTAGTTCCTTATAATAGTCAGGAGGGTAGACACCAGAGAAGACTGATAAGAACTGCTACTGACGACGGCTGAAGAAAAACTGATGATGAACTGAACTCACGAAGAACTGAAGAAGACTAACTTTTCGAGGGTGAGTTCCGAATCTTAAGATGGTCCGACGGTAACTCGACGAAAACTGAACTTTTGCGAATTCGCTGTCGCTTTCATGGGCAATTTTCGATCGATAGTGATCCTGGTCGCCATTTTTCAATCGATACTGGTTTTGCCCTGGATATTTTTGCCAAGCTCTGGTTAACCCTTGCCCGATCTTGGCACGTGGCTGATCTCCTTGGCTTTTCGCATATTGAAGAAGAAAAAGGGGAAGAATATATTCGAATAGTTTTTCTCCTCTGGTTTCCCCGACGTTCCTTCTTTTCAAATCAACTAGACTTTTAATTTCCCTGTTTTGCTGCGCCAGTCGATATTCTTGTTTACTCAGCGCATTCCGATGCGGTTTCCTCGTTTACACCTTTGTAAGGGTTTCGACGTTTCATTCATAAGCGTTGTCTATTTATAAACTTACTATTTCTCTCTTCCTATTACAATTTTTCTGCCGTACATTTTATTTCGTATAATTAATTCCTTCCAAAACATATCGTTTATGCATGTTTTATTGCGAATAAAATTATAATATTATAAATAAATGTTAATGGCCACAGGACGTGACTTCTCCCCCCTTTATTTTTGACATGGGGATTAAATGACCATGTACAAACTTTCGCAGATATTGAGGTTTGTTTTTCTTACAAAATTGTAATACATTCCAATTATCATTGTTAGTGTTCGTGATTCATATAATTATTTATTCGGTTAATAGTCGTGTTTCCATTAATACATTAACTTGCTTACAATACGCAATAATAGTTCCATAGAAGCAATAATCATTTTCAACATGATTTGAATTAGTGAATATTCATTAATCGAATGCCGAAGCTGGTACATAATTGTTACATAATTGTTTCATAATTGTTACATAATTGTTAGAAGACCTATTGATGCGTTATACTAAATCCCTATATATTAAACGACAAATAATTTAAAATGAATATAATTCAAAACGTCCATTAGAATCTTCTTAACATTTGAAATATATATAATTATTATTTTTTATTCATATATGTTTCTTTTACACTTTATTTTAATTAATACAACAGAAATACATAAAGCAATGAATACATACATATTAAAGTTGAATATAATTTAAAAACTATGATTACCCTTTTTTTTGAATATATATATATATGTATTTCTTTTTGAGAACATCCATTACACACATAAGTTTTTTCATTTATGATTTTTTTGTGTTTTATTTCGTTTTCCTTTTCATATAATCACACACATTATTTTGTAAACTCTACATATGTTTCAATTAAACATTTAGTTTGTTCGTGAAGCACTGACTACTACATACATATTGATATAGATGAATGTAATTCGAAAATTACGATAAGAGAAAAAATTCTGAATATAATATTAAGTGGCATAAATATTTTACTTTATCCTTGAATGAATTTATGTAGTTACACATACACTATTTGTCGTATTTAACATTTATCCTTGTTTATAAAACAGTAAATACGTATATACTAATGACTCAATATATATATGTGAATAAAATACCTTTAACTTCCATTTTATTTTGAAAATAAAGGGGAATATTTATTACATACATAAAGTTTTTATTCTTTTCATAATTTGTTTCGTTATCGTTTTTCATAAGTGAATCTGTAAACATACACATATATTATATCATCTCTCCATCAAACAGTTCACATATTTTTATTAAAAATTTACCTATTTTAAAAGGTATATACTTATGGCGTTGAATTTTTCTGTGAATTTTGTTCACATATATTTTTGACAGTAATTAGCCCATTATTATTATTTTTTTGTTATATAAATGCTCATATGCAACATTAAATACTTTTATAATACATTCTTACATTGATATAATATTAAGCTGTTAGTCAATATTTATTTAGGTAATGTTTAAATTAATTGCTTCCAATATACCCTTATGTAGGTTAATTATTGATCAGAACATATGACTAGAAAAACTCTCCTTTTTCGAATATCAATCATGATAGTTACGGGACGTGACACCTCCCCCCTTTTATTTAAACATGGGGATAAAATCGACGTGTTTAAACTCATTTTCATTTTTATTCATCCAATTTTTATATTTTTCTTAGCAATGTGTCACATCACGTGATATCATATATTTGATTACAAAATTCTTTTAAAATTTATTTATAATGCATAAGTTGAAATTTATCCGATAAATTTTTTATTTCGCTTCGGAGCAGTACAATTTACTTGTTTATGACCTCTTTGATAGTATCTTTCACTTTTTCCAGTCCATTTATAAGGTATAGTTTTTTCAAAATCGTTTTCTATGGGTTTTTTCGATTCATTTTCGGGCTCTGTTTGTTCGCTGAATAAATAGTCTCCATACAAAATTTCTAATAGTTTTCGTGCTGAGTTATGCTTAGCTTCTTTCTTTGTTTTAGATTTTTCCCCCATACTTATGTATATATACATTTCTTTTCGGATTTCACACGTCGCTACAAATATTAGCATATGACTTAACGTGTTACATTGGACAAATTCAAATTTGGGATCGCTAAAATCGTATTCTAAGCTGATTTCGTGAATAATCTGGGCTGGACTATTAGTGATTGTAATATTTCTGCCTTTTATTTTTCCTTTCATTTTCTGGAACAAAATGTTTGTATTTTTGAAAACATTTAATATTAATTATGATTTATTAATTAACTAATATGATTAATTAATGATTTTTGATTTTTTATGATCTTATTTAATATAACTCAGAAATCTTGGATGATTTGTTACTGGTTTCACAGTAATTCTAAATGATCTAAGTATTATTTTAATATGATTCGAAATTTGGATACTTTATTACTGATTGAAGCAGTAATTTTTGTATGATTTCGGTATGATTTAAAATTTGAATACCTTATTACTGATTGAAGCAGTAATTTTTGAATGATTTTAGTATGATTTAAAATTTTAATACCTTATTACTGATTGAAGCAGTAATTTTTGAATGTTTTTAGTATGATTTAATATTTGAATACTTTATTACTGATTGAAGCAGTAATTTTTGAATGATCTAAATATTATTTTAATATTCTTCGTCGATTTGATTCAAACAGTGATTTTTTACATTAATTTCGTATCCTAGGCTTATTCTGCCAATGTCGTCTAAATATTGCTCGGTACAGTCTATACATTTATATGCTGGTTGGAAACGTTTTACTATTTCAGTTTCGCAAAATTGGCATTTTGCGTTTCTCACTTTATTTTTTACAATTGAATGCCATGATTTTTCAACATTGTAATTTAAACCAAAAGGTATGTGAATTTGTAGGTAGCATATTTCGCAAATTTTTAACATTGTTTCATTATTATGTTATAGTTACCTTTCAAATTTCGCAAAATTTTGTTTAATTTTAATGAGTGAAAGTAAACAGAGATTTATTTGTTTGAGGTAAGTACGTAATTACTCATAAAGTTAAGTTTTTAAATAAATTTCTATTCTATTTTTTGTTTGATTTATTGCTTTTTAGAATTTATTCCGTTCAATTGATATTGTAACGTGGGATAGTCTATAGATCCTATTTCCATATTTATTTCTGGTTCTGTAGTTGGAATTGTTTCTGTTCAGGAGAAAAAGAGAAAAAATTCTAATTATGCATATTACTTTTTGTCATATAATTAAAAGAAAGAAAAAAATTGATTTTTATTGGAATAAAATAATTTTTTTTTTTAATTATAGAAGAGTGAAAGCATGATAGCTGGTAACCTGGTGCGAGCATAAGGTGCGACAACATATGGTGAGTAGGGATTCAGACGGATTTGATAACGCAGTAGGAAAACCTGATGACTATTTCCAATCCTTTTTTAAAAACGGTATTTATTCTTAAATTAGCAAGTTTTTCTAAGTGCATTCGTTGCATATGTTACTATATAGGTGGGGGTGTTTGATGAAGACTAGGATGGTACCCTCTAATTTAGTTTAATTTTATTTCGTGTGGGATTCTTAATTTCTTATTGAAAGAAAATGTCGGGAAATAGTGCAGTGTTGGACGAAATACTTCTGGATTTAGGTCTGGATGATGTGCCTTTGATAGAAGAATTAAATTTTCCTGAAGCCTTGAATATGCAAGAATTTGTCATCAATATTTTGCCTGTGGTTAATGAAGTGAGTGATATGGAAGTTGGTGATTTCGAAGTTGGAGGGGCAGTAGTTGATGATTCCCAAGAAATCATTTGGAAAATTTGTTAAATGCAGTGGATGTGAATGAATTGCTCGAGTTTGAGAATATTAATGTGGAAGAAGTGTTAAATAATTATAATGCAGGAAATGTGGAATAAGTGTTAAATAATTATAACGCAGGGAATGTGGAAGAGGATGATTACCGTCGTGAGTTTTTTAATCGCGAGGAAGTACGGGTCCGAATGGAACCCCTGGTACGTGAAATGTGGTGCTTAACTCTGTGGAATCCTCGACCTTGCGGATGTAGTTACAGGATTGATATTTACGGCAACAAGTACTTTTTGCCTTCCTGGTGGAAACATTTTGCGATAAAGCAAAATCAAACATTGAAAGAAGCGGTGTTGGATGCATTTGTTGAGTTTCACGCGAAAGGTGCTTACCACATTGTCGGAGAGTGGTGTGCCTTTGATCAAAATCAGATGCTAGTAATGGTAAGAAGTGAAAATGATTTTTGCAAGTGGACGTGCGAGTAATATCTTTTTTTGGTACAGGTGAAAAAGGAACAAATCCGTTTTATGAAAAGTGGCCGCAGAAGAGTTGTGTGGCCCGATATCATAGAACACGATGGCGTGTTTATTACTATGCCTCCCGAATGGTATATCGAATCGCCTAAACATTGCGCCAAGAGGGTGAGCCAAGTGCAGCAATTTTTTTCGGAAGGTCGTGGTCTTTCTGAACCGGTTGTCTACATGAATCAGAAATTTCAGGTTATAGACGGCGAGTTCAAAGTGGTAAGCTGCCTTGCAGATATTATTTGTTTTTTTTTTTTATATATATATTTTTTAATAATTTGCATACACGGGTGTTTATATTTTTGTATAAAAATTACTTGTATACACTGGTTTTTATTTTCTCATTTCGCATTTATTCGTGACAAAATTTTGACATTATTTCTTATTATTTTATATATTTTTTTTGTGTTTTATTATAATAATTACTTGTATACACGGGTGTTCATTTATGCCTGTTAGTTTTAGGCATTCGTATTTATTTATTTTTACGTTTGTTTTGACTGCTTGTTGTTTGATTAAATTTGATCCGGCTCCTGTATCTATCATCATGTGTATAGGATTTTTCAATCCTTCAGCTGATAGAATTATATGAGGAATTGTATTACTTGTATTCAAATTGACTTTTTCAGTTTTATTTTCAGCCAAATTAGGTGCGAATATTTGTGCGTTTAAGCCCTCCTTTGTGCACCCGTTCCAGGAAGGGCATTGGAGTTTTCCTGATGATTAAATTCTTGTTCTTGAAATTGTTTTTGTTGTTGTTGTGGTTGTTGTGGTAATTGTTGATTAGTATTCATTTTCTTGCTACAATTCCTAGATGTATGTCCTGGTGTATTGCACGAATAGCAAATAACTTCAAAATTTTGACCTTGATTTTGGTTTTGATTAAAATTTGGATTTTGATTTCTATTTTCATTGTAATTCATATTGAAATTTGGTCTTTGATTAAAATTTCTACTTTGATTTTGAACTTGATTAAAATTTTGCCCTTGGTCGAAATTTTGTCCTTGGTTGATATTTCTATTCAAATTTCTGTTGAAATTTGGATTTTGATTAAAATTTCGACTTTGATTATTTTGATTAAGATTACGATACATATTCTGGGTATTTCGATTGAAGTTCGAGTTTTGGTTAAATCAATTTGTATGGAAACATATAAAAGAGGCCTACACCAAGAGCAAGCTGTCAGTTCATTCTTCGTCTGGTTCGATACTTAAATTTTCCTTCGGAATTTTAAGTTTCTGCCCAGATTTAAGCATTGTGACAGGATCTAGTGATCAAGATCAAACTTTAACGAACGAATTATCTTATTGTGACGGATCTAATTTGCTAAACTCAACGGTAATAACAATAGAAAATAAAACTTTGAAAGAAAAATTGTAAAACTCATTGGCACGCGACTCTATAATTAGTAGCAACGACAGCGACGACGACAAAAGCGACACAGAAGTCATAAATCAAGATAATCCCGTAATAGTAAACAACGAAGAGATGGCCGTAGTCATACCCAACAGCCAGCAGGTATCCTTACGCGACTTAATAATAATGTCGGTCAGGTAGATAATGCTTTCAGACAAAATCTAGAAAGAGATGTAATTCAATGTTTTATACGTGGTTTGCGTCCTGAGTTAGAAATTCGTGTAGAAGAAAAAGATACTTTTAGGGAAGTTATTAACGACAGCATTGATATAGAACAAAGATTAGCTGCAAATTCCGCACTACGAAAAAATAAAAATATGCACGGAGAAAAATGGATGTTTAACTATGGGACAGCCATCTTAAATGTTCAATTGTAATAACTAGATGTTCAACTGTAACATCCAAGATATTAATCTCAGCATATTTTAACATCTTAGATATTACAGCTTAATATCTAGATATTACAACTTAACATATAAGATGGCTGTCCCATAGTTAAACATCTAGATATTAATTCTACCCTAGCGGACCCGTGTGAGAGAACGGTCATAGAATACTCTGACCGTTCTATGACCGTTCTATGACCTCGCATTATTACGGCTAAGAACGGTAAAAAAGACATTAAAAGCATTGGAATTATGATTCTGTGGCGAAATTTGGATTAGAAGGTGTAGCAATAAATACAATTATCTTATTTTTCAGTGATAAAAACTAGAAAAACATAATACCTGTCACTGAAGGCGGCTTCACCTGCTCTCAGTAGCATTTTGCGCGCTAAATTTAAAAGTAGAATTAAAGAATGAGAAATGCAAATGTGTAAGGTAAATGAATTTACTAATGAACTTTACGTAATAAAAGTTGCTGAAATTAATTAAAGTTGCATAAATAATGTAAATAGTATTTTTTAAAGCCTCTGATGTCATTCAATTATAATTTTTTTTTGTGCATGATGCGACTTTACCGACTGCCGTAACTAAGCAAACAAATCATTTGGATTGAGAAATGCAAATGTGTAAAATGAATGAATTTAATAGTGAACTTTAAATAATAAAAGTTTCTGATATTAATTAGAGTTGCACGAATAATGTATAGTCTCTTATGTCATTCAATTGTCATTTTTTACTTTTGTACATGATGCGACTTTACCGATCGCCGTAACAAATCAAACAAATCATTTGGATTAAGAAATGCAACTGTGTAAAATAAATTAATTTAATAATGACATTTACGTAATAAAGGTTGCTGATATTAATTAAATTTGCATGAATAATGTAAAGTCTCTGATGTCATTCAATTGTCATTTTTTACTTTTATGCATGATGCGAATTCATGGACCACAGTCACAAATCCTAAAAAGTATTTTCTAAAAAGTATTGATAAATGATTTGGGGTAATTCAAAATATGCAAAATATAGGAAATTTCTTTTATAATTTGACAGTATTTGTATGTACATTTTATTCATAATTAAATTTCACATTGATTTAATAAAATTAAGTTTTCACACGAAATTGATTCAGAATCTAATTCCAAATAAGATCTATATTACAAATAAATTATATAAATCCACAATAAACTTCTAAAAAATATAACATAATATTACGCTTATAGCTAACACAAAAATGAATTCCATGACTAATTCAGAAAAACTTTTTGCAACAATTGCAAGAAATTTTATGATATAAGTACGCATGTGTATAAATTTTAATTGTATACCGTGCTCATTTGTAAATTCGAAATAATTCTATATAGAAAAACTTTTTTTTTGCTATTGACTCAATAATATCAATTCCCCAAGATTTTTCAATAATAATGAATTTTGTTATCTGAAAATTTAGAACATAATAAAGGTCACATTAGCGGATGGCTGTAGACTTTAATTAGTTTTGAACAATTAAATAAGTTTTAGTGTCGGTAAAACAGGAATTATTATTTTTTATTGTTCAAAACTAATTAAAGTCTACAACCATCCGCTAATGTGACCTTTATTATGTTCTAAATTTTCAGATAACAAAATTCATTATTATTGAAAAATCTTGGGGAATTGATATTATTGAGTCAATAGCAAAAAAAAAGTTTTTCTATATAGAATTATTTCGAATTTACAAATGAGCACGGTATACAATTAAAATTTATACACATGCGTACTTATATCATAAAATTTCTTGCAATTGTTGCAAAAAGTTTTTCTGAATTAGTCATGGAATTCATTTTTGTGTTAGCTATAAGCGTAATATTATGTTATATTTTTTAGAAGTTTATTGTGGATTTATATAATTTATTTGTAATATAGATCTTATTTGGAATTAGATTCTGAATCAATTTCGTGTGAAAACTTAATTTTATTAAATCAATGTGAAATTTAATTATGAATAAAATGTACATACAAATACTGTCAAATTATAAAAGAAATTTCCTATATTTTGCATATTTTGAATTACCCCAAATCATTTATCAATACTTTTTAGAAAATACTTTTTAGGATTTGTGACTGTGGTCCATGAATTCGCATCATGCATAAAAGTAAAAAATGACAATTGAATGACATCAGAGACTTTACATTATTCATGCAAATTTAATTAATATCAGCAACCTTTATTACGTAAATGTCATTATTAAATTAATTTATTTTACACAGTTGCATTTCTTAATCCAAATGATTTGTTTGATTTGTTACGGCGATCGGTAAAGTCGCATCATGTACAAAAGTAAAAAATGACAATTGAATGACATAAGAGACTATACATTATTCGTGCAACTCTAATTAATATCAGAAACTTTTATTATTTAAAGTTCACTATTAAATTCATTCATTTTACACATTTGCATTTCTCAATCCAAATGATTTGTTTGCTTAGTTACGGCAGTCGGTAAAGTCGCATCATGCACAAAAAAAAATTATAATTGAATGACATCAGAGGCTTTAAAAAATACTGTTTACATTATTCATGCAACTTTAATTAATTTCCGCAACTTTTATTACTTAAAGTTCATTAGTAAATTCATTTACCTTACACATTTGCATTTCTCATTCTTTAATTCTACTTTTAAATTTAGCGCGCAAAATGCTACTGAGAGCAGGTGAAGCCGCCTTCAGTGACAGGTATTATGTTTTTCTAGTTTTTATCACTGAAAAATAAGATAATTGTATTTATTGCTACACCTTCTAATCCAAATTTCGCCACAGAATCATAATTCCAATGCTTTTAATGTCTTTTTTACCGTTCTTAGCCGTAATAATGCGAGGTCATAGAACGGTCATAGAACGGTCATAGAACGGTCAGAGTATTTTATGACCGTTCTCTCACACGGGTCCGCTAAGGTAAACATCTATTTTTCTGTGTGTGGAATATTTAAAAAGTGACGAACAAACAAATAATAAAAATAATAAAGTTACTCGGTTTAACGTAGCACGTGAAGATAAATTTGTTTGTTTAATTTGTAAAAACCAGGTCACACAACTGAAAACTGATTTCATTTAAGTAAAGCTCAAGATGAAATTCTTAATAATAAACAACAAAATTTTTTGTATCCTAACCAACAAAGATATAGTAATTTTAATGGTCAAAGAAGTAATAATAATAATAATTTTGCAAGAAACAATTACAATAATTTTCCAAATAACCATTTTTTAAGAAATAAATTTATAATTTTAATAATAACAACAATCATTTTTTACAAAATAGAAATAACAATTATAGGAACAATAATAATACCTTTTTACAACAAAGATACAACAATAACAATAATTTTTCTAGAAATTTTCATAATAATAATAACAATGTTAATAATAATAGACAATTGAATCCAGGACAGTATAAAAACTTTAATTCAGGACAGTTCCAAAATCGAAGTAAACCATATGAAAATATAGATTTATTCAAAATAATAACACTCAACAAAATTCAAATCATACTGAAATAATTTGCAATTACTGAAAAAAACCCGGTCATTTAGTACGAGACTGCAAGATACGACCAAATAACCAATCATAACCAGCTCATCAGGAAAACTCCAAAGCTCTTCCCAGCACGGGTGCACTGAGGAAAGCATAAATCGAGAACCACTGGCATCCAATTCTAGCAATCATACAACAAAAATAAATATTTCAAAATCTACTGCAATCCCATCAATTATAAAATCAACGGAAGGTTTAAAAAATCCAACACACATGATGATTGATACTGGTGCTGCTCGAAATTTAATTAAACGAAGGGTTCTCAACCCTGAAGTACCAATAAATAGCCAAAACGTATTAAAACTTACAGGAATTAATGATTTACCACTTTACACATTAGGACAAGTAAAAATAAACATTTTTGGTTACCCAACAATATTTAACATTATTCCGAATGAAGTCCCAGTAGAAGAAGATGGAGTATTAGGATCGGAATTTTTTCAACATAATAGTGTAAATATAAACTATACTTCAAAATGCTTAGAAATTGAGAACCATTGTTACCCTTTTAATCTACCAATACATTTACTATTCCAGCTCGAACAGTTACAACATTTTATGTTAATATAAAAAATACAGAGAAGAGTGAAGGGTATGTACCTCGATTACATATCCAAGATGGCGTCTACGTAGGTGACGCAGTTGTAAAAAATCACAAGGGAAAAGCCTATTTAAAATTTGCAAATACAAATGAAATGCCAATAACATTATCCGTTCCAATAGTTAATTTAGAAGATTTTGAAGAACAAGAATGTTATAATCAAATTGAAAAATGACATAATTTTAAACAATCAAATAACAAGGATTTATCAAGTAAAATATTAAAGAACTTTTTAAGAACTGACAATTCTCTAATTAACTCGTGCAAAACTTATAATGTAACAGACGACGACAGAGTAGAATGTATTAAAAAACTTCTTCGATTAGACCATTTAAATCAAGATGAATATGAACATGTAGAAAAATTAATTAAAAATATTGCAGACAGATTTCAAATTCCAGGAGAACCACTTGAAGCTACTAATGTATTAGAACATTCAATTCCTACTGTGGATGACGCTCCAATTTTTTCAAGACAATATAGATTTCCCCCAGTTCACAAGGAAGAAATTACAAGACAAGTCGATGAATTATTAAAAAATAAAATAATCAAGCCATCACAATCACCATATAACACTCCAGTGTGGATAGTTCCTAAAAGACCTGATTCCCAAGGAAAAATAAAATGGAGAATGGTTCTTGATTTTCGAAAATTAAATGAAAAAACAATTGGCGATTCGTATCCTCTACCTAATATAAATTAACGATATACTTGGTTCTTTAGGATCAGTAAAATATTTTTCAGTGTTTGATTTAGCTACCGGTTTTCACCATATAAAAATGGATCCAAGACTCTCATAAAACCGCATTTTCCACACCTCACGGTCATTACGAATTCGATAGAATGCCTTTCGGTTTGAAAACAACACCCGCCATGTTTCAGAGATTAATAGATTTAACACTAACTGGATTAATCGGAACGGAAATTTTCGTATATCTTGATGACATAGTTATATATGCAAATACTCTAGAAGATCACGAAATTAAATTCAACAATTTAGCAGAAAGACTTAGAAAAGCAAATCTCCATTTACAACCAGACAAACGCGAATTTTTACGACCTGAAGTAGGATATTTAGGTCATATAAATGATAAAAATGGAATACGTCCAGATCCAGAAAATATAATAGCTGTGAAAAACTTTCCAGTCCCAAAAACACAGAAAAATGTTATACAATTTTTAGGCTTGGCAGGATATTATCGACGATTTATTGATGGATTTTCAAAAATTGCAAGTCCTTTAAATCAATTTCTGAAAAAAGATATACCTTTTAATTGGGCAGAAAAACAACAAGCAGCTTTCGATATTTTAAAAGCAAAATTATGTGAAGAACCACTTTTACAACGACCTGATTTTTCTCAACCCTTTATACTCACAACAGATGCCTCAGGATTTGCAATAGGAGGTATTTTATCACAAGGTAAAATAGGTAAAGATAAGCCAATAGCATATGCTTTACGTAGTCTAAGTGATACTGAGAAAAAATATGATGCATATGAGAAAGAAGCTCTTGCTATAATATTTTGCGTAACTCATTTTCGTCCTGATTTTTATGGAAGAAAATTTACTTTAGTGACTCATCACAAACCTCTACTTTGGTTTCAAAATTCTAAAGACCCTTGTTCACGAGTTTCACGTTGGAGATGAAAACTCGCAGAATATGATTTTGATGTAATTTACAAAGCAGGAAAAATGAATGTAAATGCAGACGCTCTCTCAAGAAACCCTATTGATGATAACAAAGAGAAATCAAAATATTTACAAGATGATGACAACGATACTTTTATGACTTCTCAAGAAAAAAACAAGAAAACTCTAAAAATGAGGTAAGACCTCCAAAACGAAGAAATTTGAATCCAGGAATCGTACCAGACGATGTAGAACATTTTAGCGAAATTCAGGAAGCCAAAATATTAAATATTGACTCAAAAATTCCAGAATTTTTTCAAGAATTCCTTAGTGAAGAATCATTCAGTAAGATTGGTAAGATTATTTTGAAATATACAAATTTATTCAAAAATATGGCTTCAAGACTTATTTTTATGACAATATTTTTATTAAGTCCAATGCTTTCCAAAAAATACGAAAATTTATCATGTAAAACTATTACTACAAGAGCTCAAAAGAGAATACAACAAGAAAAAGCAAGAAATTTGAATCGAAGTGAAACTCAGGAAAAATTAGACGAAAATTTTTCTTCTAAACCTCTTGTGAAAAAATCTCGAGGTAGGCCAAGAAAATATCTACTTACGAATTGAAAAAATATTCCCTCTCAAACAAAAAGAAAGAGAAGTAGAACAAGAAAATAAATATATGAAAATGAATTACCAGAAATAAATATGCAAAATGGAAGCCGAACAAAAGTAGAATCAGATTCCGACTCTGATCCTGATTATTCAGATTATTTAAAACAAACTCAAGCAAGAAACAGAAAAAAGAAGAATGCCAAGAAGCAAAAAAATATTAATGAATTTGAAAGCGAAGGTGAGAATTATTTTTCAACCTCAGAAGATGAAATCAACGACATCGAAACTTCACACGAAGGAAATTATGGAGAAAATTATGAAGAAAATTTGGAAGAGAATTTTGAAAATGATTTTGAAGAAAATTTCGAAAAGAATTTCGAACAGAATTTTGAAGGAAATTTTGAAGACAATTTTGAGGAAAATTTTGAAGAGAAGTTTGAAGAAAACCACAAAGAGAACTTGGAAGAAGAATTTGAAGTGCCTTATTTTGAAAAAAATTTGAAACAAAACCAAAAATCTCAAATAAATTCTGGAAAAAACGATAATGATCATGATGATTATAATCGTCTACCCCCAGAACCTCCTCCTATAAACTCTCAAACAGAAAAAATTATAACGAGGAAAAATATAATTTAATGTCGCGATCAATTAACTATGCGAAAAGATAATTATGCATATTTTGTTACAACAAATGGAACTCCTCGCGACAACGGATCAAAAACTTTAGAAAAACGTGAAACTTTACCAAAATTTAAAAATTTACAAAAAGGGATAGCAAAAGAAACTAAGAAAGGAAACTAATACCATTTTGCACTTCCAATTGAAGAAGAAACTAAGGACAATTTATCCGAAAGTTTGAATAATATAAAATCATCAATCTTCTCATTACATGAATTATCTCAAAATCTGAAATTACGATCAATTAGTATTTTTAAAACTTCCAGAATTAACCATATACCTTGGGAAGAAGTGAAATCAATTTTCGATTCAATTTTTTCAAATTTAACTACAAAAATAATAGTTTGCAATGGAATAACGCAATATCCAACAAAATAACAACGAACTCATTTAATTAAAGAAGCTCATTCTTCAGCATTAGGAGGCCATAAAGGCGTCACAAAAACTTATAGCCGAATTCGCCAAAAATTTTTTCAAGAAAATATGAAAGTAGACATTCAAAAACATATTCAAGGCTGTTTACAATGTCAACTGAGAAAATTTATAAGAGTCAAAACAAAAAATCCTATGGTAATCACTGACACACCCACTACTGCTTTTGAAAAAATATCAATGGACATTGTTGGCCCACTACCTGAGACAAAATCTGGTAACTTATATATTCTAACGATACAAGACAATTTAACAAAATATCCCTAGCGAACTGGCTGAACGATTGCTTTACGCTGTAGCGTAACATTATCGTAACATTATCGTAAAGTTATCGTAAAGTAGCATTATAACTCATGAATGAGGCAAAATAAACATTCAAAATGTTTTTATCCTTATTCTACGTTGAAAATAACGTTAACTGGTAATTGAAATATGCAATAATTTTATTTCTTTACGCTAAAAATTAAAAAAGCATAATACCTGTCATTGAAGGCAGTGCAGTGGTTCATCACTTTCCATGTCTTCACCGTCAGGATTGACTATTTGTTAGAGTGAGATGAAAGTATAGTTGTGTCTCATTCCAACCAATGGTCAACTTTAACGGAGAAGTTCCACAAAAGGTGAACCACTGCACTGCCTTCAATGACAGGTATTATATTTTTTTAATTTTCAGCGTAAATAAATAAAATTATTGCATATTTCAATTACCAGTTAACGTTATTTTTAACGTAGAATAAGGATAAAAACGTTTTGAATATCTATTTTGCCTCATTCATGAGTTATAATGTTACTTTACGATAACTTTACGATAATATTACGATAATGTTACGCTACAGCGTAAAGCTATCGTTCAGCTAGTAGTTCGCTAGGGATTCATTAGCAATACTTCTTCCAAATCACCAAGCTAGTACAATAGCAGATGCTTTTGTGAAAAAATTTATTTGCATATTTGGATCACCGAAAGGAGTACTTACTGACCAAGGCAGAGATTTTTTAAGTAACCTATTAAAAAGATTGGGAAAACGTTTTAAAATTAAACAATTTCGTACCACAGTTTTTCACCCTCAATCAAACGGATCATTAGAACGTTCACATCATGTTTTAGGAGAATACCTCAAACAATTTGTTGCAAAAAATTCAGAATGGGATGATTGGCTTGAACTAGCAATGTTCTCGTATAATACTAGTGTACATGAAGGCACAAAATGCACACCCTATGAATTGGTTTTTGGTAAACTAGCTCGTGAACCTTCCAGTGAACCTTTGTCACAACAAGAAAAATTACAAACGTATGATGATTATTTAATTAATTTCGTAACACAACTACACGAAATGCGAACACAAGCGAGATAGAATCTTATTTCAGCAAAAGAAAAATCGAAAATATATTATGATAAAAAATAAATCCATTAGAAGTGAAAATTGGAGATAACGTATTTTTATTAAAAGGAGGTAAAATTAAAAAACTAGACAACCATTATACAGGGCCTTATGAAATACTGGAAGTGTTAGGGAAAGGAAATGTCAAAATAAACTATAAAGGCAAACATACTGTAGTTCACATTAATAGACTAAAACGCTCACATGTACAAGTACAAAAGTAAATAAAAAAAAATATATTAAAAAACAAAATATCTTTACTTTATTTATAAATATATATATATATATATATATATATATATATATATATATATATATATATATATATATACAATACAATTTGAACAAAATATAGAAATTTTATTTTTGTTGATAAATAGTTGAAATAAAAATTTTGTTTATAAAAATATATATTTTATATATATAAAATGAAATAAAAAAATATATATATAAAACAAAATAAAAATCATAACACATTATTCCAGATATAATGGAACAAATTCATCGCAAATGCATAGATGATGTCATTGAAATAGTTCCCTGTTTTATCGACATGGTAGCTCTCTGGCCATACTTAATTCAAACTGGAATTTTTAAGCAAGATGACTGTAATATTCCTACATTGAGCAGAAACCTAAATAATCCAGATACAATAAAACACATTTTTTCAAGAATTAAAACAAGAGGACCGGACGCATATGAAAATTTAATTCTCAGTTTACGGCTATCAGATCACATTGTCATAGCCGACATGTTGGATATTATAGACAAGGTACACGAAATAAAAACTTAATAAATTTTATTAAAAAAAAAAATATATATATGTAACAGTAACAACAAAATTGTTTATTAAGTAATTTTATGAATTCTTTTATTACAAAGCAAGCTGCTAATTGGAACCTCCTTTTTCCAGAGATGGGATTACGAGGCTTCCTTTTGGCACTGCTCACTTGCAACTTCAACTATATAACGACAGTCTACGCCATCATAGGATTCGATTGCGGTTCAAATCAATCAAATATCACGACATTATCTTCACTAGAGGTAGGAGAATGTGATCTACCTCGATCTCAAGTACATTTTGAAAGAACTTATATACAGCTTTTACAATTAACTGGATTTTCAAATACAAAAGTAATACAATGCAAAATAGAAATTAGACGCGCGATCTCTCATTGTGGTATGCAATCTCACAGTTCCATATTTGCAAATAGCCACAGTGAATATATACATGATGTTACACGAGATCAATGTAATCAAATGCACAGAATAGGAACATTTTTAGTTAGCTCTTCTCTTCAGATATGAAAATTAAAAGTAAATGAAACCTCATTCCATAGCGTTACTTTAGCAGGTTCTGTAACACCTAATGGAGACTGTACTGGTACAGAATTTTCTGACCCATACGGAACATGGAATAATGTCGTGGTCCAAGCCATATTCAAAATAACTTTACAAGAACATTACGCGACTATTCATCTAAATTCAAATAAAATTCAATTAGGATCTGGAATAACATGCACACTTTAAGATACATTCTGTACAGACGTAGAATATGGACAAACATTCTGGGATACGTTACCTAATGACGTATGTAATTTTAACAAATATGAAATTATTTATGAAGGACCAGCAAATAAAACATATGACAACACGACAGACAATTCTGAAACCTTTTATTCTTTAACGACTGAAGATATAACCTTCGTACTGGCCGAAAAAACAAGAAAACCAGTTTGCAGTTACGTTTTAATACAAACCGAACATCCAAAATTATTAATTTTTGAAACCAGACCTGGAAATTCGTTTTTAGAAAATAAGCATTTAGAAGTTCAAAATATGGACATTTTTACATACGTTAACTCTAAATTCATATATGTGGAAAGACACATACGCTCTGAAATAAATAGACTTTATCACGATGTTCTTACTCAACGATGTATACTTGAACAGCAAGTTTTTAGAAATACATTAACATTAGCAACACAATCACCAGACGAATTTGCATATCATTTAATGAAAGGCCCAGGATATATGTCAGTAATTGCAGGAGAAGTAGTACATATCGTAAAATGTCTACCAGTTGAAGTAAAATATCGCAAAACTGAAGAATGTTATCTACAACTACCAGTTTTTAGAGGAAATCAATCCGACTATTAATCAAGGAATATCATTAACAAATTTATTTAACCAAGAAGTAATTGATAAAATTGCTGAATCACCTTGGGGTAGATTTTGGACAGTTTTTACAAATTTCGGAACTACTAGTGCAGGTCTAATCGGATTAATTATAATAATTAGAGGCATCAAATTAATAGCAAATACCATTATTTATGGTTATGCATTACATAGATTATTTGGATGGTCTTTCCATCTACTAGGCGCCTTTTGCGATTCGGTCTCTAACCTCTTGTTACACTTAGGTACCAACCGACCTGCTGGACCTCCCGCTGAGAGCCATCAACCACTGCTTACAGCTTCAGTACCACAAAACTCCATAGAGGAAACTAAAAGTTCAACTCCTAACGAAAATACCAATTCAGGTAAAGATCATAATAGTACAAAAACTACTCTTTATCCTCACTCTGAACTAAAAGAAGAACTTAGTAGATCACATTATTCTATTCAAATCTAACATCTTAAGAATGTCGCATGTTGCTATTAAAACCTTACTAAACAAAATTATTCAACAAAGAGGAGATCCACCCCTCATTTATGAGATATTTATTGAACAAACGAATAATAATGAATGTTTATTTCACGTTAATCTACAATATAAAAATTATATAATAATGAATAGTGGCAAAGATAAAAAAAATGTAAAGCAAAATGTAGCAAAAAATTTATATAATGCCTTGATTAATGAATCAAAGGAAACAAATCAAAACGTCCAACCAAATTCTATTAGTAAAAATTGCAAAAAATTAAACGAAATTTGCACTCAAAATAAATTTGAGTATCCAAAATATACAGTATTACGAATAAAAACCTCATCAAAAGACTCAACATACACAGCAATTTGTTTTATTAATAATATTAAACGAATAGGAATTGCAAACACAATAAAAACAGAAAAGGATTTCGCAGCTATAAAAATGATAAATGTTCTTTTGCAAAAAGATAAAAAATGTGAAGTAAATTTAATAAACTCACTAGAACATTTGCATGTTACAATCCAAGAATCACCTATAAATGATCCAAAACCCTCAAAAAGGGGTCAAATAACAACACCTAATACATCCAATAACAGTCGTTTTGAAAATATAAATCCTTATAAAAGAAAAAGAAATAATATTTCTACTACATCGCCTTTTTCTGGAAAAAGCTTTAAGAAATCTTTTAAATGCGGATATAGATCCCCCAATCAGTGCAATAAATTCTAATATAAATATTCCATATCGATTCAGGAAATCATCTGGAATGGAGCATTACTATGATGAACCAACCCACGTGCGAAGTTACAAAAAAAAGATATCGATACCCACGTTCTAATATGTCGTATCCCACAAAATTTGAGAAATTGACTTTTTTTGATAAATGGATTAATAATAATGTTTTACAGCTTATATTAAAATCTTGTGAGTCGAATTGTTTATTTAATATTTTTAAATAAATATTCTAATATGTCGTATCCCACATGCTGATTTTCACGAATTCTAATATGTCGTATCCCACATCCATTGGTTAAGTCAGCGCCAGCGATGTGACAGTCAATTTTTATTTTGTAATTAGTCTTAACTTTATTTTGAGAAATTATTTAGTAAAATGAGTAAGAAGGTAATTACAAATAATATTTTTACAACTCCAATTAAATCTAGACATCCGCTGAAACCTCTGTTTGTAGATCGATTAAAAAGAACCAAAAGTAAATGGCAACAATTACAGGCATTAAAAAAAGTGTTGCTGAGAGATACACACTGCTTCTATGATAATATAAAATATATTGATGATACTGACTCTGCTTCTGACCAATCTCCATCAATAAAAAATTTCGAAGCAGAGAGTAAAAATATAGTTAAGGTAACTGAAAAGACTAAGAGTAAGAAACGAAAATCAACAATCTCAGCAAGAAAATGTACCTGAAGTAAAAAAAATTAAGAGTACTTAAAATGAAAAAAAAATGTTTTAAGCAATATTAAAGATAGCCAAAATAAAATGTATCAATAATGTTATATTATAATAATTATGAATTAAACAATACAAAATAAGAGAGAAAAATGTTATGTATGGGATGAAACAATATTTAATTATAAAACGATTAAATCAATTTTCTTTCTAAAATACATTTTAATTTTTTCTTCTTGCGTAACCCACATTAATATCATAAAATTTATTTAAAAAATAATTTTTTTTGCTTTAATTATTATTATTTATGCATTTTTATGAACGTATAAAACAAAAATTTGTTTACATTTATTTATTTGTGCTAGCAAGACGTTTTTATCGTTTCCTGAAAAATTTTCCAAATGTGGGATACGACATATTAGAACGTAGGTATCGTTATGTAGAACAGACTCTATGGGACTTTTAAACCACGTGGAAATTCTGAGAAATTTTACAATAAAGTATGGATTACCGTTACCACAATATATCGTTTATCCTGATACAAATTCAAAAACCAAATCATTTTTTCTTGCTCAAGTTAATACAAACGATCATTTTGCTGTACAAGTGGGTCCTACAAGCGAGTTAGCCGAAAAACAAGCTGCTTTTTTTTTTTTTTTTTTTTGGTGAGGAGGAAAAATGGCAAAATCTTTTATAGACGTTGTACAGGGCTCTCCTAGGACGGGTCTTTGCATACCGTTTGAAACCATAAAACCCCCTCTTCTGAACCAATACACCGCCCGCGGAACCGCCTTTCGGCTTCAAACTTCACCCGCCGCCACTCGCCCGTTAGGCAAACCGACTAGCCACGCCAGCCAGGGGAGGAAGAAAGAGATTCCTCCCCCGAACCATGCGGACAGTTAAGTCCACCCGAGACGTAGGACCGCGGGTGCAGGTCCCGATGCGATTTCTACTGGCTCTTCCCGTTGTTTCGCTCCTGACGCCCATTGAGCTCTCTCGTCCTTAACACAAGTGTAACGAATGACTCGATGAACGTCCAAAACCGTTCAGACTGGAGCATCACAGGGACCATCGTGTCAGGAGTGAGGTCGGCACCCACTGCCTGACCGAGGGCCTCCTTTGCCGCGCCCCACGTTGCGCAGACGAAGAGTGCGTGCTCTGCATTATCCACAGGGGAATCGCAGTAATAACACATCTCCTCGCCTCTCTTCTTAAAGCGCTTCAGGTATGCGTTAAAACAGCTATGGCCTGAGCGCGCTTGCGCCAAATAAAAGCCGACTTCTCCGTGCTTTCTGTTCAGCCAGGTGGCGAAGTCCAGGATCAGGCGGTAGGTCCATCTCCCGGTCTGCTCACCATGCCATCTCATCTGCCATTTTTCGATGAGTGTGCCTTCCATCCTTGCGGATGGCCTCCTTCGCGCGAGCGATTTCCTGCAGGTCGGGAAAGGTAAGCACCTTGCGGAGCTGAAAAGTCTCTTGCCTTCCCTCCGCCAATAAATCTATTGGCGGGACGCTCTCCAGTACTGAAAGGATCTCCTGTCTGTGACGAGCAAAGCCTCGGTTTTCTCAGGGGCCATTTTCAGGCCTCTGCTATCCAACCAACGCTTTGCCCGCCGCAGACTTTCATTGATCCTCTCAGCTCCAGGATTCCGACGTCATCAGCAGCGCACACGACAAGTGCATCATCCGCGAAGCTGATGATGCTCGTTCCAGCAGGTAGGTCCATGCGCAGGAAATCGTCATACATAGCGTTCCAAACGAGTGGAACCACCCGCGACCCTTGAGGGGCGTCACATGTCATCTCTTTTCTGAGAGACCATTTGTCGCCCTGGTATATCACCCACCTGTCGCTCAGATAGTCATCTATCATTCGCGACAGGTAGTCTGGAACCTTTTTCCGCATCATCGCCTCGATGCAGATGTTCCATCTTGCGATATTAAACGCATTGCGTATGTCGATGCCAATCAACGCGCAGAATCCCTTACGCTTACCAGTTCCTTTTCTTGCATTTGTGGCAATGTTAACCACAGCTTGGATAGCGTCCACAGTGGACCTGCCTTTCCTGAATCCGAACTGGTTGTCCGAGAGACCGTTCTCCCCGACCAAGAGGGCCTGAAGCCGTTGCAGAATCAACTCCTCCAGAAGCTTTCCCATCGTATCCAAAAGACATATTGGTCTATACGATGAGGCATCCCCTAGAGGTTTGATGCCCTTCCTCAGCAGGACCAACTTCTTCTTCTTCCAGTCTACGAAGAACCTCCCCTCCCGAAGACAGGAGTTAAAGGCTCCTAGGAGGATCTCTGGGTATGCCCCGATCACCTCTTTGAGGATCTCGTTTGGCAACCCGTCGATCCCCGGCGCTGTATTTGCCTTAACCCTCCCACCCGCTCTCGTTAGGTCCTCGAGAGTGAAGAGTTCTTCGCGCTGGACCACGCAGGAACTTCGGTCCTGTCTTAGGAACGGCTCTACGTGTGGAAACAAGCTCCGCACAATGTACTTGACTCGATCGGCATTATCCAGGCCTGGGATCTTTCTTCTAGTCACCAATTTCTTGGTGACTATTTTGAAGGCGAGACCCCATGGGTCCTTCTCAACCTCACCGATTAAGTCTTTCCAGCATTGAAATCGGCTTTTCTTTATGCCTCGCCTCAAAGCTGCTTTTGCCCTTTTCCATGCCTCGTGCAGCAGAGAATCACCCTTCGAACGGGTGAATCTCCGCACGCTACAAGGCATTCACGACGTAGGGCAGCCAACTGGTCTTTCCACCAGTACATCGAGCCTGGACTCCTGTACGAGCGTCGGACTCCGGGAAATCCTCGGTGCTCAAATCAGGGCTACAAACAAGTATGCCGGTCCTCCTTGATGCGTCCTGAAACCAAGAAGAGTTCTCAGACCGTTTGTACAGCTCACTAATGAGCAGTACATCGGCCCCCCTCTCACTGGCAGTCTGCATCAGGAGGGCTTGGGCATCCTTCCACCTTCCAAGGTTGAGTTGCAGGAACTTCAATTCCTGCCTCTCAACCTCCGAAGCTTTTCCCGGAAGACCGGGCAGGAGCTGCCACCAGAGACATAGGCGATATCTTTATCGCCCCTATCTAAACAAGTCAGGCACTTTGGCGTTGCCTTGCAGCTCCGGGCCAAGTGTCCCGTGGCACCGCATCTCCAACAGGCATTCTTCCTGTCTGGGTTGCAGCAGCCCCGGGACCCATGGCCGTAGCCATGGCACCTGAAGCATCGGGCGACTTCCGGGTGCTCGCGGATGCGGCACGTAACCCACCCGATCTTGACCTTACCCAGCTGAAGCAGACGAGGGTTAAGCATACCGCTCAACACCTCATTTGCCTCATTCACCGAATCTTTTACGAAACCAGGGTTATTCCTTAGCATACCCTGTTGGATAACACTGAGGGCCCTGGCTAACCTTTCCATCTTTTCATTTTGCTCCTCCAGGAGCTGAAGGACGTCCTTCCATTCCTCATCTCCAGAAGAAGCACTCAAGTCCATTTTCCCCACAGTTTATATCAATAAATCTTTTTACCAGCGCATCATGCGTAGAGGAGCGGGTCTGAATAGTTGGGAACGTGTGTACCCTCGGACCGAAGTCCCACCCCAGTTCCCTGTGGCCCAACCTCCGCTTAGCCGGTCCCGGAATGCGCGGACAGACCGGACTCACTCGAAGCAACGCAGGCTTCGATTGAAGAGAGAGCCCCTTCATAGGTTCTTCTCTCACATTTGAAGGACACATATCACAGTCATGCGGCGATCACATTCATTCAGTTCATTTATTCCTCGCAGGCACTCGCAGACTCATTCGCAGCACCGCTGCCTGGGGCATACATCCTTCTTCATGCATGGGGATAGATGCGTCTATAGCGACCCCCGCTTTCATGCTGGGATAGACCCGTTTATAGGGCACCCTTCACGCAATGGGAAGATACCCGTCTATAGAGCCCCCTGCATTTGTTCACCGATTATGTTCTTTGCGATGGGGATTTTTACAATAGTACCTGTAAAGAAACAAGAAAAACAAAAAATCAAAGTGTTCAAACTGATCCAAGACCAAAATTAGTATCATGGAAAAATTCATGTAGATGTTGTAACACTCAAATGCATGCTACAAAAGAGTGCCGTAGACGGAATGTTTTTAAAGCTGATAAATCAACAAACGTTCCCTCTCTACTTCCACCACGGAACTCCTCAACATTTAGTAGTCTATTTTCCCCTTTTTTCCCAAAAACCTCTAGATCTAAATCCAAACATATGTAAACATCCAATTTTATCCAATACTAATCCTTTCTTATTTTTTAGCCATTCGAGAAGCATAATGAAATTCCTATACCAACTACCTTCTGGCGTATACTTGATGTTAATTCTGTTTTTCACTTCTAAAGCAGAAAATTTGTATATCAATTCACAATTTTATCACTCATCTGGTATTTATTTTGAACCATTTTCAAAAATACGTCTATTTTCCGAAAATTATAATTTTATCTCTTATTTTGACATTTTGCAACCAGAAAACTTAAAATATAAAAGAGTTGATATTTCTCACAAACTTTATGAACATTGTATACTTACAAATATTGCAAACAACTGTAATATATATAATCATCACACTCAGCTTGAATTTATGAAAAAAGTTCTTCTACAGTCAAAAATAAGACTAAAAAATTCTCTTTATTAGCCTAAAGAAAATTTGTTCCTACTTCCAAATCCATTTTCTGAACAACTTGAAAATCTTTCATCCAATCTCAACAACGTTACGATGTACAAAGACTGGCATAAGTCACAAATTTACCCAAATTTGAACATTTATAGAATTCTTGCAGCAAATTGGCTAATGGGCTTGCATGAAATATCCCGATCCTTTCTATCACTCCTGACACAACTTACGGAAGCTATAACCCATGCCGCTACAAATTTATGGCACCCCATGCTGCTTCCAGAAACCTTCCTAGACTTCAAATCTAACAAAGAAGAACCTTACCTTCTAACGTCTCTTTTTTCTATGGTCATTCCATTTTCTAAAATAAGATACTTTACTTTCAACAACTACCTTATTTTTACTATGACCATATCAACCACCTATATTCATAAAATCTCAAATTTCTTATATCGCGATTTCTTCAAATAACGAATCTTACTTCACAAAAAATGAAAATTTCCTCGCTTCATGCCACCAAAATGGACTTCAAAATTTTTGTCACCCTCCTCATTCCATATACAGTACTCAAAATAATCCTATCTGCGAAACATCAATGTTTATAAGATCCCAACCATATAAATGGAAAACATTTATAAGCTTCAATGAATATCCTTTTTTAACACCACTGTTGCCACACCGTGGATGGCTTTATTCAACTATTTTTCCTAAACAAATCTTTTTATCTTGCTCCAAAAACGCCAAAACCCTTATTACTCTTCAAGGAATAGGAATTTTACGAATAGAATCTGACTGTAATTTGGACTCATTAATTCCATACTACAATATTAGAAATTACCCAAAAATAATGGATAACTCAATTCCAATTAGTAAATCGACCACTTCTCTTAGAGTAATTTCTCCCTTCTTATATAATATGTCGATCACAGAACCTCACTTGTTAAAAACTGTGTTACATCTTTTTTATAAAAAAGATGACATGCTTATATCGACTTTTGAAAGTCATGTTTTCTTACTCACAAAATATGCAAATATTCAGAAAATTATCCCATCTATTTTTAATTCTAGTGCACATAAAATATATATAGCACATACTATGGTTACTTTTCTTATAATAATTATTCTATTAATAATACTAATTAAAATTCAAAAACTTTAAAAAAAACTAATAAAAATACCAAAAAAATTAAACTGGTTCAAAAAACCCCCTTTAGCCTAACAACAAAACCACTCCTAAGTGATTTAAAATTTAAATTCTAACTATTGACATGCAAATAAATAAACAACAAATCCATTGAAAATAAGAATATTTTACATTTAGAAAAAATACAAACTATACAAACATAATATGAAATATAAATTAAAACTATAATAAAATTTATATTACAAATATTTTTACTTAAATGTTGAAAACAAATTTTTTTTTTAATCTCCACCACTAAGATCACTCCTATAAAGTTGCAAACGTCACTAGGAAGAAATCCGGATCAGGATAAAAGGGAGGATAATGCAATTCCATTACCATTTCAAAATCAGGAGCAATGTAATCCTCTGGGTCTTGAGGTATAATATTGAGCGGCCACAAATCCCTTCCCTCGAAGATCCGAGGCTCATTTCCTACTGGTTCAAACTGAAATAAATAAACAAACCAATTAAATTTAATTTCACCATCAAGATATAATAATACTAGGAATTTAATACTTACTCCCTTGTCAGGGAAATCCTCCTCTTCATCTATTAAACGCCTCCCGTTCATTCCCCAGTCAGCCAACATTTCGTTTGCCCATTTTGTGCGATATTCAAGTATTGAGGCATACATATACTGATCCTCTTGTGCGTCAGGAATTACATTCACATCTTCCTCTGCATTTATCTCAGGAACAGGTGCCTCTTCCATATCGACCTCCGAATCGGTCGATTCTCCTATTTCAGCCTCGGAACCACTCACGGTGTGCCCACTCCCATAGGCCAAGTGGCGAAAGAAAAATAGTGATTGCTACGTCCCCTTGTCGCCGCTAGTGTGTCATCGAAATGAACGCTGTGCGCGGTAGACATGTTGTCACTTGTCTGCATGTTGTAACTGATTAAAATTAATTGCGATTTTAAGTGATTTTAATGAACTTCGATCTTTAAAGTACTAATACCTGGACTAATGTGCCAACAATCAGCAGTACTTTACTGTTTGCCCTCCAAATGAAAATAGTTGTAGCTGCAAATCGGGTAAGTCACCAATAAATTTTGTTTTGAATCTAAAATAAAACTCATAAAGGCTTGGTTTCTCGTTTTGTTCATAAAAATTAATTACTTATTATATTGCAAAACGCGGTAAGAAAGTTTGCATTGAAAAGTATTTTCGTTTTTCAATTTTAAATCCGGATTCAAGTGTCGATAAAGATAAAACTCCCCATTCAAAGCTGATTTAAGCCATGTAAAGTAACCTCAAATATAATAAAATCCTAATTTTTCCTTTTTCGCATGGGAAGGCGAAAATTTCGCGCTCTTCATTTCTGTAAACACTGAAGCAGACCGTCCAAAACATCCCTATTTATACTTAAGGTTAACAAAGCTATTACATTCAGTCCAAACCTATTTAGAAAAATACACGACTCTGATCTGACTTACATTAAAATCACAAATATTGGTTCCTTTTTTTTATATATAATAAAAAGAAAACGCATAGCATAAGTAATAATAAATAAAACTAAATATTTCAAACAAAAAACAACGACTCACACACAAAACAAAAAATCAATCAAAAAATATGTATAAATATTAATCTAAAACTAATAATAATAATAAAAATAAATTAATCACAAAAATTAATCCTTGCAATCGCCCCAAAACTGAAAATGAAAATTTTTTTTTCTATTTAAAACAAATAAACAATTTTAAATTAAACAAATTAGTGAATAATAATTTTATACATTACCTCAACAACTTCATTCTTTATAACGAAATATCGTTTCTCTTTAATGATGAAAGGAACATCCTCCATATTATTCCTTATAACATGCGAAAGAATTTTCCTGCTTTTTTCTAGCCTACTACTATTTACGTAGAGCCAATCCATGGGTATACGTAAAATTCGCTCACAGCAATCAATATAACGGTCGTTTACCTTGATTGCAATAGACGAATTTTGACCGGTCTATTTAAATCTTCAGGCACTACCTAATATTAAAAAAAAAGAAGAATGAAAGAAATGTATGAAATATCCAAATTTTACAAACAAACTAACAAGATATATTCCTATTACTTACACGAAAAATTTTCTGCTGATGTATTATCCACCTCATTCCCCCAGAAGAAAAAGGTTCTCCAGGATTTTTACATGGCCTCAACCAATCCTCGATCTTCATTCGACGATTAGTCTGTCATTCTTTTGAAGACGAATTCTCGGTTTTAACCTGAAATTAGGCCTCACCAATCGCCTTCCATCCTGCATCCACCGAATTCGCGAAGGGTCCAACTCATAATAATACACAAAATTACATACTATTTCAAAAATAAGCAACTATCTTAAAAACCATCAAAACCAACTTACCCTTTTTAACACATTGTCTCTGCCAATGTTGTAAAATATCTCGCTTAAGTAAAAAGCTCCAGAAACCCCATGGAAAGCTACCTGCTGCCTCAATTCATCAAGCAATGCATTTCTTTTGTCCGCAGGTAACGAGTCCCACTCACGAGGACACCTTACAGTTTTCCCTCCACAAAAAACGTCAAAACCACTGTCCACATTAAATTTCAAACCCACTGACTCCAATTCTTCTCTTATTGTCCTTAAGTCACCTTCAGATCGACATTCAATGTTCTCAAAACCAGAATCTAACTCATTTACCAAAGATCTGAAATAAATTCTGTCTACACATTCACCTCGTATCACTTCTTCACATAATCCTTCCAAATCTATATCATCACTTGATTCCTTACATTTTCTTACACTGATATCATGATTCGAATCCGAAATTAAGTCACTAGCCTTTTCAACATTCACATTACTTGATTCCAACAAAGTAAAATCAATTTCATTTAATAATTCAAAAATTTCTTCCATGTTTCCTTAGTATCTTATTTCACTTCCAAATATATATCAAGACTAAAAGTCAAAACTACATTGGCTCCTTCATTTCCTCTTTTCAAATTTTTACGAGCATACCCAACACCAGCTGAAACTCGTACAAGTTTTCTTAAAGATTTTATTACCCTAATCGTTAGAACCTTCATGGCTCAAACAATATAAAATTTTCTTCTTTCTTGACCAATGTCGCCTAAAAACCCTTGTCAATTCTTGACTTTTACTACTTTTTTATTTTTTTTCCCCTCTTTCTCACATCCAACCAAGTACGACCCCATATTTTCCATCCTTTCAGCCTTCCTGGTACAGGTACAATCCATCCCTCTCTTTCTAGCATATATTGTAAAACCACAGCATGATCACTGGGAATCTACCTTTAGAGGAACAGTTTTTGTAAGGGTATTGTAATATAAGAATTGTTTTTCTAATGGAGAAATAGAATACCTTCCAATAATGTAGAACTTCTGTTAGAATCAAATTTCGGTACTTTTGCACGATTTAAATGGATAAAGTATAAAAATTATATAATCAAGGATATAGTTGAGTAAATTTAGATCCTTTTCTTTTTAAATTTATAGAATGATTCCGACTGCGGCAGAACCGATCGTGTTCCACTCAGTACCTGTGGACGGTGTATGTCCACAGGATTATCCAATCACATATGGGCACTTAATAAATAGTTTTTGTTTCGACTTAGAAGCGTCAACCTTATTCATTTATTACAGTCAGGAAACAACAAAGAAATTTTGCCAATTTTGTTTCGAAAAATTACCAATAAGAGAACAAAATAAATACGAATTCTTTACCTCATGGCACTCACTTTGTAAAATACAATGCGTTAATATGAATTGTAACGTGTTTTATAATGGATTGGGGTAAAATAATGTGTTTATTAAAATAATCTGTGTCACACTAACTTAATAAATGTTCGATACTATTTAAACTTAAGAAAAATCCTTATTGTTAAATTTACAAAAAGAGGGGCAAATCAAGCAGAACAAGCTTCTCGCTCCGAAGCTACAACTATAACTGATTGGAACCGAAGTCTTCCCTTCAACAGTCATCTCGTATATTTTTTTTCTGTGAAAACTTTACAACCAGACTTATAATATTCCCACGCTTACAGGAAAAGGCTATTTTCGAATTTCAACCCGCTTTCACTTCGCCATGTTACTTAGCTTACCATAAAACGATCTTCAACATGTGTCCACTCTGTAAAGCTTTCCCTCTATTTTTCCTCAATATACCTAGGAAATTTATGACTAAGTATAACTATGCTCATATTTTAAAACTATCACCAAAGGGGTATTTCTTCCTTATTTTGAATACAACATCCTCCCCACCTTGAGAGGAAAAGTTACATGTTCTCAACTTACATTTAGTTACGGACGAATGAAATGCTACAAAATACAGCAAATTAAGTACAACAAACCTAAAGAATAAAAAGAGACATTAGCGTATCTCACTCATACATCAAACGATCCACATTTTTTATCTTTCTGCCGTATCTCGTTGCCTGTGGAACTTTACATTCAATTGGTTGTACATTTTCCGGAGACTGATGTTTCTTAACTTCCAAGGTTTTACATTTTTCGACAACAGAATCTTTTAAATTTGAATCGAAGACATTACAATTTAATTCTAATGGAAAAATTCTTTGAATCGGTCTAACAAGTTCACCTGTAGCCGTTCTTAATCTTACTACTCGTACAACACCATCTTTTCCAGCAAATACGTCAATTACCTTTGCTAAGGGCCAATCAAGCCTTTTTACTTTATCACATCCTATCAATACAATATCGCCAACGTTTACACCAACGCAGTTTTTTAAGTCTCCCTTTTGTTTAAGTAACAACCCTAAATATTCACTTCTGAATCTACATCTTAAATCATCCTTTATTTTTTGTCGATAAATATAGCGTTTATTTAATCGGCAGTTTTCGATATGATCTAAGTCTAATACACCGATTTCTTTAATATCTTGCAAAAAATCCGATGGAGTTAGTGGTCTAGTCTCACTTTCGCTATCTGACATGAACGTGATCGGTCTTGAATTAATAATTGCTTCACAATCGACAAGAACCGTATTCATTTCTACGTAATCTAAAGATGCTTTTCTGAGGGTTCGACGTAATAATTTTTTCAAAATACCGATGAGTCTCTCCCAGAACCCTCCCCACCAAGCAGCAGTAGGTGGGTTAAAACGCCATTCTATTTGTTGCAATGCTACTGTGTTGGCTAGTTTTTCATAATCTATACGTTTAAATTCGTTGTTGAGGCCTAAAAAGTTTAATCCATTGTCACTATATATTATGCTCGGCCTACCTCTTCTAGCCATAAAGCGTCGCAATGCCATAAGCAACGATGCTACATCTAAGGAGTGAACTAACTCAAAATGCACCGCCCTAAAAACTGCACAGGTAAAGATACATATCCAGGCCTTTTGTCCACCCTTTAAGAAAATAGGACCCGCATAATCTATACCTGTAACCTCAAACACTGCGGCATCTCTTACCCGATTTAAAGGTAACGGCGCTGGGATGGATTTAAATGGCTGTGCTTCATGCCTGCGACAAATTGTACATTTTTTTATCACTGATCTTATTGCCCTTCTACCTCCTATAATCCAAAATTTTTCTCTTAACGAGTTTAGAGTAATCTGTACCCCTGCATGACTCAAATTTTCATGTTTCTCACGTATAATTAAATTGACGATATAATTTTTACTTGACAAGATGAATGGACATTTAAAATTAAAGGTATCTTCGCGTAAAATTATTTTTGACTTTAAACGAATTAAACCATCATCATCTGTAAATAAGGTATACTGTTTATTTATTTTGTCGTCGAGACCTTTTAAATTTTCAGACTGAACCACTCTTAATAGGGTTACTTCTGCACTCTTAATTTCGGTACAACTTAACTCTGCTTTGTTACGTGAATTTATATCTGTTTTACAGTTAGTCAAAAATCTTTTAATATAAGCCACAATACGTAAAATCTTGGAATACTTCGAATATCTTTCAAATACTTTAGAAAAGTTACTACACTCGGATTGTATTGCCACAAAACAATTACTCTTGTCACTAATTTTCACGGTCTTTTTCAATTCTATATTTATCTCATTTCAATTATATAATAAATCTACACTACTGCTTGGCCAATTTTCTGGAGCTTGATATAACCATTCGGGACCTAAATACCAATTTAAAGTTAATAAACGTGCGACAGTGCACCCTCTCGACGGGAGATCGGCCGGGTTCAAGTGACCTGGTACGTGTCTCCAGCATTTTGGATCCGACAGTTCACGAATTTCTTTTACACGATTATGCACAAACGTACTCCAGTTATTTTCTCTATTAATCCAAGCTACTGCAGTTGATGAGTCAGACCAAAAATAAACTTTTATATTATTTAGATTCAACGTACTTATAATTGTCCTAGCTAATCTTGCACCAATCGTGGCTGCTAATAACTCTAGTCGCGGTATACTTTGACGCGCATCAGTTTGAGTTTTCATGGGAGCGACTCTCGACTTAGCTTGCACAAATCTAACTTTTACACCTGCACTATTTTTCACGCGAATAAAGGTGACTGCTGCGTAAACAAATTTGCTTGCATCGCAAAACGTGTGTAGACTGATTTCGTCGTTTGAGTCGATATTGCCGATTAAACACCGTGGTATTTCTACATCACTCAAATCTTTTAATTCATCATACCACTTTAAAAAACACGATTTAATCTCGGTTCCGACATCTTCATCCCACGTAAGATTTTTCGCCCACGTTTCTTGCAATAAAATCCGCGGCTTCAAAGTTATCGGGCATACAAAACCTAAAGGGTCAAAAATGCGATGTGTATACGCGAGAATGTCTCTCTTGGTTATTTTATCAAAATTAATGTTGCATAAATTTGAAGCGTTCAAAGATAGCACGTCGCGATTTTTATTCCATAAAATACCTAAAACCGGAGTTTTTCTGTCACTTAAATGATCGCCGCTAAATTCCCAGCCTCGGAGATCAAACTTCGCTAGCTCCATCGCTTTCTTTGCTTGAAACATAAAATTATTTAGCTGATGTATGGAATTCACGCTCGTAATACAATTGTCTACGTAGAAACTTCTTAAAACTTTTTCTATATCATTACGACTGAAAATCGATTCACGATCCATATCTATGGAAGAAAGCAATTTTTTTAAATGTAATGAGATAACCGCGCCTAACATAAATGGACTACAACACATGCCAAATACTACTCTACAGTGACGAAACAAAATTAGGTTATCTTCTTTATCATGCCAATAAAAACGCATAAAATTTCTGTCCTTTGGATGAATACTTATTTGTAAAAATGCTTTCTTAATGCCTGATATAACACCAATATTACCTTCACGAAACCTCAATAACGTTGATGGTACTTGCTCGATGAGATTAGGTCCCTTGTGGAGGCACTCGTTCAAACTTGGATGCGGCGGCTGCTTAGCAGATGCGTCAAAAACAGGTCTAATCACGGTTGTGCTCTTTTCCTTAATTACGTGCCTATGGGGTAAATAGTGCCCCCAAACATCCCTTTCTTCGGCCGGTACACGCTCGATAATCCCTTCGGCCAACCACTCCTTGAAAACAGCATCGTACGCCTCATACTTCTCTTCTGTTTGTAATCTTTTAGTTATAGACTGTAGACGCTTGATAGCAACACTCTTATTATCGGCGAGGGGTGCATAATTTTCTGCCCATGGCAACTGCACTTCATATCGACCCTCCTTATTAATAGAAACGGTTTTTAAAAACTCTGTACACACAGCTTCTTCGAGTTCTTTCAGCATTTTGTGGGCAATTGGATCATTTATTCCTAGAGCGTCCAATGACCACAAGTCTTTGACATCACAGTTTTTCACATATAACGCTATAGCTGTGACTGTTGAACTCTCGTGTACACTTTGTTGACGAATTGATCCCATGATGGTCCATCCTAATAGAGTTTCAAATGCAATTAATCCACTTTTTAATTCTTGACGACGACCCGTCAATAATTTTCCAGCAACGTCGGCGCCGATAAGGATTGATATCGGTTCATCACTATCCCACGTATCAGTTAATATGATATTAAATTCACGTAATTCGTCAATCCAGTCACTACTTTCAATCGGCTCGATTTTTCCGCATATAACATCTTGATCGAGAGCCGCAAAATTACACAAAAAGTCACTTAATAAACTTTGCATACGTACCCGATACTCTTTATGCATAACACTTTCAGATTGTCCTCCACCGAAAAGCATATGTGTGAGTTATTGTTCACCTATAGGTTTGTAAAGTAATTTATACCCCACTTCTTTTTTCACATACGACCTTTGTGAACCACTATCAATAAGCACACGTACAGTCAACTCACCACTATCACTGTAAACTTTTACTTTAAATGTTTGCATAAAAACTTGAGGACAATTGCGGATATTTGCAATACAACTTAATTCCTTTCTCACAGTCGCAGTGCCGTCTGTGTTTACAGTATCGCCTTTATTACTATTTTTAATATCTTGTGCATTACACATCAAATCAACGTGTCGTCGCTTGCAAATCGAACAACTTAATCTCACGCGACACATTTTAAAACCATGTCCAAATTTAAGGCAATTAAAACACGCGTGCTTTCTTTTCACATACGCTTGTCTTTCTGCAAGAGTCATATCTCTAGCTTTGACACAATTTTCACTAGTATGTGCTTTTGAATCACAGAATAAACATTGATTTTCTCTACCTTTGGCTGCGAACAAACCTATGGCACTAGGCACGTTTTTACTAAAATCATTCGCTCTTGGTCTGGTACTACTGCGATCGTTATTTAAATTAAAACCACGCTTTGCCAAAGAAATTCTCAATTCTCCTTTGACTTCACTCTCAATAAATTCGATAAGGCGTGTAAGGCGATCTTTTCTTGGGAGCGACGCGTCATCATTATCCGCGGGCTCCTCTCGTCCTTTATCACTGCGTTGCCACGCACGCAACAAATCTTCTGGCAAGGATGATTCGACCAAAAGTAAAAGCATTGCTGCGCACTTAGCTGTGGTGACTCCTAACGATTCTAGCGATCTTAAATGTGTCACCAATTTATCGTACAAACTTGAAAGTGAAACATTAGTTGCTGGATTGATCGCTTTTTGCAACACTAGTTGAAGGAGTTCACGCACATACACTTCAATTAAAATTTC
The DNA here is from genome assembly GCA_030998225.1 of Diplolepis rosae. Classification (NCBI taxonomy): domain Eukaryota; kingdom Metazoa; phylum Arthropoda; class Insecta; order Hymenoptera; family Diplolepididae; genus Diplolepis; species Diplolepis rosae. The sequence goes on along the minus strand of JAPYXD010000723.1, from coordinate 22,876,349 downwards.
ATCTTCACCAAAACGATTTTTTAGGCCTTTGAGAACTTTTTCGTAATTCGCGGCAGTTAGTGGGTAACTTTTTATTAAATTATCTGCTTCCGAGCCAGATACCATAGCTTGATTCAAATACTGGAATTTGTCTACGTTACTTAAATTTTTATTTTCATCAATCTTTTTAAAACAATTCCAAAAAGTCAGCCACTGGCGAATATCTCCATCAAATTTCACAAACTCCATCGACGGCAGCTTTACAGAGCTTGGATCACCACTACTCGAACCGGAAGGAACTGGTGCAACACTATTCTGCACTGAATTTGCACTATTTATCCGCCCTGTAAACTTAATTTTTGCTGTCATGAACTTGTACTTATACTCGTCAGCTTCATCGTACTCTTTCTGCAATTCGGCTTCAGTCGCGTTCACCACTAATTCTTCGATTACAATCTCTTGACAATTGTCTAATGCCGTTGATTTGCTTTTTAAAGTACAGAATGCAATATTCAAATCTGTGATGGTCGATTGTGCATTATCAAAGAGAGCTTGAAACGCATTAAGCGTTTTCGAAAATCCTATACGTAAAACTGTCCTCTTCTTTTTCGCCTGTTCCATTTTTCACTTTTATCGAACAAACACACAGATAAATAAATGATAACATAAACACTAAAAAATCCCCGGGTCCTGTCACGGTCGTCAAATGTTTTATAATGGATTGGGGTAAAATAATGTGTTTATTAAAATAATCTGTGTCACACTAACTTAATAAATGTTCGATACTATTTAAACTTAAGAAAAATCTTTATTGTTAAAATTACAAAAAGAGAGGCAAATCAAGCAGCACAAGCTTCTCGCTCCGAAGCTACAACTATAACTGATTGGAACCGAAGTCTTCCCTTCAACGGTCATCTCGTATATTTTTTTTCTGTGAAAACTTTACAACCAGACTTATAATATTCCCACGCTTACAGGAAAAGGCTATTTTCGAATTTCAACCCGCTTTCACTTCGCCATGTTACTTAGCTTACCATAAAACGATCTTCAACATGTGTCCACTCTGTAAAGCTTTCCCTCTATTTTGCCTCAATATACCTAGGAAATTTATGACTAAGTATAACTATGCTCATATTTTAAAACTATCACCAAAGGGGTATTTTTGATAGTGTTCATAAATCTCTACAAATTATCCTGATAACATTTTTTGATTAAATCAAAATTAGAAATGTTACAGCATATTCAAATTCGAAAAAAGTCAATATCAAAATTCCATTTTCCAGTTAAATTATACGAGATAAGAAAAAACGTTGTGATACAATATTATTTTCTACATAAAGACCTACAAATTTGAATTGTAACATTTTTTCATAAGATGCACATTTTTCTTTTAAATTTAAAAAAAAAACGATTGAAAATCCAAAATTCAATTTTTTAACAATAATATGTGAAATACGAAAAAAACGTAGGAATACACAGTTTCTGAAAAAACATATATTTTTCGTTTCAATTCCAAAAAATACGATTAAAATCCAAATCAAAGCAATTAATGTTATTATACAATTTGTTAGGATAAATTTAAATTCTGATTAAAAAATTCTAATTTGAGGATGGCTGAGCGTGTTACCGCTAGCCCTGTTCAATATAATCCTCCTCGAGCGACTGGTTACGCTATGAGGGGTTAAATCCTCAAACAAATTTTTTAAATTTCAGTAATTGAAGTTTTGGATGAAATTTATTAAACTAATTCCGAATCTACTTTCGAGATTGTAATTTGAGGACGGCTGTGCGTTTTACCGCTGGCCCTTGTTCAATATAATCCTCTTCGAGCGACTGGTTACGCTATGAAGGATTATGTCCTCTACAAATCTCAATCGTAGGGTTGAAATCAATAAAATAAATAAATTTTACTTTTAATATCCTTTTTGTTTGTGTTTTATAGTTGTGTAGGATATATTTCAATCCTGATTTTCAAAAAGCTCCAATTCTCACGAAAGTGAGAAGCTATATCCTTAAACAAATTTTGAATTGCAGTGATAGAAATTTTAATTATAAAATATAAAATAAAAATTTATTGAATTAATTCCTAATCTGCTCCTGAGACTCTAGTTTGAGGAAATTGTGTCACTATTAATACTATTAAAACAAATCGTAGTCAAATTTGTAAAATCCAATCGACATTTGTAACTTTAGTTTCATTTAACATATTCTTCTTAAATAATTTTTTTGACTGTTTTATAAAAACGTTGAAATTTTATTAAAATTATCGGATTTTTTTTTTTTTATATATATTATATACATATTATATATATATTTTTATAAAAAAAATTTCTGCAATAATTCTTTTAAAATAGTTTGGTTCTTTATATAGAATTTTGATATTATCCCAATCAAAATCATGTTGAGATCCTGCATCACTTTTATTGTTTATTCTGTGTTTCGTAACTACATTATGGTATTTTTCATTTAGATGTTACGGGCGGTCCAAGGTGTGCAATATTTTTTTTGGAAAATATTTTTGTTAGTATACAAAATCTAATTTATGGAATATCAATTGCTTTAGAAGTGAATGAACTGCACACTTTTGAACGTTCGTAACCTGATTGCATTCCAGTGGCTAATGCAATTCAGCATTTTTGCTCATGCGAGCTGGTCTTGAGACGTAGAGTAATTCATATTCTAGTTATTTAAATACATTTAAATTAAACTTTTAAAAGTTTGAATAAAAGTTTTAAAAATAAGACTATTTCCCCCTTTTGTTTTTCAGATGCATTAATGTTTTATAAACTAGATTAATTGATAGCGAGAGTGCATAGGCACTCAATCGCTATGATCTAAAAAAGTATGAAATAAGAGAAAAGCGAAGAATGAGTGTAAAGTGAGAGCGATGATATAAAAACTAGGATGAGCGGAGAAAGAATAGAATAGGAAAAAGAATGAGCAATAGCAGACTCGGGATAGAATGTACGAATAGAAGAGGAAAAAGAGAACGAAGGAGAGAGAGAGGGAGATATCTAGTACACGTACACCCATGCACTGTTTGTCGCCACAGCTTTCTGCCGTTTGTCAATTCCTCCTTTCGTTCGCCTACGCACATGCCTAATATACTGGTCTCTTTTAGAAAATCTTGATGCGCTCTGCTGTGCATCGCGAGGCTAGCATTCATCTCATAATTGCATCTCCTCCTCATACACTTATCCTTGCTCAAATTCTTTAGCCAGCTGATCTCCCGCCACAAAAGCCACGTGCTTTTTGTAACTAAAACCCAACGCTCATCTGAATACTTAAATAATTATGTCAAAGCTTTAATCCACTCAAAGATTATAAGCCCAGACTAATTAAATATATATATTTCGATTTACTCTGAAATGTATTGGAAACTAAAATTGTTTCTACAATTTGATGACCATGCATCAAATACTAAAAATTGATGAGCACATTTCCTTTCTCACGATAGATGTATAAAGAGGGGAAAAATAATTGCATTCTAAAAATCAGCAAATGGCGCAATAACCACACCAGCATTTGTGCAAATTCCTAAATCCTCCCTGCCATTATTACCTCTGTCCAATCATTAATTCCTTAACGAAATTATATTTTTGGAATCGTGTCGGGCGGACGTAAAAGACAAAATACTTCATCTGGACGGAAGCAATACATATATTGATAAGATATATTGAAGTATACAAAATATATTTCTAATATATCTTTCTTCGGCGGACTATTTTAAAGTCCAATTCGTTTAATAAAAAAACATCAAAAAGGTGCGCGAAATCGTGGAAAACTTAATACTACCGAATCTCAAAACGGTAGTGATAATTTTTCATAAAATATTGTAATTAGATTTAATAGGAAAATTCTAGCGGCGAAAAGGGCGAGTTTAAAAGCACTCAACCCTCTTCTGGTTAAAAGCCATCCGTTATTTTCTCTTATTAAACCTAAAAGAAAAGTGGCAAAAACAGTATTTGTGTGCGCGTGTGCTATGCGCGACTCGCAAATAGGACAAAGTGTGACTTTGAACAACACTCAACAGAAAACCATTGCCCGGTCTAGGACGAATCAGGAGCTAAGGGAAAATCTCTCCCTCTCTCTCACACTCTCCTGGGACTGGTAGATGTAAGGAAAACTAGTAGTAAGGTATTGTTCCAATATATGTATCTATTTGTATATCTTTTTTATACGGACATTAAACACTAAAACTGGAAATCTTCCTGTATTCAAAACTTATTTTCCAAAAAATCAAAGAGGGTTTTCTTAAAAGCAGGGTATAGCCTCCTCAGTCAGTTTATTTAATTTATAATTTCCTAAATTGAAATTTGGCAGTTTGGAGCCTCAAGCGGGCGTTTAATCGAATTTAATATTTTTATTATAGTAAATTTAATTATTCGAACGTAACATTAGATTAATATTTTTCTTATGTTCTTCACATCTGACAAATAGCATTCTTCCAGTTTGTCCAACATAAATTTTAGAACAATCTAAGCATGGAACCTTATAAATAATATTTGAATTTTCTAATTTTTCTAATGGGTCTTTCCCTAATTTGATGTATTTATCAAGTTTTGATGTATTTCTGAAGACTGTGGTTGAATTATAATCATTGAAAAGTCTTTCAATTTTATACCATAAATTTCCGAAATAAGTAATAGAAACTACACGTTTTTAATCTATTGTTCTCTGTTTATTATTCGGAGTGAACTCTAAAATTGTATTTTTATCCTTAATTTGAAAAATTCTAATATTTATATGTTTGTTAATCAAATTTATTGGATAATTATTAAGCACCAGTAAATTCTTAATAATTTCCAAATTTTCTTCATGGAACTTTTCATTCATCTAAACTAAAACAGGGACGAGGATAAACAATAATAAAAAAGGGGAGAAATATCAATGAAATATTCTTTATTAAATATTACAATGTGAAAATCCCTAACCTGTATGTGACTGACCTGAATTTATTACGGAACCGACTGGCGTTGAGAGCTGGAGCCACTGATAATCCTTGATAACTGTCAACTCGCGTACTGGAACTGGTATCCGGGGAACAACTTTGAACACAAACGACTCTGATGTCGGGAACTGAACCTTGACAAGGTGTCGGACCTTCAAGGTCAGAAATGAATCCGGAACTCAAGACGAAGTGGCCGAAACTAGTTGGACTTGGCCCAACTAGTCACACGGTGTTGGGCCTTCCGGGTCAGAAGTCAAACTGGAACTGAAGACGAAGTGGCCGGTGCTCCTTGGAATCGGCCTGCTTAAATATCCTGGGGGTTGGTCATTTCACCCTATTTTACGATTTTGTTTTTCTCGAACTTGGCCCCCTTTGATATTTTCTAATTTCAATAAATTTCATTTCTTGTCAGTTTAGTTCTTTTTTATTTAAGTAGACGTGCTGTCAATCCGTGTATATGACACGATTTATTGAATTGGCTTCAGTATGTATAAGAATTTCCATTTCAGTTTATTACCAATTCTGGTGCCTAATTTTATTGGTCCCCAAATTCAATTTTCTTTTACGGCCCTTTTTATAGCTTTTTTATAGCCTTATTTGTATGGTGCCTCCCACGCAGTGTTAAATAGTAGGGATGACCCTTGGAGTCTGCGTCTAGATTTCTATCTTTTACTGAGTCTGCGTCGGAATTTTGGCTCAATCGGTTGTGTATCTTGGATCAATACTTCCCGCATTCCTGAAGTCTACTTGTTGCTTCTGAATGACCCTCAAAAAATTAGGTTGCGATGACATCTCGGCTGCATTTCTTATTGTGTATCTCCAGTTGGGGTGAGAATGGAGATAATGATTTGTTGACTGGCGATTCTGAATACTGACTTCCTTGATAACTTTTCTGCTTTCTTTTATAATACTTTTGATTTTTCCTCTCTGTAGATTCTTTCCAGTCGATTCACATTATTTCTTAAACAATTTAGTTACATGCATCAATAGTCAATGTTACATTCAAGTTTGTACATAATATCAATATTAACGTTTATTATATTAATAAGAAAATATCACAGAACGTGACAAATGGCTTTGTAAAATCCGGATACTGCAACAATGGTCTTAAAATAATTTTATTCTGCAAAATTTGAAAAGCCTGTTTTTTAATCTCAGTCCTTTTAAAGGGTACCTTATCCTTTAAAATGACTGTCAGAGGTTTAGCCAGCTTCGCAAAACCCGGAATGAATTTCCTATACTAACCAATAAGACCTAAAAATTGTCTAATATTCTTATATTTTTCGGAATAGGAAATTTTTCAACCGCCTCGATTTCCTTTGGATCAGGTTTAACTCCCTCCTGTGTAATAACATGACCCAAGTAAGCTATTTATCGTTTCAGGAAATAAAATTTTTCTGGTTGAAGAGCTAACCCAGCTGATTTTGAACGACCTAATAATGATTTCAATTTCCGAGAATGTTCCTCTAAAGATGTTGCATAGATGACTATGTCATCCGTATAAACTGATTTTATAGGGACTATTAATAAAGGAGAATTATAAGGTGAAGTCGAAGGTTGTACAATACCTGAATTAATCAATTGTTCTGTCTGCTTCCTGATTTCATCTCTGTGAATGGGAGAAAAACGATATTGTTTGGTAAAAATAGGCTGTTTATCAATAGTTATTATTTTATGTGTTAAAACATTAGTTCCTACCAATTTGTCACCAGGTAAGTAAAATTGATGCGAAAAATTGGTAATAATGGGGATAAGACTTTTCCTCTCTTCTTCACTTAAATCAGACAAATTAAAAATTTTTTAAAGTTTTGCCAATCTCAAACCTGATTGTTTTTGTTTTTCTAGACTCTCTATGCCCTTAAAGGAACGGATAAGGATGGAATTACTTCACATTCTTCGAGTTCAACTGGTGGTATTGTTAAATCTACCTCTTTCGCAGTGGAATTAATGATAAAAATCTTCGCCATACCATTCTGATTACGAACCATCTTGAACAATTGGAAAATATTTAGAAACAACATGGAATGTGGACTCTATGTTGTGAATCAGAACCATGGAGACTTGATATAAGCAGACCAATCTCTTATGGCCGTACTTCACAAAACACGAAATGAAGTTCTGCCAAGTACTTAGTTAGGAAACTTCCCGATGAGGGCACGTGTGTTCCCTGAGTGCAAAATGGCGGCATCGACGGTTTATAAGCATCGTGTACATGGAGAATAGACATAAGGAGACCAAACTAATGTAACTGAAAATCAGCATCTTTTTGTCGGAAGTACATTGATTGAGTACGGGAACTTCCCAAGAGATGGCGCTTCTGCAAGTAGCGTAAAAAAAAAAGAATTCTTCGTGTGCCTTTGCGTGCATGCAGGTTGTCATGGTAACTTATATTTATTATAAGAATGGTTACAAACATTTACAAATATTAACCTTAATTTGCGGTTATGTTAGAATATTCTAAGCGAAAAGAAGGAGGCGGCCATTTTTTTACACCACTTGCATTCCCGCTATCAGTCGGGAAGTTCTTGTACCTTTTACATGTACTTCCGACAAAAACCTGCTCAACTTTTGTAAAGTTCATACATTAGAGATTGGTCTCCTTATTAAAGAAATTAATACGTCAATTCTTAAACATTTTCGGTCACCTAGTATATACGGGAAATAGACACTTGAATGCAGCTGACTTAGACTGCAGGAGTGCAATAAACATGTCAAAGTGCATGATAAGGACGATCCCCTAGACTCAACACTAGCGAACTGGCTGAACGATAGCTTTACGCTGTAGCGTAACATTATCGTAACATTATCGTAAACTTATCGTAAAGTAGCATTATAACTCATGAATAAGGCAAAATAAACATTCAAAATGTTTTTATCCTTATTCTACGTTGAAAATAACGTTGACTGGTAATTGAAATATGCAATAATTTTATTTGTTTACGCTAAAAATTAAAAAAACATAATACCTGTCATAGAAGGCAGTGCAGTGGTTCATCACTTTCCATGTCTTCACCGTCAGGATTGACTATTTATTAGAGTGAGATGAAAGTACAGTTGTGCCTCACTTTAACCAATATGGTCAACTTTAACGGAGAAGTTCCACAAAAGGTGAACCACTGCACTGCCTTCAATGACAGGTATTATGTTTTTTCAATTTTTAGCGAAAATAAATAAAATTATTGCATATTTCAATTACCAGTTAACGTTATTTTTAACGTAGAATAAGGATAAAAACATTTTGAATATTTATTTTGCCTCATTCATGAGTTATAATGCTACTTTATGATAACTTTACGATAATGTTACGATAATGTTACGCTTCAGCGTAAAGCTATCGTTCAGCCAGTTCGCTAGGGAACACGGAAAAAAATGAAATGTCTGCTACTGCTAACTGCAGTTAGCTGTCGACTAGTTAATTGTGATTGATAAAAAGTTTGCTCAGAGAGTTAACAGTCTGCTGAGACAGTTAAAAGATGTTAGCTGCAATCGAAGTTGAAAATTTGCATTGGACTCCTTAAGCGTATTAAGAGTTGTAGCTAATCATTTGGTTGTTGCTGCTAAGACAGCTTACTCTCCTAGAAAATCTCAAAATTCGTACTCGCAGCTTTTAAAATTTTGCGCTGATATGTAAGAAGTTAGCAGCGGTTGCTAACGGCTGCTTAGATATCCCGCGTTTTCTGTGCTGCTCATGCGCACAAAGCGCGACTGGTCAGATATTGTGCTGTAAAAGGTAAGTTGTACACCTGTCGCGTTGTTTTAAATTTAATTTATAAATGATTCGACGTTTCGCGTTAATTTATAATGCAAATGACTGATTTGTAACTGATCTCTGAAGATTGTATTGTAGGTTTTGTAATAGGTTCTTTATTGTGCTATTTATTATCTTCTTACTGAGGTTATCTTAATTCTAAGTGTTGTATCTGTTTTTTTTCGTTTTAATTTTGCAGGTTACGATATTCCATGAAAAATCAGTTCATCCTAGACTTGGTCCTAGGAAACACATCAAATCTGGTCAGATTTGGACTTGTTCCAACTAATACAAATTGTTTTTCTTAATTTCTACTTTTGTATAATTACATGCTTGAAATTGTACGCGAGTTATTAAAAAATTGCTAATACCACTATCCAGCGACTTGTATCTCAAACAGCCAACAGTTTCAAATAAATTTCCAAGTAAGTTACATATTATTTACAATTTATTTTTATTATCCTAAAGAACCTTACAATAGATTGGTATTTCCTACTGACTATTTCGGTCGTCTAACTTTTATAACAAGACATTACACTCTGGACATTAATTTCGTTCATTGTGTATTGCTTTTGAATGTTTATTTTATTTTTTTATAAATTGTTTATTTAACAATCGAAACATTTCAGCTTTCTAACTTCTATAAGAAGACATTACACTCTGGACATCAATTTCGTTCATTGTGTATTGCCTGTACATGTTTATTTTATTTATTTATAAATTGTTTATTTAACAATCGAAATATTTCAACTTTCTAACTTCTATAACAAGACATTACACTCTGAACATTAATTTCGTTCATTGTGTATTGCTTGTTGATGTTTATTATATTTGTTTATAATTTGTTTATAACATTGTTTATTTAACAATATCAAATAACTCGATCTTCTTACTATTTTTTGATAACGCATTACACTCTGGACACAACTTCGTTCATTGTGTATTGCTTGTAAATGTTCATTAAACCTATTTGTTTATAACATTGTTTACTTAACAATATCAAATAATTCGATTTTCTTACTATTTTTAATAACGCATTACACTCTGGACAAAACTTCGTTCACTGCGTATTGCTTGTAAATGTTCATTAACCCTATTTGTTTATAACATTGTTTATTTAACAATATCAAATAATTCGATGTTCTTACTATTTTTGATAACGCATTACACTCTGGACAAAACTTCGTTCATTGTGTATTGTTTGTATACGTTCTTTAAACCTATTTGTTTATATCATTGTTTATTTAACAATATCAAATGATTCGATCTTCTTACTATTTTGATAAACAATTAGCGACTAGTCTACTTGAGCGTCGCAGGACGTAACAACAAATTTATGAGTATATTTTTGCGACAGGGTTATTGCGTGCTTTCGCATTCCTCAAAATTTTACACGTGTAAGCTTGCTAATGAGACACAGAGGAGTCTTTCCGTCAAGGCTATGAGTCATTACGTTCAAATTCTAGCGCGTATATTATCGGTACATTGGATTCCCATTATTTCCTGCAAGCTATCTATCGGTTATGCTGTTTATTTCCTTATCCTGAAAACGTGTGATTACAAAAGGGGTTCTAGAGTCCCTCATGTTTAGTACCGAAAACGGCCATACCGTTACAACGCTCAACACTGTTAAGGAGTAAAGTGCGTAAAATACGCATATTACTTCATGTAAGGAGCCGCGTATTGTAACGTGGCAAGGTTTTACCCCGTCACATTTGGTAAGTTAATTTCCTTTTGTATGACCTTGCCTCGAGCTCTACACTGCGAGGGACATCGAGGGACTCATCGGAGTTCTGGGGACGCCTAGAGAGCTGAGGGTCAATTGCTGCCTTTCCAAAATTATGAATCGCAGCCTAGCTTAGCTAGATTCCCACTACTTCGGTATGCCGATACCTACACCCCTGACACTGTGGAATCACTTGGGATGCCGTGAGAACGGAAGAAATTGGGGCCCAAGAACTTCACGCCTCTGAAAAATGACCTATTCGCCTGGGAGCGAAACCCTGGTCTCCAAAGTGCTCATATTGAGGGAGGAAGATATCTCACATCCCGTGAGGGCCCTCGACGCTACTACAGCCTTGGGGTGATATTTCAACCTGAACCTAGACTCTCTGTTAGTAAGGATGCGGTAAATGTTTGATCATTTGTACTAATGTCGTGTGTGTGCCAGTAGATGCACTCACTCCAGTAGGGGACGAGAATCTTTCTCATACTGGTCCACGCTACCGAAGATGCTCTTGTTTTTCTCCTCGCTACAGGTAAAACAGTTATAATGCGTCTGCTGTGTCTGATTGGCGGAAAACCACGAAACGAACACTGATTGGCGGAAAACCAAAAACGGTTATTGATTGGCGGTGAGCCAAAAGCTGAATTAATTGGCGGAAAGCTAAAACGGATACTGATTGGCGGAGAACCAAATTGTGTGGAGTAGCCAGATCTATGCGGAGCAAGCAGCCAATCATCACAAACCGTAGGAATCGCCAGGAGAATGTCAAGGCGAGGAGCTCGACACTCAATAAGCCTCGCTCTTTTTCGTCCAGCAGCAGTCAGCGAGATCAGACGCAATAGTTCGGGATTGATCTCATAGTTTACTGAATCAAATGTGACGCCTACAATAAATATTTGAGTTTTGCCAGCCGAGGTAAGGTCCGGTTCAAACTTTTGAAGCCTTGAGGGTTTTGGAGCTTCTCCATAAGTACAGTAAAGTTTGAGTTAAGAAATACAAAGAATGCTCTCGAACCTCCAAAGCTAGCGTTTAGTGATTAGTTACGGACTTGAGTTACGAAAGTTGGAAATTAAGACCTAAGTGAAATAAAGAATTTAAATTATTAAGAGTGAAGTAAGTTAAAGAATGGAAAACATTGGGAAAAGTTCAGTTATCGCACTCTCGCTCAAGTGAGGCTCTATGCTATCGAAAATTGAGGTGAATGCTACCGTTGGAGCATCGGCTGGATGAAAAGCAATATTACCGTATTTATCGTATTTAGTCCGTTAGTTAGAAAAGGACGGAGCTATTGCATCTCTCTCTCTCTTATAGTATGTAACTTTTATACCCATAAATAATATTTAATGTCTAACTTGGTGTAAGTTGTGCCAAGTAGCAATTGTTCGGACAAGTCCAGCTCATTTAATTATCCTAAATTAATTGATTTTATCAAAACATCCATGTATTAGTATAGTTACCGAAAGTCACGTAATGCAAGATGGCCACGAGGTCAAGCATAATAAACTGATACCGCTCCACGTTTGTGGTGAAGCTGCCGCCATCTTATCGCTACCGCAACTCACGCTACGTAATTTAACCACAGCATACCGCCAATAGAATTTAATGCCACTGCCTCACCCTTCCGCCATCTTGCAAACGTCACAACTGCACAATAAAAATAGCTGGGATAAACCCCCTCATACTTATTGTCTTACTCATGGTGTTAATTCCGAGCTCATAGTAAAGTTATCGTGTTTGCATAATTTACGGTAGTGTAGAAGTAAACCATAGAGAATAGACATCAGGAGATCAAACTAATGTAACTGAAAATCAATCGGGAAGTTCTTGTACCTTTTCCATGTATTTCCGACAAGAACGTGCTCAACTTTTGTGAAGTTCATGCATAAGAGATTGGTCTCCTTATGTCTATTCTCCATGTAGTAAACGAACGGTGGTCATGCCTGACCCATTTTATCCGAGCTGTTACATTAGACAGCCACCTGAATTTCATGTGTGTGCGTGACTTGGGTAGGTATACATTGTACCATAGTTTTAGTTGTCCAAAGTTTCAATTGCCCATAAAATCACCAGACGTCACTATATTTGAAAAGCAGTGTTAGACGAAGATTATGAAAGGAATGTGTTGGCAAAAACTGCGAGGATTGCAAGATGCAGGATTCCTGTAAATTTCCCTGAAGCGCTCTCTACCGCCTATATTTGATATATACTTGCAATTTTTGCCAACGCATTCCTTTCATAATATTCGTCAAACACTGCTTTTCAAATATAGTGACTTCTGGTGATTTTATGGGAAATTGAAACTTTGGGCAACTAAAACTATGGTACAATGTATACCTACCCGTGACTTGTACCTCTTTTATAAAACTGTTTATAATTTTGTTTTTTTAATAAAAATCCTATTGTCATACTAAACTTGTCGCCTTCACAAGTTTTAAACCACCCCCTCTCCCTTTGTCTGATAAAAATCAGTGGCAGAATCTAGCCGAGGTGATAGTGTGATGATGGTGATGATCGCACCTGGTGCGCTCATTTGTGAATTCGCGAACTACCTTAAACCTAACGGTTGGTAATGCAGAACTCTTTGTTCCCTTTAATTAATAACGGGTGAACTTTAATCACCACCACGGTCGTATAGACAGGTCTGGCATCTCCCGTGGTGGGGGATGTTCCCTTATCGTGACGAGTAGTAGTTTCGAAAATGACCGCTTGGGCAGCGCTGCAATCGAGTAGTTGAAGGAATACCCGTGGTTTAAAGACAGCTTTCACAGCTGACTACGTTCTGGGTATATCTATATACATACATGCTACAGTGCGGTCATTCGGGCCACTACTCGATACTAGCGTTATCCGTGGCAAAAATATGAAACATTCAGACTAAAATAAGGGAACATCCCCCACCACGGGAGATGCCAGACCTGTCTATACGACCGTGATCACCACTCATATCGTATAATTGTTTAATTAGTCGAAATCTTATTTAATATGCAGAGAAGGTTAGATTAAATGGCTGCGTGAAAGAAAAGAGAAATATATATTCTCTTTTAGAACATGTTATGCTATTATTTTAATATTTACTTTTCAGATCTTCAAGAAATGCCCGCTACAAATCATGAACTTATAAAAGAATTTATTTCACTAAATTCTTTATACAAATTAGGAATAAGAAATTAATTTAAGATTTATTAAACAGGTTTACGAGAAATACTCTACAAATCATGTACTTTTTATAAACTAATTTAGATTTTAGTGGAAAAGGGATTGAAACCAGGTCTTGAAACTGTAGACTTTTATTGAATGATTAATTATAAAACAAATAGTACTCTAATTCACATAGAACCAATTTATTAGTACGACTTCATTGAAGCTTTTCTCCAAGAAAAGTTATATTTTGAGACCACTTAAAAACAGTCGATTCTAAATAATAAATCTATTTTGATATTAAACAGAACTCTTTGAACCAATTTGAGAAATAATAATTATTCCAATTCTGAAAAGTCCCTAAAAACCAGAACACTATTTTATTATCTGAAACATGATAAAGTTTGATGTGAAATTAGAATTTCGAATGCATTTCTTTATTCTCATAAAGAAATTCAAAGGTCTCTTTCAGAACATAAGAACAATACGTAAATTATTTAATTAGGAATATGTTACATAAAAATGCAGAAAACCATAAAATATTTTGGTAACAACTTTAGACCAAGAACTCTAAAACAACAGAACTTGTAGAAACTCGTTATGTTTGATTTAATATTTTAATAAAAGTTTAAACACAGTTCAAGATCTATAGACTAGAAACCTAGAAATCGTAGATCAATCAAGAAGACTGCACTTTTACGACCTTTCTCAAGTGCACATGGATGCGAGTTCTCGGAACGTTGGGCCAGAGGGTTAGTGAAATCAACGAGATTTTCATTGGCAGAAAGACTATAAAAATCATGCATACTAAGTCATTGTAAACACCCTCATTGGTTAAGGATCATCCCCAACTCTTTCTAATTTTTATTCTTTAGAGTGGGGATTTCAATCTTGAGGTTCCAAAATCGCGCCTCCACTTTTTGGCTACGTCAGCTAGTTGGTATTCAGTTTTCAGTAACATAACTTTCTTCTTCTCGTAGAAGAAATTAGCGCCGGTCACTAAAAACTTTTATAATAATCTTATAAAATAATACGTTGAGTTCCCGGATAATTGTATCCATTAAAGTGTGTTTTTAGTAATATAAATAAATGTCTAAATATATTAATTCAATAATGAATTAAGAGTAGATGTAAAAATACGCAAACAGAAAGAAAGGTAAACGTTTCGGCCACATATGGGGGCCCTCTTCAGTGCCATGTATTCAAAGATTAATTCAAAATTTCTGTACAACATTAGAATATAGGAAATAATTAAATTAAGAATTATCATAGAATTCAAAAACTTATCTCATAGCTTGCAATTCAAAATGAAGTAGTCCAGTATGCAGCATCATGAATTGAAAAAATATTTAGAGTTCACTGTGAATAAAAAACCGGATAAAAGAAAAACCATAAAAAAATTTTGCACACGAACCGACCGGAATTTTTTAGAAGATTTTATTATTAAAGAAGGATGCCAATTTGCGCCCGCTTCGTACAACTAGTGCAGCAAACAACTACAATAAGTACTAGATTAGATTCCAATGTACGCATAAAAACTCGTATCCGCACCACAGTCACATAAAATAGAATATGTGCCAATGCACACAATTCGGGACATTGCGAGACTCGCGACAATGCTCGCAGGACTGATCGCGCCTCGGATTCGTCTCGGCTTTGTCTCGGCTTTGCCTCAGCTACGCTTTGCCTTCGATCTCCTGCGAGCATTGTCGCTCGTCACGCAATCACCCTCATTTTGTGCCTAGGCACATAATATACTATTATATATCAGCTTCACGGACAATCCATTTAACACTGAATTTGCAAGCTTATTATAATACCTATATTATATAAAATTTTACTCAATATTATTTGAGTATGTACCGAATAAAAAAAATTGAAAGTTGTTTATTTTCGCATTTAGATTTATTCTGAGATGTTTTAAAAAATCGTAATAAATTTATCTTTATAAATTAATAAAAATGCAATTTACATATTCGTGATATTATCTATTATATCTGAAAGTATTATTAAATCACCATAAACGTCTCGAAATTCTTTACTAGGTATAGGACAATAGTCTTCTTCAAGGAGGAAAAGAACCTCTCAAGATTGCTTATGTAAACAAATTTTCGGTCAGCAAAGCCACATGTCTCGAGTCGGTTTTGAAAACAGTTCATATCATTCTGTGAGATACTCCGGTAACAAAGTCTTCACTGCTAAGTTTTCAAAAATGTAAACTATGATCGCGTTTTGCCATTGATAACCAATTTGGCATCCTTCTTTAATAATAAAATTTTCTAAAAAATTCCGGTCGGTTCGTGTGCAAAATTTTTTTATGGTTTTTCTTTTATCCGGTTTTTTATTCACAGTGAACTCTAAATATTTTTTCAATTCATGATGCTGCATACTGGACTACTTCATTTTGAATTGCAAGCTATGAGATAAGTTTTTGAATTCTATGATAATTCTTAATTTAATTATTTCCTATATTCTAATGTTATACAGAAATTTTGAATTAATCTTTGAATATATAGCACTGAAGAGGGCCCCCTTATGTGGCCGAAACGTTTGCCTTTCTTTCTTTTTGCGTATTTTTACATCTAATAGTGACATTTTTAATCAAATAAAATAAGATGAATCTGACCCTATGCCAAAATAACAAGAAATTAACGAAAATTCTATGAATTTGGGTCAATATAATAATACACATGTTATCAAGCATGTCACTTTAAAATTTTCTATAAAGCCTGAAACCTATCCTTATAGACGACCAAATATCACCCACGCAATTTTAAATAGAAGCAACCATCACGTCAGCCAATCAGACAGTGTCGGCGCACGCTTGTCAACCGCGGACGTTACAATAGCCGTGCATCAGCGCCATTGACCAGGATTGCTTAGTTTGTGGTGTATGGGTACAGATGGCGCATGTGCGCCTGGCGCCCAACTAAAATTAAAGTGAGGTAGTACCTCTTGGTCGAAGGCGAAGTAAGGTTACATTCATGGAGACTAGATAGAAGGAGACCAATCTCCATATATCTATTTCCTAAATGAAGTTCTGCCAAGTACATAGTTACAAAACTTCTCGATGAGGGCATGTGTGTTCCCTGGGTGCAAAATGGCGACGCCCATTACACGATGCTTATAAACAGAGGATGCCGCCATTTTGCACCCAGGGAACACACGTACCCTCATCGGGAAGTTTCCTAACTAAGTACTTGGCTGAACTCCATTTCGTGTTTTGTGAAGTATGGCCGTAAGTGATTAGTCTCCTTATATCTAGTCTCCATGGTTACAGTATATACGTGAAATACTTGAACCACCATCAGGTAGCGGCGCTATTTATCCGATTTTGTGTTGCCAATCTTTAGCATTGACTTTCACCCCCATGCAGCCCTGTCCGACGAAGGCCTTTTTCAATGTTAAAAAAGTCGTCTCTTAGTGATGACAGGTTGAACTAATCCGCTAGCGGCGCCACCTCCGTCCTCTCATATGAAAGTATTGTTTTATATGGAGAAAATTGATAAAAAATTAAAGTTTTATGATTTCTGAAGAACTAAGATTTTCAATTTTATTGAAATAAAATTTTTAAATACTAATCAGAACTTGAAACATAAAATAGTTATAACACTCTAGAAAATTAATCGCAAAAATACAAGAAATAAATTGTCTAGCATATAGGATCCTTATATCACGAATAATTATAGTATATTATGTGCCTAGGCACACAATGAGGGTGATTGCGTGACTAGCGACAATGCTCGCAGGAGATCGAAGCCAAGGCGTAGTCGAGGCGTAGCCGAGACGTCGCTGAGGCAAAGCCGAGACGAATCCGAGGCGCGATCAGTCCTGCGAGCATTGTCGCGAGTCTCGCAATGTCCCGAATTGTGTGCACTGGCACATATTCTATTTTATGTGACTGTGGTCAAAGATATTATAAGCCTAGTAGCGGTGCAAGCCTAGTCCTCCGCGAAGATTGTAAACGGCGCGATCGGCGAAAATGTTCAGGTCCCCCCGTACACCTCTGCCCGCCGATTGGGCCTATCGAAGTGGTTCGCCAACTAAACCTTAGGAGCGCTGTCCACAACTCTCCCCGTACCCCTCAATCCTCTCGAATACCGACAAGCTTACATTTGCTTAAGCTGTATAAATTGAAAATATTCAAGTCCAGCGATAAAACGCAAGATATGATGTTGAACAGTTGGGCGTATAATATGATGAATTCAATTTGAATTTTTTATTGATTTTAATATCAGAAGCTTATTGGTAGTCATTGAACATTAATTAATTATTAAATATTATATTATAATTATATTATAATTAAATATAATTTAATAATAAATTATTTTATTTTAATTAATAAATGAATAAATTTTTAAATCAAGTATTAAATTTTAATGAATAAATAAATTTTAATTTTAATCAATCATTTTAATAACTGAATATAAATAATATTTAAACCGGTCCGGGAAAGGGCGCAAATTTCAGCCCTGGTCTCGACGAGGTCCCTCGAAAATAGGGACCTCGACGAGACCGTTGAAAAAGAAGAGGTTGTGTCTGCCCAGTACTTGGCATTGGGCAGACCAGCTTTTGAGGGGTCCTGCAGGCTCTTCACCCGCTGTGGTGGGATGAAGACTGCAGTGATCCGGCTAGCTGAGGCAGACGCCGCGCGTCTGCTTCAGCTAGGTAAGTTGAGGATCGGGTGGGTAGAGTACCGCATTCGCGAGCACGTGGAAGTCGCCCGCTGCTTCAGGTGCCTTGGGTACGGCCACGGGTCCCGGGGCTACAGCAACCCCGACAGGAAAAACGCCTGTTGGAGATGCGGCACCACGGGACACCTGGCCAGGACATGTAAGGCGCCACCAAGGTGCCTGTCATGCGCAGACAAGGGCGACAAAGATGTCGCCCATGTGTCAGGGAGCGGCTCCTGCCCGGTCTTCCGGGAAGAGCTTCGGAGGTTGAGAGTCAGGAATTGAAGTTCCTGCAGCTCAATCGCGGAAGGGGGAAGGATGCGCAGGACCTCCTGATGCAGACTGCCAGAGAGAGGGGGGCTGATGTCCTGCTCATTAGTGAGCAGTACAAGTGGTCCGATAACTCTGCTAGGTATCAGGATGCATCAAAGAGGGCCGGCATCCTTGTTTGTAACCCTGATTTGGGCGTCAAGGACTTCCTGGAGACCGACGCGGGGTTCGTCTGGGTAGAGATGGCGGGTGTGCGTGTGTACAGCTGCTACTTCTCCCCCGGCGATCCCTTCGATGTCTTTGAGACTCAGAACCTCCTCCTTGAGGAAAGCCTCCGTGAGGCCATCTGGCGATCGCTCATAGGGGGTGACTTCAACAGTAAGTCGCGCGAGTGGGGTGAGGCCCGCCTAGATAGGAGGGGAATCTTGGTTGGTGAGATGGTCGCTAGAAACGAACTGATCGTCTTGAATCAGGGCGGGGAATTTACGTTCAGACGAGGAGCGGGGGGGTCAATAATTGATCTCACAATTGCCGCACCTCGCTTCGCCTCAAGGATAAGCGACTGGTCGGTCCTCGAGGTAATAACCTTGAGTGACCACCGGTGCATCGAATTCACACTAGAACAACGGTGTCAGGCGGTGGATAAGGATAGGGGCGGCGAAGGAAGGAGCCCCTCCTGGAACACGAGATGATTCAGCAGGGAAAGACTTCGCGATCACCTCGAAGAAACCAGGCTCATCGATGAGCTTGGTTGGGTCTGCCCTGCTGGGACGTTTGAAGCTGCTGTGCGCTCGGTGAGGCAGAAGGTGGTCGTGGCTTGTGACTACTCGATGCCTCGCCGTAAGCGCAGGCAAGCCAAGGGTTCGATGTACTGCTGGAACGACCAGTTGGCAGCCCTACGTCGAGAATGCCTCGCAGCGCGGCGAAAATTCACCCGTTCAAAGGGGGATGCTACGCTGCACGAGGTATGGAAAGGGGCAAAAACAGCTTTGAGGCGAGGCATAGAGAAAAGCCGACTTCAATGCTGGAAAGACTTGATCGGTGAGGTCGAGAAGGATCCATGGGGTTTCGCCTTCAAAATAGTCACCAAGAGATTGGTGACTAGAAGAAAGACCCCGGGCCTGGATAATCCCGATCGAGTCAAGTACATTGTGCGAAGCTTGTTTCCACACGTGGAGCCGTTCCAAAGACAGGACCGAAGTTCCTGCGTGGTCCGGCGCGGCGTTTAGTTCTCGAAGAACTTAAGAGAGCGGGTGGAAGGCTTAAGGCAAATACAGCGCCGGGTATCGACGGGGTGCCGAACGAGATCCTTTAGACGCATTTAACTCCTGTCTTCGGGATGGGAGGTTCTTCGCAGATTGGAAGAAGCAGAGGTTGGTCCTGCTGAGGAAGGGCAACAAACCCCTAGGGGATGCCTCGTCGTATAGACCAATATGCTTATTGGATACGATGGGGAAACTTCTGGAGGAGTTGATTCTACAACGGCTTCAGGCTCTCTTGGTCGGGGAGAACGGCCTCTCGGAAAACCAGTTCGGATTCAGGAAAGGCAGGTCCACTGTGGACGCCATCCAAGCTGTGGTTAACATTGCCACAAATGCAAGAAAAGGAACTGGTAAGCGTAAGGGATTCTGTGCGTTGATTAGCATTGACATACGCAATGCGTTCAATACCGCGAGATGGGACATCTGCACGAGGAGATGATGCGGAAAAAGGTTCCAGACTACCTGTTGCGAATGATGTATGACTATCTGAGCGACATGTGGGTGATACACGAAGGTTTCTCAAAGAAGAGATGACATGTGACGCTCCTCAAGGGTCACGGGTGGGTCCACTCGTTTGGAACATCATGTACGATGACTTTCTGCGCATGGACCTGCCTGCTGGAACGAGCATCGTCGGCTTCGCGGACGACGCACTTGTCGTGTGCGCCGCTGACGACGTCAGAATCCTAGAGCTGAGGATCAATGGAAGTCTGTGGCGAGCAAAGCGCTGGTTGGATAGCAGAGGCCTTAAAATGGCCCCTGAGAAAACCGAGGCTTTACTCCTTACGGACAGGAGATCCTTCCAATATCCGAGGATCGTTCTCGGAGAGCATGAAGTCGAGTGGAAAATAAGCATTAAGTACCTGGGGGTGCAGCTGGATCGTAGGCTTAGCTTTGGCGAACACCTAAAGATCGCAGCTGCCAAAGCCATCCAATGTGGAGCGATCTTGGCCCGGCTTATGCCAAACATTGGTGGACCCAGGGAAGCGAAAAGAAGATTGGTGGCAAGCGTGGTCCATTCGAAGCTGCTTTATGCAGCTTCGGTCTGGGCCAATGCTTTGCAAAACCATGCTATCCAGAAGAAGCTGTTCTCGGCGCAGAGACTTGTCGCGCTGAGAATAGTTTCGGCATATAGAACTATCTCGACGAACGCAGTGCTGATCCTGGCGAGCGTCCCGCCAATAGATTTATTGGCGGAGGAAAGGCAGGAAACCTTTCTGCTTCGCAAGGAGCTTACCTGCGCCGACCTGCAGGAAATCGCTCGCGCGAAGGAGGCCATCCATAAGGATGGAAGGCGCAGACTCGTCGAGAAATGGCAGATGAGATGTCATGGTGAGCAGACAGGGAGATGGACCTACAGCCTGATCCCGGAGCTCGCGACCTGGCTGAACAGAAAGCACGGGGAAGTCGGCTTTTACTTCGGCGCAAGCGCTCTCGGGCCATGGCTGTTTTAACGCGTACCTGAGGCACTTTAAGAAGAGAGACTAGGAGACGTGTTGCTACAGCGATTCCCTGGTGGATAACGCGGAGCACGCACTCTTCGTCTGCGCAAAATGGGGTGTGGCTAGGGAGGTCCTCGGTCAGGCAGTGGGTGCCGAGCTCACTCCTGACACGATGGTCCCCCTCATGCTCCAGTCTGAACGGTTCTGGACGCTCATCGAGTCATTCGTCACACTTGTGATGAAGACGAGAGAACTTGATGGGCGTCGAGAGCGAAACAACGGGGAGGGCCAGTAGAAATCGCATCGGGGCCTGCACCCGCGGTCCTGCGTCTCGGGTAGACTTGTCTGTCCGCGTCGTTCGGGGGAGGAATCTGTTTGTTTCTCCCCTGGGTGGCGCGGCTAGTCGGTTACCCTAGTGGGCGTGTGGCCGCGGATGGAAGTTCCGAGCGAACGGATGACGGAAGAGTCGTACGCGACTTTAATGGAACCAACCACCCGTGAAGTTTAAAGCCGAAAGGCGGTTCCGCGGGTGGTGTATTGGTTCGAGAGAGGGGGTTTTTTGGTTTTAACAGGTATGCCTAGACCCGTCCTAGAAGAGTCCTGTACAACGTCTATAAAAGATTTTGCCATTTTTCCTCCTCACCAAAAAAAAAATCATTATACATACTATTTTCTTTAGGTACACGGAGAAACTCTTTATATCAACTTCTACTGTAGTATTTTTCAATTTAGGGAAACATGTATCACCCTAAGACCTTTTGTCAAAAAAAAAATACTAAACTTTAGGAGAATTATATGAAACTATAGCATAGTTCATAACAAATTTTAATATAATTCAGACTAAAGTTTCATATCATTCTTCTAATGTTTAGTATTTTTTTTTGACAAAAAGTCTTAGAGTGATACGTTTTTCACTAAATTATTTAAAAAGTTATGGGATAAACAAAACAGAAAAATGTTTTTGTTCTTTTTCAATTATTTTAAAACTGAAAAATATTACACAAACGTATCATTAGATAGCCGATGTAGCAGTATTTTTTGGGAAAATTTTTACTCCAAATTTAATTATAAAAAAATTTTTTTTTTCAAACAAATTGATTTTTTGAAAAAACGCCATCTTTGAAAAATCTGAAAAAATTCATAATGATAGCTGCAAGTATTACGCAAATTTTAGGTATATAATTAAGGTACGCACTCAAAAATTGTGCAAAATATGAAATTTTTTGTAAAGTGATGCGCGTGGAATCACGATCTTCGATCGGCGGCGTCGGGCGCAATTTCCTCTAATGTTCTATTACTATCTGCTTTTTCGAGAACGTTGCTATCAAAAAGTGATGGGAAGTGATGATTAATTATTTAATTATCGCTTTATACTCATAACATATGAATAATGTAATGAGTTTTATGATTATTCATAAATTATCAAAAAAATAATTTTTTCTATTATCATGAAAATGAATGTGTTCGTAAAAAAACCATGAACAAATTTTTTACGTCAGAAAGTATGAAGAGTGATTTTTTGAATTGTACGTTGATGAGAATGTGATAAATCGCAAGGACTCTGATTTTTCGTCAATATTATTGTCTTCGAGAGATTTTTGGAACCGGATGGTACCTGGAGGCCGTGAGAAGGAAGATTTTGCGAGTCATTCACCGATTTCTGGTAATTTTAACAATTAAGAAAGAACTCATAAATGCTAGGAGGAACAAATCTTATTATTTTCTATCCTTCTTCTAAAACTTCATCTTTTATAACTCTTATCCTGTATGTGTTGCAAAGGAGAGCATTTTTTTGACATCTTTGAATTTATTGAGAAAATGCGCTGGGAATGCCCTTAAACTGCTTTCATTTGAATCTGCCAGTATAATCTATTAAGAGGAAAATGATTTTTAAGCTGAGGCTTGATAAATAATTTATAGATCAGCACGTGATGATTTCACTATTGTAACCTGGCGTAACAGCATGCCCCTGTAGGATGGCAACCGTGCCCACCTCGACGTAAGATGGAAGAGCAGCGCGATCAACGTACAGGCGCAAGCATGAAGCGCAAGCGCACGACTCCCACCCGCAGCCGATGGACCACGGTGGGAGAAGGCGCGAAAAGATATAAAAGTGGGATGCTGCGCGGAGAAGAGCATTCTGTCGGCTCGCGAGCGAGCCGAAGGTAGCCTAAAGTAGTATCTTGGGGCAGGCTAAGAGTTTTCTGCTCTTAGACGAGTTCCGACTTACTACTTGAGACCTTTTTGGGGCAGGCTAAGAGTTTTTTGCTCTTAGACGAGTTCCAAGTGGTCTCACTCGTGAGGTCCACTGGGCAGGATAAGAAGTTTCTCTTCTTCATCTGAGTTCGGCGCTCACGATTGCAAAGGTAATCTGTAAAGCCTTCTCACTAGTAAATTTGTATTTACTAATAAGAGGTTTCAGATACCTATGCCAGCGGTCTCCCTCGAGCTCAATAGAAGCATAAAAAGGTTAAAATCGAACATACAGCATATTCGCGCTTTTGAAACCAAATTCATATTCGTGATATTTCGAGTGACGCGGTAGGTTTATATAGAGTCCTATAGTATAGATTTCGCGCATTAAGATTGTATAAAGATTCAAAACTCGAAATATCGAAATTACGACATTTTATATCTTTGTTTGTGTATTGGGTAATTTCATCAAATAAGAGGAAATCTGAGACCAAAGTGTGCACCTCGTTTAAGTTGCAAACCAAAAAATACATATTATAGAATAGAGCTTAGGAACTCCAGACTGATCACCTGTGAGTAAATTTATATACACAGCATAGGACGATCTCACTCCTTATTAATATGTTATACCTCTGTTAGACTTTATCCTTGTAAAGTGAGATCGTATAGATTTTCTTATATTAAATCTAGTTACTGAGAATAATTGTTTGATTCTTACTTCCTCTCCCGGGCAAGATACTTATGATAAAACTTATAATAATAAAAATATTAGTAATAGAGAAAAATATAAAGTCACACTATATTTCTATTTGTATCGAGAGTGAAAAATCACGTAATATTCACTTACGGTTATTTACATTCTCATCATGGATGAGAAGGTATTGGTTTTATGTGAAAAATGACTCGAAATTTTCATCAAATCTTTACGTTTTGAGACCCCCTGAGTCAGAAAAAAGGGTTTTTACGAAAGTGTCTGTCTGTCTGTCTGTCTGTAGTAGGTCGTGTACGGCATAACTCTCGATAGAATTATCAGATTGAATTGAGCTTTAGTACACTTTATCGCAGCCGAAAAAGTAAGGACAAGTTCGTTAACCAGCCACATCCAATCAAAATTGAGTGGTTGAGCACTACTTTTGTGTTTTTGAAAATAATTTTTTGAAAAAATCAAAAATTTCAATACTGGTTTTAGATAGTGCTCATAAATCTCTAAAAATTATCCTGATAACATTTTTTGATTAAATCAAAATTAGAAATGTGACAGCATATTCAAATTCGAAAAAAGTCAATATCAAAATTCCATTTTCCAGTTAAATTATACGAGATACGAAAAAACGTTATGATACAATATTATTTTATACATAAAGACCTACAAATTTGAATTGTAACATTTTTTCATAAGATGCATATTTTTCTTTGTAATTCAAAAAAAAAAAAAAATATTGAAAATCCAAAATTCAATTTTTTAACAATAATATTCGAAATACGAAAGAAACGGACGAATACAAAGTTTGTCATTTCAAAAAGATCTACAAATTTTGTCTCACACAGTTTCTGATAAAACATATATTTTTCGTTTCAATTCCAAAAAATACGATTAAATTTCAAAAATTCCATTTTTTAGACAAAATATGTGAGATACAAAAAAAACGTTTAGATGGAAAAGTGTTTGCCTAAGTGAGGTCTACAAATTCTCATTAAGACATTTCGGGACAGGATGTATATTTTATGTTTTGATTTTTAATGTTAAAAAAATTCGATTTTTTTCACCAAAATATGTGAGATACGAAATAAGCGTTGTTCTGTAAAATCGTTTCCTTAAATAAGTTCTACGATTGTTTTTTCTTTTTGAGAGATTTGGAAGAAAATAAATTATTTTAATCATGTAATTTATTAAAAAGTTACTGAAATGTATACAGAAAATCGAGCGCGAAGCGCGAGCGCCATGATGAGAATGTGTTCCTTAAGGCTGATACAGCCTTAAGTGAATTGAATTTCCTGTTTCACTTGAATTCAAAATGAAATTGAGTGACTTTGAGAAAATGTGTAATTCACATCATCTGTAATATCATTATAAAATTTGTTTGAGCTTCAGTATCAAATTATAATAAATAAACTTGAATGTATGTGAAGAGCACAAGGACGAGCGCGAAGCGCGAGGTCCATAAAGAACGGAGTGCGAAGCGCGACGATCAAATCGCGCGCCCTAGGCGCGCTCAAACTTGCGCTCAACTGCTCTTTGAAAATAAACTCTCGTGGATTTTTACCAACTAATTTATTTTCATGATAATAAAAAAAATTATTTTTTTGATAATTTATGTATAATTATAAAACTCATTACATTATTCATATGTAATGAGTATAAAGCGGTAATTAAACAATTAATAATCACTTTTCGATAATAACGTTCTCGAAAAAGCAGATAGTAATAGAACATTAGTGGAAATTGCGCCCGACGCAAATGCTGTTCATTAGCTACCTATTGATAATTAAAACAGAATGTTTGCAGATTTTTGCAAGGTGTGGATGGGGGTAAAAATAAATAAAAACCGTCAAAATACACATTCTTCCAACATCTTATTATTAAAGCACTTTTTATAATAATAGTAGACTAATGAAAAAAAAATTGTTATTTGCTAATAAATCTCTAACACGGTTTACTGCTGAAATTTTTGCAAAATATTTTGCGAATTTTGGTTGTTGCGAAAAATCTAAATTTTTACATGCATTCTGAACGAATGGTTGATTGTTGTTGTGACTTTACAACACGAGTTTTAATTGACGACGGAAGAAAAAATCTGTTTCTTGTAAAACGTGCCGATACTGAATTTTTAAGGATTATTTTATAACTCTAAGCTTTCAATCACCAAAGACTCAGTTAACTGAATCTTGAAGAAAACTAGAAACTGTATAAGTTTAGGAGTTTATGTTTATTAGCGTAATACCGTACACATTAAACTCAAGCATAGGTCTGCCTTAATCCCATAATAGGCTCACACAATGGTCACTGCGCCTCCCCTGTCTGGGATTTCAGCAGTATATTGAAATTCGCCTTTTTCCCAATGTTTACGATTTTAACCATCGTCCACCTTTTGAAATTGTCACCCCCACTTAATGCGTATTTTCACTACTTGTACCAGCTCCTTAAGTTAGTTACATTTTGTAATCGAATGAGTTCTCTTGATCTCAAGAACTCTTGTAATGTAAACTCCTGTAAGTTACTTAAAGCTTACAGTATATATTATCTTTAAAATTGTGTTCCCTTTTTCTTTTTGTTTATATTAATTAAATCTTAATAGAAATTAGCCATTTGTTGATTTCTTAACCTTGCTCATTAATAAATAATAAGAGATCTCTCAATTCAAACGTTTTGAGAGATTTGGTACGGCTCTTCAGTCAACGTGAATTCTGAGTCAGCAGCACGGCCAGCAACGAACAACAATTGTGATTATTTGCAAGTCGAAATAGTGTTGCGAAAAATTTCTTTTCGTATTCTTGAATATTTTTCGAATATACAGGTGAAATTAATTTCTCCTTGTTAAAAATAACATACTCATTTTTCCACACAAGACATGAAAAATACCCTCAAATCGTCCTTCACTTAGTTTACTTCTTGAAATTTTAATGAACACAAATGATAAGAAAAGCTCGTAAATTACATAATTAATTAACTTAGATTACTGGATACATATTTTTTTCAATTATAAATTATTCATCATCGCATTCATTTTCGCAACATTATTTCGACTTGCAAATAATCACAATCATCCATTTGTTCAGAATGCATGTGAAAATTTCGATTTTTCGCAACAACCAAAATTCGCAAAATATTTTGCAAAAATTTCAGCAGTTAACCGTGTTAGAGGTTTATTAGCAAATAACAATTTTTTTTCATTAGTCTACTATTATTATAAAAAGTGCTTTAATAATAAGATGTTGGAAGAATGTGTATTTTGACGGTTTTTATTTTTTTACCCCCATCGACACCTTGCAAAAATCTGCAAAAATTCTGTTTTAATTATCGATAGGTAACTAATGAATAGCATAATTCAAAAGAGTGGTCGCGCACATCAAACATGAATAAAATTCTGTGCAAAAATTTTCGCAATTTCTTGCATCACGAATTATGCATAAAAAAATCTGAAAAAATTCACAAATGTATCTTTTATTGGAAAAAACAATCCTGATTTTTTTCAAAATTTTCCTATTATTAGTTTAGCTAAAAAACGCAAAAAACGAAAATGGTGAAATATAGTCGATGCGAAATTTGATTTGGTTTCAAGGCCGATTTCACATAGAAACCCGGTTATGCTCTTTGGCTCGAAGCGATAAAAAAATAAGTTTGGGCAAAAATAAAATTTATTAATAAAATTATTTTTTTGTATTTAAAATTTTTTTCATGAAAAATAATCTTTTCTCTTTCAAATTAGCCCTTCAATAATAATATTGCTATTCCTGAAAGCAAAATTATCTATTTTTGCCTGAGGTCTAATTTTCGTAAATGAACTACCTTAATACAATTACTTTAATACCTAGACAAAATTTCAAGTGTTTATCTTTTTAACCTTTTCTCCCGAAAAATTCGAGAAAATGGTATAGCTTTTTGACTCAACAAGGTAGAAATCCCCCTTAACTTGGAACATGAATAAAATTTGGAGCAATGAATGAGCTCGATCAGCCTGAGGATTTATTTAGATAGGCATCCTAAAATATTAAAAAGTAGATAAAAATTATGAAATTTCCACACCTAAAATAAGTCCTAAAAATCATGCTTTAACGAAGTACAAGATCTCGAATCTGTAAATTACCTATTCATATAATTGAATATGTATGAAAGTGAAAAATATTATTTAGTTTTTCAAAATGTGTTTCAGTTCTAATCGGAGCCCTCGTCAAAGATTTATTTTTCAAATAAAAAATGCTTAATAAAAAGTTGTTAACTTAGGATTTCTTTGTTGGAAATTTTTAAAAATCAACATAGTTTTACATGCGAGACAATAAGTAACTTGACATTGTTTCGAAAGAAGAGGTTGAAAGAATTCAACAATTTTAAAAATATTTCTTTGGTATAAAATAATTGTAAATAATTTTAAAGTAATAGGTTGAGTTCGAAATTTTTCCACTGAGACTTGGGCTCAAATCCCAGCGCAGTCGAAAGTGTCTTTTTTCCACACAAAGAATTCAAATTCTTCAAATTGAAAATAATGTTGTGGGATATAATTATTTGGTTTCATATTGATGAAAGGACTTAATGATAATTTTAGACAGCTTTTTACAAGTTTTCTTTCTCAATTGTTGATTTTTAAAAATTTCCATCAAAGAAATCTTAAGTTAATAACTTATTATCATGCATTTTTTATTTTAAAAATAAATCTCTGATGAGGGTTTCGATCAGAACAAAAACTTCTATAAGTGCGTAAATCTAAGTTTTTATTTACTTTGGAACCTAGAGTCAAGTATCAACAACAACACATATCTTCAATTAAAATACTTTTAAAAATTCACTTTTAAAATATTTTGGATCTTAATTATTAATTTAATATAGTTTAAAAGTTCGACACTTATTTAGAAATTATTTTTTATTCGTAATTGTAATTCTTAATTAATCATCATGCCATAACATTTGTTTACATTATGTTGTCAAGCTGTCAGATTTGACATTCCTAACCTTAAAAGTCTTTGAAAAGAATTTTTGGCTCTGCTTTATCCAAACGTTATCGACATTTCTTTGCTGGGTTTGATTTGGCTTGGTAGTACGATGAGGGCAGCACTTCGATATGGCGGAAAAAGTGGTTAGCTTTATAAAGGGTTTCCCAATAAGGGTGATATGTTTTGAAATTGAAAAAAAAACACTGAATATTCATTCGGAATTGATCGAAATCTTTTTTATTATATTGGATATTCTATGCCATTTATGATTTAAACAATATATCGGCCAAATGTCCCCCGAGACTTGAGCCAAAAATGCGCCTCATCAGAAAAGATGATTTTTTGATGAAAATTGGGATCATTTTCAATTGATTCCAGAGCCCAATCCGCGAACTCCCGACGCAAACGATGGTCATTAGGCTTCAGTTCTTGGGCCAGAATCATCTTATAGGGATGCAGGCCAAGATCCAATCGCAAAATACGCCAGGTAGTCATCTTGGACAGGCCCAATTCCTGAGATCGGCGTGGCACGGACAATTCACGGTTTTCCTCGATACTGGCCTGTACGGCGGCTATATTCTGTGTAGAACGTGCGGTACGCATACGATTTTTAGGCTTAGTATCCAATAGAGTAAATTCACTCTCCAACTTATCGATTATTCGACGAATTGAGAGCGCGGATGGAGCAGAATGACGACCATATTTTGCACGATATGCTCTTTGAACACCGACAAAACTTCTCGAATTTTGATAAAATAATTGGCCAATTTCCAAACGTTGTGGAAGCGTGAAACTACTCATGATTAAATGGTAAACCTTACTGATGACAACTGACAGCAGACGTCAAAAATTTCAGTTCAAATGAGCCCGATAGGGACATTCAAAATCATATCACCCCTATTGGGAAACCCTTTATATCGTTCCCCCACTCTGATGCCCTGCAGCGCATCTAGGTATGCCCGTGAAGTTAGCACCCCGACTATAATATTTTTTGATTTTATTATATGGAATCGTTTGTTAGTCGTTTGTTAGTGTTTGGTCGTCAGGTTTTAACGTTTGGTAGTCAAAATTAAAAAAGTTATTAAGGTTTTAAAGTTGAGATGCTAACTTCACGGTAGCACACCACTTTTTGGAATTTCTGAATAAAAATTGTTGCAATCGTTTGTTAGTCGTTTGTTAGTATTTGGTCGTCAGGTTTTAACGTTTGGTAGTAAAAATTAAAAAAGTTATTAAGGTTTAAAGTTGGGGTGCTAACTTCACGGTGGCACACCACTTTTTGGAATTTCTGAATAAAAATTGTTGCAATCGTTTGTTAGTCGTTTGTTAGTGTTTGGTCGTCAGGTTTTAACTTTTGGTAGTCAAAATTAAAAAAGTTATTAAGGTTGTATATTTTTGAAAAATTCCTTTTGGAATACTTTTATTTTCGTTTGCTAATGTTTGGTCGTCAGGTTTTGGCGTTTGGTAGTCAAAACTTTAGAAAATATTTAACTTTTAAAAGTGTAAAAATCAACCGGAAATATCATGAACAACTGTTTCACCGCGCAGCTGTTCCTGCCTCCAGCACACGTAAGAGAAGCGCGAAATTTAAATTTAAAGAAAACTTCATATCACTCGAAAAAACTATTTGGTGTTATAATTATACATAACTGTTGTGGGTTTTCTTATTTTTAAATATAATAGAGTATAATTCTATAATAATGGTAGAAAAAATCTTTCATATTGCAAAGGTAAATTAATCTTTTCAATACTTTTCGATTTGCCATTAAATGATTTTTTTACGTTTGAATATTGTACACAGGTTCAAATTACATTTATTGAACATATTTTATAAAATTATAAAATGGAATTTTTATCATTAGTACATTTCAATTCTATTCGCCTTTTTTAATCTGTATCTTATCCACCGAAAATTTTCTTCATCCGATGCTATAACTGATTTTTTTCCTTCATAAAATCATAATTCAATTTTTCAAGCTGAGGATTTTAATGTAATAATAAATATTAAAGGTTGGATACTTGGATAGAGCTAATTTTATGTGAGCAATTAGTCTCTTTTAAATCTAATCTAATAGACAATTATTCACTTTCTCTAAGACAGAAAAATTATTACTTCATCTTACTTTGACACTTATATAAAACACTTGCTAAAATCAGATGAATAGATTATTCTGTTTTTCAAACAGGAAATAATCTTTATTTTTATATTTTTCTTTGTTTTTTTATACTTAAATTGCTAAGAATTATTCAAGTGGTAATAAATAATAACACAAACCTTTCGATCACAATAAATATAATTGGTATTAACAATTTAATTAGAAAACATCCAATTTAGCTGTTTTTCTGAAAATTAATTTTTCGATCAAAATAACCACATTGATTTTTGTTTACAGAATTGATAATTATTAAGTTCTTGATAATTATTCATCGGCATTTACAAAATTCTTAGCGATTTTACTTTTGCTTACTTTTTCATCTCTAAACTTCAATCTTAGGCTGATACGTTAAAAAATCGTTTGCCTAAAAATCTTTTTTGTTTTAATATGCCTTGTCTATTAAATATGCCATGCTTTTTTAATAACATATATTTATTTTCTACTTGCTCATTTCGTTTTTCATGAAAATTACATTGACTTTTGTTATTCTATTGTGGAATTAATTTTAGTTACAAGGATGTGTAGAAGGCGTGGCGTTGAAAGGCTCCCGAATCTTTTAAAATATTGTTGTAACATGAACATTCTTATCAATATCAATAATAAATACACTAGAAGACAAATCTTATATAGGAACGTAAAAAAAATATTTTTATAGAAGATAACAAACTTTTTAAAATTAAAATTACAGTCAAATCTTGTCGTTAATTTTTTTGAAAAAGCGCGTGAAGTGTCACGTGACCATTCATGCGACACTTGCATTGCCGCTGATATCTGTATCCGTGCCAATCAGGCCCTCCAAACTGCAATGTATTTCCGTGTTCCTAATGTTTCGGGAAATTTGGCTAAGAAGTATCGGTAAACATCCGGCGATGGCGCCACATCGACATCAACACAAACGAACTTCGTGTCAATTATAAGACTCATACAAACGCTAACAAACGTGTGGGTAATTCGCGGGACGCCATGTCCATGGCAGTGAAGTTTTGTTTTAAAAATCGAAAAAAGGCACGAAAAATTATTTGGAGGAAATAGCGGAAGGTGTGAAAGAAGAATAATAAAAAGTAGGTATTTATATGTTTGTAAATATAAGTTTATATGCCGTTTTAAAAGTGTATAGTAGTGCGAGTAAATATTCATAACCTCACTTTCTGCAATATAGAATTGTAATTAATCATTTTCTAAATGTAAAAAATTAAATTTCAGATAAATATGGGTAGAACCTGTATAATTATTGGCTGCCGATCCAAAGAAGGCCCGTTTTACCATTTTCCGAATCCAGATTTGCAGAAGGACCGATTTTTAATGTGGCTTTCGGCGTGCGGGAATCCTACTCTTTTCAAAATGCCGTTGAAAAAATTGAAAAAGAAGAGTGTTTGCAAAGAACATTTTGAATTTAATTGCTTTATTGTAAAGAGATTATCTAAATCAGCTGTGCCCACATTAAGATTGCCACTTGCGTACAATATTGAATAAAAGATTAATATTAACAAAAGGGTTACTAACCTTTCGGTAAGCTTAAACCTAGCTTTATATGCCTTTTCATAAAAATGTAAGTAATGTTTAATATACTTCTAATGTGTAAAAAATTTTATCTTTTCTACAGGTCCACTGAATGTTCCACATGAGATTTCTGTATGGGTTGAAAGTGAACGTATGGATTTAGTTGTTAAGGAAACGGAGATAGACGTGAAAGCAGTAATTCAAGAATCTGTGCTGCTCCTGTGTAAGAGCTGGAGATGTGCAAAATTTTTGAAAGCCAGAGCCCGACGGGCCAAGTCGGGTGAACCTCGGGCTCGTTAAAAAAATGATTTAAAGTAAATATTAATAGACATTCGTTTCGTTTTAGATGAACCAATGAAGGAGAATTTGGATGGTTCTCTGGTAAACTTACTGCCGGCACAAATATAGGATCGAATTTTTAATAGAACTATCGGCCTAAAATTCGCATATAAATTTTTATGGAAATAAATTTTTTTTTAAATGAACATTTTAAGATTTTTTTTATTTCATCCTGCTAAAGTGAGACACATTTTTATCTTACCATATTAATTTTGAAATTTTAAATCGAATATGATAACTTTTGTAATGTATAACTTCTTGGGTAGTCTATAAGAATAAATGAGACATTTTACGTGGAATAAAAGGAATATACTAAAAGCAATATTTCTTTTAATTATATATTAGGTTTTTTTTCAGGTACAAGAGCTTTCACAATGAAGTATGTACATTCAAAGAATCATTTTTTATCATTGGTTGAACTTTTATACATCTGCCGTCTGGCAGTTTTACGTAGCTTATTTTCGGTAAGTCAGTTTTCGTCGCAGGTACCATTCTTTTACTTTCGCCAGTCGGCAGACGAACGTACTTTGTAATTTTAGATATGTTATTCGTGATTGCAGGTACAACTTGTATTCCGTCAACAATCGATAACTGTACTAAATTATCAGGTACTTTTTTTTGTATCACAGGATTTGGTTTGAGGCACGGTTTTTTTGCAGGTACAACCGTATTTAAGTGAAAACCAACTCGTTTTAAACAATATTGTTCCTTCACATCGTTAGAAATTTTAAAAGGTTCAAGCTTTTGCTCTTTACAAACTGCTGGCCTTTTATGTATAACTGAAACGTGTTTTGTATCTAGCATAATTCCAGTTGCTGCGTCTGGTTACACAATAGGTGTATTATTTCATGGCCATCTACTACAATTGTATTTACACATTCATCACTTTTACTGGCAGTTTCTGCTGTGCTTTCCTTAATTAATTGTTTTATGGCAGAATCAGATGCAATGACGATAAAACCTGTTTTATGGATTCGTCGAACTACTTCCTTGTACATATTTTTTAGGCTTTCGCTGCTTGTACTGCCTTTGCAAAATGTGTACACGAGAGGCTGTGTAAAAGGCTTCGATTTGCTGTTGGGATTGACCTCTTTAAGCATCCAAACAGTCGCGTGGTCTGCTATTTGTCTCGTTCGTTTTATCCCATCGTCCACGAATCCTTCCACTTCACCTTTTTTCTCTTTAAACAATATTTGAATGTCTATCTCGACATCGTCACACATTAGCATACACAGCCGATCGCTTGGATCTTTGCGTTTCTTTGCTTTTTCTTCTAAACAGTCAAAAACAACATCGCAAAGTCCCGGCTCAAGAGGAATCTCCGACGACAGTTTTCTCAAGGATTCGACTGAGGGTAAACAAAAAATTTGTGATAAGTAGCGGTAGGAGGCAGCATTCCTTTTCAGTAGCGTTAAGCCAAATAATTTATCATCAATCGAATAATTCCTTCTGTGTTTAGAATTATTCGAATTACGCAATTGACAACAAAGGAACTTTTTGGCTGGTTCGCTCATATTCTGAAAGGTGTCTAGGTATCCTGATTCCCAAAATCTTTCAGCTCTTTGTACAAGTTCCTTCAATGACTCATTTTTCTGTCGATACCGCCGTACCTCTTTAAGCAGTATCACAATTAAGGTGTGCAAACGATGTTGCGAATTATTTAAATGACTCTTTTGGCTCACGTTGAATAAACTCAAGACAGATCCTGCACAATGTAAGAAAAAACTGTGTAATTTTGTTACGTAATTGAGTAAGGAGCATGTTATTTAAAAAAGACTTACGTTTCTTCTTCCCTTTTCTACTTCCTGCAGACACTCTTACTTTCTTCTTTGAACTCAAGTTGTTTCTCCCAGGTACTTCATTTTTTGAATCTTGTTTAATAATACGTTTATCCTTTTTAATTTTTGTTTCGATTTACGTGTGTATTCTTAGATTTAACATCCTGTTTAGATTCCTGTGACTTATTTTTTAGTTGGACAACGTTAAGGGCTGATTGCTCTATAAATAAAATAAAAAGATAAATTTCAAATGTATATTGCTCCGCATTTAGATACGTTTGAATTATCGTCGAAATTTATTTTTTCTGTGTACATAAATTGTAAATCTTAAATATAAATTATTCCGCATTTAAATATAATTTATTGAAAAGAATTTGGGATTAGAATCAAACGTACCATCGTCAATTTCAGCGTTAGGTTTGAAAAATGATGTGGCATGCGATAAATCCACTTTGTCACTAACATTGTGGTATTCGGAAATCGGGGTTTCGTTCAATAATTGACCAGAATAGTCACAATTATCATCGCATTGTGTAGAAACTAGCTTCTCGTTTAACATTTTATAGGAAACGTTTAAATTATCGTTGAGACTCGTATCTTCTGTATATATAAATTGTGAATTTTTAATGTAAATTATTCCGTATTCAAATATAATTTATTGAAAATAATTTGAGAGTAGAATCAAACGTGCCCTCGGCAATTTCAGCGTTAGGTTTCAAAAGAGAGGTTTCGTGTGAGAATTCCATTTTTTTATTAATGTTGCGGTTTTTATCCAATAATTGACGAAAACTCTTTGCATTTTCGTCCCGGTGTACCGGAACCAGGTTTTCGTTTAGTAATTGACAGTAATAATCCTTTCCATTGTTTTTGCGAGATGTCTCTGTACAATGAAAATATAAATGTACGATATCATCTTAAATAAAACAGAATAAATTTATATAAATTTTTAAGCTACACGAAAAACTAAACATATTTCTTTATACTCAATGTACTTGGGAAAATGAAACATATATTTACTAACTTGCAACTTCTTTTTTGAGCCTGTTGTTTAACGAACTTTCCGTTACTTGAACCAGTGATAAGTCAAAGATTCGCCAATTTAGATTAGTCAAAGGTTTCCGATTTGAAACAGGCACCGGTACTTCCTTCTCTTCTTTGTTTTTATTGACAATATCAATTTTGGTATTTGTAAAACAGAAAGTTTTCTTCACAAGTTCAATATATATGAAGAGAACAACAAAAAAACAGTATATTTTCTTATAATATGAACATTATATACATAGTAAAAATAATCAGTTTAAAAAATATGAATTTTTCAAAAAACTTGAAAGTGTTCATATAATTTTTCATAATAACTACCTAAAGGATTTGGTAAATTCAATGTTGGAATTACGAACTTTGATAATCTCTTGTAAATAAAACAGCTTTTATCAAAATGGTTGAAACGAATACATTTTTTAGCAATTTTCTCTAACGAAAGAGATAAATACGAGTCATTGCCGCTCGCTTGAATCCACTCAAAAAGCCGGTCACGTTCCTTCTCGTTAAGAGGACGGGGAAAATGAAAAAAAGGTCCTACATTTAACCTGCAAGAGATCACGGCACATGTTTTGCCCATTTTTTCTCTGAAACATATGTTATTATTTTAATACCTCATTGTTTACTATAATATTAAACATTAAAGTATGAGAAATTTCGGTTAGATTTTTATTATGTATATTTTTTATCTTTTACACTGAAAATATTATAAAATACATACCTTCATGAAGTGCTTTTTAAACTTACTAATTGAACACTGCTACACAGCATGTCATTGCATATTAAACATTTGAATAAATTGTAAACAAAGTTTTCATCACAAACACTAAAATACTCTATGTCATTGATAAGAAGCTCACTTGTGTTGAGGTGGACGTGGCGCCATCAGCGGACTTTTACTGGTACTACCATTAGGTACACGAGAATACATTGCAGTTTGGAGGGCCTGCTGACGACCAAACACTAACAAACGACTAACAAACGATTCCATACAATAAAATAAAAAAATATTATTGTCGGGGTGCTAACTTCACGGGCATCATCTAGGTTTATAATATCTTTGCTGTGGTGCTTATACGAGTTTTTATGCCATGGAGACTAGATATAAGGAGACCAATCTCCATGTATCCTTTCCCGAAATGAAGTTTTGTCATGTACATAGTTACAAAACTTCCCGATGAGGGCATGTGTGTTCCCTGGGTGCAAAATGGCGACGTCTAATACACGATGCTTACAAACCGTGGATGCCGCCATTTTGCACTCAGGGAACACACGTGCCCTCATCGGGAAGTTTCCTAACTAAGTACTTGGCAGAACTTCATTTCGTGTTTTGTGAAGTACGGCCATAAGAGATTGGTCTTCTTATAATCTAGTCTCCATGTTTTATGCGTACATTGGAATCTAATCTAGTACTTATTGTAGTTGTTTGCTGCGCTAGTTGTATGAAGCGGGCGCAAATTTGCGACTAGTCCCGGCCATTTTGATTTTATCGGTCTTGTGTAGTAGTCAGTGCTAACGCTGTACGAAGAAGAATAAGAAATAGATTGCGTTCCGCTGTAAGACTATAATGCGCATGCGTAGTTCAATTTCTACATTGTATTCCTCTGTAACGGAATATACAACATTGCTTTACTCTCAGCTGTAACGGAAAAACGAGTTTCCGCGGCTGAGGCACATAATAGTACATTGCACAACAAGGGGGTAAAGTTGATCATTTAAGGCGAGTGCGATGTTTACATTTCGAGGCGAAGTACACGGTACTTTATTCAACAAAAGCATGTTTTTCTCGCTTTTCGACGTGTGTTTTACGGGCGTAAAGTTTGTTATTTAAGTCCTGCAGGCGTAAATAGGGAGTGGGGGGTGCCTAAATGACTACTTTTAAGCACTCCATCCCTATTTACGCCCTAGGGCTTAAATGACAAACTTTATGCCCGCAAAACAAGCGTCAAAAAGCGAGAAAAACATGCTTGTGTTGTATAAAAATTATTTCTTTAGTAATATTTCTTTACCAATATCGATAATAATGGAAATATTAGCAATATATTTATTTATTGCTTTTATTCATTAATTGCCTTATTTTATGTTGATAATACAATTGTACATTGTGCAACTAGAGAAATAAATGTTTTTCCCGTGTTGCACACGATTTTTTTTCTACTAGCGGGCCAGAAAGTGGATTTGTTTGCCCCGCACGGGGCAATAAAGTCCACTTTATGGCCCACTAGTAGAAAAAATATTATGCATTGCATTATAAGTAACAAGACCTTATCATTTGATCTAATATAGTTGCTTTAATAAAGTATAAGTATTAATTAATGGATTGAATTAGTATATATAATTAATTCAAGCAATAAATTATTAAGAATCTAATAAAAAATTCAATTAATAAATTAATTGAAAAAATAAAAGATTTCTATTATTATATTATTATGGAACATTAATCATATTCAAATTATTTTAATGAACTAATATGAAACATTATTTAACGTTAAATTGACAAATAATTAAAATATTTAGTCAGTTGATATCCATAAGGAATCTTGTACTGGAATGATTGCGCCATGGAGAGAAAAAGTCGATCAATAAAATTTTTTTTTCATATTTGCAAAAAATTGTTATAGCACCTATTGAACGGGCATTCCATTAAATCAAAGAAACTTTAATATTTCATGCGGAAATTGTCAATATTCTGATCCATTTTTCAAATTACAGTATGCATGAAAAATATAGAATCAAACTAATAAATAAATCACTCAATACACTCGAGATTCCCTGTAACGAGAAGCTCGAGCATCGGAGACCTCTCTGTAACGAGCGCGAGAGGGATCCCCTCCATATACTACTTGTTGCTCCGCGCTGTTATGCGCATTATATAATGCGCGCAGTCAGTCTGTCAGTGAGGCTATGTGAATAATTTATTTACATAGTTAAAAGCGTATAAAAAAGAATCTCGAGTGTAGCATTTTTCAAAATTTTAAATATATTTATTATCTACGTCTATTTTCATCTATTCTACCGTTTCCTAAATTATAATTTAAAAAATATATATTTTAGACATAAACATGTCGTAACTGGACCACATTCATTACATAAACTTGCTACTTCCCTTAAGTATTTATTATTTTGTGAGAAAATGAATTGGTAAAAATGTCTTATTTTCACAAATAAAAAGTATAAATATATGCTTGTATTTTGTTATGAATATATATAAATATGCACTAAAAACACTAAACTTCAATAATAATAAAAACAATTATTAGAATTTAGGAAATGTTTCCATTTTTCCAATAATTGTTTAAATTTGTTCATAAACACCTAGAGTTCTAAATTTCTTGGACATTTAAAATCCGGTCACGTTCTCGTGACTGTCATTGATCATGATCGTCATTTTAAGACAACTTGAGAATTTTCAGAGAATTTAAGGGAATTTTACCATACCTTCACCAATATTTTCTTTATCATTAAACCTTATAATATTGTAAATTTATTTCCAAACACTATGAATTACAATAGTGAAGGTTTCATAAAAATAAACTACGAAAAATGTCAAGTTTTATCGGAATTCAATATCAAAAAAAAATTTTTTATAGCTATTATATTAAATTCAAACATAAAGAACAAGTAATTCAAGTTTTCTTCGCACAAATTACGCTTTGATTTAAATAATTGTTTGACAGTTTCGGGACAGTTTATGCATTTTTTTAAGTGCTCTATTTGTCGAGTGGCATGCTTTCTGTACATCTGATCACAGTATTTGCACTTGAAAGAAGCTTTACTTTGTTTATCAACAATTTTTAAAAAAAAATTCCAAACTATATTCTTTTTTTTTCCATTTTATTGCGCACGTTAAACGAACTTCCAGAACAAAGCATTTATCAAAAATAATTGAAAAATATTTTTAAATTCTCATAAATTCTCGAAGAGCACATTCATCAGAGAAATTCTCAGTCATATTCCCGTGCTCCCTGACATATTCTCGGTCACTGTAACGGTGTGCCGGTTTCCGGTACTAGCTATAAGGGGCTCTAGCACCCTTTCACTTATAACCAAATATGCTGGTAAAAGCGCGGTCTGAATTACCGACGAATAAACCGCGGAAATTTGAATTCAAGAAGTTATATTATCAGTCTGACGTGAGTAACCTCTAAATCTATGTATTTGAATATGCGAAACATAGCTTCTCTGTCTCCAATTGCGACGTTACATATAGTATTGCGACATTATAATCAGTAATTACGACGCAGAATTGTAAAACACGTGCAAGAATGCTAGGAATGCGAGAGATTACGTCATTGTTATGATTATAGATGACTCATAAGGCTATTTATAGTGACAGAACGTGCCTTAAGCTCCAAAACGACCGGATGTAATGTTCATAAACATTACAAGGAATCACGATATTTGATCCTGCAGTGTTTATAAATGTCAATCATCGACTGACTCATTCTGCGACTTAATTTTGATGGGCGGTCCTGCGTGACCTATTCGCTCATTCGTCAATAGAACATAAAATTGTGTTACGTCAGCACTTTGATTGGCTGAGGGCTATAGAGAGGTGGTAAAATCCCACCTAGGGGACTTATTATAAATATAGCTGCAGAGCGCAGAAACGGCAGATTTTGAATCTCGAAAAGCTCCTTGAAAATATAAACCTGCGACTCATTGTATAAAGAACTTAAGAGTATTTCGACTGAAAACGGACTTGTAAAATTTGTCTGTAAGTCAGGCGAGCAAAGCCTGACAGTTGATTTGTAAACAAGTGTGAAGTAACAAAAACAATTATTAAACTCAATTATAATAAACGTTGAATGTCTTTGAACAAGTGTTTAGTTCATTTAAACCAAATCCCTCTTGGCGGGTACTCGTTTCAACGAGTCAACGACAGCAACGAATTCCACAATCAACGAATCAAGGCCCAGCTACGCAATCGACGTAAGGGAGGAACAAACAGCAGCGCTGGGTCGTAACAGTCACATAAACTCTTTAGAACTCTACAAACACCATGCAAAATAATACTTTCATATGAGAGGACGGAGGTGGCGCCGATAGCGGATTAGTTTCTGCCTGTCATCACTAAGAGACCGAAATTTAGCTCGTCGTCGGATAGGGCTGCCCCACGGTCGTATAGACAGGTCTGGCATTTCCCGTGGTGGGGGATGTTCCCTTATTGAAGTCAGAATGTTTCATATTTTTGCCACGGATAGCGCTAGTATCGAGTAGTGGCCCGAATGACCGCACCGTAGCATGTATGTATATACACTGGGGAAAAAAACATGGTGAAATCAACGGGAAGGAGTCCCGTCGCCAATTTCCCGTTGGCGTAGCGTTGCTCTCCCGTTGAATCGACGGTGCTATTCAACGTTACACTGACGGTACACTGGGGAAAAAAATATGGTGAAATCAACGGGAAGGAGTCCCGTCAATGCAACGGGAATTTCCGGATAACCTGGCGGTTTTTTTTCCCAGTGTAGATATACCCAGAACGTAGTCAGCTGTGAAAGCTCCTTGTAAACCACGGGTATTCCTTCAACTACTCGATTGCAGCGCTGCCCAAGCGGTCTCTTTCGAAACTACTACTCGTCACGATAAGGGAACATCCCCCACCACGGGAGATGCCAGACCTGTCTATACGACCGTGGACTGCCCCCATACCCCATGTAACAACGTAGTAGTAGTATTGTCGTAATGTCGAACTGTACGATTTGTACCAGATTTGTACAGATTTGAACATATTTGAACATATTTGTACATTCTTGAAGCATGGTGAATGTCAAGTACTGTTAAATGTTTTATTTATCTTCAGTTATTAATTATCGATAATCATCGACTAACTGTAGATGAGTGTAGTCAATGTTAAATTATTTCCAATCACAATTTCGACAATATGTGTCGCAATATCGAAGAACGAAAATCATCTCAAGTCTTGGTGCCGGTTTTACTGAGCGCTTTCGCTATTCCAGTTTCGATGATGTTTTGGATCATCAATGTTGTTTATTCCTTTTTCACGCCTGATATGGAACATCATACTGAAAGTTTGTCAATATTTTATACGAAAAGTTTAAAAAATCTCTTTTTTAAATTAAGATACATGCCGTTAAAAAATCATGAAATACATAACCTCAAATTTTTAGGTTATCCGGTTATTTCTCCTTGGAGATGGCTTGCTGCTGTTGTTATTCCTCTCTTGTTCATTCTCTGGGGATTGAAGAAAAAGAGTTTGGATATTACTGGAGCAGTTCTTGGTATTTATCTTTATTTAAATCAAATCTTTATGGTTCGAGCAAATATTTTTACTTGTGAAGTTTCTAATTTCGGAAGATTAATGTGTATATTTTTAAAATTAAAGGCCTATTGACTGGCTTTATTCTAACACTCACCAGTCTGGCTCATTTGGCGTGTTTAATGTCATTTTTTGTAAGTTCGTCAAAGGCTACGAAGTTCCGAATGGATCGGAAAAAAAAGTTTGACTGTGATTTCAAGGAAGGAGGTCAAAGGAATTGGATTCAAGTTTTATGCAATGGTGGCATGGCTTCACAATTAGCATTACTATATTTATTAGATGTGGGTTGTGGAGAACGTCCCATTGATTTCGTCAAAGACTATCGAAGCTCTTGGTTATCTATGGGAATATTAGGTAAACATACTATCTCATTTTTTATCACATTTAAATTATACACGTGAAATAATTAATTGATAATCAATGTTGTGAATTTTATAGGGGCTTTATCCTGTTGCAACGGAGATACTTGGGCTTCGGAATTGGGATCTGTTATTGGCGATTCCGATCCTTTTCTTATTACAACAAGAAAGCGAGTACCAAAAGGTGCGCTACCCCTGTTTTAAAGATAATTTTGCTTTCGTACACAATTTCACATAGCCTTCATTTCTAATTCATATTGTGAAAATATTAAGTTAAATTTTCTACTTCTATGAATACAAATCTTTTTCAAAACTAAAAGGTTGTAAATATTCGTACTGTAGGAACAAATGGTGGTATTTCGTGGATAGGACTCTTGGTTTCCTTATTGGGTGGTCTGTTTGTTGGATTATTCCACTATCTAGCTGTGCTATACACTGTAGATTCAGCAGTTTTAGAATTAGCTGCCCCCCAATGGCCTATTATAATCGCAGGTGGAATTAGTGGACTTCTAGGAAGTGTAATTGATTCCATTCTTGGAGCCACACTACAATATTCTGGTAACTAATATTAAATTTTATCGAATACTAAATACTATAAAAATAGCTCATTTAAAATAAATATTCTTTGATCAGGTATTGACGAGAAAGGATTGATAGTAGAACGACCTGCTAAAGGCGTGAAACATATTAGTGGAAGACAAATTTTAGATAATCATAGTGTTAATCTTTTGTCGACAATATTTATGTCTCTTACTCTTCCAAGGATAGCAAACTTGCTCTGGCCTTAAATACTTGAGTAAAGAGGTGAGAATATAAGCCACATTTGATCAAGTATTTTAAAAAAAAAGTAATACAACTAAAAATAAATTCAGATTATACTTTTTATTTATTTGATATTGAAACATGGAACTATGGAAGCAGAAACTGATTTTTTATTTGTGCAAATCAAAGCAAAATGAAACGAGTAAGTATAGATCGATGTCAGCGAAAATTTTTAATGTTTAGATTGCATTAAAATAATTATATACCATTCGAGAAATGGAACTGTTTCAAGATAAAATATTTGTTGGATGGATCTTTTTATTTACATGGTTATATGTATATAGAATTTGAAATTGTTAACGGGGTATGTAGTTTTATTTATTGTACGAACGATTGTAAAATTTAGACCGTTGAATAATTTTTTTATTACCCTATTGTGATGTTTATAATTGTAAAAAGTAACGTGTACCTAGTACAACGAGAAACGATATTAAATAACTCTAAGTCGTTAAGTATAGTATTTTTTATAACTACGTTTTATTTATTCATAATATCATAAATATAAGTATTAAAATCTTTTTTAACGTCTTGGATAAGTCCTATTAATAATAAATTTATAATATAACTGGAACGATAATAGTTCATTTATTAAAATCCATTTTTTATTCATTCATATACACTTTTATTGAGCTGCAGAGAGTAGCTTTTGTTCTAAAGTACATAACAAGGCCAAAATTTTATATGTCCGCTTGAGTTTCCATTTACTTACTTCTATGAGTGATATCACTAGTTTAATCC
This sequence comes from Diplolepis rosae, assembly GCA_030998225.1. Classification (NCBI taxonomy): domain Eukaryota; kingdom Metazoa; phylum Arthropoda; class Insecta; order Hymenoptera; family Diplolepididae; genus Diplolepis; species Diplolepis rosae. Next base: position 22,832,314 of record JAPYXD010000723.1, on the reverse strand, counting down.
TAATTTAATTTTCCTTAAATCGTATTGAACTAATTTCAATTGCATTTCTCAAACATATACATTTATTACGAATTTGTATTATACAAAAAACAGTAACTGAAGTATTTTTTCCCTTCTTAGTCGATCTTAAAAGCAGACTTTTAAATTAATAATAATTTCAGGTAAATATCATAATTTTAATTGCATACAAAAATAGTTCTGCTTATATGATCGAGCTATTTATACTTTTGATATCTTGATATTTGTATTTCGGTTTAACTTTTATTACTTATGAAAATTAATATTTGGGAAAATAATACATGCAAAATTATAATTCATAAAAAATATAATTTATGTTTATAAATCACACGTATGTTAAAAATAACAAGTTTTTCTGAAGAATTCACTTGGATTTCCTTATGAATTGTCAGCAGAATGTTCTGTGATTTTTTTATTTCTCGTTGATCGATAATGGAGGATTGTCATCTTGTGGATCATCACATGAAGGTGCGGACTCATACTCATACTTTTTCCTCTCCCGACAGCGGACCTGCGGTTGATCGGACATACTGAAACAGCACCTCACAATGGACTCTACTTAACTAGCCATTGGTACGATACGGACAGAGATGTTAATTAGTTTCACGTGGACAGTTAGTTCATTACATTTAAGACGAAAAACACTTTCCCATCAGAGAGACAGAAAAATGATTTGACGATGTAAGTTTAGGATATATCATCAGATAACATCCATTAGTCCGCATTGCCCCATTGACGATACATGCACAAACCCACCTCCCCCCAAAAATTGTCCACGTGGTATATTGACAGCCCCTGAACATGCGGAGAAACAATTTTTACATATTTATGTCCAAATTAATTAAAATTATCAGATATAATTTTTGAATTCTTTTGTAGATAGCTTAGAGGTAGAAACAAATGAACACTAACTCCTAGTAAATATATAAATACAGTAAAACCTCATTTATCGGGACGCCCTTGAAATGTAAACACCTCGTTTATCGGGATTTGGAGGGGCTCCCCACTACCACCTACAGTCTCATGGTGGGTTGCCATGACTCTTGTTGTATGTTAACATTTAGTAATGGTTATGTACATAAGTTGTAATGTATTTGCAAATTGTGTAAATTTATTTGGTTTTTCATGATGGAAAATGAAGATAGAAATACAAACGAAGGTATGTAAAAAAATTGACATAATAAAACTCCTGCAAATGAAACATCTGGAAACTGTCACTATGTCACTATGTACAAGGAGTGGTGGCTGGAGGAGAAACAAAATGTCCCGATAAATGAGGTTGCGAGATCCCGATAAGTGAAGATCCCGATAAATGAGTGTCCCGATAAATGAGGTTTTACTGTATTATCAGAATTATGAGGGGAAAGAAATTTACCGAGACGTTCGTTGTTGTTGTACAAGAAGCTGCTCGTTTCCTTACGAAAGAAGAAGCGTCCCATCTTCTTTTAAATTGAGTTATTACCTGAAAAGGTATAAGTAATATTCTATTTGATACTGTAAATTATTTTACAAATTGTTCTTTGTCTCCCATCGACACTTAAATGTTTGATTTTCCTCATTTAAAAAACGTTATCTCACCTCACCATTACAAAAGCAAAAAAGAATTGCGACACAGAGACCCTGCAATGAAAACATGTTACATTATATATAATGCAATAAGATTGAACAGAAAATATTAAATTTAATCCAGATAATCACCTGAAAAGAAGCTGTAATAGCTGATATAATTTCGTATGCTTGTTCCCAAGGATGTGCTTTTGGAGGTCGAAACGGTATTACGAGGTAGTGCAGTCCCAAAAGAGGAACTAAAAGCAGTGTTGCTCTAAAATCATTTATTAACATTATTTGTAAATTTGTAAATTTTTAATAAATTTAAAAATATTTTAGTGATGTCCAGGAAGGTGTTAATAATGATTTAATAACTTTTTGAGGATTTGAATACTCTGAAAACTGCCAAGTTCAAATCTTTCAGAATAAGCTTCTAAAAATGTCCCTATTTCACTTTTGTATATGGTACTTACATTTGTGATAATCATTAGAAACAAAGAAATTATAATTTATCCTATAAGTAAGTTACCTGAATGCCTGTATCATCGCACGTGATGGTCGAGTACCAATCGCAGGTCCATCTCTAAGTTTTGTTACAAGAACGCGAACAATGTTACAAAGAAATATCAAATTGAGCAATGTGGAGACGCAAACAGGATAGATTAGCACATTCATATAATTTCCTTCATTAATCCAACATCTGTAAAAGCAATATTTATAGATTTAGCCCTCATCCTTTGATAAAATTCTATTTCAATTGAAGAAATTATTATTAATTTGCTTTCAATAAAACTACTAACTGAAAAAGAATCGTTTGTCTTTCTTAGACGAAATCGAGGTGAATAGATGGTATTTTTCAAATAGACTTCTTATTTATAAGTGATTACAAAATCTAAACAGGATTTTGAGACGGTGGATGGGTGATAGATGATAGCAGATTCGATTTTCCTACAGAGGGTCCATTAAATTTGCTTTGAGTGTAACGGGTTTGATGCTTTAGCTGTCGTAGGAAGGACATAATCTAATTGTTGGTCCTCAGTTTTGATACTATTAGGCCTGCGGCTAGATTCCCACCCCTTTCTCTTTCTCGAAATTTCTCCTGACATTCCTCCATAATATTTTGAAGAACATAGTAAAGATAATTATAAGATACTGTCATTTGCAAAATGATAAATATCACAACTGTTAATTTTTAAGGCTATTTTTAATCCTGTATTCCTTATAATAAATTTTAATATTAGTAAGTAATATTTAAAGAATTTGAAAATCTTTCTGTGGAAAAAATGACGCTTTCGACTGCGCTGGGATTCGAGCCCAGGTCTTTCGATTGCCGGTCGACTGCTATTGATTTTATTGATTTTCTGTAATTTGCGTCGACAAAGCCGCGGGACGTGACAATATTATTCCCTCGGAAAAAATTGGAGATGTTCTTGAAAATATAATAGCTACCATGAACATACTTGAAGAAATTACTTATGAGATGGAAAAAGACAAACACATTAGTTGCCTGATGGGCAATCATTTTTATTTGAATAGATATCTTCATTAGGATAATATTTCAATCGTCGAAATGTCGGTGAAAAATGAATAAAATAATGTCCAGTGAAGGTCTTCTCAACAGTCACTAATATTATGGCATAATTCCGGGCTGTTAAGACTATAATGTATAGAATTTTTATTCATTTTGTCATTAATCTTTTAATTTATGGCACTGAAGAGGGCCCCGATATGTGGTCGAAACGTTTGCCTTATTTTTTACCATTTTTATATCAGCCATTGATAATTTTTAATGTGAAAATCAAAAGAAACTGACCCTATGCCAAAATAACAAAATGAATAAATTTCTGTGAATTTTGGGTCAGTATAATAGCAGACATGTCCCCAAACATGTCACATTATATAAGTTAACTATAATGTATGTTATTACTCAGTTCTAAAATTATTTTGACAGAACTCACTGGGATGTATCAGCTGGATCGTCACTTATGGCCCTCAAAATTGAATATGTAAGGACGATAATCGCAGGTAAGGACCAACCAAGACTCATCAGCCATTTCACCAACTTGTGTTCACTTGTGAATGCACTTACGAGAATGGTATGAAGATAAAATCCTTCACACAGCATCCATGAGTAATTTGTAATTAAAAAATAGTTAAGAACGATGTGGAGAAGTCGGCAGGTTACCTAAAATGTAATTCCAGTTTAATTATTCAAATATATATTTGTCAATAACTAGAGATTATTGATCAAACTGGGAGGACACTTGATTAGAAATCTGAGAAAACAGGGAAGCAATGGGGAATTTTTTAAAACTAGGAAATTACAGTAAATTTTAATAGGTATTAGATTAAAAATAAATAATTCGATTTCGTTGGCACCTATCCAGATTAGTTTTATTTTCAGTAAACAAAATGATTTGAAAATGATTTGAAAAATTGTTGATTAAGCAATGAAGAGGATAAGAAAAGTTATTATGTTAAATTTTCTTGATCAGAAACAATTTTATAATGATCAAGAAAAATTTTTAATAAGTGCTAACTGTTTTAATAGTCTGAGATTAAATTTTGAATACTCACCCCGTTATCTAAAAGCACTTCACCATTTGCAACAATAAATCCATACCAGATCAGCCATAAAGTATTGTTTACTGCGAAGGATGCAAAAAGGTTCATATGAAGAACAATTCTGGCACATCTTAAGGAACTGAAATTCATTTCATTTAGTTAATATTAACCTGTCATTATTGTCAGATAGGAATATTAAACCTTTTGATCTTGATTACATTATAAAATATGAAAATTTCAGGCTTACCGAAAATATGTTAAAATAGCCAAAGACAATAAGAGAGCAATTAGAGATGTTGAGTATCCAACTATGTAGGTGGTATTCAGATCTTGTTGCCACTGAAAAATGAACATTGACATTGTTTGCATTAATTTATCAAACATAATCGCTGTTTTTAAATTAAAAATCTCCGTATAATTGTTGTGTAAAAAAATTTGTCTATTTTTCGTTTTATATATCTCAAAGCTTATTTTAGTCTGTATCGATTAGTTGAAGGTGTGCTGAAAATTGATTCGATTAATCGTCCTAGCCAGTCCTAACGCGATAGTTTACTAGAAAGGAGAAAAATTACCCGTCGGAGTAAAATACGATCAGACAGTTTTTATTAGGGTCGAATATCGTGTTGAACAAAAAGAAAAGGACAGAAAATGATTTCAGCACAAGACAAATGCCCTCTTATTTTATTCTTCAGCTTGGATTTATTATTTTAAGTTTCAGATTTAACACTATTATCATATTCGGTTCCTACAAATTTATATACATATACATATATTCAAGGTATTCTGTGCAAAATCAATTAAGATAATTGCTTTAATATTATTACCTAATTTTACATTACTAGATAACAGAAACTTATCAGGGATATATTAGTTTGAAAAGTAGAGGTGTCTGTTTTTACATTCTCATCATCAGTGAAAAGGTATTGGTTTTATTTTAATTGATGTCATCTAGAACGCTTACGCATTTTTGAAAAATACTTAAGTTTTCGAAATGTTATAATTTTTATTATTATTAAAATTACTCACACTGAGATCTTCGATATTAATACACGTTGTGTAGTTGCTCCAAACTTTTTGTGATTCTGGATGTCGGAACCAGGCGCCATTTGGTTCACAATATTTAAACGCCGTCACTGTAAAACAAGTCATAGTTTTATATTTGCCTTTTTAAATATTTTATAGAATTATTATATTAAAATACCCTATTATAGTTGACTTATTTCGCATTTAACATATTTTTGCGTGATTACCCTAGCAGGTTTGGTTGAGAAAAAAACGGTCAGAGAAATCAGATTCTCTGACTGTTCTTTGACCTTTCTCTGACCTCGAATTATTATGGCTAAGAACGGTAAAAAAAACATTTAAAGCATTGTAATTATGATCTAGCGTGGTTGTATCGGAGATTACTTGAATCGAAGTTATGAGCGTGTAACAGGATCTAAACGGGTTATAGGGGGGACATAGATTGAAAAAGTTGGCCGCGCGCTCTGGGTGTCTAAACGGGTCTACCCTGGTTCTATCCAGCGTTGCCAGACCGTACCATAATTATGTAATCGTACCATAATTTTGACTCTTGTACCATGTACCATCCCTCGTGTACCATAATTTAAAAATCCTTTTATTTTTTATTATTCATTTAACCGAAATGAAATGAAGACAAAAGCAGAATAGCCATTATCCAATGAGAATTGTTTTTTGCCCTATATGAAGCATGTTTGACCAATAAATCATTTTTTTAAATGAAGGCTGAGTAGAGTTAATTTTCATGTGATTTATGTAAAGACAATTACATATTATACTTGCTTTTTATAGATTATAAGCTGTTTTATAAAAAAAAATGTTGTTTAATAAGAATCACTCTAAGTAAATGTTACAAAATACAAAGACTTGAAAAAGTAGAAACTATGTTATAATTATTATTCAAATATTTGTATTAAAACATAATAATATTATATTTATTAAAAAAATGTTATTAGCATTTTATTTATGAAAAATATTAAACTTTGAAGTATTTGAAGATATATTAATTTGAATTTCGCGCCGCGCATGCGTCCTGTAAACATGTACCATAGTGTACCATCATTTTAACATGCCAATTCCATAATTTCGCTCCGTGTGTCTGACAACGTTGGTTCTATCAGGGATCTCTTGAATCGAAAATATGGGCGTCTAACAGGGTCTGAATGGGTCGTAGCGGGGACATAGATTGACAAATTTGGTCAAGTGCGCTCTGCGTGTCTAATAGGGCCTATCGTGACAATGTTTGGTTCCGTATAGAACCCTGTTATGGACATACAGAATCCTTCTTAGGGCCGGATACGACCTGCTTAACACCCGTTTGAGACCATATACGCGGAACAATTTCAGGTCCCGCATAAAACAGATAAAAGCCTTTAAAGGCCTTCTTAGAACCTGCTTGACACCCATATAGAACCTGATTGGCGCACATTTTTTTGAACCATTTAGAACCCTTCTTAGGACCAGATAAAATCCGGGGTAGGACCCATTTGTAAAAACCGTGTACAACTCCGTTTACACCCAGGTAGAAACCCATGTTCTAACAGGGTTCTGTCGGGTTCTAACGGTTTTTTTAAGCAGAGCAGTAACAGGACGGTCAGAGTTTTTTCTGACCGTTCTCGACTTAACAGGACCCGCTAGGGATATAATTATAATTTTATTGACTTCGCGATAGGCTATAGGTTTTCTGCCTTTAGACGAGTCTTGACTTGTTTCACGAGATCTTTTGGGGCAGGGCAAGAGTTTTCTGCTCATAGTCTGAGTCTGGCGCTCTTAACCTCACGGAGACTCTCAAGAAGTCTTATTAAGAAATTTATATTCATTAATAAGGAGCTGGAGAACTCTAGGCAGTGGCTACATTCGAATGCGTGAAAAGCTCCTCGCATATTTGTCGAATCAAGCGTTGCGGATTAAATTTGTATATTGAAATATTGTCGCCAATCATGTCATTTCATTTTTATTTTACTAAAGAGAAATTCGTGTTTCACTAAATTTATATGTTTTAGATAGAAATCTATGTCGAGGTTAGATAAATTTATATGATCATTTTAGATAATTGTGTATGCCAATTTTTAGGTAAAATTTGTAAGTACATTTCAGGTAGATTTGTAGGGTCATGTTAAACAGATTTATAGGCTTCTTTTAGACAGATCAACAATATATTGTTTTCTCAAAAACTAAAGTAAACTGGGAGACATTGTTGGAGTAGGGCAAACCTTCTCTTGTATTATTCTTTTATGTACCTCAAAAAAAAACCTTAACGAATAATTGTAAAGAGGGATCGCGAGTTGACTAACCTTAAAATTAAACAAAGTCATAGCTGAACTAATTGGCTTATTTCTTCTCCCATATGCGACCCCAAAACATGCTAATTAATAAAAAATCATTAATAATATTCAAGGGAATGAATAAATAAAATTACAATATCTAGGTGTTAGAATTGAATATATGTATAAGATGTTTGTCACATAGTTTAATATTCATTTTTCTCCGCGTGCATATGAATAGAAATGTTCATCATTAAGTGGCAATTTCATTCCAACTTTCTATAGTATAATCAATGTAAAGATTATGCAAGCTTTTGGTATATAAGTATTATAAATAAAGTAAAGACTCGTTTATTGCAATGTTCCGAAACGAGCGAAACTTGTTTATTGCAAGATAAGAGGGTCTCTCACCACCGCAACTATTGGTAAGGTTGGTTTTCAGAGCAAGCAGTGGATTGGTTGTCGCCCCAACATTAATGATCCTTGTTATAGCTAAAAATTTAGCTGGGAATGAACAAGTGAATGTAAGAAGATCTTTGAATCACCTAAAGTAAATATCTTTGACCAATTTAACAATTTCAGTGATATCATTTTTTCGCTCCAGACATTATAGTATAAGTGGAACAGAGATATAAGAAATAACTGCTACCTGATAACAAATGTGGCGAAAGTGACGTCAAAAGACAGTTTGAAATTAATTTAGACTTTTAAACACTGAAAGTATTGTACTGAATAATATGCGCGTTGATGTCAACTAGAGGTGTGCAAAAGGATTTGATTTTCGATCTGATATTGGCCTCCGTGGAACGTCGAATATTCGACATCCGAAACGCGCTTCTTCGGATGTCAGGAAGCCGTTCAAGGTTTCCACTGGAATAATAATCAGGCAACGGTTCCCCGTATGTTATTTATTACAAAAATAATAAAACTAATAAAATAGAATATATATCTTATGTTGGCATATCGGATTGCCTCAACCATGACACAATTGCAGTACACATGTTTAATAAAAAATTGGCTGCATTGTTGAAAAAAAATGTCACAGTCGTTAACGAAATTAAATATTTTTCTGATGGAGCACATCAAAAGTACAAGAACAACAACAATTTTATCAATTTATAGCATCACTTAATAGATTTTGGAGTTGCGGGTGAACGGAATTTTTATGCAAGAGGTCATGGAAAAGGAGCCTGCGACGATGTCGGAGGCACTTTAAAACGGATAGCTAGACGATCCTGTTTACAATCTGGCATCAAAAACGAAATTTTGACCGCTCAAAAACTTTATGAGTGGGCAGTAGAAACCTTGAACGGCTTCCTGGACAACAAACGCGAAATTTTCTGAAAAATCCAGAGTAACGACGAAATTGCCAGTTTTCAAATTATCTTTGGCACTTCTGAGAGCGGTAAGATGTAAATTCATGTGAACATAATATATTAATATTAACATGTACATAATATAAGCAATGAATAATCACTTCCCATCACTTTTTGATAATAACGTTCTCGTAAAAGTAGACAGTAATACAGTATTAGTGGAAGTCGCGCTCGACGCCGTCGATCTAAGATCGTGATTCCACGCGCATCACTTTACAAAAAAATTCATATTTCCCGCAATTTTCGAGTGCGCACCTTAGTTAAATACCTAAAATTTGCATAATACTCGGGGCTATCACTGAATTTTTTCAGATTTTTCAAAGATGGCGTTTTTTCAAAAAATCAATTTGTTTCAAAAAAACATTTTTTTTATTATTAAATTTATAGTAAAAATTTTTCCAAAAAATACTACTACATCGGCCATATAATGATACGTTTGTGTAATTTTTTTCAGAATTTTTCCTAGTTTCAGTTTTTAAATAATTAAAAAAGAACAAAAACATTTTTTTGTTTTGTTTATCCCATAACTTTTTAAATAATGCATGAAATAATCTCAAATTTTGGGTTTCTTCATCATTTATGTTAGTCTGTCAATCCTTAAAATTTCATGTAAATCGGAAACATGGAGTCCTGAACCCGTCCGATTTGCCATGGAACACACCACATACATTTTATAATTGTATTTTAATTTTATATCGTCATAGTCGAAAGAATTAATTTTTTTAGTCTTATGTGACGCATTCAGAAACTATAGTCCATCAATCAAGAAAGTTAGACAGTTAGATTTTTTAATTAAAATTTAACAAATTTTGAATATTTGTTTATAAGAATATGTATAATAACTAGCAATAAACATTAAAAGACCCATTTAGAAAAATGCTGTTCAACTCAAGATTTTTAAAGGGGTTGTGTTCTAATGATACGTAGATATCGAAGTTGAGCATTCACTGAAAGAAATGCTTGGGATTTATCAGCCATATGAATATAGCTGGATGTTTTTAAGTAATTCAACAAAAAATATTTGACAGTTAATCAAAAATATTGCTGCAATAGTAATTCATATGGTTGGAATACACATACAGGCTGAACTAATACAAGCAAACCTTGGTTTACGGTAAATCTCCAATATAATATAGATCAAGGAACCACAATTATGTCTGTATCGTTGAAATTTTTTTTTCAAAGTTATTAATCTTTTACGGATGCCTTCTTTGTTCTATTCAGCAAAGTAAATGGAAGGACTTTCAAGTATAAGATATTACATCTGACATGAGGTCTTAAGTCTTAATTGCCTATTATTAAGGTAGATATAATGGATTGCCTAAAACTTCAAGTTGACTTGCAAGTCACAACTTAGAATGTTTTCTTTCAGCTAAATTCGGATTTTTCTTCAATGATGCTGTTTTTTAATTCTAATTTCTTTGATTTTTTGATTTCAGTGATTCACTATCGCCTGCATCAAAATTTCTATGGACTGTAGGTTCAGCTGTTCTATTTATCCTCTTGGTTTTGCCTTTTTCTTCTATTTCTTTCATAAACTTTTCGCGTTCCCTAATTACCTGTGCGTCGTAATTTTCTAACAGTTCATTCGCTTCTGCTAGAAACTGGTTGTTATCTTCCAAAAAAGAATCCATTTGAAACGTTTTACCACTATCTGACTGAGGATTTGTTGATTTCGAAATGTCTGGAACTGGCAAATCTATACCGTCCCAGAAAAGGGATTGGTTGGGGTACTTATTCGCGTAAATCCTCTGCCACGTCCTGAAGAACGGTTTATTGTTTTAGGTATTGGTCCCGTGTTATTATGAGTTACCGATTGTCCTACTCTTGCGTTACTAAAATTTATTCCGGGGTTTGGAAGTTCTCTTACTTCCTCAAAATTTAAGAAGAAGAAGAATAAGAAGAAGATTATGCTCCGCTGTATCGAAATTATAATTGTATTCGTATATTTTAGCGATCGCTTAACTGGACTGTTTTCTGTTTCAGTTCTCTTCCGTTTCGGTTTTCTAATAAAACTTATGACACTACCCATACTTATTTTTATCAAACACAATATAATCTTAATATTAGAATTGAATATTATCCCAACCTAAGCAAGCAATAGACAAGTGGTTTTTTGAGAAAAATGTAACTTATGGCCAACACAAGCGTCAGTCTCAGTCTTGTAGCAGTTTAGAAATCCTCTTATTTTTTCTTCTATCCTCGGCAGGTTTCCAAAAGTTCTTATGAAAAGGTTTCACGGGTTTTTTACGTTGGGTGCAAGATATAACGAGGTTGTTATCCGAGGGGGGAAAAAAGGAGAAGGAGGCCGAGAATAAGGAGAATCACTGGACACGGGCACTTAAAAACATAGTAAAACACTTTATTGTCTCTTACACTCCAGAACGCGTAATCCAAAAATGCTGAAAACCAAACGGACCAGGAACTTCCAAACGAACGATTCCCTCGAAACGGGAGATGACCGGGAAAAATTCTCGCTTGATCGGCGAATGAACTCAACTCTTCGACCGACGACGTCGAACAGCGAAAACTCGTCTCCTCGCGGTTTCTCGGGGGATCTCGGCTCCGCTCAGGCTCAGGACGGTTATTTTAAATTTAATATTATATTCAAATTTAATAAAATGAACGATTATATATTTTTATAAAATTAGTTAAAATTATATAACATTAATGTGTCAAATTGGACAAATTAATTTAATTAATATTTTCTTATGCCTCACATATGAAGATTTAAAATTAAAATTCGGATGTCAAATATTCGACATTCGACGTACGGCCGATCAAATCGAAAAAATCCGACATCCGAAGAAGCGCGCTTCGGATGTCGATTATTCGACATTCGACGGACGGCCGATCGAATCGAAAAAATCCGATACAACAAATAAGGCGAATCGAATTTACGATATTCGATCCGACAGAATGCACACGTCTAATGCTAACATTCAATGTAATACTGTCTTTATCTAACAATAAAATGGAAATAGTTCGTGTAAAAATATATCTTAGTTCAAATAATGAGAAATAGTAGGTAAGCAACACATCTGGCTTCTAAGTTTCATTTAGGTAGAACAGCGATATTCACTTTCATGGCACCAGACAAACAAGTGACTACAATAAGAATTTTTATTCCCATTCCAACTGAATCTTTCGTTAATTTTAAGGTCTAAAATTATACTCAGTTTAGCAAAAAAAGTAATTTTTCTTATATACAAATTTCGTAACAAATTTTATTTTTAATCTAACAGTTTATACAATGTAACTAAAAGTTCACATAATCAAGTTATATCGGATTCTTTAAGTTCATTAAATTATTGATTCGCTTACTCGCTTAGTCTAATTCTTTTCCGTGTACATTAGTAAAAAGAAATAGTCAGAAAAATTAGAAATCTTTGTTTCTCAACCTCATAAAGGGTTTTCCAATAGGGACATAACAATTTTATCTATGAATAAAACACAGAAATATTTGAGATATTGACTTCAAATTTATTGTGGGTGTAGTGCAAGCATTACATTTTATGAATGAAATTCGATATCGGTATTATGACCTCCACGAGCCCGTTTACAGCGGTCGATTCTTTGGACCCAATTTTCTACTACTATGGCACACATTTCGACCGGAACGTTGGCAATTTCGCTTTGGATGTTGTCTTTAAGATCATCTAAAGTTGCTGGCTTGTTGGCATAGACCAGTGACTTGATATGGCCCCATAAAAAGAAATCCAATGGCGTTAGATCGCATGAACGAGGCGGCCATTCGACCATACCATTTCTCGAGATAACACGTTCACCGAATTTGCATTTCAATAAATCGATTGTGACGCGTGCTGTGTGGCTAGTGGCACCGTCTTGTTGAAACCACATATCGTTGATGTCAAGTTCATCCAATTCTGGCCACAAATAATCTTCCAACATAGCACGATAGCGACCTCCATTGACGGTAACATGACGGTCGTTTTCATCCACGAAAAAATACGGCCCAATCACACCTCCGGCATAAAAATCGCACCAAACAGTCACGTTTTGCGGATGCAACGGTGTCTCAAGAAGCACATTTGGTTTTGTTGCTGACAAATAACGCATATTTTGCTTATTAACAAAGCCATTGAGCCAGAAATGAGCTTCATCGCTGAAGATAATTTTTGGATGAAATTCTTCATTTTCTTCAAGCTTTGCCAAAGCCAATTTCGGTAGTAATTTTTAATAATTTCTAAACGTTGCTGGTTCGTGAACTTTACCATGATGAAAATGTTGACTTTAACTAACGTTTTGACATTGACAGTTCATTAAAAAAGTTTAAGGGTGCGTTGATATAAAGATACGAAATTGTTATGTCCCTATTGGAAAACCCTTTATATATGTTATGTTTGGAGTATGACCTTCTTCTTCTGCTTGTCAAAACCAGCGGTAGGGCATCATGTACGCGCCTAAAAATTGTTATTGCCACAGTTTTGTTAATATTCTTGGTCATAAATCCAAATACGTTCTTATGATTGTAAAAAAGTAAATTCTCTAATCTAGTTGAGAATTATATTGAATATGCAAGTTAAAATTTGTATACAGACTTATAATTTGTTCAAAAATATTTAAAATTGAAATATTTTGATATTTAAACATATAATGTAGTGTTAATATAAATTTTATGTTTTCTAGAGAGACTGTAAGGGCATAAAATACCAATTTGGTATAAGCATCACAATTAACAGCCTTTTTCACAATGATATCTATGGAATAAAAATTGAGGGCCTGGATCGAATAAGGGTGCATATTTTTTTTTTGTAACACACGCACAAAAATTCCTCCTTTACGTGCCTGTAAAGCGTGTCAAATGTGGTGCTTTTTGTACAGGCCCGCACTTTTTTAACACACTATTTACATACGAGTATAATTTTTAATAAATTTAAAAAATTTGTAATCTTTCTGTCGAAAGCGTCTCTTTTTCCACAGAAAGGTTTTAAATTATTCGAAAATCCGAAAATCGTTTTATATCTTGTTTGATGAAAAACGGCAAAAAATCATTCCGACATCGAATTCATTCGGATTGAAATTTCGGTGTATACATTCTGTCAAAAAAGCACCGGGAATTGATAATTCAGAAAGCCCGCTTAGCCCTCCGTTACCAAACATATGAGGGATTCCCTCAATGGGGCCAGCTTTTTCGAAATAACTTCTAATTTACGCTTCACACAGTCTGGTCCGTTTGAATACCTTTCGACGAATTATTCCTGAAGCTTTTTGTAGCAATAAAAAAGTTCAAGTAGAATAGTCATTCAATAATCACTTTTCAAAACCAAAGGTGACGTGAATTCTGAGGGAATCCCTCCATAGTTTGGCTTTCGTGCAATGGAAACAGCTTGAGTTCTAGAGTGCGGTGTTGCCATATTTTGATGTTGCACGTTCAGCCAAGTAATCGCCACATTTGGCAACACTACAGATGTTCTAACACGCAGAGGGAAATCCTTTAGGGTTTGGTAACCGTGTAACAATTTTTAAGTTTGGCAACGGAGGGTTAAAGAGACTATCAAAAACCTTTTTGACGCTGATTTAACACCACTGCCCTCTATACTGGCGTGGAGTTCGAGCGCGATCTGTCATTTAGTTTGTCCACAGTGCTCGATGTTGTTAGTTTATCTCAAGTGTGTTTCGCGTTTTTTCCAATGGATAAGAAAATCGAACAAAGAATTCGTTTCAAATTTTATATTGCAAATGGAATTTTGTGTGTGAAATCGCTGAAAATTTTACAGAAGGCTTATGATGAATCGACTTCGTCAAAAACACGTGCATATGAGTGTTACAGTGCATTCAAAAGCGGTCGAGGTGTGGTGGAAGATTTTTCTCGCTCTGGTCGGCCATCAATGTCTTCAACTGAAGTTAACATCGCTAAAGTGAAGGAAATGGTGACTGGAAATCGTCATTTATGTTCAAGAGAGATGGCGGCTAAACTTTCTGTATCTCACAAATCAATTCGTATCATTTTAAACGATTGTTTGGGCTTGAAACGCGTTGCTGCTCGACTAGTTCGGAAAGACCTAAATATTCTTCAAAAACTCAATCACGTAAAGGACGCTGAAGACATGCTAGAACGAGTCAATTCCGACCCCACATTCATAAAACGCATTGTAACTGGTGGCGAGACATGGGTTTACGAGTTTGACATGCAAAGCAGTCAATAAGTTTCGGAAATGCGTCTTCCAACTGAGTCTAAACTGAAAAACCCACGTCAAAGTCGATTAAAAATCAAGGTAATGTTGACTGCTTTCTTCGATTATCGAGGTGTTGTGCACTCGGATTTCTTGGCAGAAAATCGAACGGCAAATAAAGAATATTATTTGAGCCTTATGAAGTGTTTGAGAGAGCAAATTCGTAGAAAAAGGGCAAATTTGTAGAAAGAAACTTCATGTATTTTGCACCACGATAACGCACCATCTCAGAAGGTTATCATTGTGAACGAATTTCTGCCCAAAATCTCAATGAATATCATCGAACAACACCGTATAAATTAGTAGAGAAATTATTTAATTATGCAAAAATAATAGAGGTAATAAGTATTTAAAGCATTAAAAATGGCTAAAATGGTAAGATAAATTACCATCGGCTGTGACAACGTGAGTGTTTTATAGAAATATTTTCAATATAAGGTAGTACAAATCAAAAAATTTGTTTGAGAGCGTGTCAACGCATGTTGTGTTTCCCGACAATTCCCGGTCTTTTACTTTAATTTGTTGCGTGTTGAAAATAATAATTGTTAAAAAGCATTAAAAAATTTCTAAAAAATTATTAAAAAAACGAATTTGGACAATACTACTGTTACACATGTAAACAAACTTAACGATGGAACGTACTATATTTGCAAGAACTGGGTATGATTTTAATTATCCAAGTGTATTACTCCAATATTATTAGTTATTGAAATATGAAAACATAGTTTCAATATACATAGTAGAAAATCGAGGGGTAAACCACGTTATACGCGCCTTAAGCCGTATATAATAATGGTAGAAAATCATTATAGTTTTCGACCATTAAAAAAAAAAGATACTTGTCCGAAATTCAAACTGAGAAGCGACTCGAGGCCTTCGAAAAACGGTACCGTTAGAAATGTACTACCGTGCGTCCTTTTCTGATGCACGCATCAGCATCGGAAAAGCCTCGTTCTTGTCGCACCACTGCAACCTACCGACCCGATGCAAGTGCCCTCCCCTCTACCGTCTCACCTCCCTTGCCTAGGAACGGCCTTCATTCACTGCAAGCTGGAAAAATGAAAGTCGGGAATGGCAAGGGAAAAGCAGAGAAGAGAGCAGTCTCAGCGCCTACCCCTTCCCAATCAATCACTGCGAGTTGGGAAGAAAAGGATGGGATGAATCTGATCATAGGAGTGAGAAGGACAGTGACATTGCCTCCCTCCAAGCGGTCAGTGAACTGCAAGAGGGAAGGCGTATCAGCACTCAAAAACTATGGAAAAAAAACGATACTCCTTCCACTGCGACATTTCTCCCCGATTTTCCATCCCTATAAAAAGGGCCTCGAGACGCTTGATTGACAGTTGAGTCCAGGCACGGTGTGCCCACTCCCATGTATTTTGAAGGGGTACTTACAGATGGTGGCGGGGCGAATGAATTTATATCAGTGACATCTAGGGGACGTAACAAGAACTAGATTGCATGAAAACTACCCATCCCCCCTCCACTTCAGATCCAGTAATGAAGGGCGCAAAATTTTTGCCATCCCATGCGAAAAAGGAAAAATTTGGATTTTATTATATTTGAGGTTACTTTGCATGGCTTAAATGAGCTTTGAAGGGGACTTGAGTTTTATCTTTATCGACACTTAAATGCGGATTTAAAACTGAAGGACAACAATACTTTTTAATGCAAGCTTTCTTACCGGGTTTTGCAATATGATAATACGTAATGAATTTGTATACACAAAACGAGAAAACAGGCCTTTACGAGTTTTATTTTAGATTCAAAACAAAAGTTATTGGTGACTTACCCGATTTGCAGCTACAACTATTTTAATTTGGAGGGCAAACAGTAAAGCACTGCAATTGTTGGCACATTAGGTATTAGAACTTTATAGATCGAATTTCACTAAAATCACTTGAAATCGCTATGAATTTTAATCAATTAAAACATGCAGACGAGTGACAACATGTCGACTCCTCACGAGGTTGATTTCGATGACACACTAGCGGCGACTAGGGGACGTAGCAATTACTATTTTTCTTTCGCCACTTAGCCTATAGGAGTGGGCACACCGCGAGTCCAGGGCAGCTTCCCTGACCTACGACGAGTGTCCACGTCGTGCGAACCCCACGAAACTCTAGCTACTTCGACTTAGTGTAAAGTAAATGTAGTGAGCATAGTGTAGAATAAACGACTACGATGTATCATCATCACTTGGTGATTCTCTCCACGCAGAGGAGGCCCCAGGTTACGACCCTCACAACCCCGGCTACGTCTCATTGGCCACGACCGCCCTAACATACGGCCTAACGCAGGAATACCAGCCAACTCCGAAAGTGATCATTACCCGGTCGACGGTAGACGCTGGAGTAACCACCCAAGCACCGCCTGCCTCCGAGGTCTTACCCCCGGTCACGCCAGAGACTTCGCCACCGCCCGCTACGAACGCTCTGCCAGCAACCGCCTTGACCACTTCGCCGTGGAAACCTGGCACTTCCTCACTCACCAGCACAGAGCTCTCAGCGCTGTTTGCCCAGTTAGAGGAACACTACGCCATCCCGCCGCCAAGGGCTCCGGAACCAACTCAAGAACCTGGGGAACGCACCCTGGAGGAGGTCTTGGGATCGCCAATCTGGGAGCTGGAGTTGACGTGCTCCCCAATCCACGTGTCCCCCGGGCTAGGCCTGAGACCGGCCCCAGATACACCTCACGCCCGACCGACACCGCGCGAGCTCTTCGCCCCGACTGGGAAAGAAAACCACGCAGCTAACGGACTCCACTCCACGGCACGTAAGCCCACCAGGACAGAGCCAGTGTTGAAGGTACCACTGATTCCGCCACCTTGTGACGACCCCTCCACCCGGAGACGACCCAGTCGGCCTTGCCGCCCACCCACGAGGCCACGTGGACCTAACACGCGCTGCCTCGGCAGCCCGGCCCCGGCCAGCGCCACGTCACGCTGTGCACCCATACGGAAACGGACACAATAAAAGGAACAAGACTGTACCGCGATGAATGAATAAACTCACTCTGAGTTCAATTAACACTGTGAGTACATTTATTAAGTCTACCCCACATCACGTCAACTCCTACCCCATCCGCAGGGACATATCAACCACTCTAAAATTCGTAAAACAACGTTCATCGTTATATGAACGCTGTATAGTAAGCGATCGAATGCTATTGTTTCTTACTCGATGCTTATCCCATCGTTATTTCTCTTCGTGGCGCGTTGTGTATAGCTACACTTGTGATTTCTTTCCTTAGCTGTTGTTTTCTAATTTTTAAAAATTATGATTTTAGAGTGATTTACCCCTCGCAGGTGAGTAAACTAGATTAGTACTTACAGATTTTAACAAGACAACAAATATTTTTTATCTTCAAGGTAATTTAGGATTTACTATTAAATGTCAAACACATATTAATTTGATTAATATTTGGTTCTTAATTCTAAAATTTTGATCGGTGTTTTTTCAAACCTCAAAATGTCGCAGATTGAACGGATATGCGACGTTTTATTGATGTTTTGTACGAGGGCTGTTCAATAAGTCTGTGACTCCTCGAAAGATGGTGTTGTTATCGTAAATATGTTACTACTCTAAGAGAATACCATCTAATATCAGTGCGTATACAAAGTTTCAAGTTAGCACGTTGGTTAGAAAATTTTTTACAGCCAGTTGAATTTAGTTTTTCATTGTTAAAACTAAACCATAGAAAAAAGCGAGTTACGCGTGCTTATTGAACATTATTTTCTAGGATGAAAATCAATTAAAGAAACTGAAGAAAAGCTTGCAAAATATTATAAGGAGTCTGCTCCATCGCATGGAATGGTTCATAAGTGGTTCACTGAATTTGGTTGCCGCCGTATTAGCACAAGTGATACTGAGCGTCCTGGCCGTCCAAAAGAGGTGACTTCTAAAGAAATGATCGATAAAATCCACGACATCGTACTCAACGATCGTCGATTGAAAGTGCGTGAGATTAGTGAGACTATAAATATTTCAGTGGGACGCGTATGGCACATTTTATATGAATGTTTGGGCATGAGGAAGCTGTCTGCGAGATGGGTGCCGCGATTGCTCACAGCCGATCACAAGCGGGCTCGTGTTGCAAATGATAGATGACTATCTGAGCGACAGGTGGGTGACATACGAGGACGACAAATGGTCTCTCAAGGAAGAGATGACATGTGGCGCCCCTCAAGGGTCACGGGTAGGTCCACTCGTTTGGAACGTCATGTACGGCGATTTCCTGCGCATGGACCTGCCTGCTGGAACGAGCATCATCGGCTTCGCGGATGACGCACTTGTCGTGTGCGCCGCTGACGACGTCAAAATCCTGGAGCTGAGGATCAATGATAGTCTGTGGCGGGCAAAGCGTTGGTTCGATAGCAGAGGCCTGAAAATGGCCACTGAGAAGACCGAGGCTTTGCTGGTCACGGACAGGAGATCCTTCAAATACCCGAGGATCGTTCTCGGGGAACATGAAATCAAGTGGAAAAAGAGCATTAAGTACCTGGGTGTGCAGTTGGATCGAAGGCTTAGCTTCGGCGAACACCTGCAGATCGTGACTGCCAAAGCCATTCAATGTGGGGCTGCCCTGACTCGGCTCATGCCCAACATTGGTGGACCCAGAGAAGCTAAGAGATGGCTGGTGGCGAGCGTGGTAAATTCGAAGCTGCTTTATGCAGCTCCGATCTGGACAAGTGCCCTTAACAACCATGCTATCTTGAAGAAGCTGTTCTCGGCAGAGAGGTGTGGTGATGAGAATTATCTCAGCATACCGAACTGTGTCGACGAGCGCTGTGCTGGTCCTGGCGAGCATCCCACCAATAGATTTATTGGCGGAGGAAAGGAAAGAGACCTTTCAGCTCCGTAAGGAGCTCACCTGGTTAACAAACCTGCAGGAAATCGCTCGCGCGAAGGAGGCCATCCGCAAGGATGGAAGGCGCAGACTCGTCGAGAAATGGCAGACGAGATGGCATGGTGACCAAACCGGGAGATGGACACGCCGTCTGATCCCGGAGCTCGCCACCTGGATGGATAGAAAGCACGGTCAAGTCGGCTTTTACCTGGCGCAAGCGCTTTCGGGCCATGGTTGCTTTAATGCCTGCCTAACGGGCGTGTGCCCGCGGATGGGGGTCCCGGGCGAACGAACGATGGGAGAGTCGTACGCGACATTAAGCTGGAACCAACTGCCCGCGAAGTTTAAAGCCGAAAGGCGGTTCCGCGGGCGGTGTATTGGTTCGTGAGAGGGGTTTTTGGTTTTAACAGGTATGCCTAGACCCGTCCTAGGAGAGTCCTGTACAACGTCTATAAAAGATTTCGCCATTTTTCCTCCTAACAAAAAAAAAAAAAAAAAAAACATCATTCAAAGGAATTTTTGCGACAATATGTGACTGTTGATGAAATGTGGATTCATTATTATACGCCAGAAACAAAAAATCAGTCAGAAATGTGGAATATTAATCGATTATCTATAGAAAGGAAAAACTATTACAGAAGAGTATTATGCATCATTATTAGATCGATTTGATGCCATACTGAAGGGATAGCGGCTCCGTCTGGCGAAAAAACAAGTGCTTTTCTACCACGACAATGCACCAGTTCACACGAGTGCCATTGCAACGGCAAAATTATTTACTCACGCTACGCAACATTTCCTCATTCACCTTATTCCCCAAATTTGGCTCCTTCCGATTATTTTTTGTTCCCTAACATGGAAACTTGGCTTGGAGGTAAAAGATTTTCATCGAACGAAGAGATCATTGCTGCGACAAATGACAAAAGTGTTATTGGATACGTTAAATATTCATATATATAAATGTGAAAAATTCTGGTTGTAGATAAATCCCCATCGCGTCTTTGTTTTTTACATTCTCATCATGGATGAGAAGGTATTGGTTTTATGTGAAAAATGACTTTCGAAATTTTCATTGAATCTTTATGTTTTGAGACCCCCTGAGTCAGAAAAAACGGTTTTTACGAAAGTGTCTGTCTGTCTGTCTGTCTGTAGTAGGTCGTGTGCGGCATAACTCTCAATAGAATTATCAGATTAAATTGAGCTTTGGTACACTTTATCGGAGCCGAAAAAGTAAGGACAAGTTCATTCGCCAGCCACATCAAATCAAAATTGAGGGATTGAGCACTACTTTTGTGTTTTTGAAAATAATTTTTTTTTAAATTCAAAAATTTCAATACTGGTTTTTGATAGTGCTCATAAATCTCTACAAATTATCCTGATAACATTTTTTGATTAAATCAAAATTAGAAATGTTACAGCATATTCAAATTCGAAAAAAGTCAATATCAAAATTCCATTTTCCAGTTAAATTATACGAGATGCGAAAAAACTTTATGATACAATATTATTTTTTACATAAAGACCTACAAATTTGAATTGTAACATTTTTTCATAAGATGCATATTTTTCTTTTTAATTTAAAAAAAAACTATTGAAAATCCAAAATTCAATTTTTTAACAATAATATGTAAAATACGAAAAAAACGTAAGAATACAAAGTTGTTCGCTTCAAAAAGATCTACAAATTTTCTCTCACACAGTTCCTGAAAAAACATATATTTTTCGTTTCAATTTCAAATAATACGATTAAAATTCAAGAATTTCATTTTTTAGACAAAATATATGAGATACATAAAAAACGTTTAGATGAAAAATTATTTGCCTAAATGAGGTCTACACATTCTTATTGAGAAATTTCTCGACAGGATGTATATTTTATGGTTTGATTTTTAATATTAAAAAAATTCGATTTTTTTCACCAAAATATGTGAGATACGTAATAAGCGTTGTTCTGCAAAATCGTTTCCTTAAATAAAGTCTACGATTGTTTTTCCTTTTTGAGATATTTGGAAGAAAATAAATTTATCAATAATCATGTAATTTATTAAAAAGTTACCAAAATGCATACAGAAAATCGAGCGTGAAGCGCGAGTGTCATGATGAGAATGTGTTCCTTAAGGCCGATAGAGCCTTAAGTAAATTGAATTTCCTGTTTCAGTTAAATTCAAAAAGAAATAGAGTGACTTTGAGAAAATGACTAATTTACATCATCTTTAATATCATTAAATTGGTTTGAGCTTCAGTATTAAGTTATAAGAAATAAACTTAAACGTATGCCAAGAGCACAAGACCGAGCGCGAAGCGCGAGGTCCAGAAAGAACGGTGCGCGAAGCGCGACGTTCAAAAATTCCGGAGCGCGAAGCGCGACGATCGAATCGCGCGCCCTAGGCGCGCTCAAACTTGCGAGCGAAGCGAGCTGCGCGCGAAGCGCGGAATGAGAATGTGCCCGCGAAGCGGGCAGATTTTTTTATTTGCTGTTCCGGCTATAGGATTTTCTACAAAGAACTATAGTATTTTGACTGGCGCTCGGACTGTCAAATTACTATACCTTTTTTAGAACAAATGCAATATTTTTAGATTTTATTGTTATTAATTTAGTAATTCTGGAAATGACTACTCAAAGTAGTAATCATTACAAAAGTTCCTTGTTTTTCCTACTTTGCTACGTCAAAATAGTAAAATGTATTGTGATTTTTTACACAGATTACATACAATTATGGGAAAATATTATAATATAGATAAAAATTCCTTTAAACGTGGTCATATATTCATTTTCAAGTAGGCTAAAAATTTCAGAAAGTTTGGTAATTTTTTTTGTAGCCACGACAGTGAGATATATATATATAACTTTTATGTTGAAAAATATTTTACTTTGGTAATTTTTGCGTAAAAAACAGCAACTTTTTCTTAATGCTATTTTTATAATTTTTTGGTAATATTAGGCAAATTCCGAGCTTAAGTGGAGCTCTCTTATATGTTCTTTGATCCAAGAACGTGTTTCCTATATTTCCTTTCCTTTCATTCTTGGTTGATATTTACAATGACCATTTAAATTTTTATTAATGTTCTAGTTTATAAGAATTTTAAGAAATAAAAAATGTTTACATATCATTGTTCTATTCGTTAATATGGGGATAATATTGGATTTAAATAATTTTTAATAATCACAAATAACAATAAATATTTTTTTAAATTTAGAATAATTAGAAATAAAAATTACTAATGAACAGAATCAAAAATACATAAAGGGTTTTCCAATAGGGACATAACAATTTTATCTATGAATAAAACACAAAAATATTTGAGATATTGATTTCAAATTTATTGTGGGTGTAGTACAAGCATTACATGTTATGAATGAAATTCGATATCGGTCATATGACCACCACGAGCCCGTTTACAGCGGTCGATTCTTTGGACCCAATTTTCCACCACTCTGGCACACATTTCGACCAGAATGTTGGCAATTTCGCATTGAATGTTGTCTTTAAGATCATCTAAAGTTGCTGGCTTGTTGGCATAGACCAGTGGCTTGACATGGCCCCATAAATAGAAATCCAATGGCGTTAGATCGCATGAACGAGGCGACCATTCGACCGGACCGTTTCTCGAGATAACACGTTCACCGAATTTGCCTTTCAATAAATCGATTGTGACGCGTGCTGTGTGGCTAGTGGCACCGTCTTGTTGAAACCACATATCGTTTATGTCAAGTTTATCCAATTCTGGTCATAAATAATCTTCCAACATGGCACGATAGCGACCTCCATTGACGGTAACATGCCGGTCGTTTTCATCCACGAAAAAATAAGGCCCAATCACACCTCCGGCATGAAGACCGCATATTTTGCTTATTAATAAAGCCATTGAGCCTGAAATGAGCTTCATCGCTGAAGATGATTTTTCGATGAAATTCTTCATTTTCTTCAAGCTTTGCCAGAGCCCAATTTGAAAAGTTTCGGCGTTTCAAATGATCAAGTGGCTTTAGTTCTTGAGTCAATTTAATTTTGAAAGCATGTAAGCCAAGATCTTTCCACATAATACGCCACAGTGTCGTTTGAGCGATGCCCAATTTTTGAGAACGACGTGGAATCGACTGATTGGGCTCATTTTGAATCGATGCACTTACGGCTGCGATTATTTCTTCGCTTCGAGCAATACGACGTCTTTTTGGCACCGGAACGTCCAATAGTGTAAATTTGGTCTCGAATTTATCCACTATAGCACGCACAGCCTGTCGGGTGGGACGATTATTACGCCCGAAAATTGGAGTAAGAGCTCTTAAAGTTGCGACCACCGACTCAGAATTTCGGTAGTAATTTTTAATAATTTCCAAACGTTGCTGGTTCATGAAATTTATCATGATGAAAATGTTGACTTCAACTAACGTTTTGACATTGACCGTTCATTAAAAAAGTTTAAGGGTGCGTCCATATAAAGATACAAAATTGTCATGTCCCTATTGGAAAACCCTTTATAAGAGAGCTCCACTTAAGCGCCACCTTTGTGCGTGGCCTATTCGGTCCTGTCTCAACGAAGGAGGCCAGCAACAAACCGACCGAGAACCGTGATCGTCGATTAAAATTCAACTCAGATACGATTGGACATTTTTAATCGTATCTCGGGTACCTATGAATATTCTTCAAGTTTTCTTTGCTTAAATTAAAGATAAGATTTTAGACTTTATGTTGTATAATTTTCAGATTTTGAAAAAAAATTTCCTAGGTCATGCAAAAAGTTGAAGTTGAGGTAGAGAATTTGAAAAAATCTTGAATTTTTTTTTTTAACTCCTCACGTGCTGTATCAATTTCAGAAAGTTAAAAAAATATTTATTGAGCATCTCTAGACGTGGAATTTCATAAGCTTTCCAACTATATTTATAAAAATGCCCTATCTCTTTTTTTCACCGCGATATCGTGGTTCAAAGGCAGCAGTGATTTTTAATAGTGATGACAAGCACCGTGCGCACAATTTCCGACGGTAGTGTATATATTTCGTATATTTAATGTTTGTAAATTTATTATATCATCAATAAAGAGTTAAATAAATTTCGATATTTTTAGTAGGGGAGTAAAGGGCTTTTTTCTTGAACCTCTACTTATTTCAGAGACAATTCTTGATATATTCTATCAATTTTCAAGATGCTTTGAAAATGCAAAGTGTCAGAATGACTCAGGTGTATATTCTATTACAATACGAGTCGTGTCTCTGACGCAAAAATCGAACGTGCATTATATACAGATAGAGGTATCTACTCCTTAGAATTTTAAATCCACTTGCGATAAAATTATGTACAGATAATACTACTTTTTTAAACTCAAAGATAATATAGGTTTTTTTTACAAATATTGAAAAGTTTATTAACTAAATTATACATATGTATATTATTTAATTAAACTTTTCTGTACGTGGGGACTTTATAGATTAGGAAAAGTGTTTTAAATTCAAAGTTCTTCCTGGATTAAAAATGAACAATTTTTATTAGAAATGTTTTTATAGTTAATGAATCATTTTAATGGATATTTGGATGTGCAAGTTCAAGTACCGTGTCATCTGTCGGTAGGGATATTAAAAAGACGTATCCTATAAAGGAATTATGCTTCTAAAATATTAATCATAATGAAATATATTTGATGATCCTTTTATAGAAAATTTAAAACTTCTGTCATAAGGTTTTTTGCATAATATCAGTATCATTGCAGGTAATTTGGGAATCCAAAGCTGAGAACATAGCAGAAAAAAGACCAGTTTTTTGTACAATTTTACGTAAACAGTGTATAAATACCACACTGAAAAAAAAGATATCACCAGGTGTATTAATTATTTTTTCAGTTTAGATGTGAAGAAATCGATGTTATATACTAGAACAGGCCACATATAGTCCTTTTAAAACTCATTCAGATGTATACTTGTAATACCTCACAAAAATAAAAATATTCGCTTGCAATACACTACACAGAAAAGAAAGAAAATATAATTTTGCACACATAGACCCTAACTTGAATTGAAGTATAATAATTAAGATAACTTCTTCATTAAATGTAATATCGTATGATTTAGGAGGGTTGTATAGTTGTGCTAGAGCTTATCCCTTTGATGTGTATTAATTAAACTTGTAGGAGGAATACGAAATTTGTCGGCTTTCCTAGCCCAATTTATCGTGATTGTTTGGACGAACTTACCGGTAAGTGAGATTTTATTGCCATTGCATATAAACCATCTATTCCATCAAGATTATAATGTAGTGTCATTCAGAGAAAACTCACAGTTATTATGTGATTGTTAAATAACACTTCTGTCAAAATGCCCTTTAATAAGTTTTATAGACGTATCAACATTAAGTGTTTATTAATGTATTTTCTACTATGTATTTTTTATCGATATATATAGTAAAAAATCACTGTATTCGAGTATTGCTAAGGTTTGTGATTATTTAAAGTTTCTAGCATAACTTTAGGAAATCCAGACACTCAAGTAGTTACAGTATCTGATCATTATGAGAAACGCTGATAAATTTGAAATCAAAACTTTCTCATACTATTCTTAGGGGTACAAGCGCAGATTGCACGAGAACTGACGCGCTTTGTTTAAGAAATATTTATACATATTCGTTTTTAATAGAACTGCTTGCTTTGTGAGCATCAGAAGGATCAACATGAACTGCGATCAAATTTTCAAATCAATATATGTGACGCAATCTGAGAAAAGGAACCTTAGCGTCCAAAAATTATTTTCGGGATTATGATCGTTTCAGATAAATTTAATGTCGCTCTTTAATATTATGAAATCAGGATAATCAGGGTAATTTTTTCAACCCGATTCTTGGTGAATTATTTAGACTAAAAAGTGTTTCTAAATCACATTGTAGTTTTGTTTTGTTTTATTTCACCCTATTAAAATTGTGTCTGGGAAGCGTGACAGCTTTATTTTTTATAAAGGGGGGCGTGTTGAAAAAAAGTTCGGGAACCCCTGGTATACGATATTGTATATGACATCATATACGACATCGTAATTTGAGATAGTATTAGGTGTCGATTTCGATGTTGTTTACGATACGAAAAACATGTCTTAATAAGTGGTAAATTCTATCTCTACCTGTAAAGAAATTCAAACGTGCTCTGAGATGGCCATATAGCCGTATAGGTATAGGTCGCTTTGAAAACTTTCAAATTTGTCTTGTCTTCCAAATTTTAGTACTCAATTACAGACTTAATTATAATATGTAATAAGTATTAAGAAAATATTCAAATCGCAAATGATAATGTAAACATCGTAAACGACATCGCATACAACATCATATCGATATCGATCCTATCCCAAATTACGATGTCATATATGATGTCATATACGATATTATATACTATCTCAAATTATGATGTCGTATACAACGTCGTATATGATATCGTATTTTGCAATAGGGTATTTTGTTTGTTATTTCAATAAACTAAATAGCAGCTTCAAAGGACACACTAAGTACCTCATTTTCGGACTTCTGAGGTCAAATTATGTCAAGATATGTTAAAAAATCGATGAAAATCTTCACCCTTGAAAAGCTTGTTTTGGGATAAAATAATGTTTTTAAATCGAAGTTGAAAATCTTCAGTGATTTTATTTTCTAATTTAAGTACGCATTATGTTAGTTTTTAATTGTGAAATGTTTATTCAGCAACGACTGGATTTTTTTTATTTCCAAGTCTTATTATTTTTTGAAAACCCATTCTCTTGTTAATTACTGAATGTCCTGATAACTATAATATTTCTACTATTTGTAGGTTTGGAGGTTAAGAAATCGATGACACGAAACAATTAATACAATTATAATGTGACATGTTTGGAAACATGTCTGCTATTATATTGACCCAAGATTACATAATTTCTATTGATTTCTGTTTGTTTTGGCATTGAGTCACTTTTTTCTTATTTTCTTTATTTAAAATCATCAATGATAGTTAAATGAAGAAAATAAGAAGAAACTGACCCAATGCCAAAAGAAAAAGAAATCAATAAAAATTAATGAATACAATATTTCATATTAAATGGCGGTAATAGAAATAAAAATTTGTTTCTTGCATTGAATGGACATTTTTGGATTCTTAAAAAGAAAATAGTGAAAAATTATATTGCATATTTATTTTCACTCCATATCTCAGGATCAATTTAAACTGAATAAAATAGAATGTTTTACATCATAAATATATCGTTAGTGTTTGAATTTCTATTTGAAATAAAAGGATGCATTCGGGTTTTCCCCAGTTCTTTTTGGAAGCTATACCGTTAAAATTTGCGATTGGTTTAAAAGCTATAGAGTTGTTACTTGAGGTCCTTGTCTTGAGAAACATTGAGGTTCTTTTGGGAATTATGGAACTTAAATTCAAAAGATCCGAAAGCTTTAGTTATAGTTAGAATAAAATTTACTCAAGCACCTGGGAAAAACACAAGGTAATATTTTACACAGAACAATAGGCACTTTTATTTCCCAATTCGTCCAAGCTTCATGAAGGGGTGTCATTGACCTGAGAACTTCGACGCGCAGAGCTGGTAAAAGTGCTAGTTTATGTAATTTTGTAAGACCGAGCAGGTCACTTCTAAACTTAAGAATCATTTTTTGTTTTCTTTGTATCTCGGGAGATTGTAGGACGTTTCGTCGCACCGCAGAAAATCTTTGAAATAGTGTAAATTAACGAATCGATGTACATAAACTTTTGCAATCTAAAATGTAGATTGTGTAAATAAAGAGTATAATCTTTGGTGTGGAAAATAAGCTCTACAGGTACCGCAAATCGGATTTTCAAAGGCGGCACTATGAAATAGTATATTACATTACAAGGGGCGAAACATAGCGATTGCAATGAGTGTGAAGTGCAATCACACGAGTTGCATTCGCTGTGTTTTGTTTTACGTAACGTATACTATTTTTCATAGCAACTCTTTTGAGAATCTGATTGGTTGTAACTGTGGAGCAGGTTGAAACAGCGACTTTCAACCCAGGCCATGCCCGCGTAATGCTTTAGTGGTGGCCCAACATAGACTTCGTCAGAGCCATCTGGCGTAAGCTCAAAACCCTAAAAGAAGATAATAGAAACTGTTCAGATCATGTTCAGATAATTCAGGAAATAATGAAATCGGAATATACTTTGAGGTTAAATAAAATTATGTAAGTAATTATTATCAAGTAATTATTCGAATCGTATTGATAATCTTGCTTTTTGTGATTGCAGTTTCCTGATGAGTGCATCCTCACATACATCGAGTTTTAATTGTGTATCGCAGAGTAGTGTCAGGCTAAACACAAATAGAGATGATCACCCAAGCGTCCCAAAATTACAAATATATACATTGAAATAATAATACTCCATGTATGTAAGGATGCACTTATCAGAAAACTGCAATCACAAAAAGCAAGTTTATCAATGCGATTCGAATACTTACTTGATAATAATTACTTAAATAGTTTTATTAAACCTCGAAGTTTCTTCCTATCCGATAGCATATTAGCACACTTAGTGACCATTAGTGATGCAACTACGGTGCGGTGGTCAGCGGGGTGAGGTTTAAGAAATTATACTTCGGCGCCATCTGGCGTAAGCTCAAAACAGGATCAAAGTATAGTGGCCGCTATCGCCTATGCTCGCGAACACGGCCTGTTTCAACCCTAGGGTTGAAAATCGTAGTTTTAATCCGCTCTACAGCTACCGCAAATCAGATTTTCAAAGGAGGCGCTATGAAAAAATTATTTCAACAAGTATTTTATTTTATAAGAAAAATATACATGGAATAATTCACTCAAATAGGGGGCGCTGTAGCATTTTAAAAAACACGTTCAGGAAACGTGACCCCCTGCTGGTTGATTAGATTGCCTTACTCCAGGTCATTTGAAAATAAAAAAATCTGCCCGCTTCTCACATATTTTGGTGAAAAAAATCGAATTTTTTTAATATTAAAAATCAAAACATAAAATATACATCCTGTCCCGAAATGTCTTGATGAGAATTTGTAGACCTCATTTAGGCAAACAATTTTCCATCTAAACGTTTTTTTTTGTATCTCACATATTTTATCTAAAAAATGTAATTTTTGAATTTTAATCGTATTTTTTGGAATTGAAACGAAAAATATATGTTTTTTCAGAAACTGTGTGATACAAAATTTGTAGATCTTTTTGAAACGAACAACTTTGTATTCTTACGTTTTTTTCGTATTTCACATATTATTGTTAAAAAATTGAAGTTTGGATTTTCAATAGTTTTTTTTAAATTAAAAAGAAAAATATGCATCTTATGAAAAAATGTTACAATTCAAATTTGAAGGTCTTTATGTAGAAAATAATATTGTATCATAACGTTTTTCCGTATCTCGTATAATTTAACTGGAAAATGGAATTTTTATATTGACTTTTTGCAAGTTTTAATATGCTGTAACATTTCTAATTTTGATTTAATCAAAAAATGTTATCAGGATAATTTGTAGATATTTATGAGCACTATCAAAAACCAGTATTGAAATTTTTGATTTTTTCAAAAAGTTATTTTCAAAAGCACAAAAAAAAACTTTCGTAAAAACCGTTTTTTCTGACTCAGGGGGTCTCAAAACGTAAAGATTTGATGAAATTTTCGAAAGTCATTTTTCACATAAAACCAATACTTTCTCATCCATGATGAGAGTGTAAAAATAACTAGATTCTTGAAATATATGAGTGTGGCTATGGTCAGAAGTAGATCTAATAAAAAACATTGAATATTCACAAAAAAGATGCTTCTTTGAAAGTTTTGTTTCAAGTTTTCACGTTTTTTGGTGGTTTTCGACTTGTCAAAAATCGTTATTTTTTATTTATTCTGATTCCGACTATAGCCATACACATGTGCTGAATATGAATTCAAAACTTGAGCTCAATCGGTTCAGTGATTTTTGCAGAGCTGGGTAAAATGGTTCTCAAAATGTATTTAAAATGTAAAATGCAAAATAGTTTCGCAAAATCCATTTAAAATGCAAAATAGAAAATGGTTTCCTATTTTCTATTTAAAATGAAAAATGCAAAATGTATACCATATTTGAAATAGGTTAGTACAAAATGCAAAATGGATTTTTAATAATACAAAAAATCACATCAAGAACATTTATTATTCTTTGGGGATGTGTTCATTTGCTTTAAGTAGCAATTGCTTCTCGAATAATGCGTCCCCCAAGGATCTTCTTTTAGGCGCAAAATCATATGCCTGCGTAACTAAATAGTAAAATAAAATCAGTGTTTCGAAAAATGGCTGCCTGCGCGAGCAGCGCGTGTTGGCTTCGCGCTGGAGAAATCCTGCCATCGGCTGTAAACTGGCGCGCGATTCAATATCGAATTAAATTAATTCGATTTTAAATCCCGCGTCAAATTTTGACCAATGGCAGCATTTCTCCGGTGGGAAGCCAACATGTGTTTTTACTTGTCCAGGGCAGAACCAAAAAAAAACTAGAAAATAGTATTTTAAGTTGAAAATAGGTTGAAAACCTATTTAAAATGGTAAATTTAAAATAGTTTTCTTCTTCCTATTTAAAATACAAAATGGAAAATGGCATTTTGCATTTCAAATAGGTATTTGAAATGGATTCATTTGAAATAGTTACCCAGCTCTGGATTTTTGGGGAATCATGTCAACCAGCTTGAAAAACATGGATTAGAGAAAAACGCGTCTAAAGTTTTAGAACAATACAAGACTTCTTCCTCTTCGAATAATTGTTGCTGTGCCACTGGTTGCTCTCTTTTAGAAATTCTATTGTATACATTTGCTTCTTTTGAAGAGAAATATTTCAAAATCTGTCTGACCCTCTTCGGGGGTGCGGGCACAATCCCATGGCGCGCTTTTGCGCTCCTTTGTAATGAAATCTCGCGCTACACTCGCTAGTTCAAGCGCGCCTCTGGACTCCGGAGTATTTGTTGTTTTTTTGCGTTCGTAACAAACATCGATGCTTCAGTATATTCTTTACTGTTTGCCGTTTCAGAATGACACTTGCATTTCTCTCTTACTAAAATAAGTTTCAGTGCATTTAGGGCTCGCGATTATGTTTATGAATCACTGACATTTTATTTATTATATAGGAATTAAATCAATTTTTACTTTCTCAAAGCACTTGGGGTTTTTAAAAAGATTATTAAATTGTTTTTAATTTCAATTTCAAAGGGCAATTCATTTACTTTAAATCTCATCACAATACTCGCGCTTTTTTGCAGAATATTTATAACGCATGCGATTTTACTTGAGAAAATTTCATTCATCCGAGAAATATATGTTACATTGTAATAAATGTGTTTAATGACTTTCTATAGTATTTACAATATCGAGTCTAAACCTCCTCCCCCAACCCTGCTATTTGTGTCCTGTATTTGAGCGCTTTAAAATATGATCACTTTATATATATATTTATTTCAGAAATGATAAAAAAGTTTATTTCGGAATGTTGTTTACAACTTTTTCAGACTTGCGCAGTACAGCAACACGCCCATCCTATGGCCTATAACTATATTACTATGTCGAAATAACCATGTTCTTATCATAAGTTGTTACGAAGTTTCAAGGTAGGTCCACAATGGGACTTGTTGACGTCTAGTGACGTAATAATATTCACACAACAGTGAGCCTGAGCAGAGTTGTGCAGTCAAATCAGGTTTATACCTTCGTCAGAAAATGTTCACTTTTTCTCTGGACTACATGATAATAGAGTTTGAATATTCCCGTTGTGTTATTCTCTAACCTATAGCGGCGTCTTTTACCTGCTTTTATCAAAACAACATGGCGTTATAGGCTAAAAAGAGACACACCGGTAATGTTAGAACTCTACTTGACAATTCCATGAAATGTATGGTGCCGTCATATAGTAGAATGAGAAAGTGAGAATTTTTCGGTAGGGGTATAAAAAGCATCTTCTGGTATTTTCACTGTTGAATTACCTATGTAATATAAATTATAAGCATAAACAACTTAGCACCATGTAATTTACTTATTGTATTTTAGCAACTCATCCCTGGCTTTTAACGTGAATGTCGCGTTAATTAATTTTATTGTAGATCTACCTTTACCATCCAACTTGTTTTTGTCTAAATCGTCAAATCTGTAAGTCACTTCACTTTGGTTCTTTCAAACTAACTTTAGAGTTCCATCACTGATATAAATTAAAATTCAAATCTGAATATGTAAGTTATTTTATAATTATTTTTTATTTTATAATAAAAAAACTAAACATAGTGGTCAAGTTTATCTTTATCCTTTTTTATCGAAAACTAACCTATAAACCGGCTGTCGGTTCAAGTCTTAGATCCACGTCATTCTTATATTTTCGTATCAATCTAAAAACAAAAAGTGAAAAATATCTTTTACATTTCATTCAAATATAGAAGACTATTCAAAGATCGTTGTTCATTTAGATTATATTTTCAACTTATTTAAAAATATCGTGTATTTTGACAGAAGCTAAAGTTTTATCACCTTTCTATTTGAAAAATATGTTGCATAATGATAACTAATGCAACATTAATCAAATATTTAGTTCAAATTATATTTAAATTACATCGAAGTAAAAATGTTATAAATAAATAGTTTTCCATAATTTAGTGATTGCTTACAATTCTATAACGGTGGAAAATATTAAGGGTAACTTTTAAATAGAAATATTTTGATATTTAAACTAAAATTAATTTGATTAAAATTGATGAAAAATAGATGTTTCGTTTACAAATTTTGGTATCTGAAATAAATATAGATACATTTAAAAATAAATAAGAAATTACATTTTCCGTTACCAAAAAAAATGACAAATTTTAATTAAATTATATTTAGCTTGTTAATAATCGTATTATGCCATGAAGTTATTATTTGTTAGCTTGAATTATGTGAAAATAGTATTCCTTTTAAATTATAAATTAATTAGTGTTTCATTTGAAAATATAAGTGTTATTTTAGCATTTAAAACTATTATTGTACCAAAGATTTCTAAATACAGATAGATATTTTCAGCTATTATTATTTTTATAAACATTCCTGCACTTTCATATAGTTTTTATATTACTGTCATATTTATAAATTAATTCTTCACAAAACAGTAATTTAAACATTTTAATAAATTAGGTTGCTATTGTGAAGATGAGAAATAAATTATATTTATCTATTTGATTCCAAATTCATTCACATTTAAGGTCCACACTGTCAAATATTTATTGAAAAGTATAGCCTTCCATAAGGGCTCATGAGCTATTTTTACAATTTTCAGGAGAAGCAAAAAATATTCTCAGAAATCAAATTTTTAATGTAGAAAAAAATGAAAATATAATGAACAGGACTTATATCGACCCTTTATAAATGTAAATATACTTGTGAAATAAATCAGTGTTGAATTTTGTCATTATGTACTGAGATAATAGAAGCGATTTTTTTTCCTCCGGACGCACGTTTCATAAGCTTAGAACGGTGAAGTAAAATCCAAAATTCTATTTAGGAAAAAAGCAAGGATTTTATCTGTAGGCATCAAGTTGTCAAATCAATATTTAAAAAAGTTTTATTGGAAAATAGTATCAGGTTCCGAAAAAATGGGAGGTTAAGAATTTTTTGTTTGAGACGCATTTCATTTTAAACGGGGGCTTGAACAAATTTGAGAAATTACATTTTGAATGAAAAGCTTTTGCCACAATGAATGTCGAGATTTATCTGATTCCTCGAGCTAATAGTATCATATTTAAAAAAAATGGCACTCGAGCCCTTATGGAGGGCTCCCTTGCATCTGGTAGAATTTTAAATGAAACCATTTTAGTCACTGGTACCTATGATTGGTATATTTACAATTCCTATTAGAAAAATAACTTAAATCTTTGTACGATTAATATTTCCATGCGCCATCAATATAAATTAAATTGTATCATTCTTTATGGAAGTAAAGAATTGACAAAGCCAACTAAGAACATCAACAATATTTGAATATTTATTTTAAAAGTAACAATTATACAATAAATATTAAAAATAGATTTCGAACGTTTAATGAAGATTGTATACGATGTTGATGTTAATAATTGGCTTTAGGGTCCAGAAATGATAACTCAGGAAGTTACATACTTTCAAACGTTTCGACTCTGATCGGAGTCCTCATCAGTGATCTTTATTTCTAAAATATCAAAACATTGAATCAAACATTGCACATATGAGCCCTGTTTTGGAATAGGCTTTGGTATTATGAGAAAACAATTGTAAAAAAGTAAAATTGCAAATTATCGTTGGAAAAAATTACATAAGAGTTGTACAGAGTACATCGATAAATGACCTAAAACTACCTTAGGAATAACAGCAAAATTCTGGCAAAAAAAACTATATGATGCATCAGCTATTGACTAGTATCTTTATAGTGGAAAAAAATACAAACGTGGCGAGTGAACTTGCAGTATAAACGTGAGTTATGAATAAATTGCTTATAAGAATGCTAGTGTGGAATATTCGTTTTTTTATATAGAAAAAGATGTGTTCTGTCAACTTCAAATTTTTCAGTCTCATCACCATTTTTAATTTTAAATAAGTTGAACTAACCTTATTAGATGTAGTGTGCTGTAATTACAACTGAGGGACTGCTATATCCTCAGACAAAAACTTTTTAAATTTTTTCCTTTTTCGTTTTCTGGCCACATACATACTTTCAAATAACTCACTGATCTCTATGACGTTATTTATGCAACTAAAGTTTGGCTATGACTTGAAACCGAAAGTGTGGGATGAAAGTGGAGGGTTTGCCTTTTGCTCTTGTGTTTAGGGTTGAGTTTTTAAAGAGAAGGAGGAAAAAAAAAAATTAGAAGATGTGCTCAAGATGACTGGAGTACTATGACAAAGGAGGCCATAAACTGTAATAGGAGTTGATTTAATAACTATAATCATAAAATACAATTTACAGTAGAAGAAGAATCAAATAATAGAATTTGTTTTTTGGATGTTCTTGTTATTCGAAATGGGAAATATATACAAACTAACTGGTATCAAAAACCGATGTGGTCCGGCCGATTTCTACACTATCATTCGCACCATCCACTTAATTACAAAATCAATGTTATTAACAATTTAGTTGACAGAGGTATCATCTTAGCGCAAAAAAATTTTCACAAAGATAACATCCAAAAAACAAAATCTACTTTACTCCAAAACAACTACCCACTTGCATTTGTAAATTCCGTCATAAAAAAGAGATTAAACCTTCTTTCACAGAGAGTTTCAAGAACGAACACTCACACACACGAAGTATCTGAAAGAGTCCCAAACACACACATACACACAACGCACTCAAACTCAACAGGTCAAACCCCTAAATATGTGCCATTGCCTTACGTACAAGGGCTATCGGAAAAACTGTCAGGTATCCTCAAACCCTTCAATATAAAAATCGCTTCTCGCAATACCAATGGCCTCTCGGACTTTTTTAAATCAACCAAGGACCCTATTCCAAAACTTGACACTGCTAATGTCGTCTACAATATCCCTTGCTCTGACTGCACAGCAGCTTACATAGGTACAACCAAACGGCCCTTAAAGACTAGAATACATGAACATAAAAAAGATGTTTATAACCCCCCGGAAAAATGGACTGCTTTAACGAAACATGCTTGGCATCAAGACCACAAGTTTAATTTTGATAATGTAAAAATAATTGACAGATCAGATAATTATAAAAAACGTATGATACTTGAAATGACTCACATAGCTGGCAATCCACATGCAGTAAACCAAAGAGCTGATACTGAAAACTTATCCGTTTTTTACCTCCCCCTTTTGAACGACAAATTGTAACCTCGCCAAAATATTTCTGTATCTTTAAAGCACACACATTCAAAGAGTGCCTAAAAAATTCTAAATCTGTCAGAAACAAACCACTTCAACTCCTATTACAGTTTATGGCCTCCTTTGTCATAGTACTCCAGTCATCTTGAGCACATCTTCTAATTTTTTTTTTCCCTCCTTCTCTTTAAAAACTCAACCCTAAACACAAGAGCAAAAGGCAAACCCTCCACTTTCATCCCACACTTTCGGTTTCAAGTCATAGCCAAACTTTAGTTGCATAAATAACGTCATAGAGATCAGTGAGTTATTTGAAAGTATGTATGTGGCCAGAAAACGAAAAAGGAAAAAATTTAAAAAGTTTTTGTCTGAGGATATAGCAGTCCCTCAGTTGTAATTACAGCACACTTAGTTCAACTTATTTAAAATTAAAAATGGTGATGAGACTGAAAAATTTGAAGTTGACAGAACACATCTTTTTCTATATAAAAAAACGAATATTCCACACTAGCATTCTTATAAGCAATTTATTCATAACTCACGTTTATACTGCAAGTTCACTCGCCACGTTTGTATTTTTTTCCACTATAAAGATACTAGTCAATAGCTGATGCATCATATAGTTTTTTTTTTTGCCAGAATTTTGCTGTTATTCCTAAGGTAGTTTTAGGTCATTTATCGATGTACTCTGTACAACTCTTATGTAATTTTTTCCAACGATAATTTGCAATTTTACTTTTTTACAATTGTTTTCTCATAATACCAAAGCCTATTCCAAAACAGGGCTCATATGTGCAATGTTTGATTCAATGTTTTGATATTTTAGAAATAAAGATCACTGATGAGGACTCCGATCAGAGTCGAAACGTTTGAAAGTATGTAACTTCCTGAGTTATCATTTCTGGACCCTAAAGCCAATTATTAACATCAACATCGTATACAATTATTATTTGAGGGTCGATACAAGTCCTACTTTAATGAAGATATTTGAGTTTCTCAAGTTCTATAATACTTTTAAATAAATTACGTTTCTAATAAGCATTATTTTATAAACATAGAAGCATGTTTTTTCAAAACTAATATTGGGTTTTTAATTATTAATTAAAGGTGTCCGTTGATGATGAAGTAGGCGGCAAAAATCATTTCAAGCACACTAAAAATGGATTCAAAATCACCCTATCTTGATGCAATCCAGAAAATTCCGGGAAACACCGCCAAAGAAAAATATGAATCACTCAATCGAATCATTCACCAAATAATAGAGAGCAAGAAGGCGCCGGGTGATTTTGCGCAACAAACTTTGAACGGATCACTAATTTCGGAAGTATTAAGACCGCTCATTGAAACAGAAATAGGAAAAATTTTGAAAAAGACTGATGATGTGATCGCAGGTTTAAAATCAGATGATTTCACTCTTGTAAATCATGCATTGCAAGCGGAATGGATTTTTAATGGTAGTGATACGTCCATAACGAATTTCCCTTTTTTTTCAACATATATTTTACCTGAAGTATCTGTGAATACTCGAACCAATATTATAAAACGTTTATCGCAACACTTGGGCCATAAAAAGGAATATACTTTGGCACAACAATTTTTCGAAGGTTTTTTAGAAACTTATGGCCAAAAACAAGCGTTGCCCTTGTTCATAGCTTGCAGTGAAAATTATATTGCTGAAGTAATAAAGGATGGAAATGTATATCTTCCGAAAAAAATAGTTACAAAACTTTTTCAAAAGTATCCGGAACTTGCAATTAGGTACCTGAAATTTACGAAACCAAATACTCGGGATGGACGCGTTGTTATTGAAATATCAATATCGGAATATGCAGATCTTCTTCCCCTTCTCATTAAAAAACACGTCAGCGATTTCATTGATATTGTCAATTCATTTGAGCATGCTTTAAATATTAAATTAGGCAGTAAGTGTGGTGAATTTTTCTTGAAATGTAAAGATGCTGCCGAGGCTTTAATCGAATTCCCATGTAAATATCTTCCCATTTTATCACTAAAGTTGGTTACCAGAAAATTAAACAAAGAGCAGTTTGAACTTATGTTTCGAAATCGGTTTCCCAAAAATCAGGAAAACTTTTGCTTCGATGAAATGCTCAAGTATCTCGAATTTCAACCGTTAGAGCAAAAGTTACCTTTGATTCTGAAAACTTACAGAGATTTGTACGGAATAGACCTCATTTCTATACTGGATAAAGTTACACCTCAAATGATGTTAATGTTACCAGAAGAAGATCGTGTTAGTATAGCTCAAAAGAAATTAGCTCTGGACTCCGATTACGACTTGCACAATTGCAAAGAATCTTGGATATGTTATTTACCAACCACAGATTCAATTCCTCGGATTAAGGACCAGATTTCTAATACCAAGGAAATGAATGATAGATTAGGTTTGGTCAGACAACTATTTTACACTTGCAAAGTAAACAATAGTAACAAAGATTTGATTCACGTATTACAATATGTTTCAACAAGACATCGCAATGAAATTTCGATATTTTGGATTAAAGTGTACGAGACTCTTCTTGAATATTTTGATTTAGCACTCTTGGACCCAGAACACTGGATAGTTTTAAACGAGATGATACAGAGATCTTATATAAAAGATGAAATTAATCAGAGACCAACTATTTATGAAAAAGTTTTGGAACAAGCAATCCATTATAATCTTTTACACAATATTCCAATTGATAATTATATGAATATGTTAGCGGAATTGAAAATTGAAAGTTGGAATAGTAAGTTCAACATCCTCTGCGGTTATCCAAAGTATGAGAAACAGTGTTTAGATGCATTTATTGACATTATATCACGTAAATGTTTAGGAAACGATCAAATCTCTGAGGACAACAGACTCGACACAATTCAACATCTCTTAGCAAGCATTTATGATTATAATGAAAGACTTACCAAAACACTGGTTCAAAAACAGAAGAAAAACGAAGAACGATTATTACTAACCAATTATCCCTGGCTGTTGGAAACCGTAAAAAGTATTGTTTTGAAGGAAGACATAATACGATACCAATATAAAGTTGAAAATATGAAATCCTTGCTTCGGAAAAATGACCGTGGATTATACGATACCTGGTTTCCATTTCAAGAAAAAATTGCTCGAGTCTTTGAACAAGAAGGTTTGAATCTGTTAAAGAAGGAACCTGAGAAGATTTTGGAACACTGGAAAGAATATTTAGAATGCTGTAAGAATAATATCCATTATGTACATACTAAAAGGTTCCTTAGAAAGTGCACTTGGTATGCAGGGATACCAGTAAAATTCGTAGAAGAGTTGTTGAGTAAAGTAGAAGAAGGTGATTCAAGAACAATAATGATCTTGGCTATTTTGCTTCGAGGTCCAGAATTTGCTCAAATCATTAAACCGATGATTCCAGTTTCGGACAAAATGGAAATAGATGGCGAAGATGCTAAGAAAGCATATCGTGGAACAAGTTCTGTCCCAGCAGCATTCAATGAGCTGAATCCTCCTCCACCTTTGGAATTGGTAGGCAGATTTTGTCAAGGAGATTATCTATCTTTAGCCTTAGCTTCTTTGATGAATGTGGCACGCCGTGTTCCTGTCAATAAGGTCATCACTTTTGCCAAAAGTCTTGTCGACAAACCAATTTCAGTGAGAAAACACGGAATTCGATTAATGTGCGTTGTGGCTCCAATTGCTGACTTGTGTGAATTTTTGAGACATTTATGGGAAAGTGAGAAACATAAATCAATTCGGGAAGTTGTCTTTCAGAAAGCACACTATCTATTTACCATTCAGCCAAGCAAGAATACGTGGCTTCTGATAAATTTTTGTATAGAAGGACTCACTAGAGAGGACATCGATTGTTTCAATACTTTAAAGAAAATTAGTAATGTACCGAACGAATACATAAAAGAATATTATGAAACAGCATTAACAAAAATTGAAAAACTTGAAAAAGAAGGTTTCAGTCAAAACATAACTAGTCAATTAATTTGTAGTTTCCTTAAGAAAGCAGATTCCAAAGTCTGTACATTTTTTCCGGAGGATTATTGCCGACTTTTATTACGAAAATATGCGTTTGATTTGAGTATAAATAGCGACATTCTTATAGTAGGTCGTTTTTATGGTGTTTTCACGTTCTTGATTGAAGCAAAAGAAAAACTTGAGTCTAGACTTAAGTACTTTTGCGACTTGTTATTTAATGCAATTTCAAAACACTGGGATGAGCCTCATCCAATGAAATTATTTTATCCCATGAAACATAGTTTTCGCGAAATTATAGGAGATATCGTTCGGACTGAAATAACGATCGGAATCGATCCCAGGATTCTGAAAGCCCTTATGAACTTATTTTCATCTGCTCTGGAACCGGTTCAAGATCCTGATTCTTTTTTGCAATTATTTTTTGCCATTGAATTCAGGAAAGCTGAGTTTAACGGTAAAGTATTTGCAGCGTTAATTGGACGGCAGTTGCCGAATTTAGTAAAAGTTTTCACTGCAGAAATGATGATTAATATTGCGGAAACTTTATCAGATTTTTTTATTCCGTTATCAATTACGCTTTCAGAGGAGGGAACCTTAATCGGATCTCTTACACAAGCTTTAACAGAAGTAAACACGATTCACTCTGCCATATTAGCGTCAATTTTGTTGTATAAAAATTATACTTCAATTTCTGAGCAACAATACAAAGATATTGTACAAAAATTACAAAAAGTGAATCACCCGGCTGTTAAATCTTTCTTAAACAAGCATACTTCTTCTTTAGAATAGAAATTAGTATTTCTTTATATATTTTTTCAAAATTATGAATGAATCTTTATAATTTTGATAATTCTTGTTATCTTTCAAAATTCATCTATTTGAAGTTTGAGATAGATTAAAAGTTTTAAATATGAATGAATCGAAATAATATTAGAAAATCAATTTTCTACTATATATGGCTTTTGAAATAAATTTATTCATGCTGTTAATATTTTTGCACGTTAATATTAAGAATGAAAGAAAAGATTGAATTACCTATATTAACACAAAACGCTATGGAACGTTTTTTATGTATTTTAGAAAATAAAAGTAATAAGTATATTTTATTCTATACATCTAATTTGATATTACTCGCGAGTAGAATAATATTCTACGATTGATAACTGTAAACTCAGATCTTCATTATAAACCTGTTTGGATGTCGTATCGATAACCTTGAGACAAGCTAGAGATAAGATATAAAAATTGGAATGAAGGCGGTTACAATATTGTATTTTTGATTTTCTGTCAAAATTTAAATGAATGTGATGTATGGAACGTACTTTTTATATTACTTTATAAAACAGATTTGACAAATACTTACAGAAAAATAAAATACTTAGCTTTTGCATTTATTATTAACATCGCGCCAAGTTTCTTGAATATGAAATAAACTATTTTGAAACAAATCTATCTGAGAGTAATCGTGGAAGATGCTTTTGAGCAGTATTGAAAAGTAAAGTATTTCGAATGCTTCTTTCATGATTAACACTTTTAATTTTTCTATACATTTTATGATAAACTATCAAAAAATGATTAAGAAATATTTAATTTATATTTATTTGAATTATATCATGGAAATATTAGTCTACAACATAGAATCATTATATATATTTACATCAAATGATACTCCAATTTTTTAAAGTACGTTGCATTACTTCCATCGATATAATTGTTTTCAACAGATCTCTGATGTGATTTAAATAATAATTTTTGGGTACATGAAATTGCGGATGAATCAGAGAAAAAAGCTCATGTTCCACCAAATGCTGTCTGAATTCTGAT
This sequence comes from Diplolepis rosae, assembly GCA_030998225.1. Classification (NCBI taxonomy): domain Eukaryota; kingdom Metazoa; phylum Arthropoda; class Insecta; order Hymenoptera; family Diplolepididae; genus Diplolepis; species Diplolepis rosae. The sequence goes on along the minus strand of JAPYXD010000723.1, from coordinate 22,789,900 downwards.
CAATTTTGTTGTGCTTTAGCGTTGGTAGTCAGTGCTATAAAACACAAGGAACATGACTGAATTAATTAAAACTAAGTTTGGAATATTGAAAGGTATTGTTCAAAAAAATGTCCTCAGTGGAAGTTACTTTGCTTTTAAAGGGATCCCGTATGCAGAGCCACCAGTAGGCAAACTAAGATTTCAGGTAAGTTTATTTAAGTTTTTCTCTGATGAAGCAAACTTGTCAAATAAGTATGACAACTAACACAAATTCATTATAGATCACGTAATGGTAAATTAATGTTTGAAAAAATAATTGTGTGTATATAATCATTTTTATTAAATGAAAGCATTATTCATAATATTAATTATTATTAATAATTTTTTAATCATCAAAGAGTATTAAAGTATTTTGGTATTCTTAAAAACTTTAGAATGGCTTCAATCATTATCTCTGGTAAAATTCGTGTATAATTAAGTATAAGGGTGAATTTTTAATTTTATTATTAGAAATCATTTTATTTTGATTAAAAATTTCAATTAGGATCCTTTACCATGGACGGAAACATGGATGAACATAAGGGATGCAACTCAACATGGGGACATTTGTGCTCAGTTCGATAGGATATCCAACTGTGTCACTGGTAGTGATGATTGTCTTTACCTTAATGTTTACACAAACTCTCCTGCAACTATGAAGCCAGTAATGATGTGGATTCACGGAGGAGGGTTTATATTCGGTTCTGGAAATGACAATTTATATAGACCTGATTATCTTATAAAACATGACGTAGTACTTGTGACGATAAATTACAGAGTAGATGTGTTAGGTACAATACATTTTTTTCAGTTTCCTCACTTATTAAAATAAAACTGCTACATAAATTTAATTTTAAAAAACCATCTGCTTTTTAGGTTTTCTTAATATAGATCACGAGACAGCTCCTGGAAATCAAGGGTTAAAGGACCAAGTGATGGCTTTACGATGGATAAAAGAAAATATTTCGAATTTTGGAGGTGATCCAGAAAATGTTACCATATTTGGTGAGAGTGCGGGGGGCTCTTCAGTGCATTATTTAACGCAATCACCTTTAGCAAAAGGTATCACTTGCATAATTCAAAAATTAAATAACCTGAAAAATGTCAAAATATATTTTCAATATTTATTTAACTTTAACAGGTTTATTTCATAAAGCTATTGCTCAAAGTGGCGTAGCCATAAATCCATGGGCAAGCGTGTATGGAAATTCAAAAACTAATGCCTTTAAGCTAGCATCCTTGTTGGGAAAAGAGACATCTGATCCACAAACAGCAGTCGAATATTTAAAAACTATTGATACTGAAAAATTAGTTATAACGCACCAAAGAATTGCCACAAAACTGGTGTGTACATATTATAACGCTTGAAAAGTTATTTTATTCTTTATTTTATAGATTATTTGTTTTCAATGGTAGACTTTATCTAGAATACTTTTTTCTACTGTAAACTTTTATTATATAGTAAAGTATACCTTTTATATTGTTCCAAGTTCTTCTAAAATATTTGTTTTCTACTAAAAGAAAGAATTTGGAAATGCAATTTCCAATCGGGCTGAATTAATTTTTGTAAATATTTTTTTTATTTGGATAATAACTTTCAGGATAAACTTAGAACACAATTGATATCTGGACCAACAATTGATAGCACATCCAAAACTCCTTTCTTGCCCCATTCAATATCTTATGAGAATCTTACTGAAATTGAAGTTCCATTTCTCATTGGATACAATTCTCAGGAGGGTCTGCTTTTCCTCTCAGGTACAGAAAAATCAAGGACGAACTTTTTATTCTGATCGAACTATTGGATTCTTTAAATTTTATAAAGAAATATCTTATTCATGTATATTTTTTCAATAGCTTTTATTATATTTTGATTTGGTAGGTATGAACGAAAAGACCTTCAAAGAATACGACACCAAATTTTCTGAACTCTTAAACCCATATGTTTGCAAGTGGTTGAGAAAGGAAAATATAACGCCAAAAGACTTAAGGGCTTTATATTTTGGAGATGGACCTATTTGTTCTGAACGTGCTCTCGCTTACGCTGATTTCAGTAGCGACATTCAATTTATTTGTGGTATTCATGAGGTTTTAAAAGTTCAATCTAGCAAAAAGCAAACTCAAACTTATGTGTATAAATTTTGTCACGATCCTGGGACGTCATTTTTGAGGACAGTGATGAACATTGAAGCGTCTGGTGATAATTTTATGTTATATTTCAAGGAAAAGTTGAGAATAATTCAATTAATTAATAGAATTTTTCATACTTTGGCATTGGGTACTGAAGAAAGCCCCCGTTTGTAGCCGAAACTTTTTTATTTTTCTTTCAGTATATATATGTTTTTAGGTTTTTTTATAATATAAAAACTGACGTCAAAGTAAGAAAGATCCTAATAATGATATTTTTAGGACAAAGTAACTAGAGACGTGAATACAAACATATCACGAAATTATTTTAATTAATATTTATTGTACATTTTTGTCATAGTTTATTATTATCATTTTTTTTAAATAATATTTTTTTGTCGTTAATATAAATGAAATATGAATTCAAAATTGTTTATTTATTCATATTATTGCAGGTGCATGCCATTTTGACGAAGTTCAGTATTTGTTCCATTTAAAGTTTTTAGAAATTATTGGCTTAGAATCACCAACGACAAATAAAATTGAACGTAAAGTAATGGAAAGACTTACTAAAATGTGGACTGATTTCGCCAAAACAGGGTAATAATGATTTCCAGACACTTTGACACTTAATTATTACCATTCATTTTACACTGAGTTACTAATTATTACAAGTTATTTCGACAATGAATGTTGAGAAAATAAAGGGAGAATTTATTCATTAGTAAAATCCATGTATAAGTTTCCTAAATTAAAACTAAAGTAATATACGCAAACGTTCAAAGCAAAAGAAAATCTTGATTGCAATATAAACATATTTTTAGAATTTTTAATTTAACTTTCTATAAATTTTAGAAATCCAACACCTAACACATCAGAATTGATCCCTGTTATCTGGAAGCCGATAGATAATAATAGGACCCAATTTCGGTATCTGAACATAGATAAAAATCTTAAGATGGAAACAACGCCAAGCTATGAACAAAAATTCGCTACCCGAAGAAGGTTGCGAAACAAACTTTAGTACCAAAAATATTTGGTATTTTGGGTAACCTGTGTGTTAATCGTTTATTATATTGGAAAAATAGAAACTGTGTAGGTAATATACGTAATGTTAATCTGATTTCTTCGACTAAAAAATTTATTTTTATAAATGTTTAAAAACTGTATGAAGGGTATTAATTGTTCTGTCGTTAATATTTTATATAGAATTTTTATAATGTAGGTAAAGAAAAAATACTATGAGTAATTAGGATTGTAATTTGTTTAATTCATTATGAGTGTTACTGCAAATTTCAAATTTACAGGATATTCTTGTCAAGATATTCAAGTATTACAAAAACATGTAAATAGTTTCTAAAAGAGAATTTAACCGTGGCTAGAAATTACTCACATGAAGGATCGAATCCAGTAATAAAATCAGGACATCGGGTATAAGCTGTTTTTCCTGCTGGCGTAGCAGACCAACAAGACCACCCATCGAAAGTTGTAGGACAGTATGGTTCTAAAAAATAAAATTTAAGAAATCTTATTTATAAATGGGAAATAAAAATTTTATAAATAATAGTTCAATTATTGACAATTCATTCTTACTTGTTAATATGTTTTATTTGAAATAAGATTATTTAATTTTCAAATTTATTTGATTACCTTGCATAGGATATTGTATTCAAAAGTATTGCATTTTTTAATATTTCTAATGCAAAAATTTTGCGAAGCAGATTTTAAATTATTATCTCTAGATAATATGTTAAAAACTTTATCACTGACCAGAATGTCATAATCATGTCATGATATGGTTATCAGGTACAGGTTAGTGACAATCTTGTAACGTGTTACCTCCCTAACAGACCCGGTTAAGTAAACGGTAAGCGAATTCGCTGACCATCCGCTGACCTCGTAATAATATGAAAAAGAGAGCATAGAAAACATTTAAATTTTTGCCATTATGATTCTGCGGTACATTTTGAGTTTGAAGGTATCGAAGTTAATACAATAATTTTATTTTTTAGCGTTATTCTTACTTTTTGGAATATGCCAAACTCAACTTGCCAAAGTTGGTATACTCCAAAAAGTAAGGGGTAAAAACTAAAAAAACATAATACCTGTCATTGAAGGCAGTGCAGTGGTAATAAAACATTTCTAAATCACCGCATTGCCCTCAATCATAACAGAAACAATTTAAATGTACATGGATAGAAAATTGATGGTTGAAAGTACCATTTTTGACGGTAAACCAGAACCATTAGGAATTTCTACCAGTTAGTTCCAAAAATATGCTACTTAATATAACACGTTTCGGGAAATATCACCAAGAATGATGGTAAAAATTGAAAATTCATATGCCAACTTTAAAAAAAATAAAATATACCTTTAAAGATGCGTTTTCATTATAAGACATTCCATAGGTTGAAATATTACTTTCACGCATTTACGGAATATTATAATCGTAACGTTTGAAAAAGTTTCCATCAGAGTTGAAATGTTGGAATCGTAGATGGTACTTTTTCTCCTCCTTAAAAGCGCGTCGATCAATCACTGAACAGCAGAATTCTAATACAAGTTCCAAAATTTCAAACTGCAATAGCGAGAGTAGACTAGTGACGTTAGATGTAGGACGCAAGTGCGTTAAAAGCCGTAGATCATAGGTTCAATTCCCCCTCGATCGAATCCATTTAGGTAGGTTTTATTCGGCTATAATGTTTACCACCTAACAAATAAATGCAGGGAATTGACAAGCAGCAATGAAGATCAAATGTGGTACTAGGAAATTACGCAATGAAAATAAAAAATTTTCTTCAATTTAGAACTATTACCATCGGAGATGCTAAAATCCACTTTTATTGATTTGATTTTCTAAGCCCTACTGTAGTCGAAATATGAGAATGCTTGAAAGTAAAACGTATCCATCATAGATGGCAAAAATTTGCCTCAATGATTCCATTTTCAAAGACATGCTGATTCCAAAACTCTGCTCTATACGACGACATATATTTATATCAGAAGATTCGGTAAAATTATATTAATGCTGCTATTATGTCTCATTATTAGACTCAAATTTTAGACAGATAACGAGTAATGATTGACATAATAAACTTTACCATTATGATGGGACTTTTTCACAACTTTTATCAATAGTTCTGATTTACTCTATAAAATGGTACTTCTTTTCACGAAACGTAATACATTTAGTCATCAAATTTCTTTCCGTGTATTTTATATTCATCTTATTCATATTATTACGAGGTTAGCGAATAATCAGTAAATGGTCAGTGAATGGTGAGCATATTCGCTGAGCGTTCATTAGATCGGGTCTACTAGGGATTTTTGACATCAGTTGCTGGGTGCAGCCCACTGTACATCCGAACATACGAGTACATCGAGAAAAATGGATTATAGAAAACTGAATATACTGTTTGAATAACCACCCCGGTTTAAAATCCTTACATAGGAACCCATGTGTGAACTTACATGGGATATTACATGGGAACCTATTTAGGATCCTATGTAAGTTCCTATACGAATTGACCATTCCGGAGATAGGAGAGGAAATGATAAAGGATCCGATATGTGACTTGGAATGAGAAAAGGGACCTATGGTTCGAAAAATCAAATTTGGGTTCTTCACATCCCTGCTTAAAATGTCAGGTAGAAATCGAGTAGATACCGGAAAGAAACCGGATGCAAACCCATTCGGGTTTTACCCGGTTTTTTACGGTTTTGATCTGGACTCTAATTTCATTTTTCGGGATCTATCTGGGTCTATCCGGTCCTTATCCGGGAAGTGGTGACAGAAATTAGTTGTATGAATATTGTACCCGGTCTCATCCGGTTCCTATCTGGCATATGGATCCAGAAATTAAAATACGAAAATATGTTTCTACACGGATCCTATCTGGTTTCTATAAGGCAGTTGTCATCTTGCAAATTGTTAAGGTGAAAGTACATCTGCTACCTGACCCTACCCGGTTCCTATCTGGCATATGTAAATAGAAATTAAAATACAAAAATATGTTGCTACCCGGATCCTATCCGGTTTCTATAAGGCAGTTGTCGACTTGCAAATTGTTAAGGTGAAAGTGCATCTGCTACCCGACCCTACCCGGTTCCTATCTGGCATATGGATCCAACAAATTAAAATACAAAAACATGTTTCTACACGGATCCTATCTGGTTTCTATAAGGCAGATGTCGTCTTGCAAATTGTTAAGGTGAAAGTACATCTGCTACCCGACCCTACCCGGTTCCTATCTGGCATATGTAAATAGAAATTAAAATACAAAAATATGTTTCTACCCGAATCCTATCCGGTTTCTATAAGGCAGTTGTTAACTTGCAAATTGTTAAAGTGAAAGTGCATATGCTACCCGGCCCTACCTGGTTCCTATCTAGCATATGGATCCAGCAAATTAAAATACAAAAATATGTTTCTACCCGGATCCTATCCGGTTTCTATAAGGCAGTTGTTAACTTGCAAATTGTTAAGGTGAAAGTGCATCTGCTACCCGGCTCTACCTGCTTCCTATCTCGCATATGGATCCAGCAAATTAAAATACAAAAATATGTTTCTACCCGGATCCTATCCGGTTTCTATAAGGCAGTTGTCGACCTGCAAATTATCAAGGAGCCGGATACAAACCGGATAAAAATCTCAAAGGTCCCGGATAAGATCTTATCCGGAAAACCAGGTACACTGAGAGAAAATTATCACGTTAATTTACGGTTTTCGGAGGTATAGCAAGGATATTTATTAAAACCAAGAACTTTTACTGTCCCATAATTTTTTTTCTGTGACTATCCTTAAAATGTACTTGTTTGCACCGCAATATTTTTTTCAGTAATTTTTACAGTACGATGTTTTAAAAGTTTCTCTTGATGTCACTTATAAAATACAAGCCTAACAGAAAAATATGCCGTTAGTGTGTTTAACGAAATACAATTCCTATACGAGCGACTTTTGCTGCGAGTTGGTTAAAAAACCTCGGGAGTCAGCAAGCAATTATGTAATGTAATCATGATAATCATATGCGAGCACGTGTGTGTATGTGTGTATATCTGATTGTGTCGAGGTAGTAACAATAACGGGGCCCAAACACTTTTTACACGGCCCTGCAGTAGTTGCAGGTTATAAGCGCTATTTCCTTTCTTGTATTCCAAGCGTGCGCAGCCGAGAGGCTTAGTCGTTAGGTTACTAATGCGATAATTATAAGTAGAGAGGGTTTGAACCCGCAACGTTAAGAATAATTTTTAATACTGTCTAAACGAATGTTTGTGTAGTGTAGAGGGGGGTGTGTGTTTGAGGGTAAGTGTGTATATAAAAATAGTAAGTTAAGTGTGTACTTAATAGTAAATACAGTTTTGAAATATACTAAGAGTATTCATCGATTCAACTACTGCTCTTATTTGATTTACCTATGTTCCTGCAGATCACTTAACTTAAAAAATGACACTGGGGCCTTTACGAACTACGAAAAGTAAGTTAAAAAGTAGTCAAACCTACTGAGATTTTTTTTCGGTGTACGTGTAACAAAAAAGTACTGTCAATTTACTCAAATAAAATTTCCCAGCTTGAAAACAGATTTTTTACTGTGAAAACAGTAAATTTAACCTTCCAAGCGAATATTCCTCCATTGCCATTAAAAACGGCAAATACTATAGTCTTAACTCGAATTTTGCCTATACTTTTTCTCTCAGTGCAGATATTATGCGATCCCATATAGAGCCCGGTTAAGCTCCAGGTATAAACCGGGGACAAAAACCGGGTACAAATCCAGTAACGCCGGATAAGAACCGAGTATACGTATTTCGAGGACCCGACTACAAACAGGATAAAACTCTTACAGAGCCCAGATAAGACCCATATAGAAACCGGACAAAATATTATATCAACCCAGATAGAATCCGATTAAGTGCCGGATTAGAACCGGGTATAAGTATTTTAAGGAGCCAGATACAAACCAGATAAAAATCTCAAAGGTCCCAGGTAAGAACCATATAGAAACCGGGTGAAGATATAATGCGATCCCAGATAGAACCCGATAATCTCCGGGTACAAACTAGGGACAAAAACCGGGTACAAATCCATTAGCGCCGGCTAAGAACCGACTTTTACTCGGTTCTTATCTGGGTTCTATCCGTCATTTTAAGCAGGGATGAATAAATTGTCAGGAAAATGCCCTATTGAATGAGTTACGTCACGAATCGATCAATAATGGCCGAGATATGCAGTTTTTTTTATAAAATACAACAATCCTTGCCTGTATTGGAGGGGCAATGCGATTCCTTCGATGGTCCCGAGCGACTTTGACTTAACTCGCAAACAAGTGAACAAACTGTCCTAACTGAAAATCTCTGTTCTATTTTGACTTAACTGAAATGACTCGTGATATTTTGTTGTAACTGTTTTTTCGTGGTTTTTTGAAATTTGTGATAAAAATGATAATGAGGTAAAGATCTATCCTATATGAGAGTGTAAAGAAGCAAATTTCGATTTTTCATTCAGAAAAGGGCAGTTTACCTTTTATTGTAACTGTAAATTATCATATATGTTCCATTCTACTTTATCTCAACTCGATCGACGTAGAATGTTTTTTGCCTTGTTTACGAAAAAAAGACAATCATTGGATTTTGACAGACATTTTTTTCAAGCTTCGGAATGGAGGTAATTGAAAGTATCGGATTAAAATTTATTTCAAGTCAATCAAAACTATTCCGATTCATTCCGATATCTGTATCCGAGCCAATGGGAATCATTCCTATCCAATCTGTCAACAAAAATTTATCTGAAATATCCTTACAATTCCTTTTTGAACAAAGTTTAAAATCTATACTGAAATTTACATCTATTATCAGTTTTAAAAATGTGGCTCCCCCCTTAATGTTAAAGATAAACTTGTTCTTCAACTTATGTTACGTTTTTATAAAAATCACCTATATATCGAAGGTAACGCAAAATTCTCTTTCCTTCTGTCCAATGCTCCTTTCCATAGTTGGTACAGAATTGACTGAGCGAGTTCGCAACATACGCTATGTCAGGTCTTGTGTCTACAGATAGATACAGCAACGCTCCGATTAGTTCACTAAAAGGATAAAGTTGAAGAGCTTCCTTAGAACATTGTTCTGATCTCACAAACTTTGTTCCAGGTTCCAATGGTGTTACCGCAGGCTTGGAGTCCTCCATTCCAAATCTCTTTGGAATTTCCACTGTATAGGCCTTCTGCGAAATTTCAATCTCGTTGTTCTTTTGCGTGAATTCTAGCCCCAAGTAGTGCTTAACGAGGCCTAGATCCTTCACATCGAACTTCGACTTCAGCCATACTTTGAACTTTAACACCCAAGCCAGGTCTCTAGAGGCTATCAAGGTGCTTCAATGTAAGTCACCACGAAAATCGTATCGGGCCTTGTTTCCACAAATATACGCATGCATCTAACGTCAGTGGCTTCAACCCAAATTTTCTCAATTTTTGATTGAGTTTCTTGTGCCACTGTCGTCGAGCTTGTTTCAATCCATACAAGGCCCTTTTAAGCGACGTACTTTATTACCAACCTTGATTTCCTGTAACATTCTCGAAGTAATCCTTGTCTTGATATCGCGTCCATTAAAACAATTCAATACCCGATCACACCTCGATTTTTGGGTTGTTCTACAAGCTCTCAGGTTTCGTTCTTAATGAGTGCCTCAAAATTCCTCACGAATGGAACGCTTCCATCCTTTGGCCTCATTTCCGAAGAGTGCCTCTACCAGAGGGATTTTGGCAATATTTGCGTATTCTGAAGGTCCTTCTTCAGTAAGTCTTCCTCGTGCTGTTTTGAACTCCTTTCGGGGTCTTCTCGAAAGTCCTGTTCGCACGATCCTGGGCCTCCCAGGCAGTGGTCGTTCCGTCATATGAGTATCGACGTCAGCATCCTCATTGATACTTGTGGAGCTGATGTTGATTTCGACTCACCTGTTCTCTCGGAGCTGTTTCCCTATCTTCTCCACAAAAGTTCTCTCGGAAGGAAAATCACGCCCACTCAGTCGTCACAGATGTTCGTTCATGAAGTTAACGTCTCAGGTGACCTGAATCTTCTTCTCAACTGGCAGCCAAACTCGATAACTCTTTGACTCTTCCAAGTATCCAATGAAGATGCACTCTCGTCTATGTTGGTCGAATTTTCCCTTTTCAGGCTGCTTATTTAGAGAGAACGCCCTGCATCCAAACGTCCTGAAATGTGACAAATCAAGTGGCTTCCTCTTCCACTTTTCATATGTAATTTCCCTGCCCAAACCACTGGAGGGGCATCGGTTTCGAGGGTAGTTCGCTGTAGCTACAGCCTCAGCCCAAAAGGATCGTGGAAGATCTGCTTCGGAAAGCATGCACTTTGCCATCTCAATCAGAGTGCGGTTTTTCCGCTCCGCCACTCCATTCTGCTCTTGGGTGTGAGCAACTGTTATCCTTTTCTTAATCCCACAGTTATCCAGATATTCGCTGAAAATATTGTTGCAGTACTTTGTTCCATTATCCGATTGCACGCACCTAATCTTTCTTCCTGTTTGGGTCTCAACGAGATTTTTGTAGCTTTTGAAAGCGTCCAGAGCCTGATTTTTACTTTTCAAAAACTTCATTTCTGTCCATCGCGTTGAATCTTCCACGAGTCATAAAATATTTGGCTCTCCTTTTTTGCGATAAGGCCTCTGCGTCATCTCTCTCTTAGCGCAAGATTCACACGCGGGCAAATTTTCTTCTTTAAGCTTTTCCCGCCCCGCGATTTTCTTTATGTCCTTTTCATTTAAGTGTCCTAAACGCTTATGCCACAATTCTAGCGAACCAATGTAGTACATTTCACATATCACTTCATCAAAAAAATGAAAAAATGTCCTAGGTTAATTCAAGCACAGTCAAAGAACGAAATTCTTTCAAATTTTATTGTAAAGTTTTTGAAAAAATTATAGAAAGACAAATACTTCTTCTAAAGAGTGCTTCAGGTTTTAAAAGAGTTTGGATAGAATCATTTGATTAGAAAGAGGTGAATACCTGCTATACAAGCCAAAGAAACGTTCTTGTACTGCGTTTGAAAGTCTTGTGAAATTTTCACTGATACGATGCGCAGTTGTCAATGTCAGTTTTTAGATACGCACAGTTTTTATTACTTTTTGAACTGGCATAAACTTCAGAAATTATAAAATCCTTATATTTGATATTAATTTATTGAAAATCTCTTAATTTAAAAACTTTTGTTAGCCTTATATAAAATTGTTGGCGAAACAAGGTGCAGCAATTTCTTACACGGCCCTGCATTTTCTATGGATAAAATGTACCCAACATTTTTAGGAAATATCGCAAGTGCTTCGGTAGCCGTGCGATTTAATTTATAAGATTAGACTGCGTTATACATTTAGGTTAGATAAAAGTTAAGGTTCGAATCCTGTCAGCGTAAGATTAATTTCAACAGCGGATATTAATATATTATATTAATCTATAAAAATTTCATTGACTGGCTTTGAAGTTTTCATGCACGAGTGCATAGAAATTATACATTTTGCGTACTCCGAATTTTCACGGGCTTTCTACTGAATATACTTTTGGAGTTTTCTATACTTTTTCCAGGACTATTGATCTAATTGTACATGAACGGTACTTCTAGTTTTAAGTAACTTTTGAACGTATCTGAAAGTCGAGCACTCTGTCATGTAAATTTCCCAGTACTTATTTTTTCCGTGCACACATAGTATAAATTACCGACTCTATTCGCGATCATTTTGATTAATATATCGAATGTAGCTTTCTCCAGATTTCATTAGCTGTTCCGCAGCCTTTAATCTGCTTGAGCTATGAAGGATTAATCGCCAAGACAAGATTCGAACGTGTCTTTCTGTAGGCCATGTTCCATGCTCTGGCTGCTGCTTCTGAGGCTTCATTTCCAGTCGTTACAGTAGGTCGCACCTTTTCGCTACTCACGTACTCCCAAGCGTCATTTTTTCCAACAAAGCTTCGACCTGAAGCTTCCATGAGTCGAAATTACCCTTTCCGAGCGTCTCGATCTGCGCCGATAGCGTGGAACTCATTTTCGTATGATACCGCATCGACGCTTCCCTTCGAACGCGATGCTCTTTCAAATTTCACGAACAATTTCGAATATTTTCACGTTTCATGTATCAATACGCAACGTCCTGGGCCCATAACCTGTTGATAGTCAGTAGGATCTATGTAATGATAGTAAGATATGCAATAGCAGACGTTTTATTAGACAGATATAAATTGCGATTCACACACCCCGTGACTATGGCTGCAAGCCTTGAACAACTGACTCATGACCCAGACACATATAGTTACATCAACACAATGGTATAGATGTCGCTCCACTGTCAGTACGTAAAGGTACTTATATAGATATATATATATATATTTTTTTAAAAATAAATTTGGTCGAATCTATAGACCTTCACTGAGTTGACCTAATCCAGAAGGATAATAATTAAAACCACTGATTTAACTGAACAAGGTGGTGCTTTATTTATAAGAGAACATTGCACGTTCTCCTGACAATTGTGTGCTTGATAGGCGCAAAACCGGACAAGAAGGAAGGTATGATAATCGAGATCATAAGCACGGAGTATACAGCAGAGAGTGGAGAACCCACTTAAGTACAAATATGCGTGACATAAAGTTTGATAATATAAATCCCTATAGATACTCCCCCGAGTGTTTAACGAAATAATAAGAAAACTTACAAGGAACATTAGGTAGGTGTCCCCCTCCAATTTTCTTCGGTCTCACATATGCTGTAGTACTCGCAAAACTGAGCGACACGTATTTTTTCTTGTGTGCCCAAAATGGTTTTGAGGAGGTAAAAACCACACCCGAAAAGTGTGGTACCAAATACCCATTTAATTGTTCCACATATAACCAGGTGAATTTGAGAATCCAGTGGACTTTTCCTTCAAAACATTTCCAACACATTATGTGAAATTCCAGGATGTCAAAATGTAGCCGTTATTAGATGTTCATGGTGGAAAAATATTTATTTTTTAAACATTTCTTTGAAGAGCATCACTACTGTACCACGTACAATGAATAAACAAGTCTAATGATGATTGTGGGCCTGTTCAATTTTATTTTATTATCGCGTGTAACATATATTTTTTCAGATTTTTCAGCTTGAATTTAAGTTTTTAACACAGGAGTTACGCCGGATAGGTTAGATGAAATGTCATCATTTGATAAAATGCTCTCGACATCATCGCGGGAGGAAAATTCTGGCTTGATGTTTTCAATTGGCACTTGACGTGAAGTGCCATTAGCATCAATTTCATAAACGCGTTTAGATATTTGAGTTAAAACTTCATGCGAACCAGAATAAGGCCGCTCGAGAGACTTCTTGGCATAATTACGAAAAAAACGTGTGTGCAAGAAGCTAAATCTTTGAAAAAGAAAAGTTTAGGTTTGTATTTTTGACTGATGGGAACAGGATTAGTCTTTCGCATATGTTCACGAAATTCCTCGAAAAACGCATGATGCGGATTCGGGACGAAATCGTCAGGCCAAAACGTTAGAACTATGGGATTTTAGAGGCGAAAGTAAAGGTTCCCATTTCCTCGTAATGTCAAAAATAATTCGTGCTGCATCCGAATGAAACCACTTATCACAATTAATAAGGTTTTTATCTAATCAAGGTGGGTACCCTAACAATAGTGCGTTACGACCGTAAGTCTTCCTAGCTGGACGCCATGACATCAATGTCTTGATCAGGGTTGGCTTTCTATGAAGAAATAAGATAAGGCTATAAAACAAAATATGTATTTCAAGATGATTAAAACAGAATCATGTTTATTTATGAAAATCTGCATTTTGTTCAATACGAACATAATTATACGCCTTAAAAGTATGATATGTCCTCCAAATTTGTACATTTCGACCATAACGGCTACATTGGCAGACTTTTTTTGAATAAGCGAGCTCGCACGCGAAAGAAATTATTGAAATTCAAAATTTAAGTAATAATATTGGGCAAGGGCCAATCCAAACCATTGCACTCATTTTCTTATGAGAGAAATCATAATTAAAAAAAAAGAAATTGTATGCGCACAAAATTAAAAAACGACCATAACATTCATGATACTCCTTGAAATACACTAACCTCGCGCTAAAGCGAACTCTGCTAAAATGGCGGCAAAGTTCCCGGTAAGGCGGAAAGTGAGTGGGATGCCTTAACGCGAATACTCGGTTTTATCTGCGTCGCTTTAGCGCAAGTCGAGTGTATAATTAAAAATTATGGAAAAACTTATGAATACCTTTTTACGGTTGTCCTTCAGCTTTCTGCGATTGTGCTCAAGGAACAAATACTTAATTGCTAACTTGTAGCAGAAAATTATTAATCATCACGGTTAACTGTAACGGTTAAAAATGACATTAAAATTTGTCCAATGTGACATTGCTTACAAGTTTCGAGTAACGTCATTCAAGGAAACTGTCATATTTTTGGATACTTCAAATAATTTATTCTAATGATTATCCATGCGTGTAGATAATATTTTTTCAAGTAATAAATATTTTTAAAAATAAATTGGAATCTCTGTCAAATTTTTTTTTTTCAAGGCCAGCAGTATAGATATATCACGCACATTTTTAAGAAAAGAAGGGTGTCACTGATGTTATATGACTACTAAAGGGTAACTCAGTTTATAGAAAGTCATTTTATTGATTTTATTTCGTTTTCTTTTGTAATAAAAACTCAATCTTAATTATTTTTAGCGTCTTTTATTATGTTATTAAATAATTTTTAATTGTATATCTTCACACTCATTAAATTTTTCGTAATTAATTGCCCAATTTATTAATTTCCATTCATATTTTAATTTTAATTTTTTAATTCTTCAAATCTTGTCAACCGTTCTTCAAATGTTTTTAAATACAAATGAAATCCAATTGGTCACATTTTGAAGTTGATGATAATCTATTGATAAATCAATTAAGTAAGTCGCGAGTCAGTGGTTATAAATAAGAGAACTCGATAGGTTTTTTCCGTCTAGAACATAAAATATCTGTAACTTTATCGGGACTTTCCCTTGTTTTTTTCTAAAAGTCTTTGATTGTTTTATAATTTACTCCATATTCTAACGTGATTTTATTCATATTAATTCAAAAAAATTCAACGTCTTCAAATAATATTATGAATCTATTTACTAAATATTTGTTATATTTATTGACAATTCAATTCGTCAGTATTGAAAGTGGTGCCTATAGAATACTAGGCGTTTTCGCCATAAATGCCAGAAGCCACAACAATATGTTCGAAGGTGTAACAAAAGCCTTAGCCAAAGCAGGCCATCAAGTTGATGTTGTCACACACTTTGAAATGAAAAATCCACCTAAGAATTATCGCACAATCATCAACTTATCTGGTACGAGAGAACAACTTGTTAATAGTTGCACAATGAATAAAGTTAATTCACTTGAAAACTCGAATATTATTTCTTCAGAAACTTTGAAAGGCTTTGGAAATTCGCTCTGCAAATTGTTAGCTATAGAAAAAATGCAGAAACTGATAAAGAATCCACCAAAAGATCCACCTTATGATTTAGTCTTACTAGAGGTTTGTAAAATGTTATCAACTGTTGCTATATAAAAGTTTTTGAAAATTTCTCGCAAAAGATATGAGACACGAAAAAAAAGCAAAAGACAATTTTTGAGTAGAAAAAGTCGTACAAGAAGTTTTTTTCAATATACTGCGCCTTTTTCGAAATATTTTTTAAAATTGCAATAAGCCGTCTAAAATTGCAGTATCTAGTGAACAGCCGTTTTAATATCTCGCACCGTTTTTTAAGTATTTTCCTAGAAAAATGATTCGAACGATTTTGTTTTGTAACATCCAAATATTCTCATAAACTGGAAAGGTCATCTCAAACTACTTTGACTGATTTACAATACAAGTTTTACAAGAAATCTATATTATCTATATCGACCGCGAATTGCGGGACACGTAATGAGAATGTTTTTATTAAGTTCAAAGGAGTTTTGAAAAAATAAATACACAGATTTAATGTAAAATTACAGTCTTGAATGTGAGTAAATGAGATAAAAATATTTTTACAGACGCTGTTTACAAGTTGTTACTACGGATTGGGTTATGCCTTTAAGGTTCCAGTGATAGGTATTTCCACTATGCTGGAATTCTCCTGGACTAGAGAGTCTATTGGGAATCCAATGTCTCTAGCTTTTTCACAGCGCTTAGACAGCGACAAGGCTGACATTTTTACGTTTTGGGATCGTTTAGAAAATGTAGTCATACATCATTTTCAAAGATACAAATTTTACTACTATATTGAGAAGGCACAAACTGATATAATGAGGAAATATATAGACGCTAATATACCAGATATAAGGGAACTTGAAAGAAACATGGCTTTATTATTTGTCAATTCCTATAACAATGTATTCGGCGTAAGACCAAAGACTCCAAGTCTTGTTGAAATTGCAGGAATACACGTAGAACAAAACGAAGCAGAATTTACTCCAGTTGGCATTATTGTTCGAAATTCAATCAACTTTATTTTTCATAATCATTTACATAATATATTTGTTTAGGAACTGAAAACTTGGATGGATGAAAGCAAGGATGGAGTGATTTTGTTCACCTTAGGTTCCATGGTAATTATAGAATCTATGCCTGAAAATACTATGTTGGCGATTTATGCTTCATTTAAAAAAATTGCACCAATGAGAGTGCTTATGAAAGTAATTAATAAAGAGAAACTTCCACATGGTTTGCCAAGTAATGTGAAGACATTGCCATGGATTCCGCAAGTGCCTGTGTTAAGTGAGTATAAGTGTTCAAGATGAACGAAAAACTAGAATTCATTTAAAATTTTTTCAAAATTCTTTGCTCAGATAAAGTATGAAACTTAAGAAGAGACGCTACTTGAACAGAAAAATTCTATTGTTAATTTTTAATAATATCTTTTATTAAAATACAAAAGATATAACTCGTATCAACATTTTTTCCGGAGCTCGTATATTTTGTAGGAAAAATTGAATTTTTTATTTTTATAAACAGACACCGTCGTAAAAACCATCTTCACATTTTTATCATATAAGAAGGTATTGATTTTATGTGAAAAATTACTTTTAAAATTCTACCATTTCTTCATAGGAGTTATAACTTTTGTTTATTATACAAAGATATACAAATTTACTTCATACTATATTTTTGTTCTCAGTTCAGACTTTTTCATAATTTAGGGAAAAATTATTATAATTTTTAGCACGTTTTTTACATACTACATAAATTTACCACTAAAATAAGTAAAAGAACATTTAAAAACATCAATTATTTTAGAAGTCATTCATAATTAAATAAAAGTATGAAATTAGGACTTTTTCCACAATATCTTCTTCAAAAATTGACTAAAACACTTCATCTTGATGTCGTTTTATGCATAATTTTGACGTGTTTCATGTTATTCTTAAAGACGAATTTTTATATGTGTATTATCAATGTTAGGATATTTTATGTGACTAACAAAAACAAAGTGAGTATAATAATTTGACAACGCATTGTTTATTAATTGTCAGTATTCACTGGGTCAAATTTTTTTATTCCTGAATGTCAAAATTTTCAAAAATGCTTAAGTTTAATGTATGTATATAAGTATATATACCAGGGGTGTTAGTTGAAATTTGCCGGTTTTACTCATAAATGTCGCTAGAGATATTTATACATTTCTATGATTTGGCATCTATGTCAAATTTTTCTATGGACAATAACCTTAAAAAATACACAATTACATTCTGCCAAAATAATAGCATCATAGTTGTTTACCTTAGTGAATATGTCGAGTTTCGTTCCAAGTAAATCGCATTCGCGGCATTCGTTGCTTTTCTTATTTCATCAAAGGAAAAAAGCAGTTGAAGCTCATCGATTGCTGGTAGAAACTTATGGTTAACATGCTCCAGAGATTAGAACATGTGAGACATGGTTTCGTCAATTTCAAAGTGGAGATTACGATTTAACGGACAATGAACATCCTGGTGCAGCGAAAAAGTTCGAAGACGAGGAATTGTAGGCGTTATTGGATGAAGATCAAACCCAATAGCAACAAAAATTGGCACAAACACTAAATGTGACCCGAGGAGCAATTTTCCAGCGTTTAAAAGCCATGGGAAAAATCCAAAAGTATGGAAAATGGGTACCACACCAACTGAACGATAGACAAATGGAAAATCGAAAAACCATTTGTGAAATGCTGCTTCAACGGTTCGAAAGGAAATCTTTTCTGCATCGAATTGTCACGGGGGACGAAAAATGGATTTATTTCGAGAACCCGAAGCGGAAAAAATCATGGCTTTCACCTGGTGAGGTCGGCCCATCGGCTCCAAGGCCAAATCGCTTTGGCCGTAAGACAATGCTCTGTGTTTGGTCGGACCAGTGTGGTGTGATGTACTTCGAGTTATTAAAACCTGGTGAGACAAATTATCAATTTGAATCATTCGTTGATCGATAAACGGCCGGAATGGGCCCGAAGACATGGCAAAGTTATCTTACAACATGACAACGCTCCGTCTCATACCGCTAAAGTGGTGAAGAACACATTAAAGCATTGAATTGGGAAATATTATCGCACCCGCCGTACTCTCCAGACCTCGCCCCGTCCGACTATCACCTTTTCGCGTCGATGGGATACTCATTCGCAGAGCAGCGCTTCGCCAATTTTGAAGAAGTCGAAAAATGGCTTGTCAAATGGTTTGCCTTGAAAGAGAAAAAGTTTTTTTTGGATTGGTATCCATAATTTGCCTGAAAGATGGGCAAAATGTGTAGAATCCAATGGTCAATACTTTGAATAAATTTTTTTTGAAATTCCCTTGAGAATTAAGTGTTTTCTTTATTGAAAAAACCGGCAAACTTCAACTAACACCCCTGGTAGATGAGTACACTGTATGACACAATAATTTTTTGCTATAATCAAACTCATTTTAAATTCAAATTAATCCGAATTTTTTATTACCAGGTCATATCAACACACGTCTTTTCATAACTCATGGCGGTCTAATGAGTATTCTTGAGGCATATTATCATGGAATCCCCATGATCGGGTATCCATTATTTGGAGACCAAGTGTTGAATATGAACATGCTTGTTAAGAGAAATGTAGCTTTAAAATTAGATCATCACAAAATAACAGAGAAGTCTTTGGATGAGGCATTAAGTACTATACTTAACGATTCTAAGTATTGGTAAGTTTCAAAAAGGTGCAACTTGGATAATCATTCACTATGGTAATCCCAGGTATTGGGTTGGCAACAAAGTCATTTCGTTTTTTTTTCATCATTTTCAAAGCAAGTTTATTAATACAGGGTGGGCCATATAAAATTTTAAATTTAAAAAGTCAATAAAAAAAAACGGCTTGATATTTTTTACAGGTCTAACATTTATTTGAAAGGTTGTTTTATGAAATTTTTTTATGGAAAAGAATTTCGGGCAAATGACCACCACGGCTGAGTTTACAGTACCTTATCCGATCCACCCAATTTTGGAGTACTTTCTCGATGGTTTCAGGCCTTATGGCAGCAACAGCAGCTTGAATCTCGTAGCAATGTTATCCAAATTTTTCTTCAAGAAAATTGAAGAGGAAGACTTGGACAACATTTGGTTCCAGCAGGACGGCGCTACGTGCCATACAGCAAACGCTACACTCAATCTTTTACGCCCTATCTTCGAAAATCGCATAATCAGCAAAAGAGGTGATGTGAATTGGCCTCCCAGAAGCTGCGATTTAACTCCGTTGGACTATTTTCTGTGGGGAGCTGTTAAAGATAAATGTTACGCCAACCATCCAGAAACAATTCAAGACCTAAAGTACGAGATTCAAGCTGCTGTTGCTGCCATAAGGCCTGAAACCATCGAGAAAGTACTCCAAAATTGGGTGGATCGGACAAGCTACTGTAAACTCAGCCGTGGTGGTCATTTGTCCGAAATTGTTTTCCACAAATAAATTTCATAAAACAACCTTTCAAATAAATGTCAGACCTTTGGAAAATATCAAGCCGTTTTTTTTATTGACTTTTAAAATTTAAAATTTTATATGGCCCACCCTGTACAAATAGCAAAGATCAGTCAATTATGTATTGACCATTTTGTTCGATGACCTTTTGCCATCTTTCAGCCAGCTTCATAATTCCGCTTTCGTAAAGTTTGGTTCTTAGAGGCAAAAAACTAAATCAACTCATTTCTGACAGCCTCATTTGAATCAAATGTTTTTCCATTCAAATGGCTTTGAAGTCAACTGAATCTCCAATCCAATCTCCAATAATTTTTTGCGAGTGACCAAAGATGTATGTGGTCTGGCGTTATCTTGATGGAAGATGATGCCTTTATGAGTTGCCAGTTCTGCCCGCTCTTCCTTCATTTTTTTTGTCCAATTACATTAGCTGGCGACAGTAGACATTCGAAATGATAGTTTGGTTCTTCGGAAGCAGCTCAAAAAAAAACAATACCTTTGAAATCCCACCACACTCAGCATAACCTTAATTTGATGAATATCGGCTTTTGATGTCGATTGTGCAGGCTCATCTCGCTTGTTCCATGATATTTTTCGCACCACGTTATCGTAAACAACCCATGTTTCATCGCTCGTTATGATTCGCTCTGAAAATGGATCGGGTTCGTTACGTTTCAGCAGTGAATCTCAAATGGAAATTCGTTTGGTGAGAATTTCGTTCAATTTGTGAGGAACCCAAATATCGAGCTTATTAACGTAACCAACTTGTTTTAAATGTCTTTCAACGCATGTATGTGATATGTTAAGCTTCTCTTCGATCTCTCGTGTCGTACTACGCCGGTTATTTTCTATCATTGCTTTTATTTTGTCGTTGTCAACTTCAGTTGGGCGTCCAGAGCGTGGTGCATCTTTGAGTTCAAAATCTCCGGAACGAAAACGAGCAAACCAATTCTGTCACTGGCGTTCTGATAATGATTTTTCACCATAAACATCATACAACTTTTTCCAAGCTTTCACTGCGTTTTCACCTTTTCGGAAGTAATAAAGTAAAATGTGACGAAAATGACCGTCTGCAATCTACATTTCAAACCAATGTAAAACAATAAATAAACAACGAAACTTGAAACTTTTTTTTTTACTGAATATTCTATGAAAAGTCAGCTGCCAAATAACATATTCGGTCTGAAGTTTGCAATGGAGAAGAACGACTTCGAGCAACTAAAGTCATCTTGCGGAAAAAAACGAAATGATTTTGTTGACAACCCAATAGAAATGAAATGGGCAATTTCGAGGTGCGTCACGCTTGTCTCGTCAAAACTCTCATAGAAGAAAGTATGACGCATTTCATTAGCTGCGTATTCCATTTTTACCTGGAAATATTGTCCTTATTTCTATTTAATTATAAAATTAGTTTGCCACAAGAATTCTTAAAATCAGAAGAAGTATATTTATATAATTTCAAACCTGAACTCGAACTCGTATCACTACTAACCCGAATTTCTCCCAACTTCCAAATAAATGTATAATTAGAAATTTCAAGAATTCGAAACCACTCCAATCCTCAAAACATAAAAAACACAACTAAATTTGGACCAAAATCACCACACCTAAATAAAACTATGAGAAAACAAACAAAAAAGGAGGAAAGAAAAAAGAAGGCAATCTTCAAAAATCCCTTCCTTCTTTTTCTTTCTTTCGTCCTCTTTTGTCTTTATTACCCACCACCATTTACATAAATAAAAAATTAATACAAAGTACTCGCCGACGTTTCGGTACTCTTCCAGCACCCTCTTTTGGGCTGAAATTCTATAAAAAATAAAAATGTTATGTCTCCTATAAACCTCCATGGGGACGTAGACACTTCTCCATGGAATGCCAACAGGAAACTGCAACAAGACCTTGTGTATCCCTCCCTTTTAAGTACCTGAAAGACCCTAAGGGTCATTCAATAAAAATCGTTTCGCAGAATCCAGAAACCGCAAGAAAATTCACTGTGGAACACCATCTTTAAATATAACTTATCGTCCTGTCATAACAGCTATTGTACTTTACCAAATCCGTTTTTAAATTTATAGAATGTGTCCCCTCTCTTTATATATATAACATTTCCATAAATTCTATTTATGTGCCTCAGCCGCGGAAACTCGTTTTTCCGTTACAGCTGAGAGTAAAGCAATGTTGTATATTCCGTTACAGAGGAATACAATGTAGAAATTGAACTGCGCATGTGCATTATAGTCTTACAGCGGAACGCAATCTATTTCTTATTCTTCTTCTTCTCACTTCTTCTTCGTACAGCGTTAGCACTGACTACTGCACAAGACCGATAAAATAAAAATGGCCGGGACTAGTCGCCAATTTGTGCCCGCTTCGTACAACTAGCGCAGCAAACAACTACAATAAGTACTAGATTAGATTCCAATGTACGCATAAAAACTCGTATCCGCACCACAGTCACATAAAATAGAATATGTGCCAATGCACACAATTCGGGACATTGCGAGACTCGCGACAATGCTCGCAGGACTGATCGTGCCTCGGATTCGTCTCGGCTTTGCCTCAGCTACGTCTCGGCTACGCCTCGACTATGCCTCACCTACGCCTCGACTACGCCTTGGCTTCGATCTCCTGCGAACATTGTCGCTCGTCACGCAATCACCCTCATTGTGTGCCTAGGCACATAATATTCTATTTTCTCTTATTACATTCCGAGCGTAAAATCTCTACATTATTCCAGTCAAAGTCATGATCAGCGTATTCCTTTCTATGATCAGACAAAACATTATGATAATTGCACTTTCTCCCAAGATTCTTTTTGTGTTCGTGTACTCTAGTATTCAGAAGTCTGATCGTTTGTCCCCATTAGTCACTTTACATCTTTTACAAATCAATTTGTAGACCACACCACTTTTTTCTAATCAATTCAAGACGTCTTTACCCAAAGTTATAAATCCTTCCATCCTAAACGGTACTCTAAAAATTGTATGGATTTGGAATTTTTTTAACATAAATTGAATTGTTTTTTAAATTTGACCAAAATATGGAAGAACAATAGTTTTATTTTTATCAAAAATTTCACATTGTGTATCCGTGTCCACGTTTCTAATCTTTCTACTTTAAACTTGTTGAATTGTAATTTTTATATGTTTTTCAATCAAATCTTGTGGGTAGTGATTAAAAAATAAAAAATTTCTAACAGCAATTTATGTTAAAAAAATTTCAAACCCATATAATTTTTAGAATACCATTTGGAATGGAAGGATTTATAAATTTGGGTGAAGACGTTTTGAATCGATTAGAAAAAAGTGGTGTGGTCCACAAATTGATTTGTAAAAGATGTAAAGTGACTTATGTGGGACAAACGATCAGACATCTGAATACTAGAGTACACGAACACAAAAAGAATCTTGGGAGAAAGTGCAATTATCATAATTTTTTGTCTGATCATAGAAAGGAATACGCTGATCATGACTTTGACTGGAATAATGTAGAGATTTTACGCTCGGAATGTAATAAGAGAAAAAGAGAATTTATGGAAATGTTATATATAAAAAGAGAGGGGACACATTCTATAAATTTAAAAACGGATTTGGTTAAGTACAATAGCTGTTATGACAGCACGATAAGTTATATTCAAAGATGATGTTCCACAGTGGATTTTCTTGGGGTTTCTTAATTCTGCGAAACGATTGAAATTTTATTGAATGACCCTTAGGGTCTTTCAGGTACTTAAAAGGGAGGGATACCCAAGGTCTTGTTGCAGTTTCCTGTTGGCGTTCCATGGAGAAGTGTCTACGTCCCCATAGAGGGTGATAGGAGACAACATTTTTTATTTTTTATAGAATTTCAGCCCAGAAAAGGGTGCTTGAAGAGTACCGAAACGTCGGCGAGTACTTTGTATTAATTTTTTATGTATGTAAATGGTGGTGGGTAATATAGATAAAAGAGGACGAAAGAAAGAAAAAGAAGGAAGGGGTTTTGGAAGATTGTCTTCTTGTTTCTTTCCTCCTTTTTTGTTTGTTTCCTCACGGTTTGTTTTCTCATAGTTTTATTGAGGTGTGGTGATTTTGGACCATATTTAATCGTGTTTTTTATTTTTTGAGGATTCGAGTGGTTTCGAATTCTTGAAATTTTTAATTTGTTTAATTTCAAATAAATATTTTTAGGGAATCATCAAAATATGAATCTCGTATCTTTCGAGACCGGCCAATGAATGCATCACAAACAGTTGTTTTTTGGGTTGAATACATTGTGAGAAATGGTGCAAACGTTCTGCGATCACCTGCTTTAGATTTGCATTGGTGGGAAAATGAACTACTGGATATTTATTTTTTTTTACTAACATGCCTAATTATAATTATTTACATTACAGTATTAGTTTGTAAGACTTTCTTGCGGATATTTCCAGAAAATTTTGGCTCTAATAAATCAAAAATTTCTAAGAAAGAAAACTAATAAAATTTAATAAAAAATCGTAGTAGTTAACAGGTACTTCATTGTAGAGTGACGAAACGCGGAATAATGTTGTCAACAATCTAGTATAAGTCGTGTGATTGGCAAATATATTTGTATTGAATAGTTTTATTTTCAAATGTAATCAGTTAATAAACTTGCAAGGGGTTTATAGCATTATTTAAAATCCATAAAATGTTTAGCACACAAGAATTGAGTTACTTAGAGGCATGGACTATGTCGGTCACGTGATAAAGAAAAGAAGTTGTTTCCTCTAAAATTTTTATAAAATGTGACGTGCCCTATAATAGAGGAGACATGCTAGCCTGAAGCCTGTCAGCTCGGGCGAGAGAGAGAGTGAATTTCGGGTTAGGCTGTCTCTCGCTAACGCTGAGGCTAGCGCGGTACGCGTAGACAAAGACAGAAAAAACCACTTATCGTCTCTCTCTTTCGCTCTCACCGAGTTTGCAGACTGACGTTGCCACTTACAGAGCGGCCTATGGCATGTTTCCTCTATCTATAATATTTCTATGGACGTGCCACGAGAAAAGGGGACTAACGCGGAAAATATCGCAAATCTGTTTTTGGTCTCTATCGATAGCATGGAGACTAGATATAAGGAGACCAATCTCTTATGGCCATACTTCACAAAACACGAAATGAAGTTCAGCCAAGTACTCAGTTAGGAAACTTTCCGATGAGGGCACGTGTGTTCCCTGGGTGCAAAATGGCGGCATTCACGGTTCATAAGCACCGTGTATTGGGCTTCGCCATTTTGCACTCAGGGAACACACATGCCCTCATCGGGAAGTTTTGTAACTATGTACCTAGCAGAACTTCATTTCGGGAATGGATATATGGAGATTGGTCTCCTTATATCTAGTCTCCATGATCGATAGTTTCGGAGTTGCTCTATCTAGCAAAAAAATCAGAAAAAATATTTAAGCATTATTTATACCTATAAAATAGCTTATTAGAGGGCCGTAAATGCAGCATTTCTGAGCCAGACTACGGACCAACGAAAACACCTCGCACCACTCACTACTACTACATAAAGTAGAGTCTGTCTGATTTCAGAATCGCGTGGTTTTCTTGCGGGAATAGAAGCGAGAAACACGGATACTGGGACACGACTAGTGAGAGTGTAGTTGTAAGTAGAGGGGCAGATTTTTAGGAGTCGCCTTTCACTGAGAAAAGAGTTCCACTTCTATCGCTCGCCCTGTAAAATTCTAGTTTTCCACGTTAGTCCCCTTTTCTCGTGGCACGTCACAAATAATGAATATTTTTGGCTGAAACGTTGAGACTTGAATGACATGTTAATGAAGGGTTGTAAAATTTACTCAGATAACAATGCGTGATGGGGCACGGTAGCCGCACAACACACGAGCACAATTCGTCAGCCAATGTGCAAGCACGGTGTCTGCAAGAGGTGAGGATATGACTGTTTCAGCAAGGTGAGCGCACTCGGCCTGCACAAATAGTATATATCTAATTTTATTAAGGTCTAATCATAAGGAATCTAATATGTCATCATTTAGAAGGGACCTTAAACTCCTACTAAATTCAAAAAACAATATTGATGATGTCAATAAAATAAAGGATTTGAATCTTGAGATAAATCTATACTTTTTCCTACGTAATTCATTTGCAGTTTCGTTGACGTACTAGCGGCAATTGATGAGAACGAATCTTGATTTTAAATTTTATTCCTTAATATCGACATTCATAAAAATAATAGTTTGGGTAGCCTTGTCTCTTTATTTTTACAAAAAGTTTAATAAATCTGCACATTTTACGTGACGAATTGTAAGAAAAAAATCGACTTGAAATTTTAGACCTACAAATTTCACTTTGATTGTGAATTTTTTATTTGATAATAATTCCATGTTCTAAATCGGTTGTAATTTATTTTCGTTGCAAGTTGAATGATTAATATATTTTTTCAGAAGAATTTTTTACGAATATTATCAAAAAATAATCTTCGCTCACTATAGTTTGAAAGTTCGTACTGTTGAGATTGAACAAGGGATTAAAATGCCATTGAAAAGGAAGATTGTTATATTGTATGAGTAATTTGTTTCGAAAAATTCGAATTTCGGTAAAACAAGAATTTATTTTTTTAATTTTTCAAAATCATTTGTGGTATTGAACCTTACGTCGCGTGAATTAAATTAGTACTAACAATACAAAAAACATGGAATTGTGCATCTTCGTCTGTTATCCAATAATGATAAACAGATTGCATCAACACGCGTGAACTTTGTCATTCTCTAAGGTAATTAATGATGGGTACACTCAAGATTCTCTCCAACAAGCGTTCCTTTATACAGGCGCGTCACCGTTCCCTACAATAAGCAGCTGATCGACCCCTCTTCCCCACTACTATGAGATAAACCGCGCTCGAATTTGAAACAGTAACGCGTATAACAAGTAGGGTATGGAGGGGTTCCCTCTCGTGCCGGGTTTCTACACAAGTTTACGAGTTACGAATTGGTAGAGCAAAACTTTAAAGCTCTTTTTCTGAAACTTGGTATTTTTGAAGTCCGTGTACACGATAACTCAAAATCTACTTGACCAATCGTTTTGAAATTTTGCACAGTACTTCTTCACATAATTCACCAGGCAACGCTGGGATCTTTTCTGTTTTTTTTTCAATAATTAATAATTTTATAATAACAAATTAGCCAATTTTTTTTAGCAAAAATCGATGTTTTGGCTTCCAAGTGCTACGAAAAATTGAAAAAAGAATCCTCCCAGCGTTACATCGAGAAACATCTTCTTTAACAAATGCACTTAGATTTTTTTGTTTCAAATGATTCTGTTGCGAGTTATGATGTACACTGAAAAACAACTTTTTTTCGAGGTTTCTCCAGAGATTTACTATCACTCGGTCAATTTTTAATATTATGCAATGAAAGTTTATGAAAATTTTGTTCAAATGTTGCATTATTATATGGAAATTGGCTCAATAAATGCACACTGTACACTTTAGATAGTGGTCCCAATCCAGCGATCACAAAATGCAGTCTCAAGTTCAAAACAATAGAAAAAGGCTTTAAAGACAAATAGATGTAGTTTTAGGAAGCTACTAAACGAAGAGACACGGGGACTTTTCCAGAAAGCGGTAAGGGAAAATCTGGTTAACACAAGTAATAACGGAGTAGGTAGTATTAACGACAGATGGAAAAATACTAAACACTGTATATTATATTTTCTCCGAGCATAGACCGAGATTTTTTCGCTTTTTGTGGGAGCGCTTTCCGGGCAGACCCCCTGAGCAGGTTGACTTGGGAGACCTCGTCTTTTCACCGGATCCTGAGGCTGTGGTAGAGCTTAGAAGGTTCCTGTGTGAACCTTTGAATGCCCTGCGTTCCCTGCCTTTCCTTGGGACAATAGTAGCAAGAAGAAGAAGAAGAAAATTTGCAGTAAATTCCGTCTGCAGTGGCTGAAATTGAGGCAGAAAATTCATTATTTAGTCTTGGAATCTACACTCTAAAAACAGACTGTTGACTGTCAAATGATTCATTTCACTATTAAAGGATTTTCTATTCAAAATTGGTATGAGAGGAGATCCTTTAACAGTTAAAGGATTGTCATTTCAAATACTGTCCTTTTAATGTCAAAGTATTCCCTTTGGTCTGTAAATGAAATATTTTGTCGTACAAAGGACATTTAATTTCGAGGATAAAAGAAAAAAAATTCTTTGATATCTCCTCGCAGCATCCCGCTCTAATTTTATCCTGCGGTGCCCCCTCCGTGGTCCATCAAGAATTCTTCTACACTCTCCTCTTTCTGCTCTTCTGTTATGGTTCCCTTTCTGTGTCCGTTTCTTCTAATTTTTTCAGTTTGCGCCACCAATGTCTTCGTCTCTTCCTTCCTAATTGTTTTTTTTTCTTTTTTTATCGTTGATTTCTCTCGCCTGTGTCTTCAATTCCTTAACCTTTTATAACTCCACAATCACCGTGGCCACGACCTCTACTGCTCCTCTACATTGTGTATATACACTCCTATGGGTATCCATGACTTCAAGTTGGGTTGACGTTTCTAGCATTTTGTCGTCTTTCCTTTCTTTTCTTCTTACTTTCACGCTTGCAGTGATCCCAGAACGTGGGAGCTGGCGGCCCCCACCATAGACCCCACCAGCTCATGGCTTCTTTTTCGCTCGACTGCCATACGTTGGTTGAATGAGGAAGACACGATGAGCTCGAGGCATCTATGGTGGGGGCCGCCAGCTCCCACGTTCTGGGATCACTGCACGCTTGCGTGTCTGTAGAGAAAACTGACGCCTCCACGCTTTCACTTTCCTCTTGATGCTTTCCTGATGATTCATTCTCTCTTTTCTCCCTTCTTCCGTCTGTTACCCCCACCCCAGCGCCGTCGTTGGTGAGATATGGCTTGCGGCTCATTGCATGTAGTGTCTCCAGAACGTGGGATTTTTCGGCCCCCACCACGTTCCCATGTGGGAGAAACACATGCAAACGTGGGGTGTCAGTGTGTCGGCTCTGCTACACGCTGCGGTCACCAGCTTCGTGTAAAGCCGAAGGTGCACGAAGACGGACTTCGTTACAATGCTTGAGTTTTCAAGTTATTTTTAGATTTCACGCTTTCGTTTATCGAGTCGAAATTAAGAATTGTATTTTTCTCAAGTACGTGCAAAAGAGGCGCGAAGCAGACGACGAATTTGAATTTACGAAGTATATAGTTCAAGAAATAACACTTTTCTTCAATTTCTTGAAGAAAGTCTGCATGAAATAAACATCAGTATGATCTTGGAAAATTTCATGAGGATTTCAACACTTCAAAAATAAACTTTCAGTGAAATTTAGTGACAATAAATGTATAAAATTTGAATCAATATATAATTTTCCATTCAAATTTATATACTTCTTACTAATTTTGTACATTTAACAATTTTTCAATTAGAACAATATTTTCTATCAAGATAAAATGAACATAAAATTCAAGTTCATAATTTATATTTTCAGTTATATGTTAGAAATATTTTCATCACAAATTTTTGTAGCATAAGCACAAACTTTTCATTCCAAAACTTAAAATCTCTACGGAAATGGAAAATTGTCTAATAGCAGTAGATAAATTAAAAAGCTAAAATATGTGTTTATTGGTATTTCCATATTAACATATAAATATCAATCAACTTTAAATTTTACATAAAAATGTTCGTTCGAAGTGTTCAAATCTTGTTACAATTTGACAAGATTTTATGGAGGAGTGCAATCTTTTGGATGAAATATTTTGCAGTTCTTAATTTGTCTGTCCGTCTGAAATCGTAGTAAGATTTGAACAGTAAACAACAAATTTTCCAATAGAATTCAGGATCAATAATAATTGATTCAGGAAATACTTCAACTCTGTAGAGCATTTTTGTATTTCGAATTCAAAATGTGTGCTTAAGCCACAAAAAAGTAAGCTGAAAATGTAGATATAAAACTAATTATGTCATGTTTATGTCTTCTTAATGGAAAATACTTTGCATATAATTCTCTAATTCGATATTTTTTTAATGTATGAACATTCAAGAAATTGATAAATATTCCATCTTTTTATAGGAACTAAAAATTACCGGATAATGCTTTGATTAAGAAAGCTAAAAATTTGTCAAATATTGATATAAATTGCAATTTTACAATTGCATTATTTGTCAAATATTTTAACATCTCTTCAATCTTGATAATTCTTACAGAAGTTTATTTCATGTGAGTGACTTTTTCTTTTTCTAATGAAAGATTTCGTAATTCTAAATTCGGCCCAATTCGTAACATTGTAAAAAGATTTTAAAACTTCATAAAAACTTTTTTTTCTGTTTTATTCAAAGTCAATAAATATTCAGTGTTTGGAATCGAAATATTAAGTAAATGATTTTTAATTTCTGGGAATAAACTGCTTTAATAAGACAATCTTTCTTCTTTGTGAGAAATCTCAATTTTAAAATTAAAATTCTACGCATAGGATACAAAAACATAATATGAAAATACTTTTATTACAGAATTTTGAAATATACAAGTTGACCAATTTTTAATCGATTAAATCGGCTACTTTAAGCAAAAAATTATGTTAAAAATATTTTATCAAAAAAAAATAAGACACATTAAATTACGGTTTAAAATCCACATTCATAGATTGATGGTAAAAGCAGTTTAAAGTTTTTTAATCTTACGTTTTAGTGACGTATGCACAGACTTTTAATCAGATAAATGAAATGCTTTATATAAGGTCAAAATTTTCTTATTACTGCACTTAATCAAATTTATAAAGTAAAAATATTTTTTAATTGATGCTTTCACTCAATTCTTTAAACATTCATTAATTGAAAATTGTACTCAAAATTTAATCTTGCAGCGTTCCAATATTCCCACAATGTTACAAAATCTTATTAATCATTATTTTAGTCGAATTATTTTCAAAATATTTAAAAAATAAATGTAAATATTTTGATTAAATACTCTGTCAAACTTTGCATTTGACTGATCTTGCAAAATTGTTGAAAGTTTTGAATACCGATAGAAGAAACTTTAAATGAAATTTTATGTCCATAAATGCTTAAAGTTCTATATAGAAATATCAACTACAACATTCTCAAATTTTATAAATAAACTACTAAATTCAAAAAAAAAATTGTTTTCTCTACTTCCACTCGCGCTAGCTTAATAAATTTTCAGAATTTTACGATTTTATTAATATTGTATTAAGTGTCTACATTTTCTGAAACTATCTGCAGGAGAAAAATTTTAATACTTTAGTAAAGAAAGTTTTCTGATAAGTTGTAGCTCAATCAGATTAATAGCCAAAAAGTTACCAATGTTTTAAATCGCAAACGAACGGTATAGAGGGAAAATTGGAGACGAAAACAAATAATAATAGCAACCTTCTTTTGTTTTCTTCTAAGATATACTTGATTCTCGCTTTATGCGTTATTTGAGAAGGCAAGAATGTGGATTCTTCATATTTTTATCGTAATTCCTTATTGAAAACGGCAAAAGTAAGAATATTATATTATTATTTGGTGATACGTGAGTGCTCTTGCGTACGTTATTGTTTGATGCTTGTGGGTAAGTTTATTTTGTGAAACTTAATTTGTGTGCAGATTACAAATTATTCACATTCGCTCAATTTTATCGACTTTTCATCTTATTAATTCTTTTCAAATAATTCTGTTTTCCTTCGTCGTATAATTTATTGTTCACAATGAGTAATCCGGTTGACCCAAGTTCGAGTGTTTTGAAGGACAGCCAGGTTCAAACGAAGGTTGACCACCGTTTGAACTCTGGTTCAAACGAATGTCAACCCGCTAGAAAAGTCATGAAAAATGCAAAAAACTTTCAGTTGGGATGGTTTGAGGAATTTCCGTCGTGGAGAAAGTGGGTGGTTACATTAGCAGATGAAACAAGATTTCATTGCAAAATTTGCAATAAAACGTTGCTATGTGGCAAATCGGAAATTGAAAAGCATGAAGCATCTTTATCACACAGAAAGAAGCAAGAGTTTTCAAATAAATTAGAATGTTATGGAGTAGTAAGTGAAAATTCTTCTAATGTAACTGCCAATTCTTACAGTGTTGAACCTTGTGTAGCAAGTTCTTCTGCTTCAGAATTCACAAATTCCACGATTCCGGAAAGTGTTACTTTCAAACAGAAAGTACAAGAAGCAGAGATTAGGATTAGTACATTTTTCGTAGAGCATAATTTACCATTCGCGATTTCATCAGAATTGATAGGACTTTTCCAAGATATGGAACCTTCGGTTTTAAAAGACGTTAGATTGAGCCACACTAAAATGGTCCTAGTTGTAAATAACGTCGTATGTGCTGCTGAAACTGATCGCATGGCAAATATTTTGCGTAAGCAATCATTTTCAGTGTACGAAGACGAAACGACCGACAGGACTCTAGAAAAGTGGCTGTCATTAATGGTTCGATATGTGGAGCCAACGACATTTTCTGTCAGGGTGGAATTGCTCCAGCTTATTAATGTAAATGCTTCGGATTGTTCTGCCTCTAAAATTTTTGATGCGTTCGAAAAAGCATTGTCCGGGCAGAAAATCCCTTTATCTAATATCTGTGCCTTAGCTTGTGATAATGCACAGGTGATGGTCGGCAATAGGTCTTCATTTAAAACAAAATTAAAGGAAAAAAGTCCCCGTTTAATTGTTTTCCCGTGTGTCTCGCATTCGTCAGCAATTGTAGCAAAATATGCTTGTGCCACAATCCCAGATGTAGAGGATTTAATCAAAGATTTGCCAGCTTTTCTTAATGTTAGCTCCAAGCGAACGGCTATTTTTCGATCGATTGTTTTGGAATTAGGAAATGACTATCAAAAAATTCCTAGTCATTCTGAAACTCGCTGGCTTGTCCGCTATCGATGCATAGATATTATAATAAAGAATTGGGAAGTTATTCTTCAGTATCTTATGGTCCTCGTATCTGAGAAGGTAGAGAAGGCCAAAGACTTGTTAGGAAAAATGCAGAATCCTTTGACACTCGCATATTTCCTATTCTTGAAATTTACTTTGAATAGGTTCAACGTATACAATGCGAAATTTCAAAGTCGCGAAACAATGGTTCAGGAACTCCAGCCAAACTCGGCTAAATTCTTCGTATGGATTCTTAGCAGTTATTTGAAAGACGGTCTTCTTCAACCGAATTTATTCGTTCAAATCATTAGAAATGTTAACTTTGCAGATCCTAGTAATCAAAAGCCGCTTCAAGACATTGACGTTGGTAAGGAAACGCGAGAATATTTCCAGCAGCAATTTACAAACAAGAAATTGCAAATAGTAGAAGTTGATCTATTTCTTCGTAATTGCTTGAAATTTTATGTCACAGCCAGCGAAGAAATTCGCAATCGACTTCCCTTTGATGACATCTTTTTGTCTTGCGTTGCTGTTTTCCGGCCTCAAGTAGCTTTCTATGCTGATCGAAGCGAAACGTTTCCTAGGGTCTGGAAAGTTTGTCAAGATTTAGGGTCGTTTGATAGAATAGGTGTACAAAAAGAGTGGGATTCTTTACTCAAAATCAGACAGGAACTCAAAGAAAAGTGGTCGAATTTATCTTTTGACGAAATGTGGTCTAGTATCGGTGTATCTTCGACGAGTACAGGAGAAAAACTTTTTCAAAATTTGACCTCAGTATTGAATCATGTTCGGAGTCTTCCTCATTCAAATGCTGAGGCGGAGCGAGGTTTCTCCATGCTCACGGACGCGAAAACTCCCAAAAGAAATCGCTTAGGAAACAGGACGGTCAACTCAATTTGTGTTACTCGATCAGCCCTAAAGGCGAGAGCTGAAACAGCCAGAACAACGAGGATCACTTCGAAGCATTTGCAATTAATGACCGAAAATCTATATGAGATGGCAGAAAGTGATAGGGAAAGTGGTTTGTCGCTCTTCGCTCACGAAGGAGAGGATTAATTCTAATGGCCAAGGCATGGCGTTAATCAATTTCAAACCCCTTTCTTACTCACAAAATAATGACATTTTATTTCTTATATCTTATAATATATTCTTATATTCCTTTCTTCGCGTGCCTCGGGTATGGAAATTGTTTAGTTTTAATTATTATTTTGTGAGTAAGAAAACATACTGAAATTGAGTAATATCACGCTTTGGGCATAAGTGAGAGGCAAGGGGACTCACAATAATCAAGCACCCCAAATCATCCCGAATTAATCAAACTTCTTCATTATTTGATTTAAAACAAAACATTTTTGTTCGACGTATACTGGCATTTGATAGAGGCAAGCCTGAAGTACGGGCTACATTTGTAGCGTTTTTTACCACTTTGCTTCATTTTTTTCCTTTTTTCTTTTTGCTTGAAAGCAAAAACCCTTTTCGTTTCGTAGGACGTGGACTAGGCCTACAGGGGATACCACGTAAAAAAAACGAGCCTTAACCTCTACCTCCGTGGTGGTGTGGAAAGGAGTTTTATTTCAGAATATTTGGGATTCTCTAAGAATGAACCAGCTTTTTTATTTTAATATTTCAAATGTGTTTTCTTTCTTTTATGTTTAAGGCAAAAACTAGATCTAAAAAAAGCAAAAAAACCTATTTCTCTAATTGCGTCCAAGATTAGAGCAGAATCTATGCAACCGATTGTTAAAGGTTTTAAAAGTTTTCGTTTTAATTTAAAAAGCAAGTCTTCATAGTATTTTACTAAGTAATGAAAGTATGTCTACAATTGTTTTCTTGAATCCTACCCAAAGGTCAAACATGGTGCAAAAATGTCGTAAAATAAGAAAAATGTCTGAGTACTTTGAAGAAGTTTTTCAAAATCGATATGTATCATATTCCAATAATATTTAGGAATATTTATTAAAATATTCATCTTCAAAATTTGTTTGATTAATGTACAGAGTACACTTTATATTTGAAATTTGTATACACTCTAAATCTGAATCAGTCAAATTTTCACTGATTGAATCAGTGATTTGCCTTTTCACTGAATCATCAGTGGAAACAATATTTTTCACTGTTAAATCAGTTACTTTTCACTGAAGTAATCAGTGAAATTTGACTGATAATCAGTAGATTTTGACTGATTCATATTTGAAATTTGTACAGTTTTTAAAAAAATCCGAAATTTTTTGAATTTAGTAGTTTATTTATAAAATTTGAGAATGTTGTAGTTGATATTTCTATATAGAACTTTAAGCATTTATGGACATAAAATTTCATTTAAAGTTTCTTCTATCGGTATTCAAAACTTTCAACAATTTTGCAAGATCAGTCAAATGCAAAATTTGACAGAGTATTTAATCTAAATATTTACATTTATTTTTTAAATATTTTGAAAATAATTCGACTAAAATAATGATTAATAAGATTTTGTAACATTGTGGGAATATTGGAACGCTGCAAGATTAAATTTTGAGTACAATTTTCAATTAATGAATGTTTAAAGAATTGAGTGAAAGCATCAATTAAAAAATATTTTTACTTTATAAATTTGATTAAGTGCAGTAATAAGAAAATTTTGACCTTATATAAAGCATTTCATTTATCTGATTAAAAGTCTGTGCATACGTCACTAAAACGTAAGATTAAAAAACTTTAAACTGCTTTTACCATCAATCTATGAATGTGGATTTTAAACCGTAATTTAATGTGTCTTATTTTTTTTTGATAAAATATTTTTAATATAATTTTTTGCTTAAAGTAGCCGATTTACTCGATTAAAAATTGGTCAACTTGTATATTTCAAAATTCTGTAATAAAAGTATTTTCATATTATGTTTTTTGTATCCTATGCGTAGAATTTTAATTTTAAAATTGAGATTTCTCACAAAGAAGAAAGATTGTCTTATTAAAGCAGTTTATTCCCAGAAATTAAAAATCATTTACTTAATATTTCGATTCCAAACATTGAATATTTATTGACTTTGAATAAAACAGAAAAAAAAATTTTTATGAAGTTTTAAAATCTTTTTACAATGTTACGAATTGGGCCGAATTTAGAATTACGAAATCTTTCATTAGAAAAAGAAAAAGTCACTCACATGAAATAAACTTCTGTAAGAATTATCAAGATTGAAGAGATGTTAAAATATTTGAAAAATAATGCAATTGTAAAATTGCAATTTATATCAATATTTGACAAATTTTTAGCTTTCTCAATCAAAGCATTATCCGGTAATTTTTAGTTCCTATTATAAGATGGAATATTTATCAATTTCTTGAATGTTCATACATTAAAAAAATATCGAATTAGAGAATTATATGCAAAGTATTTTCCATTAAGAAGACATAAACATGACATAATTAGTTTTATATCTACATTTTCAGCTTACTTTTTTGTGGCTTAAGCACACATTTTGAATTCGAAATACAAAAATGCTCTACAGAGTTGAAGTATTTCCTGAATCAATTATTATTGATCCTGAATTCTATTGGAAAATTTGTTGTTTACTGTTCAAATCTTACTACTTTTTCAGACGGACAGACAAATTAAGAACTACAAAATATTTCATCCAAAAGATTGCACTCCTCCATAAAATCTTGTCAAATTGTAACAAGATTTGAACACTTCGAACGAACATTTTTATGTAAAATTTAAAGTTAATTGATATTTATATGTTAATATGGAAATACCAATAAACGCATATTTTAGCTTTTTAATTTATCTACTGCTATTAGACAATTTTCCATTTCCGTAGAGATTTTAAGTTTTGGAATGAAAAGTTTGTGCTTATGCTACAAAAATTTGTGATGAAAATATTTCTAACATATAACTGAAAATATAAATTATGAACTTGAATTTTATGTTCATTTTATCTTGATAGAAAATATTGTTCTAATTGAAAAATTGTTAAATGTACAAAATTAGTAAGAAGTATATAAATTTGAATGGAAAATTATATATTGATTCAAATTTTATACATTTATTGTCACTAAATTTCACTGAAAGTTTATTTTTGAAGTGTTGAAATCCTCATGAAATTTTCCAAGATCATACTGATGTTTATTTCATGCAGACTTTCTTCAAGAAATTGAAGAAAAGTGTTATTTCTTGAACTATATACTTCGTAAATTCAAATTCGTCGTCTGCTTCGCGCCTCTTTTGCACGTACTTGAGAAAAATACAATTCTTAATTTCGACTCGATAAACGAAAGCGTGAAATCTAAAAATAACTTGAAAACTCAAGCATTGTAACGAAGTCCGTCTTCGTGCACCTTCGGCTTTACACGAAGCTGGTGACCGCAGCGTGTAGCAGAGCCGACACACTGACACCCCACGTTTGCATGTGTTTCTCCCACATGGGAACGTGGTGGGGGCCGAAAAATCCCACGTTCTGGAGACACTGATTGCATGGAACTGTACCTTCTCCCGCTCAGTGTTTACGCCACTCAGTATGTAGGTGTTCCGTGCGATTCCCTTCTTTACCTAATAAGGTCTTTCATAGAGCGCAAGGAACTTCGCTACCTTACCGGCTGCCGCATTTGCTACGTTGCAGGCTCTTACATTTTTCCCATATTGTCTTTGGTCTTTGGCCTCGCAGTGCTTCATGTGGTGTTATTTCCGTTGTATCGTGATACGATTCCAGGCCGTGCAAACCTAATGGAGAGGTGGTGGACCGTTAGCAAGTAGCGCCGCGTACAGCACTGCGCATGAACTACCATTATATGTGCACGTGTTAGTGCATATACATGCATACGTGGGTTCTTTAAATGTGTTACAAAGAATATATTCAAATAAAATTAAGAGGAAATTGAAGATATAGCGCAAAATTGTGAAAATTTAATTCAAGAGTGAGAAGTTATGTTGATATCAACTCACTCTTTAATTACATTTACACAATTTTGCCTTAAATCATGGTTTTCTCGTCATAAATAAAAATCAAAAATATCTGTAATTTGTATTTTTATTTTCAGAAAATATAGTTGCTTAGCACATTTTGCGTTGATTTTTGTACTACAAGATAATCGAACACTTTGTGGGGTCGAGATAGCTCTCTTCGGTGTTGTGTGAAAGTCTTCTCCAAGTACATCCTTGCTGCTTCCTGCTTCTGGGATATCTTCTGATTCTTTTTTCTGGAATATAGATTAAAAGCTTTTAATTTATATGAATATTTGAAATTTATTTCGTAGGTATTTTATAAAATAAATAAAAATAAATTTTATAAAATAAAACTCCAGTCACATGTTTCGCGAAATTGTGGTGGGAATTTCTGACATTGTGGAATTTGTATTGGCAATTCTCAGCTATTTTTACATAAATAATCCTTTGTAATTTTATACTATATATGTACTTGCATCTATATCTTCAGTAACATTTAGACAGAAGTACACTGCCGGTCGAAATTATTTGTTCACTTGTTGTTTCAGCTATTCCTAAAGTGTCTTAAATTTATAATAATAAGTTGAAATTTTTTTCCCTATCATAAAATAAAAGTTAATAAAATTTTGCAAATAACAAATAAAACAAAATAAAATACCATCTAGTTTTAAATAACGTTGGATTAATTCTGAATCATATGTTGATAAGGTCGATATAGTAGAGTTCCGTTGTCACGTACAGTGATACACTCTTCTAATGATCGACATAATCGACTGAAATGATTTAGAAAAATCAGAAAAAATAACAAAATGTTAATTTTATAAAAAAATATTTCAAAAAACTTGAAATTTCAATCATTCTGAAAAATATTAACAACTCTGAAATTAATTAAGATTTTTAAAAGTTTTTTGTCTCATTTAAATGGTAGGTTTTCATAGTATTTTGCTAACTAATCAAGATATTTTCAGATTTTTTTTCCTGGATTCTACCCGGCGTCAAAAATGATACAAAAAGGTCATAAAATTTTAAAAATGTGTAGCTACTTACAAGAAATTTTTAAAAACCAATGTGTATCATATTTTAATAAAATTTATAGATTACTGTCTTCATTTGAAAATTTTCGACATGTTTGTACCATGTTTGACCCCAGGGTAGAATCCAAAAGAAAAATTTTAAAAATATCTTGATAAGTTAACAAAATACTATGAAGAGTAACCTTCAAAATGAGACCAGAAACGTTTAAAGGTCTTAATTAATTTCAGTGTTATTAATATTTATTCAAAAAGATCGAAATTTGACGTTTTTTGCAATATATTCTTATAAAATTATCATTTTGCCTTCAACTTGGGATCACTAGATGCAAAATTTAAATAATTATAAAAATTAAGACACTTTAAGAATAGCTAACACAGCAGGTGAATAAGTAATTTTGACCGGTAGTGTATATACTACTTTTTTAGTTTGGTATCTCAAAATTACGTGCTAGAATTTTATTGTCATTCCTAAGGAAGTTGTAGATACTTCATCGAAGTTTCTTGTACTATTTTATGTAAATTTTCTAACGATTTTTACATTTTTTCACATTTTCAAAGTTTACTTCAAAACAGGGCTCATATATGTAATATTTTATTTATTGCACTTAAAATTTTAGAAATAAAGATCACTAATGAGGACTCTGATCAGAGTCGAAAAGTTTGAAATTATATACAATATCGTATGAAATTAAAAATATTGTTACTTACGTGTGCAAACTGCACGCTACTTTCTTCAAAGTCTCGTGTGCCTTCTGCAGGTTTTTCTACTTCGGGAATAAAAATTTCGAAGTCTGATGAGGAAGAAACACTCGCCGGTTTAATGTTGACATCACTTCCACTCGACACATCACTACACGACGGTAAATTTAACGTCGGAAAAATGTCGATGACAAATAAAAAATTGTCTTTCTAGTACTTCGAGGTATCCTAACCTCGACAAGTAGGGATTTGAGCATGCTTCTATCCATCGTTGTCCAGCATTTTCTTTCTTCGGAAACCGATGAATTGACAAATTGTTCTTCCGACCCCTTTTGGAGGTACACCCACTCACAGCACACTGAATTTTGTACTTCGAATTCATTTTAAATGATTATAAAGCTCGATCGCGTACGAATTGTTGATACATATATACAACAATGGCGGAACTCATACGAAGCCGTTCCCTTTGCCGCACTCCGCCCGCTTCCGACAACTAGCGCCGCGTACACCACCGCACGTGAACTATCCTACGGGGACACCCAATACATTAGAGGTCGACCTGCCCTGATACGATTCGTTGAGTATGGTTTCTATTTCCGCAATCCAATCGTGCCACGTGCCGATTCCTGGATGATTGCTGTTGCTGCAGTAGTTGGAATTTTATTTCGCTGACAGGAATCGCATGTGTCTAGTGTTTGTCGAACTATTTTTGCTGACCGTGAGTAGTAAAAATGTTCTTTGATAATTTTGTGATTCTTATCTGCTCCAGTATGTACATAGGCCAAGTGACATTCCCAGATTAGTTTCTTCAGTGTATTAATTGGTAGGTACATTTTTTCTTCTTTCGTTGTTTTCTGGTATAACATTCCTTCATTTATTTTAAAACGTGAATTGTTTTCTTTGTCTTTTCCCAACGCCTGAATTATCTGTTTGATTCGTGTATCCTTCCGTTGAAGTTGCTATATGTTCCTTAGGTCATTTTCTAGTTCTTTGAGCACTTATGTTTGAGTGCGTTTATGGAAACTTGTGATGTGCTTTTTTTCTTTTCCCAATTTTTCTCTGAACACGATTGCCTGAAGCTCCTTTTCTGTGGTAAAGTATGGTAGTTCAGGTCCTTTCAAGGTTCTGCTAGCTAGTGTGATTATTTCCTTTTCTTGTCTATCATTTTTTTGATATAATCCGGCTCCTAGTGCGTAATTACTTGCATCGGTTTCGAGATAGTAGAGTTTCTTTAGATCTGGAAAGTACAGTGTGATGGTGCTGTTGAAAAGTTGGTTGACTCTCTCAAAGAAACTGCATATCTTCATCCCACTTCCATGGTACCTCCTTTTTTATTAGGTGTAATAATGCAACTGTTTCTTCTGCATGCTTGCTGCTGAATTTCGAGTAGAAGTTCACGAGTCTTAGGAATCCCCTCAGTTGTTTGACATTTCTTGGTT
This sequence comes from Diplolepis rosae, assembly GCA_030998225.1. Taxonomy (NCBI): domain Eukaryota; kingdom Metazoa; phylum Arthropoda; class Insecta; order Hymenoptera; family Diplolepididae; genus Diplolepis; species Diplolepis rosae. The sequence continues at coordinate 22,748,869 of JAPYXD010000723.1, read as the reverse complement.
CTGGGAAATTAGTGATTCCTTCTACTTTTTTTTAGGTCTGGCCGAATTCCTTTAACTGTTAAGATGAAGCCTAAGAATTTATTTTCCTCCTTAAAAAAATATGATTTACTTAGATTGAGTATTAAATTATTTTCCTCTAATCGTGTTAGGTGTTCTTCCAGATGTTCGAGGTGTTGACGTACAGACTTCGAGGTTACGAGGGTGTCATCTGCAAATGAAATTATATGATCACCTATTCCGTGTAGTGCTTTATCTAAACCTCCTACTAGTGCCGCGGTTCTTGTCTTCAGGCCAAAAGGTACCATGTTGAATTCATAAGTTTTCCTCTGTGCTGAAATACTGTATATTATTTGGAATTCTTTTCGCGTGGCACCTGCCAGAAGCTGCTGGTCATATTAACACTTGACATAACCTTGGTTCCTTTACACTTTTGGAATAAAATCTCTACTGGTTCTGGGTATTCCCAATCTTCTTCATCCACTCTGTCACGATACGCCATCGGTACTGGATAGTTTCGTCCTACGAAAGGTTAATTTTCTTTTACTTGTAAGACGTGCTGATATGTTTTCAGTCTACCTGGAAATTTGTTTTTCTGTTTCTGGGTCTGTGATGTTTGTTTCTTCTAGTTTCAGTTTAATTTCCTCTTTCTATTTCTACGTCCTCTTCTATTCTTTGTATGGAATTTATTTTCTGTGTTTCTCTTCTAGGTGATTGCGTGGTCTCTTCGTTTCTGATTTTTATTGAAGGTTTTCTTCCTAGGTAGGGAACAGATATCGTTTTGCTGCCCAGGTCAATATGGCTCCTGAATTCATCTAGCAGATCAATTCCTATGATGCAGGGTCTCGACAGCTTCCGAACCACCAGGAAGACTACTTGTATTATGTAATTCGTTAGCTGAAGATCGACATAGATTTGTTTACTCAGCTTAATTGCTTCTCCTCCTAGTGGGCCTACTAGGGTGACTCCATTTATTGGTAAGGCTGGACAGTCTTGCAGTCTTTCTCTGTTTTTGTTGACAAAATCGTCAGATATACAGGTTGCTTCTGCTCCTGTATCGATTAATGCTGTGACAAGTATTCCTTCAATTAGGATATTTGTCACATAAAATTTTGAACGTTTTTTTATCCCACTTTCTTATGTTTTTTCTAGTAGTTCATCCCTTGATTGCTGTAGCATGTTGGTTTGGATCATGACTTCAGATGCCACGTCTATTTGTTGATTCTCCTGATTTTTTATAGGCGTGGCTGGCACTAGTTTCCCGACACCGTCCTTGGAATGTTTTCCTCTTCCATACGTTATTGTGGTGATTCTGACGCTATCTCAATATTTCTGATCTGATGTGTTGTCCGTGAGTTGTGTCTCCATGATCTATTTCCTGTCGGTCGACTGATCATATATGCATATCTGCTATTATTTTGCTCTCTGTTTCTCTCTTGGTGATTTCCATAGTTTCCGTGTGTGCTCCTTTACCATGATGACGTGTTTGCAGGCTGAGTGTGCCTTATTCTATCTTAATAGCTTCCACCTTGTTGTGCCCTCCATGAAGGTGGTGCTTGATATTGACTACCTCGATTGTTAAGTTTCATTTCCTCTTGTCTTTTCCATTCTTTTTCCTTTTCTTTGTTTTCATTGATTGGACCTATCCTGTCAAAATTTTCTAAAATCTCCACTAAGTCCTCTATACGTGTGATTCCTCGTTCGACGATGGCGTACTTGATCTCTTCATTGTAGTGCCTCGCGAGTTTCTGAATAATCTCACTGGGTGACATGGTGGGCCTTAGCTCCTTCGCTTCAGCATACAAGCGGATGGCATATTATGTTCTCGTTTCTCCTGAATGTGCCCCAAACTCGAGCTTCCCTCTCAGCTCGTGTTATGCTTGCTCGCTCCAATATCTTTTAAGAAATTTACTTATGAACGTCTGAAACTTGCTTACCTCATCCTTGATAATCTGCCACCAATCTTCAGGTGGTCCAACTAATGATCTCTGGATGAGGTAGTGTTTGTTGCTGTCACAAGATTTCACCGCTTCCCAATACTGTCTTATTTGGTTTTTAATCGGATAGGGCTCGTATCTCCTCGAAATTCGAGGAGTATGTATTTAATGCTGGAGCCCCTCTCCAATCCTCTACTTTCTTCTCTTCTTTCCCCTTCTGCATTTAATCTTTCCATGATTTTGGTTTATAGCGATTCCAATCTTCGAAATTGTATCTCTATTCTGCTGTCCCTCTCTTCCAAGGCCTGTGTAACTTCTGTAGCTGTTTCCAGTGGTCTGTTAATTCCCGCTTCTATCGTTATTAATTTCTTCTGTAAACTGTGTCATCGAGTATCTTGTTTCCGATGAGATGTGAGCGTGTTGCGAAGATACTAAATGTTCGCTCAAATCAGCTTCCTTTGGTCCTTTAGAGATACCGCAAGCATAGAAAACTAAAGGTGCTGATCAATGAATGTAAAAATTCATTAATGCAGTAGACCTTTAGCAGTCTTGGTAATCCTGAGCGCCGGACTCGGAGTCAGAGGAGAAACCTCTTCACCTGTCCCGCGGGCCTCAGGAGTGAGACCAGTCAGGGCTTAGTGTAGGAGCAGTAAACTCTCAGCCTGCCCCGGAAAGACTTCAAATGGCAAGTCAGGACTCGTCTGAAGGCAGAAAACCTTCAGCCTGCCCCGGAATTGCCATTAGAGCTGCTTGCGGCTCGCTAGTGAGCCGCTGGAATGCTTCTCTCTTTTTCTTATTTTTTTCTTTTTTAACAGTCTTTATTCATTATCAGTTGCAAAATTTGTACAAGGCATCGATACAAATGTCTACTTATGTACTATTCGAGGTACCTATTTCTCAGAGAGAATTTTAATCCCGTAGAAATATAAAATAGATGCGTTTTTAATTATCTACGTTATTCGTCATGGTGACAGTCTTTTGGTGAAGTTGGGTAAAAAATTTGTTTGTTAAAAAATCCTTAACAGTTCTCGGTTGCATCGTATAACTAGTGTAAACATATACAGTTAACGGTATAAGTAGGTAATGTAGGTGTTCATTTGTCCCACATTAATAGATGATACGGCATTTTAGTCCTTAATTTGAAAGGCGCGGTTTCGCAGGTGTGTATTGCAAGATCTTTAAGTTCGCTGAGACGCGAAATCTGTGTGGTGTAAAAATTACGAGTGTTGGCATAAATTACTTTTTGGATTGTTTTAGAGTTACAGATTTTTCTTATATCGACGTTTCTGTCTTTCGGACCCACGTTTACTATCATACGTAGGCACTTATTTTGTACGATCTACAGTGTTTTTATATTATTATTGCACGTTTTGCCCCAGATTGGGGTCCCGTAAAGCATAATAGGCTTCACTATCAGATTAAATAATATTAGTTTATTTTTAACTCTAAGGGTGCTTTGCCTATCTATAAGGCTATGTAGCCCTCCTACTGTCATAAAGGCCTTTTTCCTCGCTTTTTTAACATGCGGTGTGAAGGTAAGTTTGTTGTCAAGAGTCATACCTAGGTATAAAACGCTATTTTTCTTCTCTATACTTATATTATTAAGAACTAGGGCAAGTACATCATTTTTCTTAGTCCTCCTAGACAAAATTATAAAGTCAGTCTTGTCGAGGTTTACCTTGAGTTTCCATCTGTGAAAGAATTCAAGTAATGTGGTAACATATTTTTGCAGTATGGTAGTCGAAAGTTTTGTAGTCCAAGAGGAAACATAGGCTGCCGCATCATCAGCGAAAATCGCGATTTCGGGTTTGTTATTGATAGGTATATCTTGAACGTTATATCGTGGGATATCGTTTATGTAGTAGATAAAAAGCACCGGGCCGAGAATCGATCCCTGGGGGACACCTGCTGCTACTTTGTGTTCATGGGACTTTGTGTTTTTTTATTGTGACTATGAATTTTCTTTCACCGAGATAGCTTTGTAGAATTTGAGGATGTAAAGTGGAACATTGTATGAGTCTGGTTTGTAAATGAGTCCCTTTGTCCAGACGGTATCAAAGGCTTTTTCGAGGTCTAGTAGTACTAACGCAGTTGACTTATTTTTATTGAGATTTGTGCTTATATGATTTGTTACTCTGAATAGTTGCTGCAGAGTGCTTCTCTTACCTCTGAACCCAAATTTTTCAGGGATGAGTATAATATTTTTAGATTCAAAGTTAAGGATCCTGATATAAATTATTTTTTCTAAGATTTTACTCAGTGTTGGTAAGAGACTGATAGGTCTGTAGCTAGTCAGTTGGTTTTTGTCTTTATTGGACTTGTAAAATGGTAGGATATTTGCAGTTTTCCAGTCGGTTGGAAAGTGCGATAATCTAAGTGAGGCATTAAAGATGTAAGTTAGTTGTACAAATGCTATTTTGGATAGATTTTTTAGAACAATATTCTGGATAACATCTAGTCCCGGTGCTTTTTTGGATTTTGTTCTCGTAGCAGATTTCTGGATTTCTCTAGGAGTAACAAGATTAATGTTTTCTGCAGTAATTTCTCGATTAAGTAGGTTTTGATATTTAGTATCAGCAAGCCTGTCGATGACGTCATCTTTCATGCAGTTTGTCATGCTGTACACTTTTTCGTAATGCGCAGCTAGAAGATTTGATTTTCCTAAGTCGTTATACACAAGTCCATCTTGGCCCTGTAATGCAGGAATACTAGTCACGGTTTCTTTCGTAGAACATTTTGCCGCTTTCCACAAGGAGTTATCTTTGATATTTAGACTATTGAGTTTTTTATTCCAGTTATTATTATTAAAATGAACTAGTTTCTTAGTAATGACATTTGAAAGATTGTTTTTGATTTTTCTAATTTCTTCACTGTTCGTTCTTTGAAAGATTTTTCTTGAATTGTTTCTAGTGTTTATTAAGGCCTTAATGTCCACTGGCAGCATGTAATGTTTTCCTGCATTTCCTGAGCAAGTGGGATGGATTTGTATTCTGTATCATTTTGACAAGGTTGCTAATGCTGTTATCGATATCATTCTGGGTTAATATTTTTTCGTCGATAACAAGATTTTCGTTGATTATTTTCCTAAACATATCCCATTTTGCTAGCTTGTAGTTGAAGTATTTGCGGTCGCGGCAGTTTATTTTGGCAGAGTTTGTGAGTTTGATATTGATAGGCAGGTGGTTGGAGTTAAACTTATTTAAGATTTCTAATTTAATATCGCATTTTAAATTTCTAGTAAGGCCTACATCAACTGTGCTTAGCGTATTAATGTTATAAGGATACAAAGTTGGGTCGTCCGGGGCAATAATTTGAAACATTTTATTAATTGCAAAGTCCAGGATAATTTTGCTATTGGTGTTATTGTTTTTACAGTTCCAGTAGGTGTTTTTTGCATTAAAATCACCATAGGTTAATAATTTCTTGCCTAATTTGTTCAGTAGGTTTAGATCATTGACTAACAGCTTAGATATAGGTGGATTGGTATCCCGCGACTTTAAATTTGGAAAGAATTTTTAGTTTGGTTTCATTCAGTAACATTATATCAATATTTTCTTCGATTAAAAATTATTTAACTTCATTTAGGTTTTTTCTTAGTCCATTGGCATTCAATGTGTCAGTCTAAGTGAGGTCATGTTGTAATTATTTACTGCCATTATCAATTGATATTTCACAAAATACCTGCAGTCTTTCCAGGTCGTTCTTACAATTTTGTAGTTTGATTATCACATTTCTGACTAGGTTTAAAATTTTACTTACATCACATAGCTCGTTCAGTCTTCTTGTTTCTGCCATGAGCTCTCGTAATTCCGAGAGGTTGTGGCCTTGCTGGTTCTGCTACGTGGACCATGGGTTGCCTCTTGGTTGTGCTGGCCTGGCCGGTTGGCCTGACCAGATGAATTTGGGAAGCGCTGTGAAGACTTCATTTGTCATCGTTGGTACCTGTGACGTTGTGCGCTTAGGTTGTCTCTGTTTGGAAATTTGCCTTGTTTCCATCTTCGCTAGATGCTTCAGGTAGACCGGGAACATGGTGTAGTTGGCAGGGTGCTCGCCTCCGCAGTTTGTACACTTTGTGGATGTGCTCCCTTCATCCTCTTGCATTCCTTGGTTAGATGTGGCTGATAACTCTTGACACATCTAGGGTCGTTATTGCAGTATTCTGCAGTATGTCTGAAGCAGGGGGTTCCAACTCCGGCGAAATCATGCTATAGTTTCTTCTCCCCGCTTTTCTCTACCTCTCCTGCACGCCCCTCACAGCGAGCCCATATTGCTCCAAGTTTCTTCTCTCCGGCGCGAGAAAGTGGGGGCAAGTAGGGACCGGCAGCGAGGTATATTAACTTTTAACTTTGTCCTTAAATGCTAATACTAAAGTAACATTAAAATTTAAAATGCATTGAAATCATTAATTTTCGGGTGCCGGCTCCGAGGTTCTCGCTGAGTGAACGACACTTTCGCTTGCACCAATATACTCTATCTTGCTTTATGTACATATCCAAGCTCGGCGTGTACGTGCTCTCTTTTTAACGTATTCCTTTCGGTATTTTGCTCCCACCACTCGGATGTACGCAGATATACGCAGGAGTGGAATAAGATGCACTGCGGTGGTGGGACGGTGGAGTAAGGCGGAGTAGCTAGTTCATCGGGAGGGCGCCACTAAAATTTCATGTTACACGGAGTCTTATGAGAGTTGGAACCCCCTGGTCTGAAGTGTTGACATTTGAAGCAATGTGTGGCTTTCCTGCGTTTTTTGTAGTTTTCCCAGTATACTCTGATATAGCAGAGGTATCTGACGATTCTTCAGCGTGATCACTCTTTAGCACTTGATTCCTTTTTTGTCCAGATCTGCGATGATTTCTTTTGTTGGGACATCAGGAAGGCCCTTGGCTACAGGCTTTTTAGGTTTGTTCCGTTTCTCAGGGCAGGTATGGAATGGGACTTCCGCAATTTCGAGTTCCCTCTTCACGATGTCAAAGTCCACTTGAGAGTCCGTGATGATCGTGAGTTTATCTTTCGAGTGGAAGATCCTTGGCTCGTTTTTTAATGAATGTCTTCAATGTTTGGATGAACTTTAAATAGTCATCTATTTCTTTCGTGAGAATTATCGGTGGCATCCTTCTCTTATTGTTTTCGTCGGGGATTGAGTGACTCGTGGTTTGGTTTCTCTTCTCCGCTGGTTCTTCGTTTTCGTTTCCGTCCATATCCTCTTCATTTTCCTCATGCTGCTCGTTCAATAATTCGAAGCGGTTACTGAGGGGCAGGTTCCTCTTGTCGTCGGTTTCTCCTCTCGATCTTTTATTGGGCCTTATACCCCATGACTATTGCATGACATTTTGTGTCCCCCGCTCGCAAGTTTGCGTGGGACTATTCACTGCACTCAACCAGTGGTTCACCTTGGGTTTGTGTGGGATGTACACTATTCTTCACTTCACTCTGATCATTCACGAATTCTCTCTTCTGATCAGGAATGTGAGAATGTCTGACAGAATCCAGAATCAGAATCAATCGTGATCAATCGACGTCATCATCTAATAGAATCTAATCTAATCAGAATCGGAATGGAATGCTTCTCCTCGCAGCATCCATTTTTATTGCATCTCGCGAGTCCCCCCCCCACGTGGTCCATTAGTCGCGAGTGGGAAGACGTGCGCTCTGTGCATTCCCGAAACGAGAGAGTCTTGTTTATTTCATGCCGCGAGGGATTCCCAACACTGCCTCAGTTGCCATAACAACTAAATGCACCTCGCCCCCACTCTTCTAACTTCTTCCGAGCGCTCCTCAGAGCATCACGTGACAGTAAAATAGTGGGGCGTGGAGGGAAGCGTGAAACTCGAAATACACAAGACGCTCGACCTAAGATGAACGAGACTTGAAATAAACGAGACTTAACTGTAATTGGTAATCACAATTTTTAACGCTTACTTAATAATTAAAATTTCGCACGCAACGGGGGGGGGGGGGGGACTCGAACGCCTAACCTAAAGCACGCAGATCAACGAGCCGAATCATTCACCTATAGAAACTAGTTGTCAGCAGCTTGAAAAACGAGGAATGAATTCTTAAGCACGTTAATCAACAAAACATGCGACAGTTGGTAACAATGCGTTAATGACGTGAGAACGTACACGCATCGACGATATGTACAAATCTTAGGACACATTGTGGGACCAGCCTCGCTCATACGTTTATTACGATTATCACGAATACGAGCCGGCTGCCGGTCACCGGATGAGAGAGGTTAGTCTTATAGTCAAGAGCGTCAGGTCAGGGGGCTACACAGTTGATTCTACTAAACAAATAGTCACCGTTTGTATTATTCTGTTTAGTAGAATCAACAGAACGTTGTTTAGTATTTTTGAACCAACAAGTGGTTGAAATTACTATAAATTAGCTCACTAAACGGGAATAGCAGCATATACTCTAACAGTTCTTCGCGTGTAGTATTTTTTAAAATCAAAAAGAAAAATATACATTTTATGAAAAAATGTTGCGATTTAAACTTGTAGATTTTTATGAATATTGCCATTTTGTATCATAAGTTTTTATCGTATCTCGTATAATTTAATTGAAAAACGGAATTTAGATATTGCCTTTTTTCAAGTTTTAACATACTGTAACCCCTAATTTTTGTTGAATCGAAAAATATTATGAGGATAATAAGTAGAGATTTATAAGAGCTATCAGAAAACAGTATTGAAAGTTTGGATTTTTTCATAAAGTATTTTTCAAAATCACAAAAAATGCTCCAAGTTTGACAATTTTTGTCGGATGTGGCTGGTTAACAAACTTGTTCATACTTTTTCGGCTCCGATAAAGTATGCCAAAGCTCAATTCAATCCGATAATTCTATCGAGAGTTATCGAGTATACGACCTACTACTACAGACAGACAGAGACTTTCGTAAAAACTTTTTTTTCTGACTCAGGAAGTCTCAAAACGTAAAGATTTGATGAAAATTCCGAAAGTCATTTTTCACATAAAACTAATATCTTCTCATCTATGATGAGAATGTAAAAATCACTTTGATAGTATAACAATTTGGCAGAATTTTGAAAAAACGTTCTGCGTAGATACGTTGTTTTCAATCAGGGTTTCGCATAGAGATATTATAGATAGAGTCGACAAGCCAGCCTGAAACCTGTCTGCTCGAGCGAGAGAGTGATTCGGAGGGTTAGGCTGTCTCTCTCTAACGCAGTATGCGTAGACAAAGACAGGAAAAACCTCCCATCGTCTCTCTCTTTCGCTGACACCGAGTTTCCAGACTGACGTTGCCACTTACAGAGCGGCCTATGGCTTGTCGACTCTATCTGTAATATCTCTATGGGGTTTCGGCGCCAACTTAGCCTGAAATCCTGAAAAAAGTATAGATACAGCAAAATATTTGTAGTTACCCACTTTCTTCATCTGGATTTCTCGAAAATCGCTGTAGATACAGTAAACCTCTAGAAGAGGTGACCTTAATATCTTTATCATTATTTATAATTTTATACCAATTTTCACACAGTTAAATTCGTCTTTTCATAACGAATCTAACGATGTAGAAAGCTCGTTTTCGATTAAAAATGTAGATACCTACTTTTTAACTCAGGAGGGCAGTATGTCCCGTTACATCTTACCAAAATTTTAAACCCAAATTTGAAATAACCCTCTGAGGGTTTTTTGAAATATTCGATATTTAAATTTTAAAGAATTTGAAATCTATCTGTGGAAAAAAGACGCTTTTGATTGCGCTAGGATTCGAGCCCAGGCCTTTCGATAAAGCAGTCGACCGGCAATCGAAAAACCTGGGCTCAAATCCCAACGCAGTCGAAAGCGTTTTTTTTCCGCAGAAAGATTTCAAATTCTTTGAAATTTGAATTGATTTGCATTATTTGAGATATAAGAGTTTGAAATTGTCTACGAGGAGGACATCTGTCGACAACAGTAGGGTGTACTTTGGACCGTATATCGATTCTCTAAAGCCTCTAAAGCATTAATTCTCCCAGGCGCAGTGAACTTCACGCTGGAAATCCCAAGAATTTTTAGGCGCCTTTCTTGTGAATTATAATGCGCGCCTGAAAATTCTTAGAATTTTCAGCGTGAGGTTCACTGCGCCTGGGAGAATTAATGCTTTAGAGAATCGATATACGGTCCAAAGTACACCCTACCGTCGACAACGTATTCTATCTTATACGCGACTATTGATCCTCCGATAATGTAGGCAGTGACAAAAATTTCAAACTAAACTAATTAATTCGATTTTTATCTTAAAATAAATTTTATCGTCGCTTACATAATTATTGTTGAAGGTATAAAACTAGTTAGAAATTTAAATTAATAAATCATTCAAAACAAAAAAGATCGAGTGATAATTTTAGATTTGGCCTTAAAATGCTTATCAGCTAGAAAATATGATTATTATTTAACAATCTGTTTTTATCTTTTCATTAAAAGTAAATTTATTTGCCCTGCGAGACCATTATCTTTTGAAATCATTGGTGTTGTCTCTTCTACTCTTTTCAGTTCAAATATTGGTTTTGTTTCGTCAGTGTATTAAATGTGAAATGAGAAGAAATGAATTATTTGCGTAATTTATTTCTGATTTGCTTGACTTTTATTGGAAGTGATGCATACAGAATCCTGGCTGTCTTTCACTTCAATTCAAGAAGCCATAATATCTTCTTGGAAGGCATCGCCAAAGGTTTGGCTAAAAGAGGAAATCAAGTCGATGTTGTTTCTCATTTTGAATTGGAAAATCCACCGAAGAATTATAGAACAATTATTAATTTGGGAGGTACTAGGCCAAATTTGATGAACAATTTCACGATTGAATATGCTTCTCAATTATCCGAAGATATAGTTCGTTTTATTGCGGGAGTTTATGGAAATGAACTTTGTGAACTCATGGCTCTTGATGAGATGCAAAAACTTATCAAGAATCCTGCCATGGATCCTCCTTACGACCTTGTTTTTACAGAGGTATTCTCTTTAAAATATAGTATTATTTATTAATTATTCTTATATATATATTTTTCAAAATTTTATAATAAGATTCTTCTTGAACTGTAAATATATGAATAAATAAAATTTTTAAATATTTTTTATCGTCAAAAAAATTGTGTTATAGGCATTTGGAGCTAATTGTTATATAGGATTAGGATATGTTTTTAAAGTGCCTGTGATAACAGCTTCTACGTGTTTGGAATACTCTTGGATTAGTGGTCCAGTAAGAAATCCTGATTCCACAGCTTTTGCTCCAAATGTACTGATGGATTCAGCGGAAATATCAACGTTTAGGGAGCGTTTAAAAAATACAGTTGTAACACATTTCAGCAGATATAAGTTTTTTACTATGACGGAGAAACTCCAAAGCGCGGCGATGAGAAAATATTTGAGTCCGGACATACCAAGTATCAGAGAAGTTGAGGAAAGTGTAGCTCTTACGTTTGTTAATTCTCATTATAGTCTATCTGGTATAAGACCTAGGACTTCATCTTTTGTTGACATCGCTGGAATACATATTGAAAATAGCGATGAAAACTTATCTCCGGTAGGTATCTCACATATTGAATTATTTGATAAAGATAATGTTTATGTACTACACATATAGAGTATATTATTTTTATCTCATCAAACAAATTTTGTATATTGTATTTTTAATTGCAAAAAAAATTCTAAAATTCAACGTTTATTAATTTCACTTTATTATTTATTGCTATCCATTATCATTTGACTTATTTATTAGTTGACAATTTATAAAGCAGAAAATAAGAATTCAACAACAAAATTTGGATCTATGACAATGAAGTATGGGAATTCGAAAGATTAAAAAATATTTTCAATAAATTCAGAATAAATGTACCTATTTTAAGAGATTTTATGAATATTACAAAATATTTTAAACTAAAAGGGGATTATAACGTTACATGGTAAATATTTTATTGATCGAATATATCTCTGCATGTAATATTTTGTTAATAAAATAAAAAATGAGTGTGGAAATAGAAATTTAAAAAAACGGCATATAAATGGTGTTTTGTCGATGGGTGTCATAATTCGACAACCAAGACAACCGATAAAATTTTTTTTCCGATTCCGGTAAATCCGATTGTGGGAAATAAATGGTTTGAAAGTGCACAACGCCAAGATAAGCCGGGAAATAGTAATATCTTTTGCTGCCAAGATCAAAAGAAACTATACTTATGTCAAAACATAAGTATGTCATAACATAAGTATAGTTTAAGTAAGTAATATAGTATAGTTTCTTCTTGTTCATAATATTGTTATCTGTAAATAAACTATAATTGAAAAAATATATATGCATGGAAAACAATTTGGTACAGATGCTGCCCCTAGCAGTAGAGCTGCTGCGTTTACCGGAGGAGAGCTGTGCGACTATGCATTTGGGTATGCTGCGTTCCCTCTGTGAGTGAGCAGCTGCCCCTTTTTGGGGGAGCAGTTGACTTACGTCGAAGAAACACAGCGCTCCTTTCGGCAGGGAGTGTAGTTGCACCGCATCGTCAGGCAAATGCGAAAGTACAACTTTTAAGTTTTTTATGATTTAGATGAAACTGCCCATTGAAATGGTGTTTTCTGTATATATATATATATTATATATATTGTAACGTCCAACTATAACTGGCCCCCGTGGAACTTCAACCGTGCTCCTCGCGCGGTACAGCTAGGAGGCAGCATAGCCTACGGGTAGGCGCGGACGCGGAGCGCAGGCGCGCATCTCCCACTCGCGACTCGCGAACCACGGTGGGGGCACCACGAAACAGGATAAAAGCGGGATGCTGCGTACAGACAGGCATTCCGGCGGCTCCTGATCGAGCCGCAAGCAGCTCCAGTGGTACTTCCGGGGCAGGCTGAAGGGTTTTCTGCCTTTCAGACGAGTCCTGACTTGCCACTTGAGGCCTTTCTGGGGCAGGCTGGGAGTTTTCTGCTCCCTCGCTGAGTCCTGACTGGTCTCACTCCTGAGGTCCGCGGGGCAGGTGAAGAGGTTTCTCCTCTGACTCCGAGTCCGGCGCTCAGGACTCCCCAGACAACTGAAAGTCTCCTGCATTAGTAAATTTTCATATTTACTAATCAGAACTTTCAGCTCTCCATACTTGCGGTACCTCGAAGGGACCAAAGGAAGCTTATTTGAAAATTGCTAATGTATACACTGCGCCACATAACCACATACCTGTATGATACAGAGTCCTACCACATAGATGTGGAAAGTTAGTTTTTCTAGTATAACGAATTTTAATAAATTGTTACAGATTCACTGTCGAGACTCACCATATAATTACGTTGCGGGAAAATTGTTATTTCTAATATTAGTTTAGGTAGTGTAGGACCTCTAGGCTGATCACCTGGAGGAAATCATAAGGAGATTTAGGTCACAGCGGATTCCCTGTTTTTGGCATAAATGTTAATGTTCAATAAATATAAAATGATTTTGTAAAGGGAAGTCGCAAATCGATTTAGCATTAAATTGAGAAACGAATTATAAAAAAAAGAGTGTTCTTATTTCTTTCTCCCGTGGGCAGCCCCTTATAAAAAAAAAATAACTATTCATTAATTACTCTCTTAGTTGCCAGTGATTTAGTTTACTGGGCAAAATAAAAAAAAGTTACAATATATATATATATATATATATAAGTACTTTTTGGTTCATTACGATCTGTTTACAAATAACCTAACCTCAATTTTGAGATTTCAAATAATTTCACATCATATTAAAAAATTAAACAAATTCTTTAAAAGATATATAATAATTAACGACGATTTCAGAAATATCAAAACAATCGAATTATCCATTGAAAAGTATAATCAAATCTCAGTTTATATGACTCGCAGCAGCATTCCCCCCTGTCGGGCAGCAGCTCTTCCGCAATTGTGGGAGAGCAGTTAGTCCACAAAAAAGTAAACCTGCTAACCTATGAAGAGCGCTGCAGTTGCCCTCCAGTGTAGTGACGCAGGAGCACCAGAGGTAGTGAAGCATCTCTACCAATTTTTTTTCCGTGTATATTTATTTATATTTATATTTATAGCGCTCAAAACAAATTATAAACTCAATTTGTCGAATGTTAAACATTGACATTGCTGATGTTACTTTTCTCAAATTTTTTATTAAAAAATTTTCAAGTTCTGGTTTCGAAATAAATTTTACATTAATAAATTAATATTTATATGATACATTTTACCAATAATATACTCATCTTCTTTGATAACGTAATAATAATTTAACTATGTACTAAATACATTAACTTATACATGAGTGATTTTTTATTACCATCGATTAGTAGTTTATTCTTTTATTTAAATTGATAGACTACAATAATGATTATAATTGGTAAATTTTACTTACAAAGTGGCTATGACACCACGGATTTTTTGTGCGGCATATTTAGGGTTAGATGTAAAATATTCCAACACCATAAACATAAAAATTTTTGGAAGATTTCCGAATCTGCTTTTACGAAGCCACTATCCACCTTAGGAGGCATTATCAAAACGCCATTTTAATTAATTTTTATGTAATATAAACTTTTATTGCATATATAAAATGGCATAGATTTTTGCATGCAAATTCCCAATTTCAACGACAAGTTAATAGCATCATATTTTCAATAAATCATTAAGAGATTAAAATTTTGCCGTAATACTTTTATTTATTTTTTTCTTGAAGGACTTGCAAACATGGATGGATGAAAGCATAGATGGAGTGGTGTACTTCTCTTTAGGTTCTATGGTTATCATTGAAACTTTTTCTAGAGAATCACTTCTTGCATTTTATGCATCATTTAAAAAAATTTCACCCGTAAGAGTCCTTATGAAAATTGTAAATGAAGAAAAACTTCCTCCTGGGCTTCCAAGTAATGTGCGCACTTTCAAATGGATTCCCCAAATTGCAGTTTTAAGTAAGATGAAAATCATGATGTTTTTTAAAGCACCGAAAGAAACAAAACATTGATAATAATTTCCAATAATTTTATTTTTTAGGACATAACAACACACGACTTTTTTTTACCCATGGTGGTCTCATTGGAACTGAAGAAGCACTTTACTATGGCGTTCCAGCAATAGGAATGCCAATTTATGGTGATCAGTATAACAACATACGTATTTTAGTTAAAAAGAATATGGCTGTTATGTTGGATTACAAGCAGATTACAGAAAAATCTCTAGACGATGCACTGAATACTGTTCTTAATAATCCACTATATAGGTAAAGCTAAGTGTTAGCAGAAATTCAGTTCTATCAAATAGAATCATGTATACGTGATACGGTATACAATTTTTTAGAAATCATTTTCTCAATAATAAATCATTCCAGGGAATCTGCAAAACGTGAATCTCGACTATTTTGTGACCGTCCTATGATTGCAACAGACACTATGAATTTTTGGGTTGGATATATTATAAGAAATGGAGCAAGAGCTTTGAGATCACCAGCAGTGGATTTATATTGGTGGCAGGTTGAACTTTTGGATGTATACGGATTTTTATTATTATGTTTTATTGCGATATGCCTTTTAATTGTACTGTGTGTCAGGTATGTAGTACGAGCACTTTGGAAAACTTTCAGACGTAATCATGATTTTAGTAAAAAGAAAGATTAATAATATTTTATCCTTGAGAGAAAATCATTTCCTCTTCTTTGACTTTGATTGCCCATAATTTGGATAATTAAAAGTAGTGTAAGTTGTATTGACCCTCAATATTAATAAATTGGTACGTTGTTGCAAAAATTGGCTTTAGCGTCCTAAAAAGATTAAGTTGATTTAATCAGACGTTTTGGCTCAGATCGGAGCCCTCATCAGTGATATTTATTTAAATCTTTCACGTTGTAGGAGAAATATTAAATAAGTTCTTGTTTTTTTATAATTGCTTTTCAACCAAGTAATTATTTATTATTACTGTGATCCTGAAGTATCAAATTGATGTAACTATTTTGAGCTGGGATTAAAGATTGTCATAACGCTGGGTGCTAAAAAACTTAAGAAATTTACACATATTGTTTTTGAAGCGAGCAATTCGCACAGACCGTTTAAGAAATGAGTAACTTACACATATTGTTTCAGACCAAACTAATTCAATTTTTCCTATTTTAAAGAAAGACAGAACAAGTTTTATTACAGTTGTACAAAATTTTGTAATGTTTCAATCAGTTTGACACTCAGAAAAGAGTTTTATGTGCCACCGGCGCGCAAAATCGTTTTTTCGCTACAGTTAACAGTAGCGCAATGTAGTATATTGCGCTACCGAGGAATGAAATGTAAAAATTGAACTGCGCATGCTCTTATAGCCATGCAACAAAGCACAATCTTCTTCTTTTTCTTCTTCTTCGTACAGCGTTGGCACCGTACTGGCAAAGCCTTGTGCATTTGAACTGTGCATGCGTCTATTGAAACCCATTACTACTACACAAGATCGATAAAATCAAAATGGCCGGGACTAGTCGTGACATATCCAGTGTAATGACTAGCGCCGCAAACAACTACAATACTAGATTAGATTCGAGTGTACGCATAAAAACTCGTATACGCACCGAAGTCACATAAAATAGAATACGTGCCAATGCACACATTCGGGAAATTACGAGACTCGCGACAATGCTCGCAGGACTGATCGCTCCTCGTCTTCGTCTCGGCTTTGCTTCAGCTACGTCTCGGCTACGCCTCGATTACTCCTTGGCTTCGATCTCCTGCGAGCATTGTTGCTCGTCACGGAATAACCCTTATTGTGCGCCTAGGCACGTAATATACTATTTTTCAATCATAAAAAATGTATTTGAATGATAGGACTGTTCATATATATATATATACTTGTATGATACTAATTTATTATATTATGATACTTATCGCTATTTCAAGAATAAAATATTGCACGGGTTACCATCTACATGGTAGTTAATACAGAGCAGATAGTTATTCTTACAATATTATACACAAGTTACTATATGTATTGTTTTAGTCACAGTGCATATGATGACCCAAACAAATATTTTATTCTTGGCAGTTTAATTAACAAAAATGCAGTCAAATATCTTATTGTTATATCAATGTTTTGATGAAATAAAATTTTAAAATTTCTCTAAAGAAAGTTGGTCCAAGAGACAAAGAGATAGCGCTTGAGTGCATATGTCTCAATAGTCATTTATTAATGAAATTATTGCAAAGATAATTGAATGATTCATAGTTTGGTGGTTGATTGGACTTTGAATACTGACGAGTGGTGATTGATTTAACAACACTCTCCCAATCATCATTTATATTCTTTTGACTTCTATTTATCTCTACAAAGGGAATTTCAGATAATCACTCTAATCATACAAATGATAATGAATTTTATAATTATTTATTAAAATTGATTGTACAATTTTTTAACCGCGCCGTCATTAAATAATTTTTAAAATTGATTACAGGGAGCAAAATAGTTGAAGTAATTTTACTTAACTTCCGATCCAATTTAGGACACATGGACAAGTTAAAAGTTATTTAGTATCACTGTAATTATTTGTGATATATTAAATGTACAAGAATGAATCAAAGTTGAGTAAAATAAAGAAGTGCTGGGTGAAGTATGGAAGCGTGCATTAAAGATTTCTAAAAATAAATATTATTACTCGTAGTATAATTATAAAAAACCAATCTTTTATTCATTTACAAAAATACTAGAGCTTTCCGTTTATTCTACTCTACGCTTCAATCGAGAGTTGAGTAAACCGTGAGTCGCAAGACTCGTTCCACTACTTACCTATTCACACAGGAACGAATGAAAGTAATCTGCGCCTTGGGCACACATAAACATTCTTTAACTTAAAAAACATGTATTTTCAGCATACAGATGTTCCAAGTTATTATATTTAATAATCAAAATTAATTAAAAACATACAAAATACAATTAGAATTTATTTTAGTACTCTCTAAATCCAAAATAGTGGATTCCACTTATAAAATATTGATTTTAAAAACTCATCGTGCTGCAGTCGTGTTTGATCGTGTTTTATCTGTTCGTCACGAAGCTTTTGTACATGCTCCGCAGTGTTAACCACTCTATTTGTTTTTATGATTATCCACTAGTTTATATAATTTATTTAAAAGTTTCACATAATCTAGTTATACAGATTCTGTAAGTTTAATAAATTCTTGATTCATAATTTTTTCTTAATTTATTTATAATTACCTCTTTCTTTTTCACTCAAGTTTTTTAAATTAAATATATTTCATGAAAATTTAAACAACAAAAGTCTTGATAAGTGTATTACGTAAAATTTGAAAAATCTACACAGGATTTAGATTTCACATAAATTTATTAGGTGTAATAACAATTCGGAATTCACAATTCTAAAATTCATATTTTGAAAATATACCACACAAAAAATAAAAGAACCTTTTTTAAAATGTTTTTACACAAGATACTTTTTGATAATAATGCAATTTTTTAATGTACCTATTGGAAACAAATGATACTTTTCCCAAATTGTCGAATGACTGTAATCGTTCTACAACTGAGAATGAAATAAAAACGCGAATCTTAGATAAGTACATCTATCGAGTATGAATCAAAACAATTGCAAAATCAGGTGCTTTTTGCGAACGAACTCGTGCGGCATTCGGAACCTGCGCAGTAGTACTCTCAGGAAGGGCAAAACGTAGGTCATGGACACAAGCTTTGAGAAGGAGATATATGGGGAAATATATAAACTGAATTTTGTGACTGAAAGAGAAAGCTTGTTGACAGGTGGATGAAGTATATTGAAAACAAGGCGATAATGTAGAGATGTGTTTTTTTCTTTAAATTGATAATGATCAATTCCACAGACAGGGTGTGGATAATTGTTGATACACCCTCGCATTCATATAAAGTGTACTATGTCGTCCACAATGCAGCAAATACGTAAAAATAAATGAGATATTGTACGTGACCAACGTGAAACTTTCATGGGTATAGAAACAATTGCTTCAATGTGTCATATAGGGTATCAATTGTTCCATACATTGTAGGGGTCAAATAAGTTTTTATTTTTTTTAAACTATGAAGTACCTCTTTCACATTAAAAAAATTATTCAAAAATTAAAAAAAAAATGTTTACCCTCTTTTTGTAAACGGAATGGGTTCTTGAATTTTTTGCAGAATCTCCTTAGTACCCTCTATAACATAGGTTTTAGTCATCAAGATCGGTTGAGCCGTTTTCGAGAAAATTAGATTTTTTGATTTTTCAAAATTCGTTCATAACTTTTGTAAAAATTTTTTTTTTGAGTTGATACTTGGGGTGAATTTATCTTGTAATGGGAGCCACTTGCTCTCGCAATATGGATCAAATCCGAGCGGGGGCACCCAGAACATACTTATACTGCTACGGCCTTTAAGGCGACTTTTCAATTTGGTGAAAACCTTATTTAAAAAAATGGTCCTGTCAATTGGCCTCCAAAATCGTGTAATTTAACGCCTCCAGATTATTTTCTTTGAGGGTATGTTCAATCCATGGTTTATGCTGACAAATTAACAACTCTGAAAGCATTGGAGGTCAATATTAATCGAGCCATGAATGAACTAAGGCCAGAGACATTGAAAAAAGTAGTAAAAATTAGACATATCGGATGCGCTTCGTAACGATTAGTTGTAGTAGTCACATGCCGACAATTATTTTTAAAACATAAATTACATTGTATTTACCTTCACAAAACAATAAAAAAAAATCTGTCCGCTTCGCGGGCACATTCTCATCGCCCGCTTAGCGCGCAGCTCGCTTCGCTCGCAAGTTTGAGCGCGCCTGGGGCGCGCGATTTGATCGTCGCGCTTCGCGCTCGGTCTTGTGCTCTTCGCATACATTTAAGTTTATTCCTTATAATTTGATACTAAAGCTCAAACCAATTTTATAATAATATTACAGATGATGTGAATTACACATTTTCTCAAAGTCACTCAATTTCTTTTTGAACTTAAGTGAAACAGGAAATTCAATTTACTTAAGGCTCTATCAGCCTTAAGGAACACATCCTCATCATGACGCTCGCGCTTCGCGCTCGATTTTCTATATACATTTCAGTAACTTTTTAATAAATTACATGGTTAAAATAATTCATTTTCTTCCAAATCTCTCAAAAAAAGAAAAAACAATCGTAGACTTTATTTAAGAAAACGATTTTGCAGAACAACGCTTATTTCGTATATCACATATTTTGATGAAAAAAATCGAATTTTTTTAATATTAAAAATCAAAACATAAAATATACATCCTGTCCCGAAATGTCTCAATGAGAATTTGTAAACCTTATTTAGGCAAAAAATTTTCCTTCTAAACGTTTTCTTTGTATCTCGCATATTTTGTCTAAAAAATGGAATTTTTGAATTTTAATCGTATTTTTTGGAATTGAAACGAAAAATATATGTTTTTTCAGAAATTGTATGAGACAAAATTTGTAGATCTTTTCGAAACAAACAACTTTGTATTCTTACGTTTTTTTCGTATTTCACATATTATTGTTAAAATATTGAATTTTCAATAGTTTTTTTTTAAATTAAAAAGAAAAATATGCATCTTATGAAAAAATGTTACAATTCAAATTTGTAGGTCTTTATGTATTCAATAATATTGTATCATAACGTTTTTTCGTATCTCGTATAATTTAACTGGAAAATGGAATTTTGATATTGACTTTTTTCGAATTTGAATATGCTGTAACATTTCTAATTTTGATTTAATCAAAAAATGTTATGAGGATAATTTTTAGAGATTTATGAGCACTATCTAAAACCAGTATTGAAATTTTTGATTTCTTCAAAAATTTATTTGCAAAAACACAAAAGTAGTGCTCAATCCCTCAATTTTGATTGGATGTGGCTGGTTAACGAACTTGTCCTTACTTTTTCGGCTCCGATAAAGTGTGCCAAAGCTCAATTCAATCTGATAATTCTATCGAGAGTTATGCCGCACACGACCCACTACAGACAGACAGACAGACAGACAGACACTTTCGTAAAAACCGTTTTTTCTGACTCAGCGGGTCTCAAAACGTAAAGATTTGATGAAAATTCCGAAAGTAATTTTTCACATAAAACCAATACCTTCTCATCCATGATGAGAATGTAAAAAACATTCCATCAAATTTTCATTGTTTTATTATAACTTGAAGCTCTCATGTACTTACGAGAAGACCCTTTATGATATATTTCAGTTTTCGGACCATTATGTATGAAATTGGAAGTTCGAATTCAAAAGTTTACTTTATTGTTCTTCGAATAAAATAGCATTTCGATTATTCAAAGTATGCTCTTCAGGTATCGATATGGAGAAAAAGAATGCGAGATGTGCTAGATTATCAGGAGGGAGCTTTGGATGTCATCTGGAAGAGGTTGGTGAAACCAGAGACCTTGAAGGAAGACGCTACTGAAGCACAAGTCAAGGAGTATGAAAGGCAAAGCGAAGTGTATTGAAAAATCATGGACAAAGAGACAGCGCACGAGGCGTGGGAAGCCTTGAAGCAGCATTTCAAAAAATCGTCCAAAGATCAGTTGTTCAAAATTCACACTGGATTTTTTGCTTACAGCTGGGTGAAAAAAGAGGACGTTTCTACCCACATGGTAAAATTAAGAAGTCTGTGGAACGAGCTTATCAAATGGGTTGAAAGCTAAAAACGAGAATGTGCTGCCAGATTTGCTTTTGGTATGTAAAACTGCAAATTTTTCTAAGTGGATTAGAGAATTTTCGATCCTGTTGGATGTTATTGTACAAGGAGGAATAAAAATGTTTTGACGAACTGATCGAAGAAGAAAACAAAACTAGACCTTCAGAGCAAATTCTGGACACCGATGTAGCTCTTTCGTCCATTAGTGAGGAACTTTGCGGGGTTGTGACAAATTCGACACGATGGTGGATCGACAACGCAGTCACGAAGTAGATGACGGGATTTCCGGATCTTTTCATCGAATTCGAAGAGTTTCAGCTACTGGAAAAATTAACTAAATGTGATTCGGAAAGCAAATATTTTAATTTTGTCTCCCACTGACGAAAACTCCTTGAAAATGACGCAAAATGATGTACTCTTTTGTATTTTTTATTTTTTTTATTGTAAATGAAAATGTAGCGAATTCACTGTCTTCTCAACTTAAATAGGCTGCGAGAACTGAACGACTGCCTTCTTCAACCTCGTCGGATACGTGGGGTCTTCAATCATGTTAATTTTGTATCGTCCCCAAAAATTAAAAATTTCTCTGTGGATTGATCCCTAGCTTGTTCTGACCATACACCCAAGCCTTGCTTTCCTAAGAAGTACAGACGATGTTTGATATGTTTCAAAGCTACGTGAATGTTTAGTGTTTCGGAAATTGCCTCGTCTTGGACTGGCACATTAACGAAGTCCTTCTCTTTGCTATGCCAAAAAAGGACTGGTGGGGAGGTTTAGCAGGCGGCCCTTGGGCCATGGAGGTTGTAGTGTCACGATGAATCGGTGAAAAAATGCGGGGGGCTCTATAAATGGGCATCTTCCCAGCTGCCTGAAAGGTGCGCTATGAACAGGTTGATCCCAAGTTGAGAGAAGGGTACGCTATAGACGCGTTCATCCCCATGTTTGGGGAAGGATGTATGTATGGCAACGCCGCGTGATTTCGACGAATGTAGTTATGAGTGAACTGGTGCTTGGAACCTCCTGAGAGGTCACTGTAATCCTCTGCGGCCTGTGACTAAGAACAGTTCAAGTGCTTGTTTCCGTATGACATCCCACTGGGAGTGCCCCGCCGCCTGGTGGTGTCTTTCCTGACTCATTAGAAAGCGGGGCTGATGTGAGCCTGGTTCTGCCGAGGTGGTGTGTTATGCGGAATCAGGAGCCAGCTCCTTCGGGACCTTGATCAGGTAACTGGGGTAGAACTGCGGTCCGAGGGTACACCCGTTCCTAACTACTCCGATCCGTTCCTCTGCGTACGATGCGCTGGTAAAAATATTTGTGGATTCCAAAAAGATAAAAAAGGAGAATAAAGAGTGTTAGACTCTTTCGGGTGATGAAGGATTGAAAGACATCATCCAGCTCCTGAAAGAGCAAAGTGGAAAAATGAAGCGGCTGGGTTTGGCCCTTCAAGTTATCCAAGACGGGATGAGGTCAGAACACCCCGAACATCGTCAAAACGAGCGTTGGAGAGGCTGTCGAGGTTTTGGGCATCCTCTTTAACACTCACAAATGTTTACTGAGATGCGGGGTGGAAATCGAGAAGAGACTGGAATCCCACCCCACTACGGAAAAAATAGGGATCTTCAGGAGATCACTTTCGGCATCTCTGGAAGATACCCCAAAAAGCCAGGCGAAGGATGAAAAAAGATCAGTCCCCCCCCCCTGAAAAAACTCCTAAGAGAGGTAAGGGTGGCCCGTCACCCTCCTATGCCCAGGTGACCAAGAGCCAGGCCCCAAATAAAGTAGGGCACTGGCAAGTGGTCACAAAACGGGGCGAAAAAAATATAAAAAAATATTTAAAAAACGGAGAAGAAGGCAAAGGTTCCTGTGCAAAAAGCACAGGATGTCGTCAAGGGACGGCCAGTTCTACGCCGACATCCTGAGGGAAATGAAGGCGAAGGTTGATCCCCGGAGGGCAGGACTTGAGGTTCCTTGAAATTAGGGACCTTGACGAAACCGTTGAGAAAGAAGAGATTGTGGCTGCCCTGCGCTTGGCACTGGGCAGACCGGCCTTCGATGGGTCCTGCAGGCTCTGTACCCACTTTGGTGGGGTGAAGACCGCAGTGATACAGCTGGCTGAGGCAGATCGTTCGCTATACCGTCTTCACGCCGGGAAACCCGTAGAACACCCTTAAGCTAATTTTTTACATAAAATAATATCATTAGCCAAACTTTAAGCGCGATCGGACGACTTCGTTTTTTGAGGTGATATCACTTGAGAAATTGTGCCCCATATGTCCGTCTGTCGTCGTCGTGTGCAGGTGCGATAACTTTCAGGTTGGTCCCACAATGTGTCCTAAGAGTCGTATGGTAATGCTGGACACGTGTTCGGTTATTAGGCAAAACGAATATTCATTGACCTAATTACCTGGATTTAAAATATTGAATTGAAGGAAAATGTTTTTTAATTTTGAAAAATATTATGGTTTATATAAAGCGCTTGACTTTAGTGTAACACGTATTAAAATGGCAAATGAAGGTAAATGTAAATGTTATTTAAGTGCCTACCGGCGCGTAAACTCGTTTTTTCGCTACAGTTGAGAGTAGCGCAATGTTGTGTATTGCGCTACAGAGGAATGAAATGTAAAAATTGAACTGCGCATGCGCCTATAGCCACACAGCGGAGCACAATCTTCTTATTCTTCGTACAGTGTTAGCACCCTACTGAGAAAGCCTTGTACATTTGAACTGCGCATGCTCTATTACAACATGCTACTACTATACAAGATCGATAAAATCAAAATGGCCGGGACTAGTCGCGAATTATCAAGTGTAATGGAAGAAAATGATAATAGATTAGATTCGAGTGTACGCATAAAAACTCGTATTCGCACCAAAGTTACATAAAATAGAATACGTGCCAATGCTCACAATTCGGGAAATTACGAGACTCGCGACAATGCTCACAGGACTGATCGCGCCTTGGCTTCGATCTCCTGTGAGCATTGTCGCTCGTCGCGCAATAACCCTCATTGTGCGCCTAGGCACGTAATATACTATTGCTTAACAAAGACAACGCGTCAGTTAGTTCATAGAGTAGATTTCGCTACACTTCGACCAGCCTTGTGCTTCAGTAGAGAAATTTTTTCTTCTTGGCGAAGTTTTAATTTCTAATTCAACAAATTTTTTACTTTTTTAAAGTGTATGTTTGGAGGCTTGTATACGGTACACCAAAATAGCGATAAGTGATTCATAAATCTCTAATTTTGAGAAAAATGCATGGCTATGTCCGGCTATTGGGTACTGTACGGCTATTGGTGCTTTTACCTTATGTATATTATAATGGCAATTAGAATTCAATTCATGCGCGATTTTAAAAGTGAAAGACGTGTTCACAGCACGGGTAGAAAGTGTCTTACCTTTTTTTCGTAGATGTGGTAAAAGATTGAATACAATATCTACTATTTATCAAAAACACCAACTAATGAGACACAGAAAAAACTTGTCTATTTGTCTATCTATTCGATTTTTTGCTTACTTTTTCTGTATCGTTGATCAAATTTCAGAATACTAAAGATTGGATTATATTGGAATGGAGTCCAGCTAGCAATCATTTTGATTTTACATCACTTACATAAGTGGAAAGTTTTGTGTTAGAATCGAAGCTAATATTACTTCAAACTTTCAGCTGATTGGGGCAGCAGAAATTACTTTTACACTTTATTTTCCATTCTTTCTACAGTTTTTAAAAATTTACATTCAGGAAAAATAATTGAAAATTCCGCATATTAATCTGAAAAGTTCTGTAAATTTTCTAGAACTGCGTTCCGTAAATGCCTTTATCCCCAACTCTTGAACAGTTCTTTAAACTTTATTGATCTATTTTTCCCCATGTAGAGAGAGTTCTGAGCACCAAAAATTGACCAAACCCCTTGTTATGTTCACCGTAAGCAATATTAATTTTTTATTTTATTCATTGTTTTACTCACTGTCACGCAAGAATTTTACATGTAAAAATTTAATCTCAGTATAATAAGTGTTATTATAAATGCTTATGTTACAATATCAAAATATCATAACAATTTTATAATACAGTGAGTGAGATTATTCGGTTAAATGCTCATTACCAAATTCTTGAAGTGCTGTCAGGTCAGAGAACCTCATTACGCCAGATTTATCTTTCCGAGATAGAGAATCAGAAAAGACCATGGTGATTATTGAAGACAGAATCAGTCTCAAGGGGCAATTGAAAGCTGAAAGACGTGCCATGTAAATATCATATTTTTTCAGTTACTGAATTAGCTTACATTACCTTTTTCATCTATTAATTTAATACCTTGATAATATTATATCGATTTTTCTAAAGTGCAAGATACGTGTGATAGTACAAATATGAATTTATGTGCAAACTTTGTGAATCTGGTTTTAATTTTTAATTTCGGATTCACTGGGACCCATAGCTACAAAATATTAGGAGTTTTTCCCATGAATTCAAAAAGCCATCATAATTTATTCGAACCCTTGATGAAAGGCTTGGCAAATCGAGGTCATGAAGTTGATGTAATTACTCATTTTGAAACAAAGAATCCACCAAATAACTACAGAACTATTATCAACTTGCATGGTACAAGACCATCTCTCGTGAATAATTTCACAATCAATTTCGCTTCAGAAATAGGGAGTGATCCAGTGCCTTATATTGCCAAACTATATGGCAATGAACTCTGCGAACTATTGTCGTTGGAAAAAATGCAACGATTTATTAAAAATCCACCCAAAAATCCTTCTTACGATCTTCTAATTACTGAGGTAAGTACATGACATCAATTAATATTATTATCTATCAACTTTCAAATATTTAAAGTTGTGAAATTTTAATGTAAGGTTTTCAAAAATTGATTTGCTTATTCACGTTATCAATTAATATTTTGGATACTTAAGTTAACAAATCGTGAATGGAATTCTAGGCATTTACGGCAAATTGTTTTATTGGATTAGGATATATTCTGAAAGTGCCAGTGATAACTGTTTCGACAATTCGAGAATTTTCATGGACAATTGATGCAATTGGAAATCCTCCATCTACAGCTTTTTCTGCCAACGTGTTAATGGATTCAGGATTTGTCCCTACATTTTGGGGACGCTTGAAAAATACATTTATTTTCCATTGCAGCAAGTACAGATTTCACAGAATTATTGAAAAAGAACAGACTGAAGCTATGAGGAAATATTTACATCCGGATATTCCAACAATTCGAGAAGTCGAAAAATCTGTTGCTCTAACGTTTACTAACTCTTATCATAGTTTATTTGGAATCAGACCACTAACTCCAGCTTTAGTTGAAATTGCTGGCTTGCATGTTGAACAAAATGATGCAATGCTTTCATCTGTAAGATAACTTCTTATTGCCATACATTTTTTAGTTAATTTAAAACTTAAATTTACCGTATGGCAAAATCTAAAGATGATTTCAAAAATGTTAATGATTTTCGGAAATATCGGCATTCGAAAAAATATATAAATTTTACTTTTTTTGCAATTTTGTTTGATGAAATTCCCATTTGCTCTATGATTTAGATTTATTATGTACACAAGATTATTAGATTTCATGTTACTAAAGAGAAAAAAGTCGCAGATGAATATTATAATAATTAAGACGCTTCAAAAACTGTTAAAAAAAGAAGCAGTCTTATCATTCGCGGTGGTAGTTCCTGTGCAGAAATTACCAGTAATGGCCCATACTAGTGATAAAGCACGAAGCCCAATCAGACCTCAGGTGGAACAGGCCTGGCCCTGGTCGTGCCGTGTTTTTCATCCCCAATTTGGAATTTCCGACCTGGGCTCCACCAGGGCCACCGCCATATTTCAGCACGAGTGTGCATACGCTTTATTTTCTTAAATTTATGTTTTTCTTTATTTTTCCCTCAAAGGAATTGAAACAGTGGATGGATGAAAGTACACAAGGCGTGGTTTACTTCAGCTTGGGATCTATGGTAATTGTGGAAAGCCTCCCTAAAGACACACTTCTTGCATTTTATGCAGCATTTTCTAAAATAGCACCGACGAAAGTACTAATGAGAATCACCAATACGGAAAAACTTCCACCTGGTTTGCCAAATAATGTAAAGACGTTGCCATGGATACCACAAGTCCCTGTTTTAAGTAAGGTTGGATAAAGCTAAAGTACAATTTTTTTTTCTCATATTACACTCGATTAACAATTAAAGATTAAAGGATACGAACTCAATAAAAAGGCATTATAGTTTTTTTACGACAGACGGTTTTACAAAAGTGCTTCCAAGTGCTTCCAAGGACCCTTCTACTATCTTTATCGTTTGTAAATATAATCGAATTTTATTTTCAATAGCATTTTTTACAATTAAAATGAAGACAATACGTTTTTTAAAAAAAATAATAAAAATAAAATTTATAGATCTTTTTAAGGTAGTTCGTTCACGAAAATTAGACCTCAGGCAAAAATAGATAATTTTTCTTTTAAGAATAGAAATATTATTATTGAAGAGATGATTTGAAAGAGAAAAGATTATTTTTCATGAAAAAAATTTGAAACACAAAAAAAATAATGTTATTAATAAATTTTATTTTTGCCCAAACTTATTTTCTTATCGCTTCGAGCCAAATTTTTAAAAATGATGCGATTCTAATAAATCACGGTTCGTTTTTTTAGAAAAAAGATTCTCTACAACTTAACCGTTTCCTATTTTTGAAATTGAATTCTTCAATGGCTGAAATTATAAAAAAACAATTTTTCAAAACAAAATTTTTATAAACAAATTGCTGTATTTGATAATAATTAACTGAATTTCAGAAATAAAGAAATTGTAAAGAATCATTTTCCCAAAAAAATGAACCGTGATTTACTAGAATCGCATCATTTTTAAAAATTGTGTTCGAAGCGATAAGAAAATAAGTTTGGGCAAAAATAAAATTTATTAATAAAATTATTTTTTTGTGGTTCAAATTTTTTTCATGAAAAATAATCTTTTCTCTTTCAAATTAGCCCTTCAATAATAATATTTCTATTCTTGAAAGCAAAATTATCTATTTTTGCCTGAGGTCTAATTTTCGTGAACGAACTACCTTAAGGAGGATAAATTTATTAGGTGCGCAACTAAGTTCCCGTTGTTTTTTTGATGAAAATGCAACTTTATTGTGAAAAAATGGTTACAAATGAATCATTGAAAGTATTGCCCATCGTTAGCTACAACTTTTGCCCATCTTTCTGGTAGAGCTCGAATACCGTTATGGTAAAAGTGTTCACCTTTTGAGGCCATCCACGAAATCAAGTCATTTTTCGATGTCTTCATATGAGCAGAACTGCTGATCAGCCAGACCATGTGCCATCGACTTTTTCGTGTCTCTGCTCGTATTGTGGCGCTTTTTCGCGCTTCTATCGGCTCAAATGCATCAATTGCGTTCGATACCGTTCCCCAGTGGTGGTTTCGTTCGGTTTCAACAGCTCATAATAATTAGCATCAGCGTCTTTGAAGGCTTTTGGCCTTCCTTCACGTGGACGGTCGTCTTCAACGAGATCACCGTCTTTGAAGCGACGGAACCAATCACGGCACGTTATTTCACTTAGAGCACCATTTTCGTAAATTTTTTGTTCATTTGTGTCAAATAAAAACTGCCACAAAATAATTTCTAAAACTATTTTCGTAATATCTGAAACCGAGATAATAAGTTCTATACAAAAAAAAAGGAGTTTTTCAAATTTTTTTATAAATCTAATGTCTTTTCAGTGTGATATGGATCTAAAAAAGAAAAGAAAGTCCTTTTAGCATATTTTATTGCTTAATTAAGACAAAACACAATATTTTCTAATGAGCTTCCAATAACTTAATCCATGCTTTTCATTTTTATAGAACATAACAATACCAAAGTTTTCATCACTCATGGTGGTTTGATGGGAACACAAGAAGCACTTTATTGTGGTGTTCCCCTAATAGGGATACCCCTATTTACTGATCAGTTTTCAAACGTAGAGGTTTATGTTAAAAAAAATATGGCAATTCGAATGGATCTCAACAAAATAAGTGAAAAGGTGTTGGACAAGGCATTGAGTACTATTTTGAATGATCCTAAATACAAGTAAGTCATAAATATGAATAAAATAAAAATGCTCGTATGGAAAATTGTCGTAGCAGTTAATAGTTCAGCTCACCTCTGCCTAGACTATGTCAACACAGTCTCGTATAGAGGCTATTTAGTTTTTTTACAATTATAGCAAGTTATTGAATAATTAGCTTAAAATTTGTCCATACACTGTAAAAAAAATTTGGTTGTCCCATCCAAATCGTTAGACTCTGGGGCGTTATCCAATTTATTGGTTGGCACGATCAAGTCTTGAGTAGCATAACCACAAGTCGGTTGGTGCCTTAGTATTCAAGAAATTTACCCTTACCAACTGAATAGTAACACTAAACAATTCGTGGTTCTTCCAACTTAGAATTGGTTACCCCTAACAATAAATTGGATGGAACAACTAACCTTTTTTTCAAAGTGTATAGTTTCGAAAATTTTAAAAGTAGAATAGTAGACAAAAGACTTTCGAAATTAAGAGATATAAAGTATCACAATATCTATTTTATAATAATATTATTTTTGAACGCTGATAAATATTTCTTAATTCTATCTATGCTACAGGGTGGGTCATCTAACATTTGGAATTTGAATCGGCTATAAAAAAAAGTTATGGATATTTTTTCAAAAGTATGGTTTTATTAGAAAGATTGAACTTTTCCATTTAAGAATGAAATATAACATAATTCAAATGACTGCCATGGCGTGCCTTACAGTACCCTATTCGATCAACCTAATTTTTCAGTACATTTTCGATTGTTTGGGCAAGAGGTAAATAAGGCCAATAAGCAAAATTGTCGCATTTGGGGCTCGGAAAATTCAAACGTCATCATTGAGAAGCCGATGTACCCATAACGAGTGACTGTTTGGTGAGGATGACATGGACGACAGCCATGGCAGTCATTTGAATGATGTTGTGTTTCATTCTTAAATGGAAAGGTTCATGCTTTCTAATAAAACCATACTTTTGGAAAAATACCCATGAGTTTTTTTTTTATAGCTGATTCAAATTCCAAATGTTAGATGGCCCATCTTGTATTATCTAGAGCTAGCCTAGCGCGTTTAAGGTTTTACTTATACACAGAGAAAAATGTATCTTAAAATGTAATACCCAGACCCATTGACTATAGGACAGCCATTTAAATTATAAAAGCTATTGTATAATTCTCATAATTTAGATTAATTTTCTGAAATGAAAATTATTTCTAGGCAATCTGCAATGCATGAATCTCGACTGTTTCGTGATCGACCAATGGCTGTGATGGATACAGTTAACTTTTGGGTTGAATATGTCATAAGAAATGGAAAAAATGCTTTACGGTCACCTGCAATTAATTTATATTGGTGGCAAGTGGAACTTTTGGACGTGTATGGATTTTTATTGCTGTGTTGTGTAATAATAGTTTCTTTAATCATAGCTATAACTAAAATTATCATTCTTAGAATCTTCAGAATTCTAAAAGTAATTTCTCAGATAAAAAAGAAACATGATTGAATGAATTTTGATTCTCTAATGAATGTCTTACAACAAACATTATTTGTAAACAATCATACTGTAAAAACGTTTATAGAAAATTTTCTCCAAAATTGTTGAAAAGTTCATTTCCACAAATTATCAAAAGTAGAAAATTATCTTAGTAGAAATGAAATTTACCAACAGAACGTAGAATAAGCAATAAAATTAAATGTCTGATAAATGAATATTTATTGAACAGAACTGTCAATTTAAAAATCATAATATTTTTAAAATAGGTTTATGACATGGCAAAGGATTTCCTCTTGATATTAATGTTCGATCTGTGA
This sequence comes from Diplolepis rosae, assembly GCA_030998225.1. Classification (NCBI taxonomy): domain Eukaryota; kingdom Metazoa; phylum Arthropoda; class Insecta; order Hymenoptera; family Diplolepididae; genus Diplolepis; species Diplolepis rosae. Next base: position 22,717,451 of record JAPYXD010000723.1, on the reverse strand, counting down.
CCTCTTATTAGGTTCATTTCTCGTACATAAATGATAAGATAGTGAAATGTCTAAAAACAAAACCAGAGAAAATTTTTGATTTTTACATCCTCGACATATTTGAAAAGGTATTATATTTGTGTGAAATTTGACCCTTACTTTTTTTAACGAATGTTCACATTTCATGATCTCCTGATTCCGGAAAAATAGTATATTACATAACAAGGGCAGAAAGTTGAGATTCCTGCACTGCGCGCCATGATGCCCTCGGCTTCACCTCGGGCATTATGGCGCGCAGTGCAGGAATCTCAAATTTCTGCCCATGTAGTGTATACCATTTTTCTTGCTACCCGGTCGAAAGTACGAAAATAATTGCATGTGTCCATTGGAATATATTGATGCCTGCCCCGACATTTGCGGCACGAGCGGAGCGAGTGCTGCTGGTCGAGGAGGCAGGCATCAAATACATCTATAAATTAAGGTTTAGATTTCTATTTCCTTGTTTCCATCTTTGGTAATTATCATAGACTAGCATGCATCTGTCAACGGACTTTTTGGGTAAGGTGTCAGTTTCTACTATTAATTGAGCTTCAGTTTCAAAGTTTTTATTAATTTCTTCTTCATCTGTCGATTCATCAGATGATATGTCATTCATTTTTTTATTTTTATTTTTGTTACACTTCAGTCATTACTATTACATTCTAAATAATATCCACTCATTGCCACTAATAAACATTAGCAGAGAGCGGACAAATTTTGACATTTGAGGTTATCGACGTTTTTACTCCCGCTATTATAGAGGGTGCGCATATAGCTTGACCAATGCATGAAAGTTAGACTTTCTGCCGTGAATTTGGTGCCGAAACCACGTACTTTCGACTAGGGTAGTAAGAAAAATTGTTTTTAAATCCTGTCTATCCGTCTGCCCCGGTTGCATTATAATGCAGAATTGTTTTCGTGAATAAAAGATATATAAATTTTCATCAAGACAGAATAGTGGTAGCAATGAAATCACTTTTATCTTAGTAGAAACTATTTTGACTGTAGACTTATGTTTTTTATGGGAATCGCCCTAAAGTCAAGGTAAGTTAGTAAAAAAAGGTTTTATTAATTCAAGGATGTTTATATTTTACACAAACGTCGCTGAAAAATTTTAATTTCTTATAATTTATTGTTAAATACATGAGTCTACAAACTGGTACAGAAAATACGTGAATGTACCAGTTTGTAGACAGCCATGTGAAAAAATCAATTCTAACCTGTTTTATCTCTGTATTTCTGTTTATTCTGTAAATTATTAGTCAATTAAGGTGACTTGAGCGTTTGGTGTCGTATGAAGTGAGGGGCACCGTGGGGGCACGTGTTACATGAATGCTCATTGCTACTTATTTTTTTAATAATCATATGTATTACAGTTACATCTGAGTAGAAGGGTAAGAAATCACGGAAATGTCCCCTGAAAAAAGTGGTAGTAAAAATTTATTAGTTTTACTTCGAGGCGGTTTTTTATATTCTGTACTTTTCTCGCAATTTTCCCTTGATTGAAGTCGTCAACCCTTTGTCTTTATAATACTAATAGATTCCTCGAAATCAAAAGTACTATTATATATTTGATTTATGGGGACTTGTGTTTTGTCCCGGAGTTTCGCCGATTTTGATGAGGAATCCCATAAGACTACGTGTTAAACTGACATTTTTTTGGCATTGATATCGTCAACCACGGTATTTCTTTTTTCCAAATGAATCTAGCATAATTTATTAAGATAATCTCTAAGTTTCAGAGCAATCTGTAATTTTTTTCAAAAACGCTCAAGCCACCTTAATGATTCTCCGATTGTCAATAAATTTTTTTATCGCTTATAGCCTCAAAAAGTCAGTAAAATGTATTGGATCTATAACTTAATTCGTGCGGTTCGCTAAGAGATGGCGTAACTTGATTATTATTCCATCGTTCCAATATTCCGAACATGGGTTGGAAAGCTACTGTCATTGTGCATCTTTTCCAGTATATGTCATTCATTTGAAGCGTAAACAACAATAATTTCTTTTCACTCAAATATGTCGAACTTTGTGCCTGAAAAAGTGTTTTTGCGGAGAGTTCTTCTTCATCACTTTAATATGAAGAAAACTGTTGCGGAAAGTCATCGTATTTTGGTGGAAGTTTATGGTGAATATGCTCTAGCTGAGCGAACATGCCAAAAGTGGTTTGCACGATTTAAAAGTGGTGATTTTGGCTTGGAACACGAAGAACGTCCTGGGCAGCCAAAAAAGTTTGAAGATGAAGAACTGGAGGCATTACTCGATGAAGATTGTTGCCAAACACAAGAAGATCTCGCAGAATCTTCAGGAGTCACTCAAGCAGCCATTTCAAAACGTTTTAAAGCCGCCGGATACATTCAAAAGCAAGGAAATTGGTGTCCACATGAACCCAAGCCCAGAGACGTTGAAAGGCGGTTTTGCATGTCCGAAATGCTGCTGGAACGCCACAAAAAGAAGTCATTTTTACATCGGATTGTTACTGGTGATGAAAAATGGATCCATTACGACAACCCCAAGCACAAAAAATCATATGTGAAACCCGGCCGAATATCCATGGCGCGAAGTTAATGCTCTGTATTTGGTGGGATCAGAAGGGTGTGCTGTATTATGAGCTGCTAAATGTATTATGAGCTGCTAAAACCGGGTGAAACCATCAATGGAGAACGCTACCGAACACAATTAATCCGTTTGAAGAGAGCAATACCCGAAAAACGCCCGGAATATACGACCAGACACGAGGCAATAATTTTCCATCATGACAACGCTCGGTCCCATGTTGCTATTCAGGTTAAGAACTATTTGGAAAACGGTAAATGTGAAGTTTTACCCCACCCGCCTTATAGCCCAGACCTTGCCCCTTTTGACTACCATTTGTTCTGGTCGACGCAGAACGCCCTCATTGAAATACGGTTCACATCAGAACAGGGTATCAAAAATTGGCTTGATTCATTCTTGGCCGCCAAGCCGGCGCAGTTCTTTTGGGATGGAATCTACAAATTGCCAGAAAGATGGGAAAAAGTCATAGCTTCAGATGGGCAATACTTTGAATAATACTATTTTACATGTTTTTCTTAAATAAACATTCAAATTTTGAAAAAAAAACCGCATGAATTAAGTTATAGATCCAATACTTATAAGCAAAATTTTTGATTTTACACTTTTGGAATACTATAATAAATATGTGGAGATATGCAATAATTTTATTTATCAACGTTAAAAACTTTTTAAATATAATGTCGGTCCTTGAACTTTGCTAAAGGTGACTTCAGGCGCAACGTCCAAGCATTTGATGCGCGAAGTTTGAAAAAATAGTCAAAGATTGAAAAATGCAAATTTGTCAAATAAGTGTATTAACCCGTAAGAAATTTTAGTGTGGCACCCTTCTGGCCCTAATAAGGTGAAATAAGGGCCTGATGAGGTGATCTCGCTAGCACCCGATGAGAAATGAAATGCCTACCCTTATAAGAGCCACAAGGTTTTGTCTCTACTGTGGCCCTAATGTGGACCATATAAGGTCCCGTTTAATATTTATGTGTATTATATTCTTATTTCTTCAAATATATTTTTATTTTAAATAAACCATACAATCATAAATGAACAATTTGTTGAAAAATATTTATTAAAAGATAAGTAGTGTATTTGTTGCTCATGTAAATGTACCTTTTGGACCTCACTGCATAAATAAGGAATGGTAGCAATGTAACTGTGTTTTCGAAAACCTAAAGTGCTCTAAGCTTTTGGCATTTGTTAATAAATGTGTGCAACATGTATTGTACTTTACTTAACTTTACCAAAACCAGGTTTTTAGGTAGATTTAGTCGCAAGGGTCAATGACATTATTTGTATACATAGGTAAGTAATAGAGTAACTATAATACAATTGTTGTACATAAATGGTGATTATGATTTGTTTATAATTCTATTAATCTTTATATTTAAACATTATTTTTGTTTATAAAATAACATAATAGTGATTTCAATAGTTATTAAAAAGAACGTATTTTATAATTAATTGCTGATTGTTGATTAACATCAAATAAGAATATTAACAATAATAATTATTATTATTATAAACATTATTATTATAAACTTTGAAGTAACATTATTGTTACATAATATTTGTTGCAACTTTTAATAACAATATGAAATAATTATAATAATAGTGATTGATAATTATTGCAAATCAAGAAATTGAAGTAACATTGTTATTATTTAATATTTGTTTCATTTTGACAATTATTTTTAATAACAATATTAAATATTAATAATAATAGTGATTAATAATAATTTTAAATATAAAGGTTGAATGAAGTAATATTGTTGTTATATAACATTTGTTGCATTTCGTTAATTGTTATTATTAACAATAGTAATAATAATAGTTAATAATAATAAAAGGTAATATTTGTTGTAATTAGTATTTTATCAATAAAATCAATTGTTTATTGATATTTTAGTTAATAGTAATAGTGAAATTATTTATAAAAATAATTACATGTATCTAGCAACAATATTTATAGCAACAATGAAACGTGTTATATGATATAATAGCATAATAGTTTTATATGATTATAATATATAATATAACTGTCATGGATACGTGACAACTTTATCAACTGCGTTAACATATCATAAAAATTGTTCATTAGCCGAATAAATGAAGTTAATTATATTAATCTTTCATGAAAAATGTTTTTTAAATAATAGAGAATACTTGGATAAAATTTAGGAAGATTATTATTTATGAACTCTAAATTCAATTTATCCAACATCATATTAGCTTTTATTAAAAGTTAAGTTCAATTCAACTTGTACTTTGTAATATAATAAACAATATTTAAAATATAATAATATTGTATTAAAAGTGATCAAATTTTATAACAAACGTAATATAAATGTGCAACTATAATAAATTAGAGCTTATAAAGATATTATTGGACAATATCAACTAATGTTTGTATAAGATTGTCTATATAATAAAAAAATTACGGTTTTTATTAATTTGTATGCAGATAATTTGGAAAAATAAATTACGAGAAATAGTTGTCATGTATTCAATTTTCAAAAGATCCAAATAGAGCGCGCAATTTCTAAGGCATTTCAAATTTTTAATTAAAATCTAATCGATATTTTAAAATTATGTATTAGTTTTGTAATAAGAAATCAAAAATATTTTCCAGGATTTTAAAGAATTCTGTACCTAACATGATGAAAATGATCAATTCTAAACGGTTTTTAATAAATTTCATAATGTTTAGTAGAAAAAAGATAAATTCATATAAGAAAAAGGATGTTTCCAGACTTTTATGAATGATAAATTAATGTAGTTATTGAAAAGATATATCGAATTCACTATTTTTGTCGTTTCTAACTTCATTATTTGATGGCACTTTATTTTTCAACGGAATGTTTTCGACGTATCAGTTATTGCATAACTTGAAAATACTATACTCTTAAAAAAATGACGTACAATTGTAGGAACAGCTTTAGCAAAATTTGATTTTGTGATTGCATCATTCTTTTGCATCATCATCCTTTTTAATTAAGTATCATCTTTTAACACTAAAGTCATCTGAATAAATTGTTGCATCAAAATAATAAACATAGGTATACTATGCAAGAACAAAATTTATTTGTGAAATATTAATGAATAGTTCGATAAAATAGGGACAGAATGCCACTTTGTGAATCTATGAAAGATTCGGATGTATTTATAAAATACAGAAAAGTACGGTGAAATCTCAATTTGTCAAAATCTTGACACTTAAAGACGTAAGATTTTACTTAATTTCGAAAATTAGAGCATTTTCGATCAAACTATGTGAGATACGAAAAAACGTTGTGATGCAAAATTGGTAACTCGAAACTGATCTACAAATGTAAATTTGGACATTTTCTTTTTAATTAAAAAAAATACTATTGGAAATAAAAATTCCATTTTTTAATCTAAATATGCAAAATAAGAAACAATACCAGAATCTAAAATTGTTTGTTTGCATATTTTTTGATAAGATAGATTAACCCTCCGATACCTACCTTAAAATTTATTACACGGTTACCAAGCCCTAAAGGATTTCCCCTGCGTGTTAGAACATCTACAGTGTTACCAAATGTTGCGACTACTTGGCTGAACGTGTAACATCAAAATGTGACAACGCCGAACTCAAAAACTCAAGCTATTTCCATTGCACAAAAGCCAACCTATGGAGGGTTTCCCTCAGAATTCACGTCACCTTTGATTTTTAGAATTAATTATTGAATGAGTATTCTACTTGAATATTTTTCATTGATAAAAAAAACTTCAGGAATAATTCGTGTAAAGGTATTCAAACGGACCAGACTGTGTGAAGCGTAAATTAGAAGTTATTTTGAAAAAACTGACCCCACTGAGGGAATCCCTCATATGTTTGATATCGGAGGGTTAAAGCCAGAAAACCAGAATAAAAAATTGTTTGCTTCAAAGAAGTCTATAAATTTTAATCTACGCATTTTTTAAAAAGATGTATATTTTTAACTTTAATTAAAAAAATAATATTGGTAATACAAAATCCTATTTAGTCCTTTAAATCGCTAGTCCCAGTTCCTTCTTTTCGATTGTGACGATCGAGCGTGAAGCCCTGATTTCATCCCAGGGACACATGCAAGTGTGCGCCAAATTTTTTAGTAATTTTATGTAACTTCAAGAAATTATAAAAAATAAAATTTGTGATTTCACTGGGAACAATATTTGTTTGATTCAAAAAAATTATTCCCTTATTATACGGCTGAAAAATTATTTGTTTGATTCAAAAAAATTATTCCTTTATTATACGGCTGAAAAATTATTTGTTTGATTGAAAGGAATTCTTTGTTTGGCGATTTTTGTTTGATATAAACAAATATGTTGTTTAAAGGACTAAAATTCTTGTTTGGGACATTGTCTGTTTGTGTACATTTGTTTGATTTAAAAATAAATTTTATTAAAATTAAAATTTTTACATTCTCATCATGGATGAGAAGGTATTGGTTTTATGTGAAAAATGACTTTCGAAAATTTCATCAAATCTTTACGTTTTGAGACCCCCTGAGTCAGAAAAAATGGTTTTTACGAAAGTGTCTGTCTGTCTGTCTGTCCGTCTGTCTGTCTGTCTGTCTGTCTGTCTGTCTGTCTGTCTGTCTGTCTGTCTGTCTGTCTGTCTGTAGGTCGTGTGCGGCATAACTCTCGATAGAATTATCAGATTGAATTGAGCTTTGGCACACTTTATCGGTCCGAAAAAGTAAGGACAAGTTCGTTATTTGGAAGAAAATAAATTATTTTAACCATGTAATTTATTAAAAAGTTACTGAAATGTATATAGAAAATCGAGCGCGAAGCGCGAGCGCCATGATGAGAATGTGTTCCTTAAGGCCGATAGAGCCTTAAGTAAATTGATTTTCCTGTTTCACTTAAATTCAAAAAGAAATTGAGTGACTTTGAGAAAATTATTCACACCATTCGCACCATCTGTAATATTATTATAAAATTGGTTTGCGCTTCAGTATCAAATTATAAGAAATAAACTTAAATGTATGCGAAGAGCACAAGAACGGAGCGCGAAGCGCGACGATCAAATCGCGCGCCCCAGGCGCGCGATGAGAATGTGCCCGCGGAGCGGGCAGATTTTTTTTATTTAGTTACAATTTTATTTTTTTAGCTTAAATAATCACTTATTTGAATCAATCAAATTATCTCAAACGGATCATTTTTTCCAATCAAGAAGATAAATATTTTATATTTGCTGAAATCAAATAAATTCTTGGCCAATCCAAATAAGTGACTGTCTTGAATTTCAAAAAATCAATTAAAAAAATCTGACCGCTTCGCGGGCACATTCTCATCGCGCGCTTCGCGCTCCGTTCTTGTGCTCTTCACATACACTCAAGTTTATTTATTATAATTTGATACTGAAGTTCAAACCAATTTTATAATATTAAAGATGATGTAAATTACTCATTTTCTCAAATTCACTAAAATTTCTTTTTCAGTTTAAGTGAAACAGGAAATTCAATTTACTTAAGGCTCTATCAGCCTTAAGGAACACATTCTCATCATGGCGCTCGCGCTTCGCGCTCGATTTTCTGTATGCATTTTTGTAAATTTTTAATAAATTACATGATTATTGATAAATTTATTTTCTTCCAAATATCTCAAAAAGGAAAAACAATCGTATACTTTATTTAAGGAAACGATTTTGCAGAACAACGCTTATTTCGTATCTCACATATTTTGGTGAAAAAAATCGAATTTTTTCAGTATTAAAAATCAAAAAATTAAAATATACATCCTGTCGAGAAATTTCTCGATAAGAATGTGTAGACCTTATTTAGCCAAACAATTTTTCATCTCAAAGTTTTTTTGTATCTCACATATTTTGTCTAAAAAATGGAATTTTTGAATTTTAGTCGTATTTTTTGGAATTGAAACGAAAAATATATCTTTTATCAGAAACTGCGTGAGACTAAATTTGTAGATATTTTTTTAAACGAACAACTTTGTATTCTTATGTTTTTTTCGTATTTCGAATATTATTGTTAAAAAATTGAATTTTGGATTTTCAATATTTTTTTTTTGAATTAAAAAGAAAAATATGCATCTTATGAAAAAATGTTACGATTCAAATTTGTAGGACTTTATGTAGAAAATAATATTGTATCATAACGTTCTTTCGTATCTCGTATAATTTCACTGGAAAATGGAATTTTGATATTGACTTTTTTCGAATTTGAATATGCTGTAAAATTTCTAATTTTGATTTAATCAAAAAATGTTGTCAGGATAATTTTTAGAGATTTATGAGCACTATCTAAAACCAGTATTAAAATTTTTTATTTTTTCAAAAACACAAAAGTAGTGCTCAATCCCTCAATTTTGATTGGATGTGGCTGGTCAACGAACTTGTCCTTACCTTTTCGGCTCTGATAAAGTGTACCAAAGCTCAATTAAATCTGATAATTCTATCGAGAGTTATGCCGCACACGACCTACAGACAGACAGACAGACAGACACTTTCGTAAAAACCCTTTTTTCTGACTCAGGGGGTCTCAAAACGTAAAGATTTGATGAAAATTTCGAAAGTCATTTTTCACATAAAACCAATACCTTCTCATTCATGATGAGAATGTAAAAACGACATATTTAATTTAAACAAAACTCTTCTCTCAGTGTTCTTATAGAAAATGATTATGAATTGTATAAAATTATAAACAAATTTTACAAGTAATTATCTTTTGATAGAATCTGAAATTTTTTTATAGAAATGACAATTACAAAAACACATTTCCACGAGAGCATGATCTTGTCATAATTTCATGATTTGTCCTGACCCTGAAATGCTTTTTAGTAGTTTGTATCACACTAATCTGACAACTGCACTTCTGATGAAGCAAAATAAATTCATTTCGTGACTCAATATGCAAGTAGTAGTGTAATTCGTATAGACTTACACTGTCCGACTGTACTCATATACTAATGGCACTCTTAACCCATCATCAATGACTTTTTCATTAGGGCTGAAGCAGCTGAAAATATGTTTGTCCCTACCACATTTTCTAGTGCAGGAGAGATGGCAGAAATCGAGATTCATCATAGCAGTTATCTAGTGTCAACTCTCAGTGCAACAAATTAACAGCTCGTGTCTTAGATCAGATAACATTTTTCATTATATTATTCTGCATCACTTTATCACTTCAATTTTTATTATAATTTTTTACATTGAATATGCTTTCTTTGATCAAATAATTCGAGTAAATAAAAAACTACAAAGAAGATCATAATGGAGCTAAAAAAACTCATTTTTGTGACCATTTTGTGCCATTTGTACTGTGATGGATATAGGATTTTGGGAATTTTTCCATTCAATGCAAAAAGTCATTTTATGATGTACGGAGAGTTAATGAAAGGTCTTGCGAGAAAGGGTCATCAAGTGGATGTGATTAGCCCTTTTCCTTTGAAAACTCCATATCCCAATTATACGGATGTTATCATTTATCCTCCTGTTACGCCAGGGTTGGTAAATAATTTAACTTATCATGACATGAAGTTATACACTTCTGGAACTCCTGTGGCATTTGTTGCCAAGGTTGCTGGGAATCAACTTTGCTCAGGCATGGGTAATCCAAAATTACTAAACTTTCTACAAAACCCGCCTTCTGATCCACCTTACGACTTAGTGATTACAGAGGTACTGAAAATATCCTAAAACTTTTCGTAAGTCACTATTTTCACTATTCGCATGCATTTTTCATTTTTTTTTGCTGATTCTACGTTGCAATAATATAAAATAAAAAATTTTATATTTCAAAAGTTCATCAAACAATTTTTAATGGGCATTGTTATAACACAAAAGTCATATTGCAAATTTTTGATTTAGAGATTTTTATTCACATATTATCAATCAAGAGAATTAAAATTCCGCAATTCGTATAGCAAAATTCTGAAATAAATATTTGTTATAAAAAAAATAAAGTAAAAATTGTGTTGAGTAAACGATATTATGTGATATCTTGTGTAAACTGAAAATATTATGTATGGCTCCCTGATGGAAGAGTCTTTTAACAGTTAAACAAAATACAATGCACCACAATAATGTGACTTCTTTGCAATTTATAATTACTTGCTTAACTCTGTAGAACTTTAAATTGCAAATTTCTAAAATTTTGATTGTTATAGAGCTTCCTCTATGAGGAAGCAATATATTTTTTCAGTCTTTTTTTTGGAAGGATACCTCACATTTACCATGAGTATTTACTTTAAGTTGAACTTTAACCCCATATTATTAAATAATTACTTTGATAATAAATCTTTCATGAGGAGCATAAAACGTGGAAATTACGTTTCTTTTCGTCACAATTATTATGATTCTAGCATTTTTTTAGGCAAACAGAGTCTACAGTGATTGCAGGCTGTGTTGAAATTTATTTATTTTCAGTAACGTAATCAAAGTTCAATAATGTTAGGCCAACTTTTGTATTCTGTCCTTTTTTTTCAATTACGCTTATTTTGAGTTCTATATAAAATGCGAATAATGAATGCCTTTGAATGATGTACAACATATCATTTTTGCAGAAATGTGTTATCTAAGATTCGCGAGATATTGACAAATGTTGTTTCAAGTGGTGCAACTTTGACCAGTTTTCGTCATTGTTCGATTCTGATGGAATACAAAAGAATCTTAAGTTTGAGTTTGATTATTAGAATCTTGAATTATCAAATCATAGTACTACGTTTCTGAATTATTGAGCCCCGAAAAATTTAGATATTTTTTGGATTTCTTCCTAAACCGTTTGAATAAAAATATAATATATAATATATAATGTATCAGCTTTTGACACGAGCTACCTAAACCTACCATTAACTCATTTGAATACGATTTGTGATGAATGATTTATTCAAAACATGGGGTATTCTTTGAAATTTTAATTTAAAGTTTAAGTAATGTGACATGTTTGAAAACATTTATGCTATTATATTGTCCCAAATAGTGAAAATAAAAAAAATCTGCCCGCTTCGCGGGCACATTCTCATCGCGCGCTTCGCGCTCGGTCTTGTGCTCTTCGCATACGTTTAAGTTTATTTCTTATTATATCGTGACATGTTTCCGTACATGTTCAATGTTTTATTGACCCACAATAATAATTTTGTAATAGTTAATTTGGCATGGGGTCAGTTTTGATACGGATTTATTTTTTTAAGTGATAGAACACATAAAAAATACAAAAGGCAAACGTTTCGGCCACAAATGGGGGCCCTCTTCAGTGCCAATTAGCTTAATAGTAATCTTTAAATATTTATTAACTAAGACATGCAACTTAATAATTATTGTATTTTTTGTTGTTTTCTTTTTTTCCTTTGCTTATTGATATTAGAAAAAGATAGAGTCTTCCTAAATACGACTTCTTCCCAAATCAGTTTTCTTTTAGACATGTGGCAGAATGGTGGACTTACTTTCGTCTGTCATCTCTGCGGCTTCGGAGAAAATACAAAATAAAAATTTTTCCGTACCAATTATATCATTCTTATTGTTTTAACTTCAGTGTCCTTTACTTCTGGTGCTCGTGCATGTGTGTGGTTTGCTGTGCGTGCTTTACCAAGGATCCACGTTATATTCTCCATCGTGTTGTTTCTTTCTTTGGTGAAATAATTGTGTTTATATATGTGCCCTTGAAAGAGTGCGTTCCGCGGTCGCATTTTTCACGGTTCCTGTGGGAGAGGATTACTCGTTGGAACAGTTTTTGGAACGGCCTGGTTCCTTCACAATTAGGAACTCGCTTACCCATAAGTCTTTCCGCATGTTTACTCTATCTTTTTCTAATATCAATAAGCAAAGGAAAAAAAGAAAAAAAAACCAAAAATACAATAATTATTAAGTTGCATGTCTTAGTTAATAAATATTTAAAGATTACTATTAAGCTAATTGGCACTGAAGAGGGCCCCCATTTGTGGCCGAAACGTTTGCCTTTTGTATTTTTTATGTGTTTTATCACTTAAAAAAATAAATCCGTATCAAAACTGACCCCATGCCAAATTAACTATTACAAAAAAAAAAAATTTATTTCTTATAATTTAATACTGAAGCTCAAACCAATTTAATGATATTAAAGATGATGTAAATTCGTTATTTTCTCAAATTCACTAAGTTTCTTTTTCAGTTTAAGTGAAACAGGAAATTCAATTTACTTAAGGCTCTATCAGCCTTAAGGAACACATTCTCATCATGACACTCGCGCTTCGCGCTCGATTTTCTGTATGCATTTTTGTAACTTTTTAATAAATTACATGATTATTGATAAATTTATTTTCTTCCAAATATCTCAAAAAGGAAAAACAATCGTAGACTTTATTTAAGGAAACGATTTTGCAGAACAACGCTTATTTCGTATCTCACATATTTTGGTGAAAAAAATCGAATTTTTTCAGTATTAAAAATCAAAAAATTAAAATATACATCCTGTCGAGAAATTTCTCGATAAGAATGTGTAGACCTTATTTAGCCAAACAATTTTTCATCTCAAAGTTTTTTTGTATCTCACATATTTTGTCTAAAAAATGGAATTTTTGAATTTTAGTCGTATTTTATGGAATTGAAACGAAAAATATATCTTTTATCAGAAACTGCGTCACACAAAATTTGTAGATCTTTTTGAAACGAACAACTTTGTATTCTTACGTTTTTTTCGTATTTCGAATATTATTGTTAAAAAATTGAATTTTGGATTTTCAATATTTTTTTTTGGAATTAAAAAGAAACATATGCATCTTATGAAAAAATGTTACAATTCAAATTTGTAGGTCTTTATGTAAAAAATAATATTGTGTCATAACGTTTTTTCGTATCTCGTATAATTTAACTTGAAAATGGAATTTTGATATTGACTTTTTTCAAATTTGAATATGCTGTAACATGTTTAATTTTGATTTAATCAAAAAATGTTATTAGGATAATTTGTAGAGATTTATGAGCACTATCAAAAACCAGTACTGAAATTTTTTATTTTTAAAAAAAATTATTTTCAAAAACACAAAAGTAGTGCTCAATCCCTCAATTTTGATTGGATGTGGCTGGTTAACGAACTTGTCCTTACTTTTTCGGCTCCGATAAAGTGTACCAAAGCTCAATTCAATCTGATAATTCTGTCGAGAGTTATGCCGCACACGACCTACAGACAGACAGACAGACACTTTCGTAAAAACCCTTTTTTCTGACTCAGGGGGTCTCAAAACGTAAAGATTTGATGAAAATTTCGAAAGTTATTTTTCACATAAAACCAATACCTTCTCATTCATGATGAGAATGTAAAAATCTGACCATACGCCAAAATAACAAAATGAAAACACTGAGAGAAAATTTTTGTATCAGTAAGTATTTTCATGATTGAATTTGTCCTCAATTGCAGTTGTTAGGTCAGGGTAACTGGGAAAATGGTTATTTTGATCAAATTTATGGTTTATTGTGATAAACTAATCAACGCCTCCATGCAGTATAGCTCTATTTGCTCACTGCGCCCTGTATCACTTTTATATTATTATTGAGAATATATATACACGGCGCTGTCATTAAATAGACCTCTACTGCATAGAGGCGTCGTAATACAATCTGTCGTATTCTATAAGAATACATATCAATAATTTTCATTCAGAAGGTTCAAAATTCAAAAGGAAAATTGTAATATGTTGTAAAAAGTTACAAAAAAGTTTATAAGAAACTACCATTTTTCATAAATTTCTAACAGTTTTATAAATTGTCAAACTTTTGTGTGATTATTATTATTTTTTAATAAAATTCATATGATTGTAAAAAAGATTCACACCAGAAACTAAAAAGAGTTATTTGCGTTATGCAGACTTGATAAATAGCAAATTTTATCTTAATCATTCGCATAATTAAGAAATACAAAGTCCAAGTGATAAATAATTTATGTTCGTATTTTACAGATTTTTGGAGGACATTGCTTTTTGGCAGTTGGCCCCTACTGGGGTATTCCAGTCGTTGCTGCAAGTTCAGCAGCTCTCTATCCTTGGATGAATGACATGATTGCAAATCCTGAAAATCTGGCCTTTGTTCCAAATAATCTGATTAATTATGTCGAAAAATTGGATTTTTGGACACGAATTTACAACGTTTTGAGTGATTTCTATAATAAAGTATATTTTAACTATCTTACGACACCTCAGGATAATATGATTAGAAAATATTTGGGACCTAGTGCTCCAGGAGTCAGAGAAGCAGAAATGAATGTAGCAATGGTCCTTGCAAACTCACATTTTTCACTGAATGGTGTCAAGCCAATGACACCAGCTCTTATCGAAGTTGGTGGTCTTCACATTCAAAATGATAGCCCCAGATTATCTCAAGTTAGTTCTCTAGAAAAAATGTATTTAATAAAAAAATATCAGTAAATAATGTATATTTACATAAACATAACTTTTTATTTTTAGGATCTTAAAAAATGGTTGGACGATAGCAAGGATGGTGTTGTTTATTTTTCATTTGGTTCCATGGTTAAGATCGAATCATTTCCTCGAAATGTAATCGATGTGTTTTACAAATCAATGGAGAAAATCGCACCTGTGCGAGTTTTATTAAAAATAGCAAAAAAAGAAGAGTTACCGGATGGTTTGCCAAACAATGTTCATACATTGCCTTGGGTACCTCAATTTAATGTTTTGAGTGAGTTTTATTGCACGCAATATATCCGCTTTATGAAATATTTGTCATAGACCCTCTTCCTGAGCTTATCTAGTTTATATTGCATAACCGACTCCAATTGGTTTGATAAGGAAAATGAATGTCATGATCTAATGATACGTCATGTAAATGATATTCTCATTATTCTATTAAACTTTTCATTGCATTTTAGAATGAAATTTATTTGATGCATCCACCTAAAGTTTCCTGCAATTACAGTTTTCTATTCTTCAAAATACCTGTATATGTCTATTACACTCAAATCTCATAAATACATAATATATATCACTTTTTCAGAGCACCCAAATGTTAAAGTGTTTATAACTCACGGTGGTCTTATGGGATCTCAGGAGGCAATTTACTGTGGAGTTCCCATGATAGGAATTCCACTTTTTGCAGATCAGTTTACAAATATTGATTTATATGTCGCCAAAGGAATTGCTGTCAAATTGGATATTGACGGTATCAATGAAAAAGACTTGGATGCTGCTTTAAATGTAGTTTTAAATGATCCCAAATACAGGTAATTACCAAGTGAGATTAATCTTTAAAAATAGTTCAGAATTTTTTTCTAAAAACCCATATACATCTCCTACAATAAATTGTATACTCTCTAAATGCAATCAGTAACATTATTTCACTATTTTTCAAAATAAATGATTGAAAACATTTACTTAGATTTAAATTTTTAATTCTCTATTGAGAACTTTAAAAAATTTTATTCCTAAGATACTAGTTGCAACAGAATTTAAATGAAATTTTGATTATAGAATTATAATTATAAAAATCCTCTAATTTAATTTAAAAACTTTACTCATAGAAATTTGCTAATTTATTGAATATGTTTCATGAGTGTAAGATAACTTTTTTTGTCAAATATCCATTTTTCTGCATATTGTACTTCATTATAAGTTACAAAATTTCAAAAAGTTATTTTGTGTAGGAAAAAATTTATCTTACGTAAATATAAACTATAATTTAGTCACGTGGTGACTCGCCAATGGACTCAAAATTGATACACCATGATTTAAACGTTTATATAAAAATTTCTACGCCCGAGGGGATTCAAACTTAAACTTATCTAATTAAATTTATCCTATTTGTTCTATATATTATAATTTGTAACTGAAATATCCTGGATAGAACCATTAGAAGGCCAGTATCAATTATTTAGAAACATTATGACTGTTTCCAGATGGATTCTTTATAATATCTTTTGGATTAAAATATAATATCTGAGTTATTGAAGTTTAATATCTAATAACGTGACAGATTTGAAAACATGGCTGCTATTATATTGACCCAAAAATTACAGAATTTGTATTCATTTTTTGTTGTTTTAGTGTAGGGTGAGTTTATCCTGATTTTCTTCACTTAAAAATTATCAATATGGTAGATATAATAAAACATAAAAAAAGGCAAACGTTTCGTCCACAAATGGGGGCCAGCCGTCTCGAATTTCTTAGCTACACTGAGAAAAAAATGCTATTGAATCAAAAGCATTTCTTTCCAAAAGCATGTATATGATGGATTCAAATCAATATGCTATAGAATTAGTAACATATTTATTGGTTCTTGTAGTATATTTTTATGAATTAATAGTATACATGCTTTTGGAAAGAAATGCTTTTGATTCAATAGTATTTTTTTCTCAGTGTACACACAAAAAAGTAAATGCTAATAATCAGCATTTTCGTGCTGATCAGCAGAAACTGAGATGCTTAATTTTTCTTTCGCAAGAAAAAATTCTAAAGTAGAGTAACTTCAATTCTAATTAGAAGTTTTCTAAATTTCTACAATACAGCAAGCTGAATGCTGCTTTGCAGCAACTCGCTTATCGTAACGCAGCACTCGAGTATCGCGAAATAAGAAATACTGTCCCTGAGTACTTTGTTTCTTATATTCAGTGACCGATTCACTGAAAAAGTGGAAGTCAGATGCTTTGATTTAGTTATAACGCGTACTGCGGGTCAGTGAATCGTAGTTGATAATATTATAGGTATCGCCTTTCTGCACTTCAGAATACGAGTTGCTGCTGAGCAGCACGTAAATCACGATAGTAATTTTTTAGGCATTTGAAGTGTGTATTTTCAATACACATTACAAACGTAACGTTTAATTTTCAAACACTTTAACGTTTTGTACCCGAAAAATTGAGTTGGCAATGTTTAGTACGTACACACTTCGCTCAATTACACACTTGACAACGTGTGCAGTGTGTAAAAATTACACATTTCGCTACAAACTTGTTTTTAGAGTGTAGTGATGCTGTTCGGCTTAGCACTGGCCTCCACGTCTCAGGATGGCATTTAAAAAAATTTATTTTTGATTTCAAGTGAGAAAAGAAATTAAATTTACTTAAGGCTCTATCAGCCTTGAGGAACACATTCTCATCATAACACTCGCGCTTCGCGCTCAATTTTCTGTATACATTTCTGTAACTTTCTAATAATTTACATGATTAAAAAAAATCTATTTTCTTCTAAATATCTCAAAAAGGACAAAAATTCATAGAGTGTTTTTGAGCAAACGATTTCTTATTTTAATGATTATTTTGTATCTCACATATTTTGGTTATAAAATGGAATATTTAATTTTTAATATTTAAAATCAAACCATAAAATATATATCTTTTCAAAAAATGTTCTACTAAAGATTTGTAGACCTCATTTAGGCTAATAATTTTTCATCTCACGCTCATGACAAATTATGGATGAGTGTTTCAATTATTTTTTCTAACCCACAACTTGATCGATTTATATATATACATCTACTAAATTTCTAATTTTGGTTTAATCAAAGAATGTTATGAAAATAATTTGTAGAGAATTATGAGCACTATCAAAAACCAGTATTAGAATTTTTGATTTTTTCAAAACCACAAAAACTGGCCTAGTTTCCTCAAGTTTGGTTGGATTTGGTTGGTTAACGAACTTGTCCCTACTTTTTCGGCTCCGATAAAAAGTCTGCTCAAACTCAATTCAATCTGATAATTCTATCGAAAGTTATCGAGTATACGACCTACTACAGACAGACAAACAGACAGAAGCTTTCGTAAAAACCACTTTTTCTGACTCATTGGGTCTCAAAACGTAAACATTTGATAAAAATTTCGAAATTCACTTTTTACATAAAACTAATACCTTCTCATCCATGATGAGAATACAAAAATAAAAAGTCTTTAATTAATTACTTGAGTTTGAAATTTCAACGACTGCCTACATTATCGGAGAATCACTAGTCGCGTATCAGATAGGATACGTTGCCGACAGGTGTCGTCGTAGACGATTTCAAACTCTTATATCGCAAATAAATGCAAGTCGAATAAATGCGCAGTCAAAAGCGTCTTTTTTTCCACAGAAAGATTTCAAATTCTTTCAAATTTCAAAAGTCTTTAATATCTAAGTTTACTAAAGCTTAACAAAAATGATATATTTCCCTTTATATTGTTGATTATTAAATGAAGCATGCATCCGACCTTTAAATATCTATTTTACTCTACCATGCAATCAAAAAATTTATTAAATTGATATTTTATGATTTTTGAATTATATCTTCCAGAATCTGCAAAATAAGTTTCTGTAAACTGAATTTCATGATCTGAAAATGTGTCATATACTAAGAATTTTGTGTTAATGATATCCTCGTTAACCCATTATACTTTTAATTGTACCTTAGAATTCTTCATATTAAGGTCACTTTTGATAGAAGCTACTTTTTTTGCAAAAGTATCTTAAAATAAACTTTTTGTTGTATTGCTCCTTTCAACTATTGCTGAAATAAATAAGTTTTAAATTATTTAAGATATAATAAAACTTTATCATGTACTTCGAATAATTTTCCAAAAATAATATAGATCTATCATAGTTCTTAAAGCAAGAACCCAAATTATTGATTTTTTTTCAAATTTCTTCATGACAAAGCGTTATAAATATTTCATTTCTTAAGAAGTTTATGCATTTCAAATCAGAAAAATGTTAATAGACTGATTCATTAAATGAATTTATTAAATTGAAATTAAGAATCAAAAAACCAAATGTCGTCCATGTCATCCTCTTCAATTTTTGGAAACGAAAATTCGTTGAGCATGGCACGGTAACGCTCGCCATTGACCGTAACGGCAGCTCCTTGCTCATTTCCGTAGAAATATGGCCCAATGATGTCACCGTACCAAAATCCGCACCAAACAGTCACTCGTTGTGGGAGCAACAGCTTCTCAATGATGACGATTGAATTTTCTGAGCCCCGAATGCGACAATTTTGCTTATTGACATTATTGACCTTTTGCCCAAACAATCGAAAATGTACTGAAAAATTCGGTTGATCAAATTGGGTACTGTAAGGCCAGCTGTGGCAGTAATTTGAATAATTAAAAACTTCAAGGACTCGAAACCACTCGAATCCCCAAAACACAAAAAGCACAACCAAATTTGGACCAAAATCACCACACCTCAACAGAACACTAGAAAACAAACAAAAAAGGAGGAAGAAAAATGTTTCCTGTTGGCGTTCCGTGGAGGAGGGTCTGCGTCCCCATGGAGAGTGATAGGAGACAATTTTATTTAAATAATTTTTTTTTTTTTTCTTGTAGTGTTGCAGCTCTGAAGAGGGTGCTGGAAGAGCGCCGAAACGTCGGCAATAATTTGAAATTTATTTATGTAAATGGTGGTGGGTAATAAAAACAAAAGAGGACGGAAGAAAGAAAAAGAAGGAAGGGGTTTTGGAAGGTTGCCTTCTTTTTTCTTTCCTCCTTTTTTGTTTGTTTTCTAGTGTTCTGTTGAGGTGTGGTGATTTTGGTCCAAATTTGGTCGTGTTTTTTGTGTTTTGGGGATTCGAGTGGTTTCGAGTCCTTGAAGTTTTTAATTGTGGTTTTGTTTGGACGTTAAGAGAAATCCGGGTCAGTGGTGATACGGGTTCGGGTTTAAAAATTGATTGATGCTGTATTTCATTTTCAAATGGAAGGGTTCAATCTTTCTAATAAAACCATACATTTGAAAAATATCCACAAATGTTTTTTTATAGCCGATTCAAATTCCAAATGTTAGATGGCCCACCTTGTACAAGAATACAAGAGACGAGTAAGGAAAAGCGCAATATAAGAGACTTAGGAATGAAGTGCAGAGAAGATACAGAAAAGCCCTAAATAAGTCAGATCAAATTCCAGGGAGAGACGAATTAATGCAAACATATTCAGGGATGAGAACGGAAAAGTGTTAACAGAAAGCAGAGATAAAGTTAGTAGGTGGGTAGAATACATAGAGAGCCTATGCAAGGGTGATATTGTAGCCGACCTCATAAAAAACGAAAATGATGATAGGAGGGATTAAATTTTAAATGAGGAATTGGAGAAAGCATTGTATGGACTAAAAGCAAAAAAAGTTCCAGAAGTAGACATTACAGCAGCAGAACTCTTACAGAACTTATGACAAGCAGATAAGAACATTTTATTTGAATTATTTTGCGTTATGTATAAAACGGGTGACATACCAAACGACTACAAGGTTAACAAAACTGTAACTATACCAAAAACAATAGGGGCAGACAAATGCGAGAACTATCGTACTATTGGCCTAACGACACATGCGTCTAAAATTCCAACTACAATAATTTATGAAAGAATAGAACAGACAATAGAAAGCTCACTCGAGGAAGATCAGTTCGGTTTCAAGAAATGATTGATTCCACGATCGATTGATTCAACTACGGCATCAGGAAGTACTTGGCATTTCTCTTACGCAGAGCACTATAAACTAACAAATGAAGTTGGAATTCGAATATTTCCAAACGTTTTCGTTACAGATCAGGGAAATTAAGTTTCATCACGCGGGCTCATAATCGGTCGTGGAATCGATAGTAATCATAGTAAATTTATTTGCGGGAGTGATGAAGTGCGAAAGGGGTTATCCTAGATGAAACTTGACCTCTCGTGTTCCTTCTTTGATGATTTTGGTCTGGTAGCTGTCTGAACCCATTGACCTTGACCCATACGTGATGTGCGTCGTCTAATTAATCCCGATTTGAGATTGGCACCATATATGAGATTTCAATACTGGAAGTTGATTGTTCAACGCAAAGAACTGCACTTGGTACTGCCTAACGTTGATCGCAACGTGAATTTGTGATGTAAAGGGTTACTGATTATATTACTGAGGTTGACCGGATCGCGAATCCGCCTTCTTATGATGCAAAAGGTTACTGATGTAATCAATGGTTGATATTCAGCTGTAAAATCAGTGGTTTTATGTGACATTCTCTGAGAGATTATAGTTAAATCAATTAATTCTATAATTTGAAAATCATTCACTGATTAAAATTAGTAAAAGAAGCTACTGATGAAAGTTATGTGAGCATGAAAAACTGGAAAATTCCATTTTTTACAAATTCTAAAACCCATTTAATAGTCGCGAAGTTGTTACATGTTAAGTAAAAATTACACCAAAACGTTGATTTCACGGAATCCGATTTTAAGTAATGGACTATGGAGCAGTGGGGTACAGACCAGAGAGGGAATCGTTACAAGGTCAGCAGAGCACTTATTGTTACACATTTTCTGTAGCTAAATTTTTTATTAATTATATCACATCTTCTACATGTTATCATTCTTTATCATCGAGAACTTTAGGTGATGAATATTAAATCGATGTGACATACAACACTTTCTACAGCCCTGGTTGTTTACGATTTTACATTTCACTGACTCTGTCCGATTATATGAGCACAATGCCCGGACCATCTGTAAAATCGGTGTCCCGATGTACTTTTATGTAGAGAATCTCCGATATGAAAAGTTGTTGATTATATTCTAGTATTAAAATTTAGACTCTAAGTTTAGAAAAGATTAATATAAAATGATATTACCTTAAGATATCTTGTATATTATAAAATATATATTGCGTAATGTGCATTAATATCCAAAAGTTATAAAATACTATCCGCCCATTAAATGTCTACTTTTCAATATCAATTTTCCTACGCGCACTTAAGGATTTTAATTAGATTGATACTGTATGATTTTCCAATTATTTATGTTCCAGACAATCTGCAAAACGAGTTTCTGTTACATTCAGAGACCGTCCAATGAGTCCAATTGATACTGCTGTTTACTGGACAGAGTACATAATAAGAAATGGCAAGAATGCACTTAGATCCCCTGGAATAAATTTAGCATGGTGGCAAATAGCTCTGCTAGATGTTTACGGATTCTTTTTGTTATGTATTCTTGTTATCTTATACTTAATTTATATTCTTTCAAGACTAGTTGCGAATATTATTTTTATTAAAAATGAAAAAGCTAATGTATCCAAGAAGCTGAGATAACGAGAGTTTTGATGAATGATTCTCATTTATATATATATATATATGTTATATATGTATAGCTTTGAGTATTAGGGTTACTCTGGCGAAAGTGTGGGATTGAAATCCATTCCGAGCGGATCAGAACTATTCCGAGGCATTCCGGAATCTGTTTCTGAACCACTCCGTGTCATTCCGAACCATTCTGAAAAACGTTTTGTATCTCGTTTGATGAAAAACGGTTAAAAATCAATCCGACCTTATCCGATTCAATTCAAGGCATCAATCCGAATGAATCCGAACCAAGTTTTCAATCCGAATGAATCTGAGCTCTGATTGATCCAAACCGAATTTTTAATCCGAATGAATCCGAGATCGGAATGATTCAGATTAATTCTGATTGATAATCCGGTTTGGATCAATTCAAGCTGTGATTGATTCGGATTGAAAACTTGGTTCGGATTTATTCAGATTGAATCGGATTAAGTGGGATTGATTTTTAACCGTTTTTCATCAAACGAGATACAAAACGTTTTTCAGAATGGTTCGGAATTACTTGAAATGGTTTAGAAACATATTCCGAAATGCCTGGGAATAGCTCTGATTCGCTCGGAATGAATTTCAAACCGATACTTAAGCCAGGGTAATTACCAAAAAATAAGATATGTACGTTATTTAATATATATACATACAATTTGAAGCCAAATGCCTAAAAACAGTATTGCTAACAAAAAGTATTCTTAATTGTAAATTATTATAATAAATAGGTATAAAATAATATTAATGAGTTTACATATAATAGAAATTAATCTGCAGAGAATGTACTAAAAATATAAGGGACTTGATTACGTATTTATCTGAGAGTAATGAGTGTTTTTATTAATTCAACCTTCTTTAAATTAGATTATTAGTGGGAGACGACGAGGGTGATCGATCAATGCGACTTGTTTTTATTTAATTAAATCTAATGACAATCACTTTGCGAATAAAGTCAGTGGTGTTACAAAATAAGTGTCAACATTTTGATTCAGAGATTTTTTCATACTGCGCAACACATAATTTCAAGCAAAAGGTAATAATTTTCTACCAAATACACTGAGACGTTGTATTCTTATTCCACTTGGAAAAAGAGTTGTAAATTTTAATGTCCAAAAATATATTATAATGTAAAATCAAATTATGCTTCTTTTCTTTCCCTTGAAAACTGTTGTAGCTTTTTTTTCTTTCTGAAATATTTAAAGAAAAAAAAAGTATTGCTTATAGATTCCTACGTTACTAAAATTGTTTTTCATATAAAATCATGTCCATGTGAAATAAAATGTAGGTGTAAACATTTTCGAAATTAAATAAAAGTTAATTGAAATTTATCCTGAGACAACTAGACTTTTTAAAATCTATTCTAGAGATATCTTGTCACTAGGTGAAAATTCCTGGCTAAACGAAGCGCTCAAAGATATCAATGCATGATTTTTTCAACGCGTTAGAGAATAAGTATTTTTTTGTGAATAAAAATGGTAGTATTATTTTGTTGTTGTTTAGTTGTATAGATAACGCGAGTCAAATAAAAAGTGTAATATTCTTAAATCGCAGAAAAAATATTTTTCTATCTGTATTTCAGAAACAACAAGAGCGTAATTTCATCGACAAGAATAACAAAAATTGTCCACTTCGCGGGAAGATTCTCATCGCTCGAAAATTTGAGCGCGCCTACTCTCTGAATTTGAATCAGTCAAAATCTACTGATTATCAGTGAAATTTGACTTATTCAAATAGCTAGAAAGAAGTTACTCTAAATCAGTCAAATTTGACTGATTATTTCAGTGAAAAGTGACTGATTTACAGTGAGAAATATTTATTTTCACTGATTAATCAGTGCAAATTAACTGATTTAACAGTGAAAAATATTTTCTGTCACAGTAAAAAATGTTTAATTTCAATAAAATTTTAATTTTTCAATTCAATTTTTAACATTTTTATAATTTTCAATGTGTCAATTAATTAAAAAATTTTCAGGAAATACAAAAATGTCTCGACGCAAGTAAACATGGTTGTATATACATTTCTTTTGGATCAATGGTTAAAATTGGAATTACTCCTAAAAAAGTTATCGATAACTTTTACATAACATTTAAAAACATAGATCCAGTTCAAGTTTTAATAAAGATTACGAATAATCAGGAACTTCCACCTGACCTTCCTGAAAACATCAAAATATATTCTTGGCTTCCTCAACTCCAAGTTCTGAGTTGATATATGAAAATTTTAATAACTATGAATAAAGTATTGAATTTATTACTAAAAATAAAAATAAACTTATTTTCAGAGCATAAGAATGTCAAAGCCTTTATCACCCATGGTAGTTTATGGGAACTTTAGAATCTATATATTGCTGTGTTCCCATGATAGGTATACCATTATTTGGAGACCAACACAGAAATATTTTCCAATACGTACAAGCAAAAATTTCTACTGTGGTAGATTATCAAACTATCACTCCCGAAAGCTTTACAATTGCTGTGAAAACTGTATTGACTGATTCTATTTACAAGTTATTCTCAATATCAACATTATACTTACAAATTCTAGACATAGAAAAATTTATACTTAAAGTCTAGGGTATACCGGCGCAAAATTGTCATCTTAACATTCATTGCTCTCCGAAAAATCAATAGAATGTGTTATTGATACGTTCTTTTCTTATTTCGAATCTCAAATTATTATACAAGATAATTTTACAAACAATTATCATTACACGGAAAAAATAAGTACTGGGAAATTTACATGACAGAGTGCTCGACTTTCAGATACGTTCAAAAGTTACTCAAAACTAGAAATACCGTTCTTCGGTTCTTGTACATTTAGATCGATAATCCTGGAAAAAGTATAGAACTTTCCAAAAGTATCCAGTAGAAAGTCCGTGAAAATTCTGAGTACGTTAAATGTATAATTTGTATGAATCATTTGAGAAAATAAAGTTCAAAGATTGGATATTTCTAAGATGTAATATGAAATTCTGAATATAGGCAGATAGAGCTCGCACAAAACTCGTGTATGAAAACTTCAAAGCCAGTCAATGAAATTTTTATGGAGTATCGAAGGCAACAAGAAGAAATAATTATTTTCGCAATCTGTCGTTTTTTCTACTTACTTTTTTACTGATTTGTATTTCAAATTATACTATTATACACTATCACTACATATCGATGAACATAATATATTACCGCTGTTGAAGTTAATCCTATGCTGACAGGATTCGAACCTTAACTTTTACCTAACCTACATGTATAACGCAGTCTAACTTTATAAACTAAACCGCACAGCTATCAAAGCCCTTGTGATATTTCCCAAAAATTGTTAGGTACATTTTATTCATACAAAATGCAGGGCCGTGAAAGAAATTGCTGCGCCTTGTTTCTCCAACAATTTTATATAATAAAGTAGTTTGAAGAATTATTATGTTTCTACATTTTTAAATTATAAGATTTTTAATAAGAAATGGCGTTAACAAGTTTCTGTGAGAAAAGTTGTGGAACCTCCGTAGCTCAGATGACATAGCATTCGACCGGCAATCGAGAGGACCTGGGCTCGATACCAAGCGGAGTGGAAGCGTTCCTTTTTTCACAGAAAATGTCTTAATAATTATGATTAAAGCAATTTCATCTAGTCTTGCGAGACGTTACATTAATTCTGAATCATCGGTTGATAAGGTCGATATAGTAGAGTTCCGTTATCACATACAGTGATACTCTCTTCTAATGATCGACATAATCGACTGAAATGATTTAGAAAAAATCAGAAAATAGTTCCCGGTTTATCCGTAGCCAAGAT
Source organism: Diplolepis rosae (assembly GCA_030998225.1). Lineage (NCBI taxonomy): Eukaryota > Metazoa > Arthropoda > Insecta > Hymenoptera > Diplolepididae > Diplolepis > Diplolepis rosae. The sequence continues at coordinate 22,691,110 of JAPYXD010000723.1, read as the reverse complement.
TGGCGTTAACAAGTTTCTGTGAGAAAAGTTGTGGAATCTCCGTAGCTCAGATGACAGAGCATTCGACCGGCAATCGAAAGGACCTGGGCTCGATACCCAGCGGAGTGGAAGCGTTCCTTTTTTCACAGAAAATTTCTTAATAATTATGATTAAAAAAATTCCATCTAGTCTTGCGAGGCGTTACATTAATTCTAAATCATAGGTTGATAAGGTCGATATAGTAGAGTTCCATTATCACATACAGTGATACACTCTTCTAATGATCGACATAATCGACTGAAATGATTTAGAAAAAATCAGAGATTTTAGATAAATTAATTACTAGATTCTAAATTATTGGGAGTACAAATTAATTTGGTCATTTTTTTTTTTTTTACCAAAAATGCATTTATTTTCAAACAAATTGAAAGAATAGATTAATCAAAATATTTTCCATCGTTGATTACGACTTTTTCCCATCTCTCGGGTAATTTTCGAATTTCATCTCGAAAAAAATGATGCGTCTTTTGAGGCGATCCACGAATGGATCCATTTTTCGACTTCTTCATAAGAGCAGAAATGCTTATGAGCCAAGCCGTGTGCCATCGATCGAAAAAAATGGTAGTCGGAAGGAGTAACGTCTGGAGAGTACGGCGGGTGGGGTAAGACCTCCCATTTCAGCGTTTCCAAGTAGGTTTTCACCGATTTTGCAACATTGGGCCGACCGTTGACATGCTGCAAAATCGGCGTTTTTCGACTTCAACTCGTACGGAACCCAATTTCCTTGCTTTTGAATCATTCCCATGGATTTCAATCGTACAGAAACTGATTGTTGAATCACTCCCAATGTATCTACAAGCTCTTCTTACGTTTCAGTCGGATCTTCATCGAGTAATGCCTCCAATTCTTTGTCTTCGAATTTTTTGGCTTTCCACAGCGAAGCTTGTCTTCAACGCTAAAATCACCATTCTTGAAAAGTGGAAACCAGAAAATTTAGCTTTTGTTAAACAAATTAGTATCTCTGTTAATTTTTAACTTTTTAGGTTGAGGTTAGGTGGAAAAGTAGCAGACTTCATGCTCTTCAAATGTATAGAAAAACGGATATTTTAAGATAATACGTTTCCGCGCTATTGACACTTTAATTTATTCAATGCGATTAATTGTAAAATGTCTGCTTGCCGCAGAGGTGGTCCGATTTTTATTTTGAAAATGGCTTATAAAAATATAAATCAAGCAAAACAGCTAGAGCGCCAATCTTGGTTTTTAGCTAAAATGTTGCAAAGTTTATTAAAAAAAGGCCCAAACATGGCTCCAAACGCGTGAACGCAGCAAAGTGACTCAGTGAGCCTACTCGCCTTCTCCCCCGCCACTGTCACTTTGCTGCGTTCAGGAGTTTGAAGCCATGTTTGGGCCTTTTTTTAACGAACTTTGCAACATTTGAGCTAAAAACCAAGATTGGCGCTCTAGCTGTTTTGCTTGATTTATATTTTTAAAAGCCGTTTTCAATATAAAAATCGGACCACCTCTGCGGCAAGCAGACATTTTACAATTAATCGCATTGAATAAATTAAAGTGTCAATAGCGCGGAAACGTATTATCTTAAAGTGTCCCTTTTTCTATACATTTGAAGAGCATGAAGTCTGCTACTTTTTCACCTAACCTCAACCTAAAAAGTTAAAAATTAACAGATACTAATTTGTTTAACAAAAGCTAAATTTCCTGGTTTTCCCGAATTTTCTCCGCTTCTAATTATCCAATTAGATCAAGCGACGGCTCATTTTATTCGCAATTCAATTCTCTACAACTTTTCGAATGATGTCATTAAGATTGGATAATCACCTTTAATGTTATAAACAAAAAACTAAAAAAGTGCAATTTTTTCGTCTTAAATGTTAATAAAAAATGTATAAGTCATATTTCGTTGTCCAAAACATAACACAATTACTCTATGACCAACCTTTCTTCTTATGGCGCAGTCCGTTTTCTGAAATAAATAATGTCCTAAATCATTCATAACAAATTCCCTGTTGCTTGGACTACTAAGTTGGTTTGACAACGTATTGCAATACACTGAAGTTGCCGAATCTAATGCATTGCAATACATTGTCAATACACCGAGAGAGTACGGGTGCCGTGCGTTTTTCGCAGGCAGAGTGGTGTGCTTTCTTCATATTCTTTTATACCCATATCACATAAAAAGATGTTTATAAAATAAATATTCATTCAATGAACACTTCTTCTTAATATGTACCTTGCAGCCAATTTCATATTTATTCATTAAAGCTTAACGTTTAGCATGTAAAATATCATTAGCCAATTACATTTACTAGCCTGGATGCTAACTATTTCGCTCTTAACAGTGTTAAGTTATGTACTAACAGTCTATTACACGATCTGTCTAAGAATGCCTGAGCACTTTATAAAACAGACAGAAATTCTAGATAGATAGTGTAACTGTCGATCATTTCATGAATAGCATATTTTTCTCAGTGTATAATTATAAAACAAAGTGAAATTTCTCCGTCAAATGTAAGAACCATAAAAATAATGTGGGATTGTCTACCTTAATTTCTTATTTTTCTTAAAAAAGACAGAAAAATATCGAATATGTTTAAGAAATAGTGAGCTTCAAGGGCTTGAGTGAAATAATATCAATCATTCATTGACTGACAGAAGTCAGATAATCATAGATAACGAGCGACTTTTCACCTTAGTTTCTTTCATATGATAAAAATAAGAAGGTTCGTTTACATCCAAGAATGTTCTGCTTTAATCGTTTTTATCGCCGTATAAAAACATGATAAAATAGGATGGTTTATAGGTGTATTTTACAAGAGCCGAAAAAAAACTGAGCAATCGAAAAGAATATGTCTTCTCTCCGAATTCTGACCGATTTCTTTCCGATCAAATTTAAAATTTCATGTAGCGATTATTCAAATTCCTGTGACCTATATAAAAATCATTATATTAGACATGCAATTTAATATTTAATATTTCTAATTCATTTTATGTCTAAAAAGATCTAGTTATCATGTAAAAGATGAGCCCTGATTAGGCTTCAAGAATACTTATTCTTCGTATGCTTGTTTTCTTTTTTCTTCGACAGAAATATCGACTTAATCATAGTTGAGATCAGTATATAAAAGTGTGACTAATATAATCTCAGTCAGTCAATTGATTTCTTTTCAATTCCTTGATGTATTTAGATGTCCTACTTTTATAAAAAGTTTCCGGAGCCGATCTATCAGAAAAAATATTAACATTAAAAGGCGCTGATAAAGTTCTCTGAACATAATTAAAAAACAATGTGTCGTTCTTTATCGCAAATAACATTAGTCTTTCAAGAATTAATAATCATTTTAATGTCAGTAAAATATTGTTTAGTGCGTGGTTATTGATCAAAACCGAAGTAGACAAGAAAATTGTGAATAGCACAATGTTTTCCATAAAATTGTTCTCATTTTCATTATTCTTTATTATTTCTAACTTCAAAACCAGTAATAGTTACAAAATACTTGGAGTATTTCCTTTTAATGGAAAAAGTCATTCCATGATGTTTGAGCCAGTGATGAAGGAACTTGCGAAAAGAGGTCATCAAGTTGATGTTGTTAGTCATTTTCCATTAAAAGAACCTTTGAAGTACTATAATGACATAAGTTTAAAAGGGACCTCACCAGATCTTCAAAACAACGTAACTTTTGAGCTCATACAGAATTTTTCAGACTTCAATTGGATAAAAGATGTTTTGGTGATGAAGGAAAATGCATTATGTGACATATTAGGCCATCCTGTGATTCAAACTTTAATTAATCAAAGAGCTAAGAACGGACCATATGATCTTGTCATAAGTGAAGTAAGCAGAAGCTTCATTTTTAGTTAGAATACAATAGTCGGCTAGTAAAATATTTTTGGACAAGAAAATTGCAGTGCCTAGACAATACTAATATTGTTGGATAGAAGTGTTTAGGTTCAAATTAGGAGGACTGAAGAAAAGACAGTGTGAGTATCTTATAATATTGCTATTGGCTAGATGCTGTAATTTCCTTATTTTATATCTTAATTTAAAAATTCACGCGGTAGATTTCAAATGCGAATTTGAGTCTCACGTGAGGCAGCGACAAAAAAACTCACGAGCATGAAAACTATAGAGCAGAAGGTTTACTGGACCTACCAGTCTTAGGCGAAAATTTTCAAAGAATGTATTGTAACTAATAAAATAGAAGTAAAAATATTAAAGTATACTAAATAGAGGATAAAATTGTATCTTTATTATTTATGTAAATGGCAGTGTATGTATATACATATATATAAAATTTAAATATTGAAAAGGTAAGAAAAATCGGGTTTTTAGAGAAATGCAATAAAAAACTGTTATTGAGTTATGCCAAATACCAGTTACAAAAGTAGCAAAGAATGTTCATTTCATTAAAAGGGTATTTACAATAACAACTTTAAACTTTCTTAGAACACTTTTTATTTTTATATAATTAAAAACATGAGATGTTGTCATGGACATTTGATATAGGACGAATTTTTACATTAAGAACATGTAGTAACTTTGAAAATTCATTTGAACTCGAAAGTTATAAGTTTTTGTTGAGGGACGGAATTAATAATTAAAGTGACAGAACTTCTGAGCAGTTTCTTGCCCGAGCATCTTGCCTTAGGTGTAGCTAGATCGATCTAGGATCTTGAGTTGGTCGGCTAGATCCTTCTCTGATCTCGCCTTAAGTGGCTAAATCGCACAGGTCTCGTCTTACCAGAGATTGAAGTTATAAAAATCTGCCCGCATCGCGCACAGCTCGCTTCGCTCGCAAGTTTGAGCGCGCCTAGGGCGCGCGATTCGATCGTCGCGCTTCGCGCTCCGTTCTTTCTGGACATCGCGCTTCGCGCTCGGTCTTGTGCTCTTCGCATACGTTTAAGTTTATTTCTTATAATTTAATACTGAAGCTCAAAGCAATTTAATGATATTAAAGATGATGTAAATTAGTCATTTTCTCAAATTCACTAAGTTTCTTTTTCAGTTTAAGTGAAACAGGAAATTCAATTTACTTAAGGCTCTATCGGCCTTAAGGAACACATTCTCATCATGACACTCGTGCTTCGCGCTCGATTTTCTGTATGCATTTTTGTAACTTTAATAAATTACATGATTATTGATAAATTTATTTTCTTCCAAATATCTCAAAAAGGAAAAACAATCGTAGACTTTATTTAAGGAAACGATTTTGCAGAACAACGCTTATTTCGTATCTCACATATTTTGGTGAAAAAAATCGAATTTTTTCAATATTAAAAATCAAAACATAAAATATACATCCTGTCGAGAAATTTCTTAATAAGAATGTGTAGACCTCATTTAGGCAAATCATTTTTCATCTAAACGTTTTTTATTTATCTCATATATTTTGTCTAAAAAATGGAATTATTGAATTTTAATCGTATTTTTTGGAATTGAAACGAAAAATATATGTTTTTTCATAAACTGTGTAAGACAAAACTTTTAGATCTTTTTGAAACGAACAACTTTATATTCTTACGTTTTTTTCGTATTTCACATATTATTGTTAAAAAATTGAATTTTGGATTTTTAATATTTTTATTTTTTTTAAATTACAAAGAAAAATATGCATCTTATAAAAAAATGTTACAATTCAAATTTGTAGGTCTTTATGTAGAAAATAATATTGTATCATAACGTTTTTTCGTATCTCGTATAATTTAACTGGAACATGGAATTTTGATATTGACTTTTTTCGAATCTGAATATGCTGTAACATTTCTAATTTTGATTTAATCAAAAAATGTTATCAGGATAATTTGTAGAGATTTATGAGCACTATCAAAAACCAGTATTGAAATTTTTTATTTTTTCAAAAAATTATTTTCAAAAACACAAAAGTAGTGCTCAATCCCTCAATTTGGATTGGATGTGGCTGGTTAACGAACTTGTCCTTACTTTTTCGGCTCCGATAAAGTGTACCAAAGCTCAATTCAATCTGATGATCCTATCGAGAGTTATGCCGCACACGACCTACTACAGACAGACAGACACTTTCGTAAAAACCATTTTTTCTGACTCAGGGGGTCTCAAAACGTAAAGATTTGATGAAAATTTCGAAAGTCATTTTTCATATAAAACCAATACCTTCTCATCCATGATGAGAATGTAAAAATACAAGTACTTTTTAAATATCTTTGTCATTTCGGAAATGTGAGCTATTTCTTGGCACTTTATGTAAATGGTTATTTTTAAGAATTTCAAGAAAGTTTTCCTCTCAAGAAATCTCCCGGATAAAGTTTTATTCATGCGACTGAATTCGAAAGTGCATATCCTTATCTCAATTCCATCCCTCAAAAACTGCCAACTTCAAGTTAAAAGATTTCTTCACAACGAATGCACTATAGAAGTGCTTCTTTCCGTACTGAAAAGTATGCCAAAAGTGACACCTTTTAGTGAGATACGAATAAAAAAGTACTGCGCATGCGCAAACTAACCAAAGTTTCCTTTTGACTCATTAGTTACTTTCTCGCGCATACTTTCTTAACACGCTAGTCACTTTTGAGCATACTTTTTGATTTGTTTCGCGTTCTTTCACAGCCTCAATCTGCATACTTGACTTCAATCGGACATTTTCTGAATTTTTAATAAAAAGTAGTATGTGACACTCGTGCAAAAATAATAATAATGTGGAAATGTGAAGGACGGATAAGTCATTAATGGCTTTAAGAGCATGTGATACTTAGGAAATTAGCAAATTTGATTGATTTTAGGTTTCTACAGGTTTGTGTCTAAAGTACATAAAGTTTTCTTTTACAAAAGTTTACGTCCTTTTGCATCTTCTCTGCCATTTTCAAAATTTCAAAAACAAAATTTGAAGTATTTTGGACAAAACATGTAAAAACTGGACCAAATTGTTCATACGAAGTTGCTGCTTTCTTAAATACCACATGCCCTCGACCAACCAGAATTGGAGGACCGCATCAAAAAATGTCATGCGAGCGTAATCTCTTTCTTAGTAGCCCCTGAGAGAATGCAATCATCGCTTAGAACTTTTATATTTTTTTAAATTCCTTTTGGGAGAAATTTATATTTGTTTGTTGGTTTTAAAAAGTTCGGTTTCAATAGTTGATGCTCGAAAGTTTAGAAAACATCTAAGTTTTGAGGGTGTCAAAATCCACCAGAAACACCATGGAAAACTGTCCCATCGCACAGCTTTTCCTGCACGCGTAGAAGCGCGAAATTTAATGTGAAAAAAAGCTTTGTATCATTGGAAAGCTATTTGGTGCTATAATTATTCACAACTGTTATAGATTATGTAAAAAAATATAATACAGTATAATTCTGTAATAATCACAGGAAAAAGTCTTTCATATCGCAAAGATTCAATTTATATAATATTTGTTCATTTCTTTGGCATAGGGTCAGTTTCTTCTTATTTTCTTTGATTAAAATTATTATTACATTTAAAAATTTCTGTAAAAAATTACTATATTTTAGATAATTAAAAAAGAATTATCATAAAAATTAAAAACTTATCTCATAGCTTGCAATTCAAAATGAAGTAGTCCAATATGCAGCATCCCGAATTGAAAAACTGAAGTTCACTATGAATAAAAACCGGATAAAATGAAAAAATATACAAGATTTTGCACACGAACCGACCGGAATTTTTTTTTTGCATTAAAAAAATGTTCATTATTAAAGAATGATGCCAAATTGGTTGACAATGGCAAAACGCGAACAAGTTTTATACTTTTACTGAACATATCTTATGATACTATAAAATAGTTATTTAAAAATATATACATTTCTGCATTAAATAAAAAAAATATGTATTTATAAAATTATAAAATGTAAAAATAAAGACTTTATATAATATTTTCAATACAAAATCTCTTCATTAGAATCTAATCAGAGTTCAGTCAAGACTCGTTTATTGCAAGGCTCCGAAACGGCCAAGACTTGTTTATTGCAAGACGAGAGGGGCTCCCACTACCGCAACTATAGATTAGGTTGGTTTTCAGAGCAAGCAGTGGATTGGTTGTTGCTTCAACCACTGCTGCATATACGGTAAAGGTGTGGGTTAGAGGAACGCTTGGGCCTAGAGTTCTAAATTTCTCGAACATTTAAAATCCGGTCACGTTCTCGTGACTGTGACCGTCATTTTAAGACAACTTGAGAATTTACAGAGAATTTAAGAGAATTTTACCTTCACCAATATTTTCTTTATCATTAAACCTTATAATATTGTAAATTTATTTCCAAACACTACGAATTGCAATAGTGAAGGTTTCATAAAAATAAACTACGAAAAATGTCAAGTTTTATCGGAATTCAATATAAAAAAAAATGTTTTTATAGCCATTATATTAAATTCAAACATAAAGAACAAGTAATTCAAGTTTTTTTCGCACAAATTACGCTTTGATTTAAATAATTGTTTGACAGTTTCGGGACAGTTTATGCACTTTTTTAAGAGCTCTATTTGTCGAGTGGCATGCTTTCTGTACATCTCATCACAGTATTTGCACTTGAAAGAAGCTTTATTTTGTTTATCAATAATTTTTTTTTTAAATTCCAAACTATATTCTTTTTTTTCCATTTTTATTGCGCACATTACACGAACTTCCAGAACAAAGCATTTATCAAAAACAGTTGAAAGCTTGAACCGTTACGGAAAAATATTTTTAAATTCTCATAAATTCTCGAAGAGCACATTCATCAGACAAATTCTCAGTCATATTTCCGTGCTCCCAGACATATTCTCGGTCACATAAACTCTTTAGAACTCTACTTGGGCCTTGCAATAGGGACCGAGAAAAGCATGTCACGCTATCTGGTGACTGAAACAGACGAACTAATGGATTAAAGTTTTTGCAGCAATGCTAGGTAAATAGCATGAAAATAGTTTGTATATCAAAATAGAACAGTTACAGAGCATCGATTGGAGTTCAATCATATTAACAACATCGAGTGTCAATATATAAAAATTATAAACAGTAAGTATAACAGTAGAAAATTGTGATTTTACTAAGATAGACTCGATCATGTAAGGTTATGTTCGTGATATGTATACACGACAATTGCAAGGTCGTTAGCTCGTACAGTACCGGTCAGAATTGTCCGGCCACCTGTTTTTCGATAATTGCTTAAATTATCCTAATTTGAATTATATAAGTAAAAAAATTTCTTCTCTTGATTAAATTTAAAGCCATCAAAATTCTTTATAAAATGAACCCAGCATGAATTCGTTTTGTTAAATTTTGAAGAAGTTATTGCAGAAATAGTTAAGATTTCAATGCTTTCTTTAATTTTAAATAACTTTCGAAGTAATCAACATTTTTTAATGTTCTTGAGCTCATTTTAGAGTAGAGATTCTACAGAATCGCATTAAATTATCATTAAAAATCTATAAATTTTTTCTTGCATAATGCAAGGAGTTAAAATTGTAACAAAAAAGTAGGGAAATTTTGAAAACATTTCATCTGTAGGTAAATCATAATAAAGGTCATATGAATATATATTTTAAGGGGATTCGATACAAAATTCATGATTATATGTTTTATATATCTTATAAAAATGTTTTTTTAAGCGAAAGCAATATTGGAATTTTCCCAACTTTTTTATTTGAACTTTAACCTCGTGCAGTATGTAAGAAAAAAATTACACATCAATTCCAAGAATTTTGATCGACTTTTTAGAAATTTAGCTTTAAAATTAGTCCAAGAACATTAAAAAATGTTGATTACTTTGAAAGTTATTTAAAATTTAAGAAAGCATTGAAATCTTGACTATTTCTGCAATAACTTCTTCAAAATTTAACAAAACGAATTCATGCTGGGCTTATTTTATAAAGAATTTTGATGGCTTTAAATATAATTAAGAGAACAAATTTTTTCACTTACATAATTCAAATTAGGATAATTTAAGCAATTATCGAAAAACAGGTGGCCGGAAAATTCTGACCGATACTGTAATTATTTTCTGTATATGTATCTACATTCAGTAGGTACTGCAACATTTATTCTTTATCTTCTTCTGACTGGGTATCGTTAAAGTTTTTGCTTTAACAATATGAGTCTTATTGCAGAAATCCATTGAACTCTTTGCTGTATTTTGTGTGCGGCAGTTGGGAATCCAAAAAATTTATAATTGCTATTCGAAGCTGTATTTTTACAGTTAACTATACAACATGAAAAAACCATTGTTATTGAATTTTGCTATAACAACACGTACATATATTTACTCCATAAGTTTCACTTTTCGCCACTGCGAGCGTGGCGACCGATTCTTCTATCCCCTCCCGCCGAACGCTCGGTCCCTATAGACGAGTCTTGCAATAAACGAGTCTTGACTGTATTTTTTATTTGATTTCTTTTTATTTTCAAATCCAGGTAGAAATTTCTTTTAACTTTCTGAAAAAGCGTCTGAAACTTACGAATAATATCTACCAGGTGTACAAGTATGAAACCGGTAATGACATATATGTGTCGCTAGGTAAAACTATACGCTCTGTCAAACCAAATCATTGACGCCATTTCTTCGCATTGAGTTCTGTCAACAATATTCAGTTCATAAACAATCACGTTTCATAAAACAACTAATTGTTTTTCGCTAGTAAAAATGACGATTTTTGTGCCTTCAAACTACGATTTGCGGACATCATTGATTTTCTGTTACCAATTGAAGAAATCTGCTTTGGAAGCCCATTGAATGCTTGTGGAAGCTTACGGCCAGCATGCTCTAGGCAAAACACAGTGCAATGAGTGGTTCAATAAGTTTAAAAGTGGCGATTTTGATGTGAGAAACGAAGAACGTGGAAAACCACCGAAAAAGTTTGAAGATGCCGAATTGCAAGCATTATTGGATGAAGATGATGGTCAAACGCTACCAACAACAATTGGCCGATTTGAATCGTGATTTGCGCCAAAAACGTCAAGAATATCAAACTAGGCAACACAAAGTGATTTTTCTTGATGACAATGCACCAGCACATCGAACAAAAAAGACTCGGGAATTGGTAAATTCGTACAGCTGCGAAGCCCTCCCCCATGCGGCTTATTCACCAGACTTGGCTCCATCTGACTACCACTTATTTTCATCAATGGGGCACGCACTTGCTGAACGGCGCATCGATTCGTACGAAAATGTGAAAAAATGGCTCGATGACTGGTTTGACTCAAAAAACGAACAATTTTTTTGGCGAGGCATACACAAATTGCCAGAGAGATGGGAAAAATGTGTGGCTAGCAATGGCCATTACTTTGAAGATTGAATGTATAACCATTTTTATTAAATAAACGTGTATTTTCTCAAAAAAATTACCGGTTTCATACTTATACATCTGGTAATGAATAGTGTCCGAATTATCTGTGATTATTTGATTAATATAGATTTTCTCAGACATTAAACAGTATAATAACATCGCTTTATTTAAATTAGAAATATCAGTTAATCTCATCTTGATACAAATCATATGCTAGAGTGAGATGAAGAGATTGTTGTATTTTTCATTGAGAAAACTATCTTTATATTATTCTAGCATTTATCACAAATAAATTCTGTCAAAAAAGTACTGGGAAATGGTTAATAAAACACAAACCATTTATTATTCATCCAAAATTATTTTATTGCCTTCAAAGTAAGATCCTTCCGAAATAACACACTTATCCCAACGAATAATCCAATCATTCAAAACATTTTTTAAACGCATTTTCCGGAATCGACCTCAGTTCTCGCCGCGAATTCTCTTTTATGTTTTCTATCGATTGAAAATGGGTGCCTCAAAGTACTAATTTGAGATTTGGAAAGAGAATAAAGTCGACCGGTGCCATATCAGGTGAATACGTTGGTTTTTCAATGATGTTCGTTGAGTTTTTGGCCAGAAATTCGTACACAATGATAGCCTTGTGAGATGGTCTTTCGGAACTAGTCGAGTAGCAACGCGTTTAATGCCTAAACAATCATTTAAAATGGTAGGAATTAATTCGTGAGCTACAGAAAGTTCAGCGCCTTGGGGACGTTGATGGCCGACCAGAGCGAGGCAAATCTTCCACCACATCTCGACCGCTCACTCAGAAAAAATATTTGATTGAATCAAAAAAATTATTTGTTTCAAACACTTTCTTTGATGTAAAGAAATTTTTTATTTTAATGAAAAAAAATTGTTTGATTCAAACAAATCATTTCTTTAAATCAAAGAAAGTCGTTTAAACAAATCATTTTCTTTCATTCAATCAAATCTTTTTTCTGAGTGCTTTTGAATGCACTGTACCACTCATATGCACATGTTTTTGATAAAGTCGATTCACCGTAAGCCTTCTGTAACATTTTCAGCGATTCCGCACACGAAATTCCATTTGCAATGCAAAATTTGAGATAAATTCTTTGTTCGATATTCTTATCCATTGGAAAAATCGCGAAACCCACTTGAGATTAACTGACAATATCGAGCACTGTGAACAAACTAAATGACAGATCGCGCTCGAACTCCACGTCAGTATAGAGGACAGTGGTGCCAACTTAGCGTCAAAAAGGTTTTTAACAATCTCTTTGAGCGGGCTTTTTGAATGATCAATTCCCGGTACTTTTTTGACAGAATGTATATACTGCTTAATGTCTGAACATGGATGAACGAAGACGCGCGATAACGAGTGAGAGTGGTGAGAGGCACGTGGGGATGAGCGAGATTAAATAAAAAGGGTTGATGGACTGGACCGAGGTGATCGGCAGCTCGCAAGCAAGCCGCAGGCAGGTGAGAAGTGCTCTCAAGGCAGGCTAAGAAGTTCCATGTTTTAGACCGAGTTCTAATTTCCTTCTTGCGACACTCTTTGGGCAGGACAAGGGGTTTATGTCTTGTCTGAGTTCGAATTCGTTTCACTAATTGTGGAGCACTGGGCAGAATTAGGGGTTTTACGTCTTATCTAAGTTTTGTACACACAATTTATATAGATTTCACAACGTCACTGGCATCTGAATTTATAAATTTATTTATAGACTCAGGAATCTTATGCTTACGGCACTCTACGACTTTTGATGAAACATTCAGATTTTATTAATCATTTTAGATTGCTAGTGCAAATAGAAAGAGGTAGACTATTCACAACTGCATTATATTGTATTTTATATTTTGGTTTTTATTGAGTAATTATATTTTACGGAGTTGATTTTGTTAATCAATTATATTTAACCCTATGGGTTTTTATTGAGCGATTATATTCTACAAGATTGATTTTGTAAAGCACTTGTATTTTACCTTAATGGTTGTTATTGATTAATGATATTTTACGTGGTTGATTTTACTAAGCGATTGTGATTTACTTTATTATATTAAGTTAGTGTATTTCACTTATTTGAATTTCATGGATTGCAGTTAATCCATTGTGTACGTGTCGTTCTATTCATTTTATTGATTGATTCTAATTTACGGATTTTTTTATCGACTGATTAAATTAATCATACCATAATCAAGATTTGAGATTTATTTTCACTAAGGAGGAAAGCATCAAAGATTTTATAATTTACTTTATTTACTAAATTGTATTGGGATGGCAACAAAGTTATTTCTCTTTTTTTCGCTAGATTACTTTAGTCATTCGAAGTCTTTCTTCTCTATTCCAAACGGTAATTTTCGTCACATTTTACTTTATTACTTCCGAAAGGGTAAAAACACAGTACAAGCTTCGAAAAAGTTGTATGATGTTTATGATGAAAAATCATTAACAGAACGCCAGTCCCAGAATTGGTTTGCTCGTTTTCGTTACGGAGATTTTGACGTCAAAGATGCACCACGCTCTGGGCGCCCAACTGAAGTTGACGATAAAATAAAAGATAATGAAATTGGATAAAGAGATCAAGAAAAAGCTAACGAAAAGATAACGCCAGATCACATACATCTTTGGTCACTCGTAAAAAATTGGAGTTAGGCTGGGAAGTAATGCCTCATCCACCGTATAGTTCTGATCTTGCACCATCCGATTATCATTTATTCCGTTCACTTCAAAACCATTTGAATGGAAAAACATTTGATTCAAATGAGGCTGTTAAAAATGAGTTTTTGCTGAGTGGCTTGTCCCCTTCGAAAAAAAAGTTTTTATTGCAGACACTTTTTTGTACGGTGCGTATTTCTTGAGATATTTCGATGTTTAAAGGTAAAAAACTCACCCTGTATACATCCTAATGTTTACAAGACTAACAAAATTTCACTCTGTCCCCACTTTACTGAACTATTCGTTCATATCTCCCAAATGAATTTTCTCCGCGTACATGTGCATATATTTACCCAATAGGTTTCCTAAGCATACTCAGAAAAATAAAATACACTCGTATATGGCATCATCCACTTTCCTTAAGGTTGTCAGATCACATCTTCGTAAAAGAAAATGCAAGAATATTATTTTTCTTAACATCTAATATGTACTTTTAAATAGAGTGTAAGATGATATTGCATGACTTTTTTGACAAAGATGCATGGCTCAGTTTTCAGAAAGTTGTTGAGAATTTGGGTGCAAGTAGTAACTGACATGGTTATAAACACTTTGGTAAATTGGGATGCTAGATGAACTTGAAGTTGCATTTCTTACATTCACATCTGGATTACTTCCCCAATAATTTAGGAGATTTCGGTGACCTGAGAGAAATGTAGTGTCGTTACTAAGGAAGGTGGGATGTAAATATGATGGCAGACTTCTAATCAATGTTGAAAAGGAAGGATGTACATAGTAAAGTGAAGCTGGAAAAAAAACCACTGCACAGATAATTTGCAGAAAAAAGTACGTTAATATAAGAAAACATAAATGAACTTGCTTTTATATATATTTATGAATAATAAAAAAATCCGTTCATCATATTGGATTCGCCATTTTGTATTTTGAAAGATGGACTTTAAATTCGTTACTAGCACCCACAGAAACACCAAGATGACAAGTTTCGAAGGAATCCAAATTTTTTTGTTAAAACTCGTCCGCCATATTGGATCCGACATTTTTAATTTCAAATTTGGTCTTCAAATTTGTTATCAGCAAAACAAAAAACTCCTTTATACAAAGTTTCCAAGAATTGACTGAAGATTTAGTTGAGTTTGTGTAGTATGTTTGATCCGACATGTTTCGTAAGATTAGAAAAAGGTCCTGATGTGTTGGAGCAAAGCTGCCCTCAGATTCGTGTTCAGCGGGTCAAAATATGTAAGAATGTAGTACTGTACTGTACATTGATGACAATTTTGTTAATAAACGTGAGTCTTGCGTGTAAAAAAGAATACCAATAAAAAGAAAAATTTACTGCTCGTAAATTTGCAGCTATGTGTGAGGAAAAACATTCTGCATGTATATTGACACGAGAAACACAAACTCACCATCAGTCGATGCATGAACTAGTGACGAAAAAATATAATAATAATTGTAATCCTGCACATCAAATTACATATATCAAAAAAATTATTTTCTGACACAGTTTTATTCAAAATAAAAATATCAAATAAATAACACAGTGTTAAAATTTAGAAAGTAACTAATAATTTTTATAAAATTTATTTTCAATAGAATTATTCAAACTATTAATTTTTAATAAAAACTCGTTAAATAAAGAAAAAAATTAGTGAATATTTTAGTTATAAAAATCACTTATCTCGCCTATTCAAATCACAGAGTAGTATATTCTGTGCCTAGGCGCATAATGAGGGTTATTACGCGACGAGCGAAAATGCTTGCAGGAGATCGAAGCCAAGGCATAGTCGAGGCTTAGGTGAGGCGCAGTGGAAGCGTAGCTGAGGCAAAGCCGAGACGAAGCCGAGGCGCGATCAGTCCTGCGAGCATTTTAAGCGAGTCTCGTAATTACCCGGATTGTGTGCATTGGCGCATATTCTATTTTATGTGACTTCGGCGTATTTACGAGTTTTTCTGCATACACTCGAATCCAATCTGAGAAGGTCGAAATTACCGTGATTATCGCCCATCTCACTTGACATTTCGCAAATACTTCCGGCTATTTTGATTTTCTCGATTCTGTGTAATAGTAGAGTATTGTAATAGACGCATGCACAGTTCAAATGTACAAGGCTTTGTCAGTACGGTGCCAACGCTGTACGAAGAAGAAGAAGAAGAATAAGAAGAAGATTATTCTCCGCTGTATTGTAATAGGCACATGCGCACTTCAATTTTTACATTATGTTCCTTTGTATCGTAATACACAACATAACGATACTCTCAACTGTAGAATAAAAACGCGTTTATGCGCCGGAGGCACATAAAAACTTGTAAATTTACTGTTATTTGTAGATTTTTAGTCTCATGTAGATTCATTATTCTAGATATATTCACGACGTATTAACTGACTTGTATAATTTTCTGCGTAATGCGCTGCAGTTTCACATATTGACAGTCAAAATAATGCAGTCACAGTATTAATACAATTTTTATTCAAATCTCAGTACAGTGGGACATGAATTAGTATTGTGGTTTCATTAATTTATTACATTATTCGCAGTTAATTATACTGACAGTACAATACTTAAGTTTAAGATTAGCCGTGATTCATATTCAAAAACATAAAAGTTTTGTTTCTTTAAATTAGGAAAGGTACAAAAAATGTATAAAATTTTTAAAAATGAAGCAAACGGGGACGTGATGATCCTTGCATGTTGGTTTTCCGCACTTTACGCAATCACACATAGAACAACGAATACTAGAAAATTATTATCTAGTTAATCAACTAAGGGACAATCATCTCATATATCTACTTGCAATATCTAGATACTCAACTGTAAAATTTAAGATACTTATTTCTGCACATTCAAATATCTTTTACTTATTACAGCTTAATATCCAGATATTTCATTAGATAACAGATAATATCTATTTTCTCAGTGTGAACATGGCTATTTTTGTCATCTTTTGATGGACGAATCACGCAAACAATTATAATTTACGTTAGCGAGATAGTTACAGTAATTACAGGAAAATTTGACAAAAATAGTATATTACATTACAAGAGGCGAAACAGAGCGATTGCATGAGTGTGAAGTATGCTGCCCAAGTGAAACGAGGGCTGCAATCACACGAAATGCTTTCGCTGTGTTTTGTTTCGAGTAATGTATACTATTTTTCACAGCAACTCTTTTGAGAATCTGATTGGCTGTAACTGTGGAGCGGGTTGAAACAGCGACTTTCAACCCTAGGCTTGAAAATCGTAGTTTCAACCCGCTCTACAGGTACCGAAAATCGGATTTTCAAAGGAGGCGCTATGAAAACTAATTTTACTTGCCTTGAAAAATTTTAACGCGAACTCCATACTCTTGGGCAACAAAGTCATTTCGTTTTTTTCATAATTTTCAAAGCAAGTTTATTGATACAAATAACAAACATTAATCAATCATGTATTGACCATTTTGTTCGATGACCTTTTGCCATCTTTCAGTCTGCTTCATAATTCCGCTTTCGTAGAAAGTTTGGTTCTTAAAGGCATAAAACTGAGTCAACTCATTTTTAACAGCCTCATTTGATTCAAATGTTTTTCCATTCAAATGGTTTTGAAGTGAACGGAATAAATGATTATCGGATGGTGCAAGGTCAGGACTAAACGGTGGATGAGGCATTACTTCCCAGCCTAACTCCAATTTTTTACGAGTGACCAAAGATGTATGTGATCTGGCGTTATCTTTTCGTTAGCTTTTTCTTGATCTCTATCCAATTTCATTATCTTTTATTTCATCGTCAACTTCAGTTGGGCGCCCAGAGCGTGGTGCATCTTTGAGTTCAAAATCTCCGGAACGAAAACGAGCAAACCAATTCTGGTATACTGGCGTTATGTTAATAATTTTTCACCATAAACACCATAAAACTTTTCCCGAGCTTGCACTGCGTTTTTACCTTTTCGGAAATAATAAAGTAAAATGTGACGAAAATTACCGTCTGGAATCTCTATTTCAATCAATGGAAAACAAAACAACAACAAAACTTGAAACTTTCTTTTTACTGAATAATCTATGAAACGTCAGCTGTCAAATACCATATACGATTTAAATATTGCAATGGAGAAGAACGACTTCGAACGACTTAAGTTATCTACCGGAAAAAAGCAAAATGACTTTGTTGCCAACCCAATAAGTCGTTGACGGCATAAGGCAGATTATAGCGTGACAACAGTCAAACACAAACTCTCCCCGGATCTTGCCGTTGGGTCCATTTTCTTTCTCAACACCATTCTCAATATAATATATCGGACTTATTCATTGGAAGACTAAGAAGAATTGACAGAATGATTATTTTAAGTTCTTTTAACACGTTCGTCGCCCAGCGTGATTCAGTTGAGTTTCTCATGGGGCCCAAATGCAACTGTTTTGTATAATTTATATTTATATTTCAGTGCTTGTTCTATTAAATTCCGTTTGAAATTTCAATTTAAAATCATATTTAACTTGAACAAGAAAAACGCCACCCATATCAGAATGAATGGAAAAATACTCGTCACCCAAATATGGGTGACGTGGCGATGATCGTGTTAATTTAATCTAAAAAATTTGTATCCAAGAATATTTTTTGTTATAGATATTTTTACATCCTTGCTTCCTGGCTATTGGACATCACTTAAATATTCCTACAGTTGGAATTACAACCAGTATTTTATATGAATGGATGAACGATCCTTTCGGAAATCCAACTTATCCTTCTTTCGTGCCTAATACCATTACAGGCTCATCCCAGTTCATGAATTTCCCTCAACGTTTGAAAAATACTGTAATTTTTTCCTACGTAAAATTCCAATTTTATTATTATTCTCAGTTACAAAACGCCTATGTAAACAAATATTTTGGAGCTGGATTTCCAACTGTTTACGAACTTCAAAAAAGCGTTTCTTTATTGTTGGTCAATTCTCATTACAGTCTGAATGGAATCAGGCCTTTGACGAATGCAGTGATAGAAGTTGGAGGTTTACATTTACAAGACGATGGGGAACAATTACCTGTAGTGAATATACTTTGTTATTATATTTACAATGAGGCAGTATACATCGCAGGATTTTTCGGTAGATAACAGACCTTTTTCTGTAGTATAATTCATGATGATACATAGACATTGTATATTCTTGGCAGAGTAGAATTTGCAAGCCGCAAGAAGAAAAGGACTGAAATATTTTTCTGGGCCCTGATTGTTTTTATCTGAGGATTAACCGAATTTAAGGAGGAAAAACCCGAAATGACCTCTATTCTGAACGTCTAGTGTATATTATTATCCCATATTTGCTTTTAATGGAACGAGAGCACGGTGTATACGCACATTTACATGTTCTACTACGTACAAAAATCTACTACATAACAAAAAATACTGCGTTGTATATTTCTTCATCAAAACTTGATTTTGAATTAGCAGTAAAATGCTGATAATTTAATTTTCTATTACTACAGGAAATACAGAAATGGCTCGATGGCAGTGATAGTGGGTGTATTTATATAACTTTCGGATCTATGCTTCTAATTGAATCATTTCCAAAAAAATTATTAGACACTTTTTATGCTACCTTTCGAAATACAAATCCTGTCCGATTTTTAATTAAGATTGAAGACGTAACTAAATTACCACCAGGTCTTCCAGGAAATGTAAAAACATTCTCATGGATTCCACAAATGCAAGTATTAAGTAAGTTGAAATTTTAAAATCAATTTTATAAAATATAATATATTATGATAAAATGTCAAATTATATCAAAAATATTAATTTTAAGAACAATTTGCCTCTAGAACATAAAAATGTCAAAGCATTTGTTACTCACGGAGGCATGATGGGAACACAGGAAGCAA
Source organism: Diplolepis rosae (assembly GCA_030998225.1). NCBI lineage: Eukaryota > Metazoa > Arthropoda > Insecta > Hymenoptera > Diplolepididae > Diplolepis > Diplolepis rosae. Next base: position 22,671,335 of record JAPYXD010000723.1, on the reverse strand, counting down.
TTTTTTGTGGTGTTCCAATGATAGGCATACCTGTTTTTGGAGACCAGCATCACAACATATACAATTACGTAGATAAAAAAATTGCTGTTTCCTTAAGCTGGGAGACTATAGATGAAAAATCGTTTACACGTGCAATTTTCGATGTTCTTAAAAACCCTATTTACAGGTATTTAATTATTTATCCTGAAATATCCAAAATATTATACATTTATTCATTGTTTTCATCATGATAATCTGAAATCTATTATAAAATAATTTGCTTTAAGAACAAATGTTGCTCGAATGTCACAATTATATTTGGATCGCCCTTCAAGTCCTATTAATACTGCAATATTTTGGATTGAGTATGTTGCAAGAAATGGAAATATTCTAAAATCTCCTGCAGTTGACTTAGGTTGGTGGCAACTTGAACTCCTCGATATTTATGGTTTTATACTATTGGTTTTAATTTTGTCTATATTTATTATTTGTATTATACTCAGATCATTGTTTAAATTTATGTCAAATATTTTGTTAAGTAAAACAACATCATTACAAAAAGATGCAATAGAAATAAAATATAAATGAATGTTTTAAACGTAGATTAGATCTTAATATTTTTACTTGAAATTCACTTACACATTTTGTATAATTTACATATTACAATTAAAAAAAGTGTTGGACAATAAATGAATAAGAATTTTATGTGTTTTATTCTATAAATATTCAGTGTGAAACTCGCCTGACTATCAATTCGAAAATGATAGCGCTAAAGCCAAACAGGTTTTCTATAATAATACACTTTGATTGTTTGCACATAGACCGTTACAATATTTTTACAACAAAACTGTGATCATAATCTTAGTGTTGATTCAGTTTGTGCACGATAAACTTAACAGAGAATATCAGATCCTCTACTCTCTAAATCCAAAATAGTGGAATAGAAACTGTCTTATTCAGTTCCGTGATGAACCACTTACTTAATAGTGGACTCCACTTATAAACTAGCGATTTTAAGAATTTTTCTGTACTGCAGTCGTGTTTGATCGTGTTTTGTCTGTGCGTCACGAAGCTTTCGTACATGCTCCGCAGTGTTAAGCACTATTTGTTTCAGTAATTATCCACTAGTCCAAAGTGGCGTACTTCGCATTTTCTCAAATAGTGGAAAACCACTAGAAAAAAGTGGTTTTCCACTATTTTGGATTTAGAGAATACGTCTAATCATGGCGCCATATTGTGAAAATTTCTATAAAAAATGTAAAACTTTTTCGCCTGTTGAAGAGAAGTTGTGGCAGTCGAAAACTTTTCAGTGCGTGTATCTTATTAACTAAAGACTAATTGGTAAAGAAAATTGAAAAGTGTGCAATGGATTTCCTAAAATCCCTCTCCTTTTTATTATTTATCTTTGCCTTGAATTTTGGAGCTAGAAATGGATATAAAATTCTTGGATTATTTCCTTTTAATATGAAAAGCCATTTCTTGATGTTCGAATCAGTGATGAAGGGACTTGCAAGAAGAGGTCATCAAGTTTCAGTAGTCAGTCACTTTCCCTTGGAACAATCTTTGGATAATTATACCGATTTAAGCTTAAAAGGTAGTTCTCATTCATGGACGAACAAATTATCTTATGAACAATTGCAACCACTTTTGCACTATACTTGGTTAAAAAGTATTTTGCTATTCGAAGCCAATGACTATTGTGACGTGCTAGGTCATCCCGTAGTACAAAATTTAATCAAAAAAATACCTGAGAATGGACCCTATGATTTTCTTGTGACTGAAGTAAGCAAGGAATTAAACGTTTAGAGAACAGTTCCTTATTGGATTCAAAGGAACATTTCTTTGATGCACGGTGAGAAATAACCAGTTCCGTGCACTTCAGGCAAATATGTGTTCAACACTTCGACATTATCAACCAAGTGGGGAAGCTAAGAGATACCAAACGAACATGAAGTTGCCGCGCAATCGAGGCGAGCTCGGCAATCATGCGAGTTGGGAATCGACTAGTCCTCTGCTCGGTTAGCATACATTTTTCTAAATTTTCTTTACGATCAATCGATCATTTTTACTGTTTCGCGTCAGGGTTCCGAAATCGCATTTCCCGTCGCGAGTATCAAAGAAAAACTTTTATTGCATCACAGACATTTTTTCTTTAACTTCATATAAATGAAATGTTTCTTCGATTCCAAAAAACTGTTCTACAAGTAGATTGTAATTCACTAAAACATAATAATTGTAAAACGTATTAATACACAATCAGCTTTTGTTTTCTTATAGGTGTATAAACATCCATGTTTTCTAGCTATTGCCCATCATTTTAAACTTCCGGTGATTGGACTTCATAGCAGTATAATATATGAATGGCTCAATGAACCTTTTGGAAATCCTTTGAGTGCTTCATTTGTGTCTAGCACCTCTCTAGCCTATACCCAATACATGAATTTTCCTCAACGAATGTTAAATACTGTGAATATTTTTTTAATGAAATTTACATATCATTACTATTCACAAGCGCAAAATGAATATGTGGAAAAATACCTTGGCCCAGGTTTCCCAAGTGTTTATGAACTGTACAAAAATGTATCATTACTCTTGATAAATACACATTACAGTATCAATGGACTGAGGCCTCTAGCTAATGGAGTGATAGAAGTTGGGGGACTCCACATACAAAATAATGGAGAAAAATTACCTTTGGTGGATACATATATGATAATGATAATTATATGTGATAATGATAATTATTTATGATTATGATAATTATATTTGATAATGATAATTAAATGTGATAATGATAATTAAATGTGATAATGATAATTATATGTGATATTGATAATTTCATATGATAATAATAATTATGAATGATAAATACATATGATTGAAACAAAACTTTAAAATTTCAATAAAAACGTTACAGGAAATACAAAAGTGGGCTGACGGAAGCAAAGATGGATTTATTTACGTAACCTTCGGATCTATGATTTTAATTGAAACTTTTCCAAAAAATATAATTGATGCTTTTTATACTGCTTTTAGAAATTCTGCCCCTGTTCGTTTTTTGATTAAGATAAAAGACGAAAAAAAATTACCGCCAGGTCTTCCAAAAAATGTAAAACTATTCTCATGGCTTCCACAGATACAAGTGTTGAGTATGTTCACATATAATTTCCGCACGTAAATATGATTGAGTATAATAATTTATTGAAAAAATGTAACATAATACACGAAAACAAATTTGATGGCTAAATGTATTAGGTGTCGTGAGACGGAGTACCATTTTAGAGAGTAAACCAGAACTATTGAAAAAAGATGTGAAAAAGTCCCATCATAATGGTAAAGTTTATTATGTCAATCGTTACTCGTGGTCTGTCTGAAATTTGAGTCTAATAATTAGACATAATAGCAGCATTCATATCATTTTACCGAATCTTCTCATGCAAATATACGTCATCGTTTAGAGGAGAGTTTTTGAATCAGCGACTGTTTGAAAATGGAAGCATTGAGGCAAAATTTTACCATCTATGATGGGTACGTTTCACTTTCGAGCATTCTTATATTCCGACTACAGTAGGGCTTAGAAAGTCAAATCAATAAAATTGGATTTTACCATCTCCGATGGTAATAGTTCTAAATTGAAGAAAATTTTTTTCTTTCATTGCGTAATTTCCTAGTACCACATTTGATCTTCATTGCTGCTTGTCAATTCCCTGCATTTATTTGTTAGGTGGTAAACATTTTAGCCGAATAAAACCTACCTAAATGGATTCGATCGATGGGGAATTGAACCTATGATCTACGGCTTTTAACGCACTTGCGTCCTACATCTAACGTCACTATAGTCTATTCTCGCTATTGCAGTTTGAAATTTTGGAACTTGTATTAGAATTCTGCTGTTCGGTGATTGATCGACGCGCTTTTAAGGAGGAGAAAAAGTACCATCTACGATTCCAACGTTTCAACTCTGATGGAAACTTTTTCAAACGTTACGATTATAATATTCCGTAAATGCGTGAAAGTAATATTTCAACCTATGGAATGTCTTATGATGTAAACGCAAAAGATATGCATACACATGTTTAAAGGTATATTTTGTCCAAAAAAAAGTTGTAGCATATTTTTGGGACTGACTGACAGAAATTCCTAATGGTTCTGGTTTACCGTAAAGAACGGTACTTTCAACCATCAAATTTCTATCCGTGTACGATCGTATTAACAAAAACAGTTTTTCTTCAGAACATAAAAACATTAAAGCGTTTATTACTCATGGCGGTATGATGAGTACACAGGAAGCAGTTTTTCATGGTATTCCAATGATTGCCCTCCCCGTCTTTGCGGATCAACACATCAACATACGAAATTATGTGGAACAAAAAATTGCTGTTTCCTTAGATCTGTTTAAAATAGATGGAGTATCATTAACACGAGTAATTATTGATGTTTTAAAAAATCCGATTTACAGGTAAATTCATAGTCAATTGTTAATATTTTTGAATTTATATATATATGACGTGTGTTGTATTATCATTATGGATAAATAATTGTTATGAATTTTAGAGAAAACGTTGCCAAAATGGCAATAAAGTTCATGGATCGTCCTTTAAGTCCTCTTGATACTGCAATTTTTTGGATTGAGTATGTTGGCAGAAATGGAAATATCTTGAAATCTCCTGCAGTTCACTTGCAGTGGTGGCAACTAGAACTTCTTGACGTTTATGGTTTTATATTCTTGTTTATGTTTACATTAGTATATATAATTTACATATTGTTTAGAAAATTGTTTGAATATTTGTCAAATATACTAAAAAATAAAGAGATATTGATGTATAAAAAGAAAAAATAAAGATAAAGGAATTTACCCCAAATAATAACTTCAAAAAAATTTATTTGCAAAAGTTATAGACAAGTTTTGAAAAATAAAAAAGTTTAATTTTCTCAAAATTGACTGAACCCATTTTCATGCCTCAAATATATATTGCAGAGGGTATTAAGGCAATCAAAAAGAAAAATTGACACTTATTTCCTTCAACAGGAAGGGGGTGAAAAGAATTATTGTAGTTTTGAAACATATTATTTTTAATCAAAGTTTGTTTGCAACACCACTATTTTTTGCTATAATATACTCATATCCCATGTAATAATATATATTTTTTGGGATACGATCAGAGGCACTGATCCCAGATCTGAAACCGACGCAGTGTCTCGCACTCTCAGCCTGCCTGTCGGTGTGAAGCGGGTAGGGAGCGAAGACGGGGCACGTTGCCATTTTTCTTTCCTCGTCACTCTTGCATGCAAGAACGACTCGTCCCATTACCCCTTATTCTCCTCGCTTCCTCGTTACAATGCATGCGTTTTCAACTGTTCCAAGATTTAGATTTCAGGCTGTCGTTTATCGAGTCGAAATTGAGAAATGTGTTTTTCTCGACTCCGTGCAAAAGAGGCGCAAAGCAGACGACAATTTCAAATTTACAGAATATGTAGTTATGGAAATAATATTTCTTTTTTCGATATTTTAATCAATTTTTTCCTAAAATAAACATCTATAAGATTTAAAAAATTGTGGAATCATTTTGAAAGTCTAAACATTATTTTAAAGTAGAAATTTGAAATTAATAAATATTTACAATTTGAATCTATATATAAATTGAAAATATTTGAAATTTTTAAAGGAAAGCTTAAATTATAAATTTCGAATTTCCATACTTTTTACCAATTTTGATAAACATAAAATTTAAGGAAAAATGGACTGCCCTAACGAAACACGCATGGCACCAAGATCACAAATTTAATTTTGATGAAGTCACAATAATAGACAGATCAGATAACTACAAAAAACGCATGATTCTAGAAATGACCCACATAGCCAGTACCTCACATTCTGTAAATCAAAGGACTGATACAGAAAATTTATCAGTTTTTTATCTCCCTCTCTTAAACAACCAAGCCTAACTCCATTCAAAATTCATATTATTAAAAAATCCTGAAAGTCCTGAAATACATAAATACACATACTTTCTGGAAACACTCAAAATATGCCGACGAAACCTTTATGTCTCCGGTTACAATTTATGGTCTTCTCATTGTCCTAACAGTCCAGCCACCTCCAGCACATCCTTTTCTTTCTCCAAAAAAAATCCCTAAAGGGGAAAAAAATCTTACCCTCCACTCTCATCCCAATATGCATGCCTAAAAACCAAAACATAACTCAGTTTACGAGTCAACCTCCCAGGGGAGAAGTGTGTGCAGTCTAAGTTATGTGTCTTCCCAAAAAACGGAAAAAGAAAAAACTGGATAATAACATTTATACAAAAAGTCGTAATTTTAATCAAGGTTAGTCCTTCTTTTTTACTCTATATATAGTCTGTGATAGGATTTAAAAATTTGGATAGAATTGTGCACAAATTTAATAATAAAAAATACCATACCTACACATTTGAAAGTACTACACATTAAACACTAAGACATTACTATTAGATTTCGATAAAATTACTCCTAGAATTTTTTTTCGCGGCTCTCTACGTCTTTTCATACCTTTATTTATGTAAAAAAATTTTTTTCTTTCTATGTACAATCGCATCTAAATTTCTTTACACAACTTATAATTTTTTACAATATTTTTTCTTACATCTACTTGTCAAACCAAAAAATCGGCAATTTACTTCCAAAAAACTGGATTTTACACAGTGCTATTCTCATTGCTTTACACCTAAGAAATATTTACATAGGTAATTTTAGATCTAGACTCAAACCAAAGAAAACTTTATGTGCAATATTATATGAAAATTTATGGCCTTTTTGTGTACATTCCGAATAAGCAGCCTCATTGTCTATACCCACGATTGGGAAAAAGCCTTTTGTATAACTCTACGGACTCTTTATGTTCTAAGTCATTGCAAAAAAACTATCAATTTTTCAGTTCTTCTTGCTAAAAAAGTATCACAGCGGACAAATTTCCAAGGAAAATATGCCAAAGAAAAAAATGTTAAATTAAATAAAATTTACAGATTGCACTTCATACCAAAAGAAATAATATTTAAAGAATTTGAAAATATTTTATATGTGTGGTATATATAATGTTATGTGCATGTCATATGTATGTATGTATGTGTGTATGTACGTATGCATATTATATAGTATATGTACATTGTATATTGTACATATATATGTGTATATATTGCATGCGTGATGTATATGTGTGTATATGTGGGTATGTATGTATATGTATTTGTATGTATGTGTATATGTATATATGTGTATGCATGTGTATATATGTATATATATATGTATGTATGTATATGTGTATATATGTATATATATGTATATATATATATGTATATGTATGTGTATGTGTATGTGTGTATATATGTATATGTATTTTATTTCATTTAATATTTTGATTTGAAACATTGAATACTTATTAGCTTTGAATTAGACAGAAAAATTTACTTTGAAGCTTTAGAATTTTTTTACAATTTTACAAGATGTGGCTAATTTAGAATTACGAAATCTTTCATTTAAAAAAAGTCACTCACCTGAAATAAAGTTCTGGAAGAATTCTCAAGATTAAAGAAAGGTTTAAGCATCACTTGAAAAATAAAGTCATTGTGGAATTTTAAGTTCTCCTATGTTCAAACTTACAAGAACATAGATCAATAATTGACAAATTCTTGGATTTGTCAGTCGAAGCTTTATTTGTAAATTTTTAGTTTTTATAAATGGGTTAAATATTCATGAATTTCTTAAATGTTCCAACATTTAAAAAATATGTAATCAGAGAATTATGCGCAAAGTATTTTACATGAAGAAGTAATAAACATTTGACCTAATTAGTGCTAAATCTACATTCTAAATTTTATAATGAAAGTATTTTTATCTTACTTTTTTGTGACCTAAGCACATATTTTACACTTTAAATATAAAAATGCTTCACAGAGTTGAAGTATTTTCTAAATAAGAAGCAGTTTATTCACAAAGCATTAAATTTTTGCAATTGAAATCTTGATATAAAATTTTAACCATTTATCTACTTTGAATTTTTCCTACGATTTCAGAAGAACAGGCAAATTAAGAATTACAAAATATTTCATTTAAAAGATTGCAGCTGCCCATAAGATCTTGTAAAATCGTGACAAGATTTAAACACGAACTTGAAAAAAAAAATTTCATGTAAAATTTGAAATCAATAAATACTTATGTGATCTAATGCAAATATCACTGAACACATTTTTTAGCTTTTTAATTTATCTCCTCTTATTAGAAAATTTTTCCTTTCCGTAAAGCAATTCATTTTTTGAATAAAAAGTCTGTGATTAGGCTGCAAAATGTGAGATGAAAATATGTCTAACATAAATTTGAGAATGTTATATTCAATCTTAAATTTTATGTTTATCTCTTCTTAATGCTAAATAATTCGCTAATTGAAAATTTTTTAAATGTACAAAATTGGTAAAAAGTATGGAAATTCGAAATTTATAATTTAAGCTTTCCTTTAAAAATTTCAAATATTTTCAATTTATATATAGATTTAAATTGTAAATATTTATTAATTTCAAATTTCCACTTTAAAATAATGTTTAGACTTTCAAAATGATTCCACAATTTTTTAAATCTTATAGATGTTTATTTTAGGGAAAAATTGATTAACATATCGAAAAAAGAAATATTATTTCCATAACCCCGAGACACCCAAACCAAGGACATGCATCCTGGCGAAAAACGTTAACATCGTCCCATTAGTGGATCTTTTTTCCAGAGACCTCATGGTGGCTTCAGTCGACCTGACAGGAATTGGTAAGCTAGTCATAGGATTGGTATACTTTTCTCATGATCGTGCGTCCCATCCACCGGAGGAAGTCCGCTCACTAGTGGAGTAAGGTAAGAGGCCTGCCCCTACTCTTGGGATGCGATGCCAACTCCCACCAAAAGCAGTGGGGTAGCACTAACACCAACAGAAGGGGTGAGGATCTAGTGGACTATCTAATCACTACTGACTGTGATATTCTAAATACAGGAACGATATCGACTTTTCGGAACTCTGTGCAAGAGGGGATAATCGACGTCAACCTCTGCACCGGGAGCATTCAGTATAAAGTCAAGAAATGGAGGGTTCTTGATGAACCTTCCCTATCTGACCACATGTAGATACTGTACGAACTGGAATCACACGCATCTTCTGGTCCTCCATGGGCCAGAAACCCGAAAAAAACAAACTGAAAGTGCTATTTCACAGACCTACAAGCTGCACTCCACGGGGCAACCATGGAAATCAGAGACGTAGATGCCCTTTAAAGGGCGGCTGACCAATTTTCGTCAGCCATCATTACTGCGTATGAACACAACTGCTTATTTTCGAAAATCAAGAAGGCCCGGGAGACCCACTGGTGGAATAGGAAGCTTGAGAAGCAATACGGAAGAACTATGGAACCTATCCAATGCAACTAGGGATGCATAGAGGAAAGAAATTAGGAAGGCCAAGGGTAAGAGCTGGACCTGCTTCTGTTCAGACATAGAGAAGGGTGCAGAGGCGGCCAGGCTGAACAGACTACTGGCCCGTAACCCGGGGGCTATTTTAAGCACCTTACGACTACCGGACGAGACGTACTCAGAGTCGGACGAGAAGACCCTGACCCTTCTGACGGTGGTGCATTTCTCGGGCTTCAAAAGTCCAAAAGAGGTGGGGGGTATTCGCAGATGGGCCGACCGCTGCCCGCGATCCAATTGGGAATACGTGGCCGGCTGGCCCATGAGATCGCCTCCCCAGCCAGGGTTAGATGGGCTTTGAAGTCTTTTAACCTCTTCAAGTCCCCAGGTCCAGATAGCATTTACCTGGTCGTCCTACAGAGGGCAGGAGACCCTGCTAATGGGACTTACTAGGGCCAGTTTAACTCTGGGTTATGTCACAAAAGCTTGGAGAGGGACAAGGGTCATTTTTATACCTAAAGCAGGCAAGAACGGATGGACGTCCTCGAAGGATTTCCGACCAATCAGCCCTACCTCCTTCGTACTGAAAACGGCGGAGAGACTCGTAGACAGATATATCCACGATAAGATCTTGACGGCAAAACCGTCACACAGGGATCAGCATGCCTATAGGGCCGGTCGCTCGACCGAAACAGTCCTGGGCAAAGTGGTGAATCTGATTGAGGACCAACTGAACCTTAAAGGATTCGCTATTGGAACATTCATGGATATTGAGGATGCCTTCAACCACACATCCAGTGAAGTGATCAGGAGAGCTATGATTAGACAAGAAGTCCCCATGGCCGTAGTTAACTGGACCTGCCATATGCTAGGAAACAAGAATATAACGATAACCAAAGGAAATACCACCCTTCGAGGGATCGTTGAGTCAGGGTGCCTGCAGGCAGGAGTACTATCTCGCTTGCTGTGGAGTCTGGTGGTAGATGAACTATTGCATCTACTCGCCGATCAGGGATGTTAACCCATTGGATATGCTGATGACATCCTAGTCATAGTATGCGGAATGCATTGGGATGCACTGATGGGCGTACTGCAACAAAAGTTATAGGTTGTAGACACTTGATGTCGAACAACAGGACTCTCGGTGAACCCAGGAAAAACCGACATAGTCACATTTTCCAGGCGGTACAAGTGGAGTACAACAAGAACAGTGGATGTGAAAGGACAGCATCTAGAAATCTCCAAGCGTGCTAAATATCTAGGAGTTATCCTGGACAATAAGCTAACTTGGAAAGACCACTTCGAAAACAAGTGCGACAAATTTATAACAACCCTTTGGCTATGCAGAAGAGCTATTGGAAGTAATTGGGGCCTGAAACCCGACATACTGCTGTGGATCTTCGCAGCGATTCTGCGACCCCAGCTAACATATGCGTCAATAGTCTGGTGGAGCAGAGTCAAGCAGAAGACGGCCATGACCAGGTTGGAAAGACTCAGAGGGCTGATCCTTAGAGGGATCACTGGTGCCTCTAAGTCTTCACCCACAACGGCGCTGGGAACACTAATGGGGCTAGAGCCTCTACACCTAACCATCACAGCCGAGGCTGGCAAAACGGCCTGGAGAATTGGTGATAACTCTAATACAGTGATCTGGAAGAAACTGAGAACCACTATCAACATCGCAAAGAGACCAGTCATGAAAATGGTGGGAAATAGAACGTCTCCGCGGTACATCTTCGAAAAAAGTACAAGGTAAGCTTTCAACCATGGAAGACTGGAAATAATAATAATAATAATTTATTGAGACCCACTACGTTCCGTAAGGACGGGTGGGAGTAGCATGGACTGAAGTCACTGATGGTCGTTTCAAAATTTACAGAACTGTTAAACAGCTGTAGCTTATAGTTTTGAGCCCTTTATGTGGTTTTGTTTACAACGTAAGATCCGATGTCGTAAACTACGTCGGAAAATGGGATAGTTTTTAAATAGTTATGCATTTTTCAATTAGCTAAAATTGAAAACAGTGTTTTTGAATATCGGAACAAATAATACGTATTGAATCACGTCGTATACCACGCAGTGTACTATTCCAATTTCCGACGTAGTTTACGACGTTAAATCTCAAGTTGTTTATTACGTATTTTAACACGTCGTTTCAGGCGCAGTTTACAACGTAGTCAGAGCCACAAAGAGAAATTTTGACACCCTAGGCAAAAGTACTTAAAAATTATATATAAAAAATATTGTTATATCTAGAGAGCCAGTTGAAACCCGTTGACTCGACATCGGCTATCCATCTCATCGGCATCGTCTACTCGTACGCTTTGTGCTGCCCTCTCATTCATACGGAAATCACCTACATCGCATCCTTGCAACAAAATACACTATTTCTATTATATTACTACAGGAAATACAGAAATAGCTTGATAGAAGTGAAAGTGGATGTATTCACATAACTTTCGGATATATGCTTCTAATTGAATCATTTCCAAAAAAAAAATTATTAGACGCTTTTTATGCTAACCTTCAAAATACAAATCCTGTCCGATTCTTAATTAAAATTAACGGGGTATTTTCATGTGACGATTTCAAAAAATCGATTTTTTTTGTTACGTATTTCGAAAGTAAAATATATTGAAAAAAATATATATACAGGATTCTCCAATTAGAAGTTTCATTTTGAATAGCCCGATATTTTGGCAAAGGTGTCATTTTTTGAGAGATGACAACTAAAACTATACGGCTCTTTCGGTGAATGGATTGCGCTATCGAACCATGATTAATGAATTTTTATGGCCAGAATTGGAAGATATGGATGTGGACGATGTTTATTTCTAACAAGACGACGCTACGTACCACACGTGGCGAAACCATCGGTCTTTTGCGTGAAAAATTTCCATGCCGAATGATTTCTCGAAACGGCGATTACAGTTGGCCTTTTTCCTTTAAGGTTACGTGAAAGATAAGGTTTATGCTGATGCTCCTCAGTCAATTCAAGAACTCAAAGAGAATAATCGTGCCGTTATCGACAAAATAGAGCCCAAAATGTGCGAAAATGTAATGGAAAATTTCATGAAAAGAGCATGGTCCTGCAAACGTAGCCGTGGAGGTCATATCAATGATATTGTTTTTCATTATTAATGTCAAGCCTTCCGCTATTAAATGAAATAAAAATCAAATGATTTTTCAAAAACAACTCGCGTTTTTCTTATAAATCAAAATGAAAACTCTAACTGGAAAACCCTGTTTTTATCAGTGTAAGTATGAATATTTTACGAAAATTCTATTTTTAAAACTTTAAACGCTTTTTTATCAACACAATATTCTACACACTAATAGCTCTCGTTGCAACCAGAATCACTAATTTTCTATAACAATTTCCTATTTTTTAAAAAATGTTTAACAAAAAAAATCACGTTCTAAAAGAAAAATGCTACCACTTTGACCGTAAAAAACAGCCACAAAACATTGTAAAATAAACAAAAAAAATTTTTTTTATAGAATATAAGACGCCAATAAAAACAGATAAAAAATTAGAATGATTGCATTTTATTATTTTGTAAAAAAAATTACAGAAATAAACTTCAAATTTAGGCATTTACATGAGACTACCCCCTTAAAAACGTAACTAAATTACCACCAGGTTTTCCAGGAAATGGAAAAACATTCTCATGGATTCCAGAAATGCAAGTATTAAGTAAGTTAAAATTTTAAAATCAATTTTGTGAAATATAATATATTATGATAAAATGTCAGATAATATCAAAAATACTAACTTTAAGAACAATTTGACCCTAGAACATAAAAATGTTAAAGCATTTGTTACTCACGGAGGCATGATAGGAACACTGGAAGCAATTTCTTGTGGGGTTCCAATGATAGGCATACCTGTTTTTGAAGACCAGCATCACAACATATACAATTATGAAGAAAAAACAATTGATGTTTCCTTAAGCTGAGAGACTGTAGATGAAAATTTGTTTACACGTGCAATTTTCGATGTTCTTAAAAACCCTATTTACAGGTATTTAATTATTTATCCGAAAATATCTCAAATGTGACAATTATTGTATATTTGGTTCACCCTTCAAGTCCTCTCAATACTGCAATATTTTTGATTGAGTAAGTTGGAAGAAATGGAAATATTCTAAAATCTCCTGCAGTTTACTTAGGTTGGTGGCAACTTAAACTCCTCGATGTTTATGGTTTTATACTATTGGTTTTAATTTTGTCTATATTTATGATTTGTATTATACTTATATTATTCTTTAAATGAATGTCAAATATTTTGATAAGTAGAACAGCATCATTTCAAAAATATGCAATAGAAATAAACATAAATGAATGTTTTAACCGTTCATTAGGTCTTAATATTTTTCCTTAAAATTTACTTACAATTTTTTTATAATTTAGATATGAAAATTAGAAAAAGTGTTGGAAAATAAATGAGTAAGAATATAATGTGTTTTGTTCCATAAGTATTTAGCGTGAAACTCACCTGACTATCAATTCGAAAATGATAGCGCTGAAGCCAAACAGGTTTTTCATAGAAATGCACTTCGATTGTTTACAGATAGACCGTTGCAATATTTTCACAACAAAGTCGTGATTATAATCTTAGTGTAGCTTCAGTTTGTGCACGATGAACTCAACAGAGAATATCAGACTGTCAACATCTAATCATGGTGCCATATTGTGAAAATTTCTAATAAAAATAGTAAAACCTTTTCTCCCGTTGAAGAGAAGTTGTGGTAGTTAAAAACTTTTCAGTGCGTGTATCTTATTGACTAAAGACTAATTGGTAATGAAAATTAAAGTGTGCAATGGATTTCCTTAAATTCTCCTTTTTTTTATTATATATCTTTGCCTTGAATTTTGGAGGTATAAATGGATATAAAATTCTTGGATTATTTCCTTTGAATATGAAAAGTCATTTCTTAATGTTCGAATCAGTGATGAAGGGACTTGCAAGAAGAGGTCATCATGTTTCAGTAATCAGTCACTTTCCGCTGGAAAAATCTTTAAATAATTATACTGATTTAAGCTTAAAAGGTAGTTCTCATTCATGGATGAACAAATTACCTTATGAAGAATTCCAACCGCTTTTGCACTATACTTGGTTAAAAAGTCTTTTGCTGATCGAAGCCAATAACGTTTGTAACATACTAGGTCATCCCGTAATACAAAATTTAATTAAAAAAAGACCTGAGAATGGATCGTATGATTTTCTTGTGATTGAAGTAAGCAAGGAATTAATCGTTTAGAGAACAGTTTCTTATTTGATTCGAAGGAACATTTCTTTGATACACAGATAAAAATAACCAGTTCTGCGCACTTCAAGAAAATAAGTGTTCAAAACTTCGACCCATTAAAGTGGTGAAACCATGAAGTTCAAATAAAAGAAGCTTGATATTCATGCTTGACATATACGGTATTGTCCAGACACTAGATACGTCCGGCGCGAAACACCTGTTGACAACGTATCCTATCTGATACACGACTAGTGATCCTCCGATAATGTAGTCAGTGAGAAAAATTTCAAACTCAACTAATTAATTTGAAATTATAAATGAAATGTTTCTTCGATTCCAAAAAACTGTTCTACAAGTAGATTGTAATTCACTAAAACATAATAAAGTAAAACGTATTAATACACAATCAGCTTTTTTTTTCTTATAGGTGTATATCACTCCATGTTTTTTAGCTATTGCCCATCATTTAGAACTTCCGGTAATTGGACTTCATAGCAGTATAATATATGAATGGCTTAATGAACCTTTTGGAAATCCTCTGAGTGCTTCATTTGTGTCTAGCACCTTTCTAGCCTATTCCCAATACATGAATTTTCCTCAACGAGTGTTAAATACTGTGAATATTTTTTTAACGAAATTTGCATATCATTACTATTCACAAGCGCAAAATGAATATGTGGAAAAATACCTTGGACCAGGTTTCCCAAGTGTTTATGAACTGAACAAAAATGTATCATTACTCTTGATAAATACACATTACAGTATCAATGGACTGAGGCCTTTAGCTAATGGAGTGATAGAAGTTGGAGGACTCCACATACAAGATAATGGAGAAAAATTACCTTTGGTAGATACATCATTCCTAATTATTGAACTTATAATAATTATATATGATAATGATAATTTTATATGATAATTATATTTAAATGTGATAATGATAATTATGAATGATAAATACATATGATTGAAACGAAACTTTGAAATTTCATTAAAACTGTTACAGGAAATACAAAAGTGGGCCGACGGAAGCATAGATGGATTTATTTACGTAACCTTCGGATCAATGATTTTAATTGAAACTCTTCCAAAAAATATAATTGATGCTTTTTATTCTGCTTTTAGAAATTCTGCCCCTGTTCGTTTTTTGATTAAGATAAAAGACGAAAAAAAATTACCGCCAGGTCTTCCAAAAAATGTAAAACTATTCTCATGGCTTCCACAAATTCAAGTGTTGAGTATGTTCACATATAATATGCATACACAACTAAATGTCATTGAGTATAATAATTTATTCAAAAAATGTAATATAATACGACCATATTGACAAAAAGTATTCTTCTTCAGAACATAAAAACATTAAAGCATTTATTACTCATGGAGGTATGATGAGTACACAGGAAGCAGTTTTTCATGGTGTTCCAATGATTGCCCTTCCAGTCTTTATAGACCAACACATCAATATAAAACATTATGTCGAAAAAAAAATTGCTGTTTCCTTAGATCTGTTCAAAATAGATGGGGTTTCATTAACACGAGCAATTGTTGATGTTTTAAAAAATCCGATTTACAGGTAAATTCATAGTCAATTGTTAATATTTTTGAATTTATATATATGACGTGTGTTGTATTATCATTATGGATAAATAATTGTTTTAAATTCTAGAGAAAACGCTGCCAAGGTGGCAAAGGAGTTCATGGATCGTCCTTTAAGTCCTCTTGATACTGCAATTTTTTGGATTGAGTATGTTGGCAGAAATGGAAATATCTTGAAATCTCCTGCAGTTCATTTACAGTGGTGGCAACTAGAACTTCTTGACGTTTACGGTTTTATATTCTTTGTTATGCTTACATTAGTATATATAATTTACATGTTGTTTAGAAAATTGTTTGAATATTTGTCAAATATACTAAAAAATAAAGAGATATTGATGTATAAAAAGAAAAAATAAAGATAAAGGAATAAATTTTTCTTATTAATATGTTGTGATTAATTTACATTAAAAATTTAATTTACATTTCATGGAATAGATGGATCATTCTCCAAGTACAGGGCACTTTTGAAATAAGTACATTTTTTTCGAAATTTTTTAAAAATTCGTTTCTTTTAGTTCAAAGCAGGTTCATTTCCATTTAAAAAAGGACTTTTTGGAGTGTCCACACTACAAACTTATTTGATATACGAGTTTTTATGCGTACACTCGAATCTAATCTGAAAAGGTCGAAATTGCCGTGATTATCGCCCATCTCACTTGACATTTCGTGAATACTTCCGGCCATTTTGATTTTCTCGATCTTGTGTAGTAGTAGCGTATTGTAATAGACATATGGGCAGTTCAAATGTACAAGGCTTTGTCAGTACGGTGCCAACGCTGTACGAAGAAGAAGAAGAATAAGATGAAGATTACACTCCGCTGTATCGTAATAGGGGCATGCACAGTTCAATTTTTACATTACATTCATCTGTATCGTAATACACAACATTGCGCTACTATCAACTGTAGTGTAAAAGCGAGTTTACGCGCCGAAGGCGCATAATAGTACATTGTGCAACTGGGGAAAAAAAAAATTTATTTTGCGAGTGTGAAGTAAAATAAATGTTTTTCCCGTGTTGCACACGATTTTTTTCTACTAGCGGGTCAGAAATTGGATTTGTTTGCCCTGCACGGGGCAATAAAGTCCACTTTATGGCCCGCTAGTAGAAAATAGTAGATTGTGTACCAAGGGCGGCATGGTGGCGATTGTGACGAGTGCGAAGTGTACCCGCCCGAGCGTAGCGAGGGCGGTATTCACACGAGTCACATCGCCACCATGTCTCTCGAGGTACACACGACGTTTTGTGTCCAAATTGGTGGAAAAAGTCGCGTTGCGTGCGAGTGCGTAGTTAGCCGCGGGCAGTCAAGTTTCGTGCAGTATGAACAGTTTGCCCGTTGGAGCGGGCGGTATGAACATTTTGCCCGTTGAAGCGGGCGGTATGAATATTATCGCCCTTTGAAGCGGGCGGTATGAACATTTCGCCCGATTTTGACGCCAAGGCACAATTGACTGCATGCCGCTCTACGCACAAGCATGCAATGCGACTTTTTCCGCCCATTTGGACACAATAGTATATTACGTGCCTAGGCACACAATGAGGGTTATTGCGTGACGAGCGACAATGCCCGCAGGAGATCGAAGCCAAGGCGCAGTCGAGTCGTAGGTGAGGCAAAGCCGAGACGAAGCCGAGACGAATTCGAGGCGCGATCAGTCCTGAGAGCATTGTCGCGAGTCTCGCAATTTCCCGAATTGTGTGCATTGGCACGTATTCTATTTTATGTGACTTTGGTGCGGATACGAGTTTTTAAGCGTACACTCGAATCTAATCTAGTATTTTAGTTGTTTGCGGCGCTAGTCATTACACTTGATATGTCACGACTAATCCCGGCCATTTTGATTTTATCGATCTTGTGTAGTAGTAATGGATTCTAATAGACGCATGCGCAGTTCAAATGTTCAAGGCTTTGCCAGTAAGGTGCTAACGCTGTACGAACAAGAAGTGAGAAGAAGAAGAATAAGAAAAAGATTGCGTTCCACTGCAAGACTATATGCGCATGCGCAGTTCAATTTCTACATTGTATTCCTCTGTAACGGAATATACAACATTCCTTTACTCTCAGCTGTAACAGAAAAACGAGTTTCCGCGGCTGAGGCACATAAATATTATTATCATACCTTATTTATGTTCACATATATAAGTACGCAATGATACATTATTTATTATCGCACACACTTGAATTGAATTTCAGAATCGCTTTAGGGTTCGAACCCTTTAATCCTACATATATATACATAACTAAACGCATTCCTGACGCTTAAAGCCTCTCGGCTATTATCGCTTGTCATATTCCAAAAGAAATCTCGTTTATAAGCCACTACTGAGTTGGGCAGACTTGGATCGAGTCTACGAAGCCAATTGGGAAACGTTGGAAGCACTCGAAGGACATTCTGAAAAGAGTTATACGAAAAACTAGATAGATACTGCAGATAATCTATTTCAGTATCGTGGGAACGTTGGTATACTTCTCACTGCCATCGTCAATAAAATTATAAACCTACTCAAAGTTCCATCTGTACTCGCTGTAGCACGATTGGATGAAATTAGAGTTTAAAGGACGCAGTCCAAAATAAATACACAAAACTGTTACGCATACGCGACACACCACTCGACACTCGTCAGCACAACTAATACACATACATACACGAACTAAAATACTTACCAGCAAGCATGGCTACAGGGGCTGATTCGGAAATAAGTAGCCTATTAAAAAATTTTATGGACAGAATGTCCAAAATGGAAGTTGCGATAAATAATTGCAATAGGGAAATAAAGACAATCACAAAATTTTGAAAATGGTCACGTCGGACGAAAGCGGAAAAGACGAAAACGCGGAATCTGAAACAAGCGACCATGACGAGTTAGATGAAAGACGTGAGAATTTTCCAGAGAAAAAGGAAATCGAAAATCGGCACTTTCGAAGGTTACGAAACAGGGCAACCGCCTCACAAAACGATACGATTTCCCCAAGAGATGTCGTTAAATTAATAAAAAAATTTAACAGTCAAGACGAAATGGGAATTGAACCCTTCATCGCTCTTGACAACAGAATAAAAATGCAATGCAGAAATTCAAAAGTATTATTAGACTGGATCATTGCTGAAAAAATCGAAGGAGAAGCTGAGAAATCTATTCGATTCCTATCAATACAATCATATAGTGACCTTTTTAAATCTTTAAGAATCAATTTTGGAACAACGGGATTTCTAGAGCCATACCACACTAAATTATCACTGATAGTACAATAAAACACTGAAAGCTCACAAAGTTTTAACTGCATAGGTTTAATCAAAGAATGTATGAGTTATTGTACGCTGTACAATAAAAAAACTCGGGCATGCATGAACGAAGAATTTGCATAAAACACGTAGAACAAACAATCCTGGAAAAATGCATCATAAACCTGAGAGAGGAACTTTCAGACAGTGTTTCTAGTAAGAATCCTAGCGATATCAGAAAGGCACAACAAATGGCAATTCAGTCAGAAGTCTGGCTAGACGAACGAAAAAAAATTCGAAAGCCAAGAATTCATAATAAATTACCACTACCTAACCGTAAAAACCACTTTAAACCGCTATTTAAAATTCCAAATTCCCAACCCAACACACATAAATATCCTTCAATTAACAATTTCCTTTATAGGAAAGACTGCAGATATTTTGATGTCATTGTAAGAAACCAGGATATACGGAAAATCAATGTTTTCCCAAACAAAGAAATTTTCGGGTACAAACCTCGGGAGATCGACCTTCAAATCGTGTAAATTGTCTTCTTGCAGAGGACACGACCGAGGAAGAGGCCACTCAAAAATGCGAAACGGAGGAGATAGAATATCCGCAATAACAGGAAAATTATATTCTGTCAGAGAACGTTTACGCGGAACAGCAGAAACAATAAAACTACTTGTAGATAGTGGCACATCAGTCAATATAATAAAAGAAAATTTGATTAGCCGAACACATGAAAAAATCCCATTAATCAAAGAATTTTCAATGGGAAATGACAAACATCAAACAAACGACGTCACAAAATTAAAGTTTCAAAGCAAGGAACATCTTTTTGTTAATGTACCAGAAGATTTTCCAATACCTGAAAATGGGATTATAGGTACACCTTCCCTACATTCTTATCATTTTAACTTATCCAACAACTACCTTCAGCTCGACGATGAGAGATACTCCTTGGAAAATGATGGTATTCTTATCCCAAAATACACCGTAAAAACAATAACCATCGAAACAACTACAAAGCATGGGCACATTATCATAGAAGACCATACCCACATCCCAGATTCTATTCACAGAATTCGTGACTCTCAAGTTCAAATTCCCATTAGCAACAATACAGAGACCGATCTGAAGTTAAGTAACGAGCAAATAAATTATAAACTTATAGATGTCACCCCAGAACGAGGAGAACGCATTACTTATAATACACAAAAATAACTTAACCCTTAAACGCCCAGATGTGCAGAATTTTCACGTCGACTACAATGTCGTACCATTTAAAGAAAAAAGATGAAAAAGGATCGTAAACTCCATATCCTACCGTTTATGGGGTCGCTCTTTCGAATGGCACAGTCAGAATTCTCAAAAAATGACGCTAAACCCTTTATTTTCCCAAAAATACCCAAAAAAACGCTATGTTTGGGGTACGATTTTTTTTATAATTTGAATTTTCACTATGTTCCCGACATTTAGGCAACCTCTAACTTATCAAAAACGTGTTCTCGAGACTTGTACTTTTAAAATATGCATTGAAATATTTTGTTTTTCTTTGTTTTCTAATTCAAAATGGCGTCTGGACGTTTGAAATTTTTTGTAATTGAGAATATTGATCCTATTTCGGATTTTCCAGGTTACTTCATAGTGTGATCATACAAATAAGTTATTACGAGTTTTGTCTCACCGATTATGATTGGTGGAAGCAATATTAGCCCATAAAATTAAAATTCAAGATGGCGGCTGCCATGAAGCTAGTAGAAATACGTATATTTCTAGTTTTATTACGAACCAGGATGGTGTAAAATTTGCCAATTAGCAATCTCATAGGTTTTAGTCATCACTAAATTCGAATCTTAGGTGAGCTTCTCGAAATTTAAAATGGATGATCCAATATGGCGGACCCGTTATGTAAAATTTGATATTCCTGAAATAAAAAAATACTGCTGCATTCTACGCAAAATTTAAAATCAAAATTATTCTTGATATTTTTTTGATTACAAGAGTTTTTTTCGAGAAAAAAATTCCAAAATTATGAGGGTAACCGAAATTATTCAAAATTTACATATATCTATATTTTTTGTCTCAGACTTTGCTAATATTTCATAAAATAATGTTCATATGAATCATACATGAAACTTACTTATAATAATATGTCATTCTGATGCTGGTGTAACTTCCTAATTATGCTATAGAAGTAGATGAACATTTATATATAAATGGTAGGGTGTGAAAGAGACACTAATAAATGTTGTGGAATTAGTCAATTCGCCTGCATTTTATATATGATGATACTCTATGTTACCATAAAAATCCATAAATGTCGATTTGTCAAACATACTCAAATCTCGAGAACACGTTTTTGATGTTAGAGGTTGCCTAAATGTCGGGAACATAGTGAAAATTTAAATTATAAAAAAAATCGTACCCCAAAAATAGCGTTTTTTTGGGTATTTTTGGGAAAATAAAGGGTTTAGCGTCATTTTTTGAGAATTCTGACCGTGCCATTCGAAAGAGCGACCCCAAAAACGGTAGGATATGGAGTTTTCGATCTTTTTTCATCTTTTTTCTATAAATGGTACGACATTGTAGTCAACGTGAAAATTCTGCACATCTGGGCTTTAAAGGGTTAATACAAGGTTGAAACTCTTGTATAAAACTTTAAGGTTGAAACTCTTGTATACAAATTTAAGGTTGAAACAAATCGAAGATATTTTTTAACCCGAGGTAGAAAAAATATTCACGTCTTATCATGACATATTTACACTACCAAGAGGCCCGCTATCTTCTACAGGTTTAACGTTTAACATCTCATAAAATGATGTCATCCACAGTTTCGGCTCGCTATTCAATGCTGTATTATTGGTGTACACAGTGTGTCCCGAAAATAACCGAACTTTATATTTAAATCATACAACATGCAGCGCCATCTATTGAACATTTTCAGCATTAAAAAGATACATTCATCCTCTTTCAAACGCACCTAAATTCATGTAAATCGGATGACAGATGTGAAAGTTACAGCCATTTCAATAAAAGAAAAAGTGTGCTAATGTTACAAAATAAAAATGGAAGAAAGAGCAAATATAAAATTTTGTGTTAAACTTGAAAAAAAGTTCGCTGAGACATACGAATTGATGAAAAAAGTTTATGGTGATGATTGCATGAGTCGTACTCAAGTTTATACGTGGTTTACACGATTTAAAAATGGTCGTGAAGATTTAATTGACGACCTAAGTCCAGGTCGTCCAGAAGTTAGTAATCGTGCTGAATTGGTGGAAAAAGTCCGTGAAATCATTGGTATCGATGCAAATTTTACTACGAGAATGTTGGCTGAGGAATTAAATACGAGTAAAAACACTATTTGGAGAATTTTATCTAAAGATTTGGGTAAAAGAAAGGTCTGTGCACGTTTTGATTCACATCAGTTAAATGCACTACCTCACAAGACCAAAAAAGTGAACGAATTTTTAATGAAAAAACGGATTTCTCTCATCAACCAGCCTCCGTTTTCGCCTGATTTATCACCATGTGACTATTTTCTATTTCCAAAACTGAAAACCAAGATGAAAGGAGCATTTTATGATAATACAAGTATCCCAGCCATTCAAGCAGCCGTAACCGAGGTGCTGAAGAACATTCCTATAAATGACATAAAAAAATCTATGCATGCGCTGGTTGATCGTTCCAAACGTTGTATTGAGTCTAATGGAACCTATTTTGAATAAATAATAACTTTCAAAGATAATATAATAGGTATCTTATTCTATATCCAAAAAGTTCGGTTATTTTTGGGACACACTGTGTATTCAATAAACTGAGAAGTTACCTAAAACAATAATTTTATAGGATTCGTTCCCAAAAAATCGCGGATTTTGTCCTCGGAGTATTTGGTTGAATTTTTCAATGAAGCTGAAGACAAGATTCACTTAACAAGAATGGTAAAAATTTTGAATTTATTATCGAGGCCATATCATGAGTCTGTTGACGATGCTAATGAATAAATGTTATAACTGAATATCACATGGATATATATGTTTTTTGCTAGGTAATCTTAATCATACAGGCCGACATTTTTTAGACCCTGGGACCAGACTATACTTTCCCGAAGGTTTTCGGTGTGCTGAATCTAAATTCGACCTCAGAATTGCTCCATCATCTCAGGTTATTGAGATATTCTAACCTAAAAGTGCAAAAAACATTGTTTTTGCTATATTCGGGGTTAAATTACATCGCGAATTAATGTTTTTTCTAATAGTGTTTCTACACTGAGGGGTTATCCCTATACCCGCTCAACCTCGGACAAATGTAGCTGGACAAAAGTTAGCTAAATATGACATGGAGTTCGTCGATTGAAAATCGAATTTATTCCGAATCAGTGCTACCAGGCACGAGTATCGGGATGTATAATTTGAATATATAATGTATGCCGTATGCACGATTCAACGGCTACAATTTTAAATTATAATATGCGTTGTGAAGTTATATTTTCAGTTCTGCCAACCTCGCGACGTGGATATTAATCCGATCATCAGTATAGTTAGAGTCGGATGAATCACTCATACTTTGATTGTAGCATTTGAACCTACATGTGAATAACCCCTTTGTGTAGAAACACTATAAAAACTCGTTATAGCATCTGAAAGTACCACTTTTTCCCTTCAAAACCCTTTCTGAATGTTTTAAATATCTTCATTTTTCTTGGAGATATTGTTCAATAAAGTTGAGCACTCTAACGTTTTCATGAATACAACCTTACCGAAAAAAAGTTCGTCCGGAAAGCAGAAGAAATAATGCGCTTCTATGTTTCTTGGGTTCCTAAATCCAGATCCAACCTCAGACTTGTTCCATCACCTCAGTGTTTTCCCGATAATCAATAAAAAGTCGAAATACATAAAAATCCGAAATAAAAAATACATGATTGCTCTTCGCGTCGAGGTGCATCTTTTTCTTATTTGAATTTTTTTTTATTCGACGAATAGTTTTAGAGATAAAAATTAAAAAACGTCGTTTTTGCATACATAAAAAATCAATGTTTTTTAAAATATATCTCGCGATTACTCGCTCAATTCACAATGAAATGATTTGAAACATTTACCATTTTATTTCGCTGACTCTAGCAGGGCCGCCGAGTCTTGAAAAACAATAAAAATCACTGTTGTTTATAAAATATTTAATAACAAACTCAGGGCCTCCGAAACTTGTGTGCTGCGACGTTCTCGTGGAGAAAGAGTCGAGGAAAGTTCAGGACTCAGAAAACTTTCAGCGAGGCGATTGTTCCTTAGGGTTCGAGGAAGTTTTTTGTAAAATTTTACGCAATTATATTCATAAACAAAGAAACAGTGCCGAATTAAAAGAACTGTCGCGCAACGTTGCGCGATCACGTGGAGCGCTTTGAGCAAGAGCGCTAGCAAGTTTCAACCTGTTGAGTATTCTCGAAGGTTTTTTTCTTCACATTATATTGATCACGAATTTCGTAGCTTCGATATCTTTCTTAATCCTAAACTCACAAATTTTTGGCATAACCAATTAAACAATTGTTTAATTTAATTATGTTTAGTCGTTACTACTGGAAATAATCAAACAGAAGTGTCAGTACTGAGTATTAAAATACAAAAACCTGGCTAATACTATGCTGCATTCATGTAAATTATGCATAGATTATTATACGAAACACAGGTCAGATTTGTGTGAATAAATTCATTTTTATATTTAAACAATAAAATTTTAAAAAATCTTCGAAAGTATAAAGAAGGGGACTGGCAAGTGGTCACAAAGCGGGGCGATAAAAATAAAAAAACGCAGAAAAAGGCAAAGGACCCTGTGCAAAAAGCACAGGGGACTATTGACAAACCGAAATCGAAGCTCTCCACGCCCACCAGGTCGGGAGACGCCGTCAAGGTGTCAGCGAGGGACGGCCAGTCATAAGCCGACATCTTGAAGGAAATTATGGCAAAGGCCGACCCCCGGAGGGCAGGCCTGGAGGTCCTGTCTATCCGGAGGACCAAGAAGGAGGAAGTCCTTCCGGTCCTCAAAAAGGGGGGAGACGTTTCGGCCTTCCGCAAGGAACTAGACCAAGCGGTCAGGGAGAGGTCGGAAATTTCGGCCCTGGTCTCAACGAGGTCCCTCGAAATTAGGGACCTTGACGAGACCGTTGAAAAAGAAGAGGTTGTGTCTGCCTGTGCTTGGTACTGGGCAGACCGGCACTTGACGGGTCCTGCAGGCTCTTCACCTGCTTCGGTGGGTTGAAGGTCGCAATGATCCGGCTGACTGAGGCAGATGCAGCGCGGCTGCTTCAGCTAGGTAAGGTAAGGATTGGGTGGGTTGCATGCCGAACTCGCGAGCATGCGGAAGTCGCCCGATGCTTCAGGTGCCTTAGTTACGGCCATACGCCCTAGGGCTGTAGCAACCCTGACAGTAAGTAGCCTGTTGAAGATGCGGCACCACGGGACACTTGGCCAGGAGCTTTAAGACGTCGCCAAGGTGCCTGACGTGCTTAGACAGGGGCCAAAAAGATATCGCCCATGTCTCTGTTAGCGGCTCCTGCCGGTCTTCCGGGAAGAGCTTCGGAGGTTGAGAGGCAAGAATTGAATCCAATGTGGAGCAAACTTGGCTCGGCTTATGCCAAACATTGATAGACCCATGGAAGCGAAAAGGAGACTGGTGGCGAACGTGGTCTATTCGAAGCAGCTTTATGCAGCTCCAGTGTGGGCTAATGCCCTGCAAAACCATGCTATCCAGAGGAGGCGATTCTAGGCGCAGAGATCTATCGTGCTTAGAATAGTTTTAGCATATAGAACTATCTCGACGAGTGCTGTGTTGGTCCTGGCGAGCGTTCCGCAAATAGATTTATTGGCGAAGGAAAGGCAGAAGACCTTTCAGCTCAGCAAGGAGCTTACCTGTACCGATCTGCAGGAAATCGCATACGAAAGAGAGGTGCAGACTCGTCGAGGAATGGCAGATGAGATGGCATGGTGAGTAGACCGGGAGATGGACCTACCGCCTGATCCCTGAGCTCGCCACCTGGCTGAACAGAGAGCACGGGGAAGTCGGCTTTTATTTGTCTAAAGGGCTCTCAGGCTCACTTCTGACACGATGGTCTCTCTGATGCTCCAGTCTGAGCGGTACTGGACGCTCATCGAGTCATTCGTCACACTTGTGATGAAGACGAGAGAGCTCGATGGGCGTCGAGAGCGTAACAACGGGGAGTGACAATAGAAATCGCATCGGGGCCTGCACCTGCGGTCCTGCGTCTCGAGCGGACTTGGATGTCCGCGTCGTTCGGGGGTGGATTCCTTTCATTCATCTCCTGGCTGGCGTGGCTAGTTGGTTTGCCTAACAGGCGTGTGGCTGCAGATGAAAGTCCCAGGCGAACGGATGATGGAAAAGTCGTACGCGACTTTAAACTGGAACCAACTGCCCGCGAAGTTTAAAGCCAAAAGGCGGTCCCGCGGGCGGTGTATTGGATCGAGAGAGCGGATTTTGGTTTTAACAGGTATACCTAGACCCGTCCTAGCAAAGTCCTGTTCAACGTCTATAAAAGATTTTGCCATTTTTCCTCCTCATCAAAAAGAAAAATCCTCAGACATAAAACTTGGAAATTTCTTATATAGTGACTGCTAGAGTTATTCAGAGCTTGTGAGAGTAAGAGTCGTCAATAAAGTTTTTGAGCCTTACTCAAGTAAAAATAAATCAACTTTTTTCATAAATTATTCATAAAATATTTTTTTAAATTAATATAATTAATTATTAAATTATTATAATCATGATTGTTGATTTATGTAATATGATTAATAATTAATATTTAGTACACATTTTTATTATAACTACGTATGACGTTTAATGAAACTAAAGTTTGAAATGTACATTAAAAAATTGCATTATTATCAAAAAGCATCTTGTGTATAAACATTTAAAAGAAGGTTTTTTTATTTTCTGTGTTGTATATTTTCAAAATATAGATTTTACAATTGCGATTTCCAAATTATACACTTATCAAGACTTTTGTTGTTTAAATTTTCATGGAATCTATTTAATTTAAAAAACTTAAGTGAAAAACATAGAAGCAATTTTAAGTTAAATAAGAACAAATTTTGTATCGCGAATTTATTAAACCTACAGAATCTATATAACTAGATTATATGAAACTTTTAAATAAATTATATAAACTAGTGGATAATCATAAAAACAAATAGTGGTTAACATTGCGGAGCATGTACGAAAGCTTCGTGACGAACAGACAAAACACAATTAAACACGACTGCAGTACGATGAATTTTTAAAATCACTAGTTTTTAAGTGTAATCCACTATTTTCGATATAGTGAGTACTAAAATAATCTGTAATTGTAGTTTGTGTATTTTTAATTGATTTTGATTATTAAATATAATAACTTGGAATATGAGCATGCTGAAAATTCTACAGGTTTTTCAAATTAAAAATATTTTATGTGTGCCCAAGGCGCAGATTACTTTTATTCGTTCTTGCGTGAATAGATATAGCTGGTGGAATAAGTCTTGCGATTCACGATTTACTCAACTCTCGATTGAAGCGTAGAGTAGAATGAACCGAAAGCTCTACTATTTTTGTGATTTAATAAAAGATTGGTTTTTTATAATTATACTACCAGTAATAATATATATATTTAAAAAATTTCAAAGCACGCTTTCATGCTTCACCCTACACTTCTGAATTTTACTCAACTTTGATTCATTTTTTAACATTTAATATATCATAAATAATCACAATGATACTAAATAACTTCTAACTTGTCCATATGTCCCAAATTTGATCAGAAGTTGAGTAAAATTACTTCAACTATTTTTCTCCGTGCACCTTTGGCGCTCTACCAGGGGTGTTAGTTGAAATTTGCCGGTTTTACTCATAGATGTCGCTAGAGATATGTATACATTTCTATGATTTGGCATCTATGTCATATGTTTGTGTGGACAATAACCTTCAAAAATACACAATTACATTCTGCCAAAATAATAGCATCATAGTTGTTTACCTCAGTGAATATGTCGAGTTTCATTCCAAGTAAATCGCATTTGCGGCATTCGTTGCTTTTCTTATTTCATCAAAAGAAAAAAGCAGTTGAAGCTCATCGATTTCTGGTAGAAACAATTGGCACAAATACTAAATGTGACCCGAGGAGCAATTTTCCTTTTACTTTAAGCGCCTCATTTATGAAATATTGCATGAATATTTAGCCGTGAAAAATATTTGATCTCGTTGGATCCCATATAATTTGATGAAACCATGTTTTGGACATGTCTCAAGCGGAATGGAAAAAAAGCTATGACATGGTTCGAACGCATGCTAAAGTGTGCAGATCATAAAGGAGAATACTTTGAAGAAGAATAAAGCCATTTTTGATGAAAAATTACTGATTTTCATTAATAGGCGCAAAATATGAATAGTGCCCCTCGTATTAACCTCATAACCATATATATCCATCATCTCAAAGGGAAGAATATTGCGTCTTGATAAAGCATCACACGATCACATAAATATTCCTTTCTGTAAATTGGATGGACTGGACTAAGAATTTAGTAGGGTCCCTCACATCTTTAAGCATAAAATCTCCTGCAGCTGACAGGTTGATGTCAACTCGAACTTCACGACGCTTATAGTTTTATATTATTAGTTTTAATTGATTTTACAATAATATATCTACGATTTGTATCATACCCATAAAATTTTTAGAATATTTGTCAAATATTCTAACAAGTGAAAAAGCTTTGTTCGTCAGAGATGCAATAGGAATACAAATTTATAAATGTTTTTAGAATAGATTACAATATGTCTTAATATATTGACATGGAATGTACTTAAATTTTTTTTATATTATTGAATTTTGCCCATTAGAAAAAGTTTTGGATAACATAGATCGTTACGATATTTTCAGAACAAAACTGTGATCCATCTTTGGATCGTTTTCGTTTGTGTATGATAAACTTGACAGAAAATATCAGACTGTCTATGTCTAATCACGGTGCCATATTGTGAAAATTTCTAATGAAAAAAGGAAAAACCTTCACCCCCGTTGAAGCGAGGGGTCATTCATTTTCGTATTTAACATAAGAAACAATTTTTAAGTTCTTCCTGTAACGTACACTAATGCTCGGATTAATACTGTTAACTGTAGAAATTTTTACAAAACTTTTACTCAAACGAAGTTGACAGGTATTCTTTATCGTCTTATGTTGTAAGTATTTTCCAAATTTTCAGGAAGATATTTTGTAAAATAAAAAATTTATCTTACATGAACTGTTACAGGAATTTGGTCACGTGGTCTGGTTCATTTATGGCCTTAATGTAAAGAGTAAGAAGAAAAAACGCAAATAACGTTCAATAACGCAGGAAAACGTTGCAGTCCGTGAAAACAACGGGAGGACAAGCTCGCTTGGTTCTCTAAGTAGGAATTGCAGATCGGATGACACCGTCCTTTTTCGCCACCGGTCGGGTAACGCGTAATCACTATAAGCGGGTGATTATATATTTACATTTTCACAACGTACTTTTATCGTCTAACGTAGGCTAATGCGGTTAATGCTGTCTAACACATAGAGCGGTGAAATCAGAACGACTTAACATTAGTCAGAATAAGCTAGTGCTGGGTAGTGTGTCCTGAGAGAGAAATAAGCGAGTCCGCATGATAACACCGTACACTAACGAAAATTTACTCCCAACAAAGTATAATATAACTAATTGGCAAATAAAATTGAAAAGTGTGCAATGGATTTCCTAAAATTATCCTTTTTTTTATTATCTATCTTTGCCTTGAATTTTGGAGCTATAAATGGATATAAAATTCTTGGATTATTTCCTCTGAATGTAAAAAGTCATTTCTTGATGTTCGAGTCAGTGATGAAAGGACTTGCAAAAAGAGGTCATCAAGTTGTAGTTGTCAGTCACTTTCCGCTGGAAAAATCTTTAAATAATTATACTGATTTAAGCTTAAAAGGCAGTACTCATTCATGGACAAACAATGTACCTTATCAAGAACTCCAAAAGTTTTTGCACCATACTTGGATAAGAAGTATTTTGCTGATTGACGCCAATAACTTTTGTGACGTGCTAGGTCATCCCGTAATACAAAATTTAATGAAAAATATACCTGAGAATGGACCCTATGATTTTCTTGTGACCGAAGTAAGAAAGAAATTAATCGTTTAGATAACAGCTTCTTATTTGATTCGAAGGAACTTTTTTTAATAAGTATAGGATTTAAACGAAAATTTTTTTAATTTAAAAAAGTTTTTTGTCTCCAAGAAATTTTCTTTACAGTGAACAAATATTTCTCTTTAAATCAAAGGAAATTGATGGAAAAAAAATCTTTAATTCAAAGAAATTTCTTCTCTAACTATTCTTAGAAAAAATATTTCGTTGATCACGAGAAACTGTTCTCTAAGTTAATTGTAATTGATGCACGCATACAATAACATAAAAGTTATTAATACACAATTGCCTTTTGTTCTCTTATAGGAGTATATAAACCCATGTTTTTTAGCTATTGCCTATCACTTGAAACTTCCAGTAATTGGACTTCATAGTAGTATAATATATGAATGGCTTGATGAACCTTTTGGAAATCCTCTGAGTGCTTCATTTGTATCTAGCACTTCTTTAGCCTATTCCCAGTACATGAACTTTCCTCAACGAGTGTTAAATACTGTGGATATTTTGTTAATGAAATTTATATTTCATTACTATTCACAAGCGCAAAATGAATATGTAAAAAAGTACCTTGGCCCTGGATTTCCAAGTGTTTATGAACTTCATAGAAATTTATCATTACTCTTGATAAATACTCATTACAGTATCAATGGACTGAGGCCATTAGCTAATGGGGTGATAGAAGTTGGAGGAGTCCACATACAAGATAATGGAGAAAAATTACCTTTGGTGGATACATCATTCTTAATTTTTGAGCTTATAACATTTATATATGATAATGAAAATTATATGTGATAATGCTAATCATTTATGATCATGATAATTATATTTGATAATGAACATTTTATGTGAAAATGATCATTATAAGTGATTAATACATATGATTGAAATAAAACTATAATTTCTTTCAAAATGTTACAGGAAATAGAAAAGTGGGCTGACGGAAGCAAAGATGGATTCATTTACGTTACCTTCGGATCTATGATTTTAATTGAAACTTTTCCAAAAAATATAATTGATGCTTTTTATACTGCTTTTAGAAATTCTGCCCCTGTTCGTTTTTTGATTAAGATAAAAGACGAAAAAAAATTACCGCCAGGTCTTCCAAAAAATGTAAAACTATTCTCATGGCTTCCACAGATACAAGTGTTGAGTATGTTCACATATAAGATATAAAAGTAAATGTGATTAAGTATAGTAATTTATTTTAAAAATTCAACATATTACAATTACATTCACCATAATAATTCTTCCTCAGAACATAAAAACGTTAAAGCATTTATTACTCATGGCGGTATGATGAGTACACAGGAAGCAGTTTTTCATGGTGTTCCAATGATTGCTCTCCCCATCTTTGCAGATCAACACATCACTATAAAACATTATGTGGAAAAAAAAATTGCTGTTTCCTTAGATCTGTCTAAAATAGATGGGGTTTCATTAACACGAGCAATTGTTGATGTTATAAAAAATCCTATTTACAGGTAAAAATTCATAGTCAATTGTTAATATTACTGAATTTATATATATATATATATATATATATATATATATATATATATATATATATATCACGTATGTTTAATTATCATTATGGAGAAATATTTGTTTTAAATTCTAGAGAAAACGCTGCCAAGGTGGCAAAGGAGTTCATGGATCGTCCTTTAAGTCCTCTTGATACTGCAATTTTTTGGATTGAGTATGTTGGCAGAAATGGAAATATCTTGAAATCTCCTGCAGTTCATTTACAGTGGTGGCAACTAGAACTTCTTGACGTTTACGGTTTTATATTCTTTGTTATGCTTACATTAGTATATATAATTTACATCTTGTTTAGAAAATTATTTGAATATTTGTCAAATATACTAAAAAATAAAGAGATATTGATGTATAAAAAGAAAAAATAAAGATAAAGAAATGAATCTGTGTTTTCATTATCAGGCAATTAAACTATACGTGATAATCTCATCGAAATTCTCCATAAATTGATAAATTTCATTAATAATTCAATTTACGTCTTATCAAATATAATAGCTGCGTATCAAATGTATCAAATTTTGTTATTTCTTCTTAAAGGATAAAATTAAAAAAAAATTGACTATCGTGAATTTTGACTCGTATAAGACACAAAAATGTATTATCATATTGAAGATGACTCAAAAAGTGTAACAGCTTCTTTCAGGTATCTTATTAATCAATCTTAAATCTGACAGTAGGCATAAAATACTGGCAGTAAGTCCTGTAAACTCGATTATTCATTTTAAATCATTAGTTATTATAATGGGTACGAGATAAATATATTAGCCTGAATCTTATTTTTTTAAACATCGAAGTTTTCATTAGCACTATTTACCTTTTTATAACTAACAAATGTTCGCCATTAACCGTCAAAATTATAATTTTTAAATGTAAAAAATGCCACGTAACTGGTGATAAAAGCATTCTAAAATTTAATATATTTTGCGAAATATCAATTCTTATCCTCCTGTGCTATTAACTGTAACATTTGTAACATTTTTTCTCAAAAATTTTGATAAATTTTGATAGGATAAAACGTTTTTGAATTTAAATTTGCTTTTTGCATTTAAATAATAACTACACTGAGAGAAATTTGTCGGACAAAATCTTATATATTTGGGTTAAAAATTACCATAGGTCATAGGAAACTTCGTTTATCGAGCACACTTATTTAAAATTGCTAAGAACTATGGGAAACTGTTGTTATACTAAATATTAGCTCCAATTTATTTAATAATTCATATAGTTATAGGAAAATTTCCACCACTTATAGAATGTAAACCATTTTTGACTGTAGCAAACCTTGCATTAGCCAAGCATAAAAGTTTACTGCAACTATAGGAATCTTTACCGCAGGTCTATTCGCTAGCAAAAAATAATGCAGCTATAGGAAATTATGCTATATATGTCTGAAAGACTTTGGCACTGAGAAGAGGGGGCGTTTCAATGGAAACACACACACAAATATTATTATCATACCTTATTTATGTTCACATATATAAGTACGTAATGATACACTATTTATACTGACACACACTTGAATTTAATTCTAGAATCGCTTTAAGGTTCGAAGCCTCTAACTCTACCTATATCTACACAACTAAACGCATTTTTAACGCCTAAAGCCTCTCGGCTATTCTCGCTTGCCATATTACGAAAGAAATCTTGCTTACAAGCCAGTACTGAGTTGGACAGACTTGGATTGAGTCTACGAAGCCAATTGGAAAACTTCGGAAGCACTCGGAGGACATTCTGAAACGAATTATATGGTAAACCGAGAATAAATGTTTTGATTTTGAAATTCTCGTCTTCTAAGTCTAAGAATAGTTCTAATCTCCCCTTAATTTAAGATAAGGATTCAGATGTATGCACTTCCGGGCATCGAACCTACAGGGTACGGGCCCAACATTCATTCCTTATTTGACAGCTACAGTATCGACTTGTGTCTTACAAGAAATCAAGATCTGCCCTGACCTACGGATTTTTGACAGAATAAAATATTAATAAACTGACTTTCATTAAGACCGTCACATAATTTTGGCGATCCTTTCCAGAATACTTTTGAACGATACGCCGCTCCAAACAAGTATTCATAAAAACCATTTTTACGGAATTGGAATCTTAGGCAATCGACCGTATACCTTATATTCAAAGTCAGAACATAGACATGCAATGCGTAGATTGCCTCTGAGCTATTGTTCAATAATTTATCTTCAAGTGGAAATTGGGGTAAGCAACATCCATCTGTAAATCCTCAAGGTGCGCAACATAAAACGGTAACACCATCAGAAAAAAAGGAAAGAGAGCTGCATGGACCCAGCCAGTTGTCATCATCAGCCCTTCTGTCGCTCCTATAAGAAACAGTGATTATTTCTCCACGTAGGCATCCAACTCGAAAAGCAGCAAAAGGGACCCTGAGAGGAAAATCAAAGTAAGCGCAATTAAATAGTAAAGAAAATAAATAAAATTGTGAAAGGAGAACTGAATTAGTTATCTCGATTTGACCCCCGTGTTGTACGCGCTACTTTATACAAGAAAAGCATGTTTTTCTCGCTTTTTGTAAAGTTTGTCATTTAAGCCCTGCGGGAGTAAATATGGGGTGGGGTTGCTTAAATGACTACTTTTAAGCACTGCATCCCTATATCCGCAATATCAGGAAGATTATATTTTATCAAAGGAAGTTTACGCGGAACAGCAGGAACAGTAAAATTACAGGTAGGTAGTTGCGAATCAATCAATATAATAAAAAAAAATTTGATTGTCTGAACACATGAATAAATCCCATCAATCAAAGAATTTTCAATGGAAAATGACAAACATCGAACAAACGAAGTCACAAAATTAAAGTTTCAAGGCAAGGAACATCTTTTTGTTATTGTACCAGAAGATTTTCCAATACCTGAAAATGGGGTTATAGGTATAACTTCCCTACATTCTTATCAGATTAACTTATCCAACAAATAACTTCAGCTCGACGATGAGAGGTACTTCTTGAAAATGACGGTATTCTTATCCGGAAGTACACCGTAAAAATTATAACCATCGAAACAACTACAAAGCATGGACACACTACAAGTATCATAGGAGACCATGCCCACATCCCAGATTCTATTTACAGAATTCGTGACACTCAAGCTCAAATTCCCATTAGCAACAATACACAGACCGATCTGAACTTAACCTTTTAGCTGCGGGGTGGTCGATATATCGACCACTCAAGAGGGACAAAATATTCAATGTTTTTAGGCAAAATTTGTTGTTTTGAATGCGTGGAAAATAGTTTAAAAATTCCTCGAAACATTTTTGACCTTGAAAATCGGCATTTCAAAGTAAAATTTCATTTGTAGTAGAAGCGAGGATTTTAGAGTGTTTTCCTACGTAATTTGATGGACTGAATATGAAAAAAATACTGAAAAAATCACTGAGATATCCTTGACCTTGAAAATCTGCAGTCAAGGTCACATTTAAATAAAAATTTAAGGTTGAAACACATCAAAGATGTTTCTAAACCCGAGTTGGAAAAAATAGTCACATCTTATCATGACATATTTACACTACCAGGAGACCCACTACCTTCTACAGGTTTAACATCTCATAAAATCATTCTTGAGGGGGTATTCTACCCGAGTTGGTCCGAAATATCGATGTTTTTAAATCGTTGTGAAAAAAAAACTTTTCAATATTTTTATTCGCAATTTTTCGTAAGTTATTCTACAGGATATGGACAATGACATTTTTTTTTACTTTTGAAAAAATCTTTAAAAATATAGTTTTTTCGACGCTTTGAACTTGAGCCTGCCGAAAAAAGTTGCTCCCTTGCGGACACGATATCTTCCATTCAAAGATTCTGAAACACAAATTTTAACCTATTTTATAGCAATTACACTTCCCGCTATCGCCGGAAGTAGGGAATAATAAAAATAAAAAATTTTTCAATTTTTTTTCCACTTTTAAAGAAATATGATAATTTTTTGCCCTATTTTTGTTTGTATTTTGCATTAAAAACAATATTTAAACAAATGCTTTAGGCATAATCCTGGTTTCGGCCAAAATTATACATTTGCTAAGTAAGCTCAAAAAAATTTCAAGTCAATTGGATCAATAGTTTTTGAGTTATCGTGTCCGCAGTTTCGAAAAAAATGGTTTCGACAAAAACGAGTTTGAAGATTTACAATCACGGTACACACAAATGATATAACTCACGGTCAATCTGCGATTCCAGGACTATACATTGCCCCCTCTTCTTTCTCGTAAAACTCGTTGTCTAAGTCATAAATATTTTTTTTAAAAATTCGATTTTTCGGACCATCTCGGGTAGAATACCCCCTTAAGGACGAAGGGAATATCAATGTACGTCAACCCTGACCTCCGCATTTCACCAAATCTCAATAGATAAGA
The DNA here is from genome assembly GCA_030998225.1 of Diplolepis rosae. Classification (NCBI taxonomy): domain Eukaryota; kingdom Metazoa; phylum Arthropoda; class Insecta; order Hymenoptera; family Diplolepididae; genus Diplolepis; species Diplolepis rosae. The sequence continues at coordinate 22,634,778 of JAPYXD010000723.1, read as the reverse complement.
AATTGAAAAAATATACCGCTTTCTCTACACCTGAAGGGCATTTTCATCATAATCATATGCCATTTGGACCTAAAAACGCTCCAGCTACATTTCACAGAATGATGCATACTGCGTCACGAGGTCTGATTTGAAAATTATGCTTTGCTTATCTAGATGATATTGTCGTTCACGGAAATACAGTTCAGGAACATAACGAAAATCTGGTTATATTATTCGAAAGATTTCGATCGACGGGGTTAAAGTTACATACTAATAAATGCGAGTTCCTCAGACCAGAACTCGAATATTTAGAACATGTAATTACAGAAAATGGTGTAAAACCAAACGCAAACAAATTATCTGCCGTACAGAATTTCAAAAGGCCTGATAAACAAAAAGATGTCATGTCTTTCCAAGGACTAGCTGCATGGCAAGAAATTTATTGAAAACTTTTAACATTAGCTAACCCGTTAATTGAATTGATAAAGAAAAATACAACTTTTAACTGGACACAACCGTGCGAAGAAAGTTTTCAAAAACTAAAAGATGTTCTCTGCTCAGCACCTGTCTTAAGATATCCAGACTACAAGCAAATAATTACACTAACCACCGACGCAAGCAATGTTGGACTAGGGGCAATTCTATCCCAAGAGGGCCACCCAGTCGAAGCGAGAAAGTTGAAGCGAGGAAAGAAAATATTCTGCCGGCAATTTCACGTATAGTATGCTTTCAAGCTGGTTGTGTGTGTGTGTCGAGACCTACAGCAGACAAGCTGAAGAAAGGGAACAGTGTTGCCGGGTCGCGATACTGTTACGTTTATCTGTTTGAAAGTGACTGAAATTTAAATATTCTAAATAAGATTATCTATAAATCTGCATGGTGGAGAGATTTGATGTTTTTTTCAAAAATTTATATTTTTAAGCAGCACAAATACCGACACTTTTTAAATTTCTCTACCAGAGCGTTTAATTAGTGCAAATTAAAATGTGGAGAGTGCCTATGCATTGCCCATGAATTACGTGTTAAAATAGTCAACTTTGACATTGATTATCTCTGTATCGGTACGGTTGAAAAATTTGAAATGAATTTAGCATGTAAATAATTATTCTATTTGAATATCATTACAAATATAAATGACGAAAACTAATAGGTAAATATATGCAGGCACTTATATAATCAAATGTGTTATATTTCTATATTCTGTTTTGTATTATATTGTTTTAGAGTATTAATTTAAATAATAAAAAACTAACGCGTGAATATCTGTATAAATTAATATAATCGTACATTTTGGTTTATATAAATATTAAATTACACTATATACTGTTTCAAATATATATATATATATAGCTTAGAACTACAAAACAACGCGGATTCTTCAAAATTTTCATTCATACTATTTCTAAATAAATGTAAACTGTAGGAAAATATTATAAATTGGCATAGGATTCTGATGACTGGAAAGTAAAAGCAAAAAGGAGAACGCAAGTCTTAAAGAAATAAAGTTAAGAATTGAAATATTTAAAAATAGTACGCTAGCGCACATAGTCATTTTTCAGCTCTATCTGGCTACGTTGTGAGAGAAGAATACATTAAAATCAGACTCAAAACGTGGAAAATCTCTCAAACACAAGTATCAATGATGTTTAGTTTTTCCATAGTTTCCAAATAGTTTCCACCTAGTTTTTATATACTTTTCCCTATATCCCCTTCCGAATCTCCTATTATATTTTTGTTACCCGCATAAGTACTACAGTGCTTTTGCTATAAACATTATAAACTATAAATACTGTAACCAAACTTGGATAGCTGCGAGTTACCATAGCCAGTGCATACGATATTTCTGAAAAGGATCTGAACCAATGTTTTTTCTAATTATGAAAAATATTTAAGGTGTCAGAATCCAGAATTAATAATCAAAGGAATCGATTTAATTATTTTATATCGATATTTGATTTATTGGTGTCATGAAACATGATTCAAAAATATCAACTACATCAGAAATAACTATTTCATCACAAATTTCACTTGGCAACGGGTAATGACAAGTAGGCTATCAAGTAATTAGGCAACAAGTAACAACAAGTAGGCCACCAGGTATTTAGGCAATCGGTAATTGCAAAATTACTGATCAGCATGAACTCCTTCCAAAACTCAGGCCACCCAGAAAAATCCCAAAATCATCGAAATACCCCACCTAAGCATCATCGATACGAGTCTTCGAGGCAAATCTAAATTCAATCAAATTCGCAGTTACTCGAGCAACCTGGTACTAACCAGAACTACTCGGACAGTAGAGAATGTACTTTTTCTACCTTGCCCGTCCGCGGTTCGGAACAAGTACGTCCTATCACCTGGATAGTTGACTTATATTCGTAAAAAGGCCTAGCCAGGGCCACAAATTGGGGATTGTACTTGGGCGGATGTAAATACTTCAAAATCTTCTCTCCGACTGAAGCCAAACGCAGGATAGTGACACTGAGAGTATTTAAAAATACTCTCACTGCTAAGTTCGGGTTTTTATTATACAGAAGCTCGCCGGTGGTCAATTGGTCGCAAGTACCAATAGTATGTCGCGATCTGGAGCTAAAAATCTAGTAAGTCAAGCACTAACTAGATAAGAAAATCTACACCTCGTCGAATCTCAAAACGACGAGGAGTCTATTTTCTGAAACCATAAATAGGTTTACTGTGAGACAGGAGTGGCGAAGGACAGGCAATTTAAAAGTACTGCCTCCCTTCTAGTTCAAAGCTATCCATTTCTTTCTCACCTTAAAACTATAAGGTCTAAGTAAAGAAAAAGGGTGTGTGCGCGAGTGAGTCGCGTAAGGACAAGGGTGGTTCCTTTTTGGAACCACGACAATCTTAAATCGAATTTGGCCCGGATCTCCAGGTCTTCAGCAGCCAGAACGTATTCTCTTCTTTGCTTTTGCTCCCAGGACATCCGGTAGGATTAAGGAACAACAATAAACACAAGAGGGCGGTAATGTACCTATGTATCGTTCTAATTTACTATTTCTTATTTTAACTCATGTAAAAATGTCCACATCGGTCTGTTATTTTGCTTTTCTTAAGAATAAATTGTCTGTTATTTATATGAATTTTAGCCACTAGATTCGAAATTATTTGAAGCACCTTTTCCCATTTTCTTTCTTTCAAAATTAAAAGTGATAAGCGTAGGCGTGTAGAATACACTCTCAGTCCGAGAGTAGAAGACCAACGACCCCACATAATAATAAACGAATTTAGCTAATATTTATATTAACTAAATTCGGCAGTTTGGACGACATCCGCGTACTCCTACTTATTAATGGAATATATTGAAGGTAATGATATTTACTTTTTAATTTTAATTTTATTTAATTGGTAATAGCCGTACGTAACAATTTTTAATTAATTATTATATTTATGTTTAATAAAATGAATAATTAAATATTTTTTAAAAATTAGTTAAGATTATATAACATTAATGTTTCAAATTAAAATATTTAATGTAATTAATATTTTTTTATTTCTCAAATATGACGATATAAAATTAAAATGCAATTATATATACTCGCTTCTATTGTCGAATATTCGACATTCGACTGATGGCCGATCGAATGTAAAAAATCTGGCATCCGACAGACGCGCCTTGGACGTCGAATATTCGACATTCAACTGTAGGGCGATCGAATGTCAAAACTCCGACATTCGATCAGAAGCGCTTCGGATATCGAATATTCGACATTCATATTCGCAAAGAAGGCATGAGGAATATTTGGAAAAAGGAAAGAAAACGATTCAGAAAACATCGATTCCAGATACGAACAAATTAATCTTTTGCGTAAAGCAGTGTCCGAACGTTGCAAGTCATGTCTAGAAGAATTTGACTTTATAACATCGAAGTCTAGAGTTGAACGGTTGAATTCGCGAAGATTGCTGCTAGATCAATTGCTTGAGAAAAACCGATACAAAAGGAGAACTTTTAATTTTGTCGGAAGTATATCCAAAACCATTTTCGGAACATTATCGGAAAGCGATTTAGATTATATAAACCATGAACTCGATCAGTTATAAATCGAAAATAAAATTTAAAAAGTGTCCCTCCAGAATCAAACCAAAGTAATAAGGACAATATTAAATTCAGCGACACACGATATAGACTCTTTGTTTTTGAAAAATAGAAATATTATAGATAATTATTACAAACTAGCAAATAAAAGCAATGCGAACACAGAAAATATAGTAATGGCAATTTTCACAATTGTCATATCAGAATTAGGCGAGGATATATCATTATTGAATGACGCAATTAATTACGGGAAACACGGAATTGTTCATCCCCAAATTCTGTCCCCGAGTAAACCTATAGAAGGATTTAAGCAATTTAAGGAAGAAAATAACGAAAAGTTCAGTATTCAATTAATCGAGGAAAACTATTAACACTTAATCGACATTGCTGAGATAACTATTCTAACAATGATCAGCAGATTAATTTACTCAATTAAAACACCGACCATGGAAAAAGACACAAGATACATCACTTAATTCCGAAAATTTGTAAAAGGAAAAACCCTAGTTATTTGCTAGCGGAAACCAAGTTTTGCGAAACACAATTAATTAAAAACAGCATTAGGACGATAGTCAATAAGATCTGTCAGCTTAATGTAATTATAATTGATCAAACTGTGTTTTACATTCTACAGAATGATCAAGGCGTAATAATGGTTCCCAAAAGGAGGAGATTGGCCAAATTAACTGTGCCAGTTCAAATCACGAGAAGTCAATTAGCAAAGTGACATTGATTAAAGCCCTAGATAATTGTGTACTACATACTGATTAAACTATTATAAAGTTAAGCAAATCAAAAGTCAAGGCGCAAAATTTTTCATATCGAAGGAATGTTACAATTCCTATTTCAGACTCTGATCTAAATCTAATTAGAACCGAATTTTTACCCTTGAAAGGACAAATAAATGATCAGGAATTAAAATCAGCCGAGAAATCGCTAGGCGAAATAGAAACCGTTTTGAATAAACTGCAAAGTATTAGGTGATCTCACTCTTGGAAAGAGAAGGCAATGAATATCCTATCTTATTTAGGATACATTTCACTAACCATTGTTTGATTATTTACCTTTTATAAATGCGGACTACTCGAACTCATGCGAAAATGTCTTCCGAAAATCTGTATTAATTTTTTTTGCGCCACTAACCAGTTGTATAATGATATGACACCACATGTAGTCATCTATGTTCCTACGAGTACCCCATCTATCGATTTACAGAGTAAGCTCGATGATAAACCAGTTAAGTTTCGAAGAAAATAATATGTAACCCAACGAATTCCAGAAGAAATTCACTCTAACAAGGGAGGTGTGAAGCTGGAATGCATAGATTAGATATTTTACCATAGATAGGCTCGTCTTCCCAGTCTAAGAATAGTTCTAATCTCCCCTAAAATTCTTTGATCTATTTCTTCTAACAAATGGAAATCGCCGAGCTCATAAAAACATGTCTAACCTTAGCGGCTGCCACGGCATGTATACCAACATAATAAAAAAAATTGACAATAGGACTCTCCAAACCCGTGAAATGAAAAAATTCCCATTATTTTCTGAACACACCTCGTATATTGAATTTCGATTCCATAATATGAATAAGTGTAAACCTCAAATTTTTTAAAAATGAAAGTCTTATTTTGGTTAATTTGTATTGTATTACAAATTTTATTGATGTGCGACAAATTTTCATCAGTTTAATAGAATATTTATTTCAGGCGAATTTCGAACATTACAATTTATTGCTGACATCTTGGAAAAAACCAATTCTAACGATAATCACGCTATAAAGTAATGAAAAATTAACTTAATCGTAATTTTTTATGTATAATTTTGGAATTATATACTTTTGATTATATGATTCATTCAATTCTGGAATTATCAAAGTATAATTTGAAAGAAGACGTGATGAAAAAAAATTTGTTTTAAAAAGGTAGTTCAGAAAAAGTTACGCTTTCTTTATGCTGCAAAGTTTCCAATTGCGTTAAAGAACTTTGAGGATCAGGTTGTAAATCATCTTTTTCAATTGGGCCTATTACTTGCTGACAAATCGGTTCACACGACAAATTATACAAGAACTGCAAAATATTCATTACAATCAATTTTTTTTAAATGCACTCAGACATTTGTAATTTAAAAAAAAACAGATTATTTTATTAAATTCCACACATTTAAAACATTAATATTTATAACTTGTTTTATTCAGTTTCAATATACGTACAACTTCATGATCATGAAAAAATTTCGATCGAAAAATAAATTAATCAAATGAAGTATGAAAAGATGATTAAAAAATGATTAGTGTTGAAAATTAAACGAAATTTATTATTATAGGGTACTTATGTAATGTATTTATTTCACAAGGTTGTGCAAAAAATGACCGCAATGTATAGTATCGGTCAGTCCGGACCATGTCATTGTTTTGCTTCAATTTTTTATAATGAATTCTACATACAATTCTAATGAACACGTATTTTTTCTTTTCGATGAAAAACTCAATTTTTTCGATCAACAGCTTTTTAAAAGTTAACTGTCAAAATATATGTGTAACCTTAACCCGTTTCCGCCGAAAACGCCACTCGCGGTACATCGGTCTTCGGAAGCTCATAACTAATGCTGTAGGCTTCAAAAAAATTCAGAGAGACATATTTTTAAAGCTTAAGACCGGCCCTTTCCCATAGCGAACTCAAAATTGCTTCAACATATTATTAATTATGAAAAAGTTTTGTTTAAACCAAAAAAAGCATGATTTTTCCGCTCTCCTTTTTTTTTAAACTGAGTTTTCAAGAGTTTTCCTGTCAGCAATCAACCTGCAACCACAGCAATCGGTGGAATAAATGTGTGAGCTTTGAGAATCCATGGTTTGAAGTTCGATTTTAGGCCTTGGTATTTTCAAAATGGCGCCCTAACCGAAAATTTTTTTCAAATACATTTATGATTTTTTAAATCGAAAACTATGAACTTTCGGTGAAAACACCAAGAGTGAAACAGTCCTTAAAATTACTCAAAGAATGTACTTAAATTTTTCCAACTGGTTTCGAGAAATTTTTTTATTTTTTGTAAATGGTTAATTTTTGTAAAATCCAAAAATTGTTCAAAACGCTTCCAAAAAATTATCTTGTATTCTTCGGCTAATTCGTGAAACATTTTATGCTTTCCAGTTTTTGTTTTAAGTTTATTGCTGTCAAAAGAAATTCCTCATTTCAAAATACTATTGTCAAAAAACTCCTATCGTCTGTCTGCCATAAACAAAGTCTACGTTGCCCAACTATCATCATCGTAAAGGTTCACGAATATAGATAGACTTTTTCGTTGTTTTCTTTAGATTTTTTATCACTTGAAAAATGATAACAATTTTTTTAAATGAACAAATATAAAAAAAATAAAATCACGATAGCCAAAGAATCCAAAATATTTTTTTGGAAGCGTATAGAACAATTTTAGGATTTTGAAAAAATTAACCATTTACAAAAAATAAAAAAATTCCTCGAAAGCAGTTGGAAAAATTTAAGGGCATTCTTTGATTAATATCAAGAACTTTTTCACTCCTGGTGTTTTCACCGAAAGTTCATAGTTTTCAATTTAAAAAATCATGAATGTATTTGAAAAAATTTTGCGGTTAGGGCGCCATTTTGGAAATACCAAGGCCTAAAATCGAACTTTGAACCATGGGTTCTTAAAGTTCAGACATTTATTCCACCGACTGAAAAGGTCCCAGGTTGATTGCTAACAGGAAAGCTCTTGAAAACTCAGTTTTAAAAAAAAGAGAGCGGAAAAATCATGCTTTTTTTTTGTTTAAACAAAATTTGTTCATAATTAATAATATGTTGAAGCAATTTTGAGTTCGCTATGGGAAAGGGCCGGTCTTAAGCTTTAAAAATATGTCTCTCTGAATTTTTTTTAAGCCTACAGCATTAGTTATGAGCTCCCGAAGACCAATGTATCGCGAGTGGCGTTTTCGGCGGAAACGGGTTAAATCTGATGAGAATTTTTCTTGAAAGCGTCGTAAGTTCCACAAAAATAAACGGATTTTGACTAATTTTTGTTCAGAAAGAATCTCAATTGAATAACCTTTAAGATTCACTAGTAGTAACTTCACTTTTTAACAAGATGCAATAGTTGTTGTCGTAATCATGAAATGATTAAAAACTTCTCGAACACAAAATTTTTAAACTACATCATTTTTTTTTCTTCCTAATTTTTTCTTATGGTGTAGCATGGTATTAACAATATTTGATAAAAGTCCCAACACGCCGAAACGGTTTGTTTGTAAATGAGAATTTTTTTCGGAAATTGGCAATGTGTCATATTTTAGCGGTTTAGGTGCAATTTTTATTGCTATTAATTCATCATTATACCTTGAAAGTGGATTAAACTTGAGATACTCACGTAGCGTGAACACCGGAACAACTTATATTCTGCTAGATTTTTTTTTATTCATACAAGATGAATCGAGAGATGAATATTCATGCGAATATCATCATGGTACACTATACACAACTATATAAATAATAATCATAATTATATTTTGATCCTGTATTATCTTTATTATATTATAATATCAATATGACCCGTGTGGAAATTGCCAAATTTTTGGCCTATTACAAGTTTGACCCCAACTTGGGAAATTATTATTTGGCTACAACATGGCAAGTGTCTTGGATGTGGCATGAAGCCAACCTTGATCTTTGTTCAATAATTGTGTAGGGATTTACTTCACTTACTTAATGTCACGTATATTTTTACAAGTGGGTCTTCCACTCTATGTTGTTTACTTCATACGTTTACGATCTCAGGTATTCCATCTGTCTTGTCGTCCCGTCCTTCGTCCATCGAGCACACGATTGACAGGAGAGCGTGCAATGCTCTTTTATAAATAAAAGTACACTTTGTTAAGTTGAAGTGGTGTTTAAATTATTATCCTTCTGGATTAGGCAACTCAGTTTGTGTTTATGGAGTCAACCGAGTTTATTTAAATATTAAACCATACCAAAAGCCTATGATTGTCGACCCCGTCTTGGACAATCTTTTTGGAGCACCGGCTCTTTTAACGCTCGATGGAAAGAATATAAGCACAATTATGCTTAATAATACTCAAATATAAGCATTTATTACGTATCTACACCATAAAAAATCATACTGGACGTGGAAATTTCAAAGGACTCTGGACGACGCTTTAAAGGACGCCAATTCTTAATCATCGCAGAATGGCGGGAAAATCTCAGCATTAATTTATTAACTGAAATCGATTTGGATCCTCATATCATCAGTTAATATAATAACATCAACGGTAATATATTATTTATATTTCTATCAATTTCGAATTTGTCAACCTAATCAAGTAATTTTCGAAATTGGATCATTTAGAGATTGCTCCGAAATGCAAAATATTTAAAATGTACATTTTAAAATAATTTACATTGATAAATTTATTAAATATTGTCAATTTTAGATCATAAAAAAGTTATGTGCAGTTTCTTAAAAATATTTAAAATATTATTCATTGGAATTTAGAGTACCCAGATATTGTGTGTAATGTATGATTCAATTAATTATTGTACGCAGCTATGTTTGTAAATGATTTACCCCGAGTGTCGCTTTAAATTTTTAACTTCAAACGTATTTTATAATAAGTGATATGTAAATTGTGGTGGCATTCAGAAAGCACGCAACCCATAGTTGTTTTGTTTTATTGGACTGTTTATTTTCTGAATGTCATTACTGCGGTCGATGCTTATATAATTTTCTTATTTATATTTTCGAAAACTTACATCCATGTGAATATTATTTATAACGAATTTACATTTATTTACAATGATTTTGTTTTTACGTGATTTATAATTTGAATGTGTGTTTAGTCATGCACTTTCGTGCGGCATTTGTGAAATATATCTAACATATGTATGCTAATAGCATTCTTTAATTTTATATTTATAATTTTTGTAGGTTATTTTATTCATTGTTGCTTCGGTGATTTTTTGATGATGGCCGATGGTAACGGTCAGGACGGTCCTTCCGGGACTCCGGAGCGGGGCGACTGCGGACGGATTTTGGCTGCGCTAGCTAATGATAATATAAACCGTACTGATGCTTACGTCAGCGCTAAAATACCAAAATTCTATAAACAGGATCCGGTTTGCTGGTTCTTCATTATTGAGGCTTCTTTCGCACAGACTCGTATCACTACCGAAATAACAAAAGCTCATGCCATTATCGCACAATTGGATTCGGAAATCGTGGCTCATATTAAAGACATTATTATTAATCAACCCGCAGATATTTATTCACAGATCAAAGCAAGGCTGATCTTAATTTTTTCAGTTTCTAACGAGACTAGGCTCCGTCAACTTCTCAAAGGTGAAGTGATTAACGAAGACAAACCTTCTCTCGTTTTAAACCAACTTAGAAATTTAAATGGTAATACTTGTAGCGATGATGTTCTTAAATCAATTTTCATGGACCAGCTTCCTGGCCATATTAGAGCAATCCTAGCGATGTCTGAAGTTAACGATCTAACGGTTCTCGCGAATTTAGCGGATAAAGTATTTGAAGCGTCTAATCCTTCTGGATTCCAGATTTCTGCGGTTACTTCACCCTGTCCGGTAATTTCAAACGCGGCCAACACTTGTGCTGTTTCTTCTGTTGATTTGTTTACCACGGTAGTTGATCAGCTAACTAGACAAATGGAAAAACTTTCTAAACAGCTCAAACAGTCATCGCAATGGCGCGGCAATGGACGCAATAGATCTAAATCACGTGACTCTCGTAGCAATTTTGGTACGCGCCACCACAGTAAATCTATAAGTAGGAAAAACAAGCTTTGTTTCTATCATAACAAATATCGCGAGAGCGCTCATAAATGCCAGGAACTATGCTCGTGGAAGCTGAGGGCATCGTCTCAGGAAAACTAATTGAGCCTTGTCGAGTGGAGACTCTCGATTTAGGTAATGGAACGTCTAAACGTCTCCACATTCGTGACCGTGATTCTGGGTTGATTTATCTTATCGATACCGGATCGGATATTTCCTTATTTCCTGCCGACAAAATAACTCAAAGAAAAAAACCCAACGACTTTGTACTATTTGCTGCAAACGACTCGCGAGTTTGTACTTTTGGCGAGAAATATGTCTCGTTGAATTTTAATTTGCGTCGCAATATATCGTGGAATTTTTGCATAGCCGCAATTCCCTATCCAATTATTGGAGCGGACTTGTTGGCTCATTTTCACCTGGTTCCAATTCTTCACGAGGCACGACTTTTGGACTCTACAACAGGTCGTAGTGTCGAAGGGTTTGTCAGAAATACTTCTATGTTTGGAGTTAGTGTGGTTGATCGTTCTGCTCAATACATCAAAATCTTGGCAGACTACCCTGAACTTGTTTCTCTGTCTCAGGGTCCTCGCCAGGCTCTTACTGACAAGGTTTATCATCACATCGTTACCAAGGGACCTCCAATAGCTTCTCGGGCAAGGCGATTGCCTCCTGACAAGCTTTCCGCGGCAAAAAGCATTTTTAAACAGCTTATCGAGGCTAATATTTGCAGACCTTCCAGCAGTCCCTGGGCTACACCTATCCATATGGTCCGTAAGAAGAACAACGAATGGCGTGTTTGCGGCGACTATCGTAGACTGAATGCCGTCACCGTTCCTAATAGGTACCCAGTGCCTCATTTGCATGACTTTTCTGTCACTCTTCGCGGTAAAGAGGTATTTTCAAAACTAGACTTGCACATGGCTTATCATCAGATACCTATCGCTCCCGAAGATGTTCCAAAAACCGCAGTCATCACACCTTTTGGGTTATTTGAATATACGTCTATGACTTTCGGTTTGCGGAACGCGGGTCAAACTTTTCAAAGGTACATCCACCAGGCCGTTGGAAACCTGGATTTCGTGTTTGCGTATATCGATGATATCCTCATCGCTTCTTCAAGTCCTGAAGAGCATAAGTTACACCTAAAGCTTTTTTTTAATCGGCTTAAGAAATACTCTCTTCGCATTAACGTCGGAAAATGTCTGTCCGGTCAGTCAGAGTTGGAGTTCCTTGGATATCGTATTAACCGCGATGGTTGTTCCCCTACTCCTGAAAAAGTTCAGGCTATTACCAACTTTACCAAACCTAAAACCATAGCCGAACTTCGTAGATTTTTGGGCATGATAAATTTTTATCGTCGTAGTTTACCTCACGCCGCCGAAAAACAAGCGCCTCTTAATAAATACCTGGGTGATTCTAAAAAAAACGACAAAAGGGTCATTAACTGGACTCCTGAGGCGGAGGACGCGTTTATCCGGGCCAAACAAGACCTGGCCAACGCAACTCTTCTTGCCCATCCTTCTCACAACGCTGAAACCCGTCTTGTCACGGATGCGTCTAATATCGGCATGGGAGCTTCACTCGAACAACGATTTGATGGTATTTGGAAACCTCTCGCCTTCTTTTCAAGAAAGTTTTCTCCATCTCAATTAAATTATAGTGCTTATGACCGCGAGTTGACAGCTGTTTTTGAAGCTATTCGTTAATTCAAGTTTTTTCTGGAAGGACAAATCTTCAAAATCGTCACTGATCATAAGCCTTTGATTTTTGTGTTTAATCAACGTTCTGAAAAGTCTTCGCAACGACAACAACGACAGTTGTCGTACATTTCTCAATATACCACTCAAATCGAACATCTTCCTGGTACCGACAACCTCGTTGCTGATTCCTTGTCTCGAGTAGAAACCATCACCATTCCTACCGAATTCAGCATTGTTGAACTCGCTGAAATTCAGAACACTGATGAGGAACTCAAAAATCTCCTTAAGGACCCGAAATGTTCGTTAAACCTCAAGAAAATCCAATGGGATTCTGGAAAATCATCAATCTATTGTGACCTTTTAGGCGAAACTCTTCGCCCGTACATTCCATCTGAACTGCGAAAACGTGTATTCCATCTTTTTCATAATCCAGCGCATCCAAATGCTAAAATAACCGAGCGAGTTATTGCAAAGCGCTACGTCTGGCCTCCGATGCACCGTAACGTTTCGGACTGGTGCAAGTAGTGCACGGCTTGTCAGCAGTCCAAAGTTTCCCGCTACAACCGATTACTACCTGCTAGTTTCATGGTTCCAGATGGTCGATTTCGACACGTTCACATGGATATCATTGGTCCTTTACCGTTGAGCAACGGTTATCAATACTGTCTAACGATAATTGGTCGTTTTTCGCGTTGGCCCGAAGCGGTTCCGCTTCAGAACATAGAGGCTCTTACGGTTTGTTGAGCATTCGTTGACCAATGGATTTCACGATACGGTACTCCGGAAACCCTAACTACTGACCAGGGCAGCCAATTTGAATCGCAGCTTTTCAGAGCCTTACTTAAACTCATTGGTTGTCATCGGGTTCGCACGACGGCTTACCATCCTGCCGCAAATGGCATGATTGAGCGTTGGCATAGGACACTTAAAGCGGCAATAATGTGCCATTCAGACAGGGAATGGTCTCGAACTCTCTCTACTGTCCTCCTTGGACTTAGGTCTAATGTTTTGGACATCGGTTTATCGCCGGCCGAGTTCGTTTTTGGCGAAACGCTTCGCATTCCCGGGGAGTTCGTCCTGCCTGACGATTTTGTTCCGAATCCGCATATGTTTCTCGAGGAGTTTCGCGAGCATATGCGCAAGATCAAACCTGTTCCCATCGGTCACAAATACAAACGTAAACCTTTCTTGCTCAAAGATTTAGCTTCTTGCACACACGGTTTTCTTCGTAATTATGCCAAGAAGTTCATCTAACGTATCCGGCGTAACTCCTGCATTAAAAGCTTACGCTAGAAAAAAAGTCACTTTTAAAATTTAAGATATCGCCTAAAATGCGTATGTGACATACTGTACATTTTATTTATAACAACAACTGTCCTTCTACCAACTTAATCTTAAAAAAAAAAATTGATCATTTATCTAGTCTATAACTTACTGGTCATGTATTATTAAATATACACCCAGCTTGTTTATACTCTCTTGTCAACTAAGCGCGTTGCGTTTATTTAAACTTTATTATGTATTATTATATACAGACGAAAATTTCTTAAATGAACTTTTTACATTCCGTCATATTTGATTTATATTCGAAACCTTCGTTAACATCATTTACTATTTTTTTTTCAAGATGTTGACACGTATCTTTTGATACTAAATGTAAATATATTTTGTTTCTTAGTAAAAGTATATTTTAACTATTAATGGTTGCGCAACCACTTATGTAAATATACCTCGAACTTATTATTTTATGTTGTTTACACATGTTTATTGACGAATCGTTAATATAATGTCGAGGATGCGTAGATTATAATATATTTGTAATTTTCTCATCATTTTAAATTAATTAACGTTTGATGTGCGTTATATTATCTTTAAATGTCCGTCTGTAATTGGAATTATTTTCCGTGCCGTGTTCGTCTCTTTTCCTTCAGAAATCAGAACATCTGATCCGCAAACTTCTGAAGGGGTTGAGATTATCAGGGTTCAGAGGTAATTTCATGCGATCTCAATTAGCTAATTATTTAACTCGTAAAAACTGTAAACTACGTCTTCTTATTATTTCGTTAAACACTCGGGGGGGAGTACCTGTAGGGATTTACTTCACTTACTTAATGTCACGTATATTTTTACAAGTGGGTCTTCCACTCTATGTTGTTTACTTCATACGTTTACGATCTCAGGTATTCCATCTGTCTTGTCGTCCCGTCCTTCGTCCATCGAGCACACGATTGACAGGAGAGCGTGCAATGCTCTTTTATAAATAAAAGTACACTTTGTTAAGTTGAAGTTGCTGCGGTTACAGCGCCACCTACTTTGGCTGTGCTTGTGTTTTTAGATCGCCTCCAGTCTTGAACCCGGGTTCTTTAAATTATGCCAAAGATATTAATGATTGTGTACGGTAGTTTATGCGTTTAATTTCTGTGCATGATAATTAAAATGCCCAAAATAAAGAGCACTGGACGAGTTCGGGGGCATCGCGCGATAATTAAAGCAAGAAGAGTAAGCAATGAAAGTTTTAATATGGCTGAGGCACTGATTCAATATGGCTGAGACTCACAAAATGAACGGAGCCAAGTTGGGACTAAACTAGGCCATGAGGTAGGCTTTGGTAGGCTTAGGCGTTTCATTTGCGGTTTGGTCCTGCCTCGATACCCAAGTTGGGGCCCGGTTTTTCCTGATTGGCGCCTGGCTAACGCCATGACAAAATTACCACACGGGGATTGCTCTGTTACAATAATAAGCATAATAAGCATGAGTCATTCATTACCTTTAATATTTGTCCTACGTTAATGTCCTAATGAACAGGTGAAAGTGGCAAAAATACATCAGGCTTTAACGCATAGATCTGCAGAATATAATTTGTTTCCGTGTTCACGCCACGTGAGTATTTGAAGGTTAAATTATGAAAAAAGTGATATGACACATTGCCAATTTCCGAAACAAAACTCTTATTCACAAGCAAACCGTTTCGGGCTGTTGAAACTTTTATCAAATATTTTTAATACTATGCTAAACCATAAAAAACATGATGAAGTTTAAAAATGTTGTGTTCGAAATTTTTTTACTCATTTCATGATTACGACAATAACTACTGCATTTTCTTAAAAAGTGAACTTACTACTAGTGAATCTTAAAGGATATTTAATAACGATTTTTTCTAAAAAAAAAATAGTCAAAATCCGTTTTTTTGTGGAATTTTCAACGTTTTCAAGAAAAATTCTCAAAGGATTATTGATAATTAAGATTATTATTATCAACAGTTACACATCCATTTTGACAGTTAACTTTAAAAAAGCTGTTGATCGATAAATTGAGTTTTCAGCGGAAAGAAAAAATACGTGTCTTTTAGAATTGTTTGTAGAATTCATTATAAAAAATTGAAGCAAAACAGTGACATGGACCGAACTGACCTTCCCGATCTGAAGTAGAACGACCCTATAAAGAAAATTTGTGGCATGCCAAAAGAAGTCTACATTTTTGGAACTACCAAGTCCTGAATCATACACCGTACATATTTTCCGAAGAAGTGGTGCAACCCTTCTGTCAGACACAAGTGCCGATATCACCATCATTATGCGTTTTGGTGGTTGGAAATCTTCAGCTGTTGCAGCAGGCTGTGTTGAGGACTCAAAAGGCTCAAAAAGATTCAAAGACTCAAAAACATGTCCACTAAACTTTCGATTAACAAACCATCATCATTTTCATTGAATACATTGTATCGTGTCATTCTCATGTACAAATAACAAAAAATTATATGTGTTGCAATACGATCCCCACCGACACCTGTGTTTTTTGGTTTACCCCCTCTACCAGATTTCAGTGTCCTTATTACAATGTTCTTGTTCTCAACGTACGAAATGCAGGTCGGATAACACCGTCCATTTTCGCCACCGGTCGGGTAACGTGTAATCACTATAAGCGGGTGATTATATATTTACATTTTCACAGCGTACTTTTATCGTCTAACGTAGGTTAATACAGTTAATGCTGTCTAACACATAGAGCGGTGAAATCAGAACGACTTAACATTAGTCTGAATAAGTCAGTGCTGGATAGTGTGTACTGAGAAAGAAATCAGCGAGTCCGCATGATAACATCGTCCACTAACGAAAATTCACTCCCGACAAAGTATAATATAACTAATTGGTGAATGAAATTGAAAAGTGTGCAATGGATTTCCTAAAATTCTCTTTTTTTTATTATCTATCTTTGCCTTGAATTTTGGAGCTATAAATGGATATAAAATTCTTGGATTATTTCCTCTAAATGTAAAAAGTCATTTCTTGATGTTCGAGTCAGTGATGAAAGGACTTGCAAAAAGAGGTCATCAAGTTGTAGTTGTCAGTCACTTTCCGTTGGAAGAATCTTTGAATAATTATACTGATTTGAGCTTAAAAGGTAGTTCTCATTCATGGACAAACAATGTACCTTATCAAAAACTCCAAAAGTTTTTGCACCATACTTGGATAAGAAGTATTTTGCTAATTGAATTTAATAACTTTTGTGACATACTAGGTCATCCCGTAATACAAAATTTAATGAAAAATATACCTGAGAATGGACCCTATGATTTTCTTGTGACTGAAGTAAGCAAGAAATTAGTCGTTAATGAACTTCATAGAAATTTATCATTACTTTTGATAAATACTCATTACAGTATCAATGGACTGAGGACTTTAGCTAATGGGTGATAGAAGTTGGAGGAGTCCACATACAAGATGATGGAGAAAAATTACCTTTGGTGGATACATCATTCTTAATTATTGAACTTATAATAATTATATATGATAATGAAAATTATATGTGATAATGCTAATCATTTATGATCATGATAATTATATTTGATAATGAACATTTTATGTGAAAATGATCATTATAAGTGATTAATACATATGATTGAAATAAAACTCTATAATTTCTTTCAAAATGTTGCAGGAAATAGAAAAGTGGGCCGACGGAAGCAAAGATGGATTCATTTACGTTACCTTCGGATCTATGATTCTATTTGAAACTTTTCCAAAAAACATAATCGATGCTTTTTATACTGCTTTTAGAAATTCTGCCCCCGTTCGGTTTTTAATTAGGTCAAAAGACGAACATAAATTACCTCCAGGTCTTCCAAAAAATGTAAAACTATTCTCATGGCTCCCACAGATACAAGTGTTGAGTATGTTCACATATAAAATATACAAGTAAATGTGATTAAGTATAGTAATTTATTCAAGAAATGTAACACAATACGATTGCATTGACAAAAAGAATTCTTCTTCAGAACATAAAAACATTGAAGCATTTATTACTCATGGTGGTATGATGAGTACACAGGAAGCAGTTTTTCATGGTGTTCCAATGATTGCCCTCCCAGTCTTTATAGACCAACACATCAATATAAAACATTATGTAGAAAAAAAAATTGCTGTTTCCTTAGATCTGTTTAAAATAGATGGGGTTTCTTTAACACGAGCAATTGTTGATGTTATAAAAAATCCTATTTACAGGTAAAAATTCATAGTCAATTGTTAATATTACTGAATGGCATGAAGCCAACCTTAATCTTTGTTCAATAGTTGTTGCAGTTACAGCGCCACCTACTTTGGCTGTGTTTGTATTTTTAGATCGCCTCCAGTCTTGAACCCGGGTTCTTTAAATTATGCCAAAGATATTAATGATTTTATTCGGTAGTGTATGCGTTTAATTTCTGTGCATGATAATTAAAATGCCCAAAATAAAGAGCACTGGACGAGTCCGGGGGCATTGCGCGATAATTAAATCAAGAAGAGTAAGCAATGAAAACGATAGTAAGTAAATCCAATTTGTAGCTTAGACTTTGAATCTGTCATATTAGAGGTTGGAATAAAATGTTAAATTTTTTGATTCATTTTAACTGCGTGTTTAACAATTTTATTTTAAATAAATAAAAGAGCTGTCGTGAAGTCCATTGGAAGTTTTTTAAAAAGTTCATACTTGGTTTCAGTGTAATCCCAAAATCAAATTCAATTCAAAATATTTGTTAATAATATCAAAATATATGACTTGGACGACATTTTAAATCTCGAAAATTATTCTAGAAGGATTAGATAGAGACATTAAAAAAAAATTTAATATGGCTGAGGCACTGATTCAATATGGCTGAGACTCACAAAATGAACGGAGCCAAGTTGAGATCAAACTAGGCCATGAGGTAGGCTTTGGCCGGGTTAGGCTTCTCATTTGCGATTTGGTCCTGCCTCGATACCCAAGTTGGGGCCCGGCTTTTCCTGATTGGGGCCTGGCTATCGCCATGAAAAAGTTTCCACACGGGTTATTATAATGGGTGCGAGATAAATATATTAGCCTAAATCTCATTTTTTTAAACATCGAGGTTTCAATTGTCACTATTTACCTTTTTATAACTAACAAATTTTCGCCATTAACTGTAAAAATTATAATTTTCATATGTAAAAAATGCCAAGTAACTGGTGATAAAAGCATTCTAACATTTATTTTATTTTGTGAAATATCAATTCTAACCCTCCTGTGCTATCAACAACATTTTTGATATTTTTTCTTAAAAATTTTGATGAATTTTTATAGGATAAAATGTTTTTGAATTTAAATTTGCTTTTTGAATTAAAATAATACCTACACTGAGAGAAATTTTTAAAACAAAATCTTATATGTTTGGGTTGAAAATTACCATGGCCCAAGTACGAAATTAGATACGGCCCAACACTGGCCCAGGATCGGCAAAAATGTTGCCGAAAATCGGTTGCCAAAATCGCGTCGTTGCTGGAATGATAACTCCGGTATGCACTTGGCGGCCAATTCTGGCCCAAACTCTGGCCGCCAGCACTTGTTTTCGGCACAGCAACGGGCCAATGCTGTGCCGAACTCTGGTTTTCTCACTTCCAGGATGGTTTGCCGTGGTAAAAGTGACACATGGCCCAGTAATGTGCCGTCCATGAGTCCGACTCTGGCTCTTCTACTTTCAGAACTGGATGCCATAGTAAAAATGACAATCGGCTTGGTATAGGGCCGATACTGGGCCAAGTTTCGGCTGAAGGTCGGTAAATTTAAACAGTCGAAAAAGGCCGCCGTCGTCGGCCCAGCACTTGACCGATGCAAACAGTGACACTGGCCCAGTAACAATTGCCGACTCTTGGCTGCCGAGATTGGGCCAATATTGTGCCGTATTATCACCTTCGGCAATTCGCACTTGGGGAGTCATAGGAAACTTCGTGTATCGAGCACACTTATTTGATATTGCTAAGAACTATAGGAAACTGTTGTTATACTAAATATTTACTCCAATTTATTCATCAATACATATATAGTTATAGGAAAATTTCCACCACTTATAGAATGTAAACCATTTTTGACTGTAGCAAACCTTGCATTAGCCGAGCATAAAAGTTTACTGCAACTATAGGAATTTTTACCCCAGGTCTATTCGCTAGCAATTAATAATGCAGCTATAGGAAATTATGCTATATATGGGGCAAAATTCGTCAAGTGTACCCACCTAAAAACTTTTTGTCTCCGATTTCCCTCAAAGTCCGCGAAATTATTGTCCAAGTGAACCTCTTTTAATTTCCCTAAAAGAACGTCTCTAGTACGACGGGTTGTCAGTATACAGGGGCTCGAATTTTCAACCTTTTACAGCGCACGCTGATACTCAATTAACCATAACTTCTACAAAAGTTATCAAAATTAATTTTTTTATGGAGGTCTTGGAAACGTTTTTTCATCAGCTTTACGCTGAAAGCAATGGTTTTAGATTAAAAAAAGTATTTGAACTTCATTTTTTAATTTTAAACATATTTTTTAGTTTTTCTGCAAGTGCGGCCGCTAATTTTTTTTCCAAAATTATGTTTAAAAAAAAGCTGGACTTTTTCCCTTTAAAATGAGCCATGGTCGAAAGAAAAAATTAATTTGGATAACTTTTGTAGAAGTTATGGTTAATTGAATATCATCGTGCACGGTAAAAGGTTGGAAATTATATTATTATCATACCTTATTTATGTTCATATATATAAGTATGTAATGATACACTATTTATACTGACACACACTTGAATTTAAGGGGGTCCTACCATGTAAACGCCGTTTTTCGAGGCGTTTTTTGGGATCTTGCAGAAGGAAAAGAATTCAATATTTTCCAATGCGGTTTTTTTAAAAAAATTTACTGGTCCTTTGAGTATAAAAAAAAAATCGAAGTTTAAGAAATAAGTGTTATGCTGTAGCCACAGCACCCCTGCGAAATTAGGCCTTCCAAAAGTATGTGGGTTGATGGTACACACGATTTTGCAAAAACTGTTCGTCTGAAACACAAAAGGAAAAGTTTTTTACAATCTGCAGACTTGCCGCTATCGTACGGTAATAATTCACATAATTATCTTTACAATTGTCAAAATGGCGGATCATGAAAAAAAAATCTCATTTTTCGGTTTTTTAAGCAGATAAAAACAATTTTTTTATTATTTGTTTATAACAATTGGAAGCTCATCTTGTACCGAACGATAGCGACAAGTCTGCAGATTTTAAAAAACTTTTCCTTTTGTGTTTCAGACGAACAGTTTTTGCAAAATCGTGTGTACCATCTACCCACATACTTTTGGAAGGCCTAATTTCGCAGGGGTGTTGTGGCTACAGCATAACACTTATTTCTTAAACTTCGATTTTTTTTTATACTCAAAGGACCAATAAAATTTTTTAAAAAAACCGCATTGGAAAATATTGAATTCTTTTCCTTCTGCAAGATCCCAAAAAACGCCTCGAAAAACGGCGTTTACATGGTAGGACCCCCTTAATTCTAGAATCGCTTTAGGGTTCGAACCCTCTAACTCTACCTATATCTACATAACTAATCGCATTTCTAACGCCTAAAGCCTCTCGGCTATTCTCGCTTGCCATATTCCGAAAGAAATCTCGCTTACAAGCCACTACTGAGTTGGACAGACTTGGATCGAGTCTAAGAAGCCAATTGGAAAACATCGGAAGCACTCAGAGGACATTCTGAAACGAATTATATGGAAATCCGAGAATTAATGTTTTGATTTTGAAATTCTCGTCTTTTAAGTCTAAGAATAGTTCTAATCTCCCCTTCCTTTAAGACAAGGATTCAGATGTATGCACCTCCGGGCATCAAACCTACAGGGTTCAGGCCCAACATTCATTCCTTATTTGACAGCTCCTGTATCAACTTGTGTCTTACAAGAAATAAAGATCTGCCCTGATCTACGGATTTTTGACAGAATAAAATATTAATAAACTGACTTTCATTGAGACCGTCACATAATTTTGGCGATCCTTTCCAGAATACTTTTGAACGATACGTCGCTCTAAACAAGTATCTATAAGAACCATTTTTACGGGATTGGAATCTTAGGCAATCGACCGCACCTCATATTCGAAGTGGGAACATATACATGCAATAAGTAGATTGCCTCTGAGATATTGTTCAATAATTTATCTTCAAGTGGAAATTGGGGTAAGCAACATCCATCTGTAAATCCTCAAGGTGCGCAACATAATGCGGTATCACCCTCAGAAAAAAAGGAAAGAAAGCTGCATGGACCCAGCCAGTTGAGTCATCACTAGCCTTTCTTCCGCTGCCATAAGGAACAGTGATTATTTCTCCACGAAGGCATCCAACTCGAAAAGCAGCAAAAGGGACCCTGAGAGGAAAATCAAAGTAAGCGCAATTAAATAATAAAGAAAATAAATAAAATTGTGAAAGGAGAACTGAATTAGTTATCTCGATTTGAGCCTAAAAGTTGGATACTCTTCATACAACGATAGGTTGATCTCTAGATTATCTATTTCAATATTTAGGGAACGTTGGTATACTCCTGGTGCTCTAGAGCACTGCCAAAGTCAATAAAATTAAAAACCTACTCGAAGTTTCATCTGTACTCGTTGTAGCACGATTAGATGAAATCTCACAAAACCATACAATCCCCCCTAAGAGATGCCTTTAAATTAATAAAAAAATTTAATAGTCAATACGAAATGGGAGTTGAACCCTTCATCGCTCTTGTGAACAGAATAAAAATCCAATGCACAAAATCAAGAGTATTATTGGACTTAATCATTGCTGAAAAAATCGAAGGAGAAGCTGAGAAATCTATTCGATTCCTATCAATACAATCATGTAGTGACCTTTTTAAATCTTTAAGAATCAACTTTGGAACAACGGGATTTCTAGAAACATATCGCACTAAATTATCACAGATAGTACAATGAAACATTGAAAGCTCACAAAGTTTCAACTCTAGGTTTAATCAAAGAATGTATAAGTTATTTCACGCTGTACAATCGAAAAACTCGGGCATGCATGAACGAAGAATTTGCATAAAACACGAAGAACAAACAATCCTGGAAAAATGCATCATAAACCTGAGAAAGGAACTTTCAGACAGTGTTTCCAGTAAGAATCCTAGCGATATCAGAAAGGCACAACAAATGGCAATTCAGTCAGAAGTCTGGCTAGACGAACGAAAAAAAATTCGAAAGCCAAGAATTCATAATAAATTACCACTACCTAACCGTCCAAACCACTTTAAACCCCTATTTAAAATTCCAAATTTCCAACCCAACACACATAAATATCCTTCAATTAACAATCCTCTAAACCCTAGTATGCCTTTACAGGAAAGACTGCAGATATTTTGTAGTCATTGTAAGAAACCAGGATATACGGAAAATCAATGTTTTGCCAAACAAAGAAATTTTCTGGTACAAGACTCCGGAGATCGACATCCAAATCGCGTGAATTTTCTCCTCATAGAGGACACGACCGAGGAAGAGGTCACTCAAAGATGCGGAACGGAGGAGATAGAATATCCGCAATATCAGGAAGATTTTATATTCTATCAAAGGAAGTTTACGCGGAACAGTAAAATTACTTATAGGTAGTGGCGCATCAATCAATATAATAAAAAAACATTTGATTGTCTGAACACATGAAAAAATTTCATTAATCAAAGAATTTTAAATGGGAAATGACAAACATCGAACTAACGAAGTCACAAAATTGAAGTTTCAAGGTAAGGAACATCTTTTTGTTATTGTACCAGAAGATTTTCCAATACCTGAAAATGGGATTATAGGTATACCTTCCCTACATTCTTATCAGTTTAACTTATCCAAAAAATACACTACCGTCGGAAATTGTGCGCACGGTGCTTGTCATCACTATTAAAAATCACTGCTGACTTTGAATCACGACATCTCGGTGAAAAAAAGAGATAGGGCATTTTTAAAAATACAGTTGGAAAGCTTATGAAATTCCACGTCTAGTGATGCTCAAAAAATATTTTGTTGACCTTCTGAAAATAATACAGCACGTGAGGAGTTAAAAAAAAAATTCAAGATTTTCTCAAATTCTCTACTTCAACTTTTTGCATGACCTAGGAAATTTTTTTTCAAAATCTGAAAATTATACAACATAAAGTCTAAAATCTTATCTTTAATTTAAGCCAAGAAAACTTAAAAAATATTCATGGGTACCCGAGATACGATTAAAAATGTTTAATCGTATCTGAGTTGAATTTTAATCGACGATCACGATTCTCGGACGGTTTGTTGCTCGCCTCCTTCGTTGAAGCAGGACCGAAATGGCCACGCACAAAGGTGGCGCTTAAGTGGAGCCCTCTTATATGTATTTTTGATTCTGTTCATTAGTAATTTTTATTTCTAATTATTCTAAATTTCAAAAAATATTTATTGTTATTTGTGATTGTTAAAAATTATTTAAATCCAATAATATCCCCATATTAACGAATAGAACAATGATATGTAAACATTTTTTATTTCTTAAAATTCTTATAAACTAGAAAATTAATAAAAATTTTAATAGTCATTGTAAATATTCTTTATCGTTCTCTGTTGTATTTTCAAAATTTTCAGGAAGATATTTTGTAAAATAAAAAAGTTATCTTGTGCGAACTTTTACAGGAATTTGGTCACGTGGTCTAGTTGATTTATGGTCTTAATGTAAAAAGTAAGATGAAAAAACGTAAATAACATTCTACCAAGAACACTCTAAGAAGGACACTTAACTCCAGTAGAAGTAGTGCTATTTCGGCAAGCCAAAAAGCGCAGGCATTGGGTGGGGGAAGGTTAATACGGTGAAAAAAGGCATGTTTTTAAGAATTTTTTTTGGTGATACAGATAGTGTTAGATTATTCATTCAATTTGCATATAATAATGCAACATTTGGACAATATTTTCCTCAATTTTCATCGCTTAGTATTGAAAATTGAGCGAGTGATAGTGATTCTCCAAAGGCGCCTCAAGAAAAAGTTGTTTTGTCGTTGATGCCAGGTCCATAGAGCAAAAAGCTGTTATCAAGATGATTTAGAGCATTTTTTTGTATTTTCCTACGCGAATTACTTCCTTCTTTACAAAACAAAAGAACCTTCATTGAAAGTACATGCAGCTACATTAGCTGCAATTTCAACAATTGTCAGTTTTCGAATCGAAATCGAGATCGAATCGATCTGAAACTTTGATAAAAACTTCTTTAATTATTAAGGAACAAATGTCTCGTTGACAGTTTTTCGTAACTTGAAGTTTCCCACACACTTTTTTTCTCGGAAGTTACGTAACGTCAATTTTGCTCCGATCGACTCGAAATTTTGACACAATATTCTTGAGATATTACGCATTCATTAAAAAAATAAAGGCATGAAAATTGTAAATACCCCCCCCCCCCCCCCCCCGCACCCTTAATGGAAACCTTTTCGCCCGAGTAGATCCGATACATACTCAACTAATTAATTTGAAATAATAATAATAGTAATAGTAAGAGAGGAATAGAACTGCTTTAAGTTACATTGTCATTAGTTTGACAGTTTACTCTCTCTATTTTTTCTTCGACTGCACATGAATATACACACTCTACATACATAGCTACATATGCGCAGAACGTTGTGCGCAACAGTAGGTAGCAATACGATCCCTACCGACACCTGTGTTTTTCGGCTTAACCCCTCTACCAGATTTCAGTGTCCTTATTACAGTGTTCTTGTTCTCAACGTACGAAGTGCAGGTCGGATGACACCGTCCTTTTTCTCCACCGGTCGGGTAACGCGTAATCACTATGAGCGCGTGATGATATATTTACATTTTCACAACGTACTTCTATCGTCTAACGTAGGTTTACTAGTTAACTGTGATTGACGAGTATACTCGTCATAAATACATGGAACTTGCCATAGTCGCCACAGTTAACTGGTTAATGCGGTTAATGCTGTCTAACACATAGAGCGGTGAAATCAGAACGACTTAAAATTAGTCAGAATAAGTTAGTGCTGGGTAGTGTGTACTGAGAAAGAAATCAGCGAGTCCGCATGATAACACCGTCCACTAACGAAAATTCACTCCCGACAAAGTATAATATAACTAATTGGTAAATGAAATTGAAAAGTGTGCAATGGATTTCCTAAAATTCTCTTTCTTTTTATTATCTATCTTTGCCTTGAATTTTGGAGCTATAAATGGATATAAAATTCTTGGATTATTTCCTTTGAATATAAAAAGTCATTTCTTGATGTTCGAGTCAGTGATGAAAGGACTTGCAAAAAGAGGTCATCAAGTTGTAGTTGTCAGTCACTTTCCGTTGGAAGAATCTTTGAATAATTATACTGATTTAAGCTTAAAAGGCAGTACTCATTCATGGACGAACAGTTTACCTTATCAAGAATTCCATAAGTTTTTGCAATATACTTGGTTAAAAAATATTTTGGTGATTGACGCCAATAACTTTTGTGACCTGTTAGGTCATCCCGTAATACAAAATTTAATTAAAAAAATACCTGAGAATGGACCCTATGATTTTCTAGTGACTGAAGTAAGCAAAAAATTAATCATGTAGATAACATTTTCTTAATTGATTCGAAGGAACATTGTTTGATAGGTATAGGGTTTAAAAGAAATAAAACAATAACATGAAAGTTATTAATACACAATTATCTTTTGTTCTCTTATAGGAGTATATAAATCCATGCTTTCTAGCTATCGCCCATCACTTGAAACTTCCGGTGATTGGACTTCATAGCAGTATAATATATGAATGGCTTAATGAACCTTTTGGAAATCCTCTGAGTGCTTCATTCGTGTCTAGCACTTCTGTAGCCTATTCCCAATACATGAACTTTCCTCAACGAGTGTTAAATACTGTGAATATTTTCTTAATGAAATTTATATTTCATTACTATTCACAAGCGCAAAATGAATATGTAAAAAAGTACCTTGGCCCTGGATTTCCAAGTGTTTATGAACTTCATAGAAATTTATCATTACTCTTGATAAATACTCATTACAGTATCAATGGACTGAGGCCTTTAGCTAATGGGGTGATAGAAGTTGGAGGAGTCCACATACAAGATGATGGAGAAAAATTACCTATGGTGGATACATCATTCTTAATTATTGAACATATAATAATTGTATATGATAATGAAAATTATATGTGATGATACGCGACTAATTATTCTCCGATACTGTAGGCAGTGCCACTAGGCGATATAGGAGATCTTCCTGTGGAAAAGGAGATGTCGAACGCCTGTGTAGCTGAGCGGTTAGAACAGTCGACCGGCAATCGAAAGACCTGGGCTCGAATCCCAGCGCAGTCGAAAGCGTCTTTTTTCCATAGAAAGATTTCTAATTCTTTAAATCTGAATTTAATTTGCATTTATTTGCGATATATGAGTCAGTTATGAGTTCGAAATTATCTACCAGGACACCTGTCGGCAACGTATCCTATCTGATACGTGACTAGTGATTCTCCGATAATGTAGGCAGTGGCAGAAATTTCAAACTCAACTAATTAATTTGAAATGATAATCATATATGATTACGATGATTATATTTGATAATAATAATTAAATATGATAATGATCATTATAAGTGATATATACATATGATTGAAACAAAGCTTTAAAATTTCATTAAAAATGTTACAGGAAATACAAAAGTGGGCCGACGGAAGCAAAGATG
Organism: Diplolepis rosae; assembly: GCA_030998225.1. NCBI lineage: Eukaryota > Metazoa > Arthropoda > Insecta > Hymenoptera > Diplolepididae > Diplolepis > Diplolepis rosae. The sequence goes on along the minus strand of JAPYXD010000723.1, from coordinate 22,607,264 downwards.
GATTTATTTACGTAACCTTCGGATCTATGATTTTATTTGAAACTTTTCCAAAAAATATAATTGATGCTTTTTATACTGCTTTTAGAAATTCTGCCCCCGTTCGGTTTTTAATTAGGTCAAAAGACGAACATAAATTACCTCCAGGTCTTCCAAAAAATGTAAAACTATTCTCATGGCTCCCACAGATACAACTGTTGAGTATGTTTACATATAATATGAGACGCTTAGAACAGAAGGAAAGTAAATGTTGTTGTCATAGAAAAGTGAAACATAAATACGGTTGGAGCAAAAGGGAGACAAATCTTTTTTAGTGATAGAGCGAAACAAAATAAAGTTGGAGGAAAAGAGTGACTTGGTTGTCTCGCTTTTGCTCCAACTTTATTTTGTTTCACTTTACCGCTAAAGAAGAGTTGTCTCCCGTTTGCTCCAACCGTTTTTATGTTTCACTTTTCTATGACAACAATATTTACTTTCCTTCTGTTCTAAGCGCCTCATATATACAAGTAAATGTGATTAAGTATAATAATTTTTTTTTTTTAATGTAACATAATACGATTGCATTGAAAAAAAAATTCTTCTTCAGAACATAAAAACATTAAAGCATTTATTACCCATGGAGGTATGATGAGTACACAGGAAGCAGTTTTTTTTGGTGTTCCAATGATTACCCTCCCCATATTTCCAGAACAACACATCAACATACAGCATTATGTAGAAAAAAAAATTGCTGTTTTCTTAGATCTGTTTACAATGGATGGGGTATCATTAACACGAGCAATTATTGATGTTTTAAAAAATCCGATTTACAGGTAAAAATTCATAGTCAATTGTTAATATTACTGAATTTATATATATATATATATATATATATTACGAATGTTTAATTATTATTATGGATAAATATTTGCTATAAATTTTAGAGGAAACGCTGTCAAAGTGGCAAAGGAGTTCATGGATCGTCCTTTAAGTCCTCTTGATACTGCAATTTTTTGGATTGAGTATGTTGGCAGAAATGGAAATATCTTGAAATCTCCTGCAGTTCACTTACAGTGGTGGCAAATAGAACTTCTTGACGTTTACGGTTTTATATTCTTCGTTATGCTTACATTAGTATATATAATTTACATATTGTTTAGAAAATTGTTTGAATATTTGTCAAAAATACTAAAAAATAAAGAGATATTGATGTATAAAAAGAAAAAATAAAGATAAAGAAATGAATCTGTGTTCTCATTATCAGGTAATTAAACTATATGTTCATTAATATTCCTAAGAAATTGATAAATTTCATTTACAATTCAATTTACGTCTCATCAAATATATTAGCTGCGTATCAAATACGGTGAAACCAAATCTGTTACTAAAAGAAAATCGAGTTAATCATCATCAGAGACAATTTAAAAAGCAATTAGTGTTCTTGAGAAGAATTTTTTTATTTCTTCGCAAAAATTAAAATTTTCAAAAAAATTGACAAATACAAATCATGTTTCTGTAGCCATTGGTCAAGCAGCAACAACAAGCCTCCCTCGTTACAGTTACTATTTTTTTTCCAACTACATTATTTCTAGTATATCGTGACATGTTTCCGTACATGTTCAATGTTTTGTTGACCCACAATAATAATTTTGTAAAAGTTAATTTGGCATGGGGTCAGTTTTGATACGGATTTATTTTTTTAATTAAGTGATAGAACACATAAAAAATACAAAAGGCAAACGTTTCGGCCACAAATGGGGGCCCTCTTCAGTGCCAATTAGCTTAATAGTAACCTTTAAATATTTATTAACTAAGACATGCAACTTAATAATTATTGTATTTTTTGTTTTTTTCTTTTTTTCTTTGCTTATTGATATTAGAAAAAGATAGAGTAAACATGCGGAAAGACTTATGGGTAAGCGAGTTCCTAGGTGTGAAGGAACCAGACCGTTCCAAAAACTGTTCCAGCGAGTAATCATATATAAACACGATTATTTCACCAAAGAAAGAAACAACACGATGGAGAATATAACGTGGATCCTTGGTAAAGCACGCACAGCAAACCACACACATCCACGAGCACCAGAAGTAAAGGACACTGAAGTTAAAACAATAAGAACGATGTAATTGGTACGGAAAAATTTTTATTTTGTATTTTCTCCGCAGCCGCAGAGATGACAGACGAAAGTAAGTCCACCACTCTGCCACATGGCTAAAAGAAAACTGATTTGGGAAGAAGTCGTATTTAGGAAGACTAGTGTTCAGAGCTTGACGTGTATAGAAAGCATTCTCCAGATAGGTCAGGTTCCAACACCAAGGGTTATACACAGTAAAACCTTATTTTAATGTCCCCGGCACTTGAGATTATTATATGCTCAAGCGTCCGACAAAAGCAAAGACCCACCACATGTTCGAAAAACTCTGTAAGGAAAGGCACTCACTACGGTCCCGACGTCGTAAAAATTGTACACATTTCTGTGGATATAGAAAGTAAAATGCAACTAAAGTGGAAATTCACGAAAAATTAAATTCCTGGTTTTTCGAAACCTCTGATTCTTAATAAATGGAACCCGGAAAAATACAATATTAAGTTTATAAGTATGATGTCCGAGTTTTTCAGATTATAAGACTGTTGTAAAGTGGCAAAATATTACGAGAGTTATTCGAACTCTGACTTAAATAGAGTGGCCAATTAATACAGTAGCACTACGGATTCTAAGACTGATAAAAAATGGCCAAGTAATGCGCGAGCACTTCGGACTCTAATTCTGAGTAAGGTGGCCAAGTAATGCGCGAGCACATCAGACTCTGATTCTGAGTAAGGTGGCCAAGTAATGCCCAGAGTCCGAAGAGCTTGCGCATTACTTGGCCACTTTATATTAAAATTCTGTACTAAGAATTCGCGCATTTCTTTGCCTCCTTATTTAGGTCAGACTGCGTTTGATCTCGCGTATTTCGCCGCTATTTTTGCATTTATATCAGTCCTGACGTCCATTGAACTCGCGCATTACTTGGCCACCTTACTCAGAATCAGAGTCTGATGTGCTCGCGCATTACTTGGCCACTTTACTGAAAATCTGAGTCCGAAGTGCTCGCGCATTACTTGGCCGCCTTATTCAGGTCATAGTCTAAGGAGCCTACGTGTTAATTATTATTTTTTGGCCACTTTATAAAAATTCTTATAACCCTAAAAATTCGTGCATTACTTGGCCACTCTTTTCAGGTTAGACTTCGTTAAACTGCGTATTACGCGGCTATTTTTGTATTTATATCAGTCGTGACGTCCATTGAACTCGCGAATTACTTGGCCACATAATTTTAAGCCAGAGTCCGAAGAGCTCGCGCATTACTTGGCCACTTTATATTAAAATTCTGTACTAAGAATTCGCGCATTACTTTGCCTCCTTATTTAGGTCAGACTTCGTTTGATCTCGCGTATTTCGCGGCTATTTTTGCATTTATATCAGTCCTGACGTCCATTGAACTCGCGCATTACTTGGCCACCTTACTCAGAATCAGAGTCTGATGTGCTCGCGCATTACTTGGCCACCTTACTCAGAATTAGAGTCCGAAGTGCTCGCGCATTACTTGGCCATTTTTTATCAGTCTTAGAATCCGTAGTGCTACTGTATTAATTGGCCACTCTATTTAAGTCAGAGTTCGAATAACTCTCGTAATATTTTGCCACTTTACAACAGTCTTATAATCTGAAAAACTCGGACATCATACTTATAAACTTAATATTGTATTTTTCCGGGTTCCATTTATTAAGAATCAGAGGTTTCGAAAAACCAGGAATTTAATTTTTCGTGAATTTCCACTTTAGTTGCATTTTACTTTCTATATCCACAGAAATGTGTACAATTTTTACGACGTCGGGACCGTAGTGAGTGCCTTTCCTTACAGAGTTTTTCGAACATGTGGTGGGTCTTTGCTTTTGTCGGACGCTTGAGCATATAATAATCTCAAGTGCCGGGGACATTAAAATAAGGTTTTACTGTGTATAACCCTTGGTGTTGGAACCTGACCTATCTGGAGAATGCTTTCTATACACGTCAAGCTCTGAACACTAGTCTTCCTAAATACGACTTCTTCCCAAATCAGTTTTCTTTTAGCCATGTGGCAGAGTGGTGGACTTACTTTCGTCTGTCATCTCTGCGGCTGCGGAGAAAATACAAAATAAAAATTTTTCCGTACCAATTACATCGTTCTTATTGTTTTAACTTCAGTGTCCTTTACTTCTGGTGCTCGTGGATGTGTGTGGTTTGCTGTGCGTGCTTTACCAAGGATCCACGTTATATTCTCCATCGTGTTGTTTCTTTCTTTGGTGAAATAATCGTGTTTATATATGATTACTCGCTGGAACAGTTTTTGGAACGGTCTGGTTCCTTCACACCTAGGAACTCGCTTACCCATAAGTCTTTCCGCATGTTTACTCTATCTTTTTCTAATATCAATAAGCAAAGAAAAAAAGAAAAAAACAAAAAATACAATAATTATTAAGTTGCATGTCTTAGTTAATAAATATTTAAAGGTTACTATTAAGCTAATTGGCACTGAAGAGGGCCCCCATTTGTGGCCGAAACGTTTGCCTTTTGTATTTTTTATGTGTTCTATCACTTAATTAAAAAAATAAATCCGTATCAAAACTGACCCCATGCCAAATTAACTTTTACAAAATTATTTCTAGTCATTATGACCAGATGCTATTTTTCTCTGTGTATATGATAGTGAATTAGTGTGTATTCGAAAGTAAATGAAGTGTTTCATAATAAAAATGTGAGAAATATATTTTTGTGTTCAAAAATCAGTCATCATTTCAATGAACTTTTTTTCTAGAGCTTCGAGGCCGCTTCTGTGGATTATATATTGCCTCCAGTTTCAGATTTTATAGAACTATAACAGAAAATTTTTATATTATCAAATTATATATTAGCTCATTATATCCTATAACAGTCGGTTTTTAACTTTTATTTTTAAAGTATCCTTTGTATCCACTTATCTAGAACTAGTTCTCTAAGCTTAAAAGAATTTTTTCCGTATATAAACAATACAACTGTTTTGAGAGGAAGAAAAGTTATAGCTTTTTGTTCCTACAATAAGGTAATTTAAAAAAATTTAATTTAAATTTGCCATGTCAAGGGGCTAACTCCCCACTCTAATTCAGAATTTATGTCCCCTTTTCGCATTAAAGCCCTTGATTTTGGCAGAAAAATTCGTTGTAATTGCCATTGAAAAATGCAGCAAAATAATTCATTTAGAAAATCAAAAATGGCTACGCAATAAAAATCCACAAGCGTCAGAGTAATGTGATATTGTTTGCTTAATAATTTGCAAAACAAATCATTATGCAAAGTGATGGTATTTTTTTAGAATAACTAATCCTAATAAGTTTTTCATAATGGTTCGAATGTTGTGATTTTCAGTAAGGATAGCAAGCACTGATTCAATCAGTTTTTCCGTTCTTTACAGAAAATCTGCCTGCGCTAAATCTAAAAAATTAGCGAACTTAATATGGATAGTAGTGCACGACCTTTCGATTTTGCTCTCTTTTTCATAAATTTCTCTAAAAGTGTCTTCTTTATTTACATTAGAGTGAAAAACACGGTAATTTTTCCTGAATTTTTCTCTGTGTTTAGGTATGAGAAAAAACTACTTTTTAGCAAAAATGAAATTTTTATGATGTATGATTGATTGCAAAAGCTGCATCCACTGTTAATAAAAATTGAAGATTAAAGTTATTGTTGACAATAATTTTTTCAAGAAAGGACATATGTCCTGCTCGACGTAAACATATTCTTACGTCCTGCGACTCTATCGACTCGAAGTTACAAGTAGATCAAGAAACCGATAAAGAAATAAAGATAACATTACCTTGTGTGTGATTTTATTAACGCAAGTTATATCCAGATCTACAGATCAATAAAATAATCAAGATGGAATTACCATGTGTCGTTATAATACCCACACAAGGTAACAAATTGACTAACCAAAAGAAAAGATGAATAAAGCCTAGTGATTCACGTCTATACGAGAAATTCAAATGTTTTGCTTGAAGTCGTTCGTTATCGGCTCCTTTTTTCGAACGATCATATCGGGTATTCTTTTTTTAATTTCGAATAGTATCGTCTAATTTTTCGAACGAGATCGAGCGAGGTCCTCGAATAACGTCACTTGTGACAGTTCTCACATGACAGCTCTACTCCTGGTAACTGAGACAACGCAATCAGAACGCAAACATGACAGGACTCTTTTCTTCAGTAAACGGGCCTGGAGCTCGCGTGAATTACAAGACAAGAAGCCCATAACTAAAGGGTTTCCCAATAAGGGTGATATGTTTTGAAATTGAAAAAAAAACACTGAATATTCATTCGGAATTGATCGAAATCTTTTTTATTATACTGGATATTCTATGCCATTTATGATTTAAACAATATATCGGCCAAATGTCCCCCGAGACTTGAGCCAAAAATGCGCCTCATCAGAAAAGATGATTTTTTGATGAAAATTGGGATCATTTTCAATTGATTCCAGAGCCCAATCCGCGAACTCCCGACGCAAACGATGGTCATTAGGCTTCAGTTCTTGGGCCAGAATCATCTTATAGGGATGCAGGCCAAGATCCAATCGCAAAATACGCCAGGTAGTCATCCTGGACAGGCCCAATTCCTGAGATCGGCGTGGCACGGACAATTCACGGTTTTCCTCGATACTGGCCTGTACGGCGGCTATATTCTGTGTAGAACGTGCGGTACGCATACGATTTTTAGGCTTAGTATCCAATAGAGTAAATTCACTCTCCAACTTATCGATTATTCGACGAATTGAGAGCGCGGATGGAGCAGAATGACGACCATATTTTACACGATATGCTCTTTGAGCACCGACAAAACTTCTCGAATTTTGATAAAATAATTGGACAATTTCCAAACGTTGTGGAAGCGTGAAACTACTCATGATTAAATGGCAAACCTTACTGATGACAACTGACAGCAGACGTCAAAAATTTCAGTTCAAATGAGCCCGATAGGGACATTCAAAATCATATCACCCCTATTGGGAAACCCTTTACATAAATAACGACCTTTTTAATTTGGATTAAGGGATATTCTTGGATGTTCTTGCCAAAGAAGAAAGCCGTAAGTGCAGTTACGGCACTTTTTCCTGCAAAGTGATGGTGTATTTGAGGTTTCTTCCTATTTTTGTCTTAGTTACGACACTTAATTACTTCGAAAAATCTCATTGAATCTGAACTATCGTACTTTGGGTTTTTTTAATTAAAAAAGCATTGCGATTTTTTTAAAATGAAAAACACAGTAAAACGCGAAATTTCTTTAAGAATCGAACGATATAAAAAAGTCATTTTCGCGAAAAATGTCAGTTAATGACCTTCATGTTTTGGGCGGCAGACCTCGTCAGAGCATGTAATTCGTCATAGTTGACCTTTCAAAATCCAATAAAAAGCGAAAGGTCCATCAGAAAACAGTCCAGTTTTAGTTCAATGAAATCAATGCCACACGATGTAAGATTTAGGAGAAGTCAGTCCAGTTCTAACAGATTTTTACCCGTGAGTTCAGTGACAATTTGAAACTAAAAGGGAGACGACTTGGAACATCCTCCAAAATAACTGGAGTCAGTAAATCAATGAACGGAAACCGATTGGACCACAGTATTCTTCAACCCATTTGAGACTCATCTCGAAATACCCACAAGAAGGAAGATTCAACTCATCAACTCGACCTAACTGGACATATTTACAACTCAATAAATTTTCAACTAAGGGTAAATACAAGCAATTCGAATTTTCTATCTATGTTACTATATTTCCATGGTGCTTGCTTACAATCTACTTTATGTTAATAAAAATATTTCATATAATTAATTTCATCTTATTTACTGACTTATTCCCTATCCTTTAGAGAGGATCCTTTCGATCCTTACATAAAAGAAGGAAATTTTTAATGAGAGAAATGTTACGTTTCTGACGTAACAATGCGATTGAAAAACGTACCGCGAAAAATGGGCATAGTTATTCCACCCTTTCTTAAGAAGTACACAACTCGTAAATTTGAGGCTTAATTCAATTATATTTTTCATCAACAATTTTTGAAATTTTTAAATAATTTTTATACTACTGAGAAGAGAATCATTGAATTGATTAGAAATTATATACGGCTTCTCGAAAATTTTCATACACGGTTACGACTTGACAAAGTTTCTTTTAAATACCTTCATTCGGAACAATATAAAGTTAAGGATGTTTTGCTTTCTTACTGCAGAAACCACGTAAAGACCAACATGAGGATTTATGTGGTGAACCAGGTAGATTTTTATCTTTTTCTTAGTATCAATTCGTGCCTTAAATCCCCATAGGTGGCAAAATAGGTTTTTATGGGTTGCTGCCAAAAAGTTATAAAAGTTGGACTAGCAACTAAAAAAAACAACAATTTTAGACTCACCTGAAGTAATTTTTTTCTGTTATTTGTAACTTAAAATGTAAAGTATATAAAAATTTAAGGGATCAATATAATTATTTTTGTACTGGGAATAAATGATCTATACTCTATATTCTATCATATCTCGAAATTTTCGATTATTAAAAGGAAAGGGAGACAAAGATTAGAGTACGTGAAACAAATTACAGATGACGTAGGCTGTAGCGGATGCAGCGAAATGAAAAGACTCGCTCGGGATAGGAACGGATGGAGAGCTGTATCAAACCAGTCTCAGGATTGCTGACTACAACAACAACAATAACATTCCAGTAATATTAACATCATTTAGAAATGGGTTACAAAGCGGACATTTTTGAAAATCATACGATGCACAAGTTGCAAAAGTTCGATTATTTTAAAACAATTTACATTCTTTTGATTTGATAGACAGGCAGGAAGGAAATCAAGAAGTTTTTAATTTTTCTAGACTTTTTGAAGCGACTTCTTTCAAATTTTAGGCGCGCGGCTCTTCACGTGTGTGATGCTGCTTATGTTGCCGTTGCGAGAGCTGCTTAACCAAATTTTTTTCCGAGCACCCAAAATTTTGAAACTTTACATAAAACTACTTCAATGTAAGTACCTTATTCTGATATTATTATAATAAAAAAGAAGATATATTTACTTTGAATATAATTTATTTTCCATTACTTAGTAGATTAAATTCATGATTGTTTCCTGCTGATGTTTGTTTACATTTCAAATTCTGTGTTTATGATGATTTTCATCAATATTTAAAGTTCTGCGTTATAATTTAAAAATTTAGTAGACAAAGTTTCGTCGACTCTATAACATGAAGTTATTTTAATAACTAAAATCATGCTTTTTACTATTATTTTATATATCTATTCTACATTTATCATCGTGACTTAACCTTCTTTTATAAAGGTAAATTTTTATATTATTATTCATGTTTTAACAAAAAAAATTTTTTTTATAACAATTTATACGTTTATTATTTGGTGTTCTTTTTTTTTAATTTATTGAAGCCTAATGTGGTTGGCAAACCCATATCCAACGGAACATCGCTACAATTTTGACATAATGAAGAATTTTACTCATTATATTTTACCCTGATCAATTGCAAACCAACCTCTTTTATAATATAAAAAACTTATAGTTTTATGTAATCACTCGTTTTGGCTCTGATTGGAGCCGTCATCAGTGATTTATTTTGAATCTAGAAAATACGTAAAACAATTTTACAATCATGGGGTTTTTTCATGCAGAATTTTTTAATCAAAAATATTTCAAATTTTTTGTACCTTTTACTTCAAAGTATTTTATTCTAAAGCAATTCCATGTTTTTATTGACTTATATGTAAAAATAACAATTACAAAATTCTGCATAAAAAACCCCAAGTTAGCAAAATATTTTATGTATTTTTTAGATCCAAAATTTTTACATGAAAAATAATGTTTTTTCTTTAATAAGCCACGATTGATAACACAATTTCAAGTCTTGAAACTTGACTTTTGGCTCGACAACTACTTTAAATTTCACAACTTCCTGGCAAAGGCTCTTATGCAGGTTACGATATGGATTTCCACATGTGAATTCAAAGTACGGATTATTAAGATTTTAATAGAGCTAAATTTAAAGTTTTCCACGCACTCAAAAATATAGTTCCTCTTAATAAATGAATTGAACGTCAAAGAAATCTTATTGTGCTCCCATTAAAATAATCTCTTAAAAATGTTTCTTGTCATTAAGGATTTTCGACATCAGTCATTTTTAGTTTAATCTTATCTTAAGATGTAGACCACTCATTGTTACTTTCGAAATTATATTTGTTTCTAAAGTCTCGGTAGTTGATCAATCACTGAGCGGATGTGTCCTATAGACGATCTGATTTTATAGGTGAAATGTACTGTTCATAAAAATCGTTTAAACTCTAAAGTGAATATAAATTAAAGCAATGAATAATAATTTTCAACAGGAGTGACAATATAACTAGAAAAGTGTTTTTTATCAATAAGTAACAAATCCGTTATTACAAAAAATGATTCAAAAGGTATCAGCCATTTTATTACTTCTCTCAATTACCAATCTTGGACCAACTGATGGATACAAAATATTAGGAATATGTCCTTTTAATTCGAGAAGTCATTTTACTATTTTGGAAAAATTAATGAAGGGTTTGGCAACAAAAGGTCATGAGGTCGATGTCATTAGCCACTATCCTCAAAAAAAAGCATATCCAAATTACAAAGACTTAAGTTTAAGTGGTTCTTTGCCAGATTTAAAAAACACCGTATCTTTAGAACATATCAAATACCTGAATTCCACATTTTGGATAAAAGACATAATAGATGTGCATGGAGATACAGTCTGTGGATTGTTAAGTCATCAAGTATTTCAAGATTTAATTAATAAGCCTTCATCATATGATGTTGTCATAATTCATGTGAGTTTTTTAATATATATTAATATATGATTAATGAAATAAATAAAGTAAGTTTAAGGAGCAATTTACAGATCGTAGCTAACCGGAACCTGCAAGTTTGCAAAGCGTGCGACTATATTCAAATCCAAGTTTTTAATTATTACATTTTTATCAGAAGAAAAGTAAAAATCGACGATATATGGAAAAATTGTCAAAGAAATCAACGCTCTAGTCTTGTTGAACTCACTAAATGATATTCTATTGAGAAATAAAATATAAATTGGAATAAAAAATTGTGGAAAATAGAGAGAATGCTCAATTGCAAATCTTGAATCATTTGGACATTTTATAGTGCAAAACGTTTTCAAAGTCGTATTTGAACAGTAAAAAAATTCAGCAGGAACCTATTTTGCACTACAGAATTACTTGAAGATTAAAAAAAAATTCTTCCGCCAATCATTTCATCTAACTTTTTAAACAAAGCTTCAAATGCGTGGAAAAGTCGGAATTACATAACACAATGTTTTAATAATTTAAATAACTTTGTTTAACTTCTACTAATCTCAATATTATAAAACCAAATTTTTGCATTTTACGTCTAAGATTAACCACTTGTATTTTACTCTCGTACACATTATAACAAAATCGTACCCATATTGTAGACAAAAACGCTCTTTAAAATTTTAACGCATTAACGACAGATCTTGGTTCCGCTTAGCTCCGAGAGAATGTTGACTCAACTCTCCCTTAAGGATATCCAAGGTAATTGGGGTCTATTTCCTATCAGATGTTTCTATCACCTTGTTATTTTGCATTTGGCCGTCATCTGAATGTTCCAATGATTGCGTATTCGGCTAGTGTATTACATGATTGGATGAATGAGCCCTTTGGTAATCCTGCGAATCCTTCTTTCGTACCATCATTTGGATTAAACTACGCAGGAAAGATGAATTTCAAGCAACGATTATTTAATACAGTAACACAGTTTATAACAAATGCAATTTTTAAATATAAGACAGCTTCACAGAATAAATTTGTAGAGGAATACTTCGGGCCTGATTTCCCAGATGTCTATGAACTTCATAAGAATGTGTCACTTGTTCTGGTAAATTCACATTATAGTTTGAATGGTGTCAAACCTCAGACAAATGCAGTTATAGAAATTGGAGGATTACACGTACAAGATTATGGTGAAAAATTGCCAGTGGTTAGTAATAAAAATTTCATTTTATCATGTTATATTCTATACTTTTTATACTTCTATTCTATTCTCCCCTACCATACCAAATTAATATCGTGAGAATAACGGCTGAAAATGATATGTTATACTTCGATATAATTTTGATTACATTTTAACTATTCTGCATGAATTTGAATAACAATCCGATTTAATTCTATCCTTTAAAGTTTTTATTACTCGTCTAGGATTCATGTTCTTTCCAACAAACTTAATTCATTTATATCACGAAAAATATTTTTTAAATAAAATTTTTGTGCTTTATCAAATATTAACTCTATATTTGTTAAAGATTCTTTAAAAAGTAACTAAATTTTTATTTTTAAGTTTTAAGAAACAGAGGAAAAGCTCACACACAATCAAACTTCACACACGCAAAATAAACTTGTTTTCTCCCTAGTTACACAATATACTATTTTTTCGAAAGCTGAGCTTTTTCGATGTAAACTCCCATATCAATTTTAAAGGCTTAGGAGCATGTGTTTACATTGGAAACGAAAAAACAAATAAACATACGAATTTTCTTTCCTTCGGGTTCTTTATAAGATACACGGAGAACATTTTTATAGCAATATATGTTTCATTTCATAATGATAATTGTACAACTTAATAGGAATCTAGGGAAAATCGAAGTATAATGGTAATTATTCCTAGCGAACTGAAAATTTTTTGCAGGCAAAATACTAAAAATTCAAAAAATAATATGAAACTTTAGTATAGTTTATCGTAAAGTTTGATACAATCTTTATTAAACTGTCATGAAGTTCATTTGAAGTTCAGTAGTTTGCTACGAAACATTGTCACTATGACATGCAAAAAATGTAAACTTGGAGTTTTCAGTGCAGAGAGGATCGCGCTCCTTTAGTAAAAAAAAGTTTAATATATACATGCTAAGAAAAATATAGTATTCGAGAAATAAAAAGTGTATTTTCGTCAGAGTTGGAAAATCTTTATCCTTTTTTTTTTTATCCTATAATTGTTCTCTTTTACCCTTTTTCACTTTCAATAGGATAGATATTCTTGAAATTCAGAAAATGAACAGAAACAAAAAGCCGTTTTTCCACTATATCTTGTTAATTTTGTTCTACATGCCTATTTCTATATTTTAGGAAACACAAAAATGGTTGGATGAAAGCAAGGATGGATGTATTTATATAACATTTGGCTCAATGACAAAAATTGAATCTCTTCCTAAGGAGACTTTAATGGCATTTTATTCATCTTTCAAAAATATAGCTCCTGTTCGTGTTCTGATAAAAATTGCGAACAAGGAAGAATTACCAGCTGGTCTTCCAAAAAATGTGAAAACATTTTCTTGGTTGCCACAACTTCAAGTCCTAAGTACATTTATTTCTGAATGTGTTTGCATTATAAATTTTATGTATAAAAAAGTTCACAAAAGAAAACAAATTACAAAAGTTTTAAATTATTTTTTTTGTATCTCATAGAACATAAAAACGTTAAAGCATTCGTTACTCATGGAGGTCTTCTGAGCACGACGGAAGCTCTTGTGTTTGGTGTTCCCATGATTGGAATACCACTTTTTACAGATCAGTTTGTTAATATGAATAATTACGTACGACATCAAGTTGCCATTTGCTTGGATCGTCACTCTATTAATGAAGAAATTTTAACAAATGCTTTTCAAAAAATTTTAAAGAATCCTGTTTACAGGTAGATACTTGTTTTTGCGATCATAAAATAGTTCAAAAATAGGCAATTTGAGAAATTAAAAACTGACACATGTACACATTTTTAATTGCCAGAAACAATGTCCAGAAGCTATCGAAACTGTATTTGGACCGCCCCTTAAGTCCTATGGAAACAGCAATTTTTTGGACCGAATACGTTGCAAGAAATGGAAACATTTTAAAATCGCCAGCTCTTGACTTAGAATGGTGGCAAGTAGAACTTTTAGATGTATATAGTTTTATATGTTTCGTTGTTTTCGTTCTCTTCTTTATCGTCTACTTTGTAATTAGTAAATTATTTAAATATTGTTTATTTATACTGAAAGATAGGAAAAACTTAATGTCAAAAAAGAAAAAGTAGTATTTTTGAAATAAATTTGATATTTAGCAAACATATGGTACATTCCTTTAATTATTTATCAGTAACATAAGATTATCTCCGACATGTGCATGAATTGTGTGGATAATTATTTTGCTGCGATATTATTTCGTTGAAAAATGTGTATTTTGTACTTTCCTTAAATAAATGTGATTTAACACAATCGATCAATAATCCGATTTCATATTTTTTGCAATTAATGAAATTAATTGATTTTGAAAGAATCCTCATTTTAATAAAAAAAATTAAATAAAATAATTACTGCAAAAAAATGTATTCCATAATAGTGAACAATAAAACACGCAACACTCCAAAAAATGAAACAAAACTTCAATTCAATATACAAGAATTATTTAGCGTTTGTGAGAAACTACCACTGTCGTGAGAAAAGCATTTGGGTCTCACTCAAGTAAAAATAAATCAATTTTTTGCATCAATTAGTCATAAAATATGAAAAAAAATCAAGCATAATATTTTATTCATTCATTATTCACTTAATTAATATGGAATAAAAATGTTTATTATAACTATGTATAGAGTATAACGAAACAAAATTTCGTAATATACATAAAAAATTGAATCATTATCAAAAAGTATCTTGGGTAAAAACATTTATAAATACATTTTTTATTTTCTGTATTGCATATATTTTTGAAATATCTATTACGAAATTGTGAATTCCGAATTGTCATTATGCCTAATAAATTTACATAAATAAATTAATTTAAAACCACTACCATGGCAACACTGGTTTATGCCACACGGAAAAAAATAGTTGTCAAAACTTCCTTTGATTTTCATCGACTTTTGGATAGGGCTGAAGTTGTAAAAAAATCCATTGATGATTTTAATAATTCCGTACACCCTTCAATGAAATATTCCAAAAAAGTTGTCGAAATTTTCATTGACTAGTCATATGGTTCATTGAAAAGTGTACGGATCTCATCGAGATATTATTGATGCATAAACATTTTTTCAAGACTAAAAAATTATATAAAAGTTATTTTAAACATTTCATTGGAGTTTATTTAGTATTTTCCGAGAAGAAGCGAAACAATTGATTTTTAAATACAAAAAAAATATATTCGAAAGAATTAAGGCACACTAGGAGGTGATCTATAGAAGAGGCCATTAACCCTTTGCACTCGAGGCCTTTTTCACTTGGGCAAACAAACAACACGAGGCGATTTTTCGCATACTTTGTAGATTTCTTGCCGCTAATTTGAAACATGAAAACATAAAACCAAATATACGTAGATATTATCGCTAATCGGGTTTTCGCATCAAACCAAGTGGTGCCATAAAGTCAGCTCACGAGTTGTCACATCGTACCAATTGGTGACTGGGAGTCACCTCTCGAGTGCAAAGGGTTTAATTTTAACGGGGTATTAGTAGGGCGACATTGCTATAATCCGACTAGATGAATGTAGCCAGCGACTGGTATTTTAAAACAAACTAGTAAGGTCCCTACCAAAATCCTACTCAAATTTCCACACGGGAATATAAAAATTCATCACATTAACTTCTAGATCCCAGATTATCAGGAACACTTCTGGTGCTCGTGAATGTGTGTGGTTTGCTGTGCGTGCTTTACCAAGGATCCACGTTATATTCTCCATCGTGTTGTTTCTTTCTTTGGTGAAATAATTGTGTTTATATATGTGCCCTTGAGAGAGTGCGTTCCGCGGTCGCATTTTTCACGGTTCCTGTGGGAGAGGATTACTCGTTGGAACAGTTTTTGGAACGGTCTGGTTCCTTCACACCTAGGAACTCGCTTACCCATAAGTCTTTCCGCATGTTTACTCTATCGTTTTCTAATATCAATAAGCAAAGGAAAAAAAGAAAAAAACAAAAAATACAATAATTATTAAGTTGCATGTCTTAGTTAATAAATATTTAAAGGTTACTATTAAGCTAATTGGCACTGAAGAGGGCCCCCATTTGTGGCCGAAACGTTTGCCTTTTGTATTTTTTATGTGTTCTATCACTTAATTAAAAAATAAATCCGTATCAAAACTGACCCCATGCCAAATTAACTATTACAAAATTATTATTGTGGGTCAATAAAACATTGAACATGTACGGAAACATGTCACGATATAATTAAAGCATTTGTTAGTTACGGGAATACTTCGTGATAAGAATTCATATATTCGTAATTACTTTCGTTACATTGACATTCTCGTGTATTTTACAAATTTGAAGGTTGTTTCCAAAAGGAATATAAAATATTTTGCAACATGAATGAATTATGAGGATGTGATAATGTTACATAGATAAATTATCGAGCTAAATCGTTATCAGTGGTGATACTTGCACATATCAAGCACGTTCTCTTTTATCAATTCGATAAGAATATTGCATTCCAGATGATAGATAGACAATTTTCAAGTACATTTAAGCTTCAATCACAGTAGATTATTTGGAGGATCTGCCTAATCTACAAGTGTAGCCGTAAACAAAAGTGTGAAATTTGATATGGTTATTCTGAAAAAAAATTGACAAAATTAACTGAGGACCTATCGGAACCTAGATTTATGCTAATAAATTTTATCGGTACTCTCTAAATATGAATCAGTCAAAATCTACTGATTATCAGTGAAATTTGACTGATTCAAATAGCTAAGAAGAGGTTACTGTAAATCAGTCTAATTCCACTGATTACTTCAGTGAAAATTAACTGATTCAACAGTGAAAATATTTTTTCCACTGATTCAATTAGTGATAATCAACTGATTTAACAGTGAAATATATTTTTTAACTGGTGAATCAGTGAAAAGGTAAATCACTGATTCAATCAGTAAAGATTTGACTGATTCAGATTTAGAGAGTACATCATAAGTAGTAATAATTACCAGTTAGCTTGAATAACTATTGAGATTACGAAGATTCATGAATGATTTCCCTACGTAGAGCAAGAATAATTTAGGTATTAATTTTCCTTGAATAAATAAAACATAGGTTCAAACTAGTGATCTTCACATGAGGCCTAATAGCAGTGCACTAGAAAAATGTAAGAATCTGCGAATTGTACTAAATCATCTGTACAATTTACAAAATCAGGTGTACTGTCACTGATTTGGCATATGAATGACTACTCAATCAAGAAAACTATCCAATTTTATAAATTAGACCTCAGTATGACCCCCTTGACCTTCTGACCTCATGGTATGACTATGTGTACAGACATTGAATTTCACTTTCTTCCGAAATCTGGGGTAAAAAATAGGAGTTCTCATTTTAAATTTTAAAGTTGACCCTTAAATGACTTTTAAAAAGATGCACGGAGAAAAGTAGTTGAAGTAATTTTACTCAACTTCCGATGAAATTTGGGACATAAGGACAAGTTAGAAGTTATTTAGAATCACTGTATTTATTTGTGATATATTAAATGTTTGAAAATGAATCAAAGTTGGGTAAAATTCAGAAGTGTAGGGTGAAGTATGAAAGCGTGCATTAAAAATTTTTAAATATATATATTATTACTCGTAGTATAATTATAAAAAACCAATCTTTTATTAAATCACATAAATAGTAGAGCTTTCCGTTCATTCTACTCTACGCTTCAATCGAGAGTTGAGTAAACCGTGAATCGCAAGATTTATTCCAACAGCTACATCTATTCACGCAGGAACGAATGAAAGTAATCTGCGCCTTGGGCACACATGAAAAATTTTTAATTTCAAAAACTTAAATTCTTAAAATTAAATTGATCTTATGAAAATTTAAAAAAAAAAAAATCGATAAGTGTATTACATAAAATATGAAATATCACATAAATTACTCAGGCAGAATAATAATTTGGAATTCGCAAATGTAAAATCCATATTTTGAAAATATAAAACACAGAAAATAAATAAGTACATTTGAAAATTTAGTTTCACTAAACTTCATACGTCGTTATAATAAAAATGTATACTAAATGTAGTTTAATAATTATAAAGTGACATGTTTGATAACATGTCTGCTATTATATTGACCGAATGCAGTAATAAACAACATTCAATTTTTTTATTTATTGCTT
Source organism: Diplolepis rosae (assembly GCA_030998225.1). NCBI lineage: Eukaryota > Metazoa > Arthropoda > Insecta > Hymenoptera > Diplolepididae > Diplolepis > Diplolepis rosae. Next base: position 22,589,078 of record JAPYXD010000723.1, on the reverse strand, counting down.
AACATACTCAAATAATATTGAGTAAAAGTACATGTCTAGATATTATAATAATTTATGTTTCTGTAATGCCTTGCTTGCCAATTCAATGTTAAATGGATTGTCCGTGAAGCTGATATAAAAAAATCGTTTCTTGAAAAATACACGCCTTCCTCCACTCGTGAAAATCACCATAAACGTTTCGAATTTCTTTACTAGGTATAGGACAATAGTCTTCTCAAGGAGCAAAAGAACCTCTCAGGATTTCTTATATAAAAAAATTTTCGGTCAGCAAAGCCACATGTCTTGAGTCGGTTTTTAAAACAGTTCAGATCATTCTGTGAGAGACTCCGGTAACAAAGTCTTCACGAAAAGTTTAAAAATGTAAACCTTGTTCGCGTTCTGCCATTGATGAGCAATTTGGCATCCTCTTTTAATAAAATTTTTTTTAAATTGCGGTCGGTTCGTGTGGAAAATTTTTTTATGTTTCCCGGTTTATTTGTTATCCGGTTTTGTTCGCGTTCTGCCATTGATAAGCAATTTGGCATTCTTTTTTAATAAGAAATTTTTTTAAATTGCGGTCGGTTCGTGTGGAAATTTTTTTATGTTTCCCGGTTTAATTGTTATCCGGTTTTTTTATTCACAGTGAACTCTAAATATTTTTTCGAATCGTGATGCTGCATACTGGACTACTTCATTTTGAATTGCAAGCTTTGAGATAAGTTTTTGAATTCTATGATAATCCTTAATTTCATTATCTCCTATATTCTAATGTTTTACAGAAATTTTGAATTAATCTTTGAATTTATGGCACTGAAGAGGGCCCCCATATGTGGCCGAAACGTTTGCCTTGCTTTCTTTTTGAGTATTTTTATATGTAATAGTGAAAATTTTATTCGAAGGAAATAAAAAGAATCTGACCCTATGCCAAAATAACGAGAAATGAACAAAAAATTTAATAATTATATTATATATATCAATAATCATAGTTATAATAATTGATTAATTATATTAATTTTTAAAAATATTTTATTAATCATTTATGAAAAAAGTCGATTTATTTTTACTTGAGTAAGGCTAAAAAATTTTATTGACGGCACTTACTCTCACAAGCTCTGAATAACTCATGCAGTCACTATATAAGAAAGTTCCAAATTTTATATCTCAGCATTGTAAGCGAGCGTGTGCGTGATTCGACGAAAGCGTATCGTACTATATATAAGTGTAGTTATTAGGTTTATATATGTAAGGTTATATGTTTAAGTGGATTTGTAATTTGAAATGTGATTGGCTACGTATGGATGGTGTGAATGTATTTGTATGTTGTTTATGTATGTACCGGATGACTATTGGCAGGCTCGAGGTAAGAATTTTTTTTTATTTGAGAGAAGCATACCATTGCCAGTTCAAATAATACGCCCGATGCTCATTTTACCCAACTACGGTTTGAAGCACCTCAAGCGTCGGTGATATACTTATACATTTCATGTTAACCCACTGACGCATGTTGGTGCCCTGTCGTCGATAACGTTTTACTCAACTCCTTACTATTCCCTATGTAACGCTTATTGTTATTCAATTTGGGTGAATTAGGTATATATCAAATTGATTTTACCCGACTAGGATTTAATAGATGTTCAAATGTCCTTATGTCCCAAGTTTAATCGACAGAATTGAGTAAAATTACTTCAACTATTTTTCTCCGTGTGTTTAAGGTCAAATTAAAGATTACCAGCAAATAGGTACTTAATGATATTTCACTTGATCAGTGAATGCATAGCGCCACTACGATAATCAGATTATTGGACATAACGTGTAAGCACCATCCCAGGTACTAATTTAGATCAACAGCCAGAGTTTTATGGTCGGGCCAAGGTCGGTCCTACTTTGGCAACCGAATTTTGTCAGCCGGAGATGGGCTAACTAAGGTAGCTCCAAAGCACCTTCGTTCGGCAAACTTTGGCAGCCGATATTGGCGGCCAAAATTACTCAACGCCGACCCAACTCTGACCGAAACGTGGGTTGTCCATCGGATGTACTCTGGTACATTATTTTGAACGACTGTAATAATACGGTCGGTCCGACTGTGGACGAACGTTAGCTCAATCGTCGGCTAAATATCAATCGAAACCACGCTCCCATGTGGGAGCACACACAATCAAGCGCGCCCTGTCAGTCTGTTCCGAATTCTTCGCTTCGATTTCGCAATGTTGAAATCAGAAATTGTGTTTCCCTCAACTCCGTGCAAATGAGGCACGAAACAGACGCCGAATTGAAAATTACGAAATATATATTATTTTAAAAATTACACTTATTTTATAGATATTTTGAAAAAGATTGGCCTGAAATAAATATCTGAAAGATTTTGTGAGATTTTAAGATGATTTAAACACTTGAAAAATAATTTTTTAGTGAAATTTAAAGTCAATAAATGTTTAAAGATTCAAAACGATACATCAGTTTCAGTATTTTTTATCTTTATAAATTAATTCCTTTAATTAGAAAATTATGTAGAGCATTTATTATTATACATAAGATATGATTCAACATGAGTTATAAGTTTTGAAAATGAAGGGTTTGAATATTTTTATAATAGATAAAATCTTTTTTATGACAATTTCGATAAACGAATGTAAATGAAGTGTTTGCTGATTTGAAAAAGTACATAAATTATATCTGAATTCACATATGAATTTACACCTCAACATTTTCTCGGTATGAAGCAAAGTCAACAAACGTTTACTATAGTGTACACAGAGAGAAATAAGTCGTGGTTACATTAACCAGAAAAATCTGGTTGAATTGAATATGGTCACCATTACTACAAAGCACAGTCTGGGTGACAAACGATCTCGTAACAATAACCTGAAAACTGGTTGCAATAACCAGATTCAATACGATTTCCTATTTCTGATTACAATAACCACACGTCGCAGTTAAAAATGTCTTTAAGCACAATTTCAAGTTATATCTGTTAAAGATTTCTGGTTACAGGAACCTGGAAATTGTAGTGGTTTCGAGGCAGTAAGGTTCGATTTATCTCGATTTATCACGCGCTAGTCTGCAGCTAACTTCATATTAAGTTCAGTTGTCAATGGTTGTTTTGTATCAATGTAAAATCATACTGCTTATTTCACTACATTTTCTACAACGGGAGAGAATAATTCTGGCACAAAAAAAAATACTGTGAAGCATGTATCATCACCTTTTCAAGAATTTTTTCAATTTCTTCCTTCATCTCTGAATCTACGTTGTATTATGTTGGCACCACAATTATTCTTTTCCGTTGTAAAACATATAGTGAAATAAGCAGTATGAGTTTCTTGAATAAAAAAAAAGGTATTATAAACTACATTTATTCTATAAAAATTATTATAAAAAATTTAATGAAATATTTTTTATCAATTATATTTTTAATTATAAAATATTTATTTATTTAATAATCTATAACACACACGAACAAGCTAATTTAAGGTTATTGAAACCAGAGAATATGGTTTTCGTAAATAGAAAATGTGGTTATTGGAACCAGAAAAAAAAGAATCATTTAACGCTTTGACTAACTCACAGGTCACTGTGACTAATAATTCTGGTTCCTGTAACCAGAAAAATTGGACACCAGTACAACTCTTCCAAACTCAGTTCTGACCTGAAAATGTGGTTAAAGACAAATTTAACAGTATTCATCAGGTTACTGTAACCAGGAATTTCTCTCTATGTAAGATATATTGAATAAAATTTTTTGAAATTTAACATTTTTACATGAAAATTTTCATGTATAAACTACCATCGGAAATTACAGGTTAAGCTGGAGTTTCAACTTTTGTTGAAGTGTCTTATTTTCAAAAATAAAAAGTTAACATTTATCCAAATTAATAGCATGAAAGTAAATAAAATTTTGCACCTAATAAGCTTAAATTGGATATTTCTTTGGTATAAAGAAAACTTGACGAATATTGAAATAATAAAACACTTTCAAATAACTTCAATAGTATATTTTGCACCGAGGCACATAATGAGGTTTATTACGCGACGAGCGACAATGCTCGCAGGACTGATCTCGCCTGCGAGCATTTTAAGCGAGTCTCGTAATTACCCGAATTGTGTGCATTGACGCATATACTATTTTATGTGACTTCAGCGCATTTACGAGTTTTTCTGCGTACACTCGAATCTAATCTACTATTCATCATGATTCTCATCCATTGCACTTGATATTTCGCGACTAGTTCCGGCCATTTTGATTTTCTCGATCTTGTGTAGTAGTAGCGTATTGTAATAGACGCATGTGCAGTTCAAATGTACAAGGCTTTGTCAGTACGGTGCCAACGCTGTACGAAGAAGAAGAAGAATAAAATAGTACATTGTGCAACTAGGGAAAATAAATGTTTTTCCCGTGTTGCACACGATTTTTTTTCTACTATCGGGTCAGAAAGTGGATTTGTTTTCCCCGCACGGGGCAATAAAGTCCACTTTATGGCCCGCTAGTAGAAAAAGAAGATTACGCTCCGCTCTATCGTAATAGGCGCATGCGCAGTTCAATTTTTACATTATGTTCTTCTGTATCGTAAAACACAACATTACGCTACTCTCAGCTGTAGCGTAAACTCGTTTTTTCGCTACAGTTGACAGTAGAGCAATGTTGTATATTGCTCTACAGAGGAATGTAATGTGAAAATTGAACTGCGCATGCGCCTATAGCCATACAGCGGAGCACAATCTCCTTCTTATTCATCTTCTTCTTCGTACAGCGTTAGCACCCTACTGACAAAGCCTTGTATATTTGAACTACGCATGCGTCTATTAAAATCCGCTACTACTACACAAGATCAATAAAATCAAAATGGCCGGGACTACTCGCGAAATATCAAGTGTAATGACTAGCGCCGCAAACAACTACAATACTAGATTAGATTCGAGTGTACTCATAAAAACTCGTATACGCACCGAAGTCACATAAAATAGAATACGTGCCAATGCACACAATTCGGGAAATTACGAGACTCGCTCGTTGCGCAATAACCCTCATTGTGCGCCTAGGTACGTAATATACTAAAGTGTGCTCAGCTAACTATCGGTATACAACGAAAAAAAAAATCGTTCGTATCACGTGCGGAAGGCGAGCCGAGGTACCTTCGTGTCATCTCGGCCCTCGTCGCAACTCACTCATGCGTTAAAATACGGCTTTCCGCATTTGATACGAAATATACTATTACATGAGTTGTTGTCATAAAAATTAAGACAGTTTAACAATAACTGAGACTACAGGTGAACCTTGTAATTTCCAATGGTAGTGTAGTAATAGTTCCAGACTTTTGTGAAAATAGTCGTTTAGAGAAGGACTTAGTAATAAACTTAGGTTGTAGGGATGCGTCGTTTGGGTTTTCCCTGAGGATTAGTATTAAGAATTTGTCGGGGTCGATCTATTTACAAATCTTTAATTTATAGCAGGCCCACGGCGACCATACTTCTCTTGAATGGGTACCTAGATGTAAGAAGGCAATCACAACTTAGGGGAAGGGGAAAGGGCCTAGAGCTACCAAGGGTTCATTAGATGGTCGGGTCGGTACTCTAGAGGAGAAGATCGTTGACCGCGACTCGAGGAGCACCTAGACTCGAAGAGGTGCAAGTAAATGTTGTAAAACCGTAAACCCTGTATCCAAAAGTTATCCTAATTTTGATAAACATTTAACTTTATTTAACGACTTAATATTCCTAAAAGTACCCGCTATTTTTCAGAAGTGGGATACAGGTCAAATTCACGCGAGTGTTAGTATACCTGAAATGCGGTCGCGGGTGAATTCGAAGCTCGAGGCGGAAGACCTAGTGCTAGAGTGTGCTGCCGCTATCGTCCTGGAATTCGATCCGGTAACAGAAAATAACGACATCACACAATGGATCGGCAAAGTCGAAGAGTGCATAAAGATATATGGATGGGATGATGTCGCGATCCGACACTTCGGACTGGCAAAGCTGACTGGCCTGGCGAGGCGTTGGAGGGACAGTCTGTCCGGGGATGATGGAAGAGACTGGCAGGCATGAAAAAGTTTGTTGGAGAAAAACTTTTCTTGCAAAAAAAACGTTTAGAGTCTGCGGCTTGAGGCTCAAAACTATAAAATGAAACCGAACCAGAGTATTGTGTACTTTCAAGAGAAACAGTCTCGTTGCAATGAGGCGAAGATGGATAGTGAAGAAACGACAGAGTGGATTGTGAATGAGTTCAATAACAACAGATACCGCAATTTCCTCGAACTTTTGAGTCGATACAAGGAGCCTCATGATCTGTTGTCTGATTTAAAGGCTAGAAGCTTCCACATTCGGGATAATCCACTGATGAAAAGTGACGATTCCAGAAAAAGTGATAAAAGCGAAAGTGATCCTGGAGGGCTGAATTGCTATACGTGCAAAGTGAGAGAGATTTTGCGCGAGACTGCGGTAAAAATCGCGAAAAAGCTAGCGACACTGGGTCATCGAAATTCGTGAGTACGACCTAAGGTAGTCGAAAAGCTGTGAACTTTTTTGAAATATTTTAAAGAGGCTCTACTAGATGGACATCCATTTGGCAGCTACGTGGATTTAGGTATCGACGAAAGAAATGAAGATGGCCCCACGAAGCACGGTAGCTCGAGGCGAAAAATGCGAGGAAGAACAGATCTGTCCATTGGGACGTAACAATATTTTATACTACTGTGGGCAAAAACTAAGGTGAATATTTAATTTAAACTTCGCGGGCTAACCGATTCGGGCAAACTCTTTTATTTTTATGTTGGTCCTACTGTTACCATCAACATCAACTGATGAGCAACACGTCAATCAAATCAATGAATTGGTGCATAAAAATCGTCGATTGACAATTAGAGACCTTGCTAACACTATTGGCATTTGAAGAGGATCACTCAACACCGTTTCAAAAGATAGTTTGGGCAGACAACTCGTGGTTTTTGTATCACGATAATGCGCCGTCTCACACTGCACTCGTTCTTCGTGACCATTTCGCCAAAAACTCAACGCATATCGTTCCACAACCTCCATATTCGCCTGATTTGGCTCCGTGTGACTCCTGGCTATTCCCCAAACTCAAAAGACCACTCCGAGGACACCGTTTTGACACGATTGAAGAGATACGAGCCGAATCGAAGAAGGCTTTGAAGGCAATTCCGAAAATCGAATTTAACAAGTGTTTCGACGATTGGAAAAAACGTTGTAATAAGTGCATTATAGCGGGAAGGGATTGCTTCGAAGGGGATGAAATTGATTTGAATAAATAAATAAAGATTTTTCATTTTGTAACGAAATTCACCTTAGCTTTTTCCCACAGTAGTATACAGGGTGTCCCAGGACTCAAGGTACATATTAATATTTTTGAATTACAAAAAAAAATGGAATGAAAAATTCTAATACAAAAAATTTGTGAAGTGTATAATTACTGAGTAATTAGCAATTAAAATTGACCAATCATAAAAATGCGTTAGATAGACGACTGTTTATATGCTATCGCTGAGAGAGTGTGAGAATGCAAGTTCAGATCGTATAATTTCTCTTCAGTTTATTTTTGTAAGAGGTATTGATTCTTTGGTGCAACTTCACACTTAACCGTGATTCAAAAATTAACAAGTATCTTTTTCGTAGCTACCAAATTAGAAAAAAATTGCTGGCTGAGTTAATTACCGTACTTAAAAATGTATGCGTTTTTGAATTCTGTACAATCCTCCTGAATTCTTGGCATTTTCGCAGAATTCTTTTGAGTTCTTTAGAAATACCTTTAACATCTTTGAATTACCTTGAACACTTTTGGTTACATCTAATTATTTGGAATTTCAAGATTTTTGAATGCTATAAGTTTCTCCGAATTGTACTAAATTTCTCGTAATTTTCGTAATTCTTACTCAATGAGTCAAGATAGGTCGATGGCTCAGCTACCAGTGAATGAAGATGTACTCGTTATTCGAATTCTGCATTGTTGTCACGAATTCAGTGGAATACCTTTCAACGCGTTTGAATTAATTTAAAAACGTCCAAATACTTTTCAAGCTATGAAAATATGCAATAAATTGTTGAAATTGAAAAATTCATAAATCCTACAAATTCTTACGAATTTTGCTGAATTTGAGTAATTTCTTATAAAACTCTTTTTAATTTCTCATGATTCCAGGAAATAAATAAATAATTGATTTGAAAGGAAAAAACACCTACTTCTAAAGTGCTTTGCGAAGTTCTTAAGCTCAGGAATCAAACTGATATGTTCCCAGTTCGGAAAATTGCCACTAATTATTAGACACTGTTTACTAAAACTTCCGTAAAATCTTCAGAATTGCTAAACCAAATACTGAAATTTCACTAATAATTAGTAGAAATTTTCACAAAAGTGAATTAGTGGCATTAGACTGTTGCCGTCGCGTCTTAACGACAAGCAGACAGAAGAAGTAGTAGCAGAAAGAAGTAATTTTTATTGATATATCCCGAGCAGGATTGAATAAAAATCTGGTAAAGAGAAGTGCTTCGTTTGAAAGCACGTTGACTTCTCTTTTTCAAAGCAATTTGTCTTGATTTTTCTTCAATCCACTGATTGTTTTACAATACGAAAAAGTGTGTTGGTTAGTGCAAAATCGTGCTCGGCGAGAGACAGGAGTTGCTACTAAGCAGCGAAACAAATTCACGCCTGCTCTACTAGGACATTGAAAACAGAAACTTCTTTTTCATCAACTTCGTTGCCCTGGGAGTGAAAGAAATTAAAACAAAAACCATCGGTAATGTACCTCAGTATCGTTTCATTTATTTGTTTTGATTTATAATTATAACTTGTACAGTCATTATAAACTTCTGGCTCAGTCAATATTAAATAAATAAGTTTTCTAAAAAAATCAAAAATGCTAGTGTCTCGAATTTTTACATTCTCATCATGGATGAGAAGGTATTGGTTTTATGTGAAAAATGACTTTCGAAATTTTTATCAAATCTTTACGTTTTGAGACCCCCTGAGTCAGAAAAAATGGTTTTTACGAAAGTGTCTGTCTGTCTGTCTGTAGGTCGTGTGCGGCATAACTCTCGATAGAATTATCAGATTGAATTGAGCTTTGGTACACTTTATCGGAGCCGAAAAAGTAAGGACAAGTTCGTTAACCAGCCACATCCAATCAAAATTGAGGGGTTGAGCACCACTTTTGTATTTTTGAAAATAATTTTTTGAAAAAATCAAAAATTTCAATACTGGTTTTAGATAGTGCTCATAAATCTCTAAAAATTATCCCGATAACATTTTTTGATTAAATCAAAATTAGAAATATTACAGCATATTCAAATTCGAAAAAAGTCAATATCAAAATTCCATTTTCCAGTTAAATTATACGAGATACGAAAAAACGTTATGATACAATATTATTGAATAAATAAAGTCCTACAAATTTGAATTGTAACATTTTTTCATAAGATGCATATTTTTCTTTTTAATTAAAAAAAAAACTATTGAAAATCCAAAATTCAATTTTTTAACAATAATATGTAAAATAAGAAAAAAACGTAGGGATACAAAGTTGTTACTTTCAAAAAGATCTACAAGTTTTGTCCCACACAGTTTCTGATAAAACATATATTTTTCGTTTCAATTCCAAAAAATACGATTAAAATTCAAAAATTCCATTTTTTAGACAAAATATGTGAGATTCAAAAAAAAGTTTGAGATGAAAATTGTTTGGCTAAATAAGGTCTACACATTCTTATCGATAAATTTCTCGACAGGATGTATATTTTATGTTTTGATTTTTAATATTAAATAAATTCGATTTTTTTCACCAAAATATGTGATACGAAATAAGCGTTGTTCTGCAAAATCGTTTCCTTAAATAAAGTCTACGATTGTTTTTCCTTTTTGAGATATTTGGAAGAAAATAAATTTATCAATAATCATGTAATTTATTAAAAAGTTACAAAAATGCATACAGAAAATCGAGCGCGAAGCGCGAGTGTCATGATGAGAATGTATTCCTTAAGGCCGATAGAGCCTTAAGTAAATTGAATTTCCTGTTTCACTTAATCTGAAAAAGAAACTTAGTGAATTTGAGAAAATGACTAATTTACATCATCTTTAATATCATTAAGTTGGTTTGAGCTTCAGTATTAAATTATAAGAAATAAACTTAAACGTATGCGAAGAGCTCAAGACCGAGCGCGAAGCGCAACGTTCAAAAATTCCGGAGCGCGCAGCGCGACGATCGAGTATTACGGAGCGCGAAGCGCGACGATCGAATCGCGCGCCCTAGGCGCGCTCAAACTTGCGAGCTGCGCGCAAAGCGCGCAATGAGAATGTGCCCGCAAAGCGGGCAGATTTTTTTGCCTGTTCTTATGCCAAATTTAAGAATATGATAAATAAATGTATTTAAAAGCTGGCATCACGGTGTTAAAGTGGTTTCTACAGAACTCGAGAGAATTCTGCGAAAATGCCAAGAATTCAGGAGGATTGTACAGAATTCAAAAACGCATACATTTTTAAGTCAGGTAATTAACTCATCAAGCAATGTTTTCTAATTTGGTAGCTACGAAAAAGATACTTGTTAATTTTTGAATCTCGTTTAAGTGTAAAGTTGCACCAAAGAATCAATACCTCTTACCAAAATAAACTGAAGAGAAATTATACGATCTGAACTTGCATTCTTCAAAAATACAAAAGTGGTGCTCAATTTTGATTGGATGTGGCTGGTTAACGAACTTGTCCTTACTTTTTCGGCTCCGATAAAGTGTACCAAAGCTCAATTCAATCTAATAATTCTGTCGAGAGTTATGCCGCACACGACCTACAGACAGACAGACAGACAGACAGACACTTTCGTAAAAACCCTTTTTTCTGACTCAGGGGGTCTCAAAACGTAAAGATTTGATGAAAATTTCGAAAGTCATTTTTCACATAAAACCAATACCTTCTCATCCATGATGAGAATGTAAAAAAAAGGAACCTCTTCAGTCGCAATAAATGAGGTCTGTCTTTAGTGTCGATTTATAAATAATATCAAGCAAGTCTTATTAATCAGGTAATTATTTATCTATTAAAATGATTAAAATGTATTGATTTCTTCCCTATTGAAAATCTGTACACAGGATCCTCATTCCATTGTTTTTTTTGGAATTCAAAAATATTAATATGTACCTTGAGTCCTGGGACACCCTGTATATAAGAAATTCCCCAATATTATATAAAATATAATATTAAATTGTTAATATAATTTTTACATACATACCCAACAAATAAATTTTATAAATTATAAAACCTCTTATTTACATATATTAATAACTCTAAAAATAATTAAATAGTAGCTAGTGTATGCAAAGTTCTCACACCGTATCGACGAACTAACTTTTGACATTATACCTAATCCTGTATTGCTCTTTGAAACCAGCAGTCAACACGGGTGAATCTTTTTCGGTTCTCTGACAAAATGAAGTCCTCGTTATATGTGAAGTTAAAAAAATACAATTTTAAAAACCAGGGTTGGACAAACTTTGTTCTCCGTGGTTGTCGCGACGATGGAACAGGACGCCGGCTACACGGATAGAAATTTGATAGAAGGTTAATTCTACAAACAAAAATATCGCAATGTATCGTTTTCTCTCTTTATCTTGTTTTGTTTAGAAACAAAATATATTTCAAGAAAATAATATTCGATAATTCTGTTCCATGCCGATTCAATAGTATACTGTAAAACACGCAGACGGTCCCAAGCAATTATATTTTAAATTATGTCTAATTGCTGGTGACAATTTAGGATTGCACTCAATGTTTGGATTTCGAGAATGTCACGATTACAAAAATAAATAGACTCAGCGATGGATTCTATTACATAAATAAAAGTTGAATGTAACTTGTATGCATTAAAATTTGAATTTGTCAAGGATAAGTACAGGTAGATTATGTTATAATTATTTAAATTCCAACTTCAGTTGAAAACTTTACATATCAATAAAAAATGGTCAAGATCAGGAAAATATTGATTATATTAAGTTAGTGAAATATCCACCCAAAAAAACATTCCAAATGTGAAATTGGGAAGGTGAGAAAAAAATACACTTTTCCCCAAAAACTAAAAAAAAGAACCAAATCTCCCGCAACACTTAGATAAAGCTTACATTCCGGGACAATAATTTTCCACGGGGCTCTTGAATAAAATATTTAAAAATATATTAAAAAATTAAAAAACCTAAAATTCGCTATAAAAATACAAAAACAGAAAAATGAATATAAAGAAAAACTTCAAGATCAGAAAAATATGAAAAGAGCGAAATGCTTTAATTACATGAATAAATTGACAGCGAATAGTTTGTCACATTTACGGTATCAAAATGTGTCCTAGCAAAACGGTTTTCTAATTTAAGTTCCAAAATTTTGAACAGCAATTGCGAGAGTAGTCTAGTGCATTAGTTGTAGGACGTAGATGCGTAGGTCCCCGAGTCGAAGTTCTTGCCTTCTCTTTGCTCTCGCTACACTTTCTATTTAAAAAATCAAGTGTTTGGCGAGTGTGGAACGAATATAATGTCTCAAATTCTCGAAAAACTGAAGGTGAATAGTTTACAAGTTGAACGCAGAGAAGAACGAATACGAAGCGATAGTGAAACAAGAGCGAAGTGATATTGAAAATTACAATTCCAAGATCAGAAAATTTAGAATTCAAGAAGGTATAATTAATTATTTGGGGCAGATGTATATAGTTGCAATGAGTAATATGCATATGGGACATTCTTATATTTTTGTAGCTTCCTTTTAATAAATTAACCAACATATATAACGGGATTTTAAAAAAAAAATTTTTTTTGAGAGATATATTAATTGAAACTTTTGATAAAATTGGATAAAATGCTAAATTCTCTTATACTTATAATTTATTATTTCCGGTTGAAATAATCAAATCGATTTTGGGTTTGTTTAATTTTCTAGCTTGTTACGTTAGGTTTTCAGATAAATAATTTTATAAATTTTATTTTGCTAATTAACTACAGATATAGGCAATTTAATTGTTTAAACAATTTTTTCATGTTTGCCCCCTCATTAGAAAAATTTGGAAAAAATAGTATCGTATGCGCTATTTCTCAATATAACTAGCGCATATTTAATAAAAGTGGAGACTCAATTAGATCGGACGATATTAAATATTTTTGAGCGCGCGACGTGTTTAATCATGTCCGAGTCGAGCCGCAACTAGCCTTCCTCGAGACATAATGTGCTTTTGGTCGACTCAGACAGGATTAAACACGTCGCGCGCTCAAAAATCTTTAATATCTTCCGATCTAATTGAGTTTCTACTTTTATTAAATATGCGCTAGTTATATTGAGACATAGCGCATATGGCTGTATTTTTTCCAAATTTTTCTACTGAGGGGGCAAACATGAAAAAATTATTTCAACAATTAAATTGCCTATATCTGTAGTTAATTAACAAAATATAAATTATAAAATTATTTATCTGAAAACCTAACGTAATAAGCTAGAAAATGAAACAAACCTAAAATCGATTTGATTATTTCACCCGGAAATAATAAATTATAAGTATAAGAGAATTTAGCATTTTATCCAATTTTATCAAAAGTTTAAATTAATAAATCTCTCAAAATTTTTTTTTTTAAATCCCGATATACGTGTTGGTTAATTTATTAAAAAGAAACTATAAATCTTTTTTAATGCATTACATAAAATTTAAATAAAATTCATATTTTGAAAATATACAACACAGAAAATAAAAGAACCTTCTTATATATATGCCGCTAAATTCATCGTATAATTCGTTTGTTTAATTTAATTTAATGTGACTTCATGCAATTGCACGAAAAATCAATATTAATATTGTTTCGGTTTTGGGCGTACTTTCGGCTGGAGATCAAGAAAAATAGTATACAACCCACGGCCAGAATGTTTTATGCCCTAGGGTCGTAATATACTATTACACAAGATACTTTTTGATAATAAATAATGCAATTTTTTAATGTATATTTCAAACTTTAGTTTCATTAAACTTTATACGTAGTTATGATAAAACTGTATGCTAAATATCAATTAATAATTATACTATATATATATCAACAATCATAATTATAAAAATTAATTAATTAATTACATTAATTTAAAAATAAATCATTATTATATGGAAAATTTGTGAAAAAAGTTGATTTATTTTTACTTGAGTAAGGCTAAAAAACTCTAGTTACGACACTTTCTCTCACAAGTTCTGAATAACTCTTGCAGTCACTATATAAGAAAGTTTCGAATTTTATGTCTCATCATTGTAAGCGAGCGTGAGCGTGATTCGACGAAAGCGTATCGTACTATATGTAAGTGTAGTTATTAGGTTTATATATGTAAGGTTATATGTTTAAGTGTATTTGTGATTAAAAATATGATTGGCTACGACTGAATGGTGTGAATGAATTTGTATTCTGTTTATGTATGTATGTATGTATCGGATGACCAATGGCAGGTTCGTGGTAAGAATTTTTTTGTTATTTAAAAGAACCATGACAACGTATTTCTATAGAGTTGGCCATCGCCTCACCCTCGAAAAATGGGAAAACGGTAATATGTGCAGTTTTCGATGACTAGAAGAGAGTTGAATATGAATGCTGAACATTTATAGACTCTCTTCTCACATTCTCGTAACCGTCGTCACACATTCGCCTCAATCTTGACAGTAGAGACTGAGACGAGTCTTAGGATTTCAACTCGGGTCGTTACAAAGTTGTGCCGACCTTTTGAAGGTTGTCTCGATTATGGTCCGTTAAAAAATTCGCACCTGGGATTTGATCCCTAAAATTAAAATTTTTACACCTTTACAGAATGTAATGTGTAAACCGACTCAAAATATTAACTATTATAGAGAACATACAATCTATTCGTTGAAGTTAATCCTTGAACTTGACGCAAAGCTATCATAAAATTGAATGTAGTAAACAACCTTTCTCCTCGTATTATCCCTTCTCCAGTTTTCATGCTGGTTTAGACGCCACAAATTACTTCATACTAGTCAAGATAGCCAGTATGATTGATAAAATGATCGCATTGAATTTTCAGTCTTATATCAACAACGCTGGTGAACAAAATATATTGTATATAGCAGTTCCAATTAGAAGATAACCAACACCTCTATAACTATTAACTGTTAAAAGAAGATTATTAAAAATGACTACATTTTACTCTTTCACACTTATTGTTGCTATTACGATTGTAATTCGTGGTGAATTCAGTGATGGATACAGAATATTGGGTGTTTTTCCTTTGAATGGAAAAAGTCACTTCACTATGCTTGAAATGCTAATGAAATCCCTTGCAAAAAAGGGCCATCAAGTAGACGTCATCAATCACTTTCCTTTGAAAAAACCTTTCCCTAACTACAAGGATTATAGTTTATATGGCTTGTTACCAGATTTAGTAAACAACGTTTCTTACGATTTAATGCAGACTTTTACAAGTAGTTCGATGAAACAATTTGTACATAACGCTGGAGATAAGATATGCAACTTACTCAGTCATCCATCAATTAAGAACATAATCAAAAACCCGCCAAACGATCCACCTTATGATCTCGTCATTGTAGAGGTAATTTCAAAAAACAGTAAGATTGATTTTATTATTTGTTCTAGAGTTCAAGCTTACGAACATTGTTGGCGCTCATTGGAGCTAATCAAAGTTCTTTGCACATTTTTAGTATCAAAACATCAGTTCCACCAGTCTACAGAAATTTTTCTATCAAAAATTAAAATTTGAAATCAATTTTCAACATTATTGTAGTCTCAATTATGATCATAAATTTATCAATCAAAATTTATATTTAAAAATTGTTAAATATTATCATGAAATTCCATTTTAAAAAAATATTAATCAATCATCTATAGTTATTAACACATAATTTTTTACGTAAAACATTTCAATGAATAAATTTTTCGTTTCTATTACAAATGGATTGTAAAATGAGAAAAATTGCAATTAATATTGCTCATCGCTTATTTAAAGCGATTCAGTTTAATGATCTCAGGTGATCATCTAAAATGATCGAGCTGATCATGACAGGAGGCATAAATATAATGCAAAAGGAAAGATATGAACATTACCGAATGTCACCTTGAATATCCAAAACGGCCAAAATTACTATCTCTAATAGACAAATAAAATTTTTAAAATTATTTTAAGGCCATGAATCAATCGAACAAAATGGCCTGATTCCTATCTTACCGGTATTTTTTTCCGTGAACTTATGTCTATGCAAAATGAGATATCAAGTTCAAAACTATCTAAATTTAAAAAATCTAAGAGTTGGCAGATCTTTCTTAGTGCCCTTTCTTTAATTTCGCTAATTTTAAACTCGATATTTCATTATGAATGGATATGAGTTATTAGACAAAAATGCCAGTAAAGTAGAAATCCGACAATATGTAGGTTGATCCTTGAGCTTGAGGGCATGTGATACTTGAGAAAAATAGCAAGTTCATATGAACAATTTTGTGCAGTTTCTACATGTTTGTTTCCAAAATACATAAAATGTTGTCTCCAGAATTTGAGAAATGGTAGAGAAGATAAAAACGTAAGTGAATAGGCTACTTTTGGTTTTGATAATAAAAAAAAAATCTAATATATTTTGCTAAAAATTACAATAACTTTTTTCATTTTCGAAATTAAAAGAGGTCTATCTACGTCCGTTTTTATATTTTCTACCATTTCCCAAATTTTGAAAAAAATAAATTTATGTTCTTCAGACACAAACATGTAAAAGTCTAAAATCGATAAAATTTGCTATTTTCCTAAGTATTACATTCCCTTAAAAAATTAATCTGAAAACAAATGAGACATTGAAACGATATAACAGAAAGATCACGTAATTTTCTAATATGGGTAATTCTCCAAATACAGGGGACTTTTAAAATAAGTTAATCTTTTTCGAAATTTTTTTTTAATTTGTTTCGTTTAGTTCAAAGTAGGTTAATTACCATTGAAAAAAATAACTTTTTAAAATGTTACGTCAATGGAAAATAACACAAAAATTGATTCTGTAGCTTTAAGGTAGAAGCAAATGAAAAACTCCTTGTCAAATTGTTTCAAACATCTCAGTTTTACATTTTTATTATCGATACAAGAACTTTTACTGAGAAATATAAAATATATTACAAGGTACATCGATGGATAGTCAAAAAATACGCAATGTTTTCTTGGACTTTTTCTTAGTTTGCGAGGAAAGTTCTTAATATTTTCCCTTAAATCGTGGATGAATGAGTAGGGAGATTTTTTTTCTACAACTTTGCAATAAACCCGAACTCAAAAAGGTATTCCTAGTAGCTAAATGATAGCCGATTATATATCAGAGTAACCAAACAAATATTTTCATAGACACTCATATTTCAGTAAATATTGTTACTTTATTATTTTGCTTATTGAAATATTATTGGACTATGATGATTAATCATAGAGATTTTATCATATAATTGACACGTTCTGGGATCACTGAGTTAAATACTGTGCCCCTATTCCTCTATTATCCTTGGCATGGGACTGCTGCCTGAACGAGACTGACTTTTTTGAGGTTAGGCTACCATATTTCACACAAAATTGTTGATTTTTGAGGTTTAGAGAGATTTAAAAGGAATCATAACGAAGGCTATAATTTTTTTTTATACAAATCAACCTATATTTATATTTTAATCATCTGTGGCCCATGAGATTGCTTATTACTTTATCATATTGTACATAAAATTTCATCGAATATTTTCAGAATGTTTTAGATAAATGGAAGCCCTAACAAGCTTTTAATTTATTTTTAAAATGGAGTTTTATATTTAAATTTTATAAAGACACACAATTTCGAACTTAACGGTTTTAATAATAATAATAAATACGATAATAATGGGAAGAATTTTTGTAGGTATTTGCAGCTCACTGTTATTTTGGTTTTGGTCGGCACTTAAAAGTACCCGTGATAGGTGTTTCAACTACTGATTTAAACGACTGGGTGCATGATCTTTTTGGAAATCCTGCTAATCTAGCCACTGTGCCTGGATTGTTTTCTGGCTTTTCCTCAAAAATGAACTTTTGGGAACGAACAATAAATGTATTGTTACATAACTTTGTCAAGTACCAATTCAATTATCATGTGTCTAAACAAAAGCAGTTTGTAAACGAACATTTTGGACCAGGATATCCCAGTATCAACGAGCTTTCAACAGAAATGGCTTTGCTATTCACGAATGCACATTTCAGTCTTAATGGAATCAAATCTTTGACTCCAGCTATAGTAGAAGTTGGAGGTTTGCATATCGATGACTCTGGAGAAGAAATGATTCCGGTTAGTCTAATGTTATGCTATAAAGTGATTTTTTTATATGGATATTAATTTTATATTATATTTATTAAAATTTATAAAATAAGATGAGTATTTATTTCAAATTATTTATATTAATTAAATATAATCCTTCAATAATTGCTATGAATTCAAACTAATGTTTATATTGAATTATTATCAATAATTATTATAATATTCTGCTGTGATCAAACATCATTAAAATTATATATTTTTTATAAACGCATTATAGTTTAAGATTATTCATTTTAAAATACTTTTGTAGGAGTTGCAGAAATGGTTAGATGAAAGTAAACAAGGTTGCATTTATGTATCATTTGGATCTATGGTAACAATAGAATCTTTTCCTAAAGAATTTCTTGAAACTCTTTACTCTTCCTTCAAGAAAATAGCGCCCGTTCGTGTTTTGATGAAAATTACAAAAACGGTAAAGCTGCCACCTGGACTTCCAGAAAACGTTAAAACACATCCTTTTCTTCCGCAAATTCAAGTATTAAGTAATTGTCATTTTTTAATTATTGAGTTTTCTTTAAATTTCCTACAGGATTTGAAAATTCTTACAATAATGCTAAAAATGTATTTTTTAGAGCACCAGAATGTAAAAGTCTTTGTAACTC
This sequence comes from Diplolepis rosae, assembly GCA_030998225.1. Lineage (NCBI taxonomy): Eukaryota > Metazoa > Arthropoda > Insecta > Hymenoptera > Diplolepididae > Diplolepis > Diplolepis rosae. Next base: position 22,570,168 of record JAPYXD010000723.1, on the reverse strand, counting down.
ATGGAGGCCTTATGGGGACTTTGGAATCTATGTACTGCGGAGTTCCTATGGTAGGCATTCCTCTCTTTGGTGATCAAATTATTAATATAAAGACTTATGTAGAAAAGAAAATGGCAGTTTCTTTAAACTATCGAAATATTACTGAAAAGGCACTAACGGATGCTGTGAACAAGATTCTGAAAACTCCAGACTTTAAGTGAGTTACAAAAATATTTTAGAAAATTCATACTAGATATTCCATTTTATAAAATTGATTTTATAGAATTAACGTCGAGAAGATGTCGAAACTCTATTTCGATCGACCAATGAGCCCTCAGGACACAGCAGTTTTTTGGGTTGAGTACATTATTCGACATGGAAATGTCTTGAGATCACCAGCAATCGATTTAGCATGGTGGCAAGTTCAATTATTGGACGTTTATGGTTTCCTATTATTAGGAACCCTATTAATTCTATACATTGTCTTCCTCATAATTAAAACTGTCTTCAAATTTCTTTGCAAATCAAGAAAAGCAGAAAAAGAAGCATTTCACTCAAAGAAAAGTCAGTGATCTCAAAACGATTAGGGGAAAGCCGCAGGCACGAAGGGCCACTTAACTTCAAATGATTATAGTTTTTCAAACAATATATTTGAATATATAACAAAACAAAAACAAAAGTTTCATGCAACTAAACAGCATTTTTAATAATAGAAATTCAATTAACAATAGAGAAATTGTGAAGGAAGTGAATTATACTCGTTTCGAAAAGTGTGTGGGAAAAATTGATAATTCTTCAATATTTGCATAATTAAGAAATTAATCACATTTCAGCAGGAATATCTTTCTTATCTGATGTATTATACTGATAGCCTTAAGTCAACAAAAATACAAAAAAGAATGAAATTATTTATGACAAAATTCAGAACCATGAAAATACTGTGTACACTCTAAAAACAAGTGTGTTACTTCTACACGTGAATCACGATAGTAACTTTTTAGGCATTTGAAGTGTGTATTTTTAACACACATTTTGGGTAAAAAACGTTAAAGTGTTTGAAAATTAAACGTTACGTTTGTAATGTGTATTAAAAATACACACTTCAAATGCCTAAAAAGTTACTATCGTGATTCACGTATAAAAGTAACACACTTGTTTTTAGAATGTAATAAACCGTTAAAGCTATAACTTCATCAATGTTCTTCATCTAGAATAAATAAACTATAAATTGGCTTCGATCAACATAATAATATTTTATTTATATTTTAACTATACTGTAGAATCGTTATAGTTATTAATTTTTCCAATATTTTAAAGGCATTAAGAAATAATTGTATTTTAATGACAATCAAAAGTTAAAGTAGAAATACTACTATTCATAATTTACTGCTATAAAATCAAAATTTTCATTTTTTCGACTTTTGACGAGTGTCTACTGTTTTTTAACATTATCATCACATATGGGAAGGTAATATAGTCCAAGCAACAGGGAATTTGTTATGACATTATTTATTTCAGAAAACGGACTGCGCCATCAGAAGAAAGGTTGGTCATAGAGTAATTATGTCATGTTTTGGACAACGAAATATGATTTATAAATTTGTTATCAACATTGAAGACCAAAAAATCGCATTTTTTACATTCTCATCATGGATGAGAAGGTATTGGTTTTATGTGAAAAATGACTTTCGAAATTTTCATCAAATATTTACGTTTTGAGAGCCCCTGAGTCAGAAAAAACGGTTTTTACGAAAGTGTCTGTCTGTCTGTCTGTAGTAGGCCGTGTGCGGCATAATTCTCGATAGAATTATCAGATTGAATTGAGCTTTGGCACACTTTATCGGAGCCGAAAAAGTAAGGACAAGTTCGTTAACCAGCCACATCCAATCAAAATTGAGGGATTGAGCACTACTTTTGTGTTTTTGAAAAAATCAAAAATTTCAATATTGGTTATTGATAGTGCTCATAAATCTCTACAAATTATCCTAATAACATTTTTTTATTAAATCAAAATTAGAAATGTTACAGCATATTCAAATTCGAAAAAAGTCAATATCAAAATTCCATGTTCCAGTTAAATTATACTAGATACGAAAAAACGTTATGATACAATATTATTAAATAAATAAAGACCTACAAATTTGAATTGTAACATTTTTTCATAAGATGCATATTTTTCTTTTCAATTTAAAAAAAAACTATTGAAAATCCAAAATTCAATTTTTTAACAATAATATGTGAAATACGAAAAAAACGTAAGAACACAAAGTTGTTCGCTTCAAAAAGATCTACAAATTTTGTCTCACACAGTTTTTGATAAAACATATATTTTTCGTTTCAATTCCAAAAAATACGTTTAAAATTCAAAAATTCCATTTTTGAGACAAAATATGTGAGATACAAAAAAACATTTAGATGGAAAATTGTTTGCCTAAATGAGGTCTACGAATTCTCATCAGGACATTTCGGGACAGGATGTATATTTTATGTTTTGATTTTTAATATTAAAAAAATTCGATTTTTTTCACCAAAATATGTGAGATACGAAATAAGCGTTGTTCTGCAAAATCGTTTCGTTTAATAACGTCTACAATTTTGTTTTCTTTTTGAGAGATTTGGAAGAAAATAAATTATTTTAACCATGTAATTTATTAAAAAGTTACTGAAATTCTCCGAGTCGAACTATTGATTCTCTAAGATGCTCCATTTTCGAGGACTTGAGAGAATCAAAAGAGGCGTATTAGCTGTTAAAATCAATGTAATTTTGATCCTCTGTTGATGCTCTTCTCCTGCAGATATTTCCGTTTCTGCACCTTGGAGGATCTTAAAGAGTAGCAACGAAGATTCTCCTTACCTCCTCTATGATTCTCCATTTTTAAAAGTATATAATTCCTAATGACGTCAGGAATTAGCAACGGTTTATTATTATTTATATTTATCGTGTTGATTAAGAGAGAAACGAAAATATAATACCAGACTTTTGGAAAATAATGAGAAATGTCAAAGTATCAATGTCTGGTACATGTCGAATTTTGTTTTGAAAACATTAATTTTTAAAAATTTTATTTTCGAGATAAAAATCCAAATGGTACCCGAGATTGATTTTTTGATGGATTCCTCATTGTTGCCTACAATTTCATGATTATATTTACATTCCTGTCCTAATCAACCCGATGAATGTAAATAATATAAAATGGTTGGTCATTTTTGACGTCATTACGCATCACATACCCTCATGTACCAGAATGAAAAGGGTTCAACAAGACCAAAGTCCTCGATTTTTCGAAAACTATTAGAGATTTTAAAACGTTTTTTTAAAAATAAAAGTACTCTCGACGGAGTACGGCGCGACTATCTAATAGATAGTCCAGGCCCCATCGTTGTCCAGACTGGCCTGGCACCTTTTCGGCATGCTTTCCACTAATTTTTCAGCGTAGTCCGTTGGTAATTCTTGCCATATCCTCTTGATTTTTTCCGAGAGCTGTTTCAGGGTGAACACACGTTTTCCCGCAAGCTTCCTCTTTAAAACACTCCAGACATTTTCGATTGGATTCGGATCGGGGGACTGTGATGGCCAGTCCAAAGTTGTGATGCCATTTTCTGTTTTCCAGGCGGTGCAGAGACGGCGTCGATGTTTCGGGTCGTTATTTTCTTGTAAGATCCAATCGGCCATATCGGCTCCAAACATCTTTGTAGCAGAGCTTAGAAGACCACGTTCATATATTTGGAGCATTTTCTGAGCATTCAAGTTCTCGGTGAAGAGCTCTAAACACCCAAAACTGCGCTATGAGAAGCATCCCCAAACGTGGACCTTCACGGGGTGTTTTTTATTGGCTTTATAACGCTCAACCCACTTCTTCACGAATGATTTTGACTTTTTGATGTATTTAGCAGCGGCTGTATAGGACATAAGTGGTCCCTTTGGATGGGTACACAAGAAGACCGCTTCAAAGCGTTTCGCGTACACAGAACTCATTATGACTCACGTCTGCTCTCTCCGACGACTCGAGCGCTACTGAATCGCCCTTGTAATTGGTAGTCCTTTAAATAAACTTTCATTACGAAAAAAAAAGGTTTAAAAATCTCTAATAGTTTTCGAAAAAGCAGAAATTATCAAGAGAAGCAAAAGAGAGTCAAAAGAACAATCAAGAGAAGCAAAAGAGAATCAAGAGAGTATAAAGAGAAGCAAAAAAGAATCAAAAGAGTATCACGAGAAGCAAAAGAGAAGCAAAAGAGAATCAATAGTTCGACTCGGAGTATACAGAAAATCGGGGGCGAAGCGCGAGCGTCATGATGAGAATGTGTTCCATCCGGCGGAGAGAGCCTAAAGTAAAGTTAAGTTCCTGTTTCAATTAAATTCAAACAGAAATTGAGTGACTTTGAGAAAATGTGTAATTCACATCATCTGTAATATTATTATAAAATTGGTTTGAGCTTCAGTATTAAATTATAAGAAATAAACTTAAATGTATGCGAAGAGCACAAGACCGAGCGCGAAGCGCGAGGTCCAGAAAGAACGGAGCGCGAAGCGCGACGATCAAATCGCGCGCCCTAGGCGCGCTCAAAATTGCGAGGCAGATTTTTTAGTTTTTTGTTTATAACATTGAAGGTAATCATCCAATTTTGATGACATGAATTGAAAAGTTATAGACAATTGAATTGCCAACAAAATGACCCGTCGCTCGATCTGATTGAATAATTAGAAGCTCCAAACGCCTGAACGCAGCAAAGTGACTCAGTGAGCCTACTCGCCTTCTCCGCCAACCACTGTCACTTTGCTGCTTTCAGGAGTTTGAAGTCATGTTTGGGCCGTTTATTAATGAACTTTGCAACATTTTAGCCAAAAACCAAGATTGACGTTCTGTTGTGCTTGATTTATATTTTTAAAAGCGGTTTTCAAAATAAAAATCGGACCACCTCTGCGGCAAGCAGACATTTTACAATTAACGGATTAAATAAATTAAAGTGTCAATAGCACGAACACGTATTATCTTAAAGTGTCCGTTTTTTCATACATTTGAAGAGCATAAATTCTGCTACTTTTCAACCAATCCTCAACCAAAAAAGTTAAAAATTCACTGAGATATCAATTTGTTTAACAAAAGCTAAATTTCTCGGTTTTTCCGAATTTTCTCCGCTTATAGTTATCCAATCAGATCAAGCGACGGCTTATTTTGTTCGCAATTCAATTGTCTAAAACTTTTCAATTCATGAGATTATTTCTTTCGATTTGTTATAGAATCGAAAGTTTAAATGTTATCAAGTACTTCGCAATCATAAAATATTCATATTCATGATAGTGACTTTGTTCGTCACTTGTGACGTTGCAAAATTTTGCAATTCACCATATACTATATTTCACACTATTAGTTATTTTGATAAAAGTCTTTTGATAATTTCATTAGAATATAAAGAAACTATTGTTAAATTTTACTATTTCGTAAACTGCATGGTATTTCAAAATTTAGAGCTAATTTAGAACCCTTAATTTTAAGAAATAATTCCGTTTGTATTTTTTCCTATTTGTGGTATTCTGTTGTCAAGCCTGAAATTAGAAGGAAAATCTACTAAAACGAAGACTAAGTTCTTTTCTGAAATAATTTTAAAAAATTTACTACAGTTTTCTGTTTTCCTGTTCTATATAAAAATTCCAGCCTAACCAGCATTAACAGTAGACTGAATCTTCTATAAGCGAAAAGTAGTCCAACCCGTATTAGTAAATTGATGTTCCTATGTGCCAATTCTTTCGGATTGTTGGATGTTTTAGTAGCCAGCTTGTTTAATTGCTGATGATGTAAAAACGCAAAGAGAATTTACCACCTTTTGGAGCGAATTGTTTTGATCATTTATTCCAGTTAACGTAATAAAATTTTCTAGTTGTTATCACCGTAATTTTTCTTGTAAAAAAATTCTCGTTACGTTCATGGTTATATTCCGGTAAATTTAACTAATTTAGTCTATTTAACATTGTCATATTTCTATTTAAATTTACTAAAATTTCCTGGTTGAATGCTAATATAACCTTAAAAATAAATAATGATTTAAAGACGTGGGAATTATTAAATTTCCAAGATGAAAAATATATATTTATTGTTGAATTATTTCATTTTATTTATATTAATATTAAAAATCTACATCTCAATACATATATATGGGTCATTTCATGGGAGATTTACAGTCAAAATTTTTTTTTCGACGAAACATTTTTTTTTGCCTTTTTACTTCGAAAATAATCGACATGTATTTTTTTTTCAATGTGATACTTAAAAATTTCGAGATATCATTTTTTTAAGTTTGGCACTCGGGAGATTTTTTTTTTTTCCAACAGCTCACTGTAAAAGCAGTTTTGAATATAAAATGTAACCCTTGCACTCGAAATGCGCGAAAGAGTACAAGCTTTCAAAAACGTTATAGCACACATTTCGTTGTTTTTTTTTCTAATAACAATATAGTACATTTTTATAAACGATTGAATTTTTTAAAATTTGGAACTAATTTTTTTCGGATTTTTTTGTTTCTAAATCTTTCTTGAAGTTTTTTCAATATGCAGGCAAAATTTTGGAATGGAAAAATGAAAACTGTAGGTGTAATTAATTCATAAAATCTGTCCCGCGCGTTGCAACGAGCGAGCTCGCACGCTGCAACTACGCTTAAGCTTGATTAGGCGTGCTCGGACTCGAAGCACGTGTGGCAGTGAATGCAGTGACCGCTGTTTTAGTTTTCTGTGAATGTTCCTCAAGTGTTCACCTATTTCAAATTAATACAGAAATGCTTCTCAAAAGAGTTGCTATGAAAAATAGTATACATTACTCAAAACAAAACACAGCGAAAGCATTTCGTGTGATTGCAGCCCTCGTTTCACTCGGGCAGCAAACTTCACACTCATGCAATCGCTCTGTTTCGCCCCTTGTAATGTAATATACTATACCTTTGAATTTTTCCTCTAAGTTATCTAACTTCTCCTCACTTAACACCTTGTACACTTTACTCTCCATTTCTTTGAAACTTTGTACTCTAATGATTCGAGACAAGACGTGAGATCTTTAAGATTCCTTTGGACTCTACCTTGTTTTCGTTTTCACTTGTTTTTGCAAACGGCCGAATACATAACACAACTAGCAGGAAACCGGTATCAACATGTATAGCGAAAAACGAAAAGGCGCCAGATTGTGTAGACAGTAACGCTGACAACGGCGGATCTTGAAACTAGTTGGAAAAATTATCCATGATTTATTAGAATCGTATCATTTTTCAAAATTTGAATCGAAGCAATAAGAAAAAAAGTTCGGGCAAAAATAAAATTTATTAATAATTGTATGTTGTCCCATGAAACACACGATAATTTTTATCATGCAGGTATGAATTTGGGGAGTTTATCATGCTTGTAAGAAGGAAGAAAACTACGAGTGAAGTGAGAAATAGCGGGAATCATTGGACAATATATTATTTTTTGTGTTTCAAATTTTTTTCTTGGAAAATAATCATTCCTCTTTCAAATGATCTCTTTAATAAAAATATTGCTATTCTTGAAAGCAAAATTATCTATTTTTGCCTGAAGCCTAATTGTTGCGAGTGTACTACCTTAAACAAATAAGAAAAATTGTATTTTAGTGCTTTCTAAGTGTGACTAAATTTAACAAATGCCACTTTATATAAAAAATATCCACCTATTCAAATTTTAAACACCTCTTCTAATAGTATATTACGTGCCTAGGCGCACAATGAGGGTTATTGCGTGACGAGCGACAATGCTCGCAGGAGATCGGAGCCAAGGCGTAGTCGAGGTGTAGCCATTGCGTAATCGAGACGTAGCTGAGGCAAAGCCGAGACGAAGCCAAGACCAAGCCGAAACGAATCCGAGGCGCGATCAGTCCTGCGAGCATTGTCGCGAGACTCGTAATGGCGCGAGTCTCGTAATTTCCCGAATTGTGTGCATTGGCACGTATTCTATTTTATGTGACTTCGGTGCGTATACGATTTTTTATGCGTACCCTCGAATCTAATCTAGTATTGTAGTTGTTTGCGGCACTAGTCATTGCACTTAATATTTCGCGAGTAGTCCCGGACATTTTGATTTTATTGATCTTGTGTAGTAGTAGCTGATTTTAATAGACGCATGCGCAGTTCAAATATACAAGGCTTTGTCAGTAGGGTGCTAACGCTGTACGAAGAAAAGGAAGAATAAGAAGAAGATTGTGCTCCAATGTATGGCTATGGGCGCATGCGCAGTTCAATTTTTACATTAAATTCCTCTGTAGCGCAATAAGCAACATTGCGCTACTCTTAACTGTAATGAAAAAACGAGTTTACGCGTCAGAGACACATAAATGTCTTTATGTGCCACCGGCGCGCAAACTCGTTTTTTCGCTACAATTAACAGTAGCGCAATGTAGTACATTTCGCCAGAAAGGAATGAAATGTAAAAATTGAACTGCGCATGCGCCCATAGCCATGAAACGAAGCTCAATCCTTCTTATTCTTCTTCTTCTTCGTACAGCGTTAGCATCTTACTGGCAAAGCCTTGTACATTTGAACTGCGCATGCGTCTACTAAAATCCAATACTACTACACAAGATCGATAAAATCAAAATGGCCGTGACTAGTCGTGACATATCAAGTGTAATGACTAGCGCCGCAAACAACTACAATACTAATTTAGATTCCAGTGTACGCATAAAACTCGTATACGCACCGAAGTCACATAAAATAGAGTACGTGCCAATGCACACAATTCGGGTAATTCCGAGACTCGCGACAATGACCCTCATTCTGTGCCTGGGCACGTAATGTACTATTTCCTCAAGTCGTGGATAAACGCAAATTTACAATTTGGAGTCGCACAAATCTTCCTGGAATAAAAATAAACCTATAGAGGAAAGGCCAAGCATTTGTAAAAACCTAAAAAACTTGAAAGATGTATCATAAAACTTTTTTTTGGAACTCACAAGACAGGCCTGGAATCGAATTATTCACTTGTTTATTAAACCATAAAAACACGTGCTTTCCAGTCTGCCAGGAAATGCATAAATCTTTCTAGGTACTTACATAAGGGCTGACAAAAGTCGAGCGTTAGTTAACGCTCCTGAAATCAATACACTAGAGATTCTCTCCAATGAGAGTTTCCTTATCCGAGCGCGTCAACGTTTGCTGCAACGAGCAGCTGATCAACCCCTCTTCCCCCCACTACCATGGGATAGTATGTTCGAATTTGAAACAATAACGCGCATAACAAGTAGGATATAGAGGAGTTCCCTATCGCGCTCTTTTTTTGTTCACGCATTCCATACCGTATAACCTCAATAAAGTTGAAGCAAACACGATGCATCGTGTTCGCCACAACGTCGCGACGTTGTGGCACTGTCCCTTTTCTTCTTGCGGCACTTAACGACTTTTAGTTGTCTACATCGCCATTCCTTCTACCCCTCACACCGCGCTATGGCCAAACTAACTTTAGGAAGCTCCTAAACCCAGTTCCCTTATTATCCGACATCAGTGTAGAGATAAAACCACTGTTTGCCTCTTGGCTATTTACTACCATGTTTTTTTCGAGTTCTCGTGAGTCCGGCGAATTTATATTGTGACACGGTTAGAGACAATGACTCGGGACCCTGATTTTTACTAAAATTTGCGATAAATGTGAGGACTATATTTCCCTCGATTTAGTGAATTGAAGGAACGGATGGGAGAACGTAATGCGCGCGTGATCCAGAGCTGAGTAGGTCTTGAAAGCCAGAAATTAAAAGCGCGCGGCGACGCACGAGTCAATAGCGCCGAACTCTTCAACTCGCGATATTTTCGTTCCGACAGCACGAATATGCTCAAAAATTTGCATGCGCCTTCGGAAGACATGTTGATCCAACTTTCTCGCTGGAAGTTTCCTAAGCAACAAATATTTCGCGCGATATTTAAGTATAAACGTGGTTCGGCCGCATCCAGTGGTATTACCTACATTCAGAGGTCACTCAGCTCCTGGTGAGGCGCGCACCCCTGTCTTCCATCCTTTCCTTTAATTTCGACGGTGACCTGGGATTTGGTTCCCTAGATTCAATCAATTTATTACAATAAGCCTAATTTTTGAGCCAATAAACAAGTGTTCTATCTCAAACTAAATTCACCTATTAATTTGAATTCTACACCCCAGCGATTATAATCCATAATTTATCCAAACTGTTTATAGATCTGTCACACTAGGGCTGATAAGCGGCGAGGCACAGATCTAAATGTTTAGGCGACATAAAATACGAAAGGCGAGTTTCACATAGATGGTAAGATATGAAATATTAAGCACTTTTCCTAGAAAATATTAGTATACCTTAGTACAGGGAGCGAGTCTACTTTTTGAATTTGAAACCTTTCGGCCAGCGGGCCTCGGTAAAGTATGAGTGGGAGTCGATGCGTGACGTCATGTGACGTAGCGTAGTTTTGTGAATAGTGAGTGAGTTGAAATAATTCTCAATCCTGATTTCGATCTTGATTTTGTTTTTGCTCTGAGTTAAGAATTCTTCGCCTTAAACTCAGACTTTATCTTTTGTTAAAATATCTTTGATCACGAGTATTTAGATTGTCAAACCGGACTAAGCCGAACATTTTAGAGTTTATCCAATAAATATTAAATTCAATTCAACGAGCCTAATCTTTATTTAAACATTTAAATCTCACGGTTTATTCCAATAATTAAACCGACAGGACCCACCAATCACAAACCAGTGAGTTGTCGCACCTGCGCGGCTTGTAACACCCACTTATTTAGGGGCTCTTCCGGGATCTGTTGGTACGGGAGTGTTTTAAATTAAAAAAAAAAAAAAAAAAACTCTTCAATTAATTTCACTATTTTAAAATTTTAACTTCCCGTGTACGCGAGTTTTGTGAGTGCGTGATTTGATCGTCAGTGACATTTGTGTAGAAGATATCAACGGACCAACGGATAATTTGGAACTGCTTATAACGTCGGTGTTTTGAGGATTATCAGCAGCGATTTCCAAGGATCATTAGCAGCGTTTTTAAAGGATCATCATCGGCGCTATCTTCAAGGGAGCGGCAGTGTTTTCAAGGGATGATATGCAGACTTTTCCTCGGTATTCCTTTATCTTTTAGTACAAGTTCGGTGGATCGAGTAGCTGACACTGGAAAGAATTAATAAGGGAAAAACAAATATTCGATTTCTCACCTTAATTTGAGTATCGAAAAGCCTTTTTACCGAGGACCATCGGATCAACAGAGGCTGTGGATAAATGAGGACTTCACCAGGACTTCTTGGAATTCATCGTCAACGAGGGACACATTAGATTAATGAAAAGTTTTGTGTGGGAGTGATTTTAAAAGGTCTTTTCCGTGAAGGGGTTATCCTGCCATATCCTCTGCATAAGTAACTTAGCATTGACTATAACGGGCCCCAATAATCCCATAGGGTCATAAATCCTAGCAATGTTCGACAATACACTTCTTTTTGTTATTTTCGTGCTAAATTTCCTTTCTTTTACATTATAAGTGATTTTGTCTGTTAATGTATTCCACTGTATACCTAATGCTTTTGTACCTGAACTATCATCGTTTAATAAATTAATTTTCGTATCAATTGGCAGTGAATCTAAAATTTCTGAATTATTCAAGCTCCACTTATGTAAAGTAAAGCCGCCCGCCTTGGTTATACCTATAAGCTCGTCACGTAACTGCATAGAGTCTTTTATATTATCCACCCCTGTCATCAAATCGTCGACGTAAAAATCACGTAGGACTATTTTACTCGCCATTGGAAATTTTAATTTTTCATCCTCAGCTAATTGATTTAATGTTCGCGTCGCTAAGTAAGGAGCTGAAGCACATCCAAATAAAACTGCTGGAATATAATATACATTTAAGTTATCATTTTTGTTTTCACGCCAAAAACTTAATTGGTATTGTGAGTCGTCCTAATTTGTTTTTAAGCAGAAAATAAAAACACAGGTCAACTATTTTCCGCATATAATTAGGTACATATCTGAACTTGTAAAAATAGTTTTTATTTATTTTATTCATAATCAAGTAAATCAATAAACCATCCCATGAATCATTAAGTTAATAATAAACTAAAACAAGTTAGATTATCGTTAATTAGAAATGAAAATAGTAAAAATAATTAACTTGAGTTTTCGCTGTCATCATCATCAGACCACTGTGACGTAGCGACGTCTAGGATGTAGTCACTGTAAGTGACCGTTTGACTTTTTTCTCTTTCTATGTACCTATTGTATCCTAAATACCAAAGAACTGCAGCTCTATGTGCACAACAGCCTACCACTCGTGCACCTACTTTACACTGACAGTACCACCCACAAATTGGCGGAGAGAAGTAGTTATTATATTGAATCCATGCGTTATATATTTTTGAAGTTGAATGTCGCGATTGTAATTGAACACGAATAACATCATGCCTTTCTTTATGGACATATAGTTCATACAATCCTGAATCATTAAAATGCTCTTCTGTATAACTCTTTGCCTGTTTTATCTGATAAACACCAATAGTTATATTGCGCAGCTCTGCCATAGTCAATTGAGGAAAATCTTGTAAAGCACTTGCATCTATTTTTGTCCAAACTACTCGGCGTTTCATCCAGTTTTTCGATTCAATTAAGTTTTTTAACTGATTAGGTTGTGTTACTAGACTAAGCATTCTGCTAGCAATAACTTCATCTTCTTGACTGTTTTCGATTCAAGGAGGTCGAAAAGCATCGCTTTATTAATCCATTAACTGATTCAACGACCCATATAATAGATGTTATCAACCTTGATTCATTTGCTTCTTCAGTTGTATGTCGGCTTTTATCGCATAAAAAATGGGGCATTTTTTATATTAGTCCTAAGTCTTCGAGCAGTTGCTGGCTATCTCTGAAACCGCGATCAACGATTAATATATCGTCAGAATGAAGCCATTGTCTCAGAGATGAGCCAGAGGATGTCAATGCCGAATTCAAAATAGCAGCATCGTTATTCTTGCCATCGGTAAAATATGGGCCCAACACTTGTAAAATATATCCTGTCGTACTCACTAAAATCATGGATTTGACAAGAGGCCTATGTTTATGCATGCTATATGTCCTGCGTTGAAACAAGTAATTGCTGCTTTTTTCAATATATACATATGTTCCATCAGCTATAACGATAGCTACATCATTTCTGTCATTAGCGAATAATTTTTTAGCACAACTCCTAGTATGTTTTTCGATAAATTCTTGTCTACTCATATGATCTAAGCCCAAATGCAAAGGAACGAATTCTGACATAAGAGCTTTAGTAGCAGAATGTATACTTCTTCCAATTATTCTTTTTTTTAGTTTAAAAAGAACTGACAATACTGAGTGTGAAAGACCTGTACGGAGTTTAACTAAAAGTATAGCTAGACATGTTCTATAAGACCGTAAAGAAGTAGAACGAATTTTACTTTTAATGCAATTAGCCATTGTATTAAAATTATTTTTGGTAATTCCTGTCAACTGATGATAATCGTTATCAGACATGTATGAATCGTTATCAAAGTCTAAACCTTTTTTGCTATTTTTTCGTAATTCTTGTAATAATTGTTCTAATTCGGTAGGATGTATTGTAATATTTTCAGAAAATTCTTTAATACTTTTTAAAGCCTCATCACTCAATAAGTCATCGAGTAAATGTGTTCTACAGCATCTTGCTCCAGACGGAATCATTATATTTGTTTGGATAAATGCTTGACAGCGCGCCTTTAATGTTACATCTTAAAGATTATTCTTCGACTTGCATAAAAAACAATTTGAATGAGTCTCACTAGTCCTTTTTATTTTTAAAGTAACGCTTGACGAAACAATAGAAAGAATATTTTTCTTGCCGTGCCGCTCCGCTGCCACGCAGCGCCTCTTCGTTGTAATTTCGCGCTAGTGCGGTTTGACCTTTACGTACACATATGTGTAACATACGAGCGCACTGGACCAACACTTTTTTATTTATATATGTTATTGTTTACAATATGTTAAATCATATATGTAAAGGATAAAGTGTTGGGAGATTGCGCTGATGTATAAAAAAATGTTAAAGCTACAAAAATGATCAATTTTTGAGAAAATTCCCAAAAATATCCTATTTCAAGCTATAAACAAAAACAAAAATATTTATCAACGGCAAGATATATTATGCAAAACGCACAGAGTCGGTATTCTAGTATTGAAAAAATGTAGCAGTAAGGCTCTGTGCAATCATTTTATTTTTCGTGATTTATAGGGGAAATTACCTAGGTTATTGACACCCATCCTTTAGCTTTAACCATGGCTCGCTGCTTTTTTAATTCGGTTATTTGCGTCATGGTGCAATAAATGTAAATTCTATAACAAGAAGTAAAAATCTCTCACTACGAGCGAAATTGTGGCTATTTTAAATTAAGATAGGAGAATAGAGGAAATCGGAAACCTTACAAACTTACTTGATGATGTAAACCTTGATGATGATTATTCGAATGAGCGATGACCTCCAATAAATCCAATGGCTATCTTCGTGATGTATGTATTTCTGATGGCTGCAATCGCCCTGCGTCTTAATATTGTTGAGTCCTCTTCATATAATTCTTGAAAATATTTTTGTGCACCTTTTGTTCCTAATGCCGCGTGTTATTAAAAATGAATAATGGAAGAATCCTTTTAATAACGTATTTGTCTATTTCAACTTCTGCACCTTTTCCGTGTTGTAGAATATGTGTCACGGCTTGTCAAGTATTTATTAAAGGAACTTCAGATAAATACTTTTGTAACAAATTTTCTCAATGTTTATATCTATCACTCGCGTAAATTGTTCATAGAAGCGTATGTTGACGCATACATAAACAATCGAGTCACCAACGAGTTTTCGTGTAAATCATAAATAAGGCGTGTATGAAACACTCGTTTCGTCCGTATGAATTATTTTAAGTCGTCAATTTTATCGTCGCACTACGTATAAATAATCGTATATTGTCTTGTGTCTTTCGGAAAAACTGTCACCATTGAACACTATCAATATCCGGCTCGAAGGACCATGTTTTTAATCGATGATTCATACTCTAGATCCTTTATCCTAGGTAGAATATGAACCGGACGTTTTATCTTCATAAAACGCACCAAGTATAGAGTATTGAGTATTACAGAAATAAATGAAACGTGTGAGTGCTCTGAATTTATTTTTCCTTACGATTTGAACGACTAAAATGTTGGTGCAGAACTAAACTCTTTTTTCTTTTCTTGACGAATACAAACTATTATTGGTAGACACAAAAATACAGTAATTCTGATTGGTTACAATAATCTTAAGACGTGACTTAAAATCTAGGTACATTAAAAGGATCAGCATTTCCAAAAATGTCTACTTGTCTACAAGTATGCCTTGAATTAACAATGGTTGAAACTATCTCTAAGGCCTATACAAATTATACTCTAAACTAAATACCTATGCGTATTCGCTTAATCCTAAAAATGAGTTGCACATTCGACGAACAATTTCTGTGCTTTAAGTAAAGAGGATTAACATCATAAAATTGTAGAAGCTTTATTGCTTAGGAAAGAAATATGCTGAAATGACACATAAATTACCTTATTGAGGGAAAGAAATTCGAACCTTTTTCAGTAATATTAATAAAGGTGAAACTGGCCGTGTACCGAGTGCATCTCTTTATACAACGCCTTCTGTATATCCGGACACCCCATTGAGCTAAGAAAGGCTATTGCCTATGTTTTATCTTATACTCTAGACAGATGTTACTAGTATCATAACTATTATATATATATATATATCATTACTACTATGATTATCATTATTATTATTATTGTTCTTGTTAACATTATTATTACAAATATCATTATTGTTGGTGTGCAGCAATATATGCACCAAATATAATAAACTTTCTTTGAACTCAACAATTTTGACCTGCAGTTTTTATGACATCTACTGATGCAGGCACAGGCTGTACAATTCTAAATACAGCTATAGTCAATTTGTCCACAACCACTTGCGGATGTACCCACAGTTCGGTTTCATTTGTACTATTTACTTTAAAGGACAGCTGTGTTTAACTTTAAACCAATGCATATTAATTAATATTTATTAACTACGTTTAATCCTCTGTTTGGTGTTGATAAATGAATAATATTATATCTCATCATAAATAATAAACTATTTTCTTCAAAACAGTGCTTGAAGAAGGTGGTAATATGGATCATCACATCACAAAAATAACAGAAATCATCGACAGTTTAGCAAAACACGGGCAGGATGTTCCAGATACTACAATCGTAGGAGTATTGTTAGGTAGTATTTCTTGGAACAAGGCCTATGAGAAAGCGGGGAGAAAAAAAAGAAAACGAGCTAATCGATATAAGCGTGTTTATCAAGCGAGCAACGCTCTAGAACGAACTTAGTTACAAGCAACATCTAAGTCTCACGTGAGTAAGCGCGTGCGCAGACACGCTATCGTATCAATGCCGTACCTACATGAGGTCCGATGAATGTCGTACATATACGATAGTAGATATATTGAGGATAAAAGGCATCTATTCCAACAGTATTCCAGAATCGTATGACTCTCTCGTAATGGCCTTAGAGAGCAGAGCCGCGAAAGATATTACGTCAGATTTCATAAAAGAAAAGCTATCCAACGAGTATAATCGGCGTCAGAATATGCGAGAGGTACGGGATAGTTCTATAGATGATTCAGCAATGAAAGTAGAGCATAAAGAAGTTGGCACAAAAGGTAAAATCAATTGTTTTTTCTGTAAAAAAAAGGACATTTTAAAAAGAATTGCAATAAATATAAAGCATGGAAAAATAAACAGGGCAAAGCAAATCGAGTTACGGAGTGCGGCAAGTCACATAGTGATGTTTGTTTTTTAACTAAAGTTACGGAATTGAAAACTAAAGGGGAACAAATTATTGGCAAAACATGTGTCAGCATTAAGGAAAAACAAGCGGATAACACATGGTATATCGACGCCGTGGCTACGAGCCACATGACAGCTTCAAAGGTATTTTTTACGGACTTTGATCCAAGCATGAAGGGCTCAGTGGAATTAGCAGAAAGAGGTAACAATTGTGCAGTACAAGGCATAGGTTCAGGCATATTAAAATGCGTCGTTAAAAATAAAATTGAGGCACTTAAAGATATAAACGTGCTCTACGTTTCAACGTTGGGATCAAGCTTATTATCAGTGATAAAGCTCGTAAATCAAGGACACCGTCTACATCAAGGTTTATATTAATTGAAAACATCCACGGAAAAGGCATACGCAGTAACAAAGGCCGCAGACGGTAAATATTGCCAGCATGTGTGGCACAGACGTCTTGGGCACCGGAACCCGAGTGCTATAAAGAAACTAGAGGAAAAGGGACTAGCGTCAGGTATATTAATAAAAGACTGCGGAATTAGGGAAATTTGTGAATGCTGCGTGAAAGAAAAAATGGTACGTACGGCGTTTCCTAAGCAATCACAAACCAAAAACAAATGCCTTTTTGGACCTGATTCACACAGACCTATGCGAGCCAATGCAGACACTCACGCCAAGCGGAAAAAGATATACATTGACCATCATAGACGACTACTCAAGATATTGCAGGGTTTATTTCCTGCAATATAAAAGTGATACGAGAATATATGCTTTCAGATTAGCTCCGAATTGCAGTTTGGGAGATACATTCCAAATAGTAATCTATCGCGAGTAGAATATGCAATTAAAACGATAAATAATGTTAAAGATCTAATTCCACCACCCTCAGAGGCAGAAATCGTGGCTAAACTATCTAGGCATTATAATGATGATATACGTACCGCTACGATTATTAGAAACATAAAAACTTACGATAATTTAATTGAATTGCTTGACGCGTTCGATCAAGCAGGGCCATCGAATTTAAACGCTGGCAATAATGGCTCCAGAAATTTTTATAATCATTCGTCTTTCTCAAATGCTTACAGGCAGACACATTTTTCTCGTGGGAACGATTATAGACAGTGCAATAATCAAATACATGCCTCAAATAACGCCAAACAATATTCAACGAAATGTAAATTATGACCGTGTATCCGGTTTCAGTCCAAACGGATATAAAAGTTATCCAACTTCTTTTGCCGGCAGTAACTCTCAATTTGATAGGCGTGATTTAAATATTCCAGTCCATCTTGGCGCAAACCGGGCCCACGATAATAATGGGCCGAATATAAAAGAAAGAAATTATAATTTGAGGCCAAACGGTAATGGATACGTGCAAAATGATGTGTATCATCGAAATAATAATGTAAACACCCCGTATAGAGGCATTGACGAATCTAGGCAGCCTCATAACGGCGATAGCGGAGCGCAGCGGGAAAACTCCGGAAACGCGAATGATGCAATAAGAAAAGTGCGTATGGTTGCTAACGCGTCACGCACAACGCAAGGGCGTAGCGATGAAATAAATATGGAGCCTGACGGGGAATTAACAAGTATTGATCCAAAGGACTTACTAATTGAAGATAATTACCCAGAAAAAAACGAAAAATTTAGAAGTATTAAGGAATATGATCAAATCGAAGAAAAATACTGCATAACCGATGATGTAATTGAAAAAAAGGTGGCAAAATGCGAGCTACTCGAAGGAGAAGAAATTTTGGGACGTTTTAAAAAAATATAGAGACATTTTTTCAAGAAACCCGGACGGATTTCAATATATGAGCATAAGTTGAAAATTAAAGATGACCAGCCTTTCATCATTAAAACTTATCCCATCCCGATGAAGATGAGAGGGCTGGTTACTGCTGGAATAAATAATTTATTAGAACTAGGAATTATTCGTAGATCGAATAGTCCCTACATAAATCCATTGGTAACGAGTTTGAAAAAGGATGGAAGCGTAAGAATCTGTTTGGATGCCCGAAAACTAAATAAAATCATGATTAATGACTACGAATGTGCTGAACCAACGGAAGTACTATTTCAACAATGTGGTGGAAGCAGAATAATGTCTACAATGGACCTGACGAGTAGCTTCTGGCAGATTCCCCTGGCCGAGGAATCAAAAAAATATACGGCTTTCTTACACGAAGGAAAATGTTTCGAATTTTGCGTAACGCCCTTCGGCCTCAAAACAAGCACGGCAGCCCTGGTCAGAGCCCTAGATTTCGTACTTAACGGCTTAGGAAATTTCTACGTCACGTTTATTGATAACATTTTCTGCTCTTCTGAAAACATTAACCAGCACTTACGGCATTTAGAACTGCTCTTCCAAAGACTTTGGGAAAATAACCTCACTATTAATTTGGAAAAGTCGCACTTCTTCAGATCAGAAGTAAAATTTTTGGGTCACATCTTAACATCTACCGGAATAAAACCCGACTCGGAAAAGATTGAAACCATCCGTAACTTCTCACGACCACGCAATTTAAAAGAACTACGTGGATTTTTAGGGTTAATTAATTTTTACACGAATTTCAGCAAAAACCACGCTGCAAAAATAGTTCCGCTTTTGAAACTATTAAAAAAGGGAGTTAAATAGTCGTGGGTTGACAAGATAGAGCGAGCCTTTCAAGAAATAAAAACCCTTTTCTGCAGCTCAGTCTTGCTAAACTACCCCGACATTAAAAAGCCTTTTCACCTGCAAACAGATGCAAGTGATTTGACTCTAGGCGCTGTCCTTTTTCAGCTCGATGAGGATGGAAACCCTTGTCCAATCATTTATGCTAGCCGTACCTTAAAGGGTGCTGAACTGGCATATTACACTACTGAGGAAGAGCTGTTGGCGATCGTATGGGCCCTTCAAAAATTTCGTTCTTACGTAATGGGCGGATAAATTGTAATAAGAATCAACCATAAAGCTTTGATATTTCTAAAAACGTGTAAGCTCTTAAGTGGAAGGCTTACTAGGTGGATTATGGCCATCCAAGATTATGACATTTTAATAGAGCACTGCCCTGGTCAAAATAACTCAGCAGCGGATACTCTAAGTCGATTATCTGGAAATGAAAATGGTCAAAAAGTGAACCATGGTAATAGTAAAATAATCTTATATGCTTTAGCAAAAAGGCCTTCATCTAGATTGCGAAACCATCTTCAAAATTTCAGTCATGAGCAAAAATTGAACCCTACTTTACAACAGAAAATCAATGAAGTTGAAGAGAAGAAAACTAACAAATATGAGATCTATGATGGTTTATTATACTTTGTAAATGGGGAAAATAAACGTTTATGTGTGACCAAAAGCATTATTCGTGACCTGATAGATAAATGTCACGAAATGTATGCCCACATTGGCCCTTTAAAGGTAATCAAGATGCTAAAGGTATACTTCTATTATACAAAACTGACGAAAGTGGTCGGACAACGTTGATCTACTTGTGACTCATGTCAGAGGAACGAAGTCAGCAACCAAACTTGCTTTTCTGAATTGCGAAGAGCCAACACCAAGGCTGTAATTAGCAAGTTGAGCAAGGATCATTTTCCTAAGTTTGGAAAACCTTTAAAAATAATAACTGACCATGGAACACAATTCACTTCGACACAATGGTCAAACTTTCTCAAAAAAACTAATGTTCAACCGGTGTTTTCCTCAATTAGACATCCACAAGGAAATATTGAGGAAAGAATACACCGAGAACTTTCTAGATTCTTCAGATCACTCGTAAAAGATCGCTTGGATAAAGAACCAAAACGGGCATAGGAAAATTGGTTAAATTTTCCCCCTCATAACCCAGAAATAAATTATGAAAAAAAACTAGAGATGGCAAAGGAAAATATCTCTAAAAAAGGATTAAAAAGAGCTGCTAAGTTTAATAAAGATCATCGGTTGACAGCTCTAAAGGAAGATGACATCGTGTTGGTGAAGGCCATAAATGAGTCTGATCCAAAAAGAAAGATTTTAAAGAAATTTCTACAAATTTACGAAGGTCCATATCAAATCAAAAAACAAATCAGACCTGGAACATTCATACTATGGAACCCTGTATCAAAAGAAGAAAGAGGGATGTTCCATAGCCAAGACTTGAAAAGGAATTTTTTCAGGTAGCGCGATTTTGCGTAACCAGTGAGGGCATTTAAACTAATGAAAATATTTGTATCTATGTCTCGCTCCTAAACAGTGGGTCAAGGTCGTTCATGAAATGATGACAGGTGGATCTATTTTCCTTTATTAATAATCAGGTTTTCTCTTTTCCTCTTATACCTGAATGCATGGAGATGCAAAAGGGCATTTTTCTCGGGATCTAGCAAAGTTAAAAATATGAGGAAAAGCTCTTTTTAACGCGCAGCGAAGCGCGCACCGTACCAACTAGACAATGCGGCAAAATATTAATTATTCAATAAAAACTTAATTTCTCCAATAAACTTCTGTTAACAATTCTTATTGGCTCCCCATCGGGTGATTAAAACGAATTGGAAATGGCCAAATTAGCCCTTCTTTTGCCAAATTCAGATAGGTAGGGATTGATAGAGGCAAATCAGAGATCAACCGAGGTGACGAGGGAAGTCAAGAATCGACGAAAATCACTTCTTCTGGAACACCTGCCTCTAGGTAGGTTCGAGAATACTAACGCCGTGTACAATTAAGGGGGGAGTAAGGTATTTTTTTTTCATTTTTTTCCATGTTTTTTTTATTTTTTCAAATTAATGTCCAATATGTTGAGAATATTCTGTGAAAATTTGAAGTCGATTGGAATAAAACTAACGGAGATATGGAGCTGTAAGTCTCCGCCTCTCCGGACTGGTCTCGTTCTGCTACATCCTTTTTGTCAAATCCCTAATTTTGTTTTTCCTCGAAGGACCTGTATATTATAGTGATTGTACTTTGTCTTAATATTCGGTGTTCAAGAGAAAGTTTAGTTTGAAGTTTTCCGTTGTACTGAGCAGTTCTCCACTTGCAGTGAATTTGTGTTATATTTTCTGTTGTAATTTTGCGTTTATCATCAATAAAATGCCAAAAAAAATTAGCAGAGAAAATCGGAAAATCAACGGTTCAAGGTTAAACAAACCTAGATCTATAATACCTCCACATAAACGGAGGAAAGATGATGTCCAAGGAAGCAGTGTGTCAGCAAAAAAAATAAAAATGAGCACTGCTCGAGACATCGTCGAAGACTTGGAAAAACACTACAGAATTGTGGATTTTCTACTTGGTTTTTCAACCATTTCTACTTTAGTGAAATGTGCAGTGTGTGATGGAAAAATTAATTTTCAATCATGTAAAAAGGAAGGTCTTGGTTTTAATATAAAAGTTACGTGTGAAAAGTGTAAACAACCTAGATTTATTCCGTCCGCTGAAAGGATTCGATCTGGTGTGTACGAGATCAATCATCGGTTTACTTTTATAATGCGTATCTTAGGCTTAGGATTAGCTGGGTGTGAAAAGTTTTGCGGACTCATGGACTTATCAAGTACGTTTTTATCAAAACCAACGTACAGTGCATACGTAAAAAAAATGTGCTCGAGTATAGCAGATGTAGCGCGTCAGTTTTTTTTTCTGCTGTTCAAGAAAAAAAGGAAGCAACGTGTGAACAAAATAATACCGAAGATACATCAGAGCTAACTGTCTCAGGTGATGGAACCTGGAAACAACGCGGATTTTCTTCATTATATGGCGTGTCTCTTCTTTGATCGGGCATTACACCGGAAAAGTCCTGGATATCTGTGTAAAAAGTTCTTATTGTCATGATTGTAAAACATGGGAAAATAAACTTGATTCGGCACAGTACCAAGAATGGTATGAAGCTCATGTGAATGAAGGAAAATGCCACGCTAATCATACTGGACCCGCTGGAAACATGGAGGTTGACGCTATTAGAATGATGTTTCAACGTTCAATGGAAAATGGAGTGAGGTATCGCAATTATATCGGTGACGGTGACTCGAAAACGTATACTGGTGTTTTAAATTCTATACCTTACGGTGACAATTTTTTAATTAACAAAAAAGAATGCGTGGGGCACGTTCAGAAGAGAATGGGAAAACGTTTACGTGATTTAGTGAAAAATAACGTAGAAGAAAAAAAAACTGCTAACGGTAAAATTATGAAAAGAAAAAGTCTTTCTGGCAAAGACAATCTCACAGGTAAAATTATTGACAAATTAACTGTATATTATGGTCTGGCCATTAGACGAAACCATGATTCTGTAGAGAAAATGAAGGATGCCATTTGGGCAACTTATTTTCACTACAGCTCAACAGACGAGAGCCCGCAGCATCAAAAATGTCCAAGCGGTGCAGATTCATGGTGTGAATGGCAGAGAGCTGCTGCTGAAAATGATCTAGAATCTTTCCAGCACAGCTACACGGCGCTTCCAAGTAATGTTCTAGCAGCCATAAAGCCTATTTATGAGAATTTGAGTAAGGACGCCCTTCTGGAACGATGTGTCGGAGGGTTTACTCAAAACAACAACGAGAGCCTGAACCAACTCGTTTGGAAAATTAGCCCAAAAATTGTGAATGGTTCCTCCAACACCGTTGAAATCGCAGCAAATGTGTATTTTTAATGAAGGCTGCTTTTCTTTGCTGGCACTTTTGCAAGAGTTAGGAATCTCAAAAGGGCCAAGTTCTCATGAATGGGCGCGGACAGTTGACCACATTCGAATAAGCTGAGCGGAGCAAGAAGCTGCTAAAGAAAGCAAAGAAGGCAGGGTTCGACGTCGACAGGAGCAAAAAGATGCCTTGGACATCTTATCTGAGAGCACATCGCTTTATGGAGCCGGCATCGATGATTCAGTGTAAGTATATGAAATGAAAATGATTCATTCTGTGGCGTCAAAGTCTTCAAAACTCTGAACGCGTTTTTCTGACACTTGGCTTTTTCAAAGTCGGTGACTTCCTTAACTCAAAATCGACTTCACCGATCCTTTTGAAATTTTGCACACGCTTTCTTTACATAAATTGCGAGGTAACGCTGTCCAGTTTTTTTTAATATTTTTATCTTGACACATTTTTAAATAACAAAATGGCTGACGTTTTTGACGAAAACTCGGTGTTTTCACTTCTAAGCTCTGTAAAAAATTGAGAAATCAATACAAAAGAAAAAACTCGACAGGGTTACGTGAAGAAACTTATCAACTAATAAATTCAATTTGGTTTTTTCATTTAAGATGATCCAGTGACGAGTTATGAGTGTCACTGTAATGGAACTTTTTTTGGAGACCACAAGGGAGATTCGCTGCCAGTGGCTCATTTCTTTATAAAAATTTATAAAAATTTAACAGAATTTTCTCTAAATGTCAATTAATAATATAGTATTCATTAAAATAAATAGATATTAACAGTATTGCCAAAAAAAATTATCAAAAATAGGTGTATTTTGTAGTGAATTAACCCCCCCCCCCCCCCCCCAAGAGAAGGGCTCGTCTCTTGCCTGGGTGCATTTTAGCATCATCCAGGCAATCGATTTGTAGAACTTCCTCAATCTTTGCAAACCAGCCCACCGGATTAGGGAGTTTCATGACCCTTCGGATTCCTCCGCTTCAGTTCCCTTGAGGGCGAATTATTCATAACATCGGAACTGGAGTAAAACATCCTCTCCTTTAACAACAAGATTGCTTTGAAGCCTTTTTGGGACATCGCAATTTTTGTTAGTCCTTCCAACCTCTCTACGAACAAGAAAAAGGACAGCTTTGTACTCGAAAGAGGCATCGCTAGAGTTTTTCTAGACTTTACCTTCCATATCTTACCAGAAAATCTGCTTTGAAGCCTTGGTTTCCAAGGGACATTGCAGATTGTTGTCAATTTTCTGTATTTACCTAAACACCTCATCCAAAGACGAGAGAAGCCTCGAATAATCTCTCGTGATAAGGGGCATACCAGCACAGGAGCAAATGATGATATACAATCAGAACGATCATGTGTAGATCACTGATTACTACTGATGTTTCTGTGCGGATTTTTTTCTTAGTAGATTTTCTTTTGTCGTCATTTAATTCTGGGTTTTGTGGGAATTTGCGAACAATGTTTGAGGGAATGCTGCTCACTCAAAAAGAACTTTATTTTCAGGTGGAAGTCCCCCTTCGCGAACCATTTCTAGGCATAAATTAAACAGCCAAAAGACACATAGGAATTCTTATTCGGTCTCGTTTTCCACTTGCAGAAAACCAGGAGACAGAACTAAACGTGATTTGAAGAAAAACTCATCTCGGCCGTTCTCATCCATTAGCTTCACGTGAAAGAAACGCTTAAGACACAATCGTGAGTGTTTTCTCTTAATGATTGAGGGAAAAATCCGTCGAAACGCTCCACCTTCATGTGTATCCCTTTGACATTAGTTGAACAGGTCATATGCTCTAAGTACAAAAACGAACTAAACGAAATTGAAAGTTCAGAACTGGAGGAAATGTTCTGAGACTAAACTTTTGAAGGGAAAATCTCAGTAAATAAATTGGATGCATAATATTTAAGAAGTGTGCAACATTTGAAAATCAGATTTCTAGCAAAATTTCGTTTTCAAAATTCAACCTTAAACGGCAAAAATAAAACATAAAACGTTTCAGGTCTATATGGCTTAAAGCAAGCTACGAAATTGTGGAACGACAAGCTAAATAAAATTCTATGGAGTTTTGGTTTTATTCAAAGTAATGCTGATCCTTGCCTATATAACACGTGGATCAATAAGTCCCGGGACTGACATATAGATGGCGTTGCCAACAAAAGTTCTGTATGATTTTTCATGAGTACCAACCTTCAAAAGATACCTGTCAAAATTTCATGACGTTCTGATGTTTGGTTCACGAGTTACAGTGATTTAAGCGACGCTAGTCTTGATATTCTCAAAACAATGGATTCGAAACAATTTCGTGTGTTGATTTACCATTGCTTTTTGATGAAAAAAACACAGTGCAAGCTCAGCAATGGCTTGAAAAGTGCTACGGGGACTCTTCTCCATCAAACACAAACATTTGTCGGTGGTATGCTGAGTTTAAACGTGGTCATACAGACACTGAAGATGCTGAACGCCCCGGCCGGCCAAATGAGGTAGTTACACCGGAAACCATCAAAACGTCCACCAAATCGTTTTCGAAAACCATAAATTAAAATTGCGTGAGATAGTTGACACTTTAAAGATATCATATGGCAGTGTGTACGCTATTTTGCATGAACATTTGTGTATGAGGACGCTGTTGACAAAGTGGGTGCCGCGTTTGCTCACGGTGGATCAAAAACGACAACGTGTCGTTAATTTCGAGCGCTGTTCGGAGTTATTTCGCCAAAATAAACCGAATTTCTTGCGTCGGTATGTGACAATGGACGAAACCTGGATACATCACTATACTCCGGAGTCACAGCGGTCGTCAGCCGAGTGGACTGCAGTCGGTGAGAAGCGTCCAAAGCGGCCAAAAACGCAAATGTGGGCCGGTAAGGTTATAGCCTCAGTATTTTGGGACGCTCATGGTGTTTTGTTCATCGACTACCCTGAAAAAGGTAAGACGATCAATAGCGAACGTTACATTGGCCAATTGATGCGTATGAAGAACGAAATCGGTGAGAAACGGCTCCAAATGAAGAAGAAAAAAGTGCTCTTTCACCAAGACCATGCGCCGTGTCACAAGTCGCTCGCTACCATGGAGAAATTGAATGAATTGACCTTCGAATTGCTTCCGCACCCACCATATTCACCGGATCTGGCCCCTAGCGAATACTACCTGTTTGCAGACCTCAAAAAAATGCTCCAAGAAAAGAGATTCTATTCCAACGAGGAAGTCATCGCCGAAACGAACGCTTATTTCGAGAACAAAGATAAATCGTTCTACAAAAAAAGGTATTGAAATGTTAGAGAAGCGCTGGGTTGATTGTGTTGCTTTTGAAGGAGACTATGTTGATGATTAAAGTCGAGTTTTGCCAAAAAAATGTGTTTTTCCTAGTTAGTCCCAGGACTTATTGATCCACGTGTTATAAAGAAGAATGAGAGTAGTATCATATTTATAACTATACATGTGGAAGATTTTTTGATTGCTGCAAAAGAAACTAAAGAAATCGACAAAGTATCAGAAAATCTAAGCAAACAGTTTAAATTGGTCAATTTAGGACTAATAAATAAATATGTCACACGGACTCGCACGGCCCTGAGAAAAAAAAAGAATGAAGAGGAAGATGATACGCTCTCCGACCACAACGCAGCGTGGACGCGGAAGACCTGCCCGCACCATGTCTACCCGCCATCATGCCATCCCGTCCACTTCCGGGAGTCGAGATCAACAACCGGTGGCGCCCAACCAAATCAACAATCATCACCATGGAAAAGCCCCTCACAGACAACAGAGAAGCCTAAGCCTGTTCGCTTTGCCCGGACGGCATAGCGCCTCTACACCCTCTGCCCACCACAGGTTGAATTTTGCCAACCACCATACATGCCTAGACAACCTTTTGAACACGCAGCAGAGAGAATGAACGCCCAGCTGGCAGTAGAAAGAATTGGAAATGAACCGCAATACGAGCAGAGACAACGACAACCAGGATCAGCCCCACAACCCGTGGCTAACGTACACGCCACACCACCACATCAAGCCGCACCGATCGCGCAATTTGGAGGCACTACCCTGGCTGATTGGACAGCCATCATCAGAGCTATTAGAGCTCCGCCACCACCATTGCCAACGTTCGCTGGCCTGGAACACGAAAAATGGTGGGAGATGTACAAATCCATCTCACTGACCTGGAAGAAGTTTCGTGAGGTTATGATACACTGCTTTGCGAATACAAGCTCCCCAATGCGCCTTCACGCGCAACTTTATTCAAGAAAACAAACTGAGAAGGAAGCCACTGTGGCCATCTATTAGCCGCGTAATTCGCACCGCCTATCAAAAAACTTTTGGGGAACTTTTGACTACGCTGTCGACGCAAAGGCTGATTAGGCTGAAGAACAACCCCGCCGTGAACAAGGGAAGGAGGAGCCGAGACAGAAACCAACTCCACCAACCCAAAATGAAACAAAGAGACGAAGGGAAGGACCACCTTGCGAATACTGCCCCGGTTTCCATTACCACCGAGACTGCCCTGTTCTCGCAGCCCGCATAAACACGGCTTCGGGAAACTGGCGCAACCGGCGGCTGCTGCAGACGTTCCGACCGCCCCCGGCCGACTAGGTGACCAACTGAACTAAACTCCATCTACTCCTCGAGCCAGGATCCTTCACGGACCTGCGTTTGCCTCGGAAACCGCGAGGTCGTGGCTGAGATAGACTCGTGCGCCTCGGACCTGGGAAAGGCCAAAGTATTCACCACCTTGGATCTCAAGTGCGGGTACCTGCAACTGGCTAATGGAATACATCTCCAAGTACTCCAAACTCGCCGCGCCACTAACTACTCTCGCCTCCTCAGCGGTGGTTTTTAAGTGGACCCCGGAAATCAATCACGCCTTTGAGGCTCTAAAGGAGGCTTTCCGTAACCCAAGCCAACTTAGCCGACCTGATCCAGATCTCCCGTTTGTACTCCAGACTGACGCCAGCGCGGTCGACGTAGGAGCCGTGCTCATGCAAATAGGGCCCAATGGAAACCAACGTATCATATCCTACTCCAGAGCCAAATTCTCTGAAACAGAGAACATATTCCTGAGCGAGCTCAGGTTTACAATACAGTACTGCCCCGGCAAAGACAACGAGCTGCCTGACGCGCTCTCTCGCCAGGCCGACCCAGGAGAGCCGTCACCTGTAGAACCCGACCTTGAGCGTATGATGCCGCCTGGGATGGAGGTACCCACTGTGACGTTGCAGATTTTCTGCAACTCAAAAAACCACCTTTTAACCTGCGGAAGTAGTCGGTGGCACTATGTTATAAGCTACGAGACTTACGTGGTTTACGTGTTTATTGCGGAAGACTCGCTCGGCGCTTCATGGTCTGATAATATTAAATAATTGTTAGTATTAAGGTTAGACTGTCTTTCTTTTGTTTTATTATACACGTATATCGAGATCCACTATCGAGGAAGCAGTATCAGCCACCTATAGTCGGTTCTGAGAAGTTACAAGAAAGCTGTGGGTAAACCGTGGGTCAGTCGCCACCATTTTGGCTCCCAGGTCATTAAAGATGCCTTGTCGCCATCCGTGGCGTTGCTGGAGGGACATCTACAGTCGAGACACCCTTATTGGTCCTATAAGTTTATTTTCGAGTTAATCGTCGACATTTGCTGTGGAGTTGCCCGACCTTATTCAAGAACTTGGCATGTTCCGGTGAGAATAGGAGCAAGCTGCCCAGCTCTGAGTATCGTGGACGCACTTGCTACGAATGCTCAGATACTAATTTCGAGACCAGAATGGATACCGGTTGAGGAGAAACCCAACCCTGTACGGGACCCTAGGCTAGTTCCGGTGAAGACAGAGGGGAACTACCCAACCCTGTTCGAGATTCATGGCGAGTTCCTGATGAGA
The DNA here is from genome assembly GCA_030998225.1 of Diplolepis rosae. Lineage (NCBI taxonomy): Eukaryota > Metazoa > Arthropoda > Insecta > Hymenoptera > Diplolepididae > Diplolepis > Diplolepis rosae. Next base: position 22,540,864 of record JAPYXD010000723.1, on the reverse strand, counting down.
AGGGAACAGATATCCAACCCTGGTAATGGTGGATTTAGTCCCCAAGCCTTCAGAACTTCACATCGTATCAGTCACCAACTAGACAGGGACAGAACGATATGAAGAAAAAGACAGCAATGCCGTTACATACTCACTTGTACGGAGGCTGCGTTCGGAGTGTTGTTCAACAGTGATCCCAGAACGTGGGAGCTGGCGGCCCCCACCTTAGATGCCTTGAGCTCATTGTGTCTTCCTCACTCAACCAACCTATGGCAGTCGAGCGAGGAAGAAGCCATGAGCTGGTGGGGTCTATGGTGGGGGCCGCCAGCTCCCACGTTCTGGGATCACTGTTGTTCAAGACTTCTACTGTTTAACGAATGAGAACGACACTGCGTTATTGTGAAAGAGAATATGGACCAATAAGGACTTGAACCTGTATTAAAGTTATAGTTTTAGTGGAATTGTGTTCCTTTTTGTTTTAATGGTGCAAAATTTGAGTGTGGGTAGGCATTTTTCTTTAATTTTACGGGATTGAAATAGGCAACTTTTGTCGTTCCGCGAATTTTCTTTAGTTTAGTTGTCCGTAGAGTATGGTTTGCATAACCACGCGGTCGAGTCAACGCGTTGAGATTTTGCTGCCGCCATATTTACTTTGAATGTGGCTTGTGCTGTTTGTAAGGGCACGATTTTGCCCGTAGAAATAATTGTTGAGCGACCTCATAATAAGTTCTATTGTAAATTTCAAATGCTTAGAGCGCTGAAAACGTAGAGTGATAAGACCATATAATTATGTATTTTCGGTCGAGTTAACGTGAATAAATTTTGCTGTCGCCATATTTTGTTTTAGCGGGAATGGAGCTATATGTAACGGCACAGTTCTTCCAGTGGAGTATTTGTCGAGCCATATTAGATTTATGCATAGTAAATTTCAAATATTTGGAGTGCCGAAAACGTTTAGTGTTAAGACTTTTTAGTTACATGCTTTTATAACGGAACACTTGCTTGGCTAGAAATATAATTTTAATATTTTTTTTTATTATTTATGAGCTTTATTGTTGTTTATAACCCTCTCCTTTACCATTTTCTTCTAGCGAAGAGGCTGAGCTAGCAGCACGTCGGATTCCCACTCTGGACGCTGACATTTTGGGTTTATGTCGAGTCTGGACGAGGTAGAGAGAAAATCCAATACCGGGAATTTCGAACTACCGCGAGTTGGCGAGACGAACAACTTATCGAGCTAGGATCAGTGCCTAGTCCTTTAATCTTTTTTTTGTTATCTTATTTTTCTGGGTATTTTTCGTTACCTTAACGCTGGTTGAGGATTGGTCCAAGAAAGACCTAGCGCCCGCGGTTATCATCTTTTTGAGTTGTCATTCGATTTCTCTTCTCTGTTATTTTTTTTTTGTGGAGTAGAGAATTACTTTTTTTTGAGCTAGTACCAGAGTGGGGAACCGGAATTGGGCGCGGCTATCTAACTGAATTGGAGAGTTGAAAAAAAAAAGCCACGTCACACCACCGCTCCAGCCCAGTCCACTATACCAGTGCTCATCGCCGTACAAACACCAACGCTTACGGAGGAGATCTCGGCTGCACAACGAGAATATCTCGAGATCAGCAGCATGATCCTGCGATGGTCCTAGATACGGCAGCATGGACCAGCTAACCAACGAGAGGAAGAGTTGGTCGAAAATAATATGTATGACGAGCGCAGCCTTTGGAAACGCAACCCGATGACAACCACTAGCAGCTGCGTATCCCCACAACTCTCCAACAGAGAGTCATATGGGTCTACCACGACGTACCACTCGCCGGACATCCCGGGGCAGAAGAGACAACTCGCGCTATCCAGGAGCACTTTTTCTGGCCTGGAGTGAGCCGTGAAATAAATGAATAAGTGGCAAGGTGCTACCTGTACATCTGCACAAAACCATAACACGGGAGTAATACGGACGGAAAACGCCCCCGCACAACACGCACCGCCTGGGAGATACTGGCCATTGACCTTATGGGCCCATACCCACTATCAAAGCAAGGAAATCGTTTCATACTCGTCGTTGCCGACGTGTTCACTCGGTGGATCGAGTCGTTTCCTCTCTGAAACTCCCACGCACCAACTTTCATCAGGACCCTCGGGGACGAGGTGTTCTGTCGGTTTGGATACCCGCGCCACCTGCTCAGTGACAATGGAAGCCACTTCACGAGCATCACATGGACGGCGGCTGGACAAAGATGGGAATGCGCACTCTGGACAACCCCAGAGTATCATCCACGGGCCAATCCAACCGAACGACGCAACCAGGAAGTGAAGAAGGGGTTGCGGTTGCGCCTAACCGCAGGAAACTAGCGGATTTAGGGTGAACAATTGCCGGAGCTGTTGTTCGGGCTTCGCAGAAGAATAAATGCAGCATCAGGATACATCCACAGCTACCTGCTCATGGGACGCGAAATTCTGCGACTAGGAGAATGGGCCTTACAACCAGTAGATACCGTTCAGCGAGCTCGCGTACCTCTTGAGGAAAGAGAAAACCAGCAACAGTACCAACTCCGTTACACCGGCACCCCGGCAGGACCGGCTTTCAAAGTCAGAGACTGGGTCTACGCTCCAAACCATCGACTGTCTAACAAAACCAGAAGGTACAACGCAGGCCTTGCACCGAAGCACACAGGGCCACACCAGGTCATTGGCGCAGCATTACCCGATGTTTTCTGAGTCCAGAAACACGATCGAACACACAAAACACAACTGATACTCACCCCACAGTCGCGCGAAGTACCAGCCGCCACCAGGCAGGATGACGATGAAGCTCCGGGTGGGGTTCATCAAGAAGAATGGGAGATCGAAGAAGCCGCCAGCGCGCAAGCCATTAACATAAGAGTGGCCAAGGAGGACCAGGTACAGGAAGCCGCCGAGGAGATGCACCACGCCGTGAAGGCAAGGGACGAAGCACACGCTGCCGAACAGGCGCGTCTCATAGACCACGGATCTACTTTTGATGTAGGGTCCACGGGTGTGGCCGCACCCACGTACCACGAGTCACCTCCCAGTTCACAAAGCGACTCCTCCATCACTGGAAGCAGAACACTTCCAACTACCACCAGCAGCGAACACGTTGCCCAAAACGAATACCAGCCCGACTGATGTTTTAGCCGAAACACAGAAGCCAGAACCTAGGGACCAGTTGGACGAGTTACCGCGTAACGTCAGGGAGCGCTACGACCTTAGGATGTGCTGGCCGGCGGCATACAGACACGCACGACCATACGCACCTCGGATGAGGCGTCATCAGCTTCACTGCTCATTACAGTGGTATCGAGCTTAGAAACATGTTAATAGATAGGAAAACGACTAGGCTATTAGGGTTACACAAAAAACGAGGAGGCAGAGAGGATCTATCCGAATAGGAGGAGAATTGATATACGCCAGGGACATATAAGACGACAGACGAAGAAAGCATTATTATTTTGACGAAAAGCTAGTTGATGGGATTACTAAACCTTCGTCTCTCGCCAGGACGATCCTTCCTGACTCATCTCCTTTTTTTTATTCTTTTTTCATTCGTAATGTATTACCATATTAATTTTATGTTAGAGATTTTGTTACTAGTATCATAACTATTATATATATATATCAATACTACTATGATTATCATTATTATTTTTATTGTTGTTATTAACATTATCATTACAAATATCATTATAAATCCACTACTATCAATATTACTGTTATTATCGATATTATATTAATCATGTACCAAATTTATCAATTCATAATATTGTGCGTAGATTAGAAATGTGGCATTTCTGAGAGAGAGACAGAGACAGCGCTACTTTTCTCAGGGTACCTTCAACGCATCTCATTGGTGCAGGACCTTTCGAGCTCTCGACCAATCACGTTCAGGCACAGTCCCCAAGCCTCAACGCGTCTTAATGACGCGCGAGTTTCCCAGGATGCCTTTAAAGCTTCACCATCAGCAGACGCAGCTTGGCCGTCAACAGACGCAGCTTCACTACCAACAGGAGGTAGTCGATGCTCTTCGGAATGCTATCACTACCTCACACACCAGTTCTTTCCCAACTCAAGTTTTCGTCGATGCCCTTCGGGTCGCATCACGGAATTCTGATGTATGGGACTGAATCCACGGCAGCGTCGAAACAGAGCTAGGTTTATGAAGGGACGAGGCTGGCTGCGGACTCTCACTCCGTCGAAAAGCGCAGCTAGTCCCCAGAAGACTTACACACTACCACCACCACACGTTGCCGGGGACGACGCAACGCTGAAACGTGGGGCGCTCGAACGGACTCGGTGGCTCGGTGGTGCCGCCGGGACAGGGCCAGGACAGCTACCACTGAACCCACCAGTACGTGGTAGCAAAGTTTTTCCGTGACTCCCGCACATACTTCAAGAAGGATCTACGGAGAAACTTGGACTGCCCTAACATCAGTTTCTACCTCCAAATCTAAGACCAGAGTTCAACCACCAACCAGGGGACAACTTCGACACCGGAGCCAGAAGGCTCGGGTTTGATTCCCAGCGTCGGGAACTAACCCTTAACATATTTATACGACTCTTTAATACGCTTTCGCAGTAGTAAAAAGTTCATGTCTTTAACATCATTGATTGTTAAATTGATTTTATAAAGATCCTATCTATATTTTAATATATATTCAATCAATATTCATGAATATTCAATAAGAATACATTTCCCTAATAAAACCAAAAACAATTATTAAAATAATTGTAATGTTACTTTTCCTACATCCGAGAGGAGTAGACAATACTTATACGCGTTCTCATACGTAGGACGAATTATTGCAGCAAGTAACTTTTTACCAAGTTATCATTACCTTTGAGAAAAATAATTTTAAGTCTTGTTATGGAGACTGGTATCTCAATTACCCCTTTTTGAATTTCTTCTGAGCCGAAACAACACTATAGATCTTTAGCTAAGAGGCAAGAATGAACATTGCAAGGAAGGAAAATTGGCATATCTTGAGTTCATTAGTTTAAATATAGAAGTATAAGTGATAAGTAGTATGGAAGTTATATTCACACAGTTCAAATCTTTTCCTTGAGAAGTATTAAAAATAACCAATTATGTGAATAGAATTATATTGATTACATAAGAAAGTAACAAGAAATAAGTGTGCACTTTAAATTCAAGTGACGAAAAGAGCTAACAAAAAATGGTGTCATCAAGAACATTAGCAATTACTGCTGCTATTGCGATTGTAATAAATAGTGAGATCAGTAAAGGAGCCAGAATACTGGGAATTTTCCCCTTGAATGGCAAGAGTCACTCTATTATCTGTGAACGGTTGATGAAAATTCTTTCACAAGAAGGTCATCAAGTAGATGTTATTAGCCACTTTCCATTAAAAAAGCCTATTTCCAATTATACGGATTACAATTTATACGGTTCATTGCCAAACATAATAAACAACGTTTCCTATTCTGATTTTCAAACATTTTCATCCAGCTATTTGGAAAATCTGATAAATCTGACGGGAAATAAAATATGTGAATTGTTTAAATACCCAGCAATAAGCAGTATCATAAAAAACCCACCGAAAGATCCCCCTTATGATCTCGTCATTGTAGAGGTAATTATTTAATTGACTTTCAATTTCATTTTACTTTTAACATCATTAGAAATTTTTACATTCTCATCACTTATAAGAATGTGCTAGACATGTATTTCAAACCTACATTTTGAAACAAATGTCCATAGTATTTCAAAACTTGGTTAAAGTCAGTAATCTTAGAAAAGCATAAATTTTCATTTTCGCAATTTTTTATGAGATGTATATTTTTGATTTTATCAAAAATTGCGTGAATGAAAATTTATGCTTTATTTTAATTCAAGGAAATAACATTGCAAATAAAAAATCCTTCTCTTGAGTTGCATTATGCAAGATACAAAGAAATGTCTGAATACAAAATCTCTTGTATTTGATTGTATTTTGTGCTGTAGTGATTTAGTCTCTTTTTGAATTTAATCATTGTGTTTCATGGATTCAGTTTCTATTTAATATAACATAATTCGATTCTGATAAAATGTGTTGCATTTATGGATTAGATTGAAATTTAAGTTCATAATATTGAGATTTGAAATATTTGAAAATTCAAATTTAATTTATTTGTCTAAGTCCGAAATACTAAACGGAAAGATCCCAATACCTTAGGTTAGAATTACTCCTGAACTTATTGTAATTTACCTTGAATGATTGTACTAGATATTATAGTCTATATAAAGAACTGTAGTACACTCGCGAAAATTAGGCCTCAGGAAAAAATAAATAGTTTTGCTTCCAGGAATAGCAATATTATTATTGAAAGGATCATTTAAAAGAGGAAAAATTATTTTCGATAAAAAAAATTGGATACACAGAAAACAGGAAGATCTCTTTCTATCGCTTAACGGCATTGCCGTACACTGAGAAAAAAAACATGACTCAGTAGCGTCCGGAAAGGAGTGGTTCATGTCCAAAGACATTTGGACATTTTTATACGCATACATTATACGCGAATTTTCCTCCATCTAAAGTTCCACGAACAAGTAAAAAAAAGCAAAATCTATTCCTTTTAATCGACTTCGAAAACTTTAATGGGAGCGTATTGAGAGGAATTAAAAAGTGGAAAAATACAAAGCAGAGACTAGAAGGGAATAAAATAATGTCACTTTGAAGACGCAACTGAGAACTAAATTAAGTGAATTTTTTAAAATCAATAAATATTCTATTAAATTCATAAATTAGAGGTAAAAAAAGAATTTGGGTAAATTATATTAAAACTTTTGTATTCATTTATTGAAAAGAGACATATTTTGATCGATTTCATATGAAAGCTGTCTTGGAACACATCTAAATGATATCATAAATAACGAAAAAAATGTTGATCGTGTTGTAAAATTATACTTTTATTGTTAATAACTTTTGCGAAAAAATTGTTTCTTGTGTCCGAAACTTGGGAAAATGTATTTTTACATAAAAGCTATAAAAAAACATATATATAACATATATTTTGTGGACGGATTAGAACGAATTAAATTAATGGAAAATACAGCATGTAAGTATGGAATTAAAAAAATTACCCTGACAAAAGTATTCACATTTCCAAACTTATATTGCACAAGAAGGAATAGAAATCATGTACGTGCACATATTTTGTGAGCAGATCAGAAAGAATTAAATTAATCGAAAATACAGCATGTAAGAATGGAATTAAAAATAACCATTTGAGGTGTGTCTATGCTCGAATTAAGAGGAATTTAAAAAAATGAAAAAATGTTCGCCTGCATGGAATACAACACAACTGGAAATCGTTAAAGAAATAGAAAAGAATTGGTTTCGGAGATAAACCTATTCTTTCGTTGGGCACTTCTTCCGATGGAAAATTAGCACATTCAAAAAAATTCAATAATTCTCATTCTTTCATTTAAGTCTTGAAATACTAATTTTTCTGAATTCTCTTCTTACCGGGTTATTGTATATTGTGTCAGTGTTTTAATGTGGAAAGTCTCGTTGATTGTGTCTATTGATGATCAGCAGCAAAAATTTTCAAATATAAAGTGGAAAAGTACACTAAATTTAGTGCCACGTATTTTTCATGATTATTAAGTTTCGAGAGCACAATTCCAAACATGGAAACGAGAGGTAAGTTCGAAATTCCTCCCATAGCCTCACTTTTTTGACATATGCCAACTCTGCTTTACTTATAAATTGTTTATTATTTTGTAGAAGTGTCCGTCCTCCGCGAATATTCCAACGACTCTGTCATTAACGAGAATTGGCATATGTCAAAAAAATGTGGTTATGGGAGGAATTTCGAACTTACCTCTCGTTTCCATGATTGTAATTGTGCTCTCGAAACTCAATAATCATGAAAAATACGTGGCACTAAATTTAGTATACTTTTTCTCTTTATATTTGAAAATGTTTGCTGTTAATCATCAATAGACACAATCGACGAAACTTCCCACATTCAAACACTGACACAATATACAGTAATGTTTAGCGCGTTGTAGTTCCGGTGCTGGACATGACTGACTTCTGTCTAGACAGGGCTGAGTCCTGTGCGCGTTATTAATGCCCGAGACATTAGTGTGTACGCTCTGGACATGAGTGGTTCATGTCTAGCGAGGACACAGTGATGTCTGTTTTCAATTTTCGTCTTCGGACATGAACCACTCCTTTCCGGACGCTACTGAGTCATGTTTTTTTTCTCAGTGTACGGCTGCAATAATTTCCAATTACGTAAAATAACAGCAAATACGTAAAAATAAATGAGATATTGTACGTGATCAACGTGAAACTTTCATGAGTGTAGGAACAATTGCTTCAATGAGTCATAGGGTATCAATTGTTCCATACATTGTAGGGGCCACAGAAGTTTTTATTTTTTTTAACTATGAAGTACCTTTCCGAAAATTTCCAAAAAAATATATATTGTCACTTTGAATTTGAGCATGATATACAATACAAAAAAATGGTGGGTGTTCAAGAAGTAATTCACATTGAAAAAATTATTGAAAAATTGAAAAAAAAATGTTTAGCCACTTTTTATAAACGGAATGGGTTCATAAATTTTTCTCAGAACCTCTTTAGTACCCTCTATAACATATATTTTAGTCATTACGATCGTTTGAGCCGTTTTCGAGAAAATTAGATTTTTTGCTTTGTCAAAATTCGTTCATAACTTTTGTAAAGAAAATGTTTTCGAGTTGATGCTTGGGGTGGATTAACTTGTAGTGGGAGCCACTTACCCTCGCAATATGGATCAAATCCGAGCAGGGGCACCCAGACCATGCTTATCCTGCTACGGCCTTTACGATTGGACAAAAGTAATAATGGCAGGAAGGTTTTAGGGATGTGGATGGACTTTGTACCGTGCTGATTTTATTACTACACCATTTGCTGATTGTCAGGTGTCAGATATTTCTCCTCTCTTTCCACTCTTATCGTGGGAAAGGAAATGCGCTAATTGATTTTCAATATTTGATGCATGGCCATCAAATTGTAGAAACGATTTTAGTTTAGAGACGAAGCCGAGACAAAGCCGAGGCGCGATCAGTCCTGCGAGCATTGTCGCGAGTCTCGCAATTTCCCGAATTGTTTGCATTGGCACGTATTCTATTTTATGTGACTTTGGTGCGGATACGAGTTTTTATGCGTACACTCGAATCTAATCTAGTATTTTAGTTGTTTGCGGCGCTAGTCATTACACTTGATATGTCACGACTAGTCCCAGCCATTTTGATTTTATCGATCTTGTGTAGTAGTAATGGATTCTAATAGACGCATGCGCAGTTCAAATGTACAAGGCTTTGCCAGTAAGATGCTACCGCTGTACGAAGAAGAAGTGAGAAGAAGAAGAATAAGAAAAAGATTGCGTTCCACTGCAAGACTATATGCGCATGTGCAGTTCAATTTCTACATTGTATTCCTCTGTAACGGAATATACAACATTCCTTTACTCTCAGCTGTAACGGAAAAACGAATTTCCGCGGCTGAGGCACATAAAATATATTTGATTAGTCTAGGCTTATAATCATTATATGGATTAAAAACCTTAACATAATCATTTAAGTATTCAGATAAGTTTAAGGTTTTAGTTACAAAAAGCACGTGGCCTTTGTTGCGGGAGATCAGCTGACTAAAGCATCTAAGTAAGGATAGGCGTATACGAGAAGGAAGTGTGATTATGGAATGTATGCTAACCTCGCGATATACAGCTGGACATCTGTCAGAGTATTCCCTGACCGTTCTCTGGCTGTTCTCTGACCGTTCTCTGACTGTTCTCTGACTCCTCATTATTATGGCTGAAAAAGATTAAAAAAACATTTAAAACATTGCAATTATAATTCTGCGATCAAATTTGAATTAGCAGGTGTAGGAATAAATGCAATAATTTTCTTTTTCAGAGATGAAAACTAGAAAAACATCATAAACCTATCATCGAAGGCAGTGCAGTGGTTCACCATTTACGGAACGTTTCCACCAATAGTAAACCTTCACGATGGAGACGTTCCACCGATTGTGAACCACTGGACTGCTTCCAATGACAGGTATACGATGTTTTTCTAGTTTTTATCTCTGAAAAATAAAATTATTATATTTATTCCTACACCTGCTAATTCAAATTTGATTGCAGAATCATAATTGCAATGCTTTAAATGTTTTTTTAATCGTTCTCAGCCATAATAATGCGAGGTCAGAGAAAGGTCAGAGAATACTCTGACCGTTCTCTCACCCGGATCCGCTAGGGTACAACTTGAATTTGATAATACTTTATTCACTTCCAAAAATTGGAAACAGTCAAGTTGTAGAGAATCTTTTCTCTGGAAAAATTATCCATGATTTATTAGAATTGTATCATTTTTTAAATTTTGGGTTGGAGCCATAAGAAAAAATGTTTGGGCACAAATAAAATTTATTATTATTATCTATTTATTCGAGTTCTCATTAGTCGGGCGAATTTATATAGTGTCACGATTAAAGACAATGATTTGGGACCCTGATTTTTACCAAACATTACGATAAGTGTGGTGAATTTATTTCCCTAGGTCTAGTTAATTGAAGGAACGGATGGAAGAACGGAATTCATGCGTGACTCGGAACTGAGTAGACTCTGAAAGTAGGCAATTAAAAGCGCGTGGCGGCGCGCGATTCAATAGTGCCGAACACTTCATCTCGCGATATTTTCGATCCTACAGCACGAAGATGCTCAAAAATTTGATTGCGTACTCGTGAGACATATGCTGGTCCAACTTTTCCGCTGGAAGTTTTCCAAGCGACAAATATTTGGCGCGATATTTAATTGAAAACGCGGTTCGGCCGTATCCAGCGGTAATTACTGACTTTCAGGGGTCACTCAGCTCCGAGTCATGCGCATGTCCCATTCTTTCATCCGTTCCTTCAATTGCGACGGTGACCTGGGATTTTATTCCCTAGATTCAATAAATATTAATTTGAATTCTACCCGCCAGCAATTACGCAATCCCAGACTGCTGTTTCTACAGCAAACGCAGCGACGAACATGCTACTTTACAACAGCTGCGTCTAGGACATGACGATATTAGGGATCCGAACTTTTGCTTCCTGTGCAATTTTGAGAAAGATGGAGAAAAGGTGCAGGGAGCAATCATATTATTTGAGTGGTTATTTTAACCCTTTACGATCTTACGTCTATTCTCAACGACCAAAACCCCTAAGTATAAACTTAAATACAACCACAAATGGTTAAAATTCTAAAAGTACGTGAAATTAATTATTTATGGAATAAAAATGATTATTCATAAATTTTTAGATGCGGTGTTATTGTTGACACTTTCAATGTAAAGAATAATAATTTGTATTTAATTAATTATTAATTTTATATAAGACATGCTTGTTATTAACACTTAACGCCACCTATTTTGCGAGTGGTAAGTTCCCAGTTATAGAAGTCAGGACTATTATCATTATTTCCCTAAAATTAGAGCTATAATGAATAATAATTGCCCTGCTAGTGCATGACGGTAGGTAGGGTACGTCTTTAGCCTCGCGTGATTGTTGGACTCGACCTACGACTTGTCCAACAAACATCACGCTCGGCTATAAAGACGTGCGTATCACCCATGTTGCACAATCTACTATTACGTACTTTTAGAATTTTGAATTAGCCCGACATATAATATGATTAATCCCTTCTTTATCTGTGCGACTCTTTCTTACGCTTGCGCAGTAATAAAAAGTTCAAGTCCTTAACATCGCTGATTGTTAAATTGATTTTATAAAGATTCTACCTATATTTCAATATATATTCAATAAATATTCATGGATATTCAATAAGAATACATTTCTATAATAAAACCAAAAATAATTATTGAAAAAATAATAAAACATTTATAAAAAAAATTATAATTTTACTTTTCCTACCTTCGAAACGATTGGACGATACTTATACGCGTTTTCATACGTTGGACGAGTTATTGCACCGATAAACTTTTTTCCAAGTTGTCATTACCCTTGAGAAAAATGATTTCATGTCTTGTTATGGAGAGTGGTATTTCAATTATCCCTTCTTGAGTTTCTTCTGAGCCGAAACAACACTATAGATCTTTAGCTAAGAGGCAAGAATGAACATTGCAAGGAAGGAAAATTGGCATATCTTGAGTTCATTAGTTTAAATATAGAAGTGTAAGTGATAAGTAGTGTGGAAGATGCATTCACCCAGTTCAGATCTTTTCCTTGAAAAGTATTAGAAATAACCAATTAAGTGAATAGAATTATATTGATTTCAAAAGGGAGTAACAAAAAATTAATGTTCACTTTAAATTCAAGTGACGAAAAGAGCTAACAAAAAATGGTATCAGCAAGAACATTAGCAATTATTGCTGCTATTGCGATTGCAATAAACAGTGAGATCAGTGAAGGAGCCAGAATATTAGGAATTTTTCCCTTACATGGCAAGAGTCACTTTATTATCTGTGAACAGTTGATGAAAATTCTTGCACAAAAAGGGCATCAAGTAGATGTTATTAGTCACTTTCCATTAAAAAAGCCTTTTCCCAATTATACGGATTTCAGTTTATACGGTTCATTGCCAAACATAATAAACAACATTTCCTATTCTGATGTTCAAATCTTTTCATCCAACAATTTGGCAAATCTAATGGATCTTACAGGAAATAATATATGTGAATTGTTAAAATACCCAGCAATAAACAATATCATAAAAAACCCACCGAAAGATCCACCTTATGATCTCGTCATTGTAGAGGTAACTATTTAATTAACTTTCAATTGAATTTTACTTTTAACATCATTAGAAATTTTTACATTCTCATCACTTATAAGAATGTGCTAGACATGTATTTTAAACCTACATTTTGAAACAAATGTCCATAGTATTTCAAAACTTGGTGAAAATCAGTAATCAAATTCTATTTTCCAGTCAAACTATGCGAGATACGAAAAAACGTTATGATGCAAAACTGTTTACTCGAAATATATTTACTAATGTAAATTTAAACATTTTTTGAGAGATGTATATTTTTTATTTCAAATTTATTCCACAGAAAGATTTTCAAAATTCTTTAATATTTAAAAATTAATTTTGGAAATTCAATTTTTTGACCAATATATGTGAGATACAACAAAAGCGATTTAATACAAAATTATTTGCTTAAATAAGGTTTACAAATGTCCTATTTAAGTAATTTTTTGATAAGATGTCTCTTTTTCGCTTGAATAAAAAAAAAATATATTAAAAATCAAAACTTCCATTTGTGAGATACGAATAAAATGTTGAAATATAAAACTGCTTTCTTGAAAAAGTATAAATTTTCATTTAACTATTTTTTGATAAGATGTATATTTTTCATTTTAATTCAAGAAAATAACATTTTCAAATGAAAAATCAGTTGAATTATGCAAGAGATGAAGAAATGTCTGAATACAAATTTGTTTAGTTTAAAGGAGTCTATAAATGATTATTAACGTATTTTTTAAAAAGCTGTAAATTTTCCGTTTTAATTTAAAAAGTAAATTCACTTTAACAATATTATAAAATTTACATAAGTTATAGTAATAAATCATGAAGAATAAACTTAAGTTCAGATTTTTAAATATTATTTAGGAATTAAAAATATTATTTTTTGAGATGAAGTTTATCAAAGTCAAAATTTAAAATATTATGTAACTTATTGCGTGAAATTATATTTTCATTAAATAGACTTTACATCACATGACGTTGCATTTTCTGTTTTTTCATTCATCCTATGACGTGTCTTATTAAATGCAATTCATGTTGTTTTAGCAATCAACCATCAACGCATCTGTTACTTATCTAGATCGGTCAAAGTCACTCTCAGAAATGTAGAAAATAATAAAATCATTCTGATGCAGCAACATATTTTTTCCTTGATAGATATTTATGTTATCACTGATATATACGCTAAAAAGGAAGTTCGGGAAATCGGAAAACATTTGTAAAATATCAGAAAAACTCTTTCAAATTTGAGCAAAAAACAGAAAAATAGTCAATATTTTCTTAAAATACGAAAATTAGTTTTGGAATTTCGGAACGAGGATTTTCGCTTTGTTCTTTTTGTTTATTCGGATGATATTCTGAGAGTCTTGTCCAAAATATAGGAAGTCATGTTATGATTTTAGAAATCACGCTATTCGAACAGTACAGAATGCGACTTTCACATATTTCTATGGTGATGTTATAAGGCTCTCATTTTCCTTCTACTGCACCGAATGCGATGGGTAGTAGCAGGTTCGATCCCCCCTTAGGACAAATTTCGAAGTTTATTTGTTTATAAATAATAATTCCAATTTCCAATCTTACAGTGCACCTGGAAATGAAGAAGGGAGGAATGAAGGAAAAAAAAAACAGTGTACTTCGAGATTTTTCATTTTTTCTTTGAATTTGCAATGCTATATTGCATATATATTGCACTAGAAATAACAAAAAATGTAAATGCTTTAAATATACGAAGTATCATAATTGAACTTTGATCATGTTAAATAACAGTTTCAAGTAAATTTTAATTACAGGCAAAATCGCGATTTATTTTGCAAAAGAATCGACTTATTATATGCGAACGCAACGTGTAAAATGACGTCATCGATCTAGTGATTCATTCGAGCGACACGATCCGAGAAACGATCGAAATATTTTTGTTTATCGTCTTAACAACCGAGCTGTCATCTCGGTTCGTCTCATTGAAACGAACTTCTCGTCGAATCGATCGATCAGACCGAGTAACCGAGAAGCTCGTTTTCAATATTAAAAATATTTTTATAGCTAAAAATAATGTAAAAAATGTAGGAAAGCCTTATTTTAAGTATAGTAACAACTTTATGTTTTAAATTAAGAAAATTTAAAAATGATTCGAAATTTTCATATTTTCTACTCTCTAAATCTGAATCAGTCAAATTTTTACTGATTGAATCAGTGATTTGCCTTTTCACTGAATCATCAGTGAAAAAATAATTGTCACTGTTAAATCAGTTAATTTTCACTGATTCATCGGTGTAAATTTTCACTGAAATAATCAGTGAACTTTGACTGATTTACAGTAACCTCTTTTAGCTATTTGAATCAGTCAAATTTCACCGATAATCAGTAGATTTTGACTGATTCAAATTTAGAGAGTAGAATTTATTTTTATCTACAAAATTGCTCCTATGGTGAAGTATCACATACCCTTAAAAGGTAAAGGTAAAAGAAAAAATAAACATATTAAGAAATAAAGATTATTTTTGTATACCTAAGTTTAAACAATAAAAAAAAACTCAAATTTATTATTTACATCGTAGATTTTCTTTTGCCCGTGTTCACTTCTCCCGCCATGCTTGCATTCTGATTGCGTTGACTTAGTTACCAGGAGTAGAGCTATCATGTGAGAACTGTCAAAAGTGACGTTATTCGAGGATCTCGCTCGATCTCGTTTGAAAAATTAGACGATACGAAATTTAACAAAAGAATACCCAATATGATCGTTTGAAAAAAGGAGCCGATGATAACGAACGACTTCGAGCGAAACATTTGAATTTCTCGTATCGACGTGAATCACTACATCGATCATACGATGTGCTCTCTTCATGAACTTTCGAAAATGTGAAAATGATTTCCGAATATATATAAATATTTTCGGTTATTCTACAAATATTTCCTGATTTTCTGAACACTCTTTTTATTGTATATTATTATATATACAGATTAATAATTCATTGCAGACAATATTTTTAAAAGAACTGTTTAAATTGTAAATCAGATAAAAAAGCCTAATTTATATTAATTATATTAAAAGGAAATATTTTTCTATCATATGGAAATTTTCCTTAATTTGTTAGCAACTATGGAAAATAAAAAAAAGACGTTAATGAAATTATACAAAACTGATGTGGTATATAAAATTGAATTACAATCAGATCACTTTTTCGGAAGATATCGTGTCGTTAGACTCCAACAATTTACGCCAACGACGGCAAAAAGACAGAAACCGACGTGAAAATGGTTTTTTCTTACCCAAAGGGTCTTAAAACGTCGAGAATTGGTGAAATTTCTAAACGTTGAATTCTGCATAAAACTAAAACCTTCTCATATATCTTGAGAATGTAAAAAAATGTTCAACTTGATGGTTCCAGAAGAGTAACTTGCTTATCCTAATAGGCGATCTGCGGATAGTTAAGCTGGATAGAACATGAGACGCCCTGACTATTTAAAAAATCTCATGTAGGTTTTTATCTAAATTCGCCTATCTCGAGATAGAATGAGAATCTACATAGGTTGAAGGTATAGGAAATCCATATAGGGTATTTTTCAATAAAAATTTGAGGACTGCGCAGTAGTTTGCCGGGACTTACTCAGCTATCTACCATACACATGAAGATTCCTATTCCTATATTTCCAGTAAGATGAATTATTACACGAACCTGTATAAAATCCCAGGTGGGAATTTACTACTGGTGCGGTGTCATGCCAGTACCGCATTCGTATTCCTGGTACTGACAGGCTACTGGTGCAAAATCGGCATGGATACTGGCGTAGTACTGGCTAGACCCCTAATGATAACTCGGCTGGGAGTTGGCAGTCAGTACTGGGCTGGTACTTAAAAACATTACTGGCCCTGTACTACCAACCGGTACTGGCACAGTACTGGCTAGACCCTTAATGATAACTCGGCTGGGAGTTGGCAGCCAGTACTGGTATGGTACTTGGAAGCAGAACTGGTCGAGTACTATCAGCCGCACGGAGAGAAATAGTTGGAGTAATTTTACTCGACTCTGTCGGTTAAACAAAATAAATCAACTTTTTTTATAAATTATTCATGAAATATAAAAAAATCAATATAATTAATTAATTATTATAATTATAATTATTATTTTATATTTAATATGAATTTTTATTGTAACTAGGTATGAAGTTTAATGAAACTAATTTTTAAAATGTACATTGAAAAGTGCATTATTATCGGAAAGTATCTTGTGTAAAAATATTAATAAAAAGATTCTTTTATTTTCTGTGTAGTATATATTTAAAAGATGTACTCTACAATTGTGAATTCCAAATTATTATTATGCCTAATAAATACAATTGTCAAGACTTTTGCTGTTTAAATTTTCATAAAACCAATTTAATTTAAAAAACTTAAATGAAAAATAAAGATAATTATAAATGAATGAAGAAAAAAATTTTGAATCAAGAATTCATTAAATTAAAAATATCTATATAACTAGATTATGTGAAACTTTTGAATAAATTATATAAACTGATAGACTAACATAAAACAGGATTTGTCATAAAAGTGTGATATGAGAAAAATTGCTTTTTTTCACTAAATTGACTATAGTTTTTATACCTTAAAAGTAACGAAAGATTTAGATGGAATGAGAATATAAATTCTTATTTCACTTGTCATTGGCTTTTGGAGAGGACTGAAATTGTGAACAAATTCATTGACGATTTCTATAATTCCGTGCAGCTTTCATGTTTTATCCGTGTAATGATTCAAAGTTCATCTTGAAGATTTTTCCATTGGCTAATTTATTCATCATTTTTATTACTATTTTTTTAGATTTTTACAGCACATTGTTATTTTGCCTTTGGACGACACTTGAAAGTTCCGATGATTGGCATAACGACTGCTGCCGGTTATGATTGGATAAATGAACCCTTGGGAAACCCACAAAATCCTGCATTTGTACCTGGAGTTTTTAGTAATTTTTCATCCAACATGAATTTTTGGGAGCGTTTACTGAACGTACTTATGATTAATTTTGCTACATATCAATTCAATTATTATGTAGCTGAACAGAAAAAATATGTAGATGAATATTTCGGACCTGGATATCCTAGCATTTATGAAATGTCTACGGAATTTGCTCTGGTGTTTATAAATTCACATTACAGTCTAAATGGTATCAAGCCAATTACTCCTGGTATTGTGGAAGTAGGAGGATTGCACATTCAAGATAATCAAGAGGAATTGATACCCGTTTGTATTAATTGTATTGAACACTTAGATATATAAATAGAAGGAAAATAATTTGTCAATTAATCATCATTAATCATCTGCTACTGCTTGGACGAAGAGTTTCGACATTTTTTAAATATTTTACGAAATGGCGAATGTTTAAAGATAGAGTTAATTTTTTGATTTAAAAAAACGCTCATTTTCTGGCTATAAAAAAAGAATGTTTTTCGGAATAAAAATTCCTTTGTCCATGCACTAAATATTGATATTTTTTTCAACTCACATAGTCTTAGAGTCCAAGACCATATAATGGAACTTTTGCCTCATTTGCGGCCTCTTCAGAAGCAATTTTCTGCAAATCTATTTTTTTTTTAATTTCTAATTGTCTCTAATTTTTGGTGACCTTTTCCAAAAAATATTTGCCAAAATACCTTTAAATTCGAATCAACAGCTTTATCTTTTCGTAATGATAAAAGAACCAAATTTTTAGAATTTTATTTTTCATTATGATGCGAAAATTTTTAATTACTTCGTATGCCATAAAAACTTATACATTCAGTTTTGGAAGATTCTGAAATAGAAAAATTTTGGTTTTCAATTTAGTGGTTTTTTAGAAGACCACCCTTCCCAATGTTCTGTAAATTTGAAAAAAAATCAATGACCCATTTACTTTTTTAACATAGAATGAACGTTCCTATATTCACTCTAGATTATATTTACTTTTATGAAACTATGTTTCAGGAGCTGCAAAAATGGTTAGATGAAAGCAATCACGGATGTATTTACGTATCTTTTGGTTCTATGGTGAAAATAGAATCATTTCCCAAAGAAGTGCTCGATGCTTTTTATGATACTTTTAGATATATATCACCTGTTCGAGTTTTAATGAAAATTGCAAATAAGCAAGAATTGCCGTCGGGACTGCCAAAAAATGTTAAAACATATCATTGGCTGCCCCAAGTTGACGTTCTAAGTAAGCATCATGTGCCATTTTTACATCTGCTCACAATTAAAACAATAAATTAAGCAAATAAGAAATAACTTTTTGAAACAGAGTTCCACTGATAATTTGTGTTTCTTTAATTCAGAGCATAAAAATGTTAAAGCGTTTGTAACTCATGGTGGTCTCATGGGAACATTAGAATCCATTTACTGTGCAGTTCCTATGGTTGGTGTACCCCTTTTTGGTGATCAAATGATAAATATTAAGTCGTATGAAAAAAAAAATATTGCTGTTTCAATGGACTACAAAACTATTACGGCAAAGAAATTTACGGACGCCCTGAATAAGGTTTTAAATAATCCCGAGTACAGGTGAGGAAACTTTGTTCAATATTAAGATCTAAATAAAATCAAATAGATCTTAACAATCAAATTTAGTATCATCGATATGATATGTAATATGTTTCTTTCTCAGACGTAACATCGAAAAGCTGTCCAAACTTTATTTTGATCGACCAATGAGCCCTCAAGATACAGCAGTTTTTTGGACAGAATACGTTATTAGAAATGGAAACGTGCTTCGGTCACCAGCAGTCAATCTACATTGGTGGCAATTAGAATTACTCGACGTTTACGGTTTTCTACTATTAATCACGCTTTTTACTATTTGGATTACCATACTGATAATCAAAATTCTTCTGAATTATATTTTTAGTATTGGAAAAAAAGCCAAAAATCCGCTTTTACATAAAAAAATAAAATAGTTCTTTATGACCCTAACTAAAATTTCTATGTTATTGCCTAGCTATTAATAGCCTTGATATTGTTCACTGAATTGAAACTAGTTCTTAAACTTGAAAAAAAACGTTTAGAGTAGGACTCCAAAATAGTCTCTTTAATTATAATTTGAAGGGGACCCCTCAAATGCAAGTACCCCAGGAATTTATAGGAGTCCCTTTCTGTAATCGTTTCGATGAAAGTCTGATCTTCATGTCCCAATTGAGCAATTCCATCTTAAGTGATCTGAAGAATTTCACCTATTGTTAGCAATTTTGATCAAAATTGACGTATCTTTTTTCTTAGATGTTAAGAGAAATACCCTACTAGGGTGTTTGATATTGACATGGATCCACCACTATACTCCGGAACCATGTGAAGGGTTAAAACAGTGGGTCAAACCTAGTGAAAGTGCACCAAAGCGACCGAAAGCGCATTATCTGTTTCCAAACCTCAAAATATGTCTGTTTGGTAGGCGTTTTGAATCAACCGAAGAAGTTAAATGAAACACAGAAGGTTGAAAGTGTTGAAAATATAAGCCAAAACGAGTCATTCGTATCATTTTTATTGAAAATGAATAAATACAAAACGCCAAACGTCCCGAATTCCAAGTGAATTCCTCTGTAGGGGCAATAATTCTAAATAACACATCATTCAGTAAGTTTCCGGCCTCATATATAGATGATAGCACTGCTGTCAAATCCATATGATTTCAGGATAATAAAGTGTGATCAAATTGGAGATACTTTTTCCAATATGGTTTTATTGACATGTCACGCGTGACTACTGTCAAACTAAATACACAATTTTATTCAGTTTTTATTGACATTTCATCATGGAAGGACTTACGCCTAAAAAACGTTTACAAATCGTAAAATTATATTACGAAAATGGACGCTCTGTGAAAAGTGTTTATCGCGCGCTCAGGCCAATTCATGGTGTACATAATCGTCCTACCGAACGCACTATTTGGCATACCATCGGCATACTCGAGAATAATTTAACATTATTGGATGATACTCGACCGATTACCCGTGTAGAAATTTTGATAGGGGTCTAGTGGGGCCCCGACGAGTTTTCCCTATCTCAAGTCGGGATCTAGCGTGGAAAACTAGTCAGGGCCCCGTCGGTAACGTAATGCTTTTATCGACGTGGGCCCTACTAGACTTTCCAGTAGGGGTTTAGTGAGGTCAGCCCTTACACTACCCCACCTACATAAAACGACACCATTAGGGCCCTATTGGACCCCCGCATTGAATTTAAGGGCTAAAATCAGCAGAATCACGTGACCAATTTTGTTCAGGTATCTCACTGAGAAAATAATAAATAAAAAGGATTTTCCAGAACTGATAGAAAAAGTACAGGGGAAATGCGAGTTACGACTCTAATATTTACCGTTTTTAACGGTAACGGAGGGATATTCGCTTGGAAGGTTAAGTTTACTGTTTTCACAGTAAAAAATCTGTTTTCAAGATAGGAAATTTTTTCTGAGTAAATTGACAGTATTTTTTCGTTACATGTATACCGAAAAAAATCTCAGTAGGTTTGACTACTTTTTAACATACTTTCCGTAGTTTGTAAAGGCCCCAAGTGTCATTTTTGAAGTTAAGTGAACTGCAGGAACATAGGTAAATCAAATAAGAGCAGTAGTTGAATCGATGAATATTCTTAGTACATTTCAAAACTGTATATACTTTCAAGTAGACTCTAACTTACTATTTTTATATACACACCTACAAACACACACCCCCCTCTCTACACTACACAAACGCTCGTTTAGGTGGTATTAAAAATTATTCTTAACGCTGCGGGTTCGAACCCTTTCTACTTATAATTAACGCATTACTAACCTAACGACTAAGCCTCTCGGCTGCGCACGCTTGGTATACGAAAAAGAAAATAGCGCTTATAACCTTCAACTACTGCAGGGCCGTGTAAGAAGTGTATAGGCCCCGTGTAATCGCGAATTTTTAGATTTTAGCCCAATTTATGATTCTGATTAAAATTTTTTAAGACTTTTAATTATTAAATCGATTTTCTATAAAATAAAATATTTTTGAAAGAAAGCGATCAAATTTTTGAATTAAAGAACATTACATATTAAAAAGATTTATATACATTTTAGAATTATTAACTTTTATTATTGTATATTAGTGATACTTTATACAAGTTATGATTCCTTTAATTTTTGTTTTCAAGAGTAAAATCAACGTATGTTCAGAATCTAAAAAATTTGAGTTTTTTCAATTCCAAAAATATGATGAAACTTTTGAATCAAGAAAATTAAATTATCGTTATTACCTCGACACAATAAAGGTTATGTTATATCTAATGGACCTAACCTTAACCACAAATATTACAAGTAGGGATTCTCTAGTCGGGGCCCCGCTAGATACAAATAGATTTTCCATACTTGAGCGAAACAAGGAATTCCTCACTTGAACCTGACAGGGCCCCTATCAGTTTTTTATGGACTAGAAATACTAATCGGGTGCTAACAGGGCCCCCACCAGTTTTTTCTAGAAGAGGAAATTCTAGTCGGGGCCCCACTAGAACCCAACTTGAAATAAGGAAAGATAGGGCAATTTCTACACGGGTAGACCAAGTACAGCCCGAACTGTAGAGAATATTGCGGCTGTAAATGAGCGTTTTGCCGAAGACCCGGAAGAATCGATTCTGTGCCGATCTCAACAACTTGAGCCATGATAAACGACTTTTTAATGCCAGAAATTGAAGCCCGTAATCTCCACGACATTTGGTTCCAACAAGACGGCGCTACATGTCAGACATCCCGTGAAACAATGGATTTACTGTGCAGTCGTTTCGGTGATCAATTTATCTCTCGTCTCGGACCGGTGGATTGGCCTCCAAGATCGTGTGATATCACACCTTTGGACTTTTTTTTGTGGGGGTATATAAAGTCTAAATGTTTTGTGGATAAACCAGCTACTATTGAGGCATTGAAAGCCAACATTACTGAAGTTATTAGCGAGATACCGACCAAAGTCCTCGAGCGAGTCATTCAAAATTGGTGTTTACGGATGGACGAATTAAAGCGCAGTTGCGGCCAACATTTGAAAGGAGTTATCTTTAAAAAATAAATGTCGTGAATGGTTCTATACAAAAATAAAAAATATTGCCCTATCAATTTGAATTTTCGTTGTTTTATTTCAATTTAAAATCCTATACCTCTAAATTGATCACCCTTTACAAACCTTCAAACGTTGAGTTTAAAAATTTCCTGACAATCTGACGTTTAGTTCAGAAGTTGCAGAGGTTTTGGTGAAGCAACTTTTGTCATTTTCAAAACAATGGAGAAAAAAGAGTTTCTAGTGTTAATCAAACATTGTTCTTTAATGGAAAAAATACTGTTGAAACAAATCAGTGGCTTGATACGCGTTATGAAGATTCTGCACCAGAAAAATCAACAATCATCGACTGGTATGCCGAATTTAAACGCGGTCGTACAAACACGGATAATGCTGAACGCTCTGGTTGCCAAAAATTAGCAATTGTTCCGGAGCACATAACTAAATTCCACAAAATAGTTTTGGGTGATCGTAAATTAAAGTTGCGTGAGATAGCTGACACCTTAAAGATATCAGAAGGTAGTGTGTTTACAATTTTGCACGAATCTTTGGGGATGCGTATGTTTTTTTAAGCGGGTGCCGCGTATGCTCACACTCAACCAAAAACAACAACGCGTCGACGATTCAGATCGCTATTTGGAGCTGTTCACGCGAGGTAAAAAGGATTTTCTGCGTAGGTATGTGACAATGGATGAAACATGGATCAACCACTGTACACCTGAAACAAAAAGATCGTCAGCTGAGTGGACAGCAGCTGGTGAAAGCCGTCCAAAGCGATCAAAAACTCAACAGTGGGTTGGCAAGGTTATGGCATCCATATTTTGGGACGCGCATGGTATTTTGTTTATCGATTATCTTGAGATAGGTAAAACCATTAACTGCGACTATTACGTGGCATTACTGGATCGATTGAGAGAAGAAATCAAGAAAAAACGGCCTCACATTCAAAAGAAAAAAGTGCTGTTCGCCCAAGACAATGCACCGTGCCACAAGTCCATGAAAACGATGGTCAAATTGAATTAATTAAACTTCGAATTGCTCCCTGACCCACCATATTCTCTATATCTCGTCCCCAGCGACTACTGGCTCTTTGTTGACCTGAAAAAAATGCTCCAGAGAAAGAGATTTGGCTCCAATGAAAAAGTGATTGCCGAAACTGAGGCCAATTTTGAGAGCAAATGCGATTCATTCTACAAAAGAAGGCATCGAAAAGTTAGAGAAGCGTTAGAATGAATGTATTACGCTTAAAAGAAACTATGTTGATAAATGAAGTCAAACTTATCGAAAAAAACTGTGTTTTTCTTAGTTAGACCGGAAACTTATTAAGTGATGTGTTAGTAGTTGGTCAAAATCAAATTTTTGAAAAAAATATTTCAAATTACGGTCCACTACCTTTTTGATTAACTTCTATTTAGAATTATTGCCCCTAAAGAGGAATTCATTTTGAATTCGAAACTTTGGGCGTTTTTCGTTAATCCATTTTCACTCGTCTTGCACATATTTTGAAAATTGACCATTTCGGATATTAACTGATGAAGTATTCTTGTAAGTGGTTTATAATTTCGTTTTCAACGTCGGTGAAGTAATCAAGTTCAAAAAGTTTATTTCTCAATGCAAATATTATTTTTTTTATAATTTCTTCTTTCTCTACCCACGTTTGGTTCTGATCAAAGCTTATTGAAGGTTAATTTAAAAATTGTAAGCATTTATTAAAGTGGTAAGTTGCTAATTCCTTGCTTAAATCAGGAAATTCAAGCGCTTCATCTGTGAAAAATTCGGGGTCATTTGGGATTGGAATAATCTCAACATTATCCATTTGTCGATCTAATAAAGTTCTTTCGCAAGCGTCGCAGAGATATTCATCTAGCAAGAGTCCTGGATATAGCACTTTCATTGTTTTCAAAACATTCTGAACATTCTTCTTATATCTCTAGTGATTCAGTTTTCGCAATGGATTACAACAAACTTTCCTGAAATTCATTTTTAAAAAAATTCACAAATTATATATCAATCGAAGCGTAGAAGAAACAATGAATTTATAAACTTTGGTTTATTTTATCATACTTAATATATCAGGAAGTAACAAACATTAACATTTTTAATTTTAAGGCTATATCAGAAAACTAGAGGAAAACTGAAAGACATACTTGGAAATGCCTAAATGGGAGGTCTTACCCCATCCACCATACTCTCCAGACGTTGCTCGTTCCGACTACATTAATTTCGATCGATTGCACACGGCCTGGCTCATCAGCATTTTCGGTCTTGTGAAGAAGTCAAAAAATGGATCGATTCGTGGATCACCTCAAAAGACGCATCGTTTTTGCAAAAATACAGATTTCAATATTTTTTAGTTATGTAGATCAATTAATTCAATTAAAAAATTATGTGGGGAATATTTTGTATCAAGATAAGATTAAACATGAAATTCAAAATTTTAAAATTAAAAGGTTTGAATATAATATTTTGGAAAGTTTTTGAAATTTCTCTGGCATTAAGAAAAATTAACAAATATTATAATAATAATATACCTTTAGAAAACTTTTTTGAATACTTAAAAACCTTTATATAAAAATTTCAACATATAAGTGTTCGCATACATATAAGTTTATTTCTTGAAATTTGATACTGAAGTTCAAGTCAATTTTATAATATTGTAGATGTTACTAAAGGCCGTAACAGGATAAGCATGGTCTGGGTGCCCCCGCTCGGATTTGATCCATATTGCGAGAGTAAGTGTCTCCCATTACAAGATAAATTCACCCCAAGTATCAACTCGAAAAAAAATTTTTTACAAAAGTTATGAACGAATTTTGAAGAATCAAAAAATCCAATTTTCTCGAAAACGGCTCAACCGATCTTGATGACTAAAATATATGTTATAGAGGGTACTAAAGAGGTTCTGAAAAAAATTCAAGAACCCATTCCGTTTATAAAAAGGGGGTAAAATTTTTTTTTTAATTTTTGGATTATTTCTTTTAATGTGGATTACTTCTTGAACACCAACTATTTTTTCTATATAATGCTCAAATTCAAAGTGACAATATATATTTTTTCGAAAATTTTCGGAGAGGTACGTCATAGTTAAAAAAAAAAAAACTTCTTTGGCCCCTACAATGTATGGAACAATTATTGATACCCTATGACTCATTGAAGGAATTGTTTCTATACTCATGAAAGTTTTACGTTGATCACGTACAATATCTCATTTATTTTTACGTTTTTGCTGCATAGTGGACGACATAGTACACTTTATATGAATGCGAGGGTGTATAAATAATTATCCGCACCCTGTCTGTGGAATTGATCGTTATCAATTAAAAAAAAAAAACACACATCTTTACATGATCGCATTGTTTTTAATACACTTTATCCACCTGTCAACAAGCTTTTTCTCTCAGTCACAAAATTCAATTTATATATTTCCCCATATATCTCCTTCTCGAAGCTTGTGCCCATGACCTACGTTTTACCCTTCCTGAGAGTACTACTGCGCAGGCTTCGAATGCCGCACAAGTTCGTTCGTAAAAAGCACCTGATTTTGAATTGTTTTGATTCATGCTCAATAGATGTACTTATCTAAGATTCGCGTTTTTATTTCATTCTCAGTTGTAGTCATTTCGTGATAAGCTGTGGGATGCTGTTATACCACGTTTGAAGTACAGGAAGGTTTACTTATTGGAAACAAATGATACTTTTTCCAAACTGTCGAATGACTGTAATCGTTCTACAACTGAGAATGAAATAAAAACACGAACCTTAGATAAGTACATCTATTGAGCATGAATCAAAACAATTGAAAATTAGGTCCTTTTTGCGAACGAACTCGTGCGGCATTCGAGGCCTGCGCAAATACGTAAAAATAAATGAGATATTGTACGAGATCAACGTAAAACTTTCATGAGTATAGAAACAATTCCTTCAATGAGTTATAGGGTATCAATAATTTTTCCATACATTGTAGGGGCCAAAGAAGTTTTTTTTTTCAACTATGAAGTACCTCTCCGAAAATTTTCGAAAAAATATATATTGTCACTTTGGATTTGAGCATGATATAGAAAATAAATGGTGGGTGTTCAGAAAGTAATTCACATTAAAAAAATAATTCAAAAATTATAAAAAAAATGTCACCCCCTTTTTATAAATGGAATGGCCTTTGATTCTAAATAAAAAAGGAAATTCAATTTACTTTAGGCTCTATCAGCAGTAAGGAACACATTCTCATCATGACACTCGCGCTTCGCGCTCAATTTCCTTTATACATTTCTGTAAGTTTCTAATAATTTACATGTTTAAGAAAAATTTTTCTTCTTCCAAATATCTCAACAAGGAAAAAAATTCGTGGACTATTTTTAAGCAAACGATTTTTTATTTTAACACTTGTTTTGTATCTCACATATTTTGGTTAAAAATGAAATTTTGGATTTTCAATAATATTTTTTTTTTAAACCAAAACATAAAATTACATCTTGTCAAAAAATGTCCTACTGAGCATTTTCAGACCTCATTTAGACAAATAATTTTCCATTCTAACGTTTTTTTCGTATGTCACACATTTTATTTAAATAATGGAATTTTTTAATTTTTTAATTTTTTCTTGTAAATTATAGTCAAAGCTCTAAACGCGTTTTTCTCGAAACAACGTTTTCAAAGTCAGTGTGCAAAAAATATCCAGAACGGCTTAACCAATCGCTACCAAATTTTAACCAGTTATTTTAAAAATAATTCTGAAGCACTTGAACGATCGACATTTTGATTTATAAATTTACTAATACCTTCTCATTTATGATGAGAATGTAAAAATATTGATACCAATATTTTATTTTTCAAACCTTAAGCATTTTTGACTTAATTTTACTGGAAAATTATTTCTTTAGTGTTGAATCATCCTAAGATTCAAAAAAAATCTTTTAGATAATCATATCAGGTGAATGTTTTTTGAAATATCAAGAAAAGAAGGGTAATATCTTAAATGATATATTTTGTCATTTTGAATTTGTGGTCTGCTGCGCGCCTGTTTTACAAGAAGTCAAGGAAAACATAATCCTCGACATTGGCTCAACAGGCGACAGTGTAGAATCGACGCGAGAAAATGGGGACATACCGACACGCCGCGTTTGGTTGTGTGAGGATCAGGGTTGCAAAATTACACGTAACTTGAGGCTTTCCATGTAAATTACGTAAAATGCGTATTTTACGTAATTTACGTCGAAAACTGTAGTTAATTACATATTCAATGTAGCGAACCTTAAAAGAGTATGTATAATCTCTCTCGTTGCGTTTGTTTATGCAATTAATTATAAGTGAAATTTAAATCTTCATTCCTCTTAATTCGGCAAGTGTCGAAATTAAAATCAAAATATAAAATGAGCAAATCTGAAGGAGGAAAAAGAATGAAATACACAAATAAAATCCCATGGTCGGAATTGAATTTCAAGTGTTTAAAAGAAACTGATAAAATTGTGGCAAAATGTTTACAGTGTGACCAAATTTTAAAAAACAGTGCTTACGATCTGATTTTAGGTCACAGGTAAGTAAATTAAAATTAAAATCTATTAATTTATTTGTTTATTATCTTTTGCTAATCACTGGAACATCAATAATTTTAATAGAAAACCTAGAGAAGTTATAAATATTTACCGAACTACTGTAATATGTTATATTCAGGATAACGTAAATTTCTTTTCAATAAATATTATAGTAATATACAGACTTTATAATGTTTGTTAATGCTGTGATCACATTGCTTTATACTTATACTAAATTATTGTTTTATTTATGTTAAGAAACGTCTGTAAAGTGAAATCGACGAAAATATACAATTCTGGGAATAACAATCATCCATCTCAAGAGGACCTTACGGAAATAAAAAAAACCTTTTAAAAAACGTAAAGTAAGGCTTATAAGGTTTTCAGTGATCCTTTATTTACAGCAAAATAAAATAATATTGATAGCTTTAATAATAACGCTTTCGACTGCGCTGGGATTCGAGCCCAGGTATTTCGATTGCTGGTCGACTGCTAGATCTGGGCTCGAATCCCAGCGCAGTCGAAAGCGTCTTTTTTCCACAGAAAAATTACAAATTCTTTAAATTTGAATTTAATTTGCATTTATTTGCGATATAAGAGTTTGAAATTGTCTTCGAGGACACCTGTTGGCAACGTATCCTATCTGATACGCGACTAGTGATTCTCCGATAATGTAGGCAGTGGCAAAAATTTTCAAACTCAACTAATTAATTTCAAATAAATTAATAATATTTAATAATTTCATATTCAATAATTCAAACTCAAATTTTATTTTATTTATAAGCTTAATTTTCTGACATGTCAGTAGTTGAGTCTTGAGATTTAGAAAAATAGTTTTATAAAGTCTATATCATTCGATTTCTAACTCAAGAAAAAAATTGTTCATTGAAAAAAAGTACTAAAAAGACATAAACTAAATTTAATACTTATATTATAATTTGTGCAAAATTAAGAACATTTTTTATTTCTTTTGTGAAGTGCTATCTTGCCTATTGTCAATATGCATCTGCTCATCTGCTAGCAAATCATTTTGAATGGCAATGCATCTTTTCCTGGAAAAAAGTAATTTTCGTGCATTGGCCTACCACCCTTACTTAAGTTAAAATTATAATTTTGACATTTATTAACGAAATGACAAGATTCGCGAATGATACACAAAAATTAGGTTAGCTTGCGCACCCGCCAAAACTTCAAGTCTAGCGTACACGTAAATTATGTGTAGAAAACCTCCACGTAATATACATAGTAAATTACGTGTAGAAAACCATGTAAATTACGTTAGGTATTTTACCTTCGCAACCCTGGTGAGGATCCACACGGGTCAGTGGTGGGGGCCGCAAACGTCCACGTCAGTGTTCGCAAAATGCAGACGTAATTGGCCCCCACCACTGACCTGTGTGGATCCTCACACAACCAAACGCGGCGTGTCGGTACGTCCCCACTTTCTCGCTTCGATTTCACGCTGTCAGCTGTTAAGCCAAGATCGAGAATTATTATTCATTTTTTGTTTTGGCATAGGGTCAGTCGCTTTTTATTTTCTCCGATTAAGAATTATCGATGTCGGATATAAAAAAGGAAATAAGGGGAGGCAAGCGTTTCGGCCATATATGGGGGCCCTCTTCAGTGCCACAAATTAAACGATTAATTTAAAATTTCTGTAGAAGGTTAAAATACAGGGGATAATTAAAATAAGGAAAATCAACAAATTAAAATACTTATCTCATAGCTGCAATTCAAAATGAAGTCCAGTATGCCAACAGGTACTGAAAAAATTATCTAGTATTCATTGTATATAAACAACCGGATAGATCAACAAAACTTCATTTTTAATAATCAATTGGGCATTATTTCTCAGCTATCGATTGAAAATTTCCATGTTTTTTTCATTTATCTGGTTGTTTATACCTTGTTTGCCAGCCGTTAGTTTACGACGCGAAAAGTTTGTCTAGAGATTTTTACTACGGAAAAAAAAATTGAACTACGAGTTTGCATGGAATTTTGTATTACCACTGGAATTACAACTACAGAATCATTGAAAATGTTGCAGAAGTGTTTTGGGGAGTCTACTCTATCGAGAACGCAAGTATTTGAGTGGCATAAAGCATTCAATGAGTGTCGTGAGGTCGTAGAAAACTTGCCTCATGCGAGTCGTCCATCCATTTCTGTTAACGACGATAACATCGAAAAAGTGAAGAAAATTGTGCTCGAAAATCGTCGTGTTGGCATTAGAAAGGTAGTAGTAGCTCTCAACATCTCTTATGGATCGATTCAACACATTGTGGTTCATGTTTAGGGTATGAAGCGCGTCGCCGCCAGACGACGATAATGCGCCGTCAATGGTGGTGCACGTCGATCGAACCGATCGAAAAAATGACAAGCACGAATGGTTATCGTTTTTCCACTAGTTAATATCGTTTGGATCTTCACGTAGAAACGAGCATCTCGTTGAATCGATCGATCCGAGCAATACGTAAGTAGAGTCATATCATCAAATATCATTTTTAGGTTTTAAAAAAATAAATAAGATGAATAATATTGTTCGATTCCTCAAAATGATTTTATTATTGTATTTTTATTTCAACACTGTGTACTTAAGCAATACTAGGAGCCAATTTATCAGCCGGAAAAAGCAGTTGCAAATATTCTTCTTAGATTTGTTTTTAGAAACTTAACCCTATGGAAAACAAGTAAATAGTCCTAATTGTAAACAAACATTTGAACTTGGGAAAAGCATATTCCAATTCAATTAAATGTTTAGGACATTCTCAAAGGTTTCAGTTTAGTTTAAATCATCTGGTGGAACAATACCTTCAGTTACGTAGAACTTAGGTTTTCTAAACATTGTCAAGGGTCACCTAGCCAGACGACCCATGATAGGTCCTCGCCACCCCCTCTTTACAATTTCATGTACCAACCATAACTTACCTGTGTTCTTGACCATTTTAACAATAAACAGTCTTCGATCATCTCTTGTACGAGTCACATCAACCAAGTGAGAAAACAAAAATAACTTCTGTTTTATTTCAAGTTCAAACCAAAATACACACCAAAAATTAACTTCACGTGTGTGACAGTGTATCGAGCAACTCTTAAGGTATTAGAGTTTTCAATTCATACACTTTCAAACAAATATGTTTATGAAATATCAATTCAAATTTATTGGTACTAGAATCTATTGAATGATAACAAGTGAAAGAATTTCAAATGATTTCATGACAGAAGAAATTTTATAATTTATCGTATAATTTAAAATGGTATGATTATCACTAAAGATTATCCTTTTCTTTTTAAAATTAACTAGCATTAAATCGGGATATTTCTAATATCCTTTTCAAAAGACCCAGACAATTTTTCTGAATAAATAATGCTTTTCTTTATATTCTTTGTATTTGAAACCAATTTTTATTGATAATAATAATGCTAAAAATATATACACGTATAACCTATTATTTTATACGAGAATTTAGGGCTTTAGTAAAGACTGTATCTTTTGTGACAAGGAAGCAGTAACCCACGAATTAATGTACATTAAGTACTTAATGGAATCATTGTTCAGGCGATTTCTGTGCTTCCTGATGGTCAAAGAACCACGAGAAAAGAGTCATTCCGCTGCTACTGATGTTGCTTGAATGCTTAACCTTTTAACTGCGGGGGTGGTCGATATATCGACCATTCAAGAGGCACAAAAAATTTAATGTTTTTAGGCAAAATTTGATGTGTTGAATACGTAAAAAATAGTTTCAAAATTCCTCGAAACATTGTTGACCTTGAAAATTGGTATTTCAAGGTCAAATTTCATTTATAGTAGAAGCGAGGATTTCAGAGTGTTTTGCTACGTAATTTGATGGACTGAATACGAAAAAAATACTGAAAAAAACCACTGCGGTATCTATGACCTTGAAAATCTACAGTCAAGGTCACATTTCATTTTTTGCATAATTTAAAGTTGGAGATAGCTTTCAAGCGTCATTCATGCGCTAAAAATGGGAAAACAGTGAAAAAAAATCCTCAAAGCATTTTTGACCTTGAAATAGAGATTTTCAAGGTCAAGGGTGTCTGTGGGCATTTTCCACTATTTTTTACGTATTCAGTGCATCGAACTACATATGAAAACCTTCTAAAAACTTGGATTGTATAAGAAATAAAATTTGACCTTGAATTGGCGATTTTAAAGGTCAAGGGTGTCTGCGGGAATTTTTTGACTATTTTTTTCATTTTCCGCGCGTGAAATTACATAGAAATACCCTCTCAAACCTTCATGACAAATGAGAAAAATTTTTTACAGTGCACTTTATGTTGCCTGCGGGGTTGGTCGATATATCGACCAGCGGTCAGGTCGGGGACTCTACCTGAGATATCCAGTGATTTTATGTATAAATTTTGCATTTTATAAGAGGTCGATTTGTACTGAAATTTCCCCGCGGCTAAAAGGTTAACAAGTCGCGAGCCATTGAAGAAAAAGTCGGGCAAAATTTTTCATGACGACACCACCACTCTAAAATATCGTTGTCTGCATCTGCATATTCTTGGAACGGGTACAGATCAATTTCTCTTTGCCATCCTTGTTGGGAAGACTGAGAAACTTTTTTGGTCTGCTTATTTTTATTTTTAAAGAAGCCCCGCAAATTGAGTGTCGTGATCATTATAGCGTCCTTTTCGTGAGTTTTCTCTGGTTTATGGTATAAAGTCTTATGCATTGCCTTAAATTTTTTCAAGGAGGCAAATTTTTCAATTTCTCTTCGCCAGGATGTTTCATAGAATGTTTCAAGTTCGTCTCTTGGATTCAATATGAGTATATCACAGTAAACTTAATTACTTTTTTCATATTGTTTCATGAATTTAGCTAAACATACTTCTAATGCTTGAAGCATACTTTCATCCATCAAGCATAGATCAGCTTTTTCTCTTAAAACATCTATAGAAGCAGCTATTCGATCTACAAGCATATTGAAGCCAATGACAATCAAGGGCAGTGTCACATATTTTTCTCCGCTTAAAGCTTCAGTTAGTTCCTTGAAATAACGGAGAAATTTATACACTTTAGATAGCAACAACCATTCATAATCTGAAATAAGGTACTTTTGTATGGGTTCGTTTATTTCACATAAAAGATGTAATGATCGTTGCATTTTCATTGCAGTACCTATCATTGCAAAGGTTGAATTCCATCTTGTTGATACATCAATGTTAGGAACATGCATTTTCTTATTAGTTATGCCAAAGCAGCTTTGCAACTTATTTTGCCACTGCTCGGAATATTTCAGTACTTTGAAAAGTGTCCTCAATTTGACAAGAGGGAGCTTATTTGCTGAAGGAGATCTATCGTTATCTTCTGGACTATCTTCAATTATCTCATTTACAACAATTTCATTTTCAACAAACTCATCTTCTTCATCGCTTTCATTTTCGATGTTCCCATCATAATCGCCTTCATTCTCTGCATCATGAGTTTGATCTATCTTCAAGGTACTGAGTAAATCTTGCACTTCCAAATTGAGAATGTGAGCATAGCACCTAAGGTGTTGATCTTCAGCATCAAAAACCATTAAACGGGACAATTCGGTCGTACAAGTTGTAGTTGCTGCAGCGTTGTCTAATGTAACACCTGGAACTTTATCTGTTAACTTGTAATCCTCAAGTGCTTTACACAAAGATTCAGTGATTTCCCGGCCAGTATGTTTTCCGTTTTCAGGAACGAACAAAATGGTTAAAGAGTGCATTTCCCAAACATTATTTATGAAGTGGACGGTGACTCCGTAATATGATCGATTAGCTATCGACGTCTAACCATCCACAGTATATGAAATTTTTGAGCGATTTTCTTGTAAAATTTTCAAAACTACTGCTTCAATTTCAAAATAACACGAAACAGTTAAAGATTTTAATTCGTTTCGGAAAGAAACATCAGCTTTCGGATTTAAGTAGTGAAAAATTTCCTAAGTATCTTTATCATCGAAGAATGTAAATGGCAAGGACTTCTTAGCTACCCAATCAACGACTTTTTTATTGAAATTTCCTTGTAAAAAAACCTGGAACTGAAATTAAAATAAAAAACAGATCTTTCGGTGAATTTTTGAAAAATTTCTCTTCTGATCATTGTGGTAACCTTTGACAAAGGAAAGCAGTTGAATTTAGAAATTTGAGAAAATTTATCAAATTAAAAAAACACCAAAGAAAAACGTACTAAGGAATGGTATTTAAATTTTAGGTTATTTGTTGAGTTGTTTGTAGGTTGATTTATTTGATATATTCTAATAATTTATTCTACTTTGTTTTAATTTTTCAAAATTGAATTGTTTCAACATGAATTAATCTTAAATGGAACTTGTAATAATTGTCATTCAATTAATCTTGCACTTTAATAATTAATTAGGTAGTAATAATAATGAAAAGGATGATTTTGAATAAAATAATTAAAAAGTGTATTTTTAATAATATATCACAGAAAACACAGTCATTAATTGGATTTAACTTGAACAACTATAAAAAAATTGACCAGGAAAAACAGATAAATTAAGGTGAATTTAAAATTCTCCTATATAAATCTCACCCTAGTTAATAGATTCATTAAAGTTATAGTCAAAATTTCAAGTTTTGACTATTTTATATATATATATAAATATTTTCAAAATTTTAGAATGATATTCAAAAATTTAACATTGAAAAATACGACATTATACAATGCATTATGGTTACTTCTCTCTTAGTTGTAGAAGATAGTTTCTTATTTGGATAGGTCTCAACATATATTTCTGGATGGTTTCCACGAAGATGTCGAATTACCCCAGTTGTATTGGTGTCTTTCATTCTGATAATGACATCTTTATCTGGTGCACACAACTTGCATTTTCCCATTTTGCAGTCATTTTCCATCGAATATTCAAAAAAATTATTTAATGGTTTCGCATTGTGTTTTCTTCTTTTACATTTAAAAATCACCCTATTTGTTTCTTCCTCGCTGCATTTGAGAATTTTTTTAGACATAAAACGAAGTTTCAAAAGTTAGATAATTATTTTAGTTTTTCATCAATTTGTAGGTATTTTTTTTTTGTTAAATTCTATGTGAGCTATTCAATTTGAAAAAAAAGTTTTTTATTATTTAAATTCAAAGTTTAAAAAGCGGAAATAATAATTTTTATGTGCCTCAGCCACGGAAACTCGTTTTTCCGTTACATCTGAGAGTAAAGGAATGTTGTATATTCCGTTACAGAGGAATACAATGTAGAAATTGAACTGCGCATGCGCATATAGTCTAGCAGTGGAACGCAATCTTTTTCTTATTCTTCTTCTTCGTACAGCGTTAGCACCTTACTGGCAAAGCCTTGTACATTTTAACTGCGCATGCGTGTATTAGAATCCATTACTACTACACAAGATCGATAAAATCAAAATGGCCGGGACTAGTCGTGACATATCAAGTGTAATGACTAGCGCCGCAAACAACTAAAATACTAGATTAGATTCGAGTGTACGCATAAAAACTCGTATCCGCACCAAAGTCACATAAAATAGAATACGTGCCAATGCACACAATTCGGGAAATTGCGAGACTCGCGATAATGCTCGCAGGACTGATCGCGCCTCGGCTTCGTCTCAGCTACGACTCGACTACGCATCGACTATGCCTCACCTACGACTCGACTACGCCTTGGCTTCGATCTCCTGCGAGCATTGTCGCTCCTCACGCAATAACCCTCATTGTCACATTCCAGGCTCATTGTGACTGAATTTTTCGCTAAACACGAAACAAAAGTCATTGCTCAGCCACCGTACACGGAGAAAAGTAGATGATGTAATTTTACTCAACTTCCGATCAAATTTGGGACATAAGGACAAGTTAGAAGTTATTTAGTATCACTGTAATTATTTGTGATATATTAAATATTCAAAAATGACTCAAACCTAAGTAAAATTCAGAAGTTTTACTCTACGGTTCAATCGAGAGTTGAGTAAACCGTGAATTGCAAGATTTATTCCAACAGCTATATCTATTCCTGCAGGAACGAATGAAAGTAATCTGCGTCTTGGGCACACATAAACATTTTTTAATTTCAGAAATGTGTTAAAGTTTGAATTTTCAACATACTGATGTTCCACGTTATTATTATATTTAATAATCAAAATTAATTAAAAACATACAAAATACAATTACAGCTTATTCTAGTACTCTCTAAATCCAAAATAGTGGAATAGCTACTGTTTTATCTAGTGCGTAATGAACCACTTAATAGTGGATTCTACATACTTATAAACTAGTGAATTTAAAATTTCACCGTACTGCAGTCGTGTTTGATCGTATTTTGTCTGTTCGTCATGAAGCTTTCGTACATTCTCCGCAGTGTTAACCACTATTTGTTTGAATGATTATCCACTAGTTTATGTAATTTATTTTATGTGCCTCCCGCTCGTGAACTCGTTTTTTCGCTACAGTTAAGGCTAGCGCAATGCTGTGTATTGCGCTACAGAGGAATGAAATGTAAAAATTGAACTGCGCATGTGCCTATAGCCATGCAGCGGAGCACAATCTTCTTCTTATTCTTCTTCTTCTTCGTATAGCGTTAGCACCCTACTGACAAAGCCTTGTATATTTGAACTGTGCATGCGTCTATTAAAATCCGCTACTACTACACAAAATCGATAAAATCAAAATGGCCGGGACTAGTCGCGAAATATCAAGTGTAATGACTAGCGCCGCAAACAACTACAATACTAGATTAGATTCGAGTGTACGCATAAAAACTCGTTTACGCACCGAAGTCACATAAAGTAGAATACGTGCCAATTCACACAACTCGGAAAATTACGAGACTCGCGCCAATATCCTGCGAGCATTGTCGCTCGTCGCGCAATAACCCTCATTGTCCGCCTAGGCACGTAATATACTATTATGTGCCTCCGGCGCATAAACGCGTTTTATGCTACAGTTGAGAGTAGCGTAATGTTGTGTATTACGATACAGAGGAAAGTAATGTGAAAATTTAACCGCGCATGCGCCTATTAGGATACAGCGGAGCATAATCTTCTTCTTATTTTTCTTCTTCTTCTTCGTACAGCGGTGGCATCGTACTGACAAAGCCTTGTTCATTTGAAATGTACATGCGTCTATTACAATATTCTACTACTACACAAGATCGAGAAAATCAAAGTGGCCGGAAGTATTCGCGAAATGTCAAGTGAGATGGGCGATAATCACGGCAATTTCGTCCTTTTCAGATTGGATTCGAGTGTACGTAGAAAAACTCGTGAATGCACTGAAGTCACATAAAATAGAATATGCGCCAATGCACACAATTCGGGTAATTACGAGACTCGCTGAAAATGCTCGCAGGACTGATCGCGCCTCGCCTTCGTCTTGCCTTTGCCTCAGCTACGCCTCGACTACGCCTCACCTACGCCTCGATTATGCCTTGGCTTCGATCTCCTGCGAGCATCATTATGCGCCTAGGCACATAAAATACTATTGAATTTTCACATAATCTAGTTATATAGATTCTTTAAGTTTAATAAATTCTTGATTCATAATTTTGTCTTAATTCATTTATAATTACTTCTTTCTTTTTCACTTAAGTTTATTAAATTAAAATGATTTCATGAAAATTTAAACATTAAAACTCTTGATGAGTGTATTACATAAAATTTGAAACATCTACACAGGATTTAGATTTCCAATAAATTTCTTAAGCACAATAATAATTTAGAAATCGCAATTGCAAAATCCATATTTTGAAAATATACAATATTTAAAATTAATTGAAAAATGAAACACAAAATTTAAAAATTTAAAACCACTTGAGATTTGAGAATGATGTATACATTATAAACCTAACCTCAACTTTTCTTATGTAATACATTGAATATATTACAACTTTACAAACTTCCAGTAACTTATCATATATTGACTAGAATAACGCACTCGAAAACATCCTGTAAAATGTCCTGAAAGTGACTAACATATCATATTTCAAGACTTCAAACGTCAATGTTTTAAACCCTTTTTTGGGGTTGTCAAATTTTGTAAACAAAAGTGGCAGAAGACGACTCCAACCTTCAAATCCTCCAAGTCTTGAAATTAGCCAAGCCGGCGAAAAAATACAAGTTACAATCGTGCATTCTCGGCAATCCTCGACTTTCGACGAAACAACAATGCCGAACCGAAGAGCCGAAGCAAAGCCGAGAGAAAACGAAGAAGCAGTGGCAACCATCCAATTCTCGATTTGCGAGCGTACAAACAAGCGATGGAGTGTGGATACATCGACACGCCGCGTTTATATGCATTTCTTACACAAGGGAACGAGGTCGGAGCGAAAATCTAACGTATTCTGTGAACACTAGGGTTGCGAAGGTAAAATACCTAATGTAATTTACATGGTTTTCTAGACGTAATTTACTATGTATATTACGTGGAGGTTTTCTCATAGAGATATTATAAATAGAGGAGACAAGCGAGCCTGAAACCTGTCAGCTCGGGCGAGAGTGTGAATTGTGGGTTAGGCTGTCTCTCGCTAACGCCGAGGCTAACGCGGTACGCGTAGACAAAGACAGAATAACATCCCATCGTCTCTCTCTTTCGCTCTCACCGAGTTTGCAGACTGACGTTACCACTTACAGAGCGGCCTATGGCTTGTCTCCTCTATCTATAATATCTCTATGGGTTTTCTACACGTAATTTACGTAAATATTGGAATTGAAGTTTTGGCGGGCTCGCAAGTTAACCTAATTTTTGTGTAACGTTTGCGAATCTGGTCATTTTGATAACAAATTTTAATTTTTTAATTTAAACATGAATAAGGATGGTAGGCCAATGCACGAAGCCTGGAACGAATTGTCGTACATTTTTAAGACAGTGATCCCAGGACGTGGGAGCTGGCGGCCCCCACCATAGATGCCTCGAGCACATTGTGTCTTCCTCATTCAACCAACCTATGGCAGTCGAGCAAGGAAGAAGCCATGAGCTGGTGGGGTCTATGGTGGGGGCCGCCAGCTCCCACGTTCTGGGATCACTGTTTTAAGAAGGAGGGTGGGAAAAATTTCGCTCTGTGTACTGTGTGCAATAAATAGTGTTATTAAACAATAACAATAAAGTAAGTCTTGTCTTTAATTCTTATATGAAATAAAACTTCAATATCATGTGAATGAAAAAGAATTTACCGTGGCCAAAATTATTTCATTGTATAAATGGTTCATAATAAAATAGAAAATATTTAATTTTGCACAAATTATAATATAAGTATTAAATTTAGTTTATGTCTGTTTAGTACGTTTTATTCAATGAACAATTGTTTTCTTTAGTAGGTAGGCTGACGAAAAAGAAGTATTGGTAAGTAGTGGAAATTATATTTTTTTGCCATTAAGAATTGAATTATCCATGAAAAAAGTATAATTTCTAATACTTACCAATACTTTTTTTCGAAAAGGTAATTATTGATTCTTAAAAATATATTTTTAGGTTATTGACCAATCAATCAACTTTGGTGATTTGGAGCGACGAAGCCTTGTCGTATCTATTTTATGGGTGCAACATTGAATTTGACATCGTCGAAACTGATTATTTAAGGAACTTAATTAAACGTCTGCGCCCGGCATATGTACTACCGACATCGGAAGAGTTGGCATCTGTTTTACTAGATGAAGCTTTTAATAAATTGGTGAAGCCCAATGAAAATCACAACAAATCAACTGGAGTGTTATTTCTGCTATTGAAAAAACATGAGAACGAAGATAATCTATTGGGTATTTTACGAGATATTAATGGTAAAACTACTTTCCTAAATTGTTTCAAACTTTCGAATCACACAGAGTATGGCAGTGAACTTAAAAGGATTTCTACTGAAGCAATTTATTTAGCTAAGAACACGTCTTTTCTAAACGTGTTTGCAGTTATATTGGTATCATCATTTCAAAACTACAATAATTCAGACAACATATCATTTTTGAAATGCCATATTCAAATTGCTAACTCTGTCGCAGAAGATGAAGTTAACGGCTCGAAGGTATGACGAGCCGATTTTTGCCGATTGGGAAAAGCCCACTCGGATATTATGGTTTACTATAAACGCATAAATTCATAAGATTCATAAAGGTAGAAAGGTTACTATAAACGCATAAAGGTATATGCTTCGTCGTAGTTCCAAATAAAAAGGCTAGTCTTCTTGGCAATATACTGAAGATTAAAGCAATATGGTACCAAGATGCACAATTATCCTATGGTACAGTATTGTCACGTTCGTCCTAAATAGCTTAAAAATACAGAATAAAATATTGAGTTTCAACACCCATCAACCTCAAACTTGACTTCGAATTTGATTCCTGACGCATCATATACAGCCTTTACATCTGGCAACGCGAGTATTTCATGTCCTAATAAAATTTCTTTCGGAAAATGATTATCTAGTGAAATGTAAATCGTTGCATCGAATTTAATTCCATCTATTTCAGCTCTTACTTTTGATTGAGCTATTGGCAAACCTACTGTATTATTAAATGCTACCATGGCTTTATCAGTCTTCAGGCTCAAATTGCATCTCTCGGGCTGTAGTTTCCCGAATCAGTGAATATTCGCTCCCTAAATCGATCATATAGCCTCTCGCAGTACCATTTATGATGCATACGCGATTAGATTTCTCGATCGTTGACACGTTAACCCGATTAACAGACAACGTCCGAGGTATTTTAGGCTCTAGTTAGTTCTTCATTACTAGTTCCTCATCACGTTTCTTGAAAAAATGTTCTTCTGTCCGACCCTTCTTATTACAATATGAATATTTCGCCATATTTTTTACATTTTTATCGGTATTAATATCTCGATCCTTTTTTTCTAATGGGCCGAGCCAATCGCGCTTAAAATAACCCGGCTTCTTGCAAATGTGACAAAGTTTAAGTATTTTCATATTTCGGTTGGTTTGTTTGGAA
Organism: Diplolepis rosae; assembly: GCA_030998225.1. Classification (NCBI taxonomy): domain Eukaryota; kingdom Metazoa; phylum Arthropoda; class Insecta; order Hymenoptera; family Diplolepididae; genus Diplolepis; species Diplolepis rosae. The sequence goes on along the minus strand of JAPYXD010000723.1, from coordinate 22,499,671 downwards.
TTTGTTTGTTTAGGATCTTTCAATCCGTTTGTCTTTTGTTGTTATTTGCCTTCTCTAAATTTAGGGAAAATACTTAAGATTTGATTACGTTCTGCGATCGTACTTAGTTTGGCAGTTAATATCGCCATGCGAATGGCCTCATCATGGATATCGTGAGCAATAAAATGAACTGCCTTATTTTTAGGAACTTCTAATTTTAAATTATTAATTTTTCGCAATTCGTTAAAACAATACTCTTGAAGGTCTTACCCGGGTTTACTTTTGTACGCGGCTATATCGTTAAATAACCGACCAAAACTTATCATCTCAGTCGTACACCGAACCACAATCGTTGATTTTTTCTATCTAAACTGATGCTGAAAAATCTTTTGTTGCTGGATCAAACGCTGGCAAAAAATATTATTCAAGAAATGATTGCTACTCCGTCTAGAAATCGTACTGAAGATGCCGGTCAAAATCTCAGCAAGTCGGGTCATGTCAGGATTTCTGCCTATCACGCTCCTCCGCTCGGAGTCGTACCGATCCCTTCTCGAAGACCTTGAGTCATGCCTCGATCGACCCCTGCATCGTCCTCCTCTTCGAGACCCATGATCCGTACGTCTGCGTTTGTAGGACCCATGATCGTCACTCAAACGCCTTCGTGGGCGCAATCAGCTGGGTCGCGGTCGACGTCTAGATGAGTCACTTTCCATAGTTCTTCTTCGGCTTCCGTTCCTCATGAAGCAAGGACTAATTTGTTGATATTTTGGGCTCTTGCAGGCCGTCTCCGCTCTGACCCAACCATCGTTGTTGTTCAACTCAAAAAAATCCCTGGTAGCGCAGCTAAATAAAATAGTTCTTCACATTCTGAATACAAGTGACTTTCGGAAGAAACGTGGAGTGCGCGTGCCACATCGCGTCTTGCGTTTTCAATTGACTCTCCAAAAATGATGGAGACCCCATTCTGACAATTACAAGGTTTCTAGAGGACAATATAAACTGTTATCAAAACAAAAAATAAGAATAAAATCTGAGATGACATTTTTCAGGAAATTTCATCCAAAATTTTTTTTGTTAAAGAAACAGAAATTGAACAATCCAGGAATTTCGATAACACAAGGGCAGATCTTGTACGCTTTGAGAATTGCAAGTAGATAATCGTGAGGAACCGAGGAGAAAGCTCGTCTCTAGTCGGTATACGTCATGTGCAAGTTACGTTGATGTTCTTTGGCTTGCAAGACAGCGACAACGGAAGTTTCGGCTCTTCTGTGAGGATTTCATTTTGCTCACAGCGGGCATAAATTTTATCAGAGATTGCAGCAGCGAGGAGTTTGTAAGTAGTCAGAAGACAGGCTATTGATCTAAAATCTGAAGGTCTATGGTTTCAGGACCAAGACTTCCTGGTTTCTTTGAAAGCATATACTAGGTTGTTCAAAAAGTTTTGAAAGCGGAAATGAAAATACGTTTTTTTTTGGTGAAATCACTTTTATTGCTCAGTATAATCTTCCATAAGATCAATACATTTGGTCCAACGGTCTTCCAACTTGTTTATCCCATCATGGAAGTGACTTTCTGCAAGGCCTGCAAAATACTCCTCTACGACGGCTATAACCTCTTCGTTTGATGAAAAATGCTTACCACGAAGGAATTTCTTGAGGTGTGGGAACAGCCAGAAGTCAGAGGGAGCTAAATCAGGCGAATAAGGTGGATGCTGCAACAATTCGTACTTTAATTCGGTTATTTTAGTGATGGTTTTTTGAGCTGTGTGAGCGGGTGCATTGTCTTGATGAAAAAAGATGTTTTTCTTCTGCAAACCGGGTCTTTTTTCACGAATTTTTGCATCCAATTGATCCAAAAGGTTACAATAATATTCAGAATTTATTGTTTTGCCAGTTTGGAGATAATCCACCAACAAAATCCCTCTTGCATCCCAAAAAACTGATGCTAACACCTTCTTCGCCGATTTCTGGACACGAACTCGCCTCGGTGCCGAAGTGCCTGGTTCACACCACTCCTTAGCCTCTTGTTTTGATTCAGGATCATGATGGAAGACCCAAGTCTCATCCATAGTGATGAATCGACGCAAAAAATCCTTTTTATCCTTTCGAAAACGCTCCAAATGTTGCTCAGAAAGTCGCATTCGAACGTGTTTTTGTTCCATTGTGAGCGAATGCGGCACCCATTGTGCACAGAGCTTTCTGAAACCCAAAACTTCACGTAAAATATGACTCACACTGCCTAATGAGATGTCTAGGGCCTCTGCTAAATCTCTCTCGGTCAATCGACGATCTTCCAAAACCATATCCTGTACTTTTGCTATGAATGCTGGTGTTGATGCACTTTTTGGACGTCCTGAGCGTGGATCGTCTTCAACTCTTTTTCGACCACGTCTAAACTCTAAAACCCATCGATGCACAGTTGGAAATGAAGGAGCAGCTTCCTTTAACACTTTCACCATTTTTGTATGAATTTCCGTTGCTGATAAACCTTCCAAAACAAAGAATTTTATCACTGCACGATATTCGGTTTTTTCCATTGTACAAAAATACACTGACACGTCAACTTCAAATGGCTTGTAAACAAACAATGAATTGATAGAGTGGAATGACACTTTGGGCATGTTCATATGAAAGATGAAATCTTAAAATGGCGTAGAAATTTTGGTTCTTCTACTGCTCTATAGATGTCGCTTTCAAAACTTTTTGAACAACCTAGTATGTCATCCCTTTAGAATAAAAGAGAGCACAAGTTCTGGATTGTCAATGATGTTATGCATACATCTGACTAAAACAGGATGCTCACATGTAAAGTATTTGTATCAAAAGTTGTGCATAATTATTATAATAAAATCTATAGAAATAAAATAATAATTTTACTTCATAATCATGATATCATATAATATTCAAATTATTTCAGGGTATATATTAAAATAAAACAAATTGACATGAAATTCAAAAAGTTGTATAAATATTATTTATTCATTTTCTACATAAGAATGCAATTACTCATTAATTCGTAAAAAATGTATGACAAAGTGTGCAATTGACAATAATATTTTGGATCAATATTATCAATGCAGTCTGCAATTGAAGCATTTCACTGCGTCCACCTAAAACTGCTCAAAGAACGACTAAAAATTAATCAAATTAAAAATAAATTAATTAATCGAATTTGAATCTGTTCAAATCGGATACTTTCCGACTAAAATCCGTTTGAATAACGTCCTTAATTTCAACTCGGGAGTTTGCTTCCAAATTAAATTACTATTATTATTATTATGATCATTATATATCATTATTATTTGAATCATCAAATCATTTAGTCGCGTTCTGTCTTTATTGACTCGTCTTGTCTTTGGCTTACTAACTCGATAAGTAAAAGTGACTCGAAAATTCGAAATATTCTGAGTGATAATTATTTCCTCGTTTTTCTACTTCATAATATTATACAGAGCTGTGGCATATTTTATATTATTATGGTCGTTTCGAATTCCGGCACAGTCGAAATATTCTCTTTTTCCACAGAAAGATAAGCCATAAAAAGTGGTTGAAAACAATTTGAATTAAATACTATTAAGTTCCTATGACATGGAATTTTTCTCAGTGCAGTTTTCCGTACCATCTCCAATAAGTATCACCCACAGGAACCCATATAGATTTCTATATAGAATCTATATACATAAATTCATTTCAGGAATCCTACATAGAGACTTACGTAGGAATTTTCATTAAGCAATATACTCGATGAAATGTATATGTATTTAAAATTGTTAGTGGCTACATACAGTAAGAACTTTTTCGAAAGTCATAGGGAAAGCATAAGTGCTGATGAAAAAAAACGAGAAGACATAAGAAATGTTTCATTCGAACACGCATACACATGGAGACGTAAGTTGTTCTCATTACTCCGCAGAAATAGAAATCATCACTTGTTCCCCATCAGTAACGCTAGTTGCTCAGTTACCTACGCTTTTTGTCATTCTGCAAACACGCCACTGGGGAGAATTATGTAAATTATCTCATTGGCTAAAGTTCGCGTGCTCATTTTAAATTCCAAAAATTTATTTCTGATAATGCTTTATAAAATCAAATAATAATGATTATTTTTTGTTCTTAACGTTCATTATTAAAAACTAATGTAAATACAGTATCAAAATACAAAATATCAAAAAGACTTACAACAAATTTATGAAGATGAAATTGCACTAAATAATTATTTTTTGTTAATTTGTTCATACCTCCTATTGTTTACTAGATAATGTTATTTCGAACCACTTCTTGATATTTTAGAGAATATTTAAAAAACGCTGCAAGACATCAGAAAAGCTTTTATTTCTGCCATTGATAACAATTATTGATGTGAAAATAAAAAGAGTCTGACCCTATGCCAAAATAACAAAATGAATAAAAATTCTGCGAATTATGGGTCAATATCACAGCAGGCATGTTCTTAAACATGTCATATGCTGAAAAAATAACCTATTCACAGATCTTTTCACGCCAAATAATTTTTTTATCTTAATTTTTCTCTTATCTCATACCATTTTTGGGATTTTTTGAATATGATTGCTAGAAGCCCAATTTAGACAGACTTTAATTATTTTGAAAATTATCGTACCCACAGGCTAATACCACTACTACTACAGACAGGCAAAGAAACAGTCGTAAACCTTGAACAAGACCGGTTTTCTACATGATAGGGTCATGAAACCTGGTGATAATAAAATATCAGGTTTGTTGAATTTGACAAGAAATTAGCACACCCTCATATGATGAGAATGCAAAAACGAAAATCAATCGTAATGTTTTAGTATTTTTTGCTCGAATTTTTAGTTTTTTTGCAGAAGTCGGACAATATTTACCACTGAGTCAATAATTATTTTCCATTAAAACTTTCAAATAAATCTATACCCCAGTTATGAATTTCCCGTTAGAGTTGAAATTGAGGAAATTTTTCAACATTTTTCAAAATGCTAAACAAATTTATGAGCTTGTTTGTTTCAGAAATTTGGAAGATTGTAGAGAAAGTGAAAAGTGACATAGATGGACAGTTTTTAATTTAAATAATTTTAAAAAGTTCGATTCAAGCAGAATATTCAGGAAAAGTTTCTTTTATTATGAAAATCATAAGTAGGCCGTCTTCTCTCTAAACTGTAATTAGTGAAAAAAGAGTCACTGGTTCAATTTAGTGAGAATGTTGACTAATTAAATTTTTTAAGTCTACACGCAAAAAAGGAATTTCTAAAAATCAGAAGATATCTGACTGAGTTTTAGCAAGTCGCTTGCTGATTGGTGGCTTTGTGGTGGATTTGCTGAATTTTAGCATATTGTATACTAATATAATGTAGAGTGCGTTCTAAATCCCCGCAAATTATAATCTACAAATCAGATATTTTCGGGTACACTTATTCGTTTTTTACCTATTATACATTGTTAAACATTTTCGCTGGCGGATTATTACATAATTTTATCCTTAAAATACCTAATCAAACCCGCTGGGGTTTAAACCCCGGACGCTGAAATGGCACGTTCGCATCTTAACTACTAAGGTAGTCTACGCTTAGACTAACGGTTCTCATAAAAGAATGTAAACCGAGACTGAGCGTACTGAAGATAGTCTGCATTTTAGCAAGTGATATGCTAAAAATTAGAAAATGTTTGCTGCTCTTGAGCATTTTCATGCTTAAATAACAGTAAGTCTTTTGCTCTGAATTTCAATATGCTCCAAGGTGAATTTTATAAAGTGATATGCTAAAAGTTAAGATGTATCAGCTAATTTCGAGCATCTTCATTCACTGATTTTTAGCATCTTCATGTTTCTATAAAACAGAATAGAATTTGCTTGTTGACAGCAATAGCTTACTAATTTACAGGATACCGTATACTTATTTTCAGAAATTGAAATCTAGCAATGGACTTACTCGACTTTAGCAGAAGATATTCTAAAATTTAGTACTTATTCGCTGATGTGTAGTAATTTTTGTACCGTTTAGCCAAATTGCTAAAATCTAGAAAGCGCTTTCTGTTATTCAGAAATTCCTTTTTTCCGCGTACAAGATCTGTTGCAGAAGTTCCCAGACCAGCCTAAACTAGCCAATAATAGTGGCGACATCTGTTAGATCTTTTGGACATTTAATCCAATACCCATTATGGATGTTGTGTCAAAACATAATATCATGATATGATATCATGAAACATGATACCCTCAGAGAGGGTAGTGGGTGGTCCCTTATCGCGGGCGACTTTAATAAAAGTCGCCCGAGTGGGGCGAAGCCCGTCTGGACATGAGAGGGTTCTTCGTCGGCATTGAGTTTAGTATCCGGGAACGGAGTCACCCAGTGAATACAGGAAGGGGCGGAAAAGGAAGAAGCCCCTCCTGGAACACAAGACGACTCAGCAAAGACAAGCTACAAAAACATCTTGAGGAAACCAGGCTCATAGATGACTTTGGTTGGGCTAAGTCTGCTGGGTCGTTGGAGGACACCGTGCGGGCGGCGAGGCGGAAAGTGGTCGCAGCATGTGACCATTCGATGCCTCGACGGGGGCACGGGCGTACCGGGGAGTCAATGTACTGGTGGAAAGACCAGTTGTCTGTCCTGCGTCGGGAATTCCTCGCAGCGCGGCGGAGATTCACCCGCTCAAAGGGTGATTCTCTGCTGCACGAGGCATGGAAAAATGCAAAATCAGCTCTGAGGCAAGCCATAAAAAAAAGCTGACTTCAGTGCTGGAAAGACTTGATCGGTGAGGTCGAGAAGGTCCCATGGGGTCTCGCCTTCAAAATAGTCACCAAGAGATTGGTGACTAGAAGAAAGACCCCGGGCCTGGATAATCCCGATCGAGTCAAGTACATCGTGCGAAGCTTGTTTCCGCATGTAGAGCCGTTCCAAAGACAGGACCGAAGCTCCTGCGTGGTCCAGCACGAAGAACTCTTCACTCTTGAAGAACTAAAAAGAGCGGGTGGAAGGCTCAATGCAAACACAGCGCCGGGGACCGACGGGTTGCCGAACGAGATCCTCAAAGAGGCGGTCGGGGCATACCCGGAGATCCTGCTAGAAATCTTCAACTCCTGTCTTCGGGAGGGGAGATTCTTTGCAGACTGGAAGAAGCAGAGGTTGGTCCTGCTGAGAAAGGGCAACAAACCTCAAGGGGATGCCTCATCGTATAGACCAATATCTCTGTTGGATACGATCGGGAAACTTCTGGAGGAAATGATCCTACAAAGATTACAGGGTCACATGGTCCGCGAGAATGGTCTCTCGGAAAACCAGTTCGGCATTCCGAAAGTCATGTCCACAGTTGAAGCCATCCAGGCAATGATGGACATCGCCACTAAAGCAAGAAGAGGAACTAGCAAGCGTAAGGGATTCTGCGCGTTGATCAGCATTGACATACGCAATGCCTTCAATACCACGAGATGGAACATCTGCATCGAGGCGATGGTGCAGAAAAAGGTTCCAGACTACCTGTTGCGAATGATAGATGACTATCTGAGCGACAGGTGGGTGATATACGAGGGCGACAAATGGTCTCTCAAGGAAGAGATGACATGTGGCGCCCCTCAAGGGTTGCGGGTGGGTCCACTCGTTTGGAACGTTATGTACGACGATTTCCAGCGCATGGACAAGCCTGCTGGAACTACCATCATCGGCTTCGCGAATGTCGTTCTTGTCGTGTGCGCTGCTGACAACGACGGAATTCTGGAGCTGAGGATCAATGATAGTCTGTGGCGGGCAAAGCTTTGGTTAGTAGAGGCCTGAAAATGGCCCCTGAAAAACCGAGGCTTTGCTGGTCACGGACAGGAGATCCTTCCAATATCCGAGGATTGTTCTTGGGGAACATGAAATCGAGTGGAAAAAGAGCATTAAGTACCTGGGAGTGCAGTTGGATCGAAGGTTTAGCTGTGGCGAATACCTGCAGATCGGTGGACCTGTTGGTCCACATTGGTGGACCCAGGGAAGCTAAGAGAAGGCTGGTGGCGAGCGTGATAAATTCGAAGCTGCTTTATGCAGCTCCGATCTGGACAAGTGCCCTTAACAACCATGCTATCCTGAAGAAGCTGTTCTCGGCACAGAGAGGTGTGTTGATGAGAATTGTCTCAGCATCCCGAACTGTGTCGACGAGTGCCGCGATGGTCCTGGCGAGCGTCCCGCCAATTGGCTTATTGGCGGAGGAAAGGAAAGAGACCTTTCAGCTCCGTAAGGAGCTCACCTGCTTAACCAACCTGCAGGAAATCGCTCGCACGAAGGAGGGCATCTGCAAGGATGGAAGGCGCAGACTCATCGAGAAATGGCAGACGAGATGGCATGGTGACCAATCCGGGAGATGGACACACCGTCTAATCCTGGAGCTCACCACCTGGCTAGATAGAAACACGGTCAAGTCGGCTTTTACCTGGCGCAAGCGCTTTCAGGACATGGCTGCTTTAATGCGTACCTGAAACTCTTCAAGAAAAGAGATGACGAGTTGTGTAGCTACTGCGGATCCCTTGTGGACCCTGGTGATAAAGACGAGGGAGCTCGATGGGCGTGCAGAGCGCGACAACAACGGGGGCCAGTAGAAATCGCATCGGGGCCTGCACCCGCGGTCCTGCGTCTTGGGCGGACTTGGCTGTTTGCGTCGTTCGGGGGAGGAATCGCTTTATTCCTCCCCTGGCTGGCGTGGCTGGTCGGTCTGCCAAACGGGCGTGTGGCCGCGGATGGGAGTCCCGGGCGATCGGATGACGGAAGAGTGGTACGCGACTTTAAGCTGGAACCAACCACCCGTGAAATTTAAAGTCGAAATGCGGTTCCGCAGGCGGTGTATTGGTTCGAGAGAGGGGGTTTTTTGGTTTTAACAGGTATGCGTAGACCCGTACTAGGAGAGTCCTGTACAACGTCTATAAAAGATTTCGCCATTTTTCCTCCTCACCAAAAAAAAAAATGATATTTGGATCTATAGAAGTTGAGTTATTGCGCCTAATGTGACAGTACGTTTGAACCATCGGTCGAAAAATGAATTTTGAACAAAGAGCGAATATCAAGTTTTCTTCTAAACTCGGTAAAAGAGCTGCCGAGATTTCCAAAGAGTCAATTCATCGCATTTTGACCGAACATTTGGGACTGAGAAAGGTTGTTGCGTGGTTTGTTCCACACAAATTGACTAATGAATAAACATTGCTTCGAATTCAACATTGCAAGGACTTAATTAAAAAAGACAAAAAGGACCCAAACTACCGAAAATTCATCGTAACTCGTGACAAGTTGCAGTGTTTTGAATATAGTATTGTATATTCCCAAAACCAAGTGCCAAAGTGCTGAATTGAATCATCCGGATGAGCTAAATTTGAGAAGTCGCGCTTAGATTCAATAAAAAGTGAAGACTTTGTTGATTTGTTTTTACGATTCGAAGGAAATTGTGCACAGAAAGTTCGTTCTTAAGGGCCAAACGGTCAATCTTGTGTTGTGTATTTGTCGTGTGCGGCCAGAATATCGTGAAAAAGGAAGTTGGCGCTTGTTGCTCGATAATACACGAGCTCATCGATCAACATTAATAACGTATTTTTTAACCAAAATTGGCATTTTTACTATCAACCATTTCCCGCATTCACTTGATTAGGCTCCGTGCGATTTCTATTTGTTCAAAAAGTTACATTTAGCTATGAAAGGAAAGCGTTATGCAGCCATTGAAGACATTCAAAGGTCGACGACGGTAATCCTAAACATAATTAATAGTGATAAAATTAAAATGTCATTCAATTTGCTTTTCGACCATGCAAAGCAGTGTATTGAGTCCGAAGGGAACTATTTTAAATAAAATAAATCAACTTTGTCAAAAACATTTTCAGTTTCCTTGATTTTTAGCTTGTCTGAAAACTTTTGCGACAGGCCTTGCATATTATGGACACAAACATGTAAAAACTGGACCAAATTGTTCACATGAACTTGCTACTTTTCTCAAGTATCACATGCCCTTAAACATCTAATAAATCTATACATAGCATTCCCTCAACTTGAAAAAAAGGAATAAATCTCAAAAATGGGGTGAAATGCTTAGTTTACTGATTATAATAGTATTTCCCTAGGAGAAAACAAATTAAACGATAGGGGCTGATTTCACCAATAGTGATTAGATCCTTAGTCATCGGTTAACCTTATTTATTCAGTACTTTGCGTTTCACCATAATCTTAATTGTGATTAAGGGAAGTTAAGCGCCGTTCAACTTAACCAGCTAATAATATCCGGTTACAGAAGTTAATCAGCAATAAACACTCGGTAATTATGACACCAAAATTGAATTTGAGTAAATAAGGGCAGTCTTTTGGAATTTTAATCTCAATAACACTGTTAAAAATCTTATTAATTTAAATGGACTTTAATATACAAGTGGGAAATTAAAATTAATACATTTGTATATTATGAAAAATTAATATACATTCATATTAAATTTAATAACTTTTCAATCAAAATATATTAAAAATAACGAACATTATTAAAATATATACACAAGTGTATAAAAATTCAAGTAGAAGTTTGTATTTTTTAAGATTAAAGTATTTTAAATTTAATATACGTTACTGAAAAAAGCTTCCATTACATGTAAAGGAAGATTAATACAGAAATTTCTAACAGTTCATAACATTTAAATTTCATAATTTAACACACGACTGTATTTTTTCACACTTTTTAATTATGTACAATAGAATTAAAATATATATTTCTATACACAGCGTGTAATTTATTTTCCATGAAAAAATGTCAAATTTGAAGTTGGATGACAAGTTAAACCAATTAACAAACACTACTGGATTTGTTTAAAACAAATATGTCACAATTTAAAGTATTATCTTGTTTAGTTGATCACGAATTTGATTAATGTTGCTAGAATCGGCTATGTATCTCAAACTGATTTTCAAGTGTCATTATGAGTTGACTATTACTTATCAGATTATCAGCGACCAGGTAAATTTATTTATTTCAATAGTATTTGTCTAACATCTTCAATCGTTGGGCAGATAAATTTTTTGATGATGAAATTGAAATGTCATGATTTAAAATTCTTTAAAAATGCTCTTCTCTCTTTTTCTTATAAGCATTTGTTAAAATCAAAAAGAGCTAATTATACTTTCAAATTGTTTTTCAACTACCTTATAAAGACATATTAGAAAAGTATCAAAATTCTACTACAATTGAGGGCCGGATTCTATAACCAAATGTGCGCGGGAGCCGGCTCAGCGTGCCCCTGATAGTATGCAACCTAATCTTGACATCCATTGTTAAAAAAATCGATTTTAATGAGCAAAACTGTCATAAAATATCACATTCACGTAAAACTTGTGAACAGGAAATTGTTTTCTAATGTTTTTCAAAGAAATATATATATTTTAACGTCGATTGGCATCAAATCGCGTCAAGCGAAGGTTGCATACTCTCAGGGGCACGCTGAACCGACTCGTGCGCACATCTAGTTATAGAATTCGATCCTTCAATTGATCTGTATTTTCTTCAAATTCATTTGAAATTTTTTCACTCACTGATAAGTATAATGATGTTTTTGTAACTAAAAAGAAATATTGAATAAAAATTTTATATAATACCTAGGAATCAATCAGTATAATCATTTTAAATAGAAAATTTCTGTTATTTATGTATTCTAAAATCATTCAAAAAGTATATCTATGACTTTTTGGGCCTAATTCTAAAGTCCGATTATTTATGCTAAACATAATCTTCGTATTGCCTTATAAATAATCACTGAGTATTAATGTCATCACATCGATTGAAAAATAGATGTATTAATGATAATATAAATCTGTTTAGTCATTCTTGTATTCACAACACTAACATAATAATTTATTTCCTTAGTCTCTAGTATGATCAGCCGGCATCATTTAATCAATGCCATTCTTCGGTAGTAAGCAGTGCCAGAGTGAACGTGAAGCATTAGCTGTAAAGTGAAGCAAATGTCACTTCACCGAACACTAGAAGTACCTTTAATAAATAAAATTAATAGTATTTAATTGATTTTAAAAGTTATACTATCGATGTGAGTTCTATCCATATTATTTTTAAAAAGTGTTTCAATAAATAAGTACATTGAAATAACGAGAAAAAATAAAATTAGTAGAAATGGTTTTATCACTAATTGTAAATGTGGTAATTATTGCAAGTGCTATTAAAATTGAAACCAGTGACTGTTATAGAATATTGGGGATCTTCCCTTTAGCTGGAAGAAGTCATGCTGTTCTGGGCGAACAGATAATGAAAGCTCTCGCAAGTAAAGGACATCAAGTAGATGTCATCAGTCATTTTCCTTTGAAGGAACCGTTTCCCAATTATAATGACTTAAGTATTCGTGGTTCAGCACAAGACTTGACGAATAACTTTAATTACTCTCACATTCAATCATTTTCGCTGGATTCTATGGAGAAAGTTATGGAATATACTGTCGACCCTGTATGTAAATTACTCGAGCATCCAGTAATAAACAATATAATTAAAAATCCACCAAACGATCCACCCTACGATCTTGTAATTATAGAGGTAATTTATCATTTATATTAATTACAGTCTGTTCCGCAAAAAAATCAGCAGTATAGTTCTCAAAGCATAAGATCAGATTCTGGCACTACTAATAATATTCTTCCATTTTTTCTTTAAATAGTAACGAAAATTATTTTAAAAAGAATGAAATAGCTTAAGTTGAATATTTGTTAAAGTAAGAGGTATGAAAATGGTCACATGGCTCTCTCATCTACCGGAAATCAATTTTAGATATTATATTACGAAAAAATCGGTAAATTTAATTTGTTGAGAACATTCTTTGTCACACCACACTAATTGTTAAATTCATGTGAAAGGGATTTTTATACACACAGTAAGGCAATATTTCTCGTTAATCATAATTATAAAGTCTAAGATATTCTACCCAAAAGCCAGTAGCACGCTTTGTGAAACAAGAACATGAATGACTTGACGAAGTGATGATAATGCCACACGACGTCCTTGAACAAAGATGCAACGCTAGTACATCTCCTTCAACCAACACTAAAAGTCAAGATCAGGGTCTCTTCCAAGAAAGAGTACTCTCTAAATTTGAATCATTCAAAATCTACTGATTATCAGTGAAATTTGACTGATTCAAATAGCTAAAAAGAGGTTACTGTAAATCAGTCAAATTTCACTGATTATTTCAGTGAAAATTAACTGATTTAACAGTGAAAAATATTTTTTCACTGATGAATCAGTGAAATGGCAAATCACTGATTCAATCAGTGAAAATTTGACTGATTCAGATTTTGAGAGTACAGACCTCAGAATAAACAAGTTTAGACGCAAGTTGGAAAAATTGAAACTATTTACCGCTATAAAGTTTAAAGATTCCTTCTTATCGATAAAAATATGTCAAAACGACTGACCTAGACACAAAAAAATTTAACTAAATTTTTGTTTGGATGCTTCTGCGAGTGTGATTTTGAGACCTCATCATCTTTACCAATAGTCTCTTTACTGAAAAGATAGGCTAAATGTATCAGGAGTATTTGTTCAGGTCAGATAAAAAAAAGTTTGGTCATGCCAGGGACAAATTGAAACTTTAGGAAGGCAGAGTCTTAAATTCGTGAACCGTCTTTGCAATGAGCAGAAATCATAAAATGTCATCATTGCTATAAATTCGCCAACATCATCTCCAAAATTTTGGTTCAAGTATTGAAATTTTCTATTCTCTTCAAGTCCCTTATCTGTCTATCACTTTTAAGGGGAGGTTCTCCACTTTTTAGCCGAAAATGAAGCGGAATTTGATAATTTACTGTCGGATAATGAAAAGACATACGAACAAACGGTTATGATGGTTTATTAAGCCATCTTTTTAAAATACAAAAGAAAATTCTTTATGACAAAATCTAATATGGTGGCCCCAAAATGGCGGGTCTTGTCATCCTGTGAAAGCGAGACGTTGTTCGATAACGTCAAGGTTGTAGCCACTTGTAGTGAACTGAAATCAAAAATTTGTTTTTTATAGTCAAGTTTATAAAATTCCCTATGACTTATACCTATTTCTAAAGAATTTTCATTAAAAATTATCCAATTCATGCATAATCAAAGAAAAAGTTCGATTTTACCCTCTTTTTATTAAAGTTTTTTCTTATCAAACGACTATTATTTAACAATTGCTTATGTTTATTTTAGGTATAAGTCATACAAAAAATCATACTCTTCCAGGAACATTTATATGAAGTAAATCGGATCAGTAGATTATGAGCTATGCTTGACGTTAGGATAAACAAAAAGGATTTCGAGATAAACGCGTTTAAAGTTGTAAGTCTCACATAATAACTTTTATGCACATAGCACATCGATAACTTTCTGTATTATTCTAGAGGACTCGAAAAAGTTTCTTGAAAAAAAAGCAGAATGAAGAATGTTACACCATTCATCAATCTCAAGTTAAAATTAAAAGGTGCATTAAGTCTGCAGTAATTGAGACAGCACGTTTAAACCACAGCACTCGTTTTCGACGGCGCAGTTATGCTACCTTTATCGATGAAAACGGAGATTCGTCTATTGAAACGGATTAGAGGCTCATTCACGGCGCACTCGTGACTTGGTCTCTGATTGTGCCATAAAGTAGCCAAGATGTGATCGCTTATGGCTGAGTCATGTCAACATGAAAGTTAAACCGTCGAATCAGTTTTCATTTTACATTAAATGCGACGTTAGAGTTATTTAATTAATCCTCTCCTTTGGATGTCGCAAATATTTCAAAATTACAAAGGCATTCGAGGGACTCCATTTGAATTCTGGAATATGGAGCTGCACGTTCTGCTATCGGAGTTGTTCGATAAAATGTTTTCTATCACCAAAAATCAACACGATAACAAATTTTTTGAGATTAGGAAGTGAACAAAAGCTAATTTTGGAATTCCGACCTTGGATTCGGATTCAGCGACCCAAAATCCATAGAATGTGACTACTCTAGTCTGTCGGACAACCTACTTTTTTTGTGAGGCTGTGTAATTCTTAAAGCGGACCAAAATGTAGACATGTCTTGTTTTTCGTTTCCTCCAAAATTTAAAATCTTTGTCATCCAGTACTGTCTTAACCTCCGTCATTAAGCCGTATTGTTACCACACGGAGCATTAATCTGTTATTTATAGTTTTGCTTATATAAGTCTCGTGATAATTCCTCAAGTCTAACAAAATGTAGATATGACTCGCTTTCCGTTTTCTCGGAAATTAAAAACCTGTGTTGTTCTCGACCGTTTTGACCTCCGTCATAGATACATGATGATCTGGTCATGATATATGTACTTCAATTAATTAAATTGTATTTTTTGGATAAACCTGGGAAATGAAAAATTTACTCGAAAAGAGCTTAGTTGATCATTATCATAATATAGAAAATTACTACAAATTTAGATGTAGTTGGACTCGCCAAAACGGACGTAAAATTGGCCCCTTTTCAGCATCCAAATTTTTCGGAATTTTTCCGCAAACAAAATTCCGGCAATTTTTTAGCGTGTTTTGGATTTTTAGCGTTTCTTGATGTATCATTGGTTTACTGGCGTACTCTCGGCGCGTTTTTGCTCTTTTGGCCTATTTTGTAGTGAAATATTTTAGCCCGGATGCATATTTGTGATATAAACATTTTCGTCTATACACTCGTTTACTTAAATCAGAATAATAATATCAAGTCGAAACTTTCAGCGGTTAAATAGCAGGCACTAAGGAACGTCTTAAAGACGTTGGTTTTCAAACGCAGAAGCAGCTTAAAATGAACTTTGTATATTTCCAATATTTTGATAATAAATAAATTTAATTCTTAAATTACACTCTTTAAATCCGAATTGGTCAAAACTGACTAATTGTTAGTTAAATTTAAGTAATTGTTAGTAGAAAACGTTACAGAAACATTAGTAAAAATAAAATTACTATAATTAATTAGTCAAATACCATATATTAAACTATTAATTATTGTGAGATAAATTAATTTATCTATATCTGTACTGGGGTAGTACTAAACCAGTACCGCGCCACCGCTCGGCATAAATCCCTAAGTCGGCTTCTAGCCAGCATTTGGACTCCATACTGGGGCAGTACTGAACCAGTACAGCGCCAACGCTCGGCATAAATCCCTAAGTCAGCTTCTAGCCAGCATTTGGACTCCATACTGGGGCAGTACTGAACCAGTACTACGCCAACGCTCAGCATAAATCCCTAAGTCGGCTTCTAGCCAGCATTTGACTATATACTGGGGCAGTACTATACCAGTACCGCGCCAACACTCGGCGCGGTACTAATCATCAGTACTGGCATTGCTCCTTATTTACAACTGGCGCGGTACAATGCTGTTTGTAAGATCCGGCATAAGTCCGACTTTTCCGCCTGGGTTTATTACTCTATATACAAATAAAAAAAGCGCAGCAGGTAAGTTTTCGTAGTTATTGATAGAGACCAAGCGATTTACTTAAACCATAATAAAAAAATCTCGAACTAATTTACATTATTTTAAAGAAAATACATATTTTTTCAAAGAAAATTTTCCATGTGAAATTCGATTACTTCAAATGGATGGGTGTTGAAGTCTCCTGAATTACGTGTTTGTCACTGGAATTGCAAATTTTAACACAAAACCAATTATAATTTCTTTTAAATCTCGCAATAATACAAAAATCAAAAATTCTGTGTGAAATACAGGTATGTTAGTTTCCCTTTAAAAAATTTGGTCTCATTCGAAAACGAGAAAACAGATTCAATGTAATTTTGCTTGATATTGTCACTGCAGATTCGAAGCCGTTTACACAAAATCGATTTAATCACGCAAACCAATTCTCTTTTAAAGATCTGAATCTGCGATTGGAAGATACACAGTCAACTTTTTAATAGCTCTTTTTTCTGGGTGGTCAATTTTCGACAGTATAGGTGACCTTTAAGGGCATGTCGTTGACGTGACTTTATCCAATACTTTTTGTCCTTCACATTCTTAAATCGATAACTCAAATGGATTTTCCTTATCAGGTAAACAAACTTTGATCTTTCTTTTACGTTTATCTGCTACGAAAAATCCATTTCAGTTATTAATTTAAGAATGGGAAGGACGAAAAGTATTCGATAAAGTCACGCCAATGACATGCCCTTAAAGCAGAAACTTTCTGCAATTCTTGGCCATACATATATTATTGAGATGCTGCTGCAGGCTTCCTTGTGGAACAGACTATATTACAGACTTATTTGTTATAAAAATATTTGGGTTACGTGCCAATGATAGTGTCATCAGTATCATTACTCACGAGCTTACTATATTTGATCTCACGTGCTCACCAATTAGGCATATTAATTGCAAATGTGGCCGACTGATTAGCACACTAACGTTCATTAATGCCTTAAATCCAGTTTGAAGTTAGTCTACGAAAGAACGATGGATTTCTATATAAATAATCATTTATTTTGGATCTTATACATACAATTTATATAGAAAGTCCTCGTTTTTCTCAAACCTAACTTCAAAACGTAGAGAAGGCATTTAAGAACGTCATCGTAAATAATAAAAATACAAATTATTGAATTAATCATTAATATTATGTTTCAGTACTTTACAGCCCATTGTTACTTGGCGTTTGGTCAGCATTTGAAAGTTCCCATGGTAGGTTTCACAGTATCTATTTTGCTGCCGTGGTTAAATGAACCTTTGGGAAACCCTAACAACTTGGCTTACGTGCCTACAGGTTTTGAGATTACTAATCCAAAACAGAATTTTTTAAATCGTTTAAAGAACGTTTTACTTTACAAGACGGTCACTTCTCAATTTAATGACATTGCGGCACTGCAAAAAAAGTATGTGGATAAATATTTCGGACCAGGATATCCTAGCATCTATGAGCTCTCAAAGAAAATGGCTCTGGTTTTCGTCAATTCGCATTACAGTCTTAATGGAGTCAAACCCTTGACTCCAGGTGTTGTGGAAATTGGAGGGTTACATATAGATCACAAGGAAAGAAAACTATCAACGGTTAGTTCTAACTAATTATTATATTAAATGTGACATTAAGGGATCGTTCACAAAATATATATATATAAATCGGAATTGCAATTCACCTCATTAGTTATTAGAAACAAAAGTAACTATAAAACATATGGGTCATTTCATGAGAGATTTACAGTCAACATTTTTTTCCGACGAAAATTTTTTTTTTGCCTTTTTACTTCGAAATTAATCGACACGTATTTTTTTATTTCAATGTGATACTTGAAAATTTCGAGATATAATTTTTTTAAGTTTAGCACTCGGGACAATTTTTTTTTCCAACAGCTCACTGTAAAAGCAGTTTTGAATATAAAATGTAACCCTTGCACTTGAAATGCGCGAAAGAGTACAAGTTTTCAAAAAAGCTATAGCACACATTTCGTTGTTTTTTTTTGTAATAACAATGCAGTACATATTTATAAACAATTGAATTTTTTTTTAATTTGGAACTAATTTTTTTCCGATTTTTTTGTTTCTAAATCTTTCTTGAAGTTTTTTCAATATGCAGGCAAAACTTTGGAATGGAAAAATGAAAACTGTAGGTGTAATTAATTTATAAAATCTGTCCCGCGCATTGCAACGAGCGAGCTCGCACGCGCAACTACGCTTAAGCTTGATTAGACATGCTCGGACTCAAAGCACGTGTGGCAATGAATGCAGTGACCGCTGTTTTAGTTTTCTGTGAATGTTCCTCAAGTGTTCACCTATTTCAAATTAATACAAAAATGCCAAGCTCTCGATTTAAACATGTCTGCTGCAATCCGTTTAATAAAAAAAATCATAGTGGAAAAAAGCAAAAAAAAAAATTTGCGTCGCATTTCGTCCTCGATACTTGAAAAATTGAAAATTTTCAAACCGGATGATGTTTCTTGTACACAATGCAGAATAGAAGCAAATGAAATGGAGATGGAAGATTTTTGTTGTAAGTGCATTCAAACTTGTGCGTAGACTATTTCAAAACCAATCATTAATTATAATGATGAATTGATGAGTGAAGTTTTACGATAAAACTACTCTAAATGATACACTTAAGACGCAAATTTTTTTTTTTGCTTTTTTCCACTATGATTTTTTTTATTAAACGGATTACAGCAGACATGTTTAAATGGAGAGCTTGGCATTTCTGTATTAATTTGAAATAGGTGAACACTTGAGGAACATTCACAGAAAACTAAAACATTGAGCTGAAGTTTGTGACGTCTCGTGTGACGAATTTTTTTTTTTTTCTTTCTTGGTCGAATGACCAACAAGACAATCAAAACTTTGCAGAATAGTGATTTCTGACCAAAAAACATGTTTTAATGCGAAAAATAAATTTTTGAAGTTGGACAAAAGTAAGCCATTTCTCGACAAACTCGTCAAATTATCTCGAGAACTAAGAACGTGGCCAAAAAAAAGACTTTGCTTTTTGATTGCAGATACATAATGCAACATTAAAAAAAATATAAATTAAAATTTGAGTTTGCGGAGCGAAACCAAAATTAGGAAAGTTTGACCCGGGGAAGCCATTTCTCGACAAACTCGTAAATTATCTCGAGAACTAAGAACGTGGCCAAAAAACAGACTTTGCGTTTTGATTGCAGATACATTATGCAACATTAAAAAAAATATAAATTAAAATTTGAGTTTGCGGAGCGAAACCAAAATTAGGAAAGTTTGACCCGGGGAAGCCATTTCTCGACAAACTCGTAAATTATCTCGAGAACTAAGAACGTGGCCAAAAAACAGACTTTGCTTTTTGATTGCAGATACATAATGCAATATTAAAACAAATATAAATTAAAATTTGAGTTTGCGGAGCGAAACCAAAATTAGGAAAGTTTGACCCGGGGAAGCCATTTCTCGACAAACTCGTCAAATTATCTCGAGAACTAAGAACGTGGCCAAAAAAAAATACTTTGGTTTTTGATTGCAGATACATAATGCAACATTAAAAAAAATATAAATTAAAATTTGAGTTTGCGGAGCGAAACCAAAATTAGGAAAGTTTGACCTGGGGAAGCCATTTCTCGACAAACTCGTCAAATTATCTCGAGAACTAAGAACGTGGCCAAAAAAAGACTTTGCTTTTTGATTGCAGATACATTATGCAACATTAAAAAAAATATAAATTAAAATTTTAGTTTGCGGAGCGAAACCAAAATTAGGAAAGTTTGACCCGGGAAGCCATTTCTCGACAAACTCGTCAAATTATCTCGAGAACTAAGAACGTGGGCCCAAAAAAGACTTTGCTTTTTGATTGCAGATACATAATGCAACATTAAAAAAAATATAAATTAAAATTTGAGTTTGCGGAGCGAAACCAAAATTAGGAAAGTTTGACCTGGGGAAGCCATTTCTCGACAAACTCGTAAATTATATCGAGAACTAAGAACGTGGCCAAACTCAAATTTTAATTTATATTTTTTTTAATGTTGCATTATGTATCTGCAATCAAAAAGCAAAGTCTTTTTTTTGGCCACGTTCTTAGTTCTCGAGATAATTTGACGAGTTTGTCGAGAAATGGCTTCCCCGGGTCAAACTTTCCTAATTTTGGTTTCGCTCCGCAAACTCAAATTTTAATTTATATTTTTTTTAATGTTGCATAATGTATCTGCAATCAAAAAGCAAAGTCTTTTTTTTGGCCACGTTCTTAGTTCTCGATATAATTTGACGAGTTTGTCGAGAAATGGCTTCCCCGGGTCAAACTTTCCTAATTTTGGTTTCGCTCCGCAAACTCAAATTTTAATTTATATTTTTTTTAATGTTGCATTATGTATCTGCAATCAAAAAGCAAAGTCTTTTTTTTGGCCACGTTCTTAGTTCTCGAGATAATTTACGAGTTTGTCGAGAAATGGCTTCCCCGGGTCAAACTTTCCTAATTTTGGTTTCGCTCCGCAAACTCAAATTTTAATTTATATTTTTTTTAATGTTGCATTATGTATCTGCAATCAAAAAGCAAAGTCTGTTTTTTGGCCACGTTCTTAGTTCTCGAGATAATTTACGAGTTTGTCGAGAAATGGCTTCCCCGGGTCAAACTTTCCTAATTTTGGTTTCGCTCCGCAAACTCAAATTTTAATTTATATTTTTTTTAATGTTGCATTATGTATCTGCAATCAAAAAGCAAAGTCTTTTTTTTGGCCACGTTCTTAGTTCTCGAGATAATTTGACGAGTTTGTCGAGAAATGGCTTCCCCGGGTCAAACTTTCCTAATTTTGGTTTCGCTCCGCAAACTCAAATTTTAATTTATATTTTTTTTAATGTTGCATTATGTATCTGCAATCAAAAAGCAAAGTCTTTTTTTTGGCCACGTTCTTAGTTCTCGAGATAATTTGACGAGTTTGTCGAGAAATGGCTTGCTTTTGTCCAACTTCAAAAATTTATTTTTCGCATTAAAACATGTTTTTTGGTCAGAAATCACTATTCTGCAAAGTTTTGATTGTCTTGTTGGTCATTCGACCAAGAAAGAAAAAAAAAAAAAATTCGTCACACGAGACGTCACAAACTTCAGCTCAATAACTAAAACAGCAGTCACTGCATTCACTGCCACACGAGCTTCGAGTCCGAGCATGCCAAATCAAGCTTAAGGGGGGAAGTACCTTTAGAGGCCGAATAAACAGGTCTTTTTTGCAACTGATTTGTAGGAAAATGAAGACAGTTCTTCTTAAATCAGTATAATATTTATTTTAGGCGATATTTGAGGTTGAAAAAAAACATATTCTACAAAAGTGAAAGTTGAAAATTAACAAATTTTTCTAGGATATTGAAAGCCATGTCGTTGCTGACGTCGTAAATTGCGTAAGCGATTCTGGCTGCAATTTTCATCTGAAATCAACAAACTCAACATTTTCTTACTCGAGAGGGTTTTTTTTAGTAGATAGACTAAAATATTTGCGAAATTTGAAAATTAACCCTTCAAAACAGGCTCAAAAACAAATTTACGATTTTGACGAAAAATTTCGTTGCACTTCCAGTCAAAAATGGTCCCAAAATAATTTTTTTTTTTAATCTTTAGTCTATATAGAACAGTTTTTTATGCTCTTTAAAATGAATGCTAGATGATGAAAATCGATTCACTAGTTTTTTTGTTATCACTTACGCAATTTTAAAAAACATGGTTTCGAGAAAAGGCCGTTTAAAGTTTGTGGTCAAGAGAAAAAGAACTTACTAAAGGCACTTCCGGGATGCATTTCTTCCAAAATTTTGAGAATTAACTTTTGAAACTTTGACATGATATTCTTAGGCGATATATCTATCGATTAAAACAATAAAAAAAATCTATTTTTTGAAGTGTCTAAAGGTACTTCCCCCCTTAAGCGTAGTTGCAGCGTGCGAGCTCGCTCATTGCAACGCGCGGGACAGATTTTATAAATTAATTACACCTACAGTTTTCATTTTTCATTCCAAAATTTTGCCTGCATATTGAAAAAACTTCAACAAAGATTTACAAAACAAAAAAATCGGAATAAAATTAGTTCCAAATTTTAAAAAAATCCAATTGTTTATAAAAATGTACTATATTGTTATTATAAAAAAAACAACGAAATTCTGTAAATCTTCCATGAAATGACCCATATGTATTGTAATATCAAAATAATGCAGATTAAACTTCTTCTTGTGAAAAAAAGAATATTTCATAAAAAGACGCTATTTTATTGAAGAAATATTTGTCTGATCAAGGAATTCCCTCCTCATCCTTCCAGCCCCTAATGTCATGAACCATGGTTTTTTTCTGATCCCTCACTCTAAAGAGTATCACTTATTTTTTAGATGATCCCTATTAGTTTTTATTACCTTTTTTCAAATAAAATTTAACTCGTGATAATTTTTTTTTTCTTTTCCCATACACGCATTCAAAGACAAAACATGTAGGTATAGGTCGTTGTCAAAAGAAAAAAAAGATGTATTCACTTAGGGTTATTTGTTTGATTCAACTACATATTCTTTTTAAATTTGAATTGATCTTTATTAAATGGATCCCACTAAAATCCAATTCGTTTGACTCTTCGCGCCATCCAATTTATTGGTTGACACAACCACGATTTGGTCGCTGTAAACTGGTGTCAACGGTTAACGGTGGAACAGATCCACGAATATATAGAAACAACTTTAGGACAATCTGTTTCATCGTATACAATGGTAAAAAAGTGGACAACTAAGTTAAAACGTGGTCAAGATTGTATTGATAATGACCCTTGCAGTGGATGGCCTTTGACGTTAACGAATCACAAAAACATAGAAAAAATATGCAATCTGATTATTGAAGACCGCAGATTAAAAATAAAGGTGATAGCGAGATTGTTCTATTCTCATATAAACGAGCACAAAACATTATTATGAACAAACAGGGATTTTCTAAGATTTCTGCGAGATGGGTTCCAAGGCTGCTTTTAGTTAAACAAAAATGGAACCGACTTATGTTTTCCCGCGACTGTTTGGAGCTCTTTAAAGCCAATCCACAAAAATTTTTGAACAGGTTTGAGATCATGGATAAGTCCTAAGTTCATCAATACACTCCAGAGTCAAAACAACATTTCAAAGAGTGAAATGAAATGTGTCGACGAACAAAATGATGGAAACTGTTTTCTGGGATTTAAAAGTGTCATCCTGGTGGATTATCTTGAAAAGGGTAAACAATTTAGCTCAGTTTACTACTGTACCCTTTTATACCGTTCGTGTGAAGAAGTCAAAGAGAAACATCCAGATATGCTGAGAAAAAAGCTTCCGATCCACCAAGACAACGCGCGTCTTTACACAGCCGTACAATCGATGGCTAAAATCGATATTTGTGGCTTTGAACTGCTGCCTCGCCCTAGTTATCCTCTTTATTTGGCCCCGTCTGACTTTCATCTTTTGTCGAATCTGAAGAAACAAATAGGAGAAATAAAACTTTTATCAAATGAAGAAGTCCAAGTTGCAGTTAATGAGTATTTTGAGAACCTAAAAAAATCATTTCTTAAAACAGGTATAATGTCATGAGAAACCAGAAGGAAGAAATGCATCGAGTTAGGTGGTGATCATATTGAAAAATAAAAACACTTCCGTAAAAGTTTGTATTTATTTTTATGTGCGAAATTTTGAATCCACCCTCGTAACACCAAAAAACTTGTAATTGTGCTAAATAATAAATTAAATGGCGCATCAGAGTCCAACGAATTGAATGGGACAATCAACCTTTTTTTCAGTGCAGAATTTTTCGTTTTGTTTGGAAAACTTATTTGCTTAATAGTACATTTCTAATCTTAGGAAGTGCTTTATGTACTTAAACTGAATTAATATTTTAGATGCTATTTACAAAAGCAATAATTAGCTTGATTCACTAAAAATTTAGATGATTAAAAAGTTGTTTTATCGATCAAAACGTTTGTCCTAGAAAAACTTGATCAACCAAATTCTTTGGTTGAATTCACCAAGAATTTAGTCAAACACATAAGAAGCAAATTGTTCGGTTCATCCAATAAAATTTAAGGTGAATCAGCCAAATATTTTTCTGAGTGTAAAATCATTTATCCGAATTTTACAATCTTTTCGTCAACCACGCGTATAATTATAATTGAGAAAGAATAAAAATATATATTAAGATTTTTCGTTAGACTATTAGATTTAATAAGTTTACTGCTAATTATTAAGTGAGAAATATCATTACATGACCCGCATAATAACTTTTTGAAATAAAATTTGGAAACAGGAATTGCAGAAATGGCTTGACGAAAGTAAACATGGATGTATTTTCGTATCCTTTGGATCTATGGTAACAATAGAATCTTTTCCCAAGGAAATATTCGACGTTTTTTATGCCGTTTTTAAAAATCTAGCTCCAACTCGAATTCTAATGAAAATTGTAGATACAGGAAGGCTGTCGCCTGGACTTCCCAAAAATGTTAAAACCCTTCCTTGGTTTCCACAAACCCAAATTTTGAGTAAGTGTGCCAAATAGAATTTTGAATTTTATCTTAAATTGAAAAATAAAATTTTTATTGTTTTCTATTCAATAAAAATTAAATTTCATAACCAAAATGTAATTAATTTTATTTTGATTTTAGAGCATGAAAACGTAAAAGCTTTTGTAACTCATGGTGGTCTCATGAGTACCCTCGAGGCAATTCATTATGCAGTTCCTATGGTTGGTCTACCTCTGTTTGGTGATCAAAAATATAACATGGAGATCTATGAAAGTAAAAAGATTGCAGTTTCATTAGACTACCATAATATTACAGAGGAAAAACTTACTAGCGCATTGAATACAGTTTTAAAGGATCCAGAAGTTAGGTAAGTTGAATTAATAGGAGGGTTATTAGATAAGTCTCTGAAAAGGTGAAAGCAACTTTTTGTTCAAAGATAAAAACAACTGTAATTTTTCGGGACAAACTTTTTTTAGTTTTCGATGTATTCTCCTTTTACCCACTAACAAGGCTTAAATAAAATAATATTCAATTTTCTAAATCGAACTCCGAAATGACAATTATTCAATAATTTTTTTATTAATGTGAAAATTAATATGCAATTATACTTCGATTTTATCTTGACGGAACAGTGTACCAACCATAACTCGTTGGACAGAAGATGCGGCTTCGATGTCTATAAACAGTAAATACGCTTTACAGAAGGATTATTTTCATTCAATATTATTTAAACTTCTATACAAAAACTGCGAGTGTATGGAATATTTATAGAGATTTACGACAAAGCGTCACTTGATACAAGTGTAGCATCGTGACACGCGGACTTGACTACAGACTACAGACTACAGAAGTTTGGGATCACGACCTTTCTTCAGGGAAATTATAAATTCGACTAATAAATTTTTTTTAAAAACATTGCATCTGAAGTTCTCTTGACAGAAAGTCTCTAAACGTGTAAATTTTATATAATCCGCACGCATGCCTCCGTCATGCGTGCATCGTGCGGAAATTTTATTCGTACGGTTCCCATGATTCCAAACTGTATTCATGATGCCTGAATTAGTGCGTCGCGTACTTTCGGCATAGCGCATGCATCTCGTGCCTCATTGGACGTGCGGGCAATGTGCCCCGCATGCTTTGTTAACTGGGTATGAAAAAGTTCCATAATTTATTTTAGTTAAAAGAAAAATCAATAATTTAAAATAATGATTGATTAATAATTAGCAAGCATTAATCATTCAATAATTAATTAATAAAATAAAATTAAAATTAATTTAAAAATCAAAAAGTAATTAATGCCGATAATTAATGTTGATAATGTACCTACAAATTTTATTAAAAATAAAGAAGCAATGTGAACAACTAATATAACAATTTAATTTATACAATAATTACTGAAAAGTGGTCGTGGTAGACATTTGTCCGATATTATTTTCATTTATAAATTGTCGACTTCCTGCATTATATATCAATATAAAAACATATTATATCTTTTATTTATAATTAAAATACAAAATCTCTGTCGAAAAGTCTTTTATATACTATATTTAATTCACTTTTTCAGGAAGAATATTGAACGAATATCCAAACTGTACAAAGATCGACCAATGAGTCCCAAGGAAACAGTAGTCTTTTGGGTGGAATATATTATTAGACATGGAAATATCCTAAAGTCTCCAGCAGTTGATTTAGCCTGGTGGCAAGTAGAACTGCTAGACGTTTATGGATTTATTTTATCATTAGTTTTAATAATACTTTATATCTTATTTTTATCAATGAGAATGATCGTTAAATACATCCCTAATGTAATAAAGAAGAAAAAAAATACTGCCTCATTCAAGAAAAAAGAATGACGTGTATCGTCCGTTAGAAAAAAATTAGACTGTCTTACCAAAAATTTCACTGCACATATTCGTATTTATTAATATTATGTCTTTTTAAAATTTTGGTATTTGAGCATTTTTATGGGTGTATCTCAAGAATTTTTCACTTTTCAGTAAAAAAAATAATGGACAAAATTTTTTTAAGCACAAGACTTTCAATTTCACAATATTCTTCAAAGGTACTACAAAATCATATTCTGCAATTGGCCAGACAAAAGCTATTGTCTTACAATAGTTATTAATGATTTAAAAAATGTAATTATATGAAAGAAAACGACTATAATCGGATTTCATATGTATTTAAAAACATTTGAAGATTGGTTGACAAAAATTTTTAAATCAAGAAATGAAAATAAAATTATAAAAAGATATCAATGCCATGGGCAAATAATTACAAAAAATTTAATGAGTTTCCTCCTTTTCAGAACTAATTTATTGCTAAAAATATTTATAGCCTGAATAATCTTTAAAGTACATTTTTTGAAGTAACTAAAAATATGATGGTTTCCTTGTGTGAAGTCACTCGAAACATGTAAGCAATTTTACATGGGACAAATTTTAATTCTATATTTAAGCATTACGGTCGACCTTAACCATTTATAATTTTCTACTACAAATTAGCAATTAAGTATTTGTTCCTTGAGCACAATCACAGAAAGGTCACGACAACCGTGGGAAGCTACTATAAACTATTAAAAGCTATTTATAAACATTTCCAAAACTTTTAATTATATTCCATGGAGTATCATGAGTACTATGGTCGTTCTCAAATTTTGTATGCACACAATTTCTTTGGAAATTATAATTCCTGATAAGAAAATGTGCACAAGGGTTTGCATTAGTCCTTTTCTACTATTAATACATACATTTTAAGTTTTAATTAGTTTTTCTCGTATGCGAGCTGGCTTATTTACAAAAATTTTGCAAATATAGCCGTTACAGTCGAAATTTCATAATTGGAAGGACATACTTTCATGTCCTATAACTTATTCGTTCATATTAAACGAAATGCGGATTCTCATTAATAAACACGATTCTGGTTTAACTATCTTGAAATACTTAATTTGTTTTATAGTTTTATCTTATTTCGTCATAGAGTTTAAGCATAAAAAGCATATAAAAATGTGGATCGAGACAAGTTAACTTCATTAAAAATCAAGCATTCAAACTTTAATTACTTTCGGTCTAGAGGATAAATCTATTCAAAACCATTTGTGCAGCATATGTTACACTGTAAAACACACCTTGAAATCAAAATTAATTTGATACTTACACGGACAAAATTACCATACTTGCCGGGAATCGCAAGACAAGCGTTAAAAGTATTCTTAATTCACAGTTGCTTTTATTATTTTTACTTCACTTTAAGAATTTATGCTACTCTTTCCTAAAACAATTCTTATGTCTATGGTCAAAATAATAAGTATTCTTATTTACTGTGAAAGGTTTTAAAGTTTACGTTACACTTGAAAGCATTTTGCCGCCACGCATGGGAAAAACGGCTTTACGTTCGGCATCATTCTTGCTTTCAAGGCGGGAATCGTGTGTGTGAGCATGTGAAACGGTGTGTGTGTGTGTGATATATTAAAATTTGATTGTTTAATTCCACGCGCAAAAACAAAACATATGTGAATCAACAACCTTTTAAAAATCGGAAATAATCTTTTAGAGTCGCACACAATCTTCTCACAAGCGCTACAAATTGAATTATGTAGGTTATATATAACTTGCAAAATTTAACATGTAGCGATCGTATAACGTGTGATACTTTGTATAACTGAATGCGCTATATTAAGAAATTTGTGCGTCATATGTATCTGTGTAAGTTAGTATGTTAAGTTCATTGAATACATCGTAATTGAACCACCGTACTTGAAAATTTATCAGGTTAAATGTTAACGAAAAACCTGACATGAATGAGACAGACAATTTCTTTCTTTCTTTATTCAAATTGAATGGGAGAAATTACATGTCAGCATGATGATATTGCTAAAGCGTTCAGTGCACTTTCCCGTCCAGTATGGGAATTTCTCATAGCTCTAATGGCCAAACAGATTATATTGAAGGTAAAACTCTTTAAACACTCATCAAATTTGATTGTCGATAAAGTAATCTTTACTTGACGTATTTTTTCCCATACACCGAAAAACAAAGCAAGTTGATTTGACGGACAGATCCTTTCAGGCGCATGTATTAAACGTAACCAAAAAACAAATTTATGTTTATGATCTACTAGAGCAAAATTTATATTGATAAAAGTGGGTCTTAAAGAATTATTGACAAAAATAAATTTTTGTTTACACAGTGAAAAAGTAATAAATACAGAAGATATTCTTTTTACAGCGGAGTTTTGTAATAGCAGCATAGCAATATTAATTCAATTTAATTGTTAATAGAACTAGAATTCTTTATTTCTTTGTAACAAGGTTTATATTGGTTTGTTTAACTGTATGTACGTGATTCTCTCAAACAGGAATCCGTGTTATTTCAACTAGGTTAGACTTAACTATAGGTGATAGTTGACTCTCGGAAAAAAAAATTTTTCGGTGTACTTATGGCAAATTTTACTGTAAATATATTTTTTCTTGGCATTCACCTTGAATATTGTACACTGTAAACAATTTTTCCGAAAATTGTCGGACAGCTTAAAATACAAATGGGTCGTAAATTTTTCCAAAGATATAGTCGGAAATATTTCCGAAATAAAAGTGGAAATACTTCCTACTGTTTGGTCGGAGAAATATCCAGTTTATTAGGAAAAATTTATATATTTCATAATTAAAGTGGAAAAAGATCCAAAAAGTGAACCAATTTCCGTTTTTGTAGAATAATTTCCGCTTTTCATAGAAAAAATTTCCTACAACCTAGGAGATTTATGAAATGTTCTCACCTTTTTGATATATTTCCTAAAAGTTCGGAAATAAGTCCGAAAATTCGGTCAATTTTCCTCAAATCTATGAAATGTTTCCACTTTCTGTAGGAAAATCTATGCTTCCTAAGGATTTAAGAAAAATTTCCTAATACATAGTAGGAAAATTTACCAATATTTTTTACAGTGTAATTTCTCCTCCAATTTTAAGCATTTTTTCGCCTCAATTTCTCTCTGCGTATCAAAATTACCTAGATATCTTTGAGGGGCATAATAGTGAAAATATCTTGAAACACGTCCTTACATGAGTGGTTAATGATTTAGTGTTCGAATTTTGAATCAATGAGAAAACATATTAGAGAGCCAAATTCGGTTCATTTAGACTCAATTTAGTAGAATATTAGTACTGTCCGTGACCTTATCTCGCATCATATATAATATTTATTGATTCTAGATTATTAATAACGATCGTTCAAATTACTCAATATTCTAAGAAAAAATTTGAATTTTGAATATTTTTACGCCATGAAAATTAATTGATTAATTAAGGTACAATACTTGCGCTTCGCGCTCGTTTTATTGTACACTGTAAAAAAATTTTCCGAAAATTGTCGGACAGCTTAAAATACAAATGGGTCGTAAATTTTTCCAAAGATGTAATCAGTAATATTTTCGACATAGAACTGGAAATAGTTCCTACTGTTTGGTCGGAGAAATATCCAGTTTATTAGGAAAAATATATATATTTCATAATTTAAGTGGAAAAAGATCCAAAAGAAATGAACCATTTTCCGTTTTTGTGGAATAATTTCCGCTCTCCATGGGAAAAATTTCCTACAACTTAGGAGATTTGTGAAATGTTCTCACCTTTTTGGTATATTTCCTAATGGTTCGGAAATAAATCCGAAATATTTCCATTTTCTGTAGGAAAATCTATGCTTCCTAAGGATTTAGGAAAAATTCCCTAATGCATAGTAAGAAAATTTACCGATATTTTTCACAGTGTATACAGTCCTGTAGCTTTCTAAATTGAATGACTAGAACATTTTTGTAATAATTCAATTTATTTTACTATCAAGATGGGAACTTCCATCCGTAATTTAGCGGATGTTATGATCGAAATCATAATAAATGTAAATTAATAGAAATAAGTACATCGCTTTAAGAATTTATCATGCGTTTCCAAATAGTTTATTAATTTTAGACAAATATTTTTCTCCGTACATTGGCTAGTCCTCGAAATTCTGTAATCAAAAATTGTTACGCCTCTGCGATAGCATTGTTTAATATGACTTAAACTTTTTTCTATTTAATCTAAATTAATTTAGAGCATAATAATAATTTGTACAAC
This sequence comes from Diplolepis rosae, assembly GCA_030998225.1. Lineage (NCBI taxonomy): Eukaryota > Metazoa > Arthropoda > Insecta > Hymenoptera > Diplolepididae > Diplolepis > Diplolepis rosae. The sequence continues at coordinate 22,468,711 of JAPYXD010000723.1, read as the reverse complement.
AATAATTTTTAAAATTTTGTTCTGCCAAACTGCCAATTCAACAAAAAAGCTAAAGTTAAATAATCTGAGTCGTCGTAAAATGTATTGTTTTTCAAGGAAAAAAATCTGCCCGCTTAGCGGGCACAGTCTCATCGCGCGCAGCTCGCTTCGCTCGCAAGTTTGAGCGCGCCTAGGGCGCGCGATTTGATCGACGCGCTTCGCGCTCCGTTCTTCCTGGACCTCGCGCTTCGCGCTCGGTCTTGTGCTCTTCGCATGCATTTAAGTTTATTTCTTATAATTTAATACTGAAGCTCGAACCAATTTTATAATAATATTACAGATGATGTGAATTACACATTTTCTCAAAGTCACTCAATTTCTTTTTGAATTTAAGTGAAACAGGAAATTCAATTTACTTAAGGCTCTATGGGCCTTAAGGAACACATTCTCATCATGACACTCGCGCTTCGCGCTCGATTTTCTGTATGCATTTTTGTAACTTTTTAATAAATTACATGATTATTGATAAATTTATTTTCTTCCAAATATCTCAAAAAGGAAAAACAATCGTAGACTTTATTTAAGGAAACGATTTTGCAGAACAACGCTTATTTCGTATCTCACATATTTTGGTGAAAAAATCGAATTTTTTCAATATTAAAAATCAAAACATAAAATATACATCCTGTCGAGAAATTTCTTGAAAAGAATGTGTAGACCTCATTTAGGCAAATAATTTTTCGTCTAAACGTTTTTTATGTATCTCATATATTTTGTCTAAAAAATGGAATTCTTGAATTTTAATCGTATTTTTTGGAATTGAAACGAAAAATATATGTTTTTTCAGAAACTGTATGAGACAAAATTTGTAGATCTTTTTGAAACGAACAACTTTGTATTCTTACGTTTATTTCGTATTTCGCATATTATTGTTAAAAAATTGAATTTTGGATTTTCAATAGTTTTTTTTTAAGTTAAAAAGAAAAATATGCATCTTATGAAAAAATGTTACAATTCAAATTTGTAGGTCTTTATTTATTTAATAATATTGTATCATAACGTTTTATCGTATCTCGTATAATTTAACTGGAAAATGGAATTTTGATATTGACTTTTTTCGAATTTGAATATGCTGTAACATTTCTAATTTTGATTTAATCAAAACATAGTATCAGGATAATTTGTAGAGATTCATGAGCACTATCAAAAACCAGTATTGAAATTTTTGATTTTTTCAAAAAATTATTTTCAAAAACACAAAAGTAGTGCTCAACCCCTCAATTTTGATTGGATGTGGCTGGTTAACGAAATTGTCCTTACTTTTTCGGCTCCGATAAAGTGTACCAAAGCTCAATTCAATCTGATAATTCTATCGAGAGTTATGCCGCACACGACCTACAGACAGACAGACAGACGGACAGACAGACAGACAGACAGACACTTTCGTAAAAACCGTTTTTTATGACTCAGGGGGTCTCAAAACGTAAAGATTTGATGAAAATTTCGAAAGTCATTTTTCACATAAAACCAATACTTTCTCATCCATGATGAGAATGTAAAAATTGTAGACAATTTGAATTATTAATATTTTTGTAAAAATTCTATATACAAAGTACAATGTGATTATAATATATAATATAATATAATATAATCAGTCAAACATTAGTTAATAGATACTTTTCACCTGAAAAACATTGTTTATTTATCCAGCACGATAAATCCCCCAAAAAATCGAACAAATCATATCTTTAACCATATACGAAAGCAATAATATGTTTATTTTAAATAAAAGTTTATTTCTCTTAGTGATTTAAACAAATATTCATTAGACTCAAAAATATTTTGTTTAAATTAAACAAATGTTATTTAATTCAAATAAATCTTTTATTTGAATCAAAAAAAGCCTTTCAAACAAATTATTTTCTTTCATTCAATTAAATATTCTTTCTGAGTATATCTTTGCCCGTTTTTATCTTCTTTGGAATCTCCAAAATTTGATGTATTTTGAACACAAGCATGTAGAAACTGGGCCATTAATTTGTTCACATGACTTTATTATTTTTTAAGTATCACATGCCTTCAACAGAATTTTTCTTGGAATAAGTATAAAATTTGCTTTTTCAAATGACATGCAGCTTTTACATCCCTTTTTGCGTAGGTCAGTATGACAAACCTTAAGGGCATGTACCACAATGATCAAGTGACTATTAGTTTGCGCAATTTAATTTCGATAATAATAGTTTTTTTTTGCTAAAATTTTGGGAAATTACAAAGGACTTGCTGAGAGAGGACCCGTGACTTCTAGATTGATCAATCGAAAAATTTAAGCTTATTCAAAAACTAATAACTAAAATGAATATTCTGTACTAGACAGACCTTCTTTGTTTTTTTATTAACATCTGTTCGATATGGAAAATTCGTTTTACTTATAATTTTAAAATAACCTTATAGATTGTAATTGCAATTACGGACATCACGAAGTCTGGTGGATCTGGATCACCTGAAGAATCCTAACTCACTGGCATTTTATTTCCTGCAACCTCATTTCAATACAAAATGAGATACTGACTTGAAAATTTGGGAAATTAAATAAAACGCACTAAGATAGGTCTGTCTGGTTATAAATGCTTGTCATAAAAATTAAAACTCTCTTAAAGTTATAGAAATTAGTTTAAAAATGCAAGTCATAGCTGATTATGAACAGTATATTCTTGATTACAAAAGCTATGCGCCATCTCATTAGCCTTTATTACCAGGCTTCACTATCAACCATACGCCTACGCATGTCGGGTTGCACGTTTTCAGGCGCAATTTATGGATACAATCCATCCTTTGGATAAATCGCCACCAATTTTCTATAGTTCGATTTGCATTCGTTAGTGGTAAAAATAATAATAATACGAAAAATGCAAAAAGAGACAGTAATTATAATAAAGTTTCATTATCACACACTGAGAAAAAAGAATATTTGAATCAAAGAATATTTCTTTGATTCAAATAAATGGTTGAGCTGGATGGTGACAAATAAATATTTTTTTAGATCAAAGAAATATTTTTATTCATCAGATTTAATAAATATATTATTAACATTGTGTAGCAATTACTTGATAAGAGAAGTTAATTCTTTGATGTAAATTCCACCAAATCCCGATGAAGGAAAAAGACAAAAAGTACACTGCGTTTTCTACAACCCAAGGACATTTCGAATACAATCGCATGCCATTCGGTTTAAAGAACGTACCAGCCACTTTCCAAAGAATGATGGATAATGCATTCAGAGGATTAATCGGAACAAAATGCTTTGCGTACATAGATGACATTGTGATATTCGGAAGCTCAATTCAGGAACATAATGAGAACTTAGTAGCAGTCATGGAAAGAATCTTCCAGTTAGGACTAAGATTAGAACCGAAAAAATGTGAATACCTTAAACCAGAACTAGAATACCTTGGACACATAATAACCAAAGAAGGAGTCAAACCCAACCCTGAAAAAATAAACTGCATAAAAGAATTCAGACCATTGAAAACTGTAAAAGATGTGCAATCATTTTTAGGACTTGCAGGTTACTATAGGAAATTCATCAAGAATTTCTCTACTATAGCGAGACCCTTAACAAAGCTAACTCAGAAAGAGACAATATTCGATTGGACCCCAGACTGCGAAAAAGCATTTTACGATTTGAGGAACGCATTGGTAATCGCACCAGTTTTAAAATTCCTTGATTTTTCCAAACAATTTATACTGACTACGGACGCATCCAACTGTGGATTAGGAGCAGTATTGAGCCAAGACGGGCACCCTTGTCTTTTTATATCAAGAACATTGAACAAAGCCGAAAAAAAAATACACCACCTCTGAAAAAGAACTTTTAGCAATTGTATGGCTATGAAACGCCTCAGACAATATCTTCTCGGAAAGAAATTCAAAATTCAACCAGACCACCGTGCTTTAGTTTGGCTACACAATGTGAAAGGCCCTAGCTCAAGACTTTTACGATGGAGACTTCGTATGGAAGAATACGAATACGAAATAGAATATGTAAAAGGAAAAGAAAATAAAGTAGCGGATTGTCTATCCAGACTTTTTCCCATCACTAAGGACACATTACAAGAAGCAATGGAAAAAACCGGAATTAGTACTGAAGAAGAAGAACCAAGCTTGGAAGACCAGTCACCGGAAATAGAAACATTCGACACGCCGCGAATAACAAAATACGAAATTTTAAAAGAAAAAATCAAATTAACCGCGAGGCGAATGAGAGAACCATCAGAAGATGAAACCACAGAAACGGAAGAAGAAATCACGGAAACACCAGGAGACAATAATAATTTATATACGGATTTTATAAATTGGAAACTACAACCAGTCAAAGGCAAAATTAAAACAAAGTCTAACGCTATCGGCAAACTTTGGAAAGAAGTAACTAAGGACGAAATGCCTATGTACAACGAAGAAGATTGGCTGTATAAATTAAGTTGGTTTATCGAAGAATTCGTTAACAGAAAACTCTCAATTGTTAGATTATCCTTTGGAGATCCTCTATTTACATTTCTGGAGCGAGAAGTAATTCAAGAAATAATGGAATTCCTATCAAACTATTATCCAGATAAGAATTTCCACATTTGTTTCTCTACAACCCGAGAATTAACTAAGGAAGAACGAAAACAAATTATTAAAGAAGCCCATAGGGATCACACTGGAGAACAAAATACTATCGAAAAAGCCAAGAGAATCGGAATTTGGACCAACATGGACCAAGACATTAAGGACTATGTCAAAAAATGCCCTATATGCCAACTACAAAAGACCACGCGAATTAAGAATCAATCAGAAAGTATAATACCCGACATACCACTCAATCCAAATGATAAAATAGCACTGGATATTTTTGGACCGTTACCCACTACACCTAGAGGTAACAAATACATACTTAGTATTCAGGATAGATTGACCAGATACACCACTTTAATATCGTTAGAAAGTGAAACCTCAACAGCAATAGTAGAAGCTCTGATAGAACAATATATTTACATTTATGGATCTCCTAAAATTATTCTCACTGATCAAGGGTCTAACTTTCTATCTGAGTTAATGGACCAATTTGAGAAAGCTTTGAAAATCAAACATATTAAAACTACAGCATTCCATCCACAATCCAACGGAAACATTGAAAGAATGCACTCAACCCTGAATAATCTGATCAAAACTAGCATGGCAGAAAATCAGAATAACTGGGACGAAAATCTAAAATATGTAACATTCGCAATAAATTCAACAGTAAATCAAACCACGGGATTCACACCCTTTGAACTCACGTTTGGAAGATTACCAAATATACCATCTCAAATTGAAAACTCACCCAATTTAACCCATCAAGATCTGATTAGAAAATGGAGGGAAAAACACGAGGAAAACATCAGAAAAGCTAAAGAAAGAATCCAAGTGGAATTAGAAAAAACTAAGAAAAGATTGGATGAAGGAATAACAAGAACGGATCCTTTATACAAGCCAGGGAACCTAGTTAAAATCTTAAATAACACCAAACAAAACAAATTAGAACAATCCTGGAAAGGTCCTTACGAAGTTATAGATTACCTAGATAATAATAATCTACGCATTAGGAATAAAGATAAAATATTGAGAGTACACATAGATCAGTGTATGCCTTATTTTTTAGATAAGGACCCTAGTACTTCTAATAGCGGCAATGGCCAACTGTAAAGCCAACTGCACCTTACAACCGTCAAAATTCCCATTATAGAACAGGAAGAGGGTACCATCAAACATATTATACCTATCCCTTATCCTATCCAAAACCTATATTTTGCAATAATTCCCGACCATGACTATTTAATAAAATTTAGAGACTCATATGTAATTACTGACAAGGAAACAATAAATAAATGTACGACGATAAGCGAATATAAAATTTGCGAAAGATGCCATACAAACCTTAGGCTGACTGACAGTGAAACATGCGAAGCTACGATATTCAAGCGATACTCAGAGAACAAATGTAAAACTTCAACTTTTGCTTTACACAAAGAAACCTTCATACCCGTACTAAACGGATACATAATAGTACTAATGATCGAGGCAGATTTAGATATTAGCTGCGAAACAGGAATAGAACACCTAAAGATTAAACAACCCTCACTACTGACGGGCTCAAATTGTAAAATCTATAATGGAATGGACGCACTGTACCTTAGCAAAAATCTAAAGGGACAATTTTACAACGAATTCAATGCGACCTACAACATTAGTTACTCTAACGACGATCTAAAAACCTTAGAAAGTAAATTAATACGTCTCCCTAAAATTATAGATAACAATGAATTACGACTAGCCAAATTAAGCCTAGACGATGCAGAAAATATGTTAAAATCAATAGCCATTAACAGAAGACTAAGAACATGGAGAGAAACAACTATGGATTGGTTAAGCTATTGAGGTTACGCAGCGCTAGGATTAGGATCAGCCTATGTTCTGTACAGATTAGGAATACTCGAATTCATACAAAAGTGTATGCCCAAAAAACTCTGTATATTCTGTGTAAAAACAAAGGTAACAACGCCGACGAACGTCGTCACGTACAATTCTAGCTTGCAACCCTTGGTGATCACCGAAATACCAAAAGTAAGGAGGGTAAGAATTTAGTAAATTAAGAGACTAATTTATGTCTAAAAAGGGGAGTGTTACCAGGCCAGATGATGACCTCCTTCCCCCAGGTTTAGTTACCCATACATGTAGAGGTTGATGACCTCCCCCTCTTAGGTTTAGCTGTCTATATATGTAGAGGTTCAGGCAGGCCTCGTCAGTTCTTCTCTAAAATCTCTCACGAATAAAACCTACAAAGTGACATCAGTTTGATGTCACTACTATCCAAAAATAGAAAGTTTAGTTTTCAATATAACATCCTTTAAAATTTGAATTTCGATAAATTGATATATGATTTTTAATATAATTATTACGTGTATATTATATACATTTTATTGTATAATAAAGGATTTTATATATATTCTATAATTACATAGATAATATAAATTCAAACATAAAATTAATTTAAGATTTTTAGTATGCAATGTATTAAATTTAAAATGAATCTAACCTCAAATTTGAATCGTATATAATTTTAATATCTTAACATTGAAACTGATTTAGGTTCTCCTTAATACAAATATATTTATATCACTGAGTACCTCTTATTTAACTATAAAAGTACTCAAAATATTGATAAATAATTATTTAAAACATAAATTCTCAAAATTCCCTTTATATTCTCTTATATTCTATTAATTCTGTAATATTCTCCGTTATATTACTTGAACTTGAATTCTCGAGAATTTAAGAACTCTACTTCAACTGCTTTTTTCTTTTGATGAAATAAGAAAAGCAACGAATGCCGCAAATGCGATTTACTTGGAACGAAACTCGACATATTCACTGAGGTAAACAACTATGATGCTATTATTTTGGCAGAATGTAATTGTGTATTTTTGAAGGTTATTATCCATAGAAAAATATGACATAGATGCCAAATCATAGAAATGTATTGTAGGGAACGACGAAATGTATTTTGACTCACCGAGTCTCCTAACCCTGACGCTCAACCGCTACGCCGCAGCGGCGGCCATGTTAGACGACAGTCGTTACTTAGTCGTTCCATAGACAAGACGCTACGCGTCTCATAACTGTTGTTGTTAAATAAATAATTATTGTTAACTGAAGTGCAATGTCAGTTATTTAAAAAGTTAATCCTTACTGACTTGGGAAGTAGGCTCCCAACTCCGATGTACCCACAAGCCTATAGTATACATATCTCTAGCGACATCTATGAGTAAAACCGGCAAATTTCAACCAACTGTGATACCTGCGAAGTGACCCCCACCATCAAGCATGTCTTGACTGAATGCACCAAGTATATAACAAAGTGAAACAAGCATAATATCCGAACTAACCTAAAGTGGATGCTCAATGATCCAATTACTTTCAACAGAGTAGTCAACTTTCTTGAAGACATCGATATGCGACAAAATTTAAAACTGTGCACTCACTTTTATACCTACTACGCACTATTACCTATTTAACCTTGTAATATAGCTACATTGTAGTCGCTAATGACCATAGTAGCCGATGCGAGTTTAAACGTCTAAATAAAAAAAGAAAAACTTTGCATTCTTAAGTTTTTTTCGTATTTGACATATTATTATTGAAAAAAATTGAATTTTGGATTTTCTATAGTATTATTTTAAATTAAAAAGAAAAATATACATCTTGTGAAAAAAGGCTACAATTAAAATATGTAGATCTTTATGTAGAAAATTATTATCTATGATAACTTTTTTTTCATATCTCGTATAAAATTCAACTGGAAAATGGAATTTTGATATTAATTCTTTTTAAGTTTTCACATGCTGTAACATTCCTAATTTTTGTTTAATCAAAAATTGGAATTTTTTATTTTTTCGAAAACACAAAAAATGGTCTAGTTTTCTCAATCTTGGTTTGATGTTGCTCGTTAACGAACTTGTCCTTACTTTTTCGGCTCCGATAAAGTATAAACAACGCGCAATTCAATCGTATAATTCTATCGAGAGTTATCGAGTATACGACTTTCTACAGACAGACAGACACTTTCGTAAAAACCGTTTTTTCTGACTTAGGGGGTCTCAAAACGTAAAGATTTGATGTAAATTTCGAAAGTCATTTTTCACATAAAACTAATACCTTCTCATCCACGATGAGAATATAAAAATGTATATTATGGTGGGACGAATATATGTTTGGAATGATACATTTCAAGTTGATAATGAGAGAAAATGTTTCTTAGAACGGGAATGATAAATTTTCAATTCAATAGAAAATATGTTTCAAGTTTAAAAAACATGTAATCATAACATCAATGCAAAACGTTTAAATGGAATAAACAAATTTTTTAAACGAAAAATACCACAGTTTTTTCAAAAAAATACTTCTTTCTTTTAAAAAAATGGTTTGTTTGGAATAAATTATTCCATATTCATAATGCAGCCGAATATTTCCTACATGGAATTCAATAAACATTTAATTATATGAAACATGTTTCAAGTTTAAAAAATATGTTATGATAACAACTATGGCAAATCTTTAAATTAAATAAACAAATTTTTTAAACAAAAAATACCTACAGTTTTTTGAAAAATATTTCTTTCTTTAAAAAAATTGGTTTTTTTGGTTTTAATTATTTTATATTGATAATGTAGGCAGATATTTCCTAGGAGAAATTCAATAAACATTTAATTCTACAAAATATGTTGCGAGTTCAAAAAGACTGACAATTGTAACAATTATGCTAAACATTTATATAAAAGAAATTATTTATTTTAACTGAACGTACTTACAGTAATTTCAACAAAATATCGTTTTCTTTGAAATAAATGTTCTTTTTTTAATGAATTCTTCCATTCTACTGTACACAAAAACGCACGCGTTTCATTCTTCTAAAAAATATTTAATTGAGTTGGGTAACGAATTGTTTGATACAAAGAAATGGAATCAATTAAATACATTTCTTTGGATCTAAGAATTTTTTTTCTCAGTGCACTGTTGGAAAAAATCGCTGAGACCTTGAATATTAATTTTAAAAATCCTGTTACCTTGAAAAACCTTAAAATTTATTGTATTGTAAACCAATTAAATGTCGTGAATTATCATTTTTATTTGTTTTTATTTTGGTCAGCTAGATATGAAGTGAATTTTTTTGATCATTCATGGCATTAGTTTCTTATTTTAAAAAATTCAGTGTCAGCAATTATTTAAAAATTTATTTAAAAAATAAAGATTTAATTGATTCACCTATATATTTATCCTGATGGCTAATAGTTTTTTTTGTAGTGAATAAGAATGAAATTGATTAATAAGAGTATATTCATTTCAGCTCAAGATTGCAGACATAGATTTTGCAAAAATGGTGAAAAAATAACATTTCTTTACTGCAAAATAATAATTTATTTATAAGGAGGTTACCAAGGTCTTGGTAAAAATAGTAGTCATTAAGGGCATGTACCACATCAGTCAAGAAACTACTGAATTTAGTTTCTGCAAGTATTTTTCGAAGATAATAATTATTTCTTCTCTCTTAATTTGAGTCAGTAGCTTTTTTTACTAATTCCAATGAATAACTGTATTTTTCCAAAGAATGAAATGTTTTCAACTGATTCATTAGTTAATATGACTCAAAACAATTTGTTATGTATAGCTCGAATTCAGTCACTAATTCAGATTGATTAATCAAAAAAGTTATTCACCTCAATGCTGAACTGATAAAGAAAATCAATTTTTTTTCATGGAGCACAGGTGTTATTGTTTTTATTCGGAATATATGGGAAGAGATCTTATTTCTTCTACTAGCGGGTCACAAAGTGCATTTTATTTCCTCCTATACATTGCAAAAAATAGTCACGAACAGTATACTGTGCAACTAGGGAAATAAATGTTTTTCCCGTGATGCATACAATTTCTTTTCTACTGGGGGGTCGAAAGTGGTTGTTTTTGACCCGCCGGCGGCAATAAAATGTACTTTATGACTCGCTAGTAGAGAAATCCATTTTTGGACCCTCCAGTAGAAAAAAAAATCGTGTGCAACACGAGAGTTAGTACATTGTTAACCAAATGAGGATCTAGGAGATTCCCAACGAGCAGTTTCTCAAATAAAAAAGCATCAATCGAAAAAATGTTAATGCTGAAAATAAAATAAACAAAAATATGATCCCTTCTCATACATTTTTAATGGGGGCAATACTAGTAGTGTTCTACGAAGTGGAGTTTGCTTTTTATATAAATGATAATGCCTAATATAAGGAAGCTTAAATTGTAATAAAAACTATCTCACTTACCCGTTAAAGAAATACGATCTTGCTGTTCGATAAGTCTTGAGCAGGCTTGTCTACGTTCAAAAAGAACTCGTTGCAACTCGTCCTCGTGAAAGGTGGAAGCTGCTGTATTATTTGCAGGCATCTAATTAAAACAGAAACAACACAGTTTTGAGAATTCATCATTAGCTTTTTCTAATTACAGTTACTTAGCATAGAACATGAATAAGTTACTTTGTTGTTTCTGCTTTCCTATAAATACGTAAAGCTAAACTGATATTTTGAAATAAAAGAATCAAAATTAAAAATAACTTTTATATTTTTGCTTCTTAAAAATTTTTAGTTTTAAATAACTTTATAGTTTATAATAATAATTTCAGAACATCGTGACAAAAATTAAACCTTGTGAAATTTGAAAAATTCCAGAACCGTCACTTACGTCAGAGATTTTACTCTGTTGGAGATAAATCAATCTATTTTTATGCGTATTACCTATAATTCAAAATGCTACATTTGATTTTATGCCTAATAAAATTAGACTATTTGGCAATCTAATCATTGCATTAGCAGATTCAAAGATATATCATCAATTCTTATTTCATTTGAATCATGTAACTGCCGTTTGCAACGTCTATAGTCAAAAAGATCAAATTTGTTTTCAATTATGATTTGTTGGTTATTAAATGATTGACTAATTAAAACTTTTATTGTCTTTTTGAACATTTGTACATGAAAATATAAACTGTTAATAAATTATTCTTAATTTTATTTCGAGATGATAGAATTTTGGTTTTGTATTTTCATTTATAAACGTTGCAAACGGCAGTTACATTTTGAATTCACCTTCAATTCACTTGGAAGCAAATTATTTAATTAGCTTTGTAGAGTTTTCTTGTACAGAATTCTATTATGTACAGATAATTTAGATCTGAAGAATTTTGATTATATATATTATAACTTTGCGTGGAATTTCCTCTTGTCGAATTAACTGTGCAAAGTTTTATCGTGTAGACTTCATTTGCGTATTTATATATAGAATCAATAATACTCTCTTTCAAACATTAATAAATTCTCTGCGAAATTGTAAATTTTATTAATATTTCAGTCAGTATATGAAATAATATCTACAACTTTTTTTAACGGAAAAAAAGGAATGTTTTTGTTTATATTGGAAAGCGAGACTAAAACCTTTTATTAACAGATACCATTGTATCGTGCATCCAGAAAATAGTCTCCTTTAAATCAACGAAAATATTTCTTTGAATTTAAAAAAGTTTTTTTTTGACATAAACATCAGATTCAATTTAATTTTACAAAGCTCAGCGTGACGAAAATTTTCACTATTGATAGGCTTTTTATAATTTAAAGAAATTTATTCTTTAACTGTATTTCAAAGAAATCCCTTTTCAATTTAAGGTCGTGTATGACCTAACGATTTCTACGTTACCGAGACCATTTTTCCTTTAAACTCAAGTCCATCTAACATGAAATATCAAGTTTAAAATTTGCAAAATTAAATAAAACTAAGTAAAAAAGGTTTATTAAATCTTGAATCTTTATATTTGCAAAAAAAATGTTCAAAAATAAATGTTCTATAAAATTGTAAGCTGTTAGGAGTTTACAAACCTTCCTTAGTGACTTTTATTGAATTTCACAAATTTCTATCTCAATTTACATAGACGTAAGTTTACATACAATCAGATGTCGGTAACTGAATCTGTAATGGAAAAAATCAATGACTAAGCAGTTGAGTTTAAATATTTTTCTAGTATCTACCTTATTAGAAAAACACTTTTGTCTTAGCTTCAGATGAGATATACTTTTCCGAAAACTTCCATACAAATTTGAATATTTTTGAAATTTGTGAAAGAATAGGAGCTTATGACTGTACCGAGAATTTATCTCGGAACCTTTCGATTGCACAGCGCTACGTAGGCGTCCGACATTTCTCTTCACAACAAGATGCAGGTAGACACTGATAATAATTTAAAAATCACCCAAATAATATTATATAGGCTCAGAGCTTTTCCTTTTCTCTTTTTTTCAGATTTGTGTTTTTGGGAATATATCAGGTTTTTGATGAAATAGTGATGTTAACTATCGGTAAGAAAAACTATCGATACTATCGATAACTATCGGTAATTTCCCCCTCCACCATACTTAAGTGGTGAAATAAATATTATATATATTATATTATATTTTTTTGCCGAACTTTTTTCCTTATTGTTTCATATTAAATTTTTAAATATGATGTTATTCTAATAAATCATGAATCAGTTTTTTAGGAAAAAGAATCTTTACAACTTCACCGTTCCCAATTTTTGGAAATGAAACCTTTAATGGCTGAAACCATTAAAAATCAATTTTCTAAAACAAAAATCTTATAAACAAATTGTTGAATTTGGTAATGATTTATTCATTTTAGAAAATTGAAAATGGTTAAGTTGTAGTGGATCTTTTAATTGAAAAAATTATCCATGATTTATTAGAATTACATCAGTTTTTTAATTTGGTGTGAAGAGATAAGAAAAAAAGTTCGGATAAGAATAAAATTTGTTAAATGCATTATTTTTTTATGTTTCAAATTTTTTTCTTGGAAAATAATCTCTTTTATTCCAAATGATCCCTTTAATTGTAATATTTCTATTCTTAATAGAGAAATTATGTATTTCTACCTTAGGTCTAATTTTCGAGGACGAACTACCTTAAGGGGACTGAGCCAAAATCGGGCCTGAATTCGAGCGCTCACGGTAGACATGCATTTTCTCGGGCAGAACTACTTGGATTTTGATAATTTTTTTTTTTTCATTTTGTTTAGGGCACTCTATACTTTCGATTGGTGTAGCCCAAATCTCAAATAAATCCAAAGGGAACGGAAGTATCGGCGAGGAACGCCAGATTTTAGATGCTCAACTTTGTGCCCCCACCAATTCCATACCAATGGTCCTAATTCAAATTTTTTTTCTTACTATTACTCTTACACTGTCCTCTTCAGTTTGTCATATGACGTTATTCGAAAACAAATGGTTATTGTCAGAATCAGTGTGTAGACTATTGATGGAGTGAGAAGGAAAATCATAAATAAAATTGAAGAGAACAGTATAATGAGTAAAAGGAAGAAAAAAAATTTGAATTAAGTCCATTGGTATGCAATTGCTGGGGGCATAAAGTTGAGCATCTAAAACCTGGCGTTCCTCGCCGATCCTACGGTTCCCTTTCGACTTATTTGAGATTTAGGCTACACCCTTCAAAAGTATAGGGTGTCCTGAACAAAATGAAAATTTTTTTTTTAAAATCCAAGTAGTATTGACCGAGAAAATGCATGTCTACCGTGAGCGCTCGAATTCCGGCTTGATTTTTGGCTCAGTCCCCTTAAGAGTCAGAAAGATTCTGACGTAGTTCTAGAAGTTTGTGTACAATTAAAAATCATGAAGTGCCAAACTGCTTAATACTGTATTTCCATCAGAGAATTGACTTGCAGGAATGGACCATACTATTTTAATTATCAAACTCGTTCACGAAGGATACATACTCGTACTTTTCCAGCTATAACTTTTGGTATAAATTTTACTGGACGCTAAAAATAATTCACTTCATCTAGAAAATTGAATTATTGTATCGCTGTTTCAAGTTTAAACACAACAAGGTTGCTTTTAGAAAATTAACGTCGCTATCTCGATGTATAGCTTTAATAGATTCACTTTAAAAATTACATGAAAAAACACGTATAAAGCTTCTGGTTTCCAGCTTGAATATTTTAATATTCAAGAAGCATAAATTTCTAACGAGGTTCAAACAGAGTACAAATTTTTTTATTTAATTTTCACTTCACTTAGTAAATTGCACTGCACAAGATTTAATCGAGATTCGAATAATAGATATTTGTTCCTGGGTATAAACTTATATTCCTGTTTGTCAGACTCCTGTAAACTCGCATAAAGAAGTCTTGTAACTTGAAAAACTTATAATGACCATCTGCTGATCAGCTAAAAGGATGCTCCATTGTAGGTGAATGTCGCTGATATCGTCATGCAAATTCATACAAACGAAGGTGTTCATTAACATGACAGAGAATTAGCCTTGGTGAAGTTAAAAATTTGCATTTTTCCTAACCATTTAATTGACTCAATATTTTAGAAAATATAAATTATCAGCTACATTGAATGAAAAGTTGTTGAATTTTTAAAAAAAATCGACAGGGTAGTTATTTAAAATTGTATTTTATTTTATACACTTTATATAATATATAGTACAAATAAAACAAGGACATATTTAATTAATTTTTTATTTCATAATATTGGTGTTAGATTGTGTATTTAGATAGTTACTAGTCAATTAATCATCCCATCAAATATAAATTCAATAAATTGTCTCATTATGCAATCAGCTTCCACTTAAATCTACTTTGTTTTAGTATTTTCTTCCTCGTCCATTCTCCATTAACTCTTGCATTGAATTTGTTCCCGCTGTTTCAAGGATTATGTATATATATAAGACGCTGAAAAAAAACACGTATTTTTTTTCTTTTGTCTCGGAAAATTTTATTTTATTATTGAGAAAAAGAGTAGAAAACGAGTTATGATCAAGAGAACATGTATATTATATGGGAGTAACTTTTTCTTTTGAGAAGAGAAGAAGAAGAAAGAAATATGTAAATGGAAATTTGTAAATCTCTTTTAAGTAATAAGATTTGCATTTCAACAGTTTATAGTAACTCAAATAGTTTGACTGGGAAATGAAATTTGATTATTAATTCTTTTTTAAGTTTTACAGTCTGTTCCATTGATAAAGGTATATGTTTTCTCGGAATAATAATAATAATAAATTACAATAGTTGAAGTACAATATTGGGAAATTCTTCACGAATTATTTTTATCTTATGCTTGGAGAGAACTTAACATGGCACCTATTGAAGATGGATTAATAATTTTTTTCGTTTCAGACAAAATTGAATCTACATTATTTTTCATAAGAACACATGTTGCCGCCAGATGCATTCAAGATCAACAATCACCGCAAATGTGATTTTTTACACCTTTACAAAAAAAAACGGGCTTGGCAGTTGATCTGTTCTAGAAAACTTAGGGTATGAATATACAGCTCCCAAATATGCATTTATAGAAAAAACTGCACTTTGAAGTCAAGTCAATCTAAAAGTATACCACATGCTTAAACTTTCCCAGGGAGAAAAATATTTCGAGTAATTTTACTTAACTTCCGATCAAAATTGGGACACATGGACCAGTTAAAATTATTTAGTATCACTGTGATTATGTGTGATGTATTAAATGTTCGAAAATGAATCACAGTTGAGTAAAATTCAGAGGTGTAGAGCAAAGTATTAAAGCATGCATTAAAGATTTCTAAAAGTGTATATTATTTCTCGTGGTATAATCATAAAAAATCAATCTTTTGTTCAATCATAAAAATACTAGAGCCTTCCCTTTATTCAACTCTAGGCTTCACTCGAGAGTTCGGTAAAACGTGAGTCGCAAGACTCGTTTCACCAGCTATATCTATTCACGCAGGAACGAATGAAAGTAATCTGCACCTTAGGGCACTTCATATTTTTCGAAACATAAAATTTATTCGTCACTTTTTCACTCAGAATTGCGAAAAACAAAGAATTGACAGGTATTTATTTGTTATTGAATATTATCAAATGTTGATGGTATTTATTGTTTTTAAATGACTATTCAGCATCAGCAATGAAAACTGAATGAAAATACGCAAAATTTAATCCATTGCGTGCAGTACTTACCGAGAAATCGCAATTTATGTTTTCTGAAACATTGAATTTAGGTTATTCAAAAAATACCTTTTATATATTTTTTTTCGTAATAATCATGTTGTACTAAAAAATACTTGAGGAATAAAAGTTGTATTTTGACAAGCTCTATCAACTTATATTTTTTTATTTTGAGTTTTTACAATTTTTTTTTTACTTCAATTTTATAAAGTGGACAATACTTTTCCCCTTTTTCGAGCGCTCAGCGAGTTCTTCTTCCCGAGGGCTCAATTGTGGTTCCGTGACCTATATTATATTGGAGATTTACTGAAAACCAAGGTTTGCTTGTATCAGTTCAGCCTGTATGTGCATTCCAACCATATGAATTACTATTGCAGCAATATTTTTGGTTAACTGTCAAATATATTTTGTTGAATTACTTGAAAACATTCAGCTATATTCATATGGCTGATAAATCCCAAGCATTGCTCTCAGTGTATGACTACACCGAAAAAAACCTCTTCCGAATTTCGCACAAATCTAAATTTACTAAAATCGCAAAACATTCATTTTACTTTTGTTGCACAAATTTAAGCGAATTTCGTATGGACATCAGTATGCCAAAATATGAAAACCGATATACCAAATTCGTTCCAGAATCATACTAAGAAAACACACAACTCTGTTTGCGAAAAACGCACGGAACTCGTACTCTCTCGGTAAGGCCATGTATTACAATACGTTGTCAAACCAACTTTTTCAACCAACGTTTTTCGCAAGCAGAGTGGGGTGCATTCTTGGTAAAACACTGTAGTTACGCTTATAGTATACGCAATTTTGTGCGAATTTCGTATACGCATTTACTACTTTGGGATACAATACTGCCATACTATAATCGTATGATTTAATCAAGAAATGGTAAATCTTTTGTACCAATATCACACAAAAAGTCTATCCAAAAGTTGATGACAAGTGACTACAATAAGAATCTTTATTCCCATTCCATCTGAATCTTTCGTAAATTTTAAGGTACAAAAACTATAGTCAATTGAGTGAAAAAAAAAAAATTTTCTCATCTAGCACTTTTATGACAAATCCTGTTTTAGTCTAACAGTTTATATAATTTATTCCAAAGTTTCACGTAATCTTGTTATATAGATTCTTTAAGTTTAATAAATTCTTGATTTATAATTTTTGCTTAATTCATTTATAATTACTTCTTTATATTTCACTCAAGTTTTTTAAATTGAATTGAGTTTATGAAAATTTAAACAGGAAAAGCCTTCATAACTGTATTACATAAAATATAAAAAATTTACACAGGATTTAGAATTCACATAAATTTAATAGTCATAATAATAATTTGTAATTCACAATTATAAAATGCAACTTTTGAAAATGTACAACACAGAAAATAAGAGAATTTTTTTATAAATGTCTTTACACAAGATACTTTTTGATAATAATGCAATTTTCAAAGATACATTTCAAAATTTCAAACGCAGTTCGAAAACTTAATACGCATTTATAATAAAAATTTATATTAAATATCAATTATTCATCATATTATAATACATTGCATATATTATTGGCTTGCCTCAGAAGTAATTGCCTATTTCTCATATAGATGTCTTTGGACATCTTTTTGAATGGCTTCTTTCAATGTTATGATTTTTTCATTCTGACATTTGTTAGCTGTCACTCTTAGCTTGCTTTACAAAAAAATTGCGCGTAATTTCGTTAACATTTGTTAGTTTGGCATCATCTTTAAGATGGAGTGTAAAAACGATCATTTTCTTCATATTTTGCATTTTTATTTCCGTAAGATTGAAGAAATGTTAAAAATACCAAAATCAGCAATCGATTGTCATATACAACGTCTTGAGCTCGTTGAAAAACTTGATATTTTAATTCCACATGAATTGAAAGAAATTAATTTAACAAAACGCATCGATTCTACGGGAAAAAATAAGTCGAAAACCTCTATACCATTTTTTTGTACACATGTAATCAGTTACCTAAAAGCAACCTTAAACTATCGGTTTTTAGACGATACAAATATATGAAAAAGTTATTCAAAAGATTTCAAATGTAACTTGGATAAATAGTTCTGAGGCACATTCCACTTTTGGTGCTGTATATCAGTTTATTCAGGAGTATAAAAATTACTTGTTGGAGAAGTAGCATTCTTTTGCATAGCACAATATTTTGTGCACGGATAATTTCTATTCTCTACACTACAACACTGTGTTACAATGCCGATGCGAAAAATTGCAGATTTGGCTGATATGATTGAAGCTGATGAGATCGATGATGATCAATATGTCGTAATTGCATTCGTTTCAAATGAAGATGAAAGTTCAAATTCCGATAACGCAACAGAAAGTGATATAGAAGAAGAAATTTTATCTCGTCTGCTTCCTGCAGGACATTATGAACGGATAAAATGTTCTTATACTAGTACCCAAAGTACGAGTGGCGTGAAAATGTTTCGAGTTATGATAATCTCCCAGATACTGACGCAGATACTTTTGATCCTTTATCTATTTTAGAACTTCAATCAAAAAATTCATTAGAATTGTTTGAATTATTTTTTTCACATTCAATGAAAAACTATATTATCGAAGCTACTACGTAGAATAACTTCGATTTGAATGTGGATGATTTGGAGCGATTTATGCCAAGAGAAAAATTTGTCAAAATAAAAAGGTACATAAGGTTTTATAAACTCGACGACGAAGGTAAAGATGACAAAGTCTGGAAAGTCAGACATTTGTATGATTTGTTTCGCGAAAATTGCATGAGGTATGGTTTTTTTGACTTCTTCCTGGCAATTGATGAAGTTATGGTGAAATATTTTGGGAGATTCAGCATCAAACAATGCATAAGGAATGAACCGATTAGGTTCGGGATAAAGTTGTGGGCACTATGCTCTTTTGATGGATACATTTATGATTTGGATATATATACAGGCAAATGTGGCACTGATGCACGTAATCCTTTATCTTCTGTTGGTTTAGGAGCGAGGGTCGTTGTCAAAATACTTCAGAATTTATTGGAAAAAACTGAGAGAGAAAACTCAAAAAGTACCATTTATTTTTTGATAATTTTTTACCTCTCCAGATCTCATGATCCATTTGCAAAAAATAGGGCTAGCGGGAACCGGTACAGTTTGACAAAATCGCGTATAAGCGAAAATTGATATGCCAAAAAAAGCAGCTAGAGGAACAACTATTTCACTTCACGATGGGAATTCAAAATTGAATTATATAACTGTAATGGACTCAAAACCAGTATCAGTACTTTCCACTGAATACGGAGATGAGCCGAAAGTTGAAATGGAAAGATGGCATGAAAAATCTAAACAGCAAATTCTCTTTTCTCAAACATTTTCTAAGTACAACACGTACATGGGCGGAGTCGATCTCCATGATCAACATTGCAATGCACTCATGCCGACAATTCGCAGTAAAAAGTAGACATGGTGTCTCTTCCTGAGACTCATTAAAACTGCTTTATCCAACGCTATTGCTATTTACACGGAGAAAAATGGAGTGTCAAACTTTGAGTGTCAAAATTAATGTAGTCAGTTTTATATTGCAGATAGTACCGCGTACCATCCATAATTTTTTCTTTGTAGTTAGAGAAACCATAATATTATAGTCTATTCAAATATCAACAGAGTGTCAGGTCTACACTCTAAAATAATCAACTGAAATACGAGTATGCTTGCAAATGATATGACTGTTAAGGGTCATCCTGACAGAGTGAAGGTTACACAATTAATGTTATATATATATACTTGTATAAAGTATAACAATCCTGGAGTGTAAACCTGAGTATCCCAGGAACATTAGCTCGATTATTTCGAGGTGTAAGTTTGATCATCATACAGTGTCTACTTGAAGAACCAAGAATATTCAAGTCGAATGTATAAGATTGTTAGAACTACCATGTTTATATAATCAAATGGACCATCTCAAATAGTCAAAATAATTCTTTCGGCTCGCAAATTTTCTTTATTATATAAAAAATTAATTTGATCACGTATCGTGGAAAATCAGCGTAATGTCGGTGATTCTAATTATGCATCCATATAATCTGTGCATTATCAAAAAACTAACATCTAAGTACAATTTTTTGACACATTGTCTGGGCGAAGAAAAAAAATCTATCATGAAGAATTGGAACGTCTTCAACTGAAGTTAACATCGCTAAAGTGAAGGAAATGGTGACTGAAAATCGTCATTTAAGTTTAAGAGAGATAGCCGATGAAGTTTCTGTATCTCCCAAATAAATTCGTACCATTTTAAACGATTGTTTGAAACGCGTTGTTGCTCGACTATTTTCGAAAGACCACCTCACAAGGCTATCATTGTGAACGAATTTCTGGCCAAAAACTCAAAGAATATCATCTAACAACTACCGTATTCACCTGATATAGCTCCGGCCGACTTTTTTCTCTTTCCAGAACTCAAATTACCACTTTAAGGCACCCGTTTTCAGTCGATAGAAGACATAAAAGAGAATTCGCGGCGAGAAATGAAGTCGATTCCGGAAAATGCGTTTAAAAAATATTTTGATGATTGGATTATTCGTTGGCATAACTGTATTATTTCGGGAGGGTCCTACTTTGAAGACGATAAAATAAATTTAGATGAATAATAAATAGTTTGTGTTTTATTGACCAATTCCCGGTACTTACTTGAATAAATAAACAATTCTCATTAATTTTCATAAATTTACTAATTGTATCGCTGTATGCGATAAATATTTCATTTTCATTGACAGACTGATTCCACGTATTGAGTATTCTGTCCTGTTTCTATAACCTATAACCTGCCATATGATCAGTGATGATTGTTAGTTGTTACAGTAATTCTAATGTTAGTGATTTGTGAATTAAACATAGTGAAAATGATAGTGTTAAGTGTATTGATCTTTTCTTTGATGTAAGTCTCGGGAGCTGCTGCAGTGGTACGGCTTTCGGAACGCCTTTTCCCTCTGAATCTGGCCTCAGATTCGTAACGTCTCGGGTTTTTTTCTCCTATCCCCCCAGATAACGATGATGTGGCGCTGGCAAGTGGTGAGATGACTTCCGGGACGTAATGTCTTCCTAAATCCAACCTCAGATGTGAGACGTCTCGTATTTTGTCCCTTATCTCCCTCGATAAGAGAGATGGAACGCTGGGAATTGGTGGGATGGGCTCCTGAACGTAACGTCTCCCCGGATCTGGCCCCAGATTCGAAACGTCTCGATGACGTCCCAACTCCCTCAAAAATGGTCGAGGAGGGTTGGGAGACGTGTGGATGGAATCGTGAGGTAAACGTCTCTCAGGATCTGGCCTCAGATCCTGGACATCCCAATGGAGAGTCCTGAACCTCACGGGTTCACATCGGGCGGCGATGGTTTGTGGCCCAGGCGATTGACGATGATCCTGGCGATGTTGATCCAAGCGGAGGAGACGGAAGTCCCCACCAGGTGGTCTTGTGTACCTGCCCTGGAAGACAGGACGTGTCGGCTGGGAGGCGTATCCTTGCCCCGTCAGCGGCGGACGTCATGCGTAAGTCTGTGCCCGTTGCTGGTCCCGGAGTCGTCTTCGTTGTCTACGGGTCTGTAAGGATTTTCGGCTTGTTTATAAAAGGACCAGCATTTGCAGTCAAGAAGTCCAATCGTCGTTTCGTAGTTCCGGGGCATTCACCACGAGGTGGCCACTACAAGGCGGTATTCCACCTTGTAACGAATCCCTACGTGTTATCTGGGGGGTATTACAGCCCAGCGTGAAGCCCTCTTCGAAGGTCTACTCCTGGGCGGTATTCCACCCAGGAGTCAGAGCGTCCCGATGATAATCGCCAAGGCGGTATGCCATCCCGGAGACCGAAAACGCCGAGAAGAATTCCCCAGGCGTTTCAAAGACTTCTACTCGCTAAGTGGGCGGGAGAGCCCATGCTGCAGGATGTTGAGAAAAGAAATTTGTTCTCTCGAAAAAACGTAGCTCTTAAAAGAGCTGGTGGAGGTTGGTAAGAGATGAGATGGCTCAATTTATAAAAGAAAGCTTTTATTATGGCTTAGTGGCTAAGGTTCTCTGGAGGTGCTCTCTCAGAGGCTCAGTTTCTAATAATCAAAACGCAAAAGTGGTCCGGTATTTATACATATTATTCTTAAGTCTACGCACCAATAAAAACGATTGTCAAAAATGATTGACTCTTAGCAAAAATTCGGCGCTCCAATTAAATTGCCCACTGGTCCGATTGACGGATGGAGAAAGAAGGGGCTTGTATGCAACTTACCCTCTCTTGAGTCCATCAGCCAATTGCGGTGACCTGACCGAACGCGCGCTTCAATTTCCTGGATTTTCGTCTAGCCGAAAATTCCTCAACTTATTCTAGGAAAAATAAATCAAGGTGCGTTAAATGTGCCTACTGGCTTACATCGTCTTTTAATAATATTTTTTGTAGAACAGAGTCCAACTGTTAACAAGAGTGCAGTTGCTTTTTTTCTTACAAGTGAACAAAAATTCGATTCAAATACCAATATTTGAGATTTGGCTGCGAGAAACTAATATACCTTCTCACGGATAGTAACGGATTTTTATTAATTTTCCTTTTTTATGCTATTTTAACTAATAATGAATTTAGAAGCGTCCTTTATTAGCAGGGCATAGAAACTGATGAGATTCAAATTCGTTTTAACAATCGAATTCTTTTGAATAACTTAGTCTCTTTCAAAGGATTGCAGGGAATTCATTTGTAAATCCAAAAACGAAATCCAATCGCATTGAAGCTTTTCAATGCTATTCAATCCACCTCTTCTTACCGTCAGGTAAAAAAATAGTTGGAGTAATTTTTCTCGACTCTGTTCGTTAAACTTAGGACATATGGACATTTCAACATCTTTGAAATTCTAGTCGAGTAAAATGAATTCAATAAATACTTAAACCACCCAACGTGGGTAATAATGAACGTTACATAGGGAATAGTGAGGAGTTAAAAAAAACGAAGTCGACGACAAGGCATCAATATGCGTCAGTGGGTTAACTTGAAATGTATATTTCAAAAGAAAATTTTTTTTTTTTTTAAAGGGAATAAACGAATGCGTAAGACGCCGATTAGCTGATGCAAAGATCCAGGACCGTGTCATGAGGCGAAAACTTATGCTTTTTTAAACTGACGTGGAAAAAACGCACGGACTGGCTCATGGACCCCCGTAAAACGTGCTTACTCTACCCCCGCTGAGCGTTTAATTCAGTTTACCGTAAAAACTGCAGTAAAAGTCATGTCTAGGCATGCTTCTCTTAGCGCGGTTTCGGTTGTTTGAAGCTCATCACAGAGAATTTGAATGCAGAAGAATGGTCAAAATCTACTGTTCTGTAGAAAAGGTCTGTTGAAAACATTTTTGCAATCGAATATGATGGTGGGGTATTAGAAGAAGACAACGACACCAAACATGTAGAGTACAATGAAGAGGAAGCTTGCAGGAAAACGTATGTAATTAATATACAATATTTATGGTTCAAATTCCTTAAATTGGTTATTCTAGCAGAGTTTGCGTACTAGTAATGGTAATGTCCTGAGGTAAAGTTAGTTTACCAACAGAGTATGATGTCACTATATAATTTTGTGTTGCAAAAGTTAGGTTGTAGTGAAGAAATATACATCGGATAATCAACCAAGGACGTAAAATACCTAGCAAATTACTGTAAAAAAACATGCTATTTACCATAGGTATTTTACTTACCCATACCTGCATATCAGGGAGATATGACGCTCATTCTGTACTAAATATCAGGTTGGCAACAAAGTCATTTCACTTTTTTCCGCTAGATGACTTTAGTCGTTCGAAGTCATTCTTCTCCATTGCAAACTTCAGACCGTATATGGTATTTAACAACTAAAGATGACGACGACAAAATAAAAGCAATGATAGAAAATAACCGGCGTAGTACGACACGAGAGACCGCAGAGAAGCTTAACATATCACATATATGCGTTGAAAGACATTTAAAACAAATTGGTTACGTTATTAAGCTCGATATTTGGGTTCCTCCCAAATTGAACGAAATTCAACTCACCAAACGAATTTGCATTTGCGATTCACTGCTGAAACGTAACAAAACCGATTCATTTTTAAAGCGAGTCATAACGGGCGATGAAAAATGGGTTGTTTACGATAACGTCGTGCAAAAAAAATCATGGAAAAAGCGAGATGAGCCTGCACAATCGACATCAAAACCCGATATTCATCAAAAGAAGGTTATGGTGAGTGTTTGTTGGGATTTCAAAGGTATTGTTTATTTTGAGCTGCTCCCAAGAAACCAAACTATCAATTCGAATGTCTACTGTCGCCAGCTAATCAAATTGGACAAAGAAATGAAGGAAAAGCGGCGAGAACTGGGAACTCATAAAGGTATCATCTTCCATCAAGATAACGCCAGACCACACACATCTTTGGTCACTCGCAAAAAATTATTGGATTTAGGCTAGAAAGTAATGGCTCATCCACCGTATAGTCCTGACCTTGTACCATCCGATTATCATTTATTCCGTTCACTTCAAAAGCATTTGAATGACAAAACATTCGATTCAAATGAGGCTGTAAAAAATGAGTTGATTCAGTTTTTTGCCTCTAAGAACCAAACTTTCTACGAAAGCAGAATTATAAAGCTGACTGAAAGATGGCAAAAGGTCATCGAACAAAATGGTCAATACATAATTGATTAATGTTTGTTATTTGTATTAATAAACTTACTTTGAAAATCATGAAAAAAAACGAAATGACTTTGTTGCCAACCCAATATGCAGAATAGCTGGTAGAAAGCAAGTCAAGGAGCTGTCAGGTGAATAATATATCTCCAAATATTTTCAAGAAAACGCGTACCTTCGTGGATGGAACATACTGTAAAATATTGTTATTTTGAGTGCAGTTCCGAATAGGCGAACACTTCGAATTCTTTGAAACTGCATATATCTACGTAGTTTGACGCGCTGATTACGAATATGATAGTGAAAACTGGTGGACATTCGATTTTCATGTCAAGAACTATAAAAAACCGATGTAAATCATGGTTCTTTGCATTTATTTCAGCAAATACGCAGGATTTGAAAAATGTCTCGAATAAAAGTTGTATATTTTGTTCCAATACATATTTTTTGCTTAATTCATATTTTTTACACGACCAATAGCTTCGATCGTCTCGCTCCGCGCTTTGGTTTTATTTTCTTCGAATGCATTCAAGTTTATTTCTTGGAATTGGATACTGAAGCTCAAGTCAGTTTTATAATATTGTAAATGTCAATGACATTTTCTCAAAGTTACTAAATTTGTTTTTGATTTCAAATTAAAAAGGAAATTTAATTTACTCAAGGCTTTATTGGCCTTAAGGAACATATTCTCATCATAATACTCGTGCTTCGCGCTCGATTTTCTGAATACATTTCTCTAACTTTCTAATAAATTACATGATTAAAATAATTTATTTTCTTCCAAATATCTTAATATGAAAAAGAACTATAAACTTTATTCAAGTAAATGATTTTAAATTTTAACGCTTATTTCGTATCTCACATATTTTCGTTAAAAAATGGAATTCTTGATTTTCAATACTATTTTTAAAATCTAAATATAAAATATAGATCCTTTCGAAAAATGTCCTACTAAGGAATTGTGGACCTCATTTAGACAAATAATTTTCCATCTCAACGTTTTTTCGCATCTCACATTTTGTTTCAAAAATGGAATTTTTGAATTTTAATCATACTTTTTGGAATTGAAACGAAAAATATATATTTTATCAGAAACTATGTGGTACAAAAATTGTAGATCTTTTTGAAACGAACAACTTTGCATTCTTACGTTTTTTTCGTATTTCACATATTATTGTTTAAAGAAATTGAATTTTGAATTTTCAATAGTATTTTTTTGAATTAAAAAAAAAATATATGAGTCATTCCACGGGAGATTTACCCCCACATTTTTTTTTGCGTGGAACATTTTATTTTTCGTTCTTTGTTAAAAAATATTTGATACGTATTTTTTTATTTCAATATGATATGCAAAATTTCCGAGAAATGAATTTTTGAAAATTATCGTGTTAAAAAAAGTGATCGTCTTAACTTTTTTATAACTAAAAAAGTACTTATCAAAGAAATGTTAAATATTTTATCTAATATGCGGCTGATCCCAAACTTCGAAATGACATATACTGAAAAATTGTTCCAATGAATTTTCATAAATAAATTAGCCATTTTTATAAACAAATAGAGATTGCTGAAAAAGGATCTGATTTTTAAAAAATTTTTTTGTGGATTAATATTCCTAACACATTCCAGGATATACTGTAAAAAATTGAAAGTAGAGAAATGAATAGTTGTTGAGTAATAAATTTGTTTATACGACACATCGAAAAATGATGTTTGTTTCCATGTTATTTTCTTTAATGAAACAAAATACATGCTTATACGCTAAGTAACAAACTTCATCTACAATTTTTTCGGATGGCTTTTTTTTCTGATGTAGACTTTAGAATAAAATTTAGTTAAAAGTAACCGCACTGGACATCGTAACTTGCCAGAGTAAAACTTTAATTTTTAACGTGCTTCGTAACGACAATGTCGTTTAAAAGCAGAAAAGATCGTTGTTGCAATCCATTTAACATGTCAAAACATTCTGGAAAGAAGTATATATATAAGTCGATCAAGGTGTGGGTTAAAAAAATAATTGAAACACTCAACCATAATTTGTCATGAGCGACGTTTCGTTGGCTTGGTTCGCCAACCTCATCAGGCTATATTTGAATGAAAAAGTTCATATAAATTAGGAATCACAATAATTTTTACAAAATTTTTTACAAAACAGTGAAAAAACACTTTCTAAAGAGTCACAAAACAAATTTTACCTTAAAATTGAAGTCTTTACATTTAAAACATTTAGTCAATTATTAAAATCTAATTTAATTAGTCACATTGTTTCGTCCCGAAGTGAAATATTAAACTAACTATTCGTAATTTTGTTTCCTTATTTATAAGACGGAGGACACTAATATTAATAAACTAACACTAACTTAAAACTTGTATATTATACAAATGAGTATTCAAACGTTAAATAATAATTTCAAACAAGAATCAGTATTCATATTTTCAAATTCTTCAAAAGTGGAAAGTAGTTAGAATTTAACGTATAAATATCATCTTTCTTATTTATGCTATTTTTTTGACACTTAATATGAATCATTTCTGATATAAGTCTTTTTTTATAAATAATTTCGGAATCCACTACAGTAGTCTTATTCCAATCAAATTCATGTTTAAAATTAGTTTGATGCTGACAAACAACTGATTCGTCATTTTTATTATTAATGTGTTCCTTTATACGTGTCTTTAAAGTTCTTTTTGTTTCACCAATATAACACGCTTCACAATCTTTGCAACGGATTTTATAAACAACATTAGTTCTATCCATTATTTTGGTGCTGTCTTTACCTAATTTGATGACAGAGCTCAAATTTTTATTGACAATTGGGATAGTTGAAATATTGAATACTTTCAAACTTGAAGATAATTTTTTAAAAATTCTTTCAACAAAGGGCAAGCAAATAGTAGTATTGAAATTATGAGAAAAGTACTTATTTTTATTACTGATGCTTTCATTATGGGTAGAATTAAAAGAAGATCTAATTTTTTCCAGACGGATTGTAATATTCTGCTCAATAAAATTTGAAGGATAATTATTATGTTTTAAAATCTGAAAAACTTTACACAAATTCTCATGATGAAATTCATGATGAGATAATAAAATTGCTCTGTCAACAAGGTTAAAAACAATATTTTTCTTTTGTTGAGTTGGATGATTTGAAGAATAATTAATAACTCTGTCAGGCGATGTTTGTTTACGAAACCAATTGGTGATAATCATATTATTATTTCTAATTAAGGTCATATCTAAAAAATTTATTCTTTCATCTTGTTCTAACTCAAAGGTAAATTGTAAATTGGAATCATAAGAATTAAAGGTATTAATCACTGAATCAATGTGTTTCTTACGGACACATAGAATAATATCGTCGACATATCTATAATAAAATACAGGAATACAATTAAAATCCTAATTTAAATCGGATAAACAATAGTTCTCCAAATCATCCATAACTATGTCAGCAAAAAACGGAGAGATAGGAGACCCCATTGGTGTCCCATAAATTTGCTTGTAAAACTTATCATTAAATACGAAGAAGGTATTGTCAAACAAAAATCTAACAGAATCACGAATGTCATCAAACGGGATTTTACAATTCTCATTAATGCAAAAAAATATTCTATCTAAACTGTCTAAAACTAAGTTGCAAGAAACATTAGTAAAAAGAGAATTCACATCGAGAGAAAAAATAACGTGGTCATCGTCTAAAATAATATTTTTCAATTTTTCTTTTAGTTTAAAACTGTTATTTATATGTGATTTCGGAAGTTTAATAATATTTTTTAATTCTTCATTAATAACTTTCGCTAAAAATTGTGTAGGGCTGTTAATTGAGGAAATGATTGGACGCATCGGAATATCTTTTTTATGGATCTTTGGAAGTCCATAGCACTTAGGAAGGACTGTACTAGTTAAAGTTAATTGATTGTTATGGTATTTTTGTTTTAAAAATTCATTATCGTTAAAATTTTTTAGTATCTTAGAAGTTTTTTCCTGAAGTTTCCTGAGTGGATTTTTATCAATTGAAATGTAAGTGGAAGTATCAGATAAAAGATTGTTCATCTTAATAATATATTCAGATTTTTTCAAACAGACTGTAACATTGCCTTTATCGGCTTTAGTAAAAAAGATATCCGGATTGTCATTAAGGAACTTTTTGGTGATTTTTAGATTTTTAGAAATTTTTTTGTCCTCTTTTGAGATGTGAAACTCTTTCTTGACAAAATTGTTAACATTTTTAGTTGTTATTTCCCTTATTTCGTTCTTGACGTCATTGTTTATATCTAATAGCTGTAATGAAGTTTCGACGTTCTTAACAATGTCAATGATCTGTTGTTGAGATATTTTGGAAGGAACGCTAAAGTTTGAGCCCAGCGATACAGTGTCAATAACCTCGGAAGGTAATTGAACTTCTGATAAATTTTTAACAAAAGTTTTATATGTAAAGACTTCAATTTTAAGGTAAAATTTGTTTTGTGACTCTTTAGAAAGTGTTTTTTCACTGTTTTGTAAAAATTATTGTGATTCCTAATTTATATGAACTTTTTCATTCAAATATAGCCTGATGAGGTTGGCGAACCAAGCCAACGAAACGTCGCTCATGACAAATTATGGTTGAGTGTTTCAATTATTTTTTTAACCCACACCTTGATCGACTTATATATATACATCTACTATATACACATCATGGAGGGTGATAATTCTACAATATTCTCATTCTGGAAAGAAGCAAAAAAAGAGTTTGCGTCGTGTTTGTTTTTCGATTCTCGAAAACTTTCAAATTGTGAACTTCACGAAATCAGAAAAAAAGGCCATCCGAAAAAATTGAAGATGAAGTTTGTTACATAACGTATAAGTATGTATTTTGTTTCATTAAAGAAAATAATATGGGAACAAACATATCATTTTTTGGTGTGTCGTATTTACGTATATCCAAATTTGAATCACACTGAGAGAGTCGTACGTCACGCGCATGGTAGCACGCGTGCTTGAAAAGTGAAACGGCTTTAGTTGAAAATTTGTTACTCAACAACTATTTATTTCTCCACTTTCAAATTTTTACAGTATATCCTGGAATGTGTTAGGAAAATTAATCGACAAAAAAAATTTAAAAAAATTAGGTCCTTTTTTAGCAATCTCTATTTGTTTATAAAAATGGCTAATTTATTTATGAAAATTCATTGGAACAATTTTTCAGTATATGTCATTTCGAAGTTCGGGATCAACTGCATATTAGATAAAATGTACAATATTTTTTTGAAAAATCCTTTTATAGTTATAAAAAAGTTAAGACAATTACTTTTTTTAACACGATAATTTTCAAAAATGTATTTCTCGGAAATTTTGCATATCAAATTGAAATAAAAAAATACGTATCAAATATTTTTTAACAAAGAACGAAAAAAAATATATTTCAAGCAAATAAAAATGTAGGGGGTAAATCTCCCGTGGAATGACCCATATATATGCATCTTATAAAAGAATGTTGCAATTCAAATTTTTTTTGTAGCAAACAATTTCGTATTTGTACGTTTTTTTCGTAATCCCTATATTTTAACTGGAAAGTGTAATTTAGCTATTGACTTTTTTCATGTTTTGTAAAAACCGTTTTTTCTGGCTCAGCGGCTCTCAAAACGTCAAGATTTAATAATAATGCCGAAAGTGATTTTTGACTGGAAAAGAAAATTTTGATATTGACTCTTTTTAAATTTTAACTTACTATAACTTTTCTGATATTGGATTAATTGAAAATTATTATAGGGATAATTTATAAAGAACCATGGGCACTATCAGAAACCACTATTGCAATTTTTGATGTTTTCAAAAACATAAAAAATGCACTTATTTTCACAATTTTGGTCAAATGTGGCTGATTAACGAACTTTTTCTTACTTTTTCGGCTCTGATTAATTTTGATTCATTGAAAAGCAAAAAGTTGGTCACGTTCGAAATTATTGAAAATTCTAACTGATTACAATTTAGAGAGTAAATATTTAAATAACTCTATAATTTTTATTCGATTTGAAATTAAATAAAAAAATAAGTTTGATTATATCATGATTATGCTAATAATCCAACATGCTTCTTATCACAATTATAAGTCAATAGTGTATTCATCTGTATTCATTACGTTGAGAATTTGATTGAGTAATTCTGAATAAGGTGATAAGTATTGGAAACCAAAATCTCCGTAATATTTTTTTATTTTTCTACAATATTAATCATATATAAAATTATGCAGAATTCATTAATTTCAATATTTTCTTACATCAATTGATACTCTGACATCTGCTTCATTGATAAAGGTGACTATTTATCATGGTTTTGAGTACAAGGCCACCTCGTAATTCCACGTGTTGAGGCAAGATAGTAAAATTATTGTGTCAAAAATGTTGATTCAGAAAGCAATAAGACAATTTAGCATAAAGTTAATTGATGTTAATTTTATCTCAATTTTCCTATTTTTCAACAATATGAATCCTTTTCAAAATTTATTAGGACTTTGCTCAAAGCGAATTATATTTTTAAAAATTTAATTTGGAAACATTTTTTGTTCAGTAGAAGCTTTATTAAGATTCAAGATATTTTCGTACTTTGAGAATATCGAAATTGCGCCCACGTGGTCAAGTTATTATAAAACCAAAAGTAACTCTCATACTATAGATTATCAATTATAAAACTAGGTGATACCTACATTAATAAAATCGTGATAAATACCTATAAAATATTTATTTTCATATCCCCAAGTTTTTTTTCAATCGAGTAAATATCTGAATAAAGCTTTAACAAACATTTATAACTGAAATTGATCAACGAAAAAGGAAAATAAAATGAATAAAAACAAGAAATACAAATAACAAAAATTAATTAGACCGTGTATTCAAAAGTGCAAAAATAAATATGCGGTTGAGCATCACACTAAATACAAATATCCAGTTTCAAAGGAATCAAAATTTTCTCTTAGAAAAATTCCATGGTGTGTCTTCTATACTTATTCATTGTATATACGGAACCATACGTATGTATTATTAAAGGTGGAAACTTCTTCAGAATCTCATTTAATGAAGAATCTCTAGAACAATGGGAATTTTTCCAATACCTCATAACAATGAAAACATTATTTGAAAAACTTACTATATTCTGACAAATAAGAAAAAATATTTTAAGGACAAACGTAAAACTTTTTAAATACGAAGATCTTTCTCTGCATAGGGTGACTGAATTCGACTATACTTTATGGTCAGGAAAAATTTCTCACTGCAAAGTGTTCTCTATGTGAACTGAATAATAACTTCTGCGCTTTTGTGCTCCGAATTTTTCTCCCACTATATATATATATATATATGTATATATGTATATATTCCAGGAGACGACAGACTGGAATTTATTGAATTCCACGTTTAGTTGAGGTTTTAGTCAATACCTGCCATTGAGAGCTTGAGAGAGTAAAACGTGGCGAAGATTTAGGAGGATAAATGAGAGGTGATCAGGAAGGAACTACAAGTGTGTAAATTGGAGTCATGCTCTCTTCCAATCTTAAAATTTTAATAATTTAAGGTCAATTCTGATTTGCTTACCACATTTCTGAAAACATTTTAAAATATTGTCTAAAACATTCAAGTAAATGACAAAATAAAGAAAAGACATTAAAAGTTTCTGCCAAATTTCTACCGAAAATCAACAGAGAATCCCGAGTCGAACTATTGATTCTCTATTGATTCTCTAAGATGCTTCATTTTCGTGGACTTGAGAGAATCAAAAGAGGCGTATTAGCTGTTTAAATCAATGTGATTTTGATCCTCTGTTGATGCTCTTCTCATGCAGACTTTTCCGTTTCTGCACCTTGGAGGATCTTAAAGAGTAGCAACGAAGATTCTCCTTACCTCCTCTATAATACTCCATTTTTAAATGTATATAATTCCTAATGATGTCAGGAATTAGCAACGGTTTATTATTATTTATATTTATCGTGTTGATTAAAAGAGAAACGAAAATATAGTACCAGACTTTTGGAAAATAATGAGGAATGTATCAAAGTATCAATGTCTGGTACATGTCGAATTTTGTTTTGAAAACATTAAATTATTTTTTTTTAATTTAATTTTAATTTTAATTTTTTAATTAAATGGATGGCCTTTCCATCCATTTTACTGTCCAAAATTTTGAGAAATTTTATTTTTCGAAATAAAAATCCAAATGGTACCGGAGATTGATTTTTTGATGGATTCCTCATTTTTGCCTACAATTTCATGATTATATTTACATTCCTGTCCTAATCAACCCGATGAATATAAATAATATAAAATAGTTGGTCATTTGTGACGTCATTACGCATCACATACACTCAAGTACCAGAATGAAAAGGGTTCAACAAGAGCGAGTCCTCGATTTTTCGAAAACTATCAGAGATTTTAAAACGTTTAGTTTTTTTAATTAAAAGTACTCTTAAAGGACTACGGCGCTACTATCTAATAGATAGTCCAGTCCCCATCGCTGTCCTGAATGGCCTGGCACCTTTTCGGCATGCTTTCCACTTATTTTTGCAGCGTAGTCCGTTGGTAATTCTTGCCATATCTTCCTGATTTTTTGCGAGAGCTGTTTCAGGGTGAACACACGTTTTCCCGCAAGCTTCCTCTTTAAAACACTCCAGACATTTTCGATTGGATTCGCATCAAGGGACTGTGATGGCCAGTCCAAAGTTGTGATGCCATTTTCTGTTTTCCAGGCGGTGCAGAGACGGCTTCGATGTTTCGGGTCGTTATTTTCTTGTAAGATCCAATCGGCCGTATCGGCTCCAAACATCTTTGTAGCAGACCTTCAAAGACCACGTTCATATATTTGGAGCATTTTCTGAGCATTCAAGTTCTCGGTGAAGAGCTCTAAACGCCCAAAACCGCGCTGTGAGAAGCATTCCCAAACATGGACTTTCACGGGGTGTTTTTTATTGGCTTTATAACGCTCAACCCACTTCTTCACGAACGATTTCGACTTTTTGATGTATTTAGCAGCGACTGTATAGGACATAAGTGGTCCCTTTGGATGGGTACACAAGAAGACCGCTTCAAAACGTTTCGCGTACACAGAACTCATTATGACTCACGTCTGCTGTCTCTGACGATTCGAGCGCTACTGAATCGCCTTGGTAATTGCGCCGTAGTCCTTTAAATGTACTTTCATTAAATCAAGAGAGTATAAAGAGAAGCAAAAGAGAATCAAAAGAGTATCAAGGGAAGCAAAAGAGAATCAAGAGAGAATCAAGAGAGTATCAAGAGAAGCAAAAGAGAATCAAGAGAGTATCAAGAGAAGCAAAAGAGAATCAATAGTTCGACTCGGGATACGAGCACACCCAGAAAACAGTTTCTTTAAATTGAAAAAAAGTTTTGTTGATTCAAAAAAAATTTCTTTAATATGAACAAATCTATTTCTTTGGATTGAAGAAATTTTTTTTGAATTAACAAACCTTTCTTTAATTCAAAGAAATTTTTTCTTTGATCGTATGTCAAAGAAATGTTTCTTTGATTCAAAGAAACTGTTTTCTCAGTGCAGAGAAAATTTTTATTAATTAAAAAAAAATGTCTGAATCATAGAAACTCGTGCATTGCTACACAGTCAAAAAAGCTTTTCTTCGATTAAATAAAAAATTTTACTTATTCAACTAAAAACATTGCTTTATTCAATCTCAACTACATTTTTGACTCAAGCGAGCTTTTTTCATTTCACCTTCAATTTTATTTGAATGCATAAATAATTGCTTGGATTAAATGAATATTTTTTTGTGCAGCTTTAAAAATATTTCACTGATGTCAATAACATTATATATTATTCTAAAGTATTCTAAAATGTTTCAGAAAGTTTCAAACTGTAAATTGTTCTAAAATGGTCTATTGAAATATTGTAAACCAATTTGGAACGTGCATTAACTTTTTAGAATATTTTAAAAGCTTCGAGAACATTTCAGAAAATTGCGCAACACTCAAGAATATGCATGTAAAAACTAAATTTACAAATTCTGAAGAATCTCAACTTTTTACTATATGTTACAAACTTGTGAATTATTCGAGTGGATGTGAAAAATTCAGATTTTTTCATTATAATCTGTCCTTTTTTGTAAATATATGTCTGACAGGCTTTCTTTGTATATTTAAAATTAATCATTTTTCCATTTTCCATTCTTAACGTTTGAATTCAACAGATGTTTAAAATTTCAATCATTCTATATTTCTAATTTATCGTTATTTTTATTAATAACTTTCGACTCTTAAGATCATTAAATTTTGATTCTATTGTATTTTATAGTTTTCCAAGACATTGTCAAACAGTTTGTTAATTAACATATTTAATTATTGATTAAATTAAAACTTAATTGAAAAATTAATTTTTTTAAAATATTCAATCTTCAATTCTTTAATCGAAAACAACATTAGAGAGGTTGTCTTGTTATGTATCTTGTAAATAGATTAAAATTAAACCTATTTCCATCTAAGAACTTAATTAAATGCTAGTATAAAAGTTCACTTTGACTCCGGCAGCCCCTGTTAAAAGAATAAAAACAATGTATATAAATTGTCTTGAAATTTTTCTTTGCCATGCAAAGAATTCAATATTCCAGTATCGAAAATTGGAAATATATTTGATGAAAGATGAATAGATGTTAAGGAGTCTTCCACAG
The DNA here is from genome assembly GCA_030998225.1 of Diplolepis rosae. Taxonomy (NCBI): domain Eukaryota; kingdom Metazoa; phylum Arthropoda; class Insecta; order Hymenoptera; family Diplolepididae; genus Diplolepis; species Diplolepis rosae. The sequence goes on along the minus strand of JAPYXD010000723.1, from coordinate 22,432,787 downwards.
AATGTGTCATTGAAACTTAAGAAAAGTAATTCAATGAACACATTTTTATTTCGTTTTTCGTCCTTATTTATGTTTAGATTTTTACAAGTTGTTAAAACTTTTATCATAAAGTAGTTAAAGTTTTGTTAAGAGACCTGTTTAGTTTTGGAGAGTATTTCAAAAATGCAAAATTTAATGCTATACATCAATCTGAGGCTGCTGATTTGAATTTTGCAAAATGAAGTACAAATCTCCTTTGTTTTATCCTTTGAGTGTTATTTGTTTACCATTAATATTTATTTGTAGCTATCTAGATTTTTGGGACTTTCTTCTCGTTAAACCTAAACGGGCTACAATAAAAAAATTCGGAATATTGCACCAAAACGCAAAAATTTGCACTATACAGAAAAATTCATTAAAAAATGAGTGTCATTTAAAAAAATTTTAGGGTCCAAAACGGGCCCTTGACTAATGAACAAACTCAACAACAAACAGATTTTTTTTAACCTTATAACTTTTGTATTTGAAGTTTTTGATAAAAGTTTTAGATTTTAGAATAAAAACTTTTAAGTTGGAGAGCAAGATTGAGTTTTCAGAACGCTTTAAAAGATTCATAGCTCCAACCGAAAAGTCTTGATAAAACATAAAAAATTTAAGATTATTTTTTTAATGTGTAGGCATTGAAGAAATACATGAGTGCCATTGGATTACTCAAGAAATACATTTTCTTTAGGGAAATTGCCATATGTCTTGTGTACCACCTTCAGTCACGTATCCAAAGCATTACAACTGGAAATGAATAGTAGAAACCTTGACATGTATGATAACGACTTTAGCTCTTAACAGAAAACAGAATTCGACCTCATCTTCTAAGAGCATGTCGTTTCTACATATTTATTTCTCACATAAAGATAACATTTTATAGCTTATATTTCCTACCTTTCTAAAAGTGAGGACTTTTTTTCATAGATAGATATTAACTCCTTCGGATACAAACCTCCATTCGTTGACAAAAATTCTTTTTTTATTATTCAGATCTATTTTTGGGTGGAAATTTATAAACGTAGTTTTTCTAAACAATTTTAAAACTAAAACGCCATTTTCAAGATCATCGATCAGCCAAACCATGTGACTTAATATACATATATGTAAATATATTCCTGTAGGAGAGGGTCAGGAATAATGGGACATGAGCCTGATTCACTTCCAAGTGATTTGATTTGCTAGACGAGTAATTAAATACCTTATTATAATAACGAAATACAGTGTAGGCACTTATCGAAAGTCTGAAGCAGTCGAAATTCTTATTTTATAGAAATAAATTATGAGTAGTAATATTTTGACTTCAGTGTTCGGTAGTCATTAAAATACAATTTTTTCCTCATGCCTTCATAATGCGAAAAATGTGAATATCTATAACGATTCTGCAGGATTTGAACTTGCACTGCCTGCTAGTTTTAATATATTTGCGTTTTAGTGATTAAGATAAAAAAATCTATTCTATTTTCAAGTCACCGATGAGTAAAATAGAGCAATATCCATTTGGGCACCACGGAGTTAGTTTTCAATTCTATTAATTTATTGACAAAAGGCAATTTATAAAGTTTTTTTTTTGAAAATGTTCTACAAGTCCTATTTACATTTATAAATTTTAGTTCTATTGATTTAGCATACAAGATTTAGATAAATCTTGACGTCATTATAGGTGAGTTATCCCATTTTACCTACCCACTTTATGAAACGGGTAAATGCACATGCTTCGCAAACTTTTTATTGTTTACTACATTTTTGTTCGTTTTTGATCGTCTTTTCAGCAACTATGATCATTTAAAGTTAAGTGGCTCATTGTACCCAATTATTCCATGAGAGAAAACTGTCTTTGTAAATAAAAAATCTTTCTAAAAATTGGCAAATATGGTGTAATACGTACAATAAGGAATCTCTTTCTAGTTTATTTCTGTGAAAACTTTTCAAACATTTTTTTTATAAAATATAACTGGAAACATTGGCAATTGAAATTAATTTCAAATATTTTGCAAAATTACTAACTAGAGGTACCTATATATCCTATGTCTTACGCACTCAGTAAAAATGCTGTTGAATCCAATTAGCACGCGCCTTTGCACTCGTTCAAAACAAATTGTCATGCTATTGGTTAAGTAAACATGCTGTGAAGTTTGTAGCACCACATTGGATAAAAAGGCATGATTAATAGTTCGAATTATTGTCGTGCCTTTTGCACAAGATGAGATGAAAATATAATAGTTATGTCAATCATAAATCGAGTTGATTTTATACACCATATGTATATAGATTTTAGATTAACCTCCACACGTGAAGTAAACAGAACTGTAATATTCTTTCCAGGGGCTGTCGAACGTTCAGGTCCTGAAAAAGGGCATAAAGAATGAATAAAATAAACAATACTGTTACTGGTTTATAGTCTCTTGGGGCGCTTTCCAATTACAGAAAGAACTTTATTCCAATAAAATTCGTTTTTAAATAATATAAAAAATTTACTTTTACTTAAGATTAAATAAAAGTAAGTGACAATAAAATCTAATTTCATATCATTAACCAATTTCATTTCAATAGTTCAGATATTTTTAAAAACTCCAGAAAAAAACTCAAACAGGCAACTGAGTTAGTCACTAAAATTTGACATATAATATTTACGAAATAAAACTAAAAATTATTTTGATCCGTTCAAGCTGCAGCAAATTTTAAACAAATATTTATTTTGTAATTTACCTCTATCTTATGCACCATCAAACACATCTTGTATGAAAACTTTACTGCTTCATAATTCTTTCACTTTATTTACTTTTTAATCAAGAAAACAATAATGCAACATCCGATGTCTTGAAATCAAAACTTTGATATTTTTATAGGTTACAGATATAACGATTGAGCGCTCCGCGCGTGTCCAGTTACAATTCTTATGTTTATAAGTTCAATAAAAACTGAAATGCTCTAACACCTTAATGTCTCAAAATTTGTAAAAGTAACACTCGACCCATAATTGGTTTTCCTACGCCACTCTTTAATATTCAACTCATCGAAAATTCTTCAAACACCTTTGTAAAAAATGATACTACTCATTTAATTTTGAAATTCTAAGTCTTGCAAATTATTAGTATTTGTAGAGCCTCAATGACTAATGTGGTAGCACTCCATGCTTCTGAGCAAGATATCTGGGGTACGATCCTTGAGTCGTTACCAATGATAAGCTACCAACGAAAAAGCCATCCAGCGATGAAAACAATTACTATTAATTTGAAAAATATGATAGCAAGAAGTCACTAGAAAGACAATTTTATATTATTAGTGAAATCAATTGGTTTAAGACCTGCTCTATTTGTTACGTCAGTACGTGCCTCCAGTTATTTTTGACACTTTAACTGCTGGTTCTGTTTTTAAATAAAATGTAGGAATGCAGAAGGTTATTATTAAAATAAAGAGTGATTGAATGTGTGTGAAGATATTCCCATTCTCTTTATTACCTTATTACTAATATAGTATGATTTCACAATAGAAAGTATATTTGTTAATGGTTTATCTTAGGGTTTATGTGTACATGCATGTGTATGTTTACGTTTATGTGCATATGTCCATTCACTTATTTAGTAATTTTAGATTTACTATTGTGCTTTTAATGCATTTCCTGCATTGTACGCATTTTTGTTAGCTGTAAAATGTTTCAGTTTTAGGTCAGTACTATTAGAAACTATTTTGTAAAATTTATTGCATTTGTAAGTTTCAGACCAGCAGATGTCGAGTGGACTCATTAGAAAAAAACTAAATTCTAAATAAGTAACAATACTTCAATAATAATTACGCACCTTTGGATTGTAATAACTGTTCGGGCCTGTGAGGAAATCCTTGTGAAGGGCAGTCTGGAACCTCTGTTACAAACTAAAGCCGAATTGCTTGGGAAATAATAACCTAAGTTCCCAATCCTAAAAACCCTCTATAATGTAACTTGCAAACTGCCAACAAACGTTTTATAACCTCAATTCTCTCGATTGCTTACAAGCATCCTTTTTGGATCAAGTGGCGGCCACTAGATATTGAGGTGTAATTGGGATATTATCACAGATCCACTAAAAGCCGGTCACAGCAATCGTATGGTCAAAATTTGATGTCACATTTACCCCCAAAAAACCAGACATCTAATTGGTTATTAAAAACTTAAAGTGGGGGATTCAGCAACAACATAGCTCAAATCCGAGTTTTTCACTCTTGGACAGAGCAGTTAATTTTTAGATCTCAATCAATCACCTTGATTTTCTCTTCAGATCTCTTGTCGAGAGTCCCTCAAGCGTGAAACGGCCCCTGTCCAGATAGCACAACATCTTACAGAAAGCTTGTAACATCCCTACTTTCCCCCTGGTTACCAGACGCTTCAGTCAGCCAGGGTTCGGTAAGTGGGGGAGAGGTGATGGAAGAAATCGGAGTCGAAATTTTATATATAATTTACAAGATTTATTTAAGCAAAATTTAATAAAAGAATATACAAAGGGTACAATAGAATTAAATAAATATTAAAACGGTGTGTTTGTATGTAAATGGATATAAACAAATAGATTTTTTTGCCGGTGTCAGTGTGTGAAGTTACTGTGTGAGTGGGTGCGTGTGTGTGTGTCGAAATAGGTGCGCGAGCACAGGCCTACCTGGTCGGGATACGAACCGATTTGTGTCTTAACATATATTTTATCTTTGTAAAGAAACAATATGAAAATCGTAGGGTTTATAAGTCGGCGGGTACAAAGAAATGTTGCCCGATTCCCCTCGGGAGGCGCGTTTACTCAAATCTCTCATCTGGGTGCTCGTCAATCGGTCACGGTCTAGTCTCGGTTGTTTAGAGGGGGGCGCTCTGAGCGCTATCTGAGCGTTGGCGCCCCGCCCTTGGTGCCTCGGCCATGGCTGAATTCAGAGGGCTGAGGGTACTGGTTTGTCGGTCGATCGATCGGTATATTGATCCGGTAACCCCAATTTTGTAACCCTAATTTCCTTGACTGCTTACAAACATCCTTTTGGATTGAATAGCGGCGACTAGGTATTGGGGTGTAATTGGGATTTTTCCCAAAGGTTTACTAAGAGCCGGTCAAGCAATCGGATGGTCAAAGTGTGACGTCATATTTACCGCCAGAATCCAGACTTAATTAACCCCACTTCTTAGTGGTAACCACCTTAAAATTTCTGAAGCAAACCTAATTGGTTAATCAGAGTTTAAGTTGGGGGATGCAGTAACAGCATAGCTCACCCCCGAGTTTTCTTGCACCGACTCTTCAGTTATTTATCTGATCTCTAATCGATCACCTGTTTTCCCTAAGATCTCTGTATTTTGATTATTGTACTTGATTATTATTCCATCGTTCCAATATTCCGAACATGCGTTGGAAAGCTACTGTCATTGTACGTCTTTTTCAGTATATGTTATTCATTTGAAGAATAAACAACGATAATTTTTTTTCACTCAAATATGTCAAACTTTGTGCCTGAAAAAGTGTTTCTGCGGGGAGTTCTTCTTCATTACTTTAATATGGAGAAAACTGCTGCCGAAAGTCATCGTATTTTGGTGGAAGTTTATGGTGAACATGTTCTAGCTGAGCGAACGTGCCAAAAGTGGCTTGCACGATTTAAAAGTGGTTATTTTGGCTTGGAAGACGAAGAACGTCCTCGGTGGCCAAAAATGTTTGAAGATGAAGAACTGGCAGCATTACTCGATGTAGATTGTTGCCAAACACAATAAGAGCTCGCAAAATGTTTAGGAGTCACTCAAGCAGCCATTTCAAAACGTTTAAAAGCAGCCGGATACATTCAAAAGCAAGGAAATTGGGTTCCACCTGAACTCAAGCCGAGAGACGTTGAAAGGCGGTTTTGCATATCCGAAATACTGCTGGAACGCCACAAAAAGAAGTCATTTTTGCATCGGATTATTACTGGTGATGAAAAATGGATCCATTGCGACAACCCCAAGCGCAAAAAATTATATGTGAAACCCGGCCAACCAGCCAAATCAACGGCAAAGCCGAATATCCATGGCGCGAAGGTAATGCTCTGTATTTGGTAGGATCAGAAGGGTGTGCTGTATTATGATCTGCTAAAACCAGGTGAAACCATCAATGGAGAACGCTACCGAACACAATTAATCCGTTTGACGAGAGCAATACCCGAAAAACGCCCTGAATATGTGACCAGACACGAAGCAATAATTTTCCATCATGACAACGCTCGGCCCCATGTTGCTATTCCGGTTAAAAACTATTTAGAAAACAGTGGTTGGTAAGTTTCACCCCACCTGCCTTATAGCCCAGACCTTGCCCCTTCTGACTGCCATTTGTCTCGATCGATGCAGAACGCCCTCACTGGAATACGGTTCACATCAGAACAGGGTATCAAAAATTGGCTTGATTCATTCTTGGCCGCCAAGCCGACGCAGTTCTTTTGGGATGGAAACCGCAATTTGTCAGAAAGATGGGAAAAAGTCATAGCTTCATATGAGCAATACTTTGAATAATACTATTGTACATGTCTTTCTTAAATAAACGTTCAAATTTTGAAAAAGAACCGCACGAATTGAGTTATAGATCTAATATTAATGTTTTTGTCCGTATAACAAATTATCATATAGCGTGTTAACCAATAAATTAAATGTCGTATTGATTCATCAGAAAGGAAAAGGTCACTCGATTCCACAGGGTTGCTCGACATCTGGACATCAAATAAATCAATCTCGACATCAATTAAAAGGTAAATAAATAAAACTTGTATTTCTATTAATTAACGCCTCACTGTTTCTTTCTGCTATTATCCTTCACTTGTTTCCTTAATAATGTTAGAGATTCGGAAGTAGAATAAGGGTGGCCCCCCTTTAACAGAAGAGCTAAACCCAATACCGTAATCGCCAGCCGCTCGGGGATTACAGTTGTCAAAAAAGGTATAAATAATCAATTACTTTTTATAAAATTTCCACCGAAGCGTCATTTTGAAACGTAACAGAAGAACTTCCCGACACCGGTTCTTCTGGTCCAGCCGCAATTGAGCGTCGACCGATGGGTTCCCCCATGGTCGAGTCTCGGTCGGATCTGGCACCCAGCGTCAAGTTCCCCTGACTGGGTGCTGCTGAGGCACCAGGATAACACAAACGTAACCAACTGTAACCGACCGTACCCAAACCTCACCCAACCGTATCCATACCCGCACCTACCCAACCATATATGCAATAGCGGCGAACCAGCTCGTCTCTTGACCAAGGGGAATAGCCATTGGCCATGAGACGAGAGGAGGATGTGTGACGTCAGGCGCACGTGATCACGCCTTGCCTGGTTCTCACCAGGGCATCGTAAACCTGACTCTCACTGGATCAATATACCGAACGACCGAACGATACACCAGCACCCCCGGCCCTCTGGATCTCGCCCTGGCCAAGGCTCTGCCTAGGTCGGGGTCCCGTCAGATACCGCTGACTGCACCCAACCTGGGGAATTATCGGCCGACCGACACACCAGTACCCTCGGCCCTCTGGATACCACCATAGCTGAGGCCCCGAGGGTGGGGCGCCAACGCTCAGATACCGCTGAGGGCGCCCCCCCTTAAACGACCGAGACTAGACCGTAACCTGACCGTAAGGAACTGACGAGCACCCGGATGAAAGATTTGGGTAACCCCCCCCCCCCCCCCCCCCCCCGAGGGGAATCGCGCTACGACATTTCTTAGTGCCGGCCGACTTATCAACTCTACGATTTTGATATTGTTCCTTCACAGAGATTAAATAAATGTTAGAATTCGAAAACCGGTCCACGACTTGCGGAGAAGGCCTGTGCCCGCATACTCACTGACACCGACACACAATCAATTGTTTAATATTACTTTGTTTAAATAAATCATTTTAAATTATATGTGAAATTCCGACACCAATCCCCCCCCCCCCCCCCCACTTACCGAACCCTGGCTGACTGAAGCGTCTGGCAACCAAGGGGAAAGTAGGGATGCTACAAGCTGTCCTCAAATTTGCCACGCAAGGTTCGGAAGTTTGCAGGGTAAGGTTTAGGCAAGCTAGCCGCAAGTAAGAAAATGTCCGCCTGCCTACAAGCATTCCACGTCTTGCGTGGCTGGGACCACCTCAGCAGAAAAACTGCCTGCTGGAGGTGCGGTAACTCGACGTACAGGGACAAGGTGTGTAAGGCCCCACCGAGATGCCTGACGTGCGTGGATAGGGGTGGAAAATATGTCACCCATATTCCAATAATACGGCGCCGCGAATTGACGCTGTCCCAAATGAGATCCTCGAAGAGGTAATCGCTGTATACCAGGAGTTCGAGGACTGACACAGACACAGAGGTTGATCCTTCTTGGAAATGTAAAGAACCCTCTAGATAAAGTTTCATCCTATAAACCAATATGTTTATTGGACACAATGGGTAAGCTACTAGAGGAACTGATTCTGCAAAGCCTCAAAGCTACATGGTAATAATGAGGGACTATCTTAGCAACAGGTGAGTGACATACGAGGGCGACAAATGGTCTCTTAAAGAAAATATGATATTTGAAGTCCCCCGGTGAAATGATTTGTATAATCAAGGCGTTGACTGGATAGCAAAACCATTAAAGTCGCTCCTTAGAAGATCAAGGCTTTGCTGGTCACAGACAGGAGATTCTTCAGGTACCCGAAGATTGTGCTCGGGGAACAGGATATTGCGTGGAACAGGTGTATCAAGTACCTGGGAGTCGAGTTAGATCAGAAGCTTAGCTCAGCGAACACCTGTAGATCGCAGCGATTGAAGCCATCCAATATGAAACTAACTTGGCATGACTAAAGACCATCATTGGCGGTCCCAGGGATGCAAAAAGAAGACTGGTGGCAAGCGTCATGTACTCGAAGCAACTTTATGCAGACCTGGTCTCGGCAAGTCCCCTCGATAACCTTGCTATCCAGAGAAGGCTGTCCTTGGCACAGAGAGATGCAGCAATGGAAATGATCTCAGCCCATCGAACTGTATCGATGAGCGTTGTGCTGGTCCTGGCAAACGTTTCGCGAATAGACTTATTGGTGAAGTAATGGCAGGGGATGGACACATGGTCTAATCCCGAACCTTGCCATCTTGTTGGAAAGAAAGCACGGTGAGGTCGTCTTTTACCGGGCATAAGCCCTTTCAGGCACAAAGGATCTCAACGAGCGTACAAAGTAGCAGCAACTGGGTAGGCCAGTAGGGAAATCACCCTTGTGACCTGTACTCCTGGTCGCGCGCCGCAGGCTGGAGGGCTAGGCGGCCGCACCGGGGAGGGGGGTATGCTCTTTCCTGCTCGGCGCATTCCTTCGGTCCGTTGGGTATGGGCGTGAGGCCGAGGGGGTGGGTTTCGGGTAAACGCATGACGATAGAATCGCACGCGACATAAAACCGAACCAGCCGCTCCTGAAGTTCAAAGCTGAAAAAAAAAATTGATTTTTCTTACTGAAATAATGATTAATATAATTTAATTTAGAATCCAATTTTATAAAAAGACTTCTCACATTAGATCATTTATTCAATTAATGATGTCTATTATCTAATTATAATTGATTCAGCAAATTCCATAAAATTAGGAATATTTTATTTTTTAACCAGTCAGCTGTGGCTACCATGGCGACTTCCATTTCTTTATAGCGGATATGATCGCCAAACACAGCTGATTGGGTACATTGCTTCGATTCTGATCAAGGTTTATTAAATATTACGAGTATACAGATCCTATGGAGATCCTTTTTCCTGAAACTGGCAGTCTTAGTGTTTCAATTACTTAGGAGTTAAGACAATATTACTTAATTAATTAAATAATTAATAAACTCAAACCAAAAACAATATCCCTTCGATGACATTAAAAATTGATGGCGCCACAATAGAATTTGACGCTGAATCAAACAAATCACTAATATATGTTTGTGGCTCCATAAAACAAATAATAACATTTCGTGCGCCATCAAAGTTCCTCGTATCAAAACGAGGATGATGTCGCGTCAAACTTAATTCTAAGCATGTTCACACAACTTACTAATCGTAATTAATCAAAAATGGATATAGCAAATGACCCTCATACCTAGATCTAGTCGTTGAGTAACGATCAAATCTATGAGGAATTACATGATCGCGGTTTACCGGTAGTATGTGGATTATGTGCAAAGTATAATCAATTGTGAACATTTTTGAGAGCGGAATTAAAGCCAAGAAACATAATTATTGAATGAATTAATGACCTAGCCCCTAATCTCATTAAATCCCCTCAACCCCCCCCCCCCCCTCAATCCCAATTATATGAATGACCACGAAATTTTTTAAAGTACTTTTAAAGTAATAATCGAAATAACACGAAACTTTTATCTGATAAGTCACCTTTCTTGACCTCTAATAACTTGACCAATTTAGGAAATTTAGCAAATCATACTTCAACAATAAATCAAAATTGTGGTCTTATTGGCGAACGAGTTAATCCAAGCCTTGCCCCATCCACCTTACACGCCTAATTTGGCCTCATGTAACTTTTTCCTTTTGCCCGTAGTAAGAGAAAAGTTATGTGGGCATTCCTAGCCTTTAGATGAGGAGGCTATTGAAGTATAAATGGGAGTGGTTAATAAAGTTGATAAACGGAAGTGGAAAAAATAATGTGAGTGGTGTTGTCTTTATGTATCCATTATATCAAACAATACTATAAACGTTTGCAGCAACCTTTTCAATAATGATCCTTATTCAAAACCAATCCAAAACCAACCTTCAATTCAAAACAAAGATTCCCCTACTCCAAATTCTTTTAGAGATTCCCAAAATTAGATTCCCCAAAATCAGACTTTCTCCGGGATAATTTTACTCCAGAGAATTCTGATTCTCGTATGCAAATGTATAGATTTAGATAAAATTATTTTTCTCAAAAATCTCAAGTAAATGAATTTTTGTTCACAATAACAGAAAGAATTTTCCTTTAAAATTCAGAATAAATTACTTCCCTGATGGTTTTCTTGAAAATGATTCTCCTATCAAACATGAAAAAATATACTTTCCTTCCAGATCTTTACGAAATGATTTTTTTCAAAGACTTCTGGATAAAAATTTTACTAATGGTCATGAGAGATCACAATTCATTCATAATAAATGTATTAACAGGATTTCAATTAGTGATTCCTAGTCAAACTATTTATATTTTTACACAATTCAAGAGTTTAGCGATCTTTATTCGAAAAAGTCAAAAAAAGTCAAAAAGTCAAACTCAAAGTCAAAGAAAGTCATTTGGTTAGTAGAAATTCTCGACCTCCTCTACCCCCAGAAGGATCCTTGTTACCTTATCTGGCTTATGAAAATCCCCATCGTCCTAAATTTTTGAAAGAGAAGAAATCGATTTTTTTTTAACGAATCGGTTCCACTAGAAAATCAAATGTTGAATTTGTGATAAGGATGTTCATCGATTTCAAGACTATATAGAAATTAGGATTGTTTTCAACTTAAAATGTGGTCAATAGGATGTCACTTGTCCTACTTGTCCTAAATGGTCGAAAAAATAATTAGAGACGTTTGACAGGGCTGAAGTGTCTTTTCATAATTTATCCAATAAAAAAATGTTATTACTCTGTATCCCCGAGAGTTCATTAAGTGATTGTAGCTAAAGTAGAAACTATGTTAGCTGATGAAATTATAGTCTTCAAATAGTGAATGGTCGAGTCCAGTAGTTATTGTTAAGAAACCTGACGATTCTTATCGTTTTTGTCTAGATTTCAGAAAACTCAATTCAGTGAATAAAAGGGATGCATATTCTTTTCTCAGAATAAATACTATCCTGGATAAATTGCGTGGTGCAAAATATGTTTCTGAAGTGGACGTTAATACAGGTTTTCCTAATATTCCTTTAGAACTGAACAGTCGAAAAAAGACAGCTTTCAATGTATCGAGGCTTGGGTTGTTCTAATTCAAGTGCGATTTCACAACTTCATTATCATTAAAAGTTTTACCATTCAAGGAGTTCTGCAAAGACCGATATTTTTGGGAAAGATATCGATAATATCGATATTTATCAATAACATCCCCCACTCTTTGCCATCCTAACCTGATTTTATTGAACAGTTTGCAAAATTAAAAATAAATTTTAATTAATGACAAATCGAAATACAATAAAAAATACAAGAAATACAAAAGTTACTTATTTTTTGTTGTTATATTTATCAATTTTTGAGTTAAAAAAAATATAATAAAATGATTGAAATTGAACATTTTGAAAAATTATTAACACTATTAAAAACAATTGAACATTATCAGAATATAAATATCAATATTTAGCGCAAGCCGTGGCCGTTGAACGGTGTCGACGCGTGGCAAGTCAGGAAAATATCGATATGTATCGTTATGAAAAAAATGTATCGATACTTTTCGATACGGCGGTGTATCGATATGTAGTGATATTTATCGATACTTTTCCTATCACCAAACAGACAGCATAATCTTTTTTTGATGCAATTCAGCTTTCGATGTTGTTTGAGGTGGTTCATCGTGCTTGGACCATGATCGTTTTCCAACGACGTTATTCTAAGCAATCCATTTCGATTATGGCTTTGATTTGGTCATCATCAACTTCATTTGGCCGACCTGAACGTTGCTCATCTTTGAATGAAAAATCCCCAGAACGGAATTCATCAAACCAATTTCGACACTGACTGTCTTTTAAGGCTTCCTCATCATACACATCACGTATGTTTTTAGCAGCCTGTGCTGCGTTCTTTCCTTTACGGAAACAAAAAAGCAAAATATGACGATAATGCTCGTTTTTACAATCCATCTTAAAGTTGATGCCAAACTAACAACTGTAAATGATGGTCAAAAAGACATCTATATGTGAAATCAGAAATTACTTCTGGGACAGCCCAATACCTTGTTTAAATCTTATTTTTACGAAAGAAAAAATATTAGCTTTGGGCAAACGATCAAACTTCCGCTTTTGAACAAATCATAAATTGTTTAATACAAGCCACAATTTTATCGTATCCAGATTTTAGTATACCCTTTGAACATAAAACTGACGCCAGTGCTTCAGGTCTGAACGCTGTCCTTACGCAGGCTATTCGTGGAGCTGAACGAAGTCTCATATGCTTATGGAGAATCCTATTTTTTCCGATTCGGCCGAGGTTTTGAGGTAGATTTTGAAAAAGATCTGACATCTGTCGGTCCAAAGCTATACTAAGAGGTTTCAAGAATTCAGTGTTACTCAACGTTTTTTCAAAACTACGCAGCAGTGACCTATAATATTTGTTTTGTTAGCATCGTTAATAAGACTACTGCACTCGCGAAAATGTAATTCAATCGCTTCTCTAAAAATCATAATAATTCAGCTTCATAGTTATCCCGCAGAGTTCTACGATCACAGTGATATAACTTTTATACATGCTTGCTATCAGCTGCTGGAGAATGGTAAACAAACAAAAATATCGTCGCAACACTCAACGACAAGGGCGAGGGTGTTTAATAGGGTTGAGTCATTTTGATTGCAACTGACCCCTGAGGTTAAGTATTTACAAATTTCAAAGGCCAACATCACTAAGAGGCTGTTCAAATAATACGTAACTCTACTTTTCTTTTGTTTATGTAGCTTTGTCGTTGTCAACTTCACGACAATTTTATTCTTATCTCTTTTTAAGCCAATGAAAAAGGCGTGACGTATCATGTGAACGGCCCCTAATGCGTATTTGAAAATTTAGAATTCTAACTTTGTGGTTGTGTTGAGTAGGTGAAAAATTAAAATTTTTATTATTCGAATAAATTGAGTTGATCCAATCAAAAGAATGAGAGCGTTTTTCCGTCGCCCTGAAAAATTTGGCAAACGTGGGTCATGTACTTTTGATTGTCAACCCTTCATATAACGAAATGTTGTAAACAATTGTAATTCTTGCGTTACTTCAATAGTAGTTCATTCGCTGAATCGAGAAAATAGTAAATGATACTAATTCAAGATGCATTCATAATTGCTCATTAATTAAATTACTTGCAGCACATACTTAAAATTATTTAACGATTGGCAGCCTGAATTCACTTGAAAGCCTAGACGGCATATTGTATTGTAAGCTGTCACTATGAGACCCCCTGGAAAACAGAAACGCCATGTACGGCGCAGTATACGAGGGAGTACAGTGATCTATCAAAAGGAGCCACCGATGTGCGCAGGCGCTGCATACCTCACCATCCTCTCATGGACGATGGTGGGAGATGAGGCAGCGGATTGGGAGATCCAACGGAAAAGTATAAAAGCGGGATGCTATAAGGGAGAAAGGCATTCCGGCGACTCGAGATTGAGCCGTAAGTACCAAGAGGAATACCCTTAAGACAGGGATAAGGTTTTCTGTCCTTGACTGAGTCTGAATTTATTCCTGGAGGTGCTTTCGAGACAGGCAGAGGATTTTCTTCCCTCGACTGAGTATTGATTCGGCTTCTAAAAAGTGGTGCTGGCGGTAAAACATCCGAACTTCAGGAAGCGAGCAGAAAAGAGTTGGAGAGAGTTAGAGTTAGAGAGAGAGGGAGGGGGGAGGGGTGCGAGACATAGATACACAGAAAGAGAGAGGATTCGTACCAAATAAAAAAATCAATTAAAAAAAGAATTCGGATGTTATATTTGAAAATAAGCAAAGCGTGGTTAGATATATGAAATCAGGAGACGCAGACTGTTTTCTATCACTAAATAAATGTTAATTAAGCGAAAGATACTTTTGTAAGAAAACAGTCTGAGATTAGTATTTGTTAAATTAAATCGTTTATGTGCCTCCGGCGCGGAAAATCGTTTTTTCGCTACACTTGAAAGTAGCACAATGTTGTGTATTCCGCTACAAAGGAATGAAATGTAAAAATTGAAATGCGCATGCGCCTATAGTCACACAGCGGAGCACAATCTTCTTCTTATTCTTCTTCTTCTCACTTCTTCTTCGTACAGCGTTAGCACCTTACTGGCAAAGCCTTGTACACTTGAACTGCGCATGCTCTATTACAACACGCTACTACTACACAAGATCGATAAAATCAAAATGGCTGGCACTAGTCGCGAAATATCAAGTGTAATGACTAGCGCCGCAAACAACTACAATACTAGATTAGATTCGAGTGTACGCATAAAAACTCGTATACGCACCAAAGTCACATAAAATAGAATACGTGCCAATGCACACAATTCGGGAAATTACGAGACTCGCGACAATGCTCGCAGTACTGATCGCGTCTCGGTTTCGATCTCCTGCGATCATTGTCGCTCGTCGCGCAATAACCCTCATTATGCGCCTAGGCACGTAATATACTATTCCTCTAGAAAAATAACTGTTTTATCATTTCTACTCTCGTGTAGATCACCACATTTCAAGCTTCTATTATAATATTAATAATTTTTATCGATTAATAAAAAAATAAAAAATTATAATGGCGCCCAACGTGGGGAACGAAGAGTCGTAAATAGAAACAGAAAACAGCAATAGAATAAAAATATTAATGAACTTAGAAATTTTATGAACATCATCGGGAATAAATTATGTAATACGAATTAGATAAAAATGGCATATTTCGATTTATATCGTCAAATCGCACTGTGAAAAATGAACCCATTGGATTTATGTGATGGACGGATACCGTTTAAAAGAATACATCTGCAACCCCCAAAAAGTCAGAGAACTATGTCAAAAGGAATGAAAGAACATGACAATTTTCTAATTGAGCAGAGAATAAATGATAATGAGTCGCCAGGATCTACGGTCAGCGACTATTGGGAACGGCCAGAGCCAAGAGAACTTGGACAGAACATTAGTAGAAATACAAGAAACCAGAGGATCATCAAGCAGCATGGATTCAGGGGGGGCACGTAATCAACAGGATGCATGAAAGTGAAGAACACTCAGACTCCTTGGCAAAGAAACTTAAAGATTTAGAGAAAAGAGTCAAGCAAACGCTTGACGAGGAAAGAAAAAAGAGGGAGAGGCAAGATACAGAGAAAGACAGAAACTTACAGAAGAAGCTGGTAACGCTGGAGGCTGGGATAAGCCGATCACTGGAAGTCGCCACAGGGATCACGTAGGCCTTAGAAGAACGAAACAATAGAATGGAAATGCAATTCAACAGACTAGAATCCCAGCAGACAAGGATAATAGAACGGATAAATTCAGAGGGAGGAAGAAGAGAAGAGGTTAGAGGACCAGAAAGGAACTCCAACATTAAATATATTTTTCCGGAGTTTCAAGGAGATACAAGCTCACACTACCTTATTGAAAGATCCTTAGCAGGGCCACCAGGGGATTGGTGTCAAATTATAAAGGACGACGTCAACAACTTCCAGACGTTCCTAGATAAGTTCCTGAAGAGATATTGGAACGAGCAGGCACAACACGAGCTAAGACGGAAGCTTGAGCTTGGATCACATACAGGAGATAGGACAAGATCAAGAACAGAATCCGCCATCCGCATGGAGGAAAGTTTCAAGATAAAATAAGGCACCCCCAGCCCCAAAATACGTTCACATAGCAGCGAAATATCCAAGGAAATTACGGAAATCGGACGGAAACAAATCCAGGACAGAATACCAATAGACCGACCGAGGACAGATCATGGAGAAATAATTCACAGTCGACGTATCAGGTCAGAAACATAGAGCTAGAAACAGATACGCCATAGGAGAATATTGAAGAAGGGATAACCTCAAAATTAGAGATGCAAAACGAGCAACAGCCACGTCTATAAGACATAAAGAGGATCAACAAATAGACGTGGCACAGGAAATGGTAGTTCAAACCAACGTACTACAAAGACCAAGAGAAGAACTTCTAGAAGAGAAAGAAACAAAGAAACGTAAGTGGTTGGTACTGCCAATGCAAAAGTGGTGCAAGAGTGCTTGGCTGCTGAGCTCACATCGCTAGTGTTTTGTGGTATCTAGGTTGCTCCAGATATCACCAAAAAACTCCTAGACCTGCATGTGAATTCGCAACTCACCTCAATGATGCCTCATGCTGGTCGGAAGAAGAATAGACATCTTCTTCGGATGATAAGTCCAGTACTGATTAATTAAACTTACATGTCTAAAGCGATCATTTTCTAAGTGAACAATACATCTTTGAGATTGCTTTCATCACTTTGTAAGCATTGTTGATGTCAAATCGCATAAAGTATAGCATTTGTACTTCTTTTATGGGCGCAAGCGTAATTAAGTGTAAATATAAGCCGTATTTTTAAGGTCAAGTACCTTAAGAAAAATAATGGCTCTGTGATATGTTGTATTGCATATATGTGCGCAGTTTTTAGGAAAGTATGATCTTGCGTGAGCAATATTAACACTATGAAACCCAACATAATTTAACCAAAAGTATGAAAACCCATGTAAAATGGGAACTTAAAAATGCCTATATCTCCGAATCAAATAACTTTTAGAGAAAATTCTTCCAGGGTGTTATGAGGCTTCGTTAGATGAACAAAATTGCACAGTTTGCGAACAATCGGTGGTGGGCCCAAAAACCGCCCTTATTGACCCTCCTCCTTTACGCAGATAGTCAACTACCGAATCACATAATTCAAGTGACCTTCTTTGTAGTCCCTAAATTATCAAGACCATGCATCATAGGCATCGACTTACTCGACGAATTCAGAAATCACATCAACCTGGACAGAAAAACAATATCCTTCCTTCATTTGGAAGGAAAACCATCAATCAGGATCATAAATGAAGAAGCTGGTGCTCTATCTGAAGGAGAAAAATAAACCCTGAATACAATACAAACGGCAATAGATGAGGTAGAAGTAGAAAGAATATAAATTAGATTAAAAGTAGAAGCTGTAAGTACCACAGACCTAGAAATGGGAGAGAGACTAGAAAACATCCTCTGGAGACATAAAGCAGTTTTCAGAAAGGAGCCAGGTAGATTAAAATCATATCAACACATCCTACGGGTAAAGGAAAATCAACCCTTTATTGGGTGGAGCTACCCCATATCCATAGCTTATCGTGAGAAAGTAGATGAAGAGATCAGAAAAATGTTAAATATGGGTATCATCCAGAGATCGACCAGCCCATAAATAAACCCAATCGTACCTGTAATCAAAAAAGATGGTACAGTACGACTATGTCCAGGTGCCAGTAAACTAAATGAGATTTTACTAGAAGACTGGGAATGTCCAGAAACTGCTGAGGTTCTCTTTCAAAAATGTAGAGGAATCAAAATTATGTCAAGTCTGGATATGAAAAGCACCTTCTGGCAAATACCATTACATGTGGAGTCTAAAAAATATACAGCTTCTTAACACCGAGGAAAAAGCTACGAGTTCACTGTGGTAGCGTTTGGTTTGAAAACAAGCACAGCAGCATTGGTAAGAGGGTTGGGTCATGCTCTGCAAGGAATCTGAGATCATATCATCTCGTTCGTCGATGACACACTCGTAACATCCGAATCAATGAAGAGACATTTTGAACACCTGGAAGAATTATTAACTCGTCTAGAAAAAAACAACTTAACTTAACTGTAATGGAGTGAAAACATGCAAAAGAGTTTCGATAAGAGTGAAGCAACTTTTCTGTCATTCCATCACTCTGTACTTCCCTGATCCGAACAAGACATTCTACTTGGAGACGGATACCAGTAACTATGCACTAGGAGCGATACTGTATCAAACGAACAGCAAACAGGAAAAGGAAATAATTACGTTAGCGAGTCGGACACTCAAGGGCCCAGAGCTATCATATTTCACGACGGAAAAGGAGCTCCTAGCAATCGTGTAGGCATTACAAAAGTTTCGGACATACTTACATACTCAACTAAGTCTTGATTTGGCTTCTAAAAAGTGATGCTGGCGGTAAAACATCCGAACTTCAGGAAGCGAGCAGAAAAGAGTTGGAAAGAGAGAGAGCGAGAGGGGGGGGGGGTCAATAAAGAAATAGACTAATAGAATAAGGGAAATAGCTGTAGATAAGGAGAGGTAGAGTGATAGAGGGGGGAGTAAATGGAGTGAGAGATACAAATAGAGAGGTTATAAGGAGAGAGAGATAAAAATAAATAAACGTAGGGAGAGAGAGAAAGAAATAGATACATAGAAAGAAAGAGAGAGAGAGGATTAGTATAAAACCTAGAATTAATATAAAAAAAAATACTCAGATCTTATATTAGAAAATATGCAAAGCGTGGTTTAATGTATGACATCGGGAGACACCGACTGTTTTCTATCACTTAATAAATGTTAATTAAGCGAAACATACTTTTGTAAAGAAAACAGTCTCGGATTGGTATTTGTTAAATTAAATTTGTTTAATTAAATTAATTTAATTAAATTAAATTATTTCTCATTTCTACTCTTGTGTAGATCACCACATTAGTCTTCACATGGAAAGGTAGTGGTAAGGACGGCGCCTGAGTAGCGTACATCGTAAGAGAAGGAAAGAGATAGCCTAGAAATCGTACGTCTCTCTTAGGAGTATGGAAGACTGTCTCTATGCCGGAGGCAGCGGAATAGAAAAAGAATAAGGAGACATAAGGGGGAAATCTGAAACCTGAGGCACCGTAACCGAAGAGGAAAAAATTTACTTTCTGGAGCCGGGGAACCTGTCCAGAAGGCAAATTACAAAATTCATTTAAGGGCATACTCCAAGGAGATCTTATGAACGAAATAGCCGCCACTTGACGATTTTTTTCGCCTTATATAAAAAATATAATCAAAATAAAGTGGAAAAAAAATTGTGGAATGATTAAAAAACACAAATAAAGAGTTTATGGCAAGGCACAGAGTTTGGAGAAGAAAAATAGTTTATAATAAAATTAACTAGGTGAGTTTGAATTCGGTACTTGAATTATTTTTTGGGGATTTCAAAGAGATGGCGTAACAAGTATGATTTGACATCGGAACAAATTGCAACCAGCTTCACATCAAAGCACGATCCTTGAGCTTGTTTTGACGGTATTTGTCATTTAGTTTAAGTGTCAAAAACATCTTATTTTTGAGCTTCGATTATGCCGAAATTTGAGCCGACAAAGCGTAATTTGCGGGAAGCTATGTTTTTCTGCTTTCACTCAAAGAAATCAGCAGCCGGATGTCATCGTGTGCTTGTAGAGGTATGGGATAACCATACTCCAATAGTTAAGACTGTTGAAAATTGGTTTCGACGATTCAAAAGTGGAGATTTCGACCTCGAAGACAAAAAGCGCCCTGGGCAACCAAAAAAATTTGAGGACACAGAACTAGAGGCTTTTCTCGGCCAAGGCCTTCACAGGCGAACGTTACCGAATCCAGCTGATAAGGTTGAACGCTGAGGTAAAGGAAATATGGCTGGAATGCGTAAAAAGGCACAATCAAATTATTCTCCATCGAGACAACGCTTGACCCCATATTGCGAAAGTGGTGAAAACGTGCCTTCAAAGACTTGATTAGGAAATGTTACCCCACCCGCCAGACTCTCCTGATATCGCGTTTTACGACTACTATTTGTTTCGGTTAATGTCTCATGCCCTGAGCCGAGAAGCGTTTCCAGTCTTTTGAGGACCAAAAATAAGTTTCATGTATTTTTAAGCTGCGAGCTGTTGTAACGAAGCCGAACAGTTCTGCGAGGAGTAATGCAGCCTGGAATTCAATTCACGATTATGAGATTTCCTTCAAAGGTGCAACTCGTGACTTGGCACACAATAGATGGGCCACGTGTTTGTCGTGATCCGAGGATCTCAAATATATGCTGGCCCCGTAAGTAAGTTCTGAGGCATCGATGAAACCATGAAACTGCACCTTAAGGTTGTATGTAAAAAAATCGATCTCTGGTAGAATTTTTTAAAAAAGGAGCTGATATTTAAATAGAATAATTATTTATATGCTAAATTAATTTCAAATGTTTCAACCGTACCGCTGCAGAGATAATTAATGTCAAATTTGACTATTTTAACACGTAATTCATGGGCAATGCATAGGCACTCTCGAAATTTTAATTTGTAGTAATTAAACGCTCTGGTAGAGAAATTTAAAAAATTTCGGTATTTGTGCTGCTTGAAAATATAAATTTAAATAAAAAACATCGAATCTCTCAACCGTGCAGATTAATAGATAATCTAATTTAGAACATTTCAATTTCAGTCACTTTCAAACAGATAAACGTAACAGTATCGCGACCTGGCAACACTGTTCCCTTTCTTCACCTTGTCTGCTGTAGGTCTCGACACACACACACACACACACACACAGCCAGCTTGGAAGCATACGTGAAATTGCTGGCAGAATGTTTTCTTTTCCTCGCTCCAACCAATCCCGAATCTCGATGCACTTCATAGTCTAAAGTTTTGTTCTCTATAAATCTTCCTTTCCATCCACAGTGCGGCCACTACGATGTATTTTAGGAGGGTACTTAAAAAAGTGAAAATGAGCATCAGCGCCGCCAAGTTTTGATAGCAAGAGCTAATATCAATACAAACGAAACCCCCGTCCCCCCGTCCCACAACCCGATGTACTCTAAAGAGCGGAAAATTTTGAAATATATTGTATAAAATCCATTTCATAAATTTAAATGATTTAAAGTTGAAAATAATTTGTGAATGAATAAAAATACAACAAGAATTTTTAAATATGAATCACAATGAACAGTTAAATACTGTACTATTACACGGAGAAAAATAGTTGAAGCAATTTTACTCAACTCTGTCGATTAAACTTGGGACTTAAGGACATTTGAACATTTATTAAATCCTAGTTGGGTACAATAAATTTGATAAATACCTAATTCACCCAAAGTGAATATCAATAAGCGTTACATAGGAAATAGTAAGGAGTTGAGTAAAACGTTGTCGATGACAGGGCATCACAATGCGTCAGTGGGTTAACCTGAAATGTATAAATATATTACCGACGCTTGAGGTGCTTCGAACGGTAGTTGAGTAAAATGAGCATCGGCTGTATTATTTCAACTGGCAATGACATCGGTTGTAGGCTGTTTGTAGTTAATATAGGATACCTACTATCCCAGGCCAGTCTGCTTATATGTAGAAAGTAACTGAACACCCTGACTTCAACAATAATAAATTTTAGTAAAGATTACCGTGTGATGAAATTAAAGATCGTCATGTCGTGGGAACGAACTGTTACCAACTGTCGAACTGGCCACCGCTGCAGCATAGAATATGTGTGCACGAGGAGGTGGATTCGTTCGACCAATCACGTGTCGTCGTTCCCTACAGTACTCCCCCCCCCAAGCGAGAGTGGTCAATAAAGGTGAGCTCACAAAGGTTACATATCATTCGCGTTGCGTACAATATAACGCGATAAAGGTTTTTGAAAAAAAAAACTTTTGTTAACAATATTATACAAAATTGATAAGTTTTCGCTGCGCGCAGGTACAATAGTAAGTCGTAGACTAGATAAATACACTTACAATATTTCGTTCGTTCGTAGATTTGAAATACATAAATACTATCTAAAACGTAGCACCGTTACATTTCACGTAAACTAGTAACACAAGGCATGACGTACCTACCGAAGATACAATATAAATGAAGACGTGTGCCTTGTATATGTGTAATAAACGTAGTTAAAACGTATAGTCTGGCAAGAAGAAGAACAAGTTTGTACATCTACCGATTCCGATGTTCTTAGCAATCATAAATTGATTACACTTACTCAAGAAAACTCAGGTTTAAGTTATTATAAAAAAATATTATTTGAAACACATAATTGTTTAAGTACACCTGTGAAACGTGAAATTTTTGAAAGGGTACCGAATTGGTGTGAAATATTGTTTTTTAAGCATGGGGTCAGTCGAAGAAAGCGTCAAACCAGTGTCTCAGGCGTTAGACCTGCTTTGATCTTTGTGCGACATCATCCAAAATGCAGTAAACACTTTTCATCCAATTACAGTACGTACATTATTTGAAAGAAACGCGCTTGCGTGAATACATACGCAAAGCGGGCGGAGCGGCTGTGTCAGCAGCCTAAAGTTGATCGATGTCGTCGCGCATGAAGTACGCGGGTTTGATGTTTTCCACTGAAACGTGGCGAGAAACACCGTTAAGATCGATTTCGAAAATTCTATCAGTTACGCGTTTTAGCACCTTGTGAGAGCCCGTATCAGGCCACTCTAAGGATTTTATAGTGTGGTCGCGCAAGAATACATGAGTACAAGAGTTCAAGTCTTTGAAAAGGAAAGCTTTTCGTTGATATTTTTGCGCAACCGGAACTGGTTTAATCTTCCGCATGTGTTCTCGAAATTCTTCGAGGGAGACATGCGGTTTAGGCAAAAAATCCTCGGGAAGGACAAACTCCCCAGGAATCCGGAGTGTGGTACCGAAATTAAATTCAGCCGGAGATGATCCGATATCCAAAATATTGTTACGAAGTCCTAGTAACACGGTAGATAAAGAGCGCGACCAATCGCGATCAGAATGACACATAACGGCGGCCCTCAGCGAGCGGTGACATCGCTCAATCATGCCGTTTGAAGCGGGATGATAAGCGGTGGTTCGTATGCGGTTACAACCTATGAATTGCAACAATGCTGCAAACAATTGCGACTCGAATTGACTTCCTTGGTCAGTAGTTAGTGTTTCGGCTGCGCCAAACGCGAAACCCAATTATCAAATAATGCCATCGTGAAAAACGATCAATGATCGTAAGGCAATATTTAAAACCGTTGCAAACGGGAAGCGGACCCACTATATCCATATACACGTAACGGAAACGTCCATCTGGCGCTGTAATTTGTGATGGCAATAACCGATTGTGACGCGATATTTTCCACTGCATCGATGATCACACAGCGCTTTCGAATAAGTCGATCAGTTACCTTTGCACTAGGGTGCGCGGGGTGGTGAAATAACTTAAAGACTGATTTGGGTAAAGATAATGTTATGATAGGTCGTAGTGCTTCGCCGGTTAGATCGCAATAAATGGAAGTGTGCTCCGGTCCCCATTGGATTTTCCAGATTGAGAGAGAACAATTTCGATCTGTTATTAAATTTTTAAGCTCATCATCGTTAGCCTGAGCTTGCGCGAGTTCCAGCAAACTACAGTCTGTTCAACAAGAGCGAGTCCTCGATTTTTCGAAAACTGTTAGAGATTTTAAAACGTTTTTTCATTTATATAAAAGTACTCTCGAAGGACTACGGCGCTACTACCTAATAGATAGTCCAGTCCCCATCGTTGTCCAGAATATATTTGGAGCATCTTCTGAGCATTCAAGTTCTCGGTGAAGAGCTCTAAACACCCAAAACCACGCCGTGAGAAGCATCCCCAAACATTTGCCTCCTTCAGGCAGATCGTCGGCTGTTTTATTGGCTTTATAACGCTCAACCCACTTCTTCACGAACGATTTCGACTTTTTGATGTATTTAGCAGCGGCTGTATAGGACATAAGTGGTCCCTTTGGATGGGTACACAAGAAGACCGCTTCAAAACGTTTCGCGTACACAGAACTCATTATGACTCACGTCTGCTCTCTCGGGCGATTCGAACGCTACTGAATCGCCTTGGTAATTGTGCCGTAGTCCTTTGAATGTACTTTCATTTAAAAAAAAAGTTCAAAAAGCTCTAAAAGTTTTCGAAATATCGAGAACTCGCTCTTGTTGAACAGACTGTAAATTCGGTCGGGACACAAATGCTTTCGACCCTGGAGAGTGAGTCAGCTACGACATTTTCGTTACCAGGCTGGTAAGTGATATGTTTCGTGAACTGGGATATAAAAGCAATCTGGCGTTGTTGCCTTTGAGAAGCTTTTTCGACGCGTTGAGAAAACATATATATAAGCGGCTTATGATCGGTGACAATGGTAAATGTTTGACCCTCGAGGAAATATCGAAAATGTCGAATAGCCTCATAGATTGCGGTCAACTCGCGATCATACGCGCTATAAATGCGTTGTGCATTTGAAAATTTACGTGGAAAAAATGCCAGAGGCTTCCAGGTGTCATCGAGCAGTTGTTCGAGTGATGCGCCCATCCTGAAGTTAGATGCGTCGCTGACTAAACGGATTTTGGCGTCGCACGAAGGATGAGAAACAAGCGTCATATTTGCGAGGTCGTGCTTGACCTTTTCAAATGCAGCATCCACCTCAGGATCCCAAACAACAGGTCGTTTGTCATTTCTTGCGAGTCACGAAGAAACTTTTAAAGTGGAGCTTGAATTTCGGCAGCACGTGGTAGACTTTTGCGATAAAAGTTTACCATGCCCAAGAAACGTCGGAGTTCGCAAATTGTTTTTGGCTTTACGAATTCGGTGATGGCCTGTACCTTGTCATGAGTTGGTGAACAACCTTTATGATTTATTTTATAACCGAGAAATTCTAATTCGGATTTACCGAATTCGCACTTGTTAATGTTAATGCGTAATGAAAATTCTTTCAGTCGTTGAAAAACGATCTTGAGATGTTTTTCATGCTCTTCAATCGTTGAAGAAGCGATGAGAATATCATCGATGTAGGCAAATACGAAATCAAGATCGCCAAGAGCACGATAGATGTAACGCTGGAAAGATTGACCGGCGTTACGGAGGCCGAAAGTCATAACAGTATATTCAAAAAGCCCGAATGGTGTTATAACGGCTGTTTTTGGAATGTCATCCGCGGCTATTGGGATCTGATGGTAAGCCATATGAAGGTCGAGTTTAGAAAAAACTTTCTTATCTCGTAAGATAGTAGAAAAATCATGAAGATGAGGTACTGGATAGCGATCAGGAATCGTAATCGCGTTTAGCCGTCTGAAATCACCATTAGTCAAAAGATGATATTGGACGTCGCCGACACTGGGACCCACTCTCTGAATTGTGGACAAAAGCTTGGGAAAAGCAGCAAGGATATTGGAGAAGGCGTGGTCTTGATTAACAAGGCTTAAGCCGCAAACAGGTGCTGACTTAAGAAAACCACGAGAGCTTAACCCGGTGGTGGTATCAACCAATCGTAACTCGTGGAGGTATGGTACGAGGTGGAAATGCGCTAGCAAGTCTGCTCCTATAATGGGATAAGGGACTTGCGCTACGCAAAAATTCCATTTGAATACGCGGCGTAAATTTAAATTTAGAGTTACTTTAACTTCGACTGTGTGAATGACGTGAAGTAGAGCGGCTTCGAGTCTGATGTAGTGATTTTATATCGCGGATCTCGTAAGATAATTTATCGAATTGACGAGTTAGAATTTCCGTCTGAGTTGTTAATGAATCAGCAGGAGCCGATAAGGCAGAGTTTCTAGCGGTATGGTTAGTTGTCGCGGAAGTTGATGCAACCTGATAAGTGCTAGGCTGAGAAGCCTCAGAAACCTTGTCTGCTAGGTCCGAACCTTGTCCGAACAACTACTGTAATTAAGAGCTCGAAGTCGCGTTAAAAGCAGAGAGGGTTTTCCATCTGAAATAACCGCACCCCTTAAAAGTCGGCGGAGACGAGTTTCCGCGGAAATGGAAAAACCGGAGATTAAGCGATTTTTTATTTGTGTATAAATATCTGCCGGACGTGGTTCTACTTCGATGATATGTCTGATATGTGGAACAAGATCGTGATCGAGACTCGCGATTAGGTAATCCGCCTTAGTTGTATCTGTACGAATGTGTGCGCGCCTGAATGCCGCTTCTGCAACAATGAAAAAAGAAGTAGGATCTTCTTTAAAAAATTTTGGTAGTTTAACTGCACGGTAAACATCTGCCCGTTGGTTTTTGACCGAAGCTGATATGTCCCGGAAATTGTTCGTCTTTATACACGGTTGAGTGTAACGGATGGAGCAAATATTGCAAAAATATCAATGAATCGATAAAGCAAATCAATGCAGAGCAAATATAATAATCAATATTCAAATTATGGAAAAATCAGTATGAAATTAAAAATGTTGAATACTCATATATATTCTAGGCGAGCGCACAAGATGTTTCCAGACGATTTAATGCGATAGATGAAATATCGAACAATAATGTTGGCTCACAATAGTGACGAAAAATAAATTATTATAAAATGTTATCGTTCGAAAGCAGATAGGTCGTGGAAGTACAGGCACCGACTTCTGGTACGAAAAATCGAGATACAGAAGTCAGGGACTGTACTCACATTCAATCTAAGCGCAAATTTAAATTATAAATATCCATTATAAAAATTAAACTGAAGTATAAAGATAAACATTAGCGAATTTAGTTTAAAGGTTACATAAAATAAATATAGTTGATAAAATTCGAAAGTGATTAACAGAATTAAAATGTTTGAAATTACATTACTAAGAAAAAATGAAATAAAATTTGAAAAATTTAGTTATATTATCCTAATTTATGTAAAAATAATAAAAACGTATAAAAATATTTCGATGCTCTTGCCAAATTTGTTATTGTGTTGTTGACTGAGGGAAACTAAATACGAAAAAATATTTTCCGCAATGTCAAAAGTATTTAGTTAAAATTTGCTTGAAATTAACGATACATATTTCGTAGCTGGACGATGATAATAAATTGTTTCACTACAGAATATTCTTTCGGTTAAATATTTTGATTACGTGGAATTCGACCTTAAAATATGTAGCCAAATGTTTGCGTAGATTTTGAAATAAATATTGCAATATTGCCTTTGAAACAATATTTGAGGGCTACACGCCAATTACAGTGTAATATGTAAATGATATCGTAAATTAAAATTGACAAAATTTAAATTTTAAATGTGTTAACCAAGAACTTGAAAATTTAGGAAATATAAATTATAAATAATTTGAGACGCTATTAAAATTACAGTAGACGCTGTATACTAAGTATTCAAGTTAATATAAAGAAAAAGAAATATTATTTGTTGACCAGAAGGGTCACGAAGGTGACATACGTAATGAAAGTATAAAACTTATAGGAGCATTACTCAAAATTAAACGTCTGAATTGAGACATACAGAAAGTTTGAATAAATGTAAAAATTTTGGAAAACCCAGACTTATCTTAATGCTGACGACTGAAGTGAAGAAGGCAATGCAGCTTGAATTTGAACTTTTCGAGTTGGCGTTCATCAGCTGATGCTCCTCTGCAGTGATAATTATTTGACGAAATTCATCTGGTTTTCCATTTGAGATAGTCGAATTACAAAAGATTGTTGGCGATCTGTCGTGTGAGAAAATTCTCAGGTCGCTCCCATGGGTGAAGCTTTAGCTAGAGCTCAGAGGCTAATTAAAGACGCCATTATAGAGACAGTGTCCGTTTTCCTTGACATGGGTAGATCACGTCGGGGTCAACAATTTTGTAGGCTGTTTGTAGTTAATATAGGATACCTACTATCCTAGACCAGTCTGATTATATGTAGAAAATAACTGAACACCCTGACTTCAGCAATAATAAATTTTATTAAAGATATACGAAATTAAAGATCGTCATGCCGTGGGAACGACCTGTTACCAACTGTCGAACTGGCCGCCGCTGCGGCATAGAATATGTGAGCACGAGAAGCTGGATTCGTTCGACCAATCACGTGTCGTCGTTCCCCACACGGTAGCGACAATAGCGCCACCACTTGTTGATAGCAAACATACTACGAATTCTAAGCCAGTAGCGCACTAAAATTTTCACCATGCGAGCCCATGAAATTTTTTCAAAACAGCATAGCTTGACGGTTCCCTTACGGGACTCTACTATTTGTACGGGGATGGGACTTACAATCAACCTTAATAGCCATATCCTTCGTAGTATAACTTTAGCTCTGACAACAAAGAATCTGTTCAGACCTAAGGGACCAAAAATTTGAAAAATCTTTGGTAGGATCATTTGCTTGGTGCTTCTCTCTTGAAGGGGTCTCGAAGTGAATATTTTGATTCGTTGAGACGAGAGTTCCATAAGAGTCCAAGTGTCTTGGGATTTTTATCGCATTGGGAAGGTTTACTTGAAAACACATGACCCACATATTCGAAGAATTGCAAATCGTTAGATGCCCATTTCCGTAGTTCCAGTCATGCATTCGATAAGAGTTGCTGAAGTTCGTTCTTGAGTTCTCGTGCCTCTTCCACAGTCAGCTTCCGACAGTAGCTCGTCCACAAAAAAGTCTCTGATGATGATTTCATTCGTTTTGGAAAACTCCACCTTATTTTCTTCGCCGATTTGTCTTAGTGTTCAAGTCGCTAGGAACGATGCTGCAACTATGCCGCAGGTAACAGTTGTCAATCTGAAATATTGAATCGGATAGATGAATCCGGTCTCCATATAATTCGTTGCAAATTCTGTTGGTCTTTAATGATTTTTATTTGTCGGTACATCTGTATGATATCAGAAAGCAAGACAATTCGTTGCTGTCGGAATCTCAATACAATAGCGAATAAATCACTTTGAATTACGGGTCCAACGCGTTGAACTTCATTGCACGAGAGTCCCAAAGAAGACTTATCGGATCGATCAAATACTACTCGCAATTTTGTTGTGGTACTGCCTTCCTTGAATACCGCATGATGCGGTAAATAGAAAATCAGTTCGTCAGATCGCAATTCTTCTAGGCCAATTCGAACCATGTGACCTTGTGCTTTGTAGTCTGTCATGAATTCAGTGTACGTTTCCTTTAATCCTGGATTTCTGATGATTTTTGTTCCCTTGAGAAAAGACGCCTTTGCTCCATTCCGAGAGATTCTCCGAGCTCACTGACTTCGTCCTTGAGAGGAAGAGAGACAATGAATCTTCCTTCCGAATCCCGCCTTGTCGTAACAAGAAATTGTTGCTCACAGATATTATGTAGGTCTAGTTGCGGAAAAGGTTGCTTAGTCGAGAAACGCTCAGTCTCCCAAAATCGCGTTACTTTATCGTGGAATTGTTGATTAAAAGGTCCACTGGTCGTGTGACCGCAAACGAAGAATCTGCCAGTGTCAGTCCTTCTGGGATTCCAAAGTCGTTTCGATTCGATGATACATTTGGCATATCATCAGTAATTTCAGGAGTGATTAGACATGTCAGATTCACGCAGAATGCTGTACAGGTCGATTGAAGAGTGACAGTAACACGATGTCATGTTTTGTGCGTTGCCTTACCTACCCCTGAAATTAGAATGTCCGAGTCTGACATTGGAAGCTTTACCCACTGACAAAATTCACGAGTCATAAGGTTCACTTACGAGCACCAATCAAGCAACGCTCGAAACTCATGATAATTTCCCTGTCGATCCTTAATCCATACAATGGCGAAGTCACGATACTACCTGAATTCTAGTCTCTACAGAAAATTCCTGGAATTTTTAACAATTATAAATGGCATGTGATTCGCCGCGAAGTGGACACACCCTCTCCGTTGTGACGTCTGACGCAAGTAGTTCAGAATATTTAGAATTATCGCTTTGAGGATTTAGATTTTGTTTACCCTTGTGATGGTTACCGGCCGGTTCCTGTTTCTCGACAGTAGTTCCTTGTAAATATTTGCAGTGACTTTCTAAGAACATTATCATATCTTTAAATGTAGGTTTCCCTACAATTGAAAGTAGATGTTTTTCCCACTCACGTTTAGAAAAATGATCAAGTTTTATCGTTAAAAAATGAATTATCATCGTATCCTATGTGTCAGTTTGTTCGTTGAATGCTTTCAGCGCTAATAAATGATTATTTGTATGGTCAATCAGTTGTCTCAGAGATACGTAGGATGACTTGGTTATGGAGGATAAGTCGAACATAAATTTCGTGTTATAATGAATTAAAAATTATGAATATTCGTATCGATTCGTTCAACTATACCATGCCAATTATAATTTGAATCTGAGATACCGAGCAATCGAATAATGCGAGCCGGATATTTCGTTAGATATGAATTCCAGCAATGAAATTTCTGAATTTTTGATAGTCGCGGATTGTCGTGAATCAACGATTCAAAAATATTTGTCGTAGAGAGTTTCAAAGGTCTGTAATCGAGTTGACAGTGAGCCTACACTCGAGGTTTTATCGTGTTAAGCAAATGCAGTTTTAAATCGCGTTAATGCACTCTTGATAGGCTTTTGCTTTACCTTTCAAGCTTCGTTTCCTGCTATTTTTTTCGCAAGTTGAATGTCTGAATTCAAGGAAATAGGTACAGATAGGAATTGGGAACTCACTGATATGAAGAAATTCACCGCTTCAGGTTTCAGCTACTCCTTTATTCCCATGGTCTAGTGGTATTTTGCATAAATATCGAAAATTGTTATTGATTTGAGTCACTGTTTAATACTCGATCACCTTATGGAGTCACTGTTACATACACACAAGCTCAGGTTTAGATCACAATTCCAATTATGGTGATTTTTGTTTAAACTTCAAATTCACAGCTAATTTGCAACAATCCGGCTCGAAGAAAATATTGATTTAATGCGAGAGCTCTTTGTGGCTTAAACTAGTAACGAAATACACTCCCGTGATCGAGTTTCTATGTTACGTTTATTTTAACATTAATTTGATAGACTAATCTTGAATATTCGTAAAAATGTAGCTTTAAGCTATTTTAATTTTAGTTTGGAGTATCGCTTGTCAAGGGGACATACTAATTTGTTGAAGACAACATAAGTTACAGTTCTTGCCCCTAACACGCCTTATAATCTACTACTGCTTCGACAGCTTCGAACCGTACGGGTTCATTTATGCAATGTTACCATGGTAAATCAAAATTTGGTAAAAAAAAATAAAATCGTGGCAATGTCGCATTTTGGGAACAGAGGTGTCCTCAAGCACTTGGGCAAGGGTGATTGTGCAATTGTCAGGTAATTTCCGAAGACCTGGATTCAAAAAAAGTAATTCACATTACTCCAGTTCATTACATCTTGCGAGGAAGGATTATGTTTCGTAGGCACAAAATAAATGAAAGCAAATTTTAATATTACATTGCTGCGTGCTTTTCTACAAACTTTTTTATATATCTCTTTATAATTTTGAAGCGTTCCTCCATAAGAATTATTTAATGCTGATGAAATTCCAGTACTGAATTTATTACTTCTCTTTCCATTCCTATCACAGAATCTAGAAAAAAGTGGCGTGCTACCTTTCATGTTTGTAACATTTAGTTATGATGCTAGTAAATTTATTTTGTCCAATAACTTTGAAAAAAAAGTTAAGTTAAGAATATTAGTCTTGAGTTATTGAAGCGCAAGCTTCATACCTAAAACTTTTCAACATTTTATTATTTTCAAAATATAATTAAATAATTTTAAATATTCCTTGTACGACTTTGAACGTCACATTAAGATAGGATTGATAAGTTTTTGTTGATGAAAATTTGTTTACCTGTGCAATCAAGAGTAATAAATGATCTTATTATCTCAATTATTATTTAAACACAACACTTAGATAACGTTATACATTAGGCTCATATTTCGTCTTGCGAAATGGTATACATCAGCCTGTGGGACACCCACCCAATAGCCGCAGATAACAGAATTTCTGCATAGGGCCAAGGGGTGTGAGGCCCCTCTGGGGTGCTACCCTGCATGGATAGAGGCGAAAAAGATATCGTCCATATTTTCGGAAGCGGTTCTTGCACGGCGTCCCAGGAGGAATGGTTACTAAGAGATTGGTGACTATAAGAAAGACCCCCGGTCTGGTCAATCCCGATCGAGTGATGTATATCTAGCGAATATTGATAAACTAAATAGGGAGGGCAGGATACTTAAAGCCAATACGGCGCCAGGGATCGATAGGGTGCCGAACGAGACCCTCAAAGAGGTAATATACAATGGTGACAAATGATCTTGTAAAGACGAAATGACATGTGGCGTCCCCCAGGGGTCGCAGGTTGTTTTTGGAGAACACGAAGTCGTGTGGAAAAAGAGTATCAAGTAGCTGGAGATGCAGTTATATTGAAAGCTTAGCTTCGGCGAACACCTGCAGATTGTGACTGCCAAAGCCATCTAATGTGGAGCTAACTTAGCTTAGCTCATGCCTAGGACCCAAGGAAACCAAGAGGAGACTGGTGGCGAGCTTGGTGCACTCGAAGCTGCCTATGCAGATCCAGTCTGGGCAAGTGCCCTTGAAAAACATGCTACCCAGAAAAGGCTGTCCTTGGCACAGAGAGGTGTAGCGATGAGAATAATCTCAGCATACCGAACCGTTGTCCGCAGAGCCATTTTGTCATTTTTGGAAATGAAAAAAAGTCACTGAAGGACAAATCCGGTGAAAACGGTGGATTTTTTAATAATTAAAATTTTATTTTTATAATTTTGGCCATCGAAACTGCGTAGGTGCGCACCCGTGAATTTTCTTGCTGGTAGAGGATCTTTTACAAATGAAGACGTTTTTTCCTTGATTTATTCGCTTAACCGGTGCAATAACGTCCATAGTTATGTACCGACGCAGAAACTCGGCAGGATTACGACAAAAAAGCGCCAAAATAGCCTCAGAGTCGACCAGACGATTGTCTTTATTCTCCTCTGAGAGCAAACGCGGCACCCATCTTGCCTAGATTTTTTTCACACCCAATTTTTCGTGCAAAATTGAAAATACTGCACCTTGCGATATGCCTGTGATCTTAACTATTTCCCGCACTTTGATTTGTCGATCACTCAAAACCATATCGTGGATTTTTTCAATCATTTCGGGGGTAGTCACTTCCGCTGGACGTCCCAAACGATGTTAATTTTTTGTGGATGTACGGCCACGTTTAAATTCATTTACTCAATTGTAAACAGTTGCAAACACAGGTGAAGATGTGGCATGAAATTCACCCAACTCAGCTTTGATCTTTTTCGGTGTCAAGCCTTTTACATATAAGTATTCAATCACCCCTCGAAACTTTTTGAGTTTTTAATAAAAAATAAAATTATTCTTTCAACTTCGATACCTTCATACTCAAAATATACCTCAGAATCATGTTCGAAACAATTTAAATATTTGTTATGCTCTTCTTATTCATCTTATTGCGAGGTTAATAAATGGTCAGTAAGCGGTCAATGATGGGTGAGCGAATTTACTCATCCTTTACGGGATCGGGTCCGCTAGGGGTAGGAAGAATTTATATAGCTATTCATGCAGGATTTGAGATGAGATGACTAGACATAAGAAGTCGCGTAGGAATTAATGTACGCCTCCCCTCGGACTGGTACCTTGACGAAGTTCTTCTCTTGGCTATGCCAAAAACGAACGGGTGGGGAGGCTTAGCAGACGGCCCTCGGGTCATGGAGGTTGTAGTGTCCAGATGAATCGGTGAACAAATGCAGGGGGCTGCCATTGCGTGAAGGGTGCCCTATAAACGAGTCTATCCCAGGTCGAAAGCGGGGGACGCTATAAACGCGTCTATCCCTATGCATGAAGAAGGATGTATGCCCCAGGTAGAGGCGCTGAAAATGAGTCTGCGAGTGCCTGTGAGGAATGAGTGAACTGAATGAATGTCAGCGCCGTATGACTGTGATATGTGTCCTTCGAATGTGAGAGGAGGACCTGTAGACCTATAGTCTCTCTCTTGAATGAGGCTAAGAGCAAATAAGGTGTATGGAATCTCCTGGAGGACACTGTAAAGCCTCCGCAGTCTGTGACTAAGAACAGTCCAAACGATCGTTTCCGTATGGCATCCCACTGGGAGTGCTACGTCGCCGAGTGGTGTCTTCCCCGGCCCACGAGTATGATTTGATTTATGGATTCTAATTTGAAAACGATGGGGAAAGTGGACTTGGGTGCTTCTCCATGAGCTGAGGTATGGAAGGACGTCCTTCAGCTCCTGAGGGAGCAAAGCAAAAAAATGGAGGTCTTGGCCAGGGCTCTCAGCGTTATCCAGCAGGGTATGCTGAGAAATTACTTCGGCCACGTGAAGGACAGCGTTAACGAGGCCACAGAGGTGTTGAGCGGAATTCTCAACACCCATAAATGCCTTCTAGAAAGCGGGGTGGAAATCCAGAAGAAGCTGGAATCTCTGGGAGATACCCTAAAAAAACTGACAAAGGGGGAGAAGAGGGTTGTGTATTAGTTCGTGAGAGGGGGTTTTTTGGTTTTAACAGGTATTCCTAGACCCGTCCTAGGAAAGTCCTGCACAACGTCTATAAAAGATTTTGCCATTTTTCCTCCTCACCAAAAAAAACAAAAAAAAAGGAATTAATGTACGGCAAGTCATATGGAGTTTATATCGGCGACTACATCAAATCTCATATCGGTACAATCATGATCCAGATAAGGTTTAATATGAAATTCCAATTTAACCCTTTTAGTGCCAAGCAACGGCCATACTATCGCATATGCAACGATATATCGTTTTTGGCACTAAAAGGGTTAAGAAAGAACAACCATAGACGCAATGAATTCACAATACTTGATATTTCTACAATATAACTGCGCTTGACGACGATCAAAAACGAACTTTGAAGATGTTTGATAACCAAAGTTTCATTCGGATACTTTCTACGCCTTCTTTTGACTTTACATTTGTTGAAATCCTCCGCATTCCTATAGGTCTAAGATCAAATGCAGGGACGTAGTCTTAAAAATTCTGAATCTCCATAAACGAAATCATCTTCGGAATTAATGGATAAAACGATAATTGATTCGGTCCAAAATATGGTAGATCATCTTTGCACTTCTCCAATATCAGCAATTGAGCAAGCTGGCTACAAAAATATCCAAGGATGCAATGGAGTCAATTTGTACCAAAACACCAGAAAATGTATAAATAGCATTCCGAAATTTACCAATTATGTACTTCTTGGATGTAACCTGAATAACTCAAACATGATATCCAAGCGGAACTTAAAATCTTATTCAGTAGGTTTTCCTTCTAATTATTAAGCTCAATAACAAAGTTTTATGAAATAAAGAAAAATACAAACGAAATTCTGGAAATTGAAGGTCCTCAATTATGTCCAAGTATTGAAATACCGTGCAGTTTCCGGATTTAAAAAAATGTAATAATACATTCTTCATATTTATCACAATATTGATAATAATTTCAATGGAATACTTAAAAAATAATGAGTTACATAAATTACAAAATTT
Organism: Diplolepis rosae; assembly: GCA_030998225.1. Classification (NCBI taxonomy): domain Eukaryota; kingdom Metazoa; phylum Arthropoda; class Insecta; order Hymenoptera; family Diplolepididae; genus Diplolepis; species Diplolepis rosae. Next base: position 22,396,982 of record JAPYXD010000723.1, on the reverse strand, counting down.
TAGGAATTGCAAAATTTCAGATCACAATTTTTTTCAGCATATTTTTTTGAAATAATACGTACAATCTCTTATTTGGATCCAAAAAATATTTTGTTCAAATTTTGAAAAAATCTATTTTTTTCGTGATATAAAGTTAAAATAATTTTTTATGAAACGCACTTGTAGAACCTGAATCATTTGAATAAGAATAGGTATTTGATTCAAAAACATTTTCATGGTAAACTAATACTGTTCAAAACATTTTTTCTAAAGGTAAATGATTTTCTTTATCAGAAATCAAAAATGGTATCTAAATTGTTAAATATTTAATAAAGCTAGTTGTAATTCTCAGTTGTTGACGTAATAATCCTGAAGCAAAATTGAAACTATAACGTGATTATGAGAGACCTGTATCACCTGAATAAAACGAATACAAGGCGTGTCACGCATAAAATATCATTGAATGCTCTTTGACAATTTTTGCGTAATTACGGCGGCTAAAATGGATCACAAAAGAGGGATAAATCGCTTTAAAGCGACTAATGCTCACTTGAAAGCATACTGTATAGGATTTTCCATTTTACATTGTTGATGAATCAATCCGCAAAAGAAATGAATACAAATTCATACGTTCTAATAACAATTTTTAAAAGATTGATATAATAAAAAGTACTAGAATTACATTACTCACCTCTGTTTGCGTGTCCATTTTTATCAGGTGACAGAGAGACTTCAAATATCAATTTCTGCTTCTAGATGGATTTCTGAAAATATGAAAGTAAAATATTTTATATCCTGAGAATTCTTCAAAATAATATTTACATTATTCAATAAAGCTCGCGCTGAAAATGCGCCTTAGCCCCCAAAAGAGGCTGATAGGATTTAAAAAAATAACATTACTTAAAATACTCGCAAGTCTTTTCCTGACGTTTCCCTGTAGTTTTCGCGAATTAATTACAAGAAAAAAATTATATGCTTCTGTCATTATTTTCCTGGCAAACTTTTTCGTAAGGGCAGATTATCAACTATTATCAACCCTGAGTTACAATCTTTATAAATTTCTTATATTTTGAAATAAAAATAATACATATACATATTTTACATATATTATCCATAGGATATCCCTAGAAAACCCTTACATACTGCCGTAGGGATATCCGCACATTATCGATAAGATATCCTAATTTTTACGAAATTAAATATTCTTAAATCTGTATGTTTCATGGTTATCAACATTTCCTCCCTCTGTGGTATGTTGAAAATATCCTGAAGATATCCCTAGGATATTCCTAAAATATCCTGTGGACATCCATTGCTGTGAATGTAAAAATAATATTGAATCAGGAAATTATTGTCTTAAAAAGGCACAATACAATAATTTCTTGGTGTAAGAAAATATACTTGACTGAAGAAAACCAATTTTCCTCAATCTATGGTATTTTTCTCATTAAAGGAAAAATTTTCTTGGGCCAAGAATAAATTGTATTGTCCACAGTCGAGACAATATTTTCTTAATTGGATGCCAATTTTTTCATGTAAGGATAGATTTTAAGGTAATTTTTTTTCCACGTAATTCAATATTTATTCCTTCCACGAGAATAAAATTTACCCAAGATTTAACATTGTCATCAATTTTCTGCTAATGGCGAAACATTTCAGCTACACTAATTGCTGAAATCATTTAAAGCTTTTAAGTACAATGCAACTGATGGGGATTTTGTGGTTTTAATCTCATTATATCCTACCTTACACGCACCTCGGAAAATTTATGAGGAACCGCAATAATTCTCGCGAATACTATTAAACTCTACTCTTCAAATCTAAATTAATTTAAAATTGACTAAATTGAAATCACCGCCTCATGAAAAGCAAATTACAGATTTCACATCAATCAAGTTTGAACTGATTCGGGTTTCAGTATTTTATTATAAATCATACTCTGTGTAAAATGTTTTTATCAGTTAATATAATTATCAACATCAAAATTATTATGATTAAAGTAAAATTATAAAAATAATTGCTTTCTCGGTATATTTAAGTATTTAAAAAACATGAATATTTGTAAATATTACACTGAGAAAACAGTTTTTTTAAATCAAAGAAACAATTCTTTGATATACGGTCAAAGAAAAAATTTCTTTGAATTGAAGAAAGTTTTGATAATTCAAAAAAATTTTCTCCGACCCAAAGAAATAGATTTTTTTACATCAAAGACAATTTTTTTGAATCAAAAAAACTTTTTTCAATTCAAAGAAATTTTTTCTTTGACCGTATATCAAAGAAACTGTTTTCTGGGTGTAAGGCCCCAAAAAATTATTGCAAACTCATGATTCCTTTGTATATCATACGAACTTATTTTCAATATGAATTATATCATACATGAAAGTGGAAACATTTCTCCTTAATAGAGGAGAGGCAAAAGTTAGCTTAGCATAGACGAGATGCAGAATATATAATATATATGTAAATTAGATCGATATAATGTCGCTGAGTCGGTAATCCAATTAAAATCCTCTCTTCACTTTGACCTATTACAATTGGTTCGAACTATCCCTGCTTGATGTGAAAAGACATACATTTTTCGATATAATAAGATAAAGAATTTCTATCCTAGCCAACTACACACGGTTCTATCCAAACCTATGCTTCGTATATCCATTCCAATCGATAGAAAGATAGGGACAGAAAAATAAAGACATTGTGATAGATTGCAAACGAAATATAAGAAGATTGAAATGCATGTGCTAAGGATAGACATGGATAGAGATTAAAAGAAATCGATAACGTAGTGTATTATAAAAGGAATAGAAAAATATTGAGAATTGGAATTGGTGCTTCTAAACAATTAAAATTCAAAATTTGTCCTAAGGGAAGATCGAACCTAAACTGTCAGAAATGTTTGGAAATTCACACTTAAAATTGCGAAAATCAAAAAATAACTTTCTATATTTCAGACAACAATATCAGAGTAGTAGAAAATCACATTCGAATAAACAGAAAAAACAAAGCAAAAATCGTTATTTCGAAATTCCGAAAGTAATTTTTGGATTTCAAGAAAATATTCTCTATTTTTCTGTTTTTTCTAAAATCAATAAAGCTTTTCTGATATCCTGCAAATGTTTTCCGATTTTCCGAGCTCCCCTTTTAGCGTGTATGTTTCATTGTCAGAGCATATAAAAATGAAAAAGTAAAGAGAGATATTTTCCAAGCAAAGATAAATTTACCTATTTCTCTTACATTTTCCACTTATTAGAGTGCTTACATTTTGATAAAGATATTTTTTCTGAAATTTCATACAAAAACGTTCTAGAGTTTTTATTTTTAAAAAGTCAACTTACGATTGATTTTTCATCAGCTTAATATTTTCAAACTATAAATCTTATCCAAATCAATAGTTAGGTGTTTCATAATACAAAAATAATTAAAAATATTATCAATATAGACTTCTGATATTTTTAACTTTTAAAAATATTTATTTCAAATTAACCTTTTTGTAATCATCTAAAAAAGAAATAATTTATCTACGTTCGTTCGAGAAAAAAAAATTGCAATTAAACGTGTAGAAAACTAAAATTAATCAAATTTCTAATTGCTTAAACATTACATGCCCTCAAAGAATGTAAATTTGAGCATATATGTTTAAATGTCAAAAGGCCTTACTTTATTGTGCCGTCAAAGTAGATTATTAATCTTTTCTACTCTACTATCCACATTTTATTATTTTTAACTTATGCTTGAGATTTACGCCACAGTTGGAAATGTTAAATTATTCCGTTATAAGTGTTGTAAATGTTTTTAAATTTACTGCAGAAATAAAAGATTAGCGCACGCACCTCAAGAAATAAGCTTTTATTATTTTGTCTTTTGATAAACTATTAAAATAAGTTGAATTCACGAATGATGTTTGGCATCACACGTAAAAATGTCATAAACATCAAACGTCCCTCCTACAGAAGATTGGTAGTTAGTTCAATCCAGTTTATAATCATTCTTACCTAATAATAAAAACTGTAAAAACAAGTTATTATTTATTTTGTGAATTGATTACTATTGATTTTTGGTGTACTTTACTCATTTGAAAGTACATAAAATAAAATACTGCGGAAAATAATTTTTTCAGCATGGTTAGTCAAGGATACATTTGAATACATTATACCGTTACATTAATTTTACACTTTACAAAAAATGAAAATATGCAGGGAAAATTAAGGTAAGCTAGACCATAAAAAATGATATTGCAGTATCAAGATTTTCGTTACGTTTGTTTTTCAATATTAGTTTTTTACCTTTATATCAAAATTACTTAGTACACTGAGAAAAAAATGCTATTGAATCAAAATCATTTCTTTCTAAAAGCATATATATCATGGATTCAAATCAATATTCTATAGAATCAGTAACATATTTATTGGTTCTTCTAGTATATTTTTATGAATTAATAGTATACATGTTTTTGGAAGAAATGCTTTTGATTCAATAGCATTTTTTTCTCAGTGTAAATACTAGTATTTTAAACTAAAACCAAAGGTATGAAATTATTTCTTTTAACTTTTCGATAATTTGAAGCTGACTAAATAAATTAAGTAGTCGACAGAGTCAACTTCGATACTGTTGTTTCATTTCTCTAATAGGTGGAACACGTACTAAGATTTTATTATCGTCGAATCAGCTCTTGAAAATTGAAAAGTCGCGTGTTGTGAATGCAAGTCAAGGAAAGTTTCTGAATTACAGATTGAATTAAAACCTCATTTTAGACAAGTACACTGATAGAAATGGTTCGGGAGTTTTAGCCATTCAGTTGTAGGTTGGGAATTTATAAATGTATTTATAAAATAATATGTCTCTCTGAACAACGCAGGATGTTAAATACAGAAATCAAAATATTGTAAGTGAAACTGGTCGAATCAGAGATATAATATGGGAAGTCGAACAATACATTTTTCCATAGCAACCAATAATATGGTTGATTCGTTCATATTTATTCAGTTATAATCGGATGGTTAAAATACAAATCTCATATTGCTGTATCTATGCCAGCAATAAGGTAAGGTTAAATTAATCATAAATATCGTTGTAACAGCCATTCCTTTCTATCAGTGTATACGGAGAAAACTGAATTTTTGGAGAGAAATATTAGAAACTTGAATATTATTTCTAACATAATAATATCATCACGTTACATTCGAATTGAACCAAATTCTATGGCGTCGTACTTTTTTCTAATAATTCACATTTATTATAAGATACACTAAATTACCGATAAAAATTCCCATTTGGATGGTAAAATTAATTAACTGATTATAAAATTTCACTACTTAGATAGGGATTTTTATCGCTAATTTAGCATACTCTATAATAGCAATCCAAATTAATGTGAATTATTAGAAAAAAGTACGTCGCTTTAGAATTTTATCATGCGTTTCCAAATAGTTTGGTAATTTTAGAAAAATATTTTTCTGCATGTAGTTTCCAAAACTCTTTGTACTTGTCTCCATGAAAAAATGTACTTACAATCATACTAAATGGAATATAAAAAGGTATAAAAATAAAAAAATGTCTCAGGTACAATTATTTCTTTATTAAAAAAACAATTATAAAAAAACTATTTTTGTCGTAGGCAAAATAATTAATGATAAATTTTTTAAACTATAGTAGGTACAGAAAACATTTTTCAGTATTAAATTTTTATGGAGAAAGTATCTTAATACTATAAAACCGCTTGCACATGGCCAATCAAGTTTACATTCTACAACAATTTTATAAATTCAAAAAGTTAATTTTCCAGAATTTTCTACATTCTCATCATATGAGAAGGTATTGGATGTGAAAAATGACTTTCGAAATTTTCATCAAATCTTTACGTTTTGAGACCCCCTGAGTAAAAAAAACGGTTTTTACGAAAGTGTCTGTCTGTCTGTCTGTCTGTAGTAGGTCGTGTGTGGCATAACTCTCGACAGAATTATCAGATTGAATTGAGCTTGGGCACACTTTATCGCAGCCGAAAAAGTAAGGACAAGTTCGTTAACCAGCCATATCCAACCAAAATTGAGAAAACTAGACCATTTTTTGTATTTTTGAAACAATAAAGAATTACAATACTGGTTTTTGATAGTGCTCATAAATCTCTACAAATTATCCTAATAACATTTTTTGATTAAATAAAAATTAGAAATGTTACAGCATATTGAAACTTGAGAAAAGTCAATATCAAAGTTCCATTTTCCAGTTAAATTATACGAGATATGAAAAAACTTTATGTTACAATATTATTTTCTACATAAAGACCTACAAATTTGAATTGTAACATTTTCTCATAAGATGCATATTTTTCTTTTTAATTAAAAAATAAAAACTATTGAAAATCCAAAATTCAATTTTTTAACAATAATATGTGAAATACGAAAAAATCGTAAGAATACAAAGTCGTTCGTTTTAAGAAGATCTACAATTTTTGCCTCTCACCGTTTCTGATAAAATATATATTTTTCGTTTCAATTCCAGAAAGACGATTACAATTCAAAAATTCCATTTTTTAGAAAAAAATATGTGAGATACAAAAAAACGTTAAGATGGAAAATTGTTTGCCCAAATGAGGTCTACAAATTCTCATTAAGACATTTCAGGACAGGATATATATTTTATGTTTTGATTTTTAATATTTAAAAAATTCGATTTTTTTCATCAAAATATGCGAGATACGAAATAAGCGTTGTTCTGCAATAGTATATTTCATAGCGCCTCCTTTGAAAATCCGATTATCGGTACTGATTTTCAACCCGCTCTACAGGTACCGAAAATCGGATTTTCAAAGGAGGCGCTATGAAAAATCGTTTCCTTAAATAAAGTCTTAAACCTGAACCCGTATCACCACTGACCCGGATCCCTCTTAACGTCCAAACAAAAGCACAATTAAAAATTTCAAGGATTCAAAACCAATTGAATCCTCAAAACACAAAAAACACAAAAACACAACAAAAGAAGGCAACCTTCCAAAACCCCGTCCTTCTTTTTCTTTCTATCGTCCTCTTTTGTTTTTATTATCCACCACCATTTAAATAAATAAAATTTAAATTTTTTCCGACGTTGCGGTGCTCTTCCAGCACCCTCTTCAGAGCTGTAACACTACAAGAAAAAATTTTCAATTATTTAAATAAAATTGTCTCCTATCACCCTCCATGGGGACGCAGACCCTCCTCCACGGAACGCCAACAGGAAACTGAAACAAGACCCCGTGCATCCCTCTCCAGCACCTGAAAGACCCCAAGGGTCATTCAATAAATTTTAAATTGTTTCGCAGAATCTAGAAACCTCAAGGATATTTACTAGTAACATTGTCATTAGAGATAACTTATCAATCCACCAGATGGAGAGATATTGACACAACTAATACTGTTTTGGCTAGATGTTATGGATTGAGAAAGATTTATAAGGAAAACTATACTTTGAGGCTAGTTTTTTTGACTATTAATGCACCTACTAGATTTTTAGAAGAAAATTTTAATATGATACTTAAAAATTTATTATCAAAGTCAAATTATACTGTTAAGAATAGTTGGGAATTTCAAAAGATTATAGTCACAAAGACGATACCTGATTGTCATGTAATGATTTCTTTGGATGTTGTTGCAATTTTTCCAAACATTCCGTTAGATTTAGTCAAAAAAGCTGTTTCAAATAGATGGATAAAAGATAAATCACATACAAAATTAGATAAAAAAGAGTTTCTCAAAGGATTAGATTTCATTATGAATTCTACTAAATTTAAATTTAATGGTAAATTCTATAAGCAAAAGTTTGGTACTCCAATATGTTCTGTTATTTCTCCAATGTTGGCTGAAATAGTCATGGAAGATTTGGAAAAGACTGTCTTTGAGAGGTTGGAGTTTGTTGTGCCCTTTTATTTTAGATATTTTGATGAAACTTTATTGTGTGTACCTTTGGATAAGTTGCAAATACTTATAGATACTTTCAATAACTATCACCCAAGAATTCAATTTACCCATGGAATGGAAAGGAACAATAGAATTAGTTTTTTAGACTTGGAAATAATTAAACTTGATAATGGTAAAATAGTGTCAAATTGGTACAGAAAAAGTACATATTATGGTAGAATATTAAATTTCATCTCAAATCACTACCTCTCAATGATTTTATTTTTTAATCACTACCCACAAGATTTGATTGAAAAATATATTAAAATTCAACAAATTAAAAGTAGAAAGAGTATAAATGTAGACACGGATACACAAAGTAAAATTTTCGATAAAAATAACACTATTGTTCTTCCATATTTTGGTCATATTTCAAAAACAATTCAATCTATGTTATAAAAATTTCAAATTCATTCAATTTTTAGAATACCGTTTAAGATGGAAGGACTTATAACTTTGGGTAAAGACATCTTGAATAGATTAGAAAAAAGTGGGATGATATACAAACTGATTTGTAAAAGGTGTAAAGTGACTTATGTGGGACAAACGGGCAGACTTCTTAATACTAGAGTAGAAGAACACAAAAAGAATCTTGGGAGAAAGTGTAATTATCATAATGTTTTGTCTGATCATAGAAAGGAATACGCTGATCATGACTTTGCCTGGAACAATGTAGAGAATTTACACTCGGAAAGTAATAAGGGAAAAAGATAATTTATGGAAATGTTATATATAAAAAGAGAGGGAACATATTCTATAAATTTAAAAACAGATTTGGTTAAGTAAAATGGATGTTATGACAGTATGATAAGTTATCTCTAATGACAATGTTACTAGTAAATATCCTTGAGGTTTCTAGATACTGCGAAACAATTTAAAATTTATTGAATGACCCTTGGGGTCTTTCAGGTGCTGGAGAGGGATGCACGGGGTCTTGTTTCAGTTTCCTGTTGGCGTTCCGTGGAGAAGGGTCTGCGTCCCCATGGAGGGTGATAGGAGACAATTTTATTTAAATAATTGAAAATTTTTTTCTTGTAGTGTTACAGTTCTGAAGAGGGTGCTGGAAGAGCACCGAAACGTAGGCAAAAATTTTAATTTTATTCATGTAAATGGTTGTGGGTAATAAAAACAAAAGAAGACGAAAGAAAGAAAAAGAAGGAAGGGGTTTTGAAAGGTTGCCTTCTTTTTTCTTTCCTCCTTTTTTGTTTGTATTTCTCACGGTTTGTTTTCTAGTGTTCTGTTGAGGTGTGGTGATTTTGGTCCAAATTTGGTTGTGTTTTTTGTGTTTTGAGGATTCGGTTGGTTTCGATTCCTTGAAATTTTTAATTAAATAAAGTCTACGATTGTTTTTCCTTTTTGAGATATTTGGAAGAAAATAAGTAAATTATTTTAAGCATGTAATTTATTAAAAAGTTACTGAAATGTATACAGAAAATCGAGCGCGAAGCGTGAGTATCATGATGAGAATATGTTCCTCAAGGCTGATAGAGCCTTAAGTAAATCGAATTTCCTGTTTCACTTAAACTGGAAAAGAAATTTAGTGAATTTGAGAAAATGAGCAATTTACATCATCTTTAATATTATAAAATTGGTTTTTTTTAATATTGAAGACATTTTTACTAACCAAAAAATACATACATGTTTACAAAAACTTTGTAAAGTTTGTTTTAAGAGAAAACATAAATTACCTAGACATATGTAAGCTAGAAAATATAAATTATTATTTTTTGTAAAACCTAAAACATAACTTGAGTCTCTGTACTTTTTCACGAATTTCTAGGAAAAATATTTCTGAATACTCTCTTTCTGCAGACATCCAATGTACCTGACCTGTATAGAATGTGTCTGATTATTTATCTTTGCTCACGCTGTCCTAAACTGTGAAGGATATATCCTATATCACTCTCAATCCATGTTGGAATGGTGAGACTTTCAGGTAAACTTAAATACTTCGAAAACTTTCGTGGAAGCCGAAATTCTATGATGGAGTTATATCTAAGACACCTAGATCACTCTCAATCCATGTTGGAATGGTGAAACTTTCAGGTACCGTTTATATAGTCACAAAACTTTCGTGGAAGCCGAAATTCTATGATGGAGTTATATTTAAGACACCTGGATCACTCTCAATCCATGTTGGATTGGCGAGACTTTCAGGTACCACTTAAATACTTCGAAAACTTGCGTGGAAGCCGAAATTCTCTGAGAAAGTTGTGTCCAAGACACTCGGATATTTCACGATCCAATTTAAAATGACAAGACTCTCAGAAACTTCCTTGAAAGCCTAATTTTCCATCTGGTAATCGTCCTCAAGTCAATATAAGCCTTCTGTGCTGATGAAGACAGAATTTAAAAAAATATATATATTTTGTGATAGATTATACAAAATATTGACTATATATAATCACTACACTCTAAAAACAAGTGTGTTACTTCTACGCCTGAATCACGATAGTAACTTCTTAGGCATTTGAAGTGTATATTTTCAATACACATTACAAACGTAACGTTTAACTTTCAAACACTGTAACGTTTTGTACACGAAAAATTGAGTTGGCAATGTTTAGTATGTTTAGTACACACTTCGCTCAATTACACATTTCACTACACACTTGTTTTTAGAGTGTATGTATAAATTATGCATAATCGATTGAATATGCATAATTTTTTCACCTGGGTATTGGAGTACTAACGCTTATAATACAAATAAAATGTCTAATGCGTTTAGAAGATTCAAACTCATTTATATTTGAAACTAAGGCATCGCAGACGCTAAAGCTCACCATTCGTCTGATACACGGAGTAAAATATTTGTTTAGCTGGTAAAATATATAATAATTTAATTAATTTTACCATCTAAATGAGAATTTAATCGATAATTTAACGTATTCTATAATATAAATCCTAATACTTAAATGTCAATTATTAACAAAAAGTACGTCGCTTTAGAATTTTATGATGCGTTTTCAAATAGTTTGGTAATTTTAGACAAATATTTTTCTCCGTTTTACACGAAAATATTTATATCTGAAATTTTAACTAAACTAGGTTCTAATTTAGGAAAAAATGTGTCATATGAAAATATTTATCTGTAAGAATATTAAATCTTTGAAAATCTGAGAAAATCAAATAAAATTTTAACATGGTTTGCAATGAAGTTTCAATTGTTTTTATAAAAATCAATAATTTAATTTCGTTTAAAAATCTCGAGGATTTGTATATGGGATAAAATTGGCCACGTTTACTCGCCTAAAATTTTGTTGTCATCAATCTTATGACATTTCATCCTGACAGCCAATTTTCAATTTTACATAACTCGTACTACAATTGTCCAATTTGACTTTTCTACAGGGGTTTTGAAAAGGTTTATCGATGGCTTTTACACTAAATGAAGAGTGGACGTTGAAAACTGCCTAAGCGCGACTTTTTTGAAACTCGTTTTTTTGCGATTTTAGAATCAGCGGATTGATCTTCCTACTCCTACGTTTACACAATTCCAAAGTTAGAAACAGCTTAAAAGAAAAGGAATTTTAGAGAACAACAAGCTATATCCATACCTCCGGGACAATAAGAAATGGCTAACTCCTCATAAGGTCTTATGAGAATTCAATGTTTTCTTCCATAGTTGCTTGGTTTTTACAACTATTATAAACTTCGTGTGACATCTAAGGGTCTCTTATCTTACTATGGCGTTTTATGTTCCACGTGTCGGAGGGACTTTTCCGCTTCAATATGTGTAGGACGTATTGTACGATCGCGTGAAATATCTCAAGCGCTGTATATCGTCCTCAACATATTATCGAATAAAAACTAAGTGAGAGATAAAAAGCGGTATCAGACACATTATTTCCTGATCCATGCCAAGTGTTTTAATGTCTTTATCATTAGTGTATCTTGAAAATTTCAGGAGTTATGAGAAAAATAACAAAGTCGTGACAAGGCACACGACGACACGGTAAAGATTATGTAGAGATAGACAGTTTTGATTATCCATACACCCTGGATTTTGAACGCACGTATCTTGGAAACCGTTCAAAATTGGGAACAATAAATATTATTACGGAATAAAATATTATGAATATTGATAAAGAATTGTAGGAATGGGAACGTTTCTCCTTCGCCGTGTAAAATTTTTATTTTGGTGCTTAGCCAGTTTTGTCAGTGCTACTACTAAAAACTACTTGACTACGAGTCAAAATTTTTTGAATTATAATTTAATGTGCCCAGAGTAATACATTTTTAATAATTTCGGAAACTACGTATGCTATATTTCTGTAGATTTTTTTATGAAATATCTAAGTCTTTTAGCCAAATTAATGAGTATAATTGCGTTTTAAAGCTACTATCATCTGAAAATGTCACAAAACGAAATTTTTGCACTTTTAAGTTAGAATATCTCAGATTCCTACACGGAAAAAATAAGTACTGGGAAATTTACTTGACAGTCCTCGATTTTTGGACAGGACAAATTTTTCCGAAGATCCTATATACTTTTTATTAAGAAGCTTAGAACTTCATCGAAAAAAAGAAAGAATGTCCTAGATTAATTCAAGCAAAGTCAATGAATGAAATTCTTTCAAATTTTATTGTATAGTTTTTAAAAAAATTATAGAAAGGCAAATAATACTTCTTCTAAAGAGTGCTTCACGTTTTAAAAGAGTTTGGATAGAATAATTTGATTAAGAAGAGATGAATACCTGCTATACAAATCAAAGAAAAATTCTTGGACTGCGCTTGAAAGTCTTGTGAAATTTTTAGTGGTACGATTCGCAGTTGTCAATGTCAATTTCTTACACGGCCCTGCATTTTCAAAGGATAAAATGTACCCAACATTTTTTGAGAAGTATCGCAAGTGCTTCGGTAGCCGTGCGGTTTAATTTATAAGGTTAGACTGCGTTATACATGTAGGTTAGGTAAAAGTTAAGGTTTGAATCCTATCAGCGTAATATTAATTTCAACAGCGGTAATATAATTTGTAATAAAAATCAATAAAATAGTATAAAAAAAAAAGACATCTCGCGAAAATAATTTTTGTTTCTTATTGCCTTTGATACTGATAGTCCATAAAACTTTCATTGACTGGCTTTGAAGTTTTCATGCACGAGTGCAGTGCGAGCTCTATCTGCCTATATTCAGAATTTCATATTAATTCGTAAAAATATCCAATCTTTGAACTTTATTTTCTCAAATGATTCATAGACATTATACATTTTGCGTACTCAGAATTTTCACGGACTTTCTACTGAATATACTTTTGGAAAGTTCTATACTTTTTCCAGGATTATTGATCTAATTCAATGCCCGGATCGAATAACGAGACGCGACGGTTGAACTGGACATTACTTTCCCGATAATCAATAAAAAGTCGAAATGCATAAAAATTCGAAATAAAAAATATGTGTTTGCTCTTCGCGTCAAGGTGCATCTTTTTTTATTTATAATTTTTTTATCCGGCAAATAGTTTTCGAGATAAAAATTAAAAAACGTCGTTTTTGCATAGATCAAAAATCAATGTTTTTAAAATATAACTCGCGATTACCCGCTCAGTTCACAATGAAATGATTCGAAACATTCACCATTTTATTTCGCTGACTCTAGCGGAGCCGTCGAGTCTTAAAAAACAATAAAAATCACTATTGTTTATAAAATATTTAATATCAAACTCAGGGACTCTGAAACTTGTGCGCTGCGACGTTCTCGTGAAGAAAGAGTCGAGGAAATTTCAGGGCTCAGAAAACTTCCAGCGAGGCGATTGTTCCTTAGGGTTCAAGGAAGTTTTTTGTAAAATTTCATACAATTATATTCATAAACAAAGAAACAGTGCCGAGTTAAAAAAACTGTCGCGCATTCACGTGGAGCGCTTTGAGCACGAGCGCTGGCAAGTTTCAACCTGCTGAGTATTCTGGAAGGTTTTTTTCTGTTTTCACCTAATTTTTCGGGGATGGTTTTAAATTTTATTGTTAAAATTTAAATATGAATTTATTCACACAAATCTGACTTGTATTTCGTATAATAATCTATACATAATTTACATGAATGCAGCATAGTATTAGCTATATGTTTTTCTATTTTAATACTCAGCAATGACACACACGTTTTTTAATTTTTATCTCGAAAACTATTTGCCGGATAAAAAAATTTTAAATAAAAAAAAGATGCACCTCGACGCGAAGAGCAAACACATATTTTTTATTTCGAACTTTTATGCATTTCGACTTTTTATTGATTATCGGGAAAGTAATGTCCAGTTCAAGCGTCGCGTCTCGTTATTCGATCCAGGCATTGAATTGTACAAGAACGGTACTTCTAGTTTTAAGTAACTTTTGAACGTATCTGAAAGTCGAGCACTCTGTCATGTAAATTTCCCAGTACTTATTTTTTCCGTGTAACGTGCTAAACAAAGTCTGCAGCCAAATTCGAATTCCGCGTAAAAAATTACGTAGGAAAACGCCCTTAGATCTTAGTAGGAATTCAAAAATTATAATTTTCACAGACCTGTGTTATCGCGTGTAGAAATTGAAATCAGGGCACTAGCAGGTCCTGATAAGGTTGCCTTATTTAATTTACGTCCCGGATAAGAAAATCCTATCAGGCCCTAATAGTGTTTCGTCACCCTCCGCATGAAAAGGGCCGCATGTGACCAACCTCAGACAGTTTCATATTTTAGTATAATATCGTTTCAAAATAATGAGGCAAACAAGATTTGCTTATCAGAAATTAATATAGTGGTTTTTAATCGGCAAAGTTAATATTTTCGTTTGAATAAATGGAATAGAACAAAAAAGGAAAGGGGGAAGGGGGGCTTTGTTGCTGTAAAGAGGAGAGAGGTTTCAGTGGAAACATGGACACAAATATTTTATAATAACGTTGTTTATGTTCAGATATTTAAGTACACAATGATACATAATTTGTAATCGCACGCTTGAATTAAAAATTTCATATTCGCTTTTGGATTCGAACCCTCTAACCTACCTATATTATCTACATAACTAAACGCATTGCCTCTAAAACCTCTCGGCTATTCTCGCTTACCACATTCCGAAAAAAATCTCGCTTATAAGCTACTGATGCTGCAAAGGCCGTATAAAATGGGCCTGTGCCCTGTTAATAAGCAACCTCTTTGTTTTAGGTATTTTAAGGGGGTCGTCTAGTGTGACGGGTCAAAAAAATCTGTTTTTTTTTTTCATAAATCACGTCTAAAACATGTTTAGAAGACGTGGATAAATGGATTTTTGAAAATTCGAAGCCGTTATAAAGTTGCACTTGTAAACCGGAGCAGGTATGCGGATTATGAATAATGTACACCAACTTTAAAACGCGTTTTTCTCAAAACACGTTTTTTCAAAACTGCTGCCATGATATCTCAACAACTATTTTACTGTTAATGCTCAACTTTTTACAGCATCTTTAGTACATGTCCAACTACAAATTAAGCTAAAAGAATTAAGATTGCTTCGTTAGTTTTTTTTCAATTATATAGACGCGAAAAATAGTCGAAAAACTAAGATTTTTTTTTTGGTGAAGCAAAAAAATACTTTTTTTTGGAATTCGAACTTTCTTTTAGTTCATTTTGCAGTTTTAAGTCTCAGGAATAAAATGGCGTTCGGTTTTTTGATTTCAGATAATTAGAACGCCCGGAATCATGGCAGCAGTGGAGCAACTTTTTTTTTTACGTCTTCCTGTTGAGCGGTACATCTCCGATATTATTCAATATATTGGCTTCAAAAAATTGAAAAAGTTTGTCCAAATGTACTCAAAGAAGAAATAAAATTCAAAAATTATTTTACTTGAACGGTTTTTTAAATAATGACTGTCAAAAAAAGCATAAAAATACGGCCTTCCCACTAGACGACCCCCTTAATCAGTTATGGTTTTGAAATATTTCCACTTTCAATGACTGAATTAAATTTCTATAAAACACAGTATTTTAATGTCAAGAAACAAGTTGAAAAAGTGTTTGCAATTTCAAAATTTGAAATTTTTGTGCATTGGAAGAATCCCATTAAATCAGTATGATTAACTATTTTGAAAGCATAATCAGAAAAAAATCAGTAGATCCTGATCACCAACAGAGTCGACCTTATCCGCATCCTGTCAAGGCCGTACGGGTGTCGTAAATACGGTATACTTCAGACTGCCTTAGTTAATAATAAGGGAAGCTTATTCGAGCCGTATACGAACCTTATAAGGGCCGTTACATCAATTTGTTGATCAGGCAGCTTGCCACGGACCTGGTCCGAGCCTTTTTTTAAATAAGGAAAAAAGAGCAATTTCCACACGGGATGAGAGAAACATGAAAGAATTCTAATGATCAAGCAAAAGATGTACTTTGATATGAATATAAAAATTAAAAATAATAGATCCACTACTATTTATATTGCAGGAGGTGAAATTATAAAAAACGTTTGAAATAAATAATTAGACATAAAAAAAAAATTCAAATTCAGAGAAAGATATATAAAAGATATGTGACGTAGTAGATTATTGAAAGAATAGAAATTTATTGAAAAAACAAAGGGTAGAAATGTATTGATAGTTAAGAATCGAAAAACATAAGCATGGTAATAGATTTCGAAAGATTGAAATTTTTATAAAAATGATGAACATCGATAAAAAGGTAAGGATTAAAAAAGATACGTTTCGTATTGGATTATAAGAAAGATTGAACATGTTTGAAATGATAAGACAAAGGATATACATGGATAAAATGTTAAGGAATGAAAAATATAAGCATGACAGTAAATTGTTAAAGAGATTGAAAAGGATTAGAATGATTTGACAAAGGATAAAGTTTGATAAAAAATATAAGAATCAAAAACTATAGGCACAACAGAAGATAGAAAAGTATAGAACCTTGATATTTAAACATGAATGTTGCCGAATTATATAAAGTTTACAAGTGAAATTTATGATTACGAGTTTGAAAATTATCCGATCCACTGAAAAAAAAATCAAATTAATTGAAATATTTTCCATTTACTTTGAGCAGGTTTACTGTAAACTATTATAAACCGAAAAAACTTCCCACTGCCATTAAAGTATGGTAACAAATAAGGTAAACAAGTATATATATCATTTTTCGTTATGAGAGAAACAAATAAAACTTCCAGAAAATGAAAAATTTATACTGTGAAAAATAAGTTTTTTAAGACGCTTCATAGTAAATATGTCTTAAAGTAGAGATAGGTATTGCAAGTGGGTATTCACATTATATGACATTTCTTTTCTTCTTATTTCTGGGTATGACAGATGTTTCACGTACTATTTGACTTAAGCTTCGCATAAAATTGCTTTGTAAAAGAAAACAACCCCATTTCAAACCGTTGTGAGTCAATAAAATTCTATGTTTCATAAAAACGAAATAACTTTAAATGATAAATATCCAATTCTCAGGACTTTTAAAGTAGTTTTCTTTTTATTTGGAACATTAAAGTTAATAGCTTTTCCTTCGATATATATTTGTATAGACGCTTCATACTTGTATGTAAACTTATAATACAAAGATTCAGTAATGAAGGTATAAATTCTGAACTTAATATAATGTCTCTAGTGATCTAGAATGATCGAAAAGAGACGCTGCAACAAGTTCTGGTTTCTAATCTAGTCTTTTACAGTTCATTGAACTGAACAAAATACACACGATACTACCGGAATTCTCTTTGACTTCCTGTCAAACCCTAGAGATAAAGGTGTTGAAATGGTTCTGAATGCGGAAAATTATTTCAAACTTTATTGCATATCGAAATTATAGAGAAATATTTTGATTGAAAATTATAAAATTTAGTTTTATCACAAGTAAATATGGAATATTAAAATAGCAATTTATTTTTGATAACTTGAATTTCTTTTTATTTTAAACAGAGAGAAAAAGAATAGTTCTAAGTTGCCATCAAGTACAAATATTCTTATGCACTTTAATCCATCAAAAGCCTCTTTGATTTTTATTTTTTCTTACGGCAATTAAGGATATTGCGGTGCCATATAAGTTGCATTTTACTTTACTTTTACGTCTTCATACTAAACTTTTTCTTCTTTTAAATTAACTGAAAGACAATAGCAACAAGTATCAAACATTTTCTTTTATACGCAGTGCTCTTTCACTGTATTTTCTTTTGGTATCTTTTATTAAAAGCTAATTGTCTTATCAGCGCATCTGGACATATCTTTACGACGCTCAAATATGGATATATTATACAAAAATGCCAAAATTAAAATCAAGATTTTGAAAAATATTTTTCACAACCCCCTTGTCAAAAGTCTAACTTTCTACACCTGTGTAGCGCATCGAAAGTATACAATGGTAGACCATTTTACTTTCGTCCCGCTACTTCATCTACTTTCTGCCCCAGAGCAAAAAAAATGAAGCTACGTTATCTACTTTTCTGCCTCAGGGCAGAAAGTAGATGCTGTAGCGGGACGAAATTGAAGAATAGCCTGCGTTGCTCACTTTTCAAAATTACTAGTTTGCAATTTTAATCTAACTTCTTGATTTCAAAAAATTATTTTTTTGATCCAAACAAGTGATTTTTTGAAAACAATTAGAAGAGTACGCTTAATAATAATTTATTATAAGCAATAAGATTATTTGTTCAATTCAAACAAATAGAATTGGCAAAGAAGTATGCAATACATCCGCGCTAACCTCACGTCTTCTGTTCTATGTTCCAGTACCAATGCATCATTCGGAAATCTAGTGAATCCAGTGCAATCGAATAATAATAAGAGTCATTATCAAATGCTACAATTCAAATAAATTTCACAATATTGTAGATGGCACTTCATTTTTCTCAGAATTCATTCGGCTATGAGAAATAAATTTCCATCACGAGACTCGCGCTTTGCGTTCAATATTAATGGTTGAAATTAATATCAAAGTGAATAAAAATATTTCTTGATGAAAACTTATTTGCATTATATATATTTTACAGAGAGAAAAACAATTATTGGAATCAAAGAAATGCAGTACTGACTACATCGTATCAAATACACTTTCGATCCAAAAGAATTTTCCTTGCATCAAGAAATAGTGCATTTCAGATTTATTTTTAAATCAAACAAATGTGGATAAACAAACAATAATCCAAACAATATTTTTAGTGCCTTTTAACAAAATATTTGTTTATATCAAACAAACAATAACTCAAACAAGAAGCTTAAAAGTTCTGAATATAATATTTGTTTGAATCAAACAAAAATATCGCAGCCTTTCTCCCCTTGGCACGTAATCCACCATACAACATAGCTATTAAAGATATCAAGGACAGCTGGCCCAAATTCAACCACACGTAAAAATGCCCTGAGACTAATTTCAAAAAGGTATTAGAACATGCTCTACCAATTCTGCTTTCGATTTCTAGGGCACCTTTTTTAAACAAAAATCTGGTTTTCTGATGGTTCCTTTACATTCTCCTATTTCCGCCGACATCGTCATGGATAATCTTAAGAAAAAATGTATAGCCTCCCTTCTATTCTAACCCATTTTATTTTAAATATGTAGACGACATATTAACAGCGGTGCTAATCACCTACGCACCTCGGAATAGCAAATCAAGCTTCTAAGTACTTACCATTGCCTTATGTACAAGACCTCTCTAAAAAAATGTCGGGTATCCTAAAATCATTCAACATAAAAGTTGCTCCGCGTAATATCAACGATCTATGACACTTTTTCAAATCAGTTAAATACCCAATCCTGATGCTTTATACCGCTGATGTCGTCTACTAGGGAGTTCAATAAGTCCGTAGGCTAACAATGAAAAAAAAACTTTTTTGGCAGAAATTCTATTTATTCTTCAACATAATTACCTTCCAGATCGATACACTTAGTCCAACGATCTTTTAAAATTGTAATGCTTCTTTTGTAATACGATTTGCCAAGGCCTCCAAAATAACCATTGGTTTCCCATTTTGAGGAAGCAATTCGAAGCGTAATTCATTGATTTTTTCATCATTTTTACCGATTTGTGAGCTGCTGCATTTTCTTGCAAAAAGATGCATTTTTCTTCAATAAATGATGCTGTTTTATTATGATTTCTTCTCCTTATCGATCCAATGATGCACAGTAATAGTCGCTGTTGATTTTTTTTTCTTTTTCAAAATACTCGATGAACAATATACCACTGGAATCCCAAAAAACAGAAGCCATAACCTTTCCAGCCGATTGTTATGTCTTTACGGAGAAAAATTTGGTGGATCCACTCGCCTAACAAGTAGAACTGATGCGCTAAACACACGGAGAGCTGCGCTACCTCTGTTTAGTCGAGCAGCTCTGCCAGTTTGAGGGAACCATTGCCCCAAACTAGGCGAAATACTTGGGCCAGCCGTTCTCTCGCAAGCATTGTCGTCAGTTTAGGGTAACCAATGCCCCCATTTTAAAGTAGACGTCACACCAAACCAAAGAGGAGTGGCTTTCCCACCGCTAGTGCAACGGTTCTACTAAACTTGTCTCCGTGTGGTTACTTGATAATCGGCGCAAAAAATCGCTTGGATTACGATTGAAAATGTCCAAACAACTCTTTGAATTACGAACTCGTTGGCGTTCTTGATCAATTTTTAGCAAACGTGGCACCCATTTTGCGGTTAGCTTTCTCTTTCCCAAATCTTCATGCAAAATTGTAATGAATGACTTAATTTATATGCCTGCAACCTCAGCTAACTCACACACTTTCACTTTTGGATCATCTAATACAATGTCACGGATTTTTTCGATGATTTCTGGAGTGGTAAGGTCTTTTGGCATTCCCCGATCGTTCAGCATCATTTGTCCTTGTACGTCTCCATCTCTGTGTCATCCTACAGACTTAATGAACTCCCACAATATACCATTCACAGATTGCACAGCTAATTATATAGGCACGACTAAACGCTCCTTACACGGAGAAAATTTATTCAAGAAAGATTACCCTAAAGTTGAGAAAAACGAAAACATAGAGACATTTGGGAAAAGTTTAAAATAATATCGCATGTTTATTAAACAAGGAAATTCTAAATAATACTCAAACAGTTGGGCAATTTTTCAAACCATAGAGTAAAAATTTATTGGTGTGTAATAATTGATATGAGAAGTGTATTATTTGCAAACAATTTGTCATAAAGTAACATAGCAAAATTGAACTTTTCATCAGAGTTGAGTAAAATTTGTTCTAAAAAAAGGTTTTCATTTTCCAATTTTATTTAAAATAAGTCAGACACGGAGAAAAAAATCTAATTATTATAGTAGGCTGAACTCTTCCTATTAAAGCATCGAACATAATGTGCGGAATTTTTATGAGCCTCTACCACTATTGGCATGAAGTCATGCATTTTTAGCATGGAATGTCTTATACTATTGAAGAAACATGCGCATGCCATTATTGCTAGTGTCTATGTTGTCAGAGCAATGTTCTCGCCTGACTATGGTTGTAAGAAACTCATCCTATTTCAGTATGAGTTCTCTTACAACCGAGAGTCTTGCCTCAAGGATAGGCGACTGGTGCGTCCTCGAGGTAATAACCTTGAGTGACCACCAGTGCATTGATTTTAGCATTCAGGAACGGAGTCACCCAGTGAATACGGGAAGGGGTGGCAAGGTAAGGAGCCCCTCCTCGAACACAAAACGACTCAGCAAAGACAAACTTGGCGAACATCTTGAAGAAACTAGGCTCATAGATGAGCTTGGATGGGCAAGGTCTGCTGGGTCGTTGGAGGATACTGTGCGGACGGGGAGGCGGAAAGTGGTCGCAGCGTGTAACCACTCCCTGCCTCGCCGCGGGCACGGGCGTACCGGGGACACGATGTACTGGTGGAACGACCAGTTGTGTGTCTATTGGATATATGATGGGGAAACTTCTGGAGGAAATGATCCTACAAAGACTACAGGGTCACATGGTCCGCGAGAATGGTCTCTCGGAGAACCAATTCGGCTTTCGGAAAGGCAGGTCCACAATTGACGCCATCCAGGCAGTGGTGGACATCGCCACTAAAGCAAGAAGAGGAACTGGTAATCTGAGCGACAGGTGTGTGATATACGAGGGCGACAAATGGTCTCTTAAGGAAGAGATGACATGTGGCACCCCTCAAGGGTCGCGGGTGGGTCCACTCGTTTGGAACGTCATGTACGACGATTTCCTGCGCATGGGTCTGCCTGCTGGAACGAGCATCATCGGCTTCGCGGATGACGCACTTGTCGCGTGCGCTGCTGACAACTTCGGAATTCTTGAGCTGAGGATCAATGATAGTCTGTGGCGGGCAAAGCATTGCTTAGATAGCAGAGGCCTGAAAATGGCCCCTGAGACCACCAAGGCTTTGCTGGTCACAGACAGGAGATCCTTCCAATATCCGAAAATCGTTCTCGGGGAACATGAAATCGAGTGGAAAAAGAGCATTAAGTACCTGGGAGTGCAGTTGGATCGAAGGCTTAGCTTCGGCGAAAACCTTCAGATCGCGACTGCCAAAGCCATCCAATGTGGGACCGCCCTGACTGGGCTCATGCCCAACATTGGTGGACCCAGGGAAGCTAAGAGAAGGCTGGTGGCGAGCGTGGTAAATTCGAAGCTTCTTTATGCAGCTCCGATCTGGACAAGTGCCCTTAACAACCATGTTATCCTGAAGAAGCTGTTCTCGGCACAGAGAGGTGTACTGATGAGAATTGTCTCAGCATACTGAACTGTGTCGACGAGCGCTGCGCTGGTCCTGGCGAAAGTCTCGCCAATAGACTTATTGGCGGAGGAAAGGAAAGAGGCCTTTCAGCATCCGGGAGATGGACACACCGTCTGATCCCGGAGCTCGCCACCTGGCTGGATAGAAAGCACGATCAAGTCGGCTTTTACCAGGCGCAAGCGCTTTCAGGCCATAGTTGCTGTAATGCGTACCTGAAGCGCTTCAAGAAAAGATACGATGAGTCGTGTCGCAACTGTCTGGTCTCTCTCATGCTCCAGTCTGAACTTCAAGCTGGATCCAACCACCCGTGAAGTTTAAAGCCGAAAGGCAGTTTCGCGGGCGGTGTATTGGTTCCAGGGGGGGGGGGGGGGGGTAACAGGTATGCCTAGACCCGTCCTAGGAGAGTCCTGTACAACGTCTGTAAAAGATTTCGCCATTTTTCCTCCTCACCAAAAAAAAAAAAGTATGAGTTCTCTTAAAACCGAGAGAACACGCGAAGTGCTTCTTTCGAAAGTAGATGTGGCCTAACAGCTCGATTGTAAGAGGATTCATACTGAAATAGGATGGGTTTCTTGCAACCATAGTAAGGCGAAGTTCAAGCTATTTTCGCAAGGCACAACTGCTCTAAAAGCATGAAACTTAGTACTTTTTTAGCATGGAGGGATCTCTGCTTAAAATGTATGATTTTTTCACCAGGATATCAAGAACGAAACCTGCTACGAAAGCATAAAATGTTTATGAATCTTTTTGAAAAAAATTCTATTTATTACATTATACAATTATACAACCTAACATCCTAATAATATTAGATATTTCAATTTATTTGAAAAATAATTTACAGCAAATTAAATTCATAACGTTTTTAGGATTTGCTCGAAATGAATCCAAATGGTTCGGAAACAAATTTCAGAATGGCTTGAAATAGCTCTGACTCGCTCGAATTGAATTTCATTCCGATACTTTCGCCAGGCAACCTTCCAGACAAATAGACTGCATTAACTAAACACGCGTGGCACCAAGATCACAAATTTAACTTTGATGTAGTTACAATAATAGAAAGGTTTGATAACTACAGAAAATGTGTGATTCTTGAAATAACCCACATAACTAGTACTTCTCAGTCAGTAAATCAAAGAACTGAAAAAGGAAAAAAGGAACATTCGCTAGTTTTATACACAACTTTCATGATTCATTCAGGGTGAGTCTAAATTTTAATTTTATACCTCTTGTTTGATGCGATTTTGAAGTTTGAAGTCGATGTATAATTTCCGACACAAAGTTAGGCAGAATTTTACACTTGTATATTTCAACAAACATTGTTATTATTTTTTGAAGTCCTTCTTTCTTTAAAGAATTTTATTCTATTGCGAAGTTATCTCCAAATTATTTTATAACAATGAAATACTACTGATGTATTTTTAGTTAGCTTCTTATTAAAAAAGACTTTATGTGTAAAAGTATATGTAAATTTGGGTAGATTTTATGTACATTTATAGCAATTGATCTTATTTATACATACTCACAATTTTTGTTATCTATAGCATGATTCTACACTGAGAGGAATTTTTAGGGTTATTTGAACTAATATGTTGCGTTATTAATACATACTAATACGTACGTTACGTAATACGTTACTTTTCGCAAAAGCTAATATAAATTTAATTAATTTAACTAAGATGGTGTGATTAATTTATGTATATAACAAATTGTCTATTTTAATCACACTATCTTAGTAAAACTAATCAAATTTTTAGTAGCTTTTTATTAAAAGTAATTAGTTGGGACGTATTAATTATAATTACTATGTAGAGCTGTCTCAATATACGCTTTTCTCCGAATCTTATTTAAAGTAAGTATGAATATGAAATTTTGTTTTATTTTATTGGCACACCTACAGTTTAGATATTGATAAGTTAAAATCATGTGTAATAAAATTGATCGAGCTTACAAAGAATATTTTTTAGGTATCCGCCTCTGATCTTTGCATTCTCATCATAAGTGAGAAGGTATTAGTTTTATGTGAAAAATGACTTTCTAAATTTTCATTAAATCTTTACGTTTTGAGTCCCCCTGGGTTAGAAAAAACAGTTACGTAGTATTAAGTCATATACTCAGTGACTCTTCATAGAATTATCAAATTGAATTGAGTTTTTTTATGTGAAAATTTTATGTGAAAATTTAAGGGCTACAGTTCCAAAGTAAACCCGAGTTGAAATATGTATAAGTCCGTAGTTGATCCTCCATAGTGCTAAGTAAACCCTCTTTTGGTTTAATTCTCTAAAGTCTCATTTAGACCCCTTTAGACCCTCTATTATTCTCTTGATCCATATCCAGCTTTCTTTCTACCCCCCTTAGTCTCTTTGCAATCTTCGTAAGATATTTTAAATTCCCATTTAAAGTTCTATTGAAATCAATATTATTTTATAACCTCTTTTGATCCTCTAAAATTTCTGCAGTATAATTCTTAAATTATTTAATAGAATTGAAATATTCTTTATTAACTCATAATTAATTTTCTAAATAATTAATAATGTCTCAAGAATTAATTATATACTTTTAAGTACGTGCATTTGAAAATAGGTAATATTACTAGTGTACTGATTTTATGTAATTACAATAAAATTTTTATATGTGAGCACATTGATTAAACTATGTTGCTAATATTACGTTTTTTTACACAAGCTCTTTATAAGTAATAAGCAATTTAATGTTAGGTAACATATAAATGTTAGTATTTCTCACTGTTTGAAACAAACAAGAAAAGGATGCCAATCACTACAACGCTTACTTTAGATAAGAAATTTCTAATATTCAATAAAATTGCGTTATAATTTTATTCTTCATTTGTTAAGTACACAAAGTTTGACTGGTGTAAAATTTCTGTATGTTCGGTAAGGATTAATTTTTAGGAATATTTGAATTGAAGTTTTTCAAATCAGGGGAAAATTTTCATTTGATATCATGTACAAGAAGAAAATAAATATAAAATAGGAGCAAAATATTTCCCAAAGATCAGCGGAAGCAGAAAAGTGGAGTCAGAAAAAAGTATATTAGAGAGCGTCAAAGAAGCGTAATTTGCACTGAATAAAGCAAAAAAGTAGAGGTGAAATTTCAACTCGAAAGTACTATAGCATCACTCCGCGGTTTACTCTAATATGGTACTACATGGAGAAAAAAATTTAACTATTATAGTAAGCTGAGTTCTTCCTATTAAAGCATCGAACTTCCCGGTCCTGCATTGGTTTCTTCGGAAACCGATCAGGGGACCTTAGGACAGGCGAATGGACGTGTTCTCGAGTTGCGGATAGAGGGTCTCTGTACCGAGGAAATCCACTAAATACGGATACAAAACTAAATGAGCAATCGCGAAAAATCTTCCAGGGAAAGTCCCGAAGGAATTATCCCCCAAGTAAAAGTGTTAATTACCGTGCCGAAGGCTGCATGGCAGTAGGGTGTGGTGTCTCATACGGTGTCTCTACATTGAGAAAAAATCCTGGGCATAGTGACGTGACATAGGTAGTTGAAAATGTCCTTAACTACTTTTTGTGGTTGAATTTAAGCAATGGTTGACCCGTCAGTGTAGGTACTAAAAGCATAGAGATATTATAGATAGAGGAGACAAGCCAGCCTGAAACCTGTCAGCTCGGGCGAGAGAGAGAGTGAATTGTGGGTTAGGCTGTCTCTCGCTAACGCCGAGGCTAACGCGGTACGCGTGGACAAAGACAGAATAACCTCTTATCGTCTCTCTCTTTCGCTCTCACCAAGTTTGCAGACTGACGTTGCCACTTACAGAGCGGCCTATGGCTTGTCTCCTCTATCTACAATATCTCTATGACTAAAAGTGGTCGCCGTGACTAAGTAATGTAGTCACAGCGACTATGTAATGTTGTCGCAGTCACTATACGTAAGTGTCAACTATAAAGTTATGTTAAATCAAATTCCTAAAATCACTACGTGGAACCAGTATTCGCAGATCGTGGACGTAAACGGCCCCCATCATAGATGCTTCGAGCTCATTGTGTCTTCCTTATTCAACCAACCTATGGCAGTGGAGCGAGGAAGAAGCCATGAGCTGGTAGGGTCCATGGTGGGGGCCGTTTACGTCCACGTTCTGCGAACACTGAATGAAACATTGTATTTTTCATAGTACCTCCTTTGAAAATCTGATTGTTGGTATCTGTAGAGTGGGTTGAAACTATAAAAGTAGTAGGATTTAAAATCAAAGTTTCAACCCGCTCGACACATCAAATCAAATTCTCAAAAGAGTTGCTATCAGTTGCCATGAGAAATAATATGCATTACTCGAAACAATACACAGCGTATTCAAAGAATGTAAAGATTGCTGCACTGGTTATAGCGACTACGTTATTCTAGCCATGAGAACTCAACGTTTCAAGTTCTCATAGCGAGGTTTAAGAGTTAAGGACAATTTCAACGATGTTAACTAGTCGCCACGACCAGGTATTTAGAATATGGCTACCATGGCTACAAATCATGTTTCTGTAGCCATGGGTCAAGTAGTGACATTAAGTCTCCCTCGTTACAGTCACTTTTTATTCCAACTACATTATTCCTAGTTATTATGGGCAGATGCTATTTTTCTCTGTGTAAGACAACAGGTCACCTCCTAGAGTATACAGACCTTGTCTGGTGGGAAATTAGATGTGATGGAGGAGCCTGAGATTGAAAAGTCTGAGCACAGGCAACACAGAGATTGGTTGCATAGTAAGCATGGAAAGGAGATGGCAATGCTAAAAGAGGTGATAGGAGTCCTGAAGAAGATGGAGGTCTTCTTCATGACCAAAAAAAAATTTGCGTTTTGAGTGACATCTCAAAGATAGAATGAAGGGGAAAGTAAAGGAGCTGATAACTGCACTTAGCAGTAATGCCACGGATGAGGGCTGCCAGACAGCCCCACGGTCAGCAGCAGAGTCTTCTCCAGACCTGACAAACTGGGCGTCATAGTCCAGGAAATTAGGGGGGCGTACTCTGAGGACCTGCTGGTGGGACTGAAATGTTCCAAAGAAGGGAAAGAGCGGCTAGATACAACATTTAAAGAGGTTATTGGTGATAGTGGGACTCTCCGCCAACTCATTCCCAGGATCGAGGTTGAGATCACGGACATATAACCCAGCATTGAAGCTGAGGATGTCGATGATGTTTTAAGAGGCTTCTTTGATCATGGGTCGGAGTTAGAAGTCAAGGGATCTCTCACCAAGAGACCATACCAAGGAAATAGGAAGACGTATGTGCTTCTGGAGAAGGCGCAGAACTTGAAATCACTTAAGGCTAACGACATCAAAATCGGGTGGGTCTCCTGCAGGGCCCGCCGAAAGATGGAGGTAAATCGGTGTTACCGCTGTCCTGGCTTTGACCACATAGCGGCATACTGCTGGAGGCCCGACCGAAGCAGAAATTGCTGGAGGTGCGGAGAGGAGTGGCATGCTGCGCGGTCCTGCACAAGGAAAACGCCGTGCTACATTTGCTCCGCTAGAGAAGATGAGCCCTGGGACGACCATATCCCGGGGACAATGCGTTGCGCGGCTTATCGGGAGGCAGCCCCGGAGAGGAAACCTTTGAGAGGCCGCGTATAAAGCCAAACAGGCTTACTAGAAGAGCGCCGATGTCCAGCGAATTGCGCCTATAGAACATGACCCTGAAGTAATGCCTAACGGCGGTTCCAGGGTTATGATCTGGCGAGTGAAACAGGGGATTTTTGAGCTTAGTGAGTATTGCTTCGGCCAAGTCCCACACAGCGTGCGTAAATGTATTCTCCTTCACCCCTGCGAAAAAAAAAATTAAAAAAATTAAAGCACCGAATTTAATGTGCGAAATTGGTATGAACATCTACCAATATTGGCATCAACTCATGCACTTTTCACATGGAATGTCTCATACTATAAAAGAAACAAGCGCATACCATTATTGCAAGTGGCATATGCTGTCACAGCAATGTTCCTTGCGAAAATAGCTCGACCTTTACCTTGCTATGGTTGCAATAAAACTCATCCTATTTCAACAAGAGTTATCTTACAACCGAGAAAATACGTTAGGTGTTACGTTGGAAAGTAGGCGTGGCCTATGACATCTCGGTTGTAAGAGAACTCTTGCTGAAATAGGATAAGTTTCTTACAACCATAGCAAGGCGAATTTTAAGCTATTTTCGCAAGGCACAACTGCTCTAAAAACATGAAACTTAGTACCTTTTTGGCATGAAAGGATCCCTGCTAAAATGTATGAATACTTCACCAGGATAGCACGAACTAAACCATATAGGCCAGTAGCAAATACTACCCTGGCGAAAGGTTCGCATTGGAATTTAATTCAAACAAATCAAAACCAAGTTTTTAATCCTAATGAATCCAAATGAGTCTAAACTCGAGTTGACCTAAACCAAATTTTTAATCCGTATCTTCCCGACTTTGGAATCATTTAGACTTATTCAGATTTGAAATTCGGCTTGGATCAGACCGAGTTCGGATTAATTTGGATCGATTCGGATTAAAAACTTGTTACGGATTTATAAGGGTGGAAGTCTCTAATTGAATTGGACTGAGTAGAATTTATTTTAATTCAGAATGGTTCAAAAACAGATTTTACGATGGCTCGGATTCCTTTAAAATGAATTCCTTTCCGAAACTTTCGCCAGAAATAGCTGATGTCTGACTTTTGCTCCTGGGAATCCATAATGTGAAAATGTACACACTTAATTTGTCAAAGGATTTATTTAAAATTTCACCAATCTTTATTTTTAAATATTTGGCTTTATGATTTAGATGAACTACTTGTTTACCATAAACTTATTCAATGTAATTACCTTGAAATTAATTTACGCCCAAAAAGCGTATGAAGATCAAATAAGACGTCACACATTTCCAAATAAACGTCAATAAGCTGATTCCACCTCCGGCTACACCAAAGACACCAAAAATATTTAAATGATTAATTTATGAGCAATAATTATTACAACATTTCAATAAGCGATTTCATATAATTAGACCACTAATTAAAATTCCGAAGTCAGCGACATACTATATTATTTTACTGCATAAAAGCACCTGTAGAGTCTACCTGCTTTCATTCGAATTAGAATTGTAGTTTCAGAAAGCCAGTTTCATTCCTACGGTTATGTCAATCTTAACAATATATACAAATTTTATAATTAATAAAAATTATATTCTTTTATAATTTTCCATGATTTAAATATGTTTTTAATCTCATTATTGTTACAATATTATTCAATAAAATACATATTTTTCAAAATAAGAAAGTTTTTTTCTTAATATTACCAATTTTATTAAATATACATTATTCACAATAAATTAATTGAATGATCGATATATTATGTATATTAAATTTCCGGAATCGCAGTTATTTTCCAGTTCTTGCATTTTTTAGGTATCTATCTATCATTTGATGACAACTTAACAATATTCTGTACTTGATTGGACAAAAAATAACCCTGTAACTCATGAAAAACGTAAATTTACTATAAAATTAATTTTTTCTTTATATATCCTCCAATTTCTGTATCTCAGTTGTAGTTCAAATTTAAATTTGTGACTCTAATTTGCATCTTAGAACAACATTCTCAAAGAATAATAAACTCACGCGTAAAAATAAATGCAAGAAAGTAATATTTCAAATTATTCAAATCATTCGATAAAAATCTGTAATGATATAAATATCATGAAATAATTATCTATTTAATGCCATGGATCAATTGGTCCACGTGACTAAGTTATACATCAATTCGATCATGTAAGATAAGTTTTTCAATTTGCAAAGCATCTTTCAGAAAAATTTGGGAAACGTTATAAAAGACAATAAAGCATGTCTGTTGACTTATCAATAATTACAGTTAACTATAAAAATCTTTGCAAAATTTTCACTCGAACAGAGTTGACACACGTTCTTTATCGTCTTCTGTTGTATTTTCAAAAATTGTAAGAATATATTTTATGAAAGAAAAAAGTTTTATTGAATGGACTTCTACAGAAATTTGGTCATGTGGACTGGTTGATCCACCGCATTAGTACATTCATTCTATATCTTTGTATTTTATAATTTTAACTTGAAATCATTAACAAAAAAGTTACCAAATATTTTTTTTTGAAAGTAATCGAATTTTTTATTATATTTTTTCTTTTATCCTCAACTGCAATAGTGCTTTATTTTGAGAAATTAATTTTTCAAGTCAAAATGAAATTTGAACTCGCTATCGTAAACCACGCGAGCAGTTGAATACGCGATTTACTACTGACGGGCTAAGTTGAAGACTGTAGTGTCGAAACGTATCACAAAATGCGCGCGCCGACAGTATGCAATGAAACTTGCAACTTAAAATCAAGAGCGCAAGCTTACATAAACGAACTTGCGCCTTGAAATATGATTAGAGCTTAATTTTTTAGTACAAATTTTTATTTTTTCATGCATTCAGATGTGGTATCAAGTCATGTACAAGGAGAGATAACAAATAAAAAATGACCAAATGAGAACAGTCAATTGGTAAAACAGATTATACAGATCAACCTCAGTGACAATTTCACTGTTTTTCAATGAACCATCACTGATTATCAGTGAAATTTTCATTAAAATGAAAAAGTAACTCATTCGTAACTATTTTATCAGTGAAATCGCACTGATTCAAATTTAGAGAATGGAAAATTTAAAAATAAAAAAATTAGAACATTAAAATTTGTATATAATCATGTTTGAAAATATTCCAGAAATTAGAGTTTTTTAACATCAGTACTTTATAAACTTTTAATATCACTAGATTAAGCCTATAGATTGATACTTTTTCAATTTTAACATAATTTTTTTTACTAATTACAATCAGTGATTTATTTCTAGCTATACAATCAATTACTCTGAATCATATTTATGTATTAAAAGAAAATATGTTGTTTTTAATATTCTTAACTATTATTTCCACTCTTATAGCATCAGGTAATCCAAACAGTTATCAGAAATTGTAATTAAAACATCTTTAAACATTAATTTCTAACTTGTATATATTTTCTTTCTTAAGAATTCCAGGTATAACTGGATATAAAGATTATTTTAACCAGCAAAAACGTGTAAAACGCAACTTATTTAAAAATTAAATATTCTTTGTTGGATCTTATAGGAAATTGTAAAGTATGTTGCATCCTAAAAGCATGCAACCTGACATGCTGCAGAGAAAGAATGAAAGACAAGATATCAGAAAAAGAATTAAAATATTATTATCTTATTTCATTCTTTTAAAAAATACAAACATACTTTTATACAAAATCCAAATACTAGAAATTGTTATTATTCAAAGCTCACGACTCTACAAAAAACATTTTACACTTTTTCATTTAACCCGTGTTTCTTTACCTGATGTAGATAACAAATTTAAGATATAACTAGAATATTATTTTATTTTCACGCTACCAAATTACGAAATTACTAAAAATTTATATTCAATTGAAATTTGATTTTGTCTAAAACATATGTACTTTGTGTTATATGTTATTCTAATTACAAATTGATCACATTATTATGACTCAAACTATTTAAAAAATTACAAGATGGTCTGCAAATTTTATTACTTTATGATCTTAAATTCGTTTCAACATATTTAATGATTTTTCTCAACTGGTAAATGTTATCATACCGAGAGCTGGTGAACTCTGGTGCTGATTACACAAAGTTCTCAAGCACTCAAAGATTACCGACTTACATATAGGTCAATAAAAATTGCATTTATGCATAACAATTACCAGCATTCTCGTCCTTGCCTTACATGGCTAGTGATAGCCAAATCTATTTTTACCATTGGAAATGAATAATTATATATTGCAAATTATTTTAACCTTTATATTTCACTCACAAAACTGAAATCAGTGTTATTATTATTCATTATTATTATTTAATTGATGAAATAGTTAACAATAAGTAACTCTTTCACGACAGTGAAAATTTTTACTGACAATCAATAGAACTGTGAAATTACGATTAGCATCAGTAAAAAAAATTTTTACGAATGGACATTTACAATTCAACAATGTAATGATTTAATCTATTTGGGATCGAATTGCCGATTGAATTAGATTTTTATAAGTCTAAAACATGTTTTAAATGAATTGTTTATGCTATTTATAATATCTGAATATATGTTAGAACTACATTTAATATCTACCTTAAGTTTTAATCTTCTTATCTAAAAAATAATGTCCTTTTAAAGAAAGAATATATAAGGTAAATGTACCAGTCGTTGCGCGGTTAAGGAAACCCTTCGAGGATTATTGAATTTAATTATAGAAAAATAAAATTTTTCGTCATATTAATCGAATCACATTTTGAAAGACACTTTTAATTTGTATTGCAAAGCTTATTATTCTGAAAATTTTCAACACTTATTAACAAATAGTCGAAAATATGAAAAAATGAGTTTGGCCCAGTCTTTGCGCAAGAAATTTATTATTGTATTATTTATTGTTATATAAGGGTTATCACAAATATAAATCAAAAACTTTAAAAATTGATGTCGAATAAATTGATATAAATACTTAAATGCGAGAAGAGTTCCATTTGTTTAAAAAATAAGCACAGTCATTTTATGAACTACGATTTGAACATTCCGGAATATTTTATTTTTTAGCATTTTTGAGTAAGCATTTACATTAAAAAATTTTTATGAGAGATGAATAATAACCTTATGTTCAACGATATCTTCAACTTGAACACAAAAATATAAAGTAATTTTCTTAATTTTGCGTAAAATATGCTCGACAGCGCAACGACTGGTACCAGCGCAACGACTGGTACATTTACCTTATACAGAAAAAACTTTACATCGCAGGTGACTGAAGCTTTTTTCACGCCGAAAAATATAGTTCAATAAAGTTTATAGAGCTGTTCAAGATTTGGGGACAGAGGCATTTACGGAACAGAGTTCTAGAAAATTTACATAACTTTTCGGAATAAAATGAAGAACTTTCAATTATTCTTCCAGACTATTCTGCATTTTATTCTGAAAGTTCTGTAAATTTTTAAGAATCCTTTTCCATAAATGCGTGTTTCCCCAACTTTTGAACACTTCTATGAACTTTACTCAAATTTTATTTTTTTTATTGAATTTAAAGAATAAATGTCTGCGTAGTCGCATAAGTACATGCGTAATGTGATTCACAGAAATATTTTCTTCAAAGGGTGAAACCACTGTGAAATTTTGAAAAAAGAATTTTTTTTATAGGTTTAAAAAATCCTTTGAACCCTCTAAAATAAGAGACAAAATGTTTCATACCCGCCCGAAAATTAAGGCAGATTAAGGGTAAGAAGCTTAAATAAATTATTTCATTGAAAAAACTAGTACCAAAACTTTAAACGCGTTTTTCTAAAAAATATGTTTTTCAAAACGGTGTCACACGATATTTCGAGATCTAATTAACGAATCGACTAAGCCCTTAATTAAAAAAAAAAAAATTGTCTCCGTTCAAGGTAATAAAATTAAATCTAGTATTTTTCATGTTTTTACCAGTATTATATTTAAATCAAACAAATATTTTTCTATATCAAATAAATAATTAAAAGAAAGTAATTTCTTTCATTCAGAAAAGGCTAAAAGGGTGATTTCTTAAAATCAAATAAACTCATATCTTCGCATACTTTTAAGTTTATTTCTTATAATTTAATACTGAAGCTCAAACCAATTTAATGACATTAAAGATGATGTAAATTAGTCGTTTTCTCAAATTCACTAAGTTTCTTTTTCAGTTCAAGTGAAACAGGAAATTCAATTTACTTAAGGCTCTATCAGCCTTAAGGAACACATTCTCATCACGACACTCGCGCTTCGCGCTCGATTTTCTGTATGCATTTTTGTAACTTTTTAATAAATTACATGATTATTGATAAACTTATTTTCTTCCAAATATCTCAAAAAGGAAAAACAATCGTAGACTTTATTTAAGGAAACGATTTTGCAGAACAACGCTTATTTCGTATCTCATATATTTTGATGAAAAAAATCGAATTTTTTCAATATTAAAAATCAAAACATAAAATATACATCCTGTCGAGAAATTTCGTAATAAGAATGTGTAGACCTCATTTAGGCAAATAATTTTTCATCTAAACGTTTTTTATGTATCTCATATATTTTGTCTAAAAAATGGAATTGAAATTTTTGATTTTTTCAAAAAATTATTTTCAAAAACACAAAAGTAGTGCTCAATCCCTCAATTTTGATTGGATGTGGCTGGTTAACGAACTTGTCCTTACTTTTTCGGCTCCGATAAAGTGTACCAAAGCTCAATTCAATCTGATAATTCTATCGAGAATTATGCCGCACACGACCTACAGACAGACAGACAGACAGACAGACGGACAGACAGGCAGAAAGACAGACAGACACTTTCGTAAAAACCGTTTTTTCTGACTCAGGGGGTCTCAAAACGTAAAGATTTGATGAAAATTTCGAAAGTCATTTTTCACATAAAACCAATACCTTCTCATCCATGATGAGAATGTAAAAACGATTTTTTAAATTTAAATAACACTTTTTTCTGGGTGTATTCTATTCCGTGCACCTACATGTAACTGGAAATTCTGTTACAGTTTCGTAATTTCAAAAAATTCAGTACAGTTTCGTAAGTTGAAATAAAATTTGGAAATACTAGTCAATCTTAAGCAAATTCAAGATAAGTTTTCTTAAAAGTTTTGTAAATTTTATATAATTTCCCGTTACATTTGTAATCTTAAAATTTTATAAATTCAGAACATTTTTAACAGTGTAACTATATTCTTATAATTTCTAATTTATTGTAATAACTGTTAATTAGTGCCATTTTCATATATAACTTAGTGTTTTGGAAGTTATTGTTATTATTATATTATTTTTATTATTCAATGAATAATTAACTCACTCCCTTTGCTTTTGACGAATAAAAGGCAATGCGTTTGAAGGGTAAATGAACTTATCAGAAAAATTTATATTCAATTTCATAATGCTTGTTAACGTCTGCTTTTAAATTCATTTTCTATAAAAGTCCAAGTCATTTACTTTGCAAAATTTTATCAGTGTAATACCGTTAAGCAAGAGTTTCTCATGCTTCATACTATAATTTAAATTCAAAAATATAATTTAATACGGAAAACACATTCGAGAAAGAGAATTAAATAACATAATATTTTTAACAAACTCCTCTTCCTTTGTGAGTTATCTTGTAACTTTCTTTATTCACTTTGTTCTTAATTCTTCTTCTCCTTGAGATTAATTTTGCAAAGTAAGCAAGAAAAAAATCTTTAATCATCCTCTACGTTAAAAAATTTACAAATATTTTCCTTTTTTTAAATGAAAAAAGTATTTGTTTACCTTGCGAGGAAATTTGACGTAAACGAACTTAGTGACATATTTTTAAATATTTATTTAGCATGCAAACAATATCTTTTGCAAAAATTTAATGAGTTAATGAATAAAATAAAGATTACAGAACGCCAGAAATCGAAGCGACATGTCGATTTTTAATGCAAAATCGTAAATGGAAGTTCCGGTCACCGATGAGCCACGCAATTCTATTAAGTTTTTGCATTTGTATGCTATACGGTCGATTCACTGCGAACATTATCGACACATACATTGAAAGCCAGTAGCTTTGCATATCAGTGCATATTCATTTGTCTACTTATATGCGCCTACATAAACTAGCCTCAACAAAATAGTTTCACTCAATTTACACATTTTCCTAAACATCTCTATATATAAATACTTCTATTTTATGACGATGTTTTTTAATTTAAGGCTATAGATCAACCGGAGCACATGGCGTTGGTAATTGAAATTACAGTCTCTAAGGTAATTTACAAAATAATTGTTAAAACCGATTTTCTGTACTAGAAAAACTAAAAAAAGAG
Source organism: Diplolepis rosae (assembly GCA_030998225.1). Taxonomy (NCBI): domain Eukaryota; kingdom Metazoa; phylum Arthropoda; class Insecta; order Hymenoptera; family Diplolepididae; genus Diplolepis; species Diplolepis rosae. The sequence goes on along the minus strand of JAPYXD010000723.1, from coordinate 22,360,548 downwards.
TAAGGAAAGTCTGTTTGGTAAAAATAATTTATTTTAGTTATTAATTTTTCAATTACCTTATATACAGCTTGGATAAAATAAATCTATTGCATTTACTGAGTCCATGAGTTAAAATAGTGAAAGCAGAAAATTTCTGTAAATTTATCAAGCATGTCTGTAATATTTATCGAGAATCTGTTATGTTCACAAAAAAGAGGTAAATTTTAGTAAAATATCTGTTGAATTTACAGAAATTTTATGCTCTCACTATTTTAGCTTATAGACTCAATAAATATAACAGATCTTTTTCTCGGTGTGCTACTGTGCACTGTAAAAAAGTTCTGGCATTAAATTGTTACAGCCAACTATAAATTCACGATTCAGTAGATAACATTTTATTCTTGAACCACGCGGAAATTGTAGTCGACTGTAATAATATATCAAATTATTCTGTAAAATAACAGAGCCTTATCAAATTCCTACGTATTAATGAATGCGAATGAAAATTATAGAAACTTTTTGACTCATACGGAACGTTGTAATTTTACAAGGTTCCGTAATTTACAAAATAAGAAGAAGCATTATTACAGTTGACTGTAATTTCGCAGGGCTCATAAACTTCCGGAAAATATTTCTACACGCAGAAAAAAGATTTGTAAAATTTACAGGAAGTCCGGTGCTCATTTTTACAACTTGAATTTTTAGTAGATTTCACAAAAATTTCAGTTAAATAACCAAATTTTCTGTAAGTTTAACTTGGCGTACAGTATAAAATCTACTATTTTCACGCATATCATATAACCTAATTGCATGTTACAAAAATAAGTATTTTTCTGAATTTTTCATAAATTATCAAAAATATAGAATTTGAGGAATATTCATGCGCTTCTTTCGAAATATTTCAAGACATCTAGATACTTGCAGAGATTTTGTAATACATCAAAAGACAAAATTACAATTTAAAATATCTAGTTGTTTGGAATTTTTAGAAAGCTAACAAATAAAAAAATTAATTTGATCTTTTAAATTCATAATATTTTTCCTTTTTTCAGACTTTTTAATATTATACTTCATACATGTTTGAAAAGTAGAATGTCAAATAACTGGATATAAATCATATAAGTCCACGGTTTTTGAGAAGTGTATCGATATCGTAAATAATTGCAAATTGCATTATAATACAGATAAAAATAAATATCTGGGTACTCACCCATCAGTGAACACTCGAAGTTCTTACATAATTGTTACATAAAAGTTCTGTAAAACTTTCATCCTATACCTGTCACAGTTACAGAACAAGAAAGAGCATAAAAAAGTTATGAGATAATTACATAACGCTTTTCGTTATATAACTGTGATATGTATGATTCCTCATTTTAACAGAACTGATATGTGATAATTATGCAACAACTTTGAGCTTTTGCTGGACGAATACTTAATAAAATTCATTGTTTGTACGTAATCCACAAACCAATAAACATTTGATCTATTAAAATGGGTTATTTCTGAGAATATTTTTATTGTAGGACAATCTGATAAGATTATTCCAGTTATTTCCAAGTCTTTCTCAATGACGCATTTTCTTTCCATGCGAAGATCAGATGTTTATAGTCCAGTTATGTGGAAGCATTTCAATTTGTCATATATCGAACAGTTACTCAATCTCTGCATTTCATATAATTCATTTGTAGGAATACTATCAATTTTCGAAGTTTTGAATGCAAATTTTCTGGTGAAAACTTATTTATACAATAAAATATATTCTATAGCAACAAACCACGATAAAGTAATAATTTTAACTTTTGAAACAATTTAAAAATACACATTGAATATAGTGGAAATCTTTTACATTTAGTTATGATTTTTAAAGAAACAGTAAAAATATTTACCGAAAAATTATTATGAGTTGTCGAAAAATAAATAGAATTTTCAAAAAACTACATAATTGTGCTAAGTTTATATCAGTTTTAAAAAATTTAATAAGTAATTAAAAATGTACACAAAAAAGACATTTGTCACATTATTATGAGATTCTAGCAATAAATTTTTTTTTTCAATTTTTTATTCAATTTTAAAGATTTGTTTCTATATATTTCAATAATTACAATATCTTTTGAGAAATACAAATTTTCAGTTTAAATTTATATTTTCACTTTTAATTAAATTAAGTTAAAATTCTAATTTTCCTTGTAGGTTGAATGACTTGGAATGTGTTTTCAGATGATAAGTAGAAAAAGCCTTTGCAGGATAGACGCGATGCCGCCTATAGCCCTTCAAACTCGAGGCACAAAGCCTTTTTCGAAAACTTTTAGAGACAAGAAAGACAATTGCTCTCTGTTCTTGCGTAATTTCACAACTTGCTCTTCAGCCAAGCATTTTTTCGTTACTGGTTTTTGGATAGGTAATACACACTTTTAGAGTTCTTTTTTTTTCTTTACGTGTTTAACTAACCAAACGATGTATTTCTCGAGTTATACGTTAAAAAAGCTTCTTTCTTATTCATTCGACCTAGTTCAAGAAAATCATACGAATAATCAGTAAATTAGTTTTTTTATTGAAGTATATCAACATTTAATAAATAACTTAGAGATATGGAAGAAAAATAAAATTTCTTCAGACTTTTCTTCTTCCAGTTTGATATAAAATAATTTTTAAAAAAGTGAAATTTAATAAACTTTTTATTTCATCTGTGACAAAAGGAAAATTAGCCAAATGTTATTTTGAGAAATTATAAAAGATTTAGTGCAATTTTAAAAGGATTTTAAAAAGTCTCACACAATTAAAGAAATGTTTAAAGGCATTTTATTAATGTAAATATTTCGACTATCATAGAATCTTGATACGATTTTATACTATTCAAACTATTTTAGAAAGTTTCCATAAATTTCAGGAATTATTAGAAATCTTGAATTGTTTTCTAAAATTTAACGAAATATTGAAAGTTTTGTTTCTGTACATTACTCCACGAAAAGTCAGAGAACTTTACCAAAATTTAAGTTTTATAAAAATTCCCATATAGAATATTGTAGTTTTATAACCATCTTTAATAGTATTTGATAGATGTTAATAATGCAGGGTTTCATGGAATTTTTATATGATTTCATGATTTAAACTTTTTTTAAATTATCTTTTTTATATAGTTTTATTAATTCATTACCGTGTTTACCATTTTACATTCTTATTTTTTTTATCTGTATCTATTCTTTGCCTATCCATTTTGATCAATAGAAAAATACGGTTTGAATGAAACAGACGCAGAATTAGACAGAAGATAGAAAAATTCAGATATCATAGTACATCATAAAAGAGATCAAAAACGATTTACATTATTATAAAAGGATTAGCTTGTATATTAGAAAGATAGGGATCAAAAGGGAAAGGTGCAGTAGAGCTATTCAAACAAAATATAAAACGATTAGAATTATTAGATAAAGAATAAACACGGATAGGGAGATAAGTTTCGTAGTAAATTATAAAACAGATAAACATTATTGAAATCATGAGACAAATGATAGAAATGGATAGAAAGATGAAGATTAAGGAATATATTGTATACTACTGTGGGCAAAAACTAAGGTGAATTTTTAATTTAAACTTCGTGGGCTAACCGATTCGGGCAAACTCTTTTATCTTTATGTTGGCCCTACTGTTAGTGACATCTGTGCCAAATTTCATGTCAATGTCATCATTTGTTACATAGTTACGCTTGTGTTTTCTAAACGGCTAAAAGTAATTTTTTCGATTTTTACAATGTCTGAATTTGTTGAGCAAAGAAGTGCCATTAAATTTTGTTTGCGGAATGAAATTTCAGTTGCTAAAACGTTCAGAATGTTGCAGAAGGTCTTCGGTGATTTGAGCATGTCGCAGAAAAATGTTTATAAGTGGTACAAAGACTTCAAAGAAGGCAGAGAACGTGTTGATGACTTGGAACGCCCCGGACGACCATCAACATCAGCTGACGAGCAACACGTCAATCAAATCAAAGAATTAGTGCACAAAAATTCTCGATTGACAATTAGAGACCTTGCTGACACTATTGGCATTTCATATCGTTCCACAACCAGCATATTCGCCTGATTTGGCTCCGTGTGACTTCTGGCTATTCCCCAAACTCAAAAGACCACTCCGAGGACACCGTTTTGACACGATTGAAGAGATGCAAGCCGAATCGAAGAAGGCTTTGAAGGCAAATCCGGAAATTGAATTTAACAAGTGTTTCGACGATTGAAAAAAACGTTGGCATAAGTGCATTATATTGAGAGGGGATTACTTTGAAGGAAATGAAATTGATTTAGATAAATCAATAAAGATTTTTCATTTCATAACAAAATTCACCTGAGTTTTTGCCCACAGTAGTATGTCGTAGTAGATAATAAAAGAGATAGGAAATAATCAAACAGGTTATATAAAGGGTAGACATGAATAAAAAGGTGGGTTTGAAGAAGATTAGAATTATAAGACAAAAAATTTGTAGAATTTATTTAAGCAAGCAATTTTACATTCTGATGTTCTTTCCCATATCTCGAATATTTTTTATTTTCAGAAATATTTTTATTAATCAAAACAAAAAATATATACATCCTGTAAAAAATTGTGCAAATATAAATTTGAAGAACTTATTTAAAATCATTTTCAACAAATATCTTATGAAAAAATGTGTAGATACAAATTTGTAGAACTTATTCAAGCAAACAATCCGCATTCTGACGTTCCCTCCATATCTGGTATATTTTGGTTAAAAAGTCGAATTCTTTGATTTTCAAAAGTGTTTTTATTAATCAAAACAAAAAATATGCATCCTATCAAAAAATGTGCAAATATAAATTTGTAGAACTTATTTAAGCAAAAAATTTCGCATTCTAGAGTTTTTCCATACCATGTAAATTTTCATTAAGAAATCGAATTTTTAATTTTCAAAAGTTTTCTTTATAAATCAAAACAAAAAATATACATCTTACCAAAAAATATGCAAATGCAAATTTGCAGAACTTTTTCTATTTAACAATTTTGCATGATGTATCTTGTATAGTTTGACTGAAAAATTGATTTTTATTATTAATTCTCTTTAAAAATGGGTGTCAAATTTTACACAAATATAATACACTCTCATACACTGAAAAAAATGGTTAGTAAAACCAACTACTTCGGTTTATAAAATATGCCTCAGCTACTTTATTAGTTAGCACAACAATTTTTTGTTGTTGGTGTTACTACCCAAGTTCTTGTGATAACAATTGAGATAGTAACACGAACAAAAAAAGTTGTTGTGCTAACTAATGAAATAGCTGTGGCATATTTTACAAACCGAAGTAGTTGGTTTCACTAAATATTTTTTTCAGTGAATGGATAGACATTATATGAATTTACTTCTAGCAGAAAATGTTGATACGTTTCAAATAATTTAATCGATATTTTAGTTAAAATATTTTTGAAAAATCTATCTCTGAAAGATTTTAGAAAGACTTTGCAAAAATAAGCAGAGTTCACACTTGGAACGGTACACTGAGCAAGACAAATCTTCCTATTCGTTCTGGTTGAATAATTCCTTGAGGGACGAACTCTGATCGGAATAGTTGAGATTGATGGACTTTCCTGTACTACAATGTAAGTTCTCAAAGGAGTATTACACTCGTTATCAATAACTAGCGAGAAACTACGCCCATGAGGAATATAAACTTTCTCACATACCAGCCACAACTTATTTCAATAATGTGTCAGAGATTAAGTATTTTCACGATCACAATGTTCACTGTTCTGTGTAAAATCTATGTGATCATCAAACTTCATATCATATAAAAATCTAGATACAATGACACACTTTTAGTAAACACCAAATACTGAACGAACCGAAGTGCTTTATTGATAATAGCGATAATGGAGATTCCATATTTTTTGGAGCACTTATATTTCTTTGAATTTCAGCAATTTTACAAACTCCTTAGAAGTATTCAGAAACTGCATTTAACAGGAATTGAAGACGTGTAGATTAAATCGTTCTCAAAAGAAAATTTCACGAAACTGTAATTTGTAGCTCAATTATAATAATTGATCAGTAACAGGGCAGAAGGTATTCAGCGGAACTATTCGGCTTGGTTATTCGAATTCTATTCGCATCGATCACAATTACAGCATTCAATAAGTTCTGATTCACTAGAATGCCATGCTGACCTCAAATATTCAAAATTGTTCAACATGAAAGAAATCAAACTTTATTCTGTAAATATAAAAAAATAAGAGTCCTAAATAAACGGAAACAAGTTTGAGAGGAATTCTTTTAATTTATTTTTAACGTAAATCCGGTTCCTTTTGAAACTTTAGCAGTTCATTTTGAACTTCAACTTTTTTTTTGTTTACTTAAATTAATAATTATAAGGTCAGATAAAAACACAAAGTTTAATGTTATAATGTTTTTATTAAAGTTATTCTCTTTGCTCCAAACACTTCTTCATGGACACTTTGAATAACCTTAGAGTTTTTTTCAAAAAGTGAAACAGTACAGAAAAATCACATAAATATATATTCATGATTGATTGATCAAATAGTCAGGTGTTAGAATTCATTTAAAGTTCTAAACATAATAAATATATTTAATATGCACTGTTAGAAATTTCTGTATTAAACATCCATTACATGTAATGGAAGTTTCTTTCAGTAACGTACAAGTATATTGAATATAAAATACTTTCATTTCAATACAAACTTTTATTTGAATTTCAATACATACCATATGTGTATATATTTTAATAATGTTTGTTAATTTTAATATGTTTTGATTGAATAGTTATTAAATTTAATATGGATGTATATTAATTTTTTATGATATAAAAATCTATTAATTTTAATTCAACACTTCTATATTAAAGTCTATCAAAATTAATAAAATTTTTAACAGTGTGTATTAGGAAGTTTGATTATCATTTAGGAAGAATTTGAAAATAGAAGTCAGAATTATTTCGTGATATATTCCGGCACATGTTCTTTGTTTTATTGACCCACAGTTAAAGATGTTTAATAATTAGTTTGGCATTGGATCAGTTTTTTTCGATTTTTATGTGTTAAAAAATATATAAATTAGAAGGGGCAAACGTTTTGTTTATTTATATATATATATATAAACCACTAATTAAAAAAATTTCCCACATTTCAGCTTTTGACTATTAGGTATATATATATATAATACACCTTGCACTCAATTATGATACAAACTAGTTATCACAAATTTAGAAGTCAGAATATTGTTAAATTAGAAAATTCGAAAAATTATAAACTAAATAAATTGAATAACAGTTTTTAAATAGAAATTTACCTTCTCAGTGATCCGAAAGGTTTTAAAATAAAGGTTATAGAATCTTACTTAGTTTTGAAATTTAAAAAACGAGGAAGTAGTATCAAACTTGACATAGAATTAAAATTTTGGCAGTCAATAAATAAATAAAATATTACGTGCGTATATACTAAATAATAAATACATTCTAAAATATAATTTGTTCACAACCTCAACGAGGAATATGATGGTACAGAATATGCAAGAAATAATAGTTTCTATTTCCATTGACTTATTCGTAATTTTCAGAAATGCTGGAGACAAATAATTATTCAGCACTATTTTAAAACATCCTGTGCGTCATAGATATTTATTTTACTATGTAAAGTTACACAGTGTTATAATCCGTTAAATCCTTTTATCAGCCTCGTTGAACAGTAGACATAATACAGTGTTTAAAAAGTATTCACATACTTTTAAGAACGAATGCATTAAAAATATATATATAAAGGCCATTGATCAACCAGATCACGTGACCAAATTGCTGTAAAAGTTCGTGTAAGATAACTTTTTTATTTTACAAAATGTCTTCCTGGAAATTTAGAAAATATAACAGAAAAAAGACGTGCTTTATTGTCTTTTGTTAAATTTCCCAAAGTTCAGAAAGATACTTTGTAAATTAAAAAACTTATCTTACATGAACGAATAAATGTATAACTCAGTCACGTGGTCTGACATCACCAATAATTACATTCAGCGACTTTATTAGGAAAATAAACAATGTTTATTTGTTGTTTAACATGTCTTGTGCTCTTCACATACATTCAAGTTTATTTATTATAATTTGATAATGAAGCTCAAACCAATTTTATAATAATATTACAGATGATGTGAATTACACATTTCCTCAAAGTCACTCAATTTCTTTTTGAAATTAAGTGAAACAGGAAATTCAATTTAGTTAAGGCTCTATCAGCCTTAAGGAACACATTCTCATCATGGCGCTCGCGCTTCGCGCTCGATTTTCTGTATACATTTCAGTAACTTTTTAATAAATTACATGATTAAAATAATTTATTTTCTTCCAAATCTCTCAAAACGGAAAAACAATCGTAGACTTTATTTAAGGAAACGATTTTGCAGAACAACGCTTATTTCGTATCTCACATATTTTGGTGAAAAAAATCGAATTTATTTAATATTAAAAATCAAAACATAAAATATACATCCTGTCCCGAAATGTCTTAATGAGAATTTGTAGACCTCATTTAGGCAAACAATTTTCCATCTAAACGTTTTTTTTGTATCTCTCATATTTGGTCTAAAAAATGGAATTTTTGAATTTTAATCATATTTTTTGGAATTGAAACGAAAAATATATGTTTTATCAGAAACTGTGTAAGACAAAACTTGTAGATCTTTTTGAAACGAACAACTTTGTATTCTTACGTTTTTTTCGTATTCCACATATTATTGTTAAAAAATTGAATTTTGGATTTTCAATAGATTATTTTTTAATTAAACAAAAAAATATGCATCTTATGAAAAAATGTTACAATTCAAATTTGTAGGTCTTTATGTAGAAAATAATATTGTATCATAACGTTTTTTCGTATCTCGTATAATTTAACTGGAAAATGGAATTTTGATATTGACTTTTTTCGAATTTGAATATGCTGTAACATTTCTAATTTTGATTTAATCAAAAAATGTTATGAGGATAATTTTTAGAGATTTATGAGCACTATCAAAAACCAGGATTGGAATTTTTGATTTTTTCAAAAAATTATTTTCAAAAACACAAAAGTAGTGCTCAATCCCTCAATTTTGATTGGATGTGGCTGGATAACGAACTTGTCCTTACTTTTTCGGCTCCGATAAAGTGTACCAAAGCTCAATTCAATCTGATAATTCTATCGAGAGTTATGCCGCACACGACCTACAGACAGACAGACATACAGACACTTTCGTAAAAACCCTTTTTTATGACTCAGGGGGTCTTAAAACGTAAAGATTTAATGAAAATATCGATAGTCATTTTTCACATAAAACCAATACCTTCTCATCCATGATGAGAATGTAAAAAGTGAGAATTTAACATACAGTTTTATAAAAAGTAATTGAACTGATAGTGAAAGTTTTTCTCACAGTTGAGTAAAACGTAATCTACACGCCCCGTTCAATTACATGAGGAAGGATATACATTCGAGATTCTAATTAAATACTAATTATCCTAATAACATTTTCTGATTAAACCAAAATTAGGAAAGTTACAGTATGTTACAACTTTAAAAAATTCAATACCATAATTCTGTTTCTCAGTTAAATTATACGAGATACGACAAAACATTATTATACAAAATTGTTTACTACAAAAATATCTACATAATTGAACAATAATATGTGAAATACGAAAAAAAACGTAAGTTTGCAAAATTGTTCGTTTCAATAAGATCTACAAATTTTGTCTGACATAGTTTCTGATATAACGTATATATTTTTCATTTTAATTTCAAAAAATACGATTAAAATTCCATTATTTAGATAAAATATGTGATATATGAAAAAAACGTTAAGATGGATAATTATTTGCCTGAATGAGGTCTAAAAATTCTCATTAGGACATTTTTCGACAGGATGCATATTTCATGTTTTGATTTTGAAAACACTATTGAAAATCAAGAATTCCATTTTCTAAACAAAAAATGTGAAATACGAAATAAGCGTTAAAATCCAAAATCGTTTGCTTAATGCCATGGATCAACCAGACTACGTGACCATATTTCTGAAAAAGTTCATGTAAGATAACTTTTTTCATTCACAAAATATATTCCTGAAATTTTTAAAAACATAACAAAAGACGATAAAGAACGCCTGTCAACTTTGTTTCAGTAAAGATTTTTCAAAAAATTTTACAGTTAACTGTAATTATCGATAGGTCCTCCAATTTTTCAAAAAGTTCTTACTAAAAAGAAGTTAACAGACGTGCTTTATTGTATTTTGTTATGTTTCCCAAATTTTCACGAAGATGTTTTGTAAATTAAAAAAGTTATTTTACATGAACGAATAAATGTATAATTTAGTCACGTGGTCCGATTGATCCATGGCCTTTAGTATAAATGCTATAAATTCAATAGCATTTTTTGTCAGGGTATGACACATAGATGTAGTATTTTCAGTTATTATTTCTGTATTACTGTTTGTTCAGTATTTTCCATCCTATATCGAGCATAACCGCCTTTTGATGACAAACTTTACATAAACCCCTGAAACTGATCGTCTACACACCTTTGTAGCCAATCAGTTGCTTTGAGTCACATTAGCTGAAAAATAAAATGAAATAATCAACTGCTCAATTGATTGTTGCACAAATGGTCCTATTTTTCCTAGGCAGAGAGAATCCTTGTTCTCTAAATCTAAATCAGTCAAAGTTTGACTGAACTGAAATCAGTGTCTCATTTTTGGCTATACATTCAATCAGTTTTATTTTTACATTAACTTATTGTAAATAGTAAAAGAAAACAATTACATAAAATTAAGTGAGTGAATAAATGATCAATCGCAATTAAATCAGAGGGATAATATTGCAAATTTTAACCTAATAATTTACTGTTTTACGCAAAATTTTTTGAAGCACAGAAACTAATGAACTTTTTAACATCTCTAATCGATGTCCAATTGTTTATGTTACCTAAAATAACCAATGCTCTCGAAGTTTACAATCGAGGTGTGTGGTGAATTTTCACGCATGTGTTATTAAAATTGTTTAGCAATATTGGTATTGTTTTTTTATTAATACAACTTTCGTATGGATTAATACTACTTATACCTGTCCCGGTCCTGCATTGGTTTTCTCGGAAACCGATCAGGGGGCCCTAGAACAGGCCACCGAGCGCGTCCTCAGGTTGCACATAGAGGGGCCCTGTACTGAGGGTTGCTGCTGAGTACGGATACAAAACTAAATAAGCAATCGCGGACAATGTTCCAGGGATGGTCCCGAAGGAATAATCCCCAAGCCAAGGTGTTAACTACCGTGCCGAGGGCTGCATGGCACCAGAGAGTGGTGTCTCACACGGTGTCTCTAGGAAACCAGGTCACCTCCTAGAGTATTCAGACCTTACCTCTGCATGCGCGGCTCTGCAGGGGCGGCCCTTATACTTCCCTAGCTAATAGTGGGGATAAAAATGGAGTTTAAAAATTTAAATAAAACAATGTGAGATGTTTGAAGGCGAGGTGGACGTGACAGAGGAGATGGTGGATCCGTTCGAGACTGAAGAGTCCCAGGTACGGCAGTACCGGGACTGGCCCCACGAGAGGAACGAGAAGCAGTTGGAGATGCTAGGGAAGGTGGAATCGGCCCTGGAGAAGATGTGAGAACTTCTCCAGGACCAAGAAGAATATGCACCTCCCTATCAGGGACGGCATACAGGAGGCAAAGAAGGAGCTTGGGGCGCTGCGGTATGATTTAGAGGATACCGTCTGCTATCTCGACTCCTTCGAGTATCTGATGAGAAACCTCATAGTACAAAAGATGAAGGAGGTAGGACCACCAAAACAGAAGGAAGTTGCAGACGAGGGTAGCCAAACCCTCCCCTAGCCGGCTGCGAGGTCCACACCGGACACCCGCAAACGGCCGAGAGAGTCGAAAGCGAGACCGGAGGTGTTTGCGGCGAAGAAGTCCAGAACGCCAGGGAAATCTCGCCGTGTGCACCCAGAAGCGGTGCTCATTAAAGCATCGGAGGGAATGAGCTACGCTTCAATCTTGCGCGAACTCAAGAAGCGCCTCAACCCTGACGAACTGGGCGCTACAGTCCAGGGAATTAGGGAGACGCGCTCTAAGGAATTGCTGGTGGAACTGAAATGTTCCACAAAAAGCAGAGAGAGGCTCGACACTGCCTTTAAAGAGGTGGTTGGAGCCAAGGGGACGGTCCGCCATCTCATCCCTAGGATCGAGGTCGAGATCGCCGACCTGGAACCAACCATTGAAGCCATTGAAGACGTTAGGATGCCGTCAAGAGCTACTTTGTCCAAGGACCGGAGCTGGAGCTAAAGGTGTCTTTAAGTAAGACAGCCTATAGAGGAATCCGGAAGGCGTATGTGCTTGTGGAGAAGGCAAGGTTGCTGAAGCTGCTCAAGGGAGCCCACATCAAGATCGGGTGGGTCTCCTGCAGATTCCGCAGGTAAAAGGAGGTGAACCGGTGCTTCCGCTGCCTTGCCTTTGGCTACATAGCGGTGGAATGCCGAGGGCCAGACCGCAGCAGGTGCTGCTGGAGATGCCGTGAGGAGGGACATCTCGCAGGTTCCTGCACCGGGAAGTCGAGGTGCTTTATCTGTGCCGCAAAGGAAGAAAAGCCCCGAATAGGAAGCCTTAGAAAGGCCGCCATGGGAGAAAACCTGTACCTGTTACGCCAGGAAACAGAAGAAGAAGCAGGGAGGAGAGGCGAACATCGCATTAAGATGGCACCCACCCTGAAGTAATGCCTAACGGCGGTTCCGGGGTGGGATTACACGGCCTAGAGACAGGGAGGGAGCTTTAGTGGGCAGGGGTGCGTGAACAGCAAAACAAAAAAACTTTTTTCTGTAACTTGTGATGTTTCTTAATCGTGGTTGAAAACAAAATAAATTTTTAAAAGTAATTTAGTCTCTAAACATGAATCAGTAAACGGCCACTGATTCGCAGGGACTAATGGCAGCAGTTATAAGTATTTCACTGAGAATCAGTGAAATTCGACTGATGAAACAATGAAATAGATTGAACTCACTTATTAAATCAGTGAAATCTTCAGATGGGAATAATAAGACGAGAAATCTATTTCAACAATTGGAGAACTCGTTTATTTTAGGTTATAAACAACACTTAAAAGAAACTAACCTCTTTTTAACCCTTTAAGGGCCAAAATGGCATAAACGATACACCGGTCTTTGAGGCCGTGTAACTTATGCTATTCACGACTGAAAAAATTGAAAGGGACATATTTTTGAAGTTCAAGACGTGCCCATTCCGATGGAAAACACGAAATTGATCTAAAAAATTAATAATTATAAAAAAATTCAGTTTAAAAAAAAAAGCACGATTTTTTCGATCTTTTTTTTTTTAAAGCGAGTTTTGAAAGGTTTCCCGGTCTGTCAACGACCTGGAACATTTTTAACCGATGGAATAAATGTCTGAACTTTAAGAAGGTGTGGTTCAGAGATTAATTTTTCACTTTAGTCTTTACAAAATATCGCCCGAATTACAAAATTTTCACGAATACATTCAGGATTTTTTTCTCAGAAAATATAAACAAACCGAGGAAATCACTAAGAATAAGAAGTTCTTAGCATCACTCAAAGAATATGTCTGAATTTTTTCAAAACGTTTCGAGCAACTTTTAAATTTTGCAAATAGCATAATTTTTGCAAAATCAAAAAATTGCTCAAAACACCCCGAAAAAATTTGTATTTATTCTTTAACCGATTTTGAGAACTTTTTATTCCTGGTAATTTTTGCCATAAGTCTATTTCTTTCAAGAAAAAAATTTTCAATATCCTCGAAAAAACGGCAGTATATTCGATTGATCGAATTGAGGCGATGTTGAGAAAAATTGGAAATCAAAAGGCAACCCCGCGTGAAAATCCTTCACGACTGCAGCAGGCCTGCAGCTCGTTTAGAGACCCGCAACAAGCCTGTAGCAGGCCTGCTTCTGATCACACGCCTGCAAGAGGCCTGCAGCACACCCGCAGATTGAACATTTATATATAAATGTAAATTTTGATTTAATCTGCGGGTGTGCTGCAGGCCTCTTGCAGGCGTGTGATTAAATACAGGCCTGCTACAGGCCTGTTGCAAGTCTCTAAACAAGCTGGAGGCCTGCTGCAGTCGTAAATGATTTTCACCTGGGACGCCGGCATGAGAGAAGAGCTTCGCAGAAATGAAGACACTATTAACACTATCGGCCTTAAAGATTCTATCCGTCTGTATGTTTATATCTCTCCCGCTTTTTGTCTCATTCATGAATTGCACTGGAGATCGAGGATTTTTTTCGGGTTTTTGTTCACGACTTTACATCGATAAATATGTGGATACGCGGACTTTCACATCGGATACTAATTTGATCTTTGAGAATTTTTTTCTTGAAAGAAATAGACTTATGGCAAAAATTACCAGGAATAAAAAGTTCTCAAAATTGGTTAAAGAATAAATACAAATTTTTTCGGGGTGTTTTGAGCAATTTTTTGATTTTGCAAAAATTATGCTGTTTGCAAAATTTAAAAGTTGCTCGAAACGTTTTGAAAAAATTCAGACGTATTCTTTGAGTGATTCTAAGAACTTTAGAGTCCTAGTAATTTCCTCGGTTTGTTTATGTTTTCTGAGAAAAAAAATCCTGAATGTATTCGTGAAAATTTTGTAATTCGGGCGATATTTTGTAAAGACTAAAGTGAAAAATTAATCTCTGAACCTCACCTTCTTGAAGTTCAGACATTTATTCCACCGGTTAAAAATGTTCCAGGTTGTTGACAGACCGGGAAAGCTTTCAAAACTCGCTTTCAAAAAAAAAAAATCGAAAACATCGTGCATTTTTTTTTAAACTGAATTTTTTTATAATTAATAATTTTTTAGATCAATTTCATATTTGCTATCGGAAAGGGCACGCCTTGAACTTCAAAAACATGTCCCTCTCAATTTTTTCAGTCGTGAATAGCATAAGTTACACGGCCTCAAAGACCGGTGTATCGTTTATGCCATTTTGGCCCTTAAAGGGTTAAAGGTCGATAAAGCAGGACACTGATTCATCAGTTGATATATTTCCACTAATAAAATCAGTGACTATTTCACTCATTCAGGTTTAGAGAGTAAGAATACTTCTCCGTGTAACAGAAAATTGCTTAATCTGGGATAGTTGGATAGCACCATTACAGGTCCTAATTAAACCGCCTATATTAGACACACGCAGACCGGGTTAGAATGTCTAAATTAGACCAGCTATATAAACTCAATTTTAGACCCCATTAGACTAAAGTCAGTCATAAAATTTTTCTTCACGAGGTACTTAAACTTGTTATCAGTGAATGACTTCCTGCTTTTTCAATCAGTCAGATTTCAGTGGTAATCAGTTTCTTTCAAGCGCATCAATCACTTTTTTTTGAGATTAACCTCCACTAAATATCTTGGATGTTTCATAAAAACCGATTTAACAGTGTTTTGTAATTATGCGAAAGCAGATGTCAGAAGTTGAGTAAACACGGCTAAGCTCAGATTAAAAGCGGAAGAGATTGTTGAGAAAAGTACATCCGACTTATCACATTTCCTATCGGTCCACTGCCTCACTGGTTAAGTGCATCTCATTGTTACCTCAATTTTCCTAAGACTGTAGAATGTGAATTCAACTAGACAGAAAAGTCCACAGTACAAACTTCTAAACGAGTTCGAAGAGACGGAGTTTTAATCTTGAACTCTTTTACTTTTTAGAGCTCTCTGTATACAGTCAGGAAAAAGCCATTTCATCTAACTCATTCGTTTACTTAAATAAACTCAAACTTTTCGCTAAATTATTTAAAATCTGTTTAAGTTGAAGGATTTTTTCTTTGAACGTATATCAATGGGAAATTTATGTAAATTAAAGAAATTTTCTTGTATAATTAAAGAAAGTCCACGCTCTTTGATTCAAGAACATTTTTGAAAATTACAATAGAAGTACGCAACTAAATTTTTAAAATTTAATTGAGGAAATGGGAAAAAGATCGTTACAAAAAATATTGTAAGATTTTATTGATTTTTATGAGTATGAACAATATATAAAACTACCAGAATAAACGTATATAAATGTATCGAACATCTGCTTAACGATGAAATAAATATTAAAACTTTACGTATTTGAGAAATCATTGTTTTACGTCCGTACGTGGCTCCAAAATTATTTTTAAACTCCTTAACCACAAGTTCTGTTATTTAAATAATTTTAAATGTAAGAATGCAGAAAGTTAATAATAGAATAAGAGTGGTTGCATCCGTATGAAGACATTTTTAATCTCCTAATTACCTTATTACTAATAATGTATAATTTCAGAATAGAAATATATGAGGCATGCGATTCGACAGAGTTGCAACATCATTTTTGCAAATTCGTTTTACTTATTTACCACCTTTATCAAAAAGTTTTAGGACTTTATTTTTAAAATAAAAAATACAAGTTTATTCATCACAATCGATATTGTCCCCTTCAAAGTACTCCCCATCGACTGCAACGCACTTATGCCAGCGCTTGATTCCAATCCTCGAAACATTTTTTATAATCGGTTTGCGGTATAGCCATCAGAGCTATCTTCGATTTTTCCATGACCTCATCTCGGGTGCTGTAACGCGTTCCGCGGAGTGGTTTCTTGAGTCGACCGAATAGGAAAAGATCGCAGGGAGCCAAATCAGGTGAATTCGGTGTTTGTTGGATGGTATTCGTTTCAATTTTAGCCAAATGCTCACGGATAACGATGGCGTTGTGCGACGGTGCGTTATCGTGGTGCAAAATCCACGAGTTGTTTGCCCACAAATCCGGTCTTTTATGGCGAATTGCTTCACGCAAACGTTTCATAACGCCCAAATAATAGTCTTTGTTGACGGTCTGGCCTTCAGGAAGGAATTCATGATGCACAACACCTCTGTGATTCATGAAAACCGTAAGCATCACCTTCTTTTTAGACTGAAAACGACGTGGTTTTTTCGGTCGCGGCTCATTGGGTGAACGCCATTCACTCGCTTGATGTCTGGAGTGCGTGTCATACTCATAAATCCACGTCTCGTCACCAGTAATTATCCGTTTGATGAATGATGGGTCGGAGTCGACCTTGGACAGCATGTCTTTTGCGACATCAACTCGATCCCTTTTTTGCATGAAATTCAGGACTTTCAGTACCAGCTTTGCAGCAACACGTCTGAAGCCCAAATCATTAACCAAAATGTCTGGAGCGGATCCGTAAGCAATGTTCAACTCCTCTGCAGTGTCTCTAATGATGAATTTGCGGCTTACGGTCATCCACCCTTTGATTTTGTTGATGCTTTCATCAGTGTTCGCCGTCTACGGCCTGCCACTGCATTCGTCATCCTCGACCGACTCACGACCACTCCTGAAGCGTTCGTGCCAGCGGAAAACGTTGCATTTCGTTAGAGTATCGTTGCCGAAACACTTCTCCAACATTTCCAAAGTCTGCGCACCGTCAAATCCATTTTTAACACAAAATTTAATGCAAACTCGTTGCTGCAAGGTCGATGACATTTTTTTTTGTGAAAAATCGAAACTACACACAAAGATAGATACATACAATCGACATCAAAAGCCGATATTCATCAAAAGAAGGTTATGCTGAGTGTTTGGTGGATTTCAAAGGTATTGTTTATTTTGAGCTGCTCCAAAGGAACTAAACTATCAACTAGAATGTCTACTGTCGCCAGGTAATAAAATTGGACAAAGAAATCGAGGAAAAGCGGCCAGAACTGGCAACTCGTAAAGGCGTCATCTTCCATCAAGATAACGCCAGACCACATACATCTTTGGTCACTCGCAAAAAATTATTAGAGTTAGGCTGGGAAGTGATGCCTCATCCACCGTATAGTCCTGACCTTGCACCATCCGATTATCATTTATTCCGTTCACTTCAAAACCATTTGAATGGAAAAAAATTCGATTCGAATGAGGCTGTCAAAAATGAGTTGATTCAGATTTTTCCCTCTAAGAACCATACTTTCTACGAACGCGGAATTATGAAGCTGACTGAAAGATGGCAAAAGGTCATCGAACAAAATGGTTAATACATAATTGATTAATGTTTGTTATTTGTATTAATATACTTGCTTTGAAAATCATGAAAAAAAAAACGAAATGACTTTGATGCCAACCCAATATTTCTTGATTGTGTTTCTTTTGCCAGCTGTAAAATTTTGTGAGTCGAGTGAAATCTTCAGAATAAAAGTAAATCTCAAATGAGTAATAATATTTCAATAATAATTGCGGACCTTTGAGTTGTAATAATTGTTCGGGTCCGTAAGGAAATCCTTAGGCGGAGCAGTTTGAAGTCTTATAAACTACAACTTAATTGCCAGAGAAATAATAACATAAATTTCCAATTCTAAAAACCCTCTCTCTAAATCTGAATTTATAATCCAAAATTCCTCGACTGCTTACAAACATCCTTTTGGATTGAATTAGGGTGTAATTGAGATTTTCCCAAATAATTACTAAGAGCCGGTCGAGCAATCGGATGGTCAAAATGTGACGTCACATTTACCCACAGAAACCAGACCTGATTAACCTCACTTTTCAGTGGTAACTATCTTAAAATTTCTGCAACAAACCTAAATGATCAATAAGAATTTAAGGCGGTGGATGCAGTAACAACATAGCTCATCCCTGAATTTTTCATGCTCAGACTCGTCATTTATTTTTCAGATCTCTAATCGATCACCTGTTTTTAAATTCTCATCATGGATGAGAAGGTATTGGTTTTATGTGAAAAATGACTTTCGAAAATTTCATCAAATCTTTACGTTTTGAGACCCCGTGAGTCCGAAAAAGGGGTTTTTACGAAAGTTTCTGTCTGTCTGTCTGTCTGTAGGTCGTGTGCGGCATAACTCTCGATAGAATTATCAGATTGAATTGTGCTTTGGCACACTTTATCGGAGCCGAAAAAGTAAGGACAAGTTCGTTAACCAGCCACATCCAATCAAAATTGAGGGATTGAGCACTACTTTTGTGTTTTTGAAAATAATTTTTTGAAAAAATCAAAAATTTTAATACTGGTTTTAGATAGTGCTCATAAATCTCTAAAAATTATTCTGATAACATTTTTTGATTAAATCAAAATTAGAAATGTTACAGCATATTCAAATTCGAAAAAAGTCAATATCAAAATTCCATTTTACAGTTAAATTATACGAGATACGAAAATACGTTATGATACAATATTATTTTCTACATAAAGACCTACAAATTTGAATTGTAACATTTTTTCATAAGATGCATATTTTTTTGTTTAATTAAAAAATAATCTATTGAAAATCCAAAATTCAATTTTTTAACAATAATATGTGGAATACGAAAAAAACGTAAGAATACAAAGTTGTTCGTTTCAAAAAGATTTACAAGTTTTGTCTTACACAGTTTATGAAAAAACATATATTTTTCGTTTCAATTCCAAAACATACGATTAAAATTCAATAATTCCATTTTTTAGACAAAATATATGAGATACATAAAAAAAGTTTAGATGAAAAATTATTTGCCTAAATGAGGTCTACACATTCTTATTAAGAAATTTCTCGACAGGATGTATATTTTATGTTTTGATTTTTAATATTAAATAATTCGATTTTTTTTCACCAAAATATGTGAGATACGAAATAAGCGTTGTTCTGCAAAATCGTTTCCTTAAGGTAGTACGATCACGAAAATTAGACCTCAGACAAAAATAGATAATTTTGCTTTCAAGACTAGCAACATTATTATTAAAGGGCCAATTTGAATGAGAAAAGATTATTTTTCATGAAAAAAATTTGAAACACAAAAAAATAATGTTATTAATAAATTTTATTTTTGCCCAAACTTATTTTCTTATCGCTTCGAGTCAAATTTTTGAAAATGATGCGATTCTAATAAATTATGGTTCATTTTTTTAGAAAAAAGATTCTCTACAACTTGACCGTTTCCTATTTTTGAATTTTTTCTTGAAAGCAAAATTATCTATTTTAGCCTGAGGTCTAATTTTCGTGATCGTACTACCTTAAATAAAGTCTACGATTATTTTTTCTTTTTGAGAGATTTGGAAGAAAATAAATTATTTTAATCATGTAATTTATTAAAAAGTTACTGAAATGTATACAGAAAATCGAGCGCGAAGCGCGAGTGTCATGATGAGAATGTGTTCCTTAAGGCCGATAGAGCCTTAAGTAAATTGAATTTCCTGTTTCACTTAAACTGAAAAAGAAATTTAGTGAATTTGAGAAAATGAGTAATTCACATCATCTTTAATATTATAAAATTGGTTTGAGCTTCAGTATTAAATTATAAGAAATAAACTTAAATGTATGCGAAGAGCACAAGACCGAGCGCGAAGCGCGAGGTCCAGAAAGATTGGAGCGCGAAGCGCGACGATCAAATCGCGCGCCCTAGGCCCGCTCAAGCTTGCAAGTGAAGCGAGCTGCGCGCGAAGCGCGCGATGAGAATGTGTCCGCAAAGCGGGCAGATTTTTTTCTTTAGATTTCTTGTCGAGAGTCCTTCAAGCCTGAAACGGCCCCTGATTGATACTGGCGAAATTAGAATCATAGATGAAACGGGCGTTCGATCGTCTTTAAGTTATGACATTTTATTTTCCTGCTCAGTACAATCTGGTAAAAAAAGTTTTTCATAAAGTAATTTCGTGACATGTCTGTATTAATGTCTTTTGTCTTTATAACGAATCTCCATATATTGTTTCAAACAGTAAATTAGGTGTGGTGTCAATTCGTCAAAAAGTCACTCGATTCCGCACGGTTTCTCGACATCTGGAGGCTTCTTCAATTAAAAGGTAAATAAATAAAACTTTTATTTCTATTAATTAATGACTTACTGTTTTATTTTTGCTGCTCTTATCCTTCACTTGTTTCCTTAACAATAGAATAAGGGTGGCCTCCTTTTAAAAGGAGAGCTAAACCCAATACAGTAATCGCCAGCCGCTCGGGGATTACCGTTATTAGAAAAGTTTGAGTAGTCAATCACTTTTTATGAAATTTCCACCGAAGCGTCATTTCATGACGTAACAGTGAAAATAATTTAATGTCAGAAGTGGGATATTCTCCCCGCAACCTGTTCTTCTTTCGAAATTCTAATTTTTCTACATTCATAAATTTATTTTTATTTTCCATTCACTTTTCTTTATATAAATCGGGTTTTCAACGTTTTACTGCCAAGGAAGATTTTATTTCTATCTATCCTTAAAAAGGCTCAATTTCTCTTTTGTCACTGCAAAGGAAACGTTAAAAACTTTAGTTAAATCTATCATTTTCTGTCTGAATATCATCCACTGTGCTGCATTCATAGATTACATTTTATTGTGTGTTCGTATGTCGCAAATGAGCTAAGCATTGTGTTTAATTCATAATCTACATTGTTAGAGATTTTTATCGTGATCTCCTAAATGAAACACGTGACTGGAGTTTTATTCAGTTGCAGTTTCGTAAAATTGAGATAGAATTTCAGAGAATTCAGTTACTTTTTGTAAATCTAATAAACAATTTCTTAATTTTCTGTCACGAAGTGTTGAATGTTCTGATACTTGTATCTGGAAATTCTGAAACTTGTGACAGGAATAATTTTACGTTTTGGGTAACTGAAGTTTTACGCAGTTACATGTAACCGAAAATTTTGTTACAGTTTCGTAATTTTATGATAAATTTTATAAAAATTCTGTTAAGTTGCATAATATTGAGAAATTTTAATATAAAATTTATTCAAAAACAAAACTTTTTCTATTATGCTTTTACTTGTCTGAATCATTTTAAAAAATATTCTGTGCCGTAGATTGCTCATTGGTATATACATATATACATAAATACATATACTATAGAATCTTATGGAAACCGTGTTCTTGTGTTCAAAGTTTGAGCAATATTTAAGATGCTTGGTGGAAATAACGTTTCGCAAAACACTGTAAATCTAGGTGCCACCTGTCAACCTCCCGTCAATGCACAGCCCATTGACCCTAGCATGGCTGCATTGCACTTCAGACAACTGCAGGCTGCCATCCAAGGCGTGGAACAATTCGACGGCAAAGATCCACCCTTCAGGACCTTTTTATATGATGTGGAACAGAGCATTTCCTACCTGGAGATTGGAAGGAAAGGCGAAATCTGCTCTTTTATCTCAAAATTTTCGAGATGAGCAGATTTCGACTTTAATGGGATTAATAAAAGCCACGGCTCTTGAAGGGTTTAGAAGGGGATTGCGCCCAAACATTGAACTCCGAGTGTTCGTCAAAAATCCGGAAACACTCGAAGACGCGCTCGAGTTCGCTCGGCAAAAGAAACTATTCCTTTCCGAACAACCGCATCGCGAAAACGCGATTTACACACCGCGACTCTTTCAAAATTACTCTCAGCAGAGGTATCAACCGCCTCAAACGCGAAGTTTTGGCCCGGCACAGGGTATACGAGTAGCCATCATATGAAGTAACCGAAATAACCTCCGCTACGTCAACTCTTTTTGCTCGCTGCTGCAGTGAACTGGATAATTTACAAGTAACAGCTGACTGCACGCAAAGTCTCTCGCCCGCTCCTGTGCATTCCCTTTTTTATCGAGTGACGATACTGAGAAGGACTTAATCGACGTAATCAGTGCTGACCGATTTTCTCTGCTAGTTACTAACATGGTCAACTCTGAGTCGAAATCAAAGATTGTATACGTCATCAAAGCTCGCAATCGTCAGGTCATTTCAATTCATATACAAAACAAGGTTCTTTCTGAGGGCTATCTGCCTTTAATCGAATCTCACGAGGGATCGTTCGTTAGTAATGCAGCTGTTTCCATTCAGCATGGAAAGTGTAATGTGCTGGCCATCAATCCCACGGAGGAAGATATAGAAGTGCAGATAGAACCTCAGAAATTGACACCCTATGACGTTTTTGACGAAAAAGCTGACGATTTAATTGACATCTTACAATCCGAACGCGAACCCCAAGAATCTCTTGACGAAAGAGTCAATATTATATTAAACAAGATAACAGCTCATCAATTAGGAGAACAACGACATCGCCGCGTTGAGCGATATTTGAGGAAGTTTCTTTACCTGTTTCTGCTAAATGGTGATAAATTTCTTGGAACTGATATGACAATGCACGACATCCCACCTGTGGATGACGTTCCTATCAATAGTAAGCAGTATCGTTATCCGCCAGTACATAAGGCAGAAGGAAGGAGACAAATAACAAAATTGCTTGAAGTTCGCGTTATCGTTCGGTCTAGTTCTCCTTATAACTCGCCTTTTTGGATTGTTGCCCTCTACCTAACATACATGAAATACTTAACCATGTCAGCGGTGTTAGTTTTTGATCTCGCCATGGAATTTCATCAAATCCCTATGAATCCCAGGGACAGACAAAAGACTGCTTTCACTACCGACAATGGACATTACGAGTATCTCCGTATGCCTTTCGGATTGAAGGGCATTCCAGCAACCTTCCAAAGGTTGATGGATCGCGTTTTAATCGGACTGCAGGGGGTGGAACCATTCGTCTACGTCGACGATATCGTTGTGTATGCATCTTTTTTAAATGAACATGATGCTAAGATTGATTGATTATTCACAAGACTATTTATCGCTGGACTTCGGCTTGAACCTGAGAAATCCAAAAAAAATCTGAGCAGTGAAACAGTTTCCGGTGCCTAGAAGTGCTCATTGACCAATGACCGAACTACTAAAAAAATTTAAAAAGTTCAAATAGAGAGAAGAACAGCAGCGAGCTTTTGAGGATTTGCGCAACTGTCTTTGCGCTGAACCGATTCTACAGTGCCCAGATTTCGAAAAAGCATTCGAATTAACAACCGATACATCAAATATAGTGATTGCAGCAGTCTGAAGCCAAGAGAAAATTGGCAAAGACCTACCAATCTCCTTCGCCTCACGAGTACTCACGAAAGCCGAGATTGATTACTGTCACGGAGCGTAAGTGTCCAGCTGTTGTTTACTTTACCAAATATTTTAGAAATTATCTATATGGCAAGAAGTTTACTATCGCGACAGATCATGAGGCTCTTATCTGGCTAGATCGTACTCAAGAACCTTTATCTCGGTTGGTTCGTTGGCATCTGCGTATGATGGACTATGAATACACAATTCAACACAAGTGGATAAAAATAAACAAAAATGCAGATACGCTTTCAATGAATCCGTTAACAGAAATCACGCAAATTATTGTATTACCCTTGCACGCACCAAAGAGGAAACCAGGACGACCGCCTTAATCACGAGGGCCGCAAACAACCTTAACGCCAAAACGTCATGACCACACCGAAAATGCCGGCATCGCAAATCGTGTGAAACAGCGTCGTATGAACCGGAGAGCCTGGATGAGGTCTCGGACAGGATCATACCATCGCTAGAGGTTCTTTTCTAAAATCGCGAATTTCATCCCCGCGAACACGATAAAGAGGGGGATGGGGAAACCTTCACAGAATTTCTCGCAGCCGTTATGGAGCTTCCAGTCTACCCTAGTGCATCGGATTCCGATCTCGAGGAAACGATAGTTCAACTCGAGAACACAGTGGTTCGAATGTCCGATGAAGGGGATAAAACTCTTACAGATGCAGACATGCAAAATAGGCCAGCGAAATTAGTCGCGAAATCGCCAACCGTTCAGCTGATACCACCTCCTGAACCTTCGGAAAGCATTAACGAACCAATAAAAATAAACATGATCAGACAATATGAGTTTGTCCCTCCAATTAATGACTTGATCTCTCCATCTCTCACAGATAGCCCAATTAAGGAACAAATTGATCGAGGATCAGGTACACCCACATTTAATATTAAAACTACTCGAGATGCCCTAACATTTGGTAAAAACAATCTGGTACATTTCATATCTGCAGATTGTATAATGAAAACCGACGTAGGTCTCGCCTTGATGGATCCTGAACGATTAGAGGAATGGGAGCCTAAAAAGATACAGGTCATTGTTTCCAAGATCAGAAGTACATTTATTTTCAGTACAGTGATTAAAAATCGTTACTTCAATCAGCCGACTCTCAAAGATCTTTATTAGGCTATCGCAAGTTTGCGCATTGCCTTGGAAAGAAATCACGATTCGATCATCAGAATATCAAAGTTCCGGGACGGGCTAGTTAGACTACCCTCGAATACTCTACGCAACACGTTGCGATCGTTGTTTGCAAACAGAGATATCACGTTTACTCGGTGTACGTTACAAGTCAAAATTCCACCTCTTGACTAGTGAAAACAAATTATCCACGGATACCACTCGAGCGATTACGGTTGCTGACGCCATTGCTCCACAACTCATTGCTCGTTTTGGCTGTCCACGCGCTATCCTTTCAGATACACTGAGAAAAAAATTTATCCAACAAAACTTTTTTGTTATCCTGACAAAATATTTTGTTGTCCCAACAAAACATTTTGTTTAATCAACAAAATTTGTTTGATATAGCAAAATGTTTTGTTGGCACAACAAAAGAATTTTGTTAGCTAAATACTAACCAAATATTTTTGTTGATTTGACAAAACTGTTTTCTCAGTGTAGAGGTGGCGAATTTATAAAGCAGATTCTCCGCAACTTCGCAAGTATTTTTCAATTAAAAAACCTAACAACTTTAGGATATCATACACAAGCCAACTGAGGACTCTATGCGTAAAAATCAACTTTAGAAATTTGATAAGCTAAATCCATATTTTTTAAATGACTATAAATATTCCTCTAACCATAACCTCAATAAGGCCATATACAAATTCTAATCGTCTTTTTAGGAAATGTAATACTGATATTAACGTTATTGATGCTATTCTTGAATAAATATTTCTTTATCGTTAGACATCAATTTTGTTCAAAATAATGAGATTTTAATAAATGAGAGCTTATTTCCTGAGCCAAATATTTATTTATTTATTTTTCGTGATTCTAGCAATTAGCAAGTAATTGGCAAACATTGGATGTGGTCAAGTTTTGGAGAATTATCTTTCCAGAAAAATAAATTCTCATTTATTCAAATCCAATTATTGTGTTCATGGAAAATAATATTTTTATTCAAACGATATATCAATAATGATATCAATTTCTTATAACATTGAAATAAAATTTCATTTCGGTGAACATTCAGGTATCAAATATAAAATATTTTTTATGGTAGCCGCACAAAATGAGCGTGTTTTACCGCTTACGAACTGTGCGTAACATCTCTCTTTTCAAGTGGCGTGCGCCGACTTACCGACAATATATAATGTTGGACCTCACAGTAGAACAGTACTGCTATTCATTTTCCGCGTACCTACCAAAAAAATTCAATACATAGCAAGGAGGAGATGTCCTTGCCGTGAAAAGACCTCTCTCTCTCTCTTCCTTCCTATGCAATCTACTACAAAAACATTAAAGAACTTTCTAATAATTATTTCCTGCTAAAATTTTAGAACCATGATAAAAGACTTGCACTGGTGTATATACAAGGTATATTATGCACTGTTTCCCAGTGAGTTTTACTCATTCAGATTTAGGGAGTATTTTGTTGATCGTTGTAACGTATGCCCTTAAGAATGTTTGAACTTTTTCTGGCAATAATAAAATTATTTTTTAATCCCTAATTCACTGACTAGCCTATTTTTCTGAATTGTGAGCATTCATATCTAATCTGACTTACACTTATCTAACGTGACTAACAACTCAAAGATAATTTTCATATAAAGCATTTTACTTTTCCTATTCGAGGAAGAAAACAGTTGAATTTATGTTCAATTTCTAATTCAAATTAGCTAACCTTCTATTATTAAAAAATGTCTAAGATCAGTGATAATTTCAATTTTGAATAATATATCGTTTGCAATAAAATTTTTAACTATAAACGAATTCTCATTCGAATAAAGTTAATCGACTTGAGCAAGCGACATTGCTCTTTGGTTCGAAAAAACGGCCAATAAATCACATCATGAAAAACGTATAGCTGTAGATATATGCAATACTATGTGACCAAGGCTACTATGGGTAATAGATTCGCGTAACGCCAGTACGCTTGAAAAGTAATTTCTGATTCTTTATAGGTCGCATTATCCTTCGACTTAGTGACTGGATTGAAATTCTATCAAGGGTGGATTTATACAGAAATTCCCCTCAAAATAAGTACCTTTTAATTTACCCATATAATGGGATTTTTCCACGTTTCAGTGAGGCTACAGAAGAAAAAGAAAACTTTAATAGATGGAGAAATGAAAGCCACATTCTTTTAAAAACATCAACCATCTATATTGTTTCAATCAAATTTACGTTTATTTTTACGTTTAACCAAGTTTAAATTTATTAATAAAATTTGATTTTCTTTCTACTTCAAGACATTCAAGATCACTTTATTTATCTTTTAAGACTGCTGCAAAATGTAGTACTCTAACATTTTGTAGAAAGAAAATACAGAATAGGAACTAGAGAAATAAAGAAACCTGGTGGATAGAGAATGCTCATTCATGGCTTTGCTTCACGCCATGATAGAAAATTTTGTTACCTACACTTGAATTATGTAGAATCAGAGTTGGTTATACACAGTGTGTCCCAAAAGTTCACGAACTCCTGTTACAAAAACTATACTATCAGTGTCATCTATGTAATAATTGCCACATTATTTTCGTGAAACCCTATTTTATCAGTCCTGTAAGTTTCATGGAGTTCCCGCTCGTGGTTGTATTACTAGAGTGGAAAAAGTGACAGTATCTACTTGAGGTTCGTCAAGAAATCGCGATGGAGCAAAGAGCAAGCATCAAGTTTTGTGTAAAATTAGGCGAGTCGTTTATGGAAACGCTTGAAATGTTGCAGAAAGCTTATGGGGATCAATTGCTGTCACGAACAACAGTTTACGAGTGGTTTAAGAGTTTTAAGGAAGACAGAGAGTCTAGCGTCAAGTCGTACGAATGAATCGGTCAAAAAAATTCGAAAACTGATAAGAAAGGACCGTTAGATGTTCGTGAGACTCATTGAAGATATCAGAGGTATCAGCAAATCACAAGTTCATCGCATATTAGATGAATATTTGAAGGTACGAAAGGTTTGTGCGCGATTCGTCCCACACAGTTTGAGACACAGTACGTCCACTACCATGAATTTTAAGAGGGTACTTAAAAAAGGTGAAAATGAGCATCAGCGACTCCAAGTTACGATAGCAAGAACTAATATCAATGCAAACGAAACCCCCGTACCCCGCAACCCAATACCCATTAAGAAGGTGGGCATTAAATGACATTGAAATATCAAAATCTGGAAAAAAACGGAATCGAGAATGAAACTTTTGAATGTTTCTTTCTCGATTTCCTTTCTTTCCAGATTTTGACATATAAATGCCATCCAATGCCCACCTTCTTACTAAATATATTCTAAAGAGCGGAAATTTCTTAAACATGAATCCAATGATTTATACCATCTGATTTTATCAAAAGAATATCAAACTATGGTTGTTAATGTTACAACAGGTTAAAAGAACATCGGTAGCGACAATAGCGCCACCACTTGTTGATAGCAAACACTATAACTCGCTCCCCTTTTCTCCTCAAGACATTATTTTAACCGCTGATAACGATCCAAACTTTTTGAAAACAATCGTGGCTGGTGACAAAACATGATTCATAAGGAGTTTATTCCCGAAGGCTCCACGGTGAATGGGCAATATTATTTATTATTTAGTACAAGTGCATCGCAGTGCGCAATTTTCTGGCATCAAAATCGGTCCAGGTCCTTCACCATCCTGCGTACTCACCAGATTTGTCACCGAGTGACTACTTTTTGTTCCCCAAACTCAAAACGCAGTTGAAAGAATTGAGATTTGACACGATTTCGACGATCCAGTAGGTTTTGATCGAAGTATTGAAGACGATCATAAAGGAGGAGTATCAACGTTGTTTTCAGAAGCTGTATGATCGTTCTAAAGACTGTATTTCGTAAAAAGAAATGTATTTCGAATAGTTATAATAAATGGTTGTGAGTATTAAACTACAATGTGAAATTTATCAGAAGTTCGGGAACTTTTGGGACACACTGTGTAGGTTCAAAAAGGGAATAATAAATGGTTTAGTATAATTTCTTAAGTAAAGAGAAATAAATCAGCCCATTTTCTTAATTCTAAGAGTTGTACTTATTTTCTTATCAAACAGTATCGCTGGGTATCAGTTCCGGTTACGTGTTTATCTTACCGATAAAGCTAGTCCAATATCGATAATTTTTATTCTATATACTTTTCTACTCAACTTTACACCTAGTCAAAGCATCTGGAACTTTTTGCGTAGCAGTTTTTTTTAGCAAAACGCATCATTGGGAGCTCCATATTCATACCTTAAGGGGTTACACCACTTTGCCCCACAAAAATATTATGCTTTTTCAAGAATATCTATTGAAGTAAGTAAGTATTTCAGGATAATTCTACGTTAATGATACGTTAATAATCCAGCATTTTGCATTTTTTTTAACAATAACATTTTTATAATCACTCTTTCAGCATTTAATTATCTAAGGCATTTATGTTATTATTAGTAGTGGACGTTGTGTAAATATTTCACTTCAATTATTGTGATTGTTATTATTATTATGAATAATGTATATAACTTGCAATTTACGCAGAACTTCAAATGCTTCACTTTATTCGCAGGAATCTTTAATATAGATTTATCCAGGAACGACATATTTTGACAAAATTGAATCCATTTCCATTGCCCCTAAAAATAGGCTGAAAATTATCAAGTTTGAAAGGTCATAATTCATGACCTATTAGACCTAGGACATTGCCCTTTTTTTAAAACACTGAAAATGAAGTCTACTTTTATTCATATCCAGAAGACTTTTCTATCAAATTGATAGATTTTACGATACGAAGCCATTTTTGAAAAGTAGTGGTTTTTGGAATAAAATAGGAAAAACTTGGTGTTTTTTGGAAAGACCGTAACTTGAAACCTATTGAAGATAAAATATTAATTTGTTTTGGTTTAACACAGGATTTTCTCTACTTTTATAAAAAAAAAAAAACACAGCACTTTGAAGTTAAGTCGGTTAAAAACACTTTTTTGCTATGTGATGCTTGCACTGACTTAGAAAACTGTGTGGTAAGATTAACAAAAGTTCTTTTGGTTCAACAAAACAATTTTATTCGTTAGTTGTGCAACAAAGCAGTTTTGTTGGACCTACAAAAAGCTTCAAAATTGTATTATTTCAAAGGAGCAAGTTACCTAAAGTGCTGCTTCAAGTCACAGTACGATGGTCACAGCCGAGGACCCTGCCCCCCTCCGTAATCATCGCATGACCAAACGTCCCCGTGACTTTTAGTCATTTATGGGGCTGTACAACTCACCAAAATTTCATCCCCCTAGCCCACCTGTAAATATAAAAAATTTACCTGTTATACGTGAAGTCAAGGGGTACGGCGAAGTCCGGTACTTCTAGTCTTAACTGATAAATAATCAGCAACAAGAACTGGCTTAGGATTATTATTATATGTAACAAGGTTTCCAGTTTCATGCCCTTTTGAAAATAAATATCAATCTTTATTCCATAAATTAAGTATTTTTTTAGAACAACAAAACTATTTTGTTAAGCTAACCAACGAATTTTATTGATCCAACAAATGATTTATTGGGTTGATAAAAGAATTTCTTTGCCTCAACAAAAGCATTTTGTTAGGCCAACAAAACAGTTTTGTTACAAAAACAGAAAATTCTTGTTAGATCAACAGAACGGTTTTGTTAGACTAATAAAAAGACCCAACAAAAAAATTTTGCTGGCTCAAAAAACAGTGTTTTGCACAAATAACAAAAAAATTTTGCTTGGTCAAGTAAAACCGTTTTTTCAGTGTGGTACCCGTCTGACTTCGATTGTGCTAGCCAGGCAAATTTAAAGAGTTTATGTACAAATTTAATCATCTTTGTTCAAGATCTCATAAAGTAGTGACAAATGATAAAGTTCAAGTTCACCGCCGAAATCAGCTTACGAAACGGATTTATCATTTTGTAACGTCACATGTTTCGTATTTTATGTTTCTGTTGTGAAGATTTTGTACACCGCATGATCGAATGTGTTTGAGCTACCTAGCAACCGATTCATTATAATTTCTAGAGCAATACATGTAGAGTGCTCATTATGCCATGACAGCAACTGCAACTCAATTTTTATCAAGGACACAAATTAATTATTAGAAGTGGCATATTGCGCGTCAAAGGCTATCAAAACTTTCCCCATTTATCAATATTACAGCAAACAGGTTTATAAATTCATGAATGAAATCACGTAGCACAATTGTCTCAATATCTTAATTTTCATTGCAAACACTCATGTATCTCGTGAAAATATAATTTTGTAAAATGAATATAATTTTTTGAAAAACAAGTAATACAGGAAATTGGATATGTTAAAAAAATAAAATTAGTATAATTCATAATATTATAAACGTTTGCTAAGGAAAAAACATACCCTTCTCTGAAATGAAGAACAAAAAATTTTATGCATTTGGAAGAAATTAAAATTTTTAAAACTAAACAATGTATCTTGATTCAGCTGCGCAATTTTTACGACAATTTTTTCCAATTTCACCTTTTTTCAAATTTCACACTCAGTCCTTCATCTTACATCTTTTCTCATTTGAGAGATATAAACTTTTTTGTGCATATGTACATGTTTGTTATTTATTTAAAATTACATTTAAAAGATTTTATTTTATTTTTAACTAAAAATTTGTGAAATTTCCAATCAGCTCATCTTCAAAATTGTCATCAAGGAAATTTTAGTACAAATTTTCATTTTTAGTTTGAAGAAAATTCATTCATTTGAATATAATTATCCATGATAGCTAGAAATTAGTTACTGGTTAGAATTAAAAGATAAACTTCTGCTTAAAATTGAGACACTGCGTATTGAAAAGTATTATAGAAATCACAGTGCACATTGACACCAAAAGTTCAGGAAAAAATGTTCGTTAAGAACTGTAGTTAATATATAAATTAGTTATTTATCATAAATAACCGTGAGTACAGATTTTAATTTCCTTATCATGAACAAATAAATGTATCGATTAGTTAATAACTGTGAAAGCTGTCCCATAAAATTCTCTATGTAAGTACAGTAAAACCTCATTTATCGGGACGCCCTTGAAATATAAACACCTCGTTTATCGGGATTTGGAGGGGCTCCCAACTACCACCTACAGTCTCACGGAGGGTTGCCATGACTTGTTGTATATTGACATTTAGTAATGGTTATGTACAATGCAAAAAGTGCACGTGTACATAAGTTGTAATGTATTTGCAAATTGTGTAAATTTATTTGGTTTTTCATTATGGAAAACGAAGATAGAAATACAAACGAAGGTATGTAAAAAAATTGACATAATAAAACTCCTGCAAATGAAACATCTGGAAACTATGTCACTATGTCACTATGTACAAGGAATGGTGGCTGGCAGAGAAACAAAATCTCCCGATAAATGAGGTTGCGAGATCCCGATAAATGAGTGTCCCGATGAATCAGGTTTTACTGTAAACTTGAAATAAAACTGCGGTACGTTATTACGTTGTTTTATTTTTTAAGATTAAAAAAGTGCACGAAGAAACTTCTTATATCAATTTTTACTATAGTATTTTTCAATTTAGGAAAAAACGTATCACTTTGAGAATTTTTGTTAGTAAAAATACTAAACCTTATAATAATGATATGAAACTTTAGTATAAACTATAATAAAATTTGCTATGAACTATGCTGAAGTTTCATATTATTATTATAAAGATTAATATTTTTACCAACAAAAATTCTCAAAGTGATACGTTTTTCCCTAAATTGAAAAATACTATAGTAATAATTGATATATATATATAGTTTATCATCTATTCACTATGTTGTTTATAATATTATTTCATTCTTATTTACAATGGTGCAATCCAAGTTTTTCTTATGGAGCGGATTATGAATTATTAAAATAAAGTTCTTTGTAAAGTTTTATAATCAAACAACTAATATTTTTAATATTTAATTCGTTGCACACAAAAGTGCCCTGTCTGTAAAGAATCATCTATATGCTTTGTACATTGCGATCGATGATTCGAAATGTTTAAACACGCTAGACAATGTTCTTAACCTAACTACCTATCGATTTAAACGATATGTTAACGGCGACGAGCTGAAACAAGCCCATTTACTGAATCGAAAGTCAAATATATGTAAAGTGCCGAGACGACCTAATAACTCTACGATAACAACCCCTATTTTCAGAAAGCTTAGACTTAGACATTACCACCTCTAGCTCAAACAAGCTGTGGCCATTAACGTTTCGACGGAAATTATAATAATGATCTGACATCTTTAATACAATATCTTATATTTTACTGCTGTGTAAACACTAATCCTAAATAAGTGAAAACTTTATTAAACAAAGTTAATAATGAAGAATTGTTCGTACCAAGAACTCTAACGTAGAATACCAAACCAATATCAATCGGTCCAGTATTGCGCCGATACAAAACCAGTAATACACGGAAAAAACAGTATAGCTGAGAAAACTATACCGAATTCAAGCTCAGCAAAATACCTGTCGTGACTATACGATATTGGTATTGTAGCTAAACTGAATGCATGACGCACCGAAATGCGTATTTTGTCATCCTACCATTATAATTTTATTCGTGCAATGATAGAAGTATAGCAGTTCGACCTTTACATTGCTTCACATGCACGCGACTCTAACCTCGAAATGAGAAGGAAGTGTCATTTGTTCGAAGCGTTTGTCGATTTGTTTGAAGCATTTTTTCATTGTTTGAAAGATCATTTTTGCGTATCGCGTATATTTTTATCATACGCGAAAATTCAAACAACGATGGACGAGTGGGTGAAGAAAAAATTGACTGATTGGGGATTAAGAAAATATATCGAAGCTTTCGAAGGTAAGTACTAACATACTTACAATAATTTAACCATCATTTTTTCATTTCCTATTATTTATAATTAAAGCTCTAGATTACAGAACATGCGACAACTCTATCGCATGCATTGTTATAACAGGCATAAGATTTTGGTTACGATCGCTATACATCGTATTGTCATATCAACGAACTTGTATCCTTCGCGGAGCAATATGACGTTTAGGAATACCAGTAAAGCTGTCTCACCTATACTCGTATAGTTCTCAGGACCATGCCGTAGAATTGGTCTGATAGCAATATTTTCTGGTTTTGAGGACCAAAATATATTTCTCTCAGCTATACTGTTTTTTCAGTGTATCCCTACACTTTTTGTGTACGGGAACTCTCCTCCATGAATGCCAACATGAAACTACGGTGTATGAATACCTACTATACAAGTAAAAAAAAATTCTTGGACTACGCTTGAAAATTTTGTGGAATTTTTACTGACACCATGCGTAGTTGTCAGTGGCAGTTCTCTAGATAAGCACAATTTTTATTACTTTGTAAATTGACATAAACTACAAAAATTATGAAATTCTAATATTCAAGGGGTAACACCACTCTAGAATGTTCAAAAAATCCAAATTTTTTTGGCTTAAACAATGCTTTGATACTATAAAAACAAGATACACTTGTTTTTAAGGTGAAAAAAATGTTCTGTGGCCCTTGGGAGCATCCGCTAAGCACGCCCGACGACTCGCGTAGCACGCTCTCTCAGTAACTTTAAACGCGTTTTTCTTGGAACGTCTTTTTTCAATGGTGATTTTTTGGTACTTTTTAAAAAGTCAATTGTGGAGATTAGCTCTCTCGCCGCCATTTTGTATGGAAATAGTAATAAAAAAAAAAATTTCTATAGACAAATGTATGCTAAAGAAATCCATTTAAAAAATCTTCTATTCGCTTTATTATATTTCAGAAAAAAAATTCTTGAAATTACACGGAGAAAAAAATCGATCTATCATAGTAAGCTGAGCTCTTCCTATTGAAGCACCGAACTTAATGTGCGAAATTGGTCTTATACTATAAAAGAAACAAACGCATAAAATTATTATTAGTGTCATATGCTGTCAGAGCAATGTTCCTTACGAAAATAGCTCGACCATCGCCTTGGTATGGTTGCTAGAAAACTCATCCTATTTCAGGAAGAGTTCTC
Organism: Diplolepis rosae; assembly: GCA_030998225.1. Lineage (NCBI taxonomy): Eukaryota > Metazoa > Arthropoda > Insecta > Hymenoptera > Diplolepididae > Diplolepis > Diplolepis rosae. The sequence continues at coordinate 22,325,518 of JAPYXD010000723.1, read as the reverse complement.
TCACAACCGAGAGAATACGTGAGGTGCTACGCTCGAAAGCAGGCGTGGACTTACATCTCGGTTGTAACAGAACTCATGCTGAAATAGGATGAGTTTCCTGCAACCATAGCAAGAAGAATTTCGATCTATTTTCGCAAGGCACAACTCCTCTTAAAGCATGAAACTTGGTACTTTTTTAGCATGAAGAGATCTCTGCTTAAAATGTATGAATTTTTCACCAGGATAGCATGAACGAAATCTGTTAAAAAAGCATGACCAGTATTCTTGCTATTATAGCCAGATTTTTTTCTCCGTGTAGGCCTTTTTCGGCCCCTTATTCATTTAGAATTTAGTAATAAATTTTTAAAAAATCTCATTATTTAAAAATTTAGAAACATAATAATTTTTCAAACTTTTTTATTATATAAAATTGTTGGTGAAAAAGGCTCAGCAATTTCTTACACGGCCCTGCATTTTCTATGGATAAAATGTGTCGAGGTAGTCAGTTTCTCTTTGAAAACTCTACATCTTATTGTCAGTCATGTACAACTCCTAAAGTAATAAAACATCAATATCATCAATATCGTATAAGTTTAATCAATAAAAGAGTTTTCTCTCCAGATGTTGTAGCGTTAGGATTTGGTCAGCGGTCAATGTGCGTCTGTCTAGGATGCAGTTCTTCCTAAGCAGTTAGTTGTAATCTGGCAGTCAAAGAGTAAACTGCGTGGTCTCTTTTATGTAGCAAACTCTCATTTTTGTATTTTAAATAAAGTTACTTTTACACTTATAAAATTTCTATTCACTCCTTTACAAGTGAGAAATTTCAACAGGTTATGGGCCCAGAATAACGCCTAGTGTTAAGTGTTTAAGAGTTTAAGTGACTTGAGCAACAAGAAGATAGAAAAATGGAATCATCTAATTTTAAAATTGAAAAACTGCGTGGCAAGGATAATTGGCTTCAATGGCGTTTTGTTATACGCACTTTGTTGGAAGAGGATGACGATATGGTCAATGTATGTGAAGGCATATTAACTCGTCCAGTAGCAGGATCAAATAATCACGATACTTTGTTGAAGAAATTTTTGAAAGCTGATAAAGCAGCTAGGAAACTGATTGTCACAACTGTGGAAAGAAGACCCTTAGACTTGTTGTTGTGTTGTACGACGGCCAGTGAGATGTGGAAGAAGCTAAATACAATGTACGATATGAAATCGGATGAAAATTTATCGATGGTGCAGAAACAGTTTTTTAATTCTAAATGGGAAGAAAGTGAAAGTATTGCACATAATTTGTCAAAAATAGAGCAGTTAGCGACAAAAATGAAGAGTCTCGGCAGTGAAGTTCCAGAGTCAATGTTAGTTACACGTATCTTGTCTATATTACCAAGCAAATTTAATCATTTTCATAGTGCGTGGGACTCTGTGGAAGATAATAGAAGAAATTTAGAAAACTTAACAACAAAGTTGATGGCAGAAGAACTGAGAGTGCAAAATAATTATACACAAGAATTAAACGTTGCATTAGCTGACAAATCAAAAATAACTAACAATTCCTCGAGGCAGGAGGGGCGTAAGTCAACTCAAGGTGATGAAGAAGAAAGAAATCGAGTGTTTAATTGTTATATCTGCGGAAGAATAGGACACAAAAGAAAAGACTGCTTTGGTTGTTACACTTGTGTTTCGAAAAGTCATATAAGCAAGAACTGCTTTAAAAATAAAGGCAGAAGAAATTTCCAAGACGGTGGCACGAGCTCATGGCAACAAAAATCAAACAGTGAAAATAACGGAGGACAACGTAGGGGCAACAGAGTGGCTTACGTAGGAACTAGCGACGTGTCTGACAACGATTTTTGGCTGATCGACTCAGGAGCATCGGATCACATGACGAATCGGAGAGAATGGTGCTGCGATTTTGAAGAATTTACGTCACCAGTGGATATAAAAAATTGAAAAAAAAAGGTTTCAAACTTTAACCCCCCCCCCCCCCCCCGTCTTATACATTGTTTATTATAATCAAGGCATTAATTATTTTGATCCTTATTTCCCACTATATTATTTTAATTGAGACATTTATTAAATAATTTAGGAAGATATTTATTCGATTTAAAGAGTTAATACATGTATATCAATGTAACGTTCCATTATATGAATAAAATATTGTGTTTACATAAGTATTTATTTCTTTAATTGAAAGAAATGTTTTTTGTGAACGGTAGAATGAAAGAATTCATTCAAAAAAGAACATTTCTTTGAAAGAAAACGATATTTTGTTGAAATAACTACAAGTATATACATTCAGGCAAAATAAATAATTTCTTTTATATAAATGCTTGGCATAATTGTTACAATTGTAAATCTTCTTGGACTTGCAACATGTTTTGTAGAATTAAGTATTTATTATAGATTTCTCCTAGGAAATATCCGCCTACATTATCAATATAAAATAATTTAAACCAAAAAAACCAATTTTTAAAAGAATGAAATATATGTTTTTTTAAACTGTAGGTATTTTTTGTTTAAAAAATTTGTTTATTTAATTTAAAGGTTTGCCATAGTTGTTATGATGTCATATTTTTTAAACTTGAAACATATTTAATAAATAAAATGTTTATTGGATTCCTCCTAGCAAATATTCGTCTGCATTATGAATATGGAATAATTTAAATAAAAAAAGACCATTTTTTTAAAAGAAAGAAGTATTTTTTTCAAAAAACTGTGGTATTTTTCGTTTAAAAAATTTGTTTATTCCATTTAAGCGTTTGGCATAGTTGTTAGGATTACAGTTTTTAAAAACTTAAAACATATTTTCTATAGAATTGAAAATTTATCATTCTCGTTCTAAGAAACATTCGCTCTCATTATCAACTTGAAATGTATTATTCCAAATAAATATTCGTCTCACCATAGTATACATTTTTTGCTATTCAACTGTTTGGCATAGTTGATACAAACATACATATACATATTTTCAAATGTGGAATATATTTCATAGGGTTGAAGATTTATCAGTCTCTTCTGAGGAAATATTCGTTTTGATTCACAATATCAAATATATCATTTGAAACTTAATTCATTTATAATTACTTCTTTATTTTTGAGTTAGGTTTTTTAACTTAAATTGATTTTACAAAAATTTAAACAGAAAAAGTCTTGATAAGTTTATAACATAAAATATAAAACACCTATGCAGGATTTAGATTTTACTTGAATTTCTTAGGTACAATAATAATTTGGAATTTACAATTGTAAAATTCATATTTTGAAAATATACAACACAGAAAATAAAAGAACCTTCTTTTAAATGTTTTTTACAAGATTATTTTTTATACTAATGCAATTTTTGAATATATATTTCAAAATTTAGTTTCATTAAACCCCATACATATAGTTATAATAAAAATTTATGCTAAATATTAGGTAATAATTATAATATATATTTATCAATAATCATAATTATAATAATTAATTTTAAAAAATATTTTATGAATGATTTATAAAAAAAGTTGATTTATTTTTACTTGAGTGAGGCTCAAAAGCTCTAATCACGACACTTACTCTCACAAGCTCTGAATATCTCTTGTAGTCACTATATAACAAAGTTTCAAGTTTCATGTCTCAGGATTGTAAGCGAGCGTGTGCGTGATTCGACGAAAGCGTACCGTCCTAATATATAAGTTTTAGTTATTAGGGTTATATTTGCGAAGTTGTATATTTAATTGTATTTGTGATAGAAAATATGATTGGCTGCGACTGAATGGTGTGAATGTATTTGCATGATATTTTTGTATGTATGTATTGGATGACTAATGGCAGCTTCGAGGTAGGAAGTTTTTTGTTATTTAAGAGAACCATGACAATGTTTTACTTAACTCCATACAATTTATGAAGTTTATGAGTCATTCCACGGGAGATTTACCCCCTACATTTTTTTTTGCGTGAAACATTTTATTTTTCGTTCTTTGTTAAAAAATATTTGATACGTATTTTTTTATTTCAATATGATATGCAAAATTTCCGAGAAATGAATTTTTGAAAATTATCGTGTTAAAAAAAGTGATCGTCTTAACTTTTTTATAACTAAAAAAGTACTTATCAAAAAAATGTTAAATATTTTATCTAATATGCGGCTGATCCCAAACTTCGAAATGACATATACTGAAAAATTGTTCCAATGAATTTTCATAAATAAATTAGCCATTTTTATAAACAAATAGAGATTGCTGAAAAAGGACCTAATTTTTAAAAATTTTTTTGTGGATTAATATTCATAAGACATTCCAGGATATACTGTAAAAAATTGAAAGTGGAGAAATGAATAGTTGTTGAGTAATAAATTTGTTTATACGACACATCGAAAAATGATATGTTTGTTTCCATGTTATTTTCTTTAATGAAACAAAATACATGCTTATACGCTAAGTAACAAACTTCATCTACAATTTTTTCGGATGGCTTTTTTTTCTGATGTAGACTTTAGAATAAAATTTAGTTAAAAGTAATCGCACTGGACATCGTAACTTGCCAGAGTAAAACTTTAATTTTTAACGTGCTTCGTAACGAAAATGTCGTTTAAAAGCAGAAAAGATCGTTGTTGCAATCCATTTAACATGTCAAAACATTCTGGGAAGAAGCAAAAAAAGAGTTTGCGTCGTGTTTGTTTTTCGATTTTCGAAAACTTTCAAATTGTGAACTTCACGAAATCAGAAAAAAAGGCCATCCGAAAAAATTGAAGATGAAGTTTGTTACATAACGTATAAGTATGTATTTTGTTTCATTAAAGAAAATAATATGGGAACAAACATATCATTTTTTGGTGTGTCGTATTTACGTATATCCAAATTTGAATCACACTGAGAGAGTCGTACGTCACGCGCATGGTAGCACGCGTGCTTGAAAAGTGAAACGGCTTTAGTTGAAAATTTGTTACTCAACAACTATTTATTTCTCCACTTTCAAATTTTTACAGTATATCCTGGAATGTGTTAGGAAAATTAATCGACAAAAATAAGTCAAAAAAATTAGGTCTTTTTTTAGCAATCTCTATTTGTTTATAAAAATGGCTAATTTATTTATGAAAATTCATTGGAACAATTTTTCTAACTTACCATAGGCAATATTATCGTTCTTTGCATCCATTATTAATCAATACACTTTACTACTTGTCGATTTTAAACAGTAAATCACATCTTGGGAGCAAATAATTATTTAATCCTACCAAAAATTATCTCCTCATTTCAAAGAAATATTTCTCTCAATTAACAATACGCTCATTACAAACAATGAATAATATATTGGAATGGAAAACAAATTTACTTGAACCAATGCAAATTTTATTGAATTAATCCATTGTTTCTGTGAACATGCATCACATCATTTTACATCAAAGAATTAACTTCTCTTATCAAATAATTGTTACACAATGTTAATAACATATTTATTAAATCTGATGAATATTTAATAGTACTAGAAAAACATTTATTTGCTTCAGTTATTTATTTTTTAAAGACAATAAAAATATTTCTTTGATCTAATAAAATATTTATTCGTCACCATCCAGCTCAACCATTTATTTGAATCAAAGAAATAATCTTTGATTCAAATATCCTTTTTTCTCAGTGTAAGGTTGTATTCACAAAAACGACTAAGTACTCAACATCATTAAACGATATCTCCAAGAAAAAACAAAATATTTGAAAAATTTAAAATGGGTTTTGAAGGGTAAAAGTGATACTTTCAGATGCCGCAACGAGTTTTTAGAAAAAACATTAATTCGCGATGTAATTTAACCCCGAATATAGCAAAAACCCGGGAAGAGCTTCGGAGGTTGAGAGGCAGGAATTGAAGTTCCTGCAGCTCAACCTCGGAAGGGGGAAGGGTGCCCAGGCCCTCCTGATGCAGACTGCCAGGGAGGGGGGGGGGGGGGCGATGTGCTGCTCATTAGTGAGCAGTACAAGTGGTCCGAAAACTCTGCTTGGTATCAGGATGCATCAAGGAGGGCCGGCATCCTTGTTTGTAACCCTGATTTGGGCGTCGGGGACTTCCTGGAGACCGACGCGGGGTTCGTTTGGGTGGAGGTGGCGGGTGTGCGTGTGTACAGCTGCTACTTCTCCCCCGGCGATCCCTTCGATGTCTTTGAGACCCAGATTCTCCTCCTTGAGGAAAGCCTCAGTGAGGCCATCGGGCGATCCCTCATAGGGGGTGACTTCTACAGTAAGTCGCCCGAGTGGGGTGAGGCCCGCCTAGATAGGAGGGGAATCTTGGTTGGCGAGATGTCGCTAGGAACGACCTGATCGCCTTGAATCAGGGCGGGGATTTCACGTTCAGACGAGGAGCGGGAGGGTCAATAATTGACCTCACGATTGCCGCACCTCGCCTCGCTTCAAGGATACGCGACTGGTCGGTCCTCGAGGTAATAACCTTGAGTGACCACCGGTGCATCGAATTTAGTCTAGAACAAGGGTGTCTAGCGGTGGAAAAGGGTAGGGGCGGCGAAGGAAGGAGCCCCTCCTGGAACACGAGACGACTCAGCAGGGAAAGACTTCGCGAACACCTCGAAGAAACCAGGCTCATCGATGAGCTTGGTTGGGTCTGCCCTGCTGGGTCGCTTGAAGCTGCTGTGCGCTCGGTGAGGCTGAAGGTGGTCGCGGCTTGTGACTACTCGATGCCGCGCCGTAAGCGCAGGCAAGCCAAGGGTTCGATGTACTGGTGGAACGACCAGTTGGCAGCCCTACGTCGAGAATGCCTCTCAGCGCGGCGAAAATTCACCCGTTCAAAGGGGGATGCCACGCTGCACGAGGCATGGAAAGGGGCAAAAACAGCTTTGAGGCGAGGCATAAAGAAAAGACGACTTCAATGCTGGAAAGACTTGATCGGTGAGGTCGAGAAGGACCCATGGGGTCTCGCCTTCAAAATAGTCACCAAGAGATTGGTGGCTAGAAGAAAGACCCCGGGCCTGGATAATCCCGATCGAGTCAAGTACATTGTGCGAAGCTTGTTCCCACACGTGGAGCCGTTCCAAAGACAGGACCGAAGTTCCTGCGTGGTCCGGCGCGAGGAACTCTTCACTCTCGAAGAACTAAAGAGAGCGGGTGGAAGGCTTAAGGCAAATACAGCGCCGGGTATCGACGGGGTGCCGAACGAGATCCTCAAAGAGGTGATCGGGGCACACCCGGAGATCCTCCTAGAAGCCTTTAACTCCTGTCTTCGGAAGGGGAGGTTCCTCGCGGATTGGAAGAGGCAGAGGTTGGTCCTGCTGAGGAAGGGCAACAAACTTCTAGCGGTTGCCTCGTCGTATAGACCAATATGCTTATTGGATACGATGGGGAAGCTTCTGGAGGAGTTGATTCTACAACGGCTTCAGGCTCTCTTGGTCGGGGAGAACGGGCTCTTGGAAAACCAGTTCGGATTCAGGAAAGGCAGGTCCACTGTGGACGCCATCCAAGCTGTGGTTAACATCGCCACAAATGCAAGAAAAGGAACTGGTAAGCGTAAGGGATTCTGTGCGTTGATTAGCATTGACATACGCAATGCGTTCAATACCGCGAAATGGGACATCTGCATCGAGGCGATGATGCGGAAAAAGGTTCCAGACTACCTGTTGTGAATGATAGATGACTATCTGAGCGACAGGTGGGTGATATACGAGGGCGACAAATGGTCTCTTCAAGAAGAGATGACATGTGGCGCTCCTCAAGGGTCGCGGGTGGGTCCACTCGTTTGGAACGTCATGTACGATGACTTTCTGCGCATGGACCTACCTGCTGGAACGAGCATCGTCGGCTTCGCGGATGACGCACTTGTCGTGTGCGCCGCTGACGACGTCAGAATCCTAGAGCTGAGGATCAATGAAAGTCTGTGGCGGGCGAAGCGCTGGTTGGATGGCAGAGGCCTTAAAATGGCCCCTGAGAAAACCGAGGCTTTGCTCGTTACGGACAGGAGATCCTTCCAATATCCGAGGATCGTTCTCGGCGAGCATGAAGTCGAGTGGAAAACAAGCATTAAGTACCTGGGGGTGCAGCTGGATCGTAGGCTTAGCTTTGGCGAACACTTAAAGATCGCAGCTGCCAAAGCCATCCAATGTGGAGCGAATTTGGCCCGGCTTATGCCAAACATTGGTGGACCCAGGGAAGCGAAAAGAAGATTGGTGGCGAGCGTGGTCCATTCGAAGCTGCTTTATGCAGCTCCGGTCTGGGTCAATGCCTTGCAAAACCATGCTATCCAGAAGAAGCTGTTCTTGGCGCAGAGACTTGTCGCGCTGAGAATAGTTTCGGCATATAGAACTATCTCGACGAGCGCTGCGCTGGTCCTGGCGAGCGTCCCGCCAATAGATTTATTGGCGGAGGAAAGGAAAGAGACCTTTCAGCTTCGCAAGGAGCTTACCTGCGCAGACCTGCAGGAAATCGCTCGCGCGAAGGAGGCCATCCGCAAGGATGGAAGGCGCAGACTCGTCGAGAAATGGCAGATGAGATGGCATGGTGAGCAGACAGGGAGATGGACCTACCGCCTGATCCCGGAGCTCGCCACCTGGCTGAACAGAAAGCACGGGGAAGTCGGCTTTTACTTGGCGCAAGCGCTCTCGGGTCATGGCTGTTTTAACGCGTACCTGAGGCACTTTAAGAAGAGAGACGAGGAGACGTGTTGCTACTGCGATTTCCCGGTGGATAACGCAGAGCACGCACTCTTCGTCTGCGCAAAATGGCGTGTGGCTAGGGAGGTCCTCGATCAGGCGGTGGGTTCCGAACTTACTCCTGACACGATGGTCCCTCTCATGCTCCAGTCTGAACGGTTCTGGACGCTCATCGAGTCATTCGTCACACTTGTGATGAAGACGAGAGAACTTGATGGGCGTCGAGAGCGAAACAACGGGGAGGGCCAGTAGAAATCGCATCGGCGCCTGCACCCGCGGTCCTGCGTCTCGGGTAGACTTGGCTGTCCGCGTCGTTCGGGGGTGGAATCTGTATGTTTTCTCCCCTGGGTGGCACGGCTGGTCGGTTTGCCTAGTGGGCGTTTGGCCGCGGATGTAGGTTCCGAGCGAACGGATGACGGAAGAGTCGTACGCGACTTCAATGGAACCAACCACCCGTGAAGTTTAAAGCCGAAAGGCGGTTCCGCGGGTGGTGTATTGGTTCGAGAGAGGGGGTTTTTTGGTTTTAACAGGTATGCCTAGACCCGTCCTAGGAGAGTCCTGTACAACGTCTATAAAAGATTTTGCCATTTTTCCTCCTCATCAAAAAAAAAAAAAAAAAAAAAAAAAAATATAGCAAAAACCGTGTTCTTTCAACTTCTAGGTTAGGATATCTCAATAACCTGAGGCGATAGAGCAATTCTGAGGTCGGATTATTATTCTTCCGTGTGTCGGGAGGGTAAGGGTTTTTTTTTTATCGAGAAAGGGGTCTATTTTTTCTTGCATCGACGTCTCTTGCAACTTTTAATTTTTTCATCATAGATTCCCGGTTAATGTCCTCTCTACATAAAAGAAAGTGACCAGAGCCTAAGAATTTTCGTATTCCGCTCCGTACGAATACAAGAGAGCGTTCGAGGTCTCGGAGCGCACACTTGGAGTGCAAAAACCTTCCTTTCTATGTGTATAATTATTTACGTGTTCATCTTCTACCCATTTTCTCACGACGAGTAAGGAAGGTACGTTGTTTCTAGATGCTAGGTAGTGGTCCAGTAAACGCCATTTAGAAATAAGATTTTAAGTATGAAGCAAATATTATATTTTATTATGGGAATTTAACTAGACAATTTAAACAAATTATTTTTGCATTTCAACATTTTTTTTTAAGAATAACATCTTGAAAGTATTTAAGTTATTGTTTGGTAAATTAATTAAAAAATTATATTTTTGTCTTCCATATTCTTTATCTTTAAACTTGAACAGTTTGAATATTCCACAATGGTATAAATTAAAGAAAAACCTCTAAAATCAATAATCAAAGATAAAGTAAAAATACAAAATGACTGAATTACAAAAAATCAGCTCCTATCAATCATTTAGGAAACTTTCAACCCAAATGAACAATCTGTTTAAATTGCTTAAAAATTGTTATGAATTATAACTTAGAATCTCCTAGTTTTTACATATTCTAATTCTACTCGCGGGAGCACTAACAATTCTTTTTCAAACCGCAATCATGAAATTCATTAATCGCTTCACATTCTTGGTTTAATAGTGATCGATTGATTTTTACTTCGTATTGCATTTCCGGATCTTTTAAAAATAATTTTTCAAAAACTGAAATAATTTATCCACTTATCACAAGTATATAAATTTTTTTCTTTCTTATTGAATCATAATATCTTAAATAGATACAAATAAGATTATGCCTACAATGACATTTGTTTTCCTATTCTAATTGTTAAAATTAAGTAAAAAAATGTATCTGATTGAAGCACCTGGGTTTAATTTCCTTCTTTACCTGGTGAAACTTGATGCATTAATCGGGCTATCGAATATCCGCTAGATAGCAGATTTTATCGACTTAAAACGCATTCAGAATTCATACCAAGGTCACTTCAATTATTTCCACTGGAATGGCAAGTAGGTCTTCAAGCAAGACTCAAATCAATTGCGTTGCCTCAGAAATGAACAATGTGGGTGGTGAAATAGACATCCATCGCCTCTTCATAATGGTCAGTAAGCTCTAATCTAATAAATTTATTGTTTCAAATTATCAAGAACATATATATCTTTTTTACACTAAGAAGAAAGCACTTTAAAATCTATATTAAGCGTTTTTACGCTAGTCTGAAAGCAGATGCTATTAATATAAATGAAAAAATTATGAAATAACCAGCGTCACATTTTAATCAATATAATCATGCGTTCTGGTTCAAATGCAGCGCTTCAAATCTTATAGCATATTTCTTAGAATCAAAAGCATCTGCTTTTGAACGAAATCAGAAACACGTTTTGAAAGAAACCACTATTTGCAGATTCGCCGAGTATTGTAAAAAGGCTATATACAGGAATATAGACGATGCTTAGGTATACATAGAAAAACAATATGCAAAAATTGATACATAAAAACAAAAATATATATATAAAACTTCCTAAAACTGATACAGAAACTCTTACTAAAATATTCAAAACTGCTAAAATGATATCAATAATGTACAAGGTGGGCCATCTAACATTTGGAATTTGAATCGGCTATAAAATAAACTTATGGATATTTTTTCAAAAGTATGGTTTTATTAGAAAGATTGAACCTTTCCATTTAAGAATAAAACGCAACATCATTAAAATGACTGCCACGGCTGGCCTTACAGTACTCCATTCGATCAACTCAATTTTTCAGTACATTTTCGATTGTTTGGGCAAAAGGTCAATAAGGTCAATAAGCAAAATTGTCGCATTTGGGGCTCAAAAAATGCAAACTTCATCATTTAGAAGCCGATGCACGCACGACGAGTGACTGCTTGGTGCGGATTTTGATACGGTGGCATCATCGAGGCATTTTTCATCGAAAATGAGCAAGGAGCCGCCGTCACGGTCAATGGCGAGCGTTACCGTGCCATGCTCAACGAATTTTTGTTTCCGAAAATTGAAGAAGATGACATGGATGATATTTGGTTTCAACAGGACGGGGCCACTTGCCACACAGCCACAGTAACAATCGATCTTTTGCACACCCTTTTCGAAAATCAAATAATCAGCCAAAACTCTGATGTCAATTCGCCGCCTCGGAGCTGTGATTTGACCCCGTTGGACTATTTTTTGTGGGGAACCGTTAAGAGGGCAGCCCACCTTTGAGGCCTCTTTTTTCACCATTTTTTTTTCAGAAATTTTTATTTTACCATTTCAAGTTTTTTACATTATGTTGTATGGTTATTGAAGTATAAGAGAAAAATTTTTTGGACAATTTTAGTGACACCCCGCTGAGTTATGGCCGGCCAAATGGTCAACAATTTTTTCCTTGTCGGCACGATTTCTCATGTTTGGATGATCTGAAACAGTAAATCCATATTTATTCCTAAAGAGGGCATGAATGGTTATCGTCCCTAGCAAAATTATGAAAATTCGTTTATAAATAAACAAATAGTGAGCGTTTAGAGCGCTCCGAAAACTCGTTCTGCCCACTTATGCGATTTTTTTATGGAAATGAAGGTTTCTACATGAATTCCAAGGCTTTAAACTAAGTAAAAATGGAAAAAAATCGAATTTTTGAAAATTGAAAGGTGGGCTGCCCCCTTAATGATAAGTGTTACGCTAACCATCCAGAGACGATTGAGGCCTTAAAACACGAAATCGAAGTTGCCATTCATCGAATTGAAGCCCAAACAATCGAAAATGTACTGAAAAATTGGGTTGATCGAGTGGCGTACTGTAAGGCCAGCCGTGGCAGTCATTTGAATGATGTCGTGTTTCATTCTTAAATGGAAAGCTTCAATATTTCTAATAAAACCATACTTTTGAAAAAATATCCGTAAGTTTTTTTTATAGCCGATTCAAATTCCAAATGTTAGATGGCCCACCCTGTATATATGTATACACTTTATATAATTATAGAATTTTTCAATAGGCGATGAAAGATACAATATTCGCTTCAATTTATCCTGATGCACATACTGATAAAGAACCTCAACACACAAAATTCCTTAAGGTCCATCTTTTTAGTGCTTTTAATATGCTGCAATATAGCAAAGAATTAACCAGCAGGAGCGCATGCAATGAATGTGAATACGCCTCTAAATAAATTTTCCCGAGAAAATATACTACCGTTGTATGTATTATAAGTTATTTACGTTATATACAATAGCTTACTTGTTCATATATTTTTTTTAACCATCTTACTTTATAAACGTTCTTCTTCGAAAATTCTTATTTATGAACGGCACTTTGTATTAAATCTTCAGAGTTTTTTTTAAGTACGCGCAAGTGGCGAATATATTTTTAAACAGCTTTATTTATTGCGAAAAGATAGAAAGTAATATAGAAATTCGCAAAACTTGAACAAAAATTTATTTTTCTATTTTATATGGAAACTAATGAAAAGTTACGAACATAGACAAATTTTGGAAATGAACAAACACGAAAACGTGTTTATTAAGTTGCAATTATTGAAAGTTAGCTTTTAAAGTCGATGTTGTTCTACAATTTTCTCGTATATTTTTCTCACGATTTCAGAAAAACTCTTGCATGGATTTGTCGATATCTGAAATAATTTTTAAAACAAAATTCTATATCGCTGACAAATTTTTAAAAATCTCTTTGACTGCAGGACGTAACTCTATTGCCAAAATAATGTTATTAAAAAAATTAGCACACTTTAGAGTTTTCAATTTCAGTAGGTTGAAATTTCGGTGGTGCCTCCCTTTAAAAATAGCAGAATGAAAAAATAAAAAGTTTGTAAATTGAGACTTTAGAGAAAATAAAAACTAAAATATTGGTCAACTTAACATTTTAATGATTAAATTAAAGTAAGTTACTGATAAAATTTTGTTGAATACCAAAATAAATAATTAAAGAAACATATTCGATATATGTGTAAATTGGTTTTAGGGTCCAGAAATACTGAAAACTCAGTTCTTACATTCTTTTAAACGTTTCGACTCAGGTTGGAGTCTTCATCAGTGAGAATTTATTTCTATAAAAAATACAAAGGAGGAATCTTAAGAATTGACCGTGTGACGGATAAACATTGTAATAAAAAAGTGATATAAGAATCGCAGGTGTGAAAATAAAATTGGACTAAGTAACTAAATTTGCAATACAGTAAAACTGTAACAAAACTGTACAAAAAAATTTTTTTCCGTAAAATTGCTAAAAAGAACCTTAAAGAAACATTGTAATACCATGATATAAATGAATTATGCATGTGAACCTATAAAATTGGTCTAAAACTGAATGTAATGAACTGTACAGAAAAAAAATATTTCTATAAAAATACAAAGGAAGAAACTTGAACAATTTGAAACTGTGACCGATGAAAATTATGTTAAGAATAATGTAAAAGAATTGCAAGTTTGAAATTAAAAAATTGGTCTAAATAACTAAATTTGCTAAAAAGTAAAGGTGTAAAACGTTAATTTGAAAAAAATACTAACAAGAGAGACTTAAAAGTAACACGTGTGACAGATAACAACTTTGGTTAACCGATATGAATGTAATTGTACAAGTGAAACTATAAAAATGGTCTAAACCAAATGTTAAAAATGTAAAATGTAAGAAAAATGTAAAGAAATGTAAAAAAACTTGTACAGAAAAATTTCTTGTAAGAAGACAGAGGAAGAAACTTAAAATCTTGAACGTGTGACCGATGAACATACTGTTAAAAAATGATGTAAAAAAATTCCAAGTTTGACACTATAAAATTGGACTAAACAACTAAATTTGCGATACAGTAAAACTGTAACAAAAACTGTACAAAAAATTTTTTCTGTAAAATTACTAAAGAGAACCTAAAGGAATAGCACGTGTGGCGGATAACATTGTAATAAAATTATATAAATAAATTATACATGTGAAACTATAAAATGGGTCTAAACTAAATGTAAATGAACTGTACAGAACAAATTTCTCTATAAAGGTACAAAAGAAGAACTTGAACAATTTTGAACGTGTGACCGATGAGCATTCTGTTAAAATGATGTAAAAGAATTGCAAGTTTGAAATTATCAAATTGGTATAAATAACTAAATTAGTTAAAAAGTAAAACTGTGAACCTTATTTTGAAAAAATTACCAACAAGAGAGACTTAAAAGTAGCACGTGTAACAGATAACAATTTTAGTAAACCGATGTAAATGAATTGTATAAGTGAAACTATAAAAATGGTCCAAAAAAATTCGATTTGCAAGAAAATAAAAAGTACACAAAAATTTAATTCTGTAAAATTACTAAGGGGGGGAAAAAAATTAATTTAAAAATAGCACATGTGACGGATAAACATTGCGGGATGAAAAGTCAAAAAGTGCGAGCTTAGCACCAAAAAAACACTGTAAACGAAAACTGACCTGTTATTTTATTAAGTAGACATACAAACGATGATAAAAAAGATTAATCCAAATGACACACAAAAAATTCCTTTTTTCTTCCTTTTCTTTCGTCCCGAACAAGATAGGCACATAATTTTGACAAATAACTCCTGACACTATGGGTTTTGCTTGAAAACTGAGTTGCACTTGGAAACTGACTTGGAAAAGGCTTTGTAAAGTGGAGTGGAGGGTTAGGTTTTTTTGCTTTGGAAAGTCTCGGTTAAATGAAAAGGAGAAAAAATTGTGTAAATATGTCCACAAGATGTCCAGAGACTATGACAAAGGAGGGCTATGAAATTTGAGACGAGTCATAAGAGTCTGTATATAACTGTTAGAAATTTTCACCACAATCTCCCGAGACATGTGGTCGGGGTTTTTTAAAAATTTTTTTATTTAACAGTCTCAGAGTCGCAAGATTAAGGTGGAAAATAAATTGAGTTTTTAATGCACATACAAAGTGATAGATATTATGATGCCCGTATGTGGAATTATAAGACTCGTAACAGAAATGATATAATTTTTAAATTTTTGCAATTTTATGATGAAATCGATAAATTTCGATAAAATTTGGTCACAGTTTTCCAGATTTTTAGAAAGCTGTGGAAAATTTGTGTAAAACCTAAGTTTTTTTATTTAAAAGAGGAAAGTAAAAAGCGGAATTATAAGACTCGTAACAGAAATTATATAATTTTTAAATTTTTTCAATTTTATGATGAAATCGATAAATTTCGATAAAATTTGGTCACAGTTTTCCAGATTTTTCGAAAGCTGTGGAAAATTTGTGTCAAACCTAAGTTTTTTTATTTAAAAGAGGAATTTAAAAAGCAGATACATTGTCTGTGTCCGTTCTTTGATTGACTGTATGGGCATTGCTAGCAATGTGAGTCATTTCGAGAATCATACGTTTTTTATAATTGTTGGATCTGTCAACTATTTTTACCTGGTCAAAATTGAATTTATGATCCTGGCGCCACGTGTGCTTGGTGAGGGCGGTCCATTTTTCTGGGGGGTTATATACATCTTTTTTATGTTCCTGGATTCTATTTTTTAGAGGTCTTTTGGTTGTGCCTATATAATTTGCTGTACAATCAATGCAAGGAATATTGTAGACGACATGTGCTGTTTCAAGTTTTGGTGTGGGGTCTTTTGCTGATTTGAAAAGATGTGATAGGTCTTTGGTATTGCGTGGGGCAATTTTTACATTGAAAGGTTTAAGGATGCCTGAAAGTTTTTCAGATAACCCTTTAACGTAGGGAAGTGACACATATTTCTGTGTTTGGCTAGCAAATCTGGAAAACTGTGACCAAATTTTATCGAAATTTATCGATTTCATCATAAAATTGCAAAAATTTAAAAATTATATAATTTCTGTTACGAGTCTTATAATTCCACATACGGGCATCATAATATCTATCACTTTGTATGTGCATTAAAAACTCAATTTTTTGTCCACCTTAATCTTGCGACACTGAGACTGTTAAATAAAAAAATTTAAAAAAATCTGCCCGCTCCGCGGGCACATTCTCATCGCGCGCTTCGCTCGCAAGTTTGAGCGCGCCTAGGGCGCGCGATTCGATAGTCGCGCTTCGCGCTCCGTTCTTTCTGGACCTCGCGCTTCGCGCTCGGTCTTGTGCTCTTCGCATACATTTAAGTTTATTTCTTATATTTTGATACTGAAGCTCAAACCAATTTTATAATAATATTACAGATGATGTGAACTACACATTTTCTCAAAGTCACTGAATTTCTTTTTGAATTTAAGTGAAACAGGAAATTCAATTTACTTAAGGCTCTATCGGCCTTAAGGAACACATTCTCATCATGACACTCGCACTTCGCGCTCGATTTTCTGTATACATTTCAGTATAACTTTTCAATAAATTACATGATTAAAAGAATTTAATTTCTTCCAAATATCTAAAAAAGGAAAAACAATCGTAGACTTTATTTAAGGAAACGATTTTGCAGAACAACGCTTATTTCGTATCTCACATATTTTGGTGAAAAAAATTGAATTTTTTCAATATTAAAAATCAAAACATAAAATATACATCCTGTCCCGAAATTTCTTTATGAGAATTTGTAGACCTCATTTAGGCAAACAATTTTCCATCTAAATGTTTTTTTTGTATCTCACATATTTTGTCTAAAAAATGGAATTTTTGAATTTTAGTCGTATTTTTTGGAATTGAAACGAAAAATATATCTTTTATCAGAAACTGCGTCACACAAAATTTGTAGATCTTTTTGAAACGAACAACTTTGTATTCTTACGTTTTTTTGGTATTTCCAATATTATTGTTAAAAAATTGAATTTTGGATTTTCAATAGTTTTTTTTTTAATTAAAAAGAAAAATATGCATCTTATGAAAAAATGTTATAATTCAAATTTGTGGGTTTTTATGTATTCAATAATATTGTATCATAACGTTTTTTCGTATCTCGAATAATTTAACTGGAAAATGGAATTTTGATATTGACTTTTTTCGAATTTGAATATGCTGTAACATTTATAATTTTGATTTAATCAAAAAATGTTATTAGGATAATTTGTAGAGATTTATGAGCACTATCAAAAACCAGGATTGGAATTTTTGATTTTTTCAAAAAATTATTTTCAAAAACACAAAAGTAGTGCTCCATCCCTCAATTTTGATTGGATGTGGCTGGTTAACGAACTTGTCCATACTTTTTCGGCTTCGATAAAGTGTACCAAAGCTCAATTCAATCTGATAATTCTATCGAGAGTTATGCCGCACACGACCTACTACAGACAGACAGACAGACAGACACTTTCGTAAAAACCATTTTTTCTGACTCAGGGGGTCTCAAAACGTAAAGATTTGATGAAAATTTCGAAAGTCATTTTTCACATAAAACCAATACCTTCTCATCCATGATGAGAATGTAAAAAACCCCGGTCACATGTCTCGGGAGATTGTGGTGAAAATTTCTAACAGTTATATACAGACTCTTATGACTCGTCTCAAATTTCATAGCCCTCCTTTGTCATAGTCTCTGGATATCTTGTGGACATATTTACACAATTTTTTCTCCTTTTCATTTAACCGAGACTTTCCAAAGCAAAAAAACCTAACCCTCCACTCCACTTTACAAAGCCTTTTCCAAGTCAGTTTCCAAGTGCAACTCAGTTTTCAAGCAAAACCCGTAGTGTCAGGAGTTATTTGTCAAAATTATGAGCCTATCTTGTTCGAGACGAAAGAAAAGGAAGAAAAAAGGAATTTTGTGTGTGTCATTTGGATTAATCTTTTTTATCATCGTTTGTATGTCTACTTAATAAAATAACAGGTCAGTTTTCGTTTACAGTGTTTTTTTGGTGATAAGCTCGCACTTTTTGACTTTTTATCCCGCAATGTTTATCCGTCACATGTGCTATTTTTAAATTAATTTCCCCCCCCCCCCCCCCTTAGTGATTTTACAGAATTAAATTTTTGTGTACTTTTTATTTTCTTGCAAATCGAATTTTTTTGGACCATTTTTATAGTTTCACTTATACAATTCATTTACATCGGTTTACCAAAATTGTTATCTGTTACACGTGCTACTTTTAAGTCTCTCTTGTTGGTAATTTTTTCAAATTAAGGTTCACAGTTTTACTTTTTAACTAATTTAGTTATTTATACCAATTTTATAATTTCAAACTTGCAATTCTTTCACATCATTTTAACAGAATGCTCATCAGTCACATGTTCAAAATTGTTCAAGTTCTTCTTTTGTACCTTTATAGAGAAAATTGTTCTGTACAGTTCATTTACATTTAGTTTAGACCCATTTTATAGTTTCACATGTATAATTCATTTATATAATTTTATTACAATGTTATTCGCCACACGTGCTATTCCTTTAGGTTCTCTTTAATAATTTTACAGAAAAAATTTTTTGTACAGTTGTTGTTACAGTTTTACTGTATCGCAAATTTAGTTGTTTAGTCCAATTTTATAGTGTCAACTTGGAATTTTTTTACATCATTTTTTAACAGTATGTTTATCGGTCACACGTTCAAGATTTTAAGTTTCTTCCTCTGTCTTCTTACAAGAAATTTTTCTGTACAAGTTTTTTTACATTTCTTTACATTTTTCTTACATTTTACATTTTTAACATTTGGTTTAGACCATTTTTATAGTTTCACTTGTACAATTACATTCATATCGGTTAACCAAAATTGTTATCTGTCACACGTGTCTTACGATTTTTTCTAGCAGAGGGACTACCGAGCTTTTCCTCACAAATCGTAAAAGTTTCCACAATTCAGTATATAATGAAGCTGCTACATTGTAATTGACAATATTGACATATCACTGCGATGCGTTTATGAATGTGTGCGTTGTTCAGTTAGGTTAAGTTGCGTTGAATTAGTATTTGAGCGTGCATTGGTATGTTTATTATTTATATTGATATATATATATACGTGTATGTGTATGTAAATATGTAACTATGTTTATGAATACTCTCTCTATGTAACTCACAAAATCTAATAAGAACTATGGTAAAATTCACGAATGACTGACTTTTTTTTTATATCATGGAGGTGCAATTATTTACTATTTTCGATAGGAAAAGTTATAAATATGGTTCCACTATCTCCAAAAGACTATGGTAATTCGGTTAGACAGAATATGTGACTTTACTATTGTCTTTTGTAAACTTAACATTCTTTGTTAGCAATTAATGAAACATTTATTGGGTTTACTTCAATATAATTCGTTCGATGTGTTGATTTCGATTTTACTATTTCAAGTAATAAAATTTGCTTTTGTTTTTAGGCATAAGTACAATTATATCACCATTTTCTCCAATATTATTAGTAACTCCATAGTTTAATATTCAAAATAGTAATTTCTAAAAAAGTGACGTTATATCCTCGTTTCCTATTGACTTTTAGTAAAAATAAATATAATAATACTAAATTTTGCAATGAAGAGTTTCTCCGTGCACGGTCAATTCTTAAGATTCCTCCTTTGTATTTTTTATAGAAATAAATTCTCACTGATGAGGACTCCAACCTGAGTCGAAACGTTTAAAAGAATATAAGAACTGAGTTTTCATTATTTCTGGACCCTAAAACCAATTTACACATATATCGAATATTCATCAAAAAGGGTCGATACAAGTCCTATATATAATTAAAGAAACACCTTCAATTCTCAAAAATTAATTTTCATTTTCGACATGAAATATTTTTAAAAACTTGAAAAAATGGAGCGTGGTTTTTGAAAATATAATTGAAAATCATACAAATAAAAATATCATTCTGCAATCAAAATTGTTAATTATTTTCAAATAAATAATGTTCCATTTTTTATATACGGAGAAACTTTTCATTGTAAAATCTAGTATTATTATATTTATGTTTACTAAAAGTCAAGAGGAAGCGAGGATATAGTAACAAAACTAGTTTTATTTACCATAGCGGTAGGAAGAAATACATTTTCTGAACCAATTGTAAATATAGTGCAACTTTAAAAATTACCATTGAGAGTTGCAAAGATTAATATCTTTGATGGCAAATTGAAACTAGAAATAAGTGATACCTATATAAATAAAAAGTAAAACTGTCTATGCAAGAATTGGTCTTTTGAATAATATAAATTGCAAAATAGTTTAGAGAAATTACCATTGTCAATGGTAATGAATAATGAAGAGAGAAAGACTTGAATATTTTGCAATCGAATACATCATATATTGGAATAGTACAATATCAAAATTCCCATTGGAAATATTAAATGTACGAATCGTAAAAGTTTCCACACTTCAGTATATAATGAAGTTGCTACATTGTAATTGACAATATTGACATATCACTGCGATTTGTTTATGAATGTGTGCGTTGTGCAGTCAGGTTAAGTTGCGTTGAATTAGTATTTGAGGGTGCATTGGTATCTTTATTATTTATATTGATATATATATACGTGTATGTGTATATAAATATGTAACTATGTTTATAAATACTCTCTCTATGTAGCTCACAAAATCTAATAAGAACTATGGTAAAATTTACGAATGACTGTATTTTTTATATCATGGAGGTGCAATTATTTCCTATTTTCGATAGGAAAAGTTATAAATATGGTTCCACTATCTCCAAAAGTCTATGGTAATTCGGTTAGACAGAAGAAGTGACTTTACTATTGTCTTTTGTAAACTTCACATTCTTTTTTAGCAATTAATGAAACATTTATTGGGTTTACTTCAATATAATTCGTTCGATGTGTCCATTACGATTTTACTATATTTCAAGTAATAAAATTTGCTTTTGTTTTTAGGCATAAGTACAATTATATCACCATTTTCTCCAATATTATTAGTAACTCCATAGTTTAATATTCAAAATAGTAATTTCTAAAAAAGTGACGTTATATCCTCGTTTCCTATTGAGTTTTAGTAAAAATAAATATAATAATACTAAATTTTGCAATGAAGAGTTTCTCCGTGTACCGACGTGCATTTAATCCATAAATCTTGCCTCGGGCGTCACATATGACAAAGATGTTTTTGAATATAAATTGAATACATTATTTATTTGCTTACTGCGTTCAAACAATAACTATAATACATCGAAATAAATTTAAAAGCCATGGTAACGTAGAAAGTTTTCAGTTTCAAATATTTAGATTCTGTCTTCTTATTTTTGTTTAGTTTATTAAGCATATATTTAGATTTATTTCTACGTATTATCAATTTATAGAAACTTAATTTGATTACACAAACGACTGTATGCTGAACTAGAGAATCTATCAAATTCATGGAAGAAATTTTTCTACATAAATATTGTAACAAAATAAAATTGGAAAACGATCTTTTATGTAGTGGTTCAATTTTTAGTGTTTTCTGTATTCTGACTCTAAATGCATGAACGCAGCAGTTATACTCATAAAACGTAAAGCTTTGTTTTCCATCTCGCAACCAGTGCACCGGATGCTTCAGTATGAGGCGAATACACTACTCGTTTCATTGCCAGAAGTGATAATTACCATAAAATATAGGAAAACATATAATTAACCTATGACACTTTTACTCATCGATGCGTGGTGTTAATTTTTTCCATGATGCTCTATTACGGTAACCAGAAAAGGTTTTGAATTCATTATCATTGTAACTGACGTTCAGATATAAAAAAGAAAACAAAAGGTCAATCAAAATCCAATTTTTGAAAATAATTGATGAAGTTAATAATATCAAATATTTAATTGATTTTCGCGAACTGCGTAGAAAATCAGATCCACTCAAGTTTAATTAATTTAAAACGTATTTAGAATAATGCGACTTAGTAAACAAAATCAAGAAAATGAAATTAAATGCAACTTAATTTGAGATAAATCCACTCTTTCTTTATTAATTTATCATTTAATCATAAACTTTGTTAATTTGATTCTTTTAAAAATTATAGGGGAGAAGCGGCGAAATTGGCGCGTCGTCTAAATTGGCGCACCCTATTTTTCAGAAAATGATAACATAACAAAAAATAAAAATAGTTCTATCGTGTGCATTCTTGTATGATATGTATTTGATAGAAAAAATTATAAAAATCTAATTGCTTAATACAGTTTTATTGCGATTAATCGTTTTTTGGCATAATGGTTATGTTCGAAGCCATTGAGTTAAATCGTTAAATAATAGTAATTCAAGGTGAATAAGATTAATGCAACGATTTTATAATCTTTGATATTTAATCTTACGATTAGGATAGAATATTTGTATGAAAAAATAAGCATTTTACGTAAAAGTATTTAATTAATGAACGATACACTTGCGGCAAAATTGGCGCATACGAGATTCAAATCAGAGGTGAAGTTGGCACACGTGTTGTGTTTCTGGAAACCGGTGACTGAATTCAAGTGCTCGGATGTTTATGATTGAAAATATAAAGAAGATAGTAAGTACACAATTATTAATATATAGATATATACATTTGAATGTTGCTGGACTTTTCTGCTAATCTTTTTCTTAAGATTTTTTGTGACATGGGAGGTAATGTGGTTCGCAAAACTGATGTAACGACTTTGTACGGTTATATTCATTTGAACAATCAATGGTTAAATTTTGTTTTTTAAGTTTGAGGTATTAAGGCATTTTAAAAGCGATTTTTAATAATTAATTTGCTGTCTGACAGTGTTTTGAAAGTTTTCTCGATTTTAAGATGTGAAAGCAATGTAAGTAAAAAATTTGTATTTTTGATTGATTGTTTCTATTATTTATAAGTCTTCTAAAGTTAATAATTGTATATACTTCTGATTACAAATTCAAATAATTCTCTATAAAAATGATTTTAATTTGAATATTCACTTAAATATCCACAATTGCCAGTATTTTATTATACAAATATAAAATATATTTTAACTTTGGCTGGTTTATGTGAATAAAGGTATAAAAAACTTCACATATCTTGATATACTATCTCAAATTTAGTTTCAAATTATAACTACCTCTTTTCATCAACCTTTGCTACTGAAATGTAATTCTAAATCTATGAAAATATAACTAATACGTGGCAAGAGAAGATTATAATATTAGTGCGTCAATTTACCCGACATGGCGGGTAAATGTACACAGGTGCAGTCCTTCGGAAATCTGAATAAAAACCTGCTTTAATAATTTTCAATGCAATCTTTATCCATTGGAAAGTATAGAAAAGATATTCAGCTATTAAATAAATATTTTTTCATAATTTTTAGTCATATACTTTCTTTTTAAACTCGCTTTCTATTAGGTGCGCCAATTTCGCCGCTTCTCCCCTACTAGTTAAATATCGTCCATAAAATATAAGATATTTATATGCATATATAAATATAATTTCTTTTACACTAATTCATTAATAAATTTTACTCTGAATTAATTAATATTGATCAATTCAGATTTAGAGAGTGTGGGTAACTTTGAATAAGTAATAATTTTTTATTAATCCATTGTAAAATCCTACTAATTCAATTAGTGGTATAGTATTATTTTTACTTATTTATTTTATTACAATGCGATTATTAAATTAATTAGTAGAAACTGAACTACTTCTAAATAAATCAGTAGAATTTTACTGCAGATAAGCAAGAAACTATACTAGTATTAAACATTTAATTTGATCAATCAAACAAGAGATCTAAGCATATAGATATAAAATATCATTTCTCAAGAGAGCAGGTTGAGAAAAATATAGTAAAATCGATATATATTCCTACAGGAAATCAATTGGCAGATGAACTGACCAAGCCGTTGCCTGCAGTTAAATTTCTGGAGTTCAGAAAAGAGATGGGCTTGGAGTAAAATTATAAGAAATGTATAGGTGTATAAGTTTTATCATATAATGAATATATGAAATGGTCTGACTGGGTTTTCTGGGTTTTCCTAATCCTTGCAATGAATTGAATTCTCTTTAGCAAAATTAATATAGTAATAAATTAATGTTCAATTGAGGAGTTATATTCAATAAGGCGACAGGCGCTCGAAAACCTGTAAAAGTATTGTCCGCCTCGTGATGCCATAGTCAAAAATTGAAAATCGAAATTCGAAAAAACCAAAAACATGGTTTTATAGCTCGTGAAAAATGAATGTTAGTTTCCTCTTATAGTTTTTTTTATAACGTTGCAAATTTTCGAGTAAATTAATAAAAAGTGTGTTGGTTTTAAAGCATAGAAACCATATTTTATTTCAATCCACTCGCCTCGAAAAATTCATTAATTAACGGATTGCGAAATTTTTTTTTGCGTTCTACTCGTGAATCTCTGGCGGAGGCGACAGTGCTTGCAAAAAATTTTTTTGTTCATTGTTAAATGGTTTTTTTTTAATCCGAAGACACTTCCCGTGAACAAGTTGATCATTAGTATATGGAGCAACTTTTTGGAAAATATCAACTCGATTGAACAATTACTTTCGAAAATACAACGAGTTGAACGCAAATGCGAATTAGGTTTTGATGCGATTTTACCGGTTTTGTTACGAGCAATGCAGGCGCGCCGATGAGTAGAAGCGAAGGAAGATAGAGAAAGAGAGTAGGAGTGGCATGCGATGAAAATGAGCGTCGAAACCTAATTCGCATTTGCGTTCAACTCGTTGTATTTTCGAAAGTAATTGTTCAATCGAGTTGATATTTTCCAAAAAGTTGCTCCATATACTAATGATCAACTTGTTCACGGGAAGTTTACTGTAGTTTCTTCGGATTGAAAAAAAACCATTTAACAATGAACAAAAAAATTTTTTGCAAGCACTGTCGCCTCCGCCAGAGATTCACGAGTAGAACGCAAAAAAAAAATTCGCAATCCGTTAATTAATGAATTTTTCGAGGCGAGTGGATTGAAATAAAACATGGTTTCTATGCTTTAAAACCAACACACTTTTTATTAATTTACTCGAAAATTTGCAACGTTATAAAAAAACTGTAAGAGGAAACTAACATTCATTTTTCACGAGCTATAAAACCATGTTTTTGGTTTTTTCGAATTTCGATTTTCAATTTTTGACTATGAAATCACGAGGCGGACAATACTTTTACAGTTTTTCGAGCGCCTGTCGCCTTATTGAATATAACTCCTCAATTGATTTGTTTTTAAGGAAGCGTGTTGGAAATACTAGCTTTTAACTCGAAAACAATTTATTGAACAAATATAGAAAGTTAAGGCTAGGAAAGAAAGGCCTTTTTTAGGTTCATAGTTTTATGACTATAGTAGCTCGGGTTACAACGCTTGACGCTGTGACATGTCACTCGTCTAGAATTTTATGGAGAGCTTAGCCGTCTGGAGTCTGCATATACTTATAGGAAAAGGAACCATTGTTTTTCTGATAGAATACAGACTGCTTTCCCGATAATTAGCTAATCGCTCTAGCTCTAGCCCTTAGTCCTTTGACTGGTTCTCTTAGAGATCAGACGTGCGTCTTTCCTTGTGCTACTCTGAATAAATAATGAAGTTAAATTCAAATTTCAAAGTGACATGTTTGATAACATGTCTAGTATTATATTGACCCCAATTCATAGAATTTTTGTTCATTTCTCGTTATTTTGGCATAGGGTCAGTTTCTTCTTATTTTCTTTGATTAAAATAATCACTATTAGATTTAAAATTGCGCAAAAAGAAAGAAAGGCAAACGTTTCGGCCACATATGGGGGCCCTCTTCAGTGCCATAAATTCAAAGATTAATTCAAAATTTGTGTAAAAGATTAGAATATAGGAGATAATTAAAAAAGGGGTTATCATAGAAAATAAAAACGTATTTCATAGCTTGCAATTCAAAATGAAGTAGTCCAGTATGTGGCATCACGAATTGAAAAAATATTTAAAGTTCACTGTGAATATAAAACCGGATGAAATGAAATAATATAAAACATTTTGCACACGAACCGACCGGAATTTTATTTTTTTTTAAATTTTATTATTAAAGAAGGATGCCAAATTGGTTCTCAATGGCAAAACGCGAACACGGTTTACATTTATGAAAACTTTTTGTAAAGACTTTGTTACCGGAGTCTCTCACAGAATGATCTGAACTGTTTTAAAAACCGACTCGGGACATGTGGCTTTGCTGACCGACAATTTTTTTCCTATAAGTAATCCTGAGATGTTCTTTTCCTCCTTGAAGAAAACTATTGTCCTATACCTAGTTGAGAAATTTGAGACGTTTATGATGATTTTCACGAGTGGACGAAGGCGTTTATTTTTCAAGAAAAAAATTTTGTATATTAGCTTCACGGACAATCCATTTAACACAGAATTTGCAAGCAAGGTATTTCATAAACATAAAATATTATAAAATCTATATATGTAATTTTACTCAATATTTAAAAAAATTGAAATTTGTTTATTTTCGCATTCGGATTTATTCTGAGATGTTTTGAAAAAATAATAATAAATTTATCTTTAAAAATTAATAAAAATGCAATTTAAATATTCGTGATATTAAATCTAATAGTGATTATTTTAATCAAAGAAATTAAGAAGAAACTGACCCTATGCCAAAATAACGAGAAATGAACAAAAAGTCTATGAATTGGGGTCAATATAATACTAGACATGTTATCAAACATGTTACTTTGAAATTAAAAAATTATTATTAAATTTAACTAGTTCTGAAAATGGTCAGAACTGTGAGATATTCTAGCTTTATAGTGAATGTGCCATTTTTTAATTTCAAAGTGACATGTTTGATAACATGTCTAGTATTATATTGACCCCAATTCATAGACTTTTTGTTCATTTCTCGTTATTTTGGCATAGGGTCAGTTTCTTCTTAATTTCTTTGATTAAAATAATCACTATTAGATTTAATATCACGAATATTTAAATTGCATTTTTATTAATTTTTAAAGATAAATTTATTATTATTTTTTCAAAACATCTCAGAATAAATCCGAATGCGAAAATAAACAAATTTCAATTTTCTAATCCTTTACAGAAATTTTGAATTAATCTTTGAATTTATGGCACTGAAGAGGGCCCCCATATGTGGCCGAAACGTTTGCCTTTCTTTCTTTTTGCGCATTCTTAAATCTAATAATAATTCTAATCAAAGAAAATAAGAAGAAACTGACCCTATGCCAAAGAAATGAACAAACATTATATGAATTTGGGTCAATATAATACTAGACATGTTATCAAACATGTCACTTTGAAATTAAAAAATGGCACATTCACTATAAAGCTAGAATATCTCACAGTTCTGACCATTTTCAGAACTAGTTAAATTTAATAATAATTTTTTAATTTCAAAGTAACATGTTTGATAACATGTCTAGTATTATATTGACCCCGATTCATAGACTTTTTGTTCATTTCTCGTTATTTTGGCATAGGGTCAGTTTCTTCTTAATTTCTTTGATTAAAATAATCACTATTAGATTTAATATCACGAATATTTAAATTGCATTTTTATTAATTTTTAAAGATAAATTTATTATTATTTTTTCAAAACATCTCAGAATAAATCCGAATGCGAAAATAAACAACTTTCAATTTTTTTAAATATTGAGTAAAATTACATATATAGATTTTATAATATTTTATGTTTATGAAATACCTTGCTTGCAAATTCTGTGTTAAATGGATTGTCCGTGAAGCTAATATACAAAATTTTTTTCTTGAAAAATAAACGCCTTCGTCCACTCGTGAAAATCATCATAAACGTCTCAAATTTCTTAACTAGGTATAGGACAATAGTTTTCTTCAAGGAGGAAAAGAACATCTCAGGATTACTTATAGGAAAAAAATTGTCGGTCAGCAAAGCCACATGTCCCGAGTCGGTTTTTAAAACAGTTCAGATCATTCTGTGAGAGACTCCGGTAACAAAGTCTTTACAAAAAGTTTTCATAAATGTAAACCGTGTTCGCGTTTTGCCATTGAGAACCAATTTGGCATCCTTCTTTAATAATAAAATTTAAAAAAAAATAAAATTCCGGTCCTTTCGTGTGCAAAATGTTTTATATTATTTCATTTCATCCGGTTTTATATTCACAGTGAACTTTAAATATTTTTTCAATTCGTGATGCCACATACTGGACTACTTCATTTTGAATTGCAAGCTATGAAATACGTTTTTATTTTCTATGATAACCCCTTTTTTAATTATCTCCTATATTCTAATCTTTTACACAAATTTTGAATTAATCTTTGAATTTATGGCACTGAAGAGGGCCCCCATATGTGGCCGAAACGTTTGCCTTTCTTTCTTTTTGCGCAATTTTAAATCTAATAGTGATTATTTTAATCAAAGAAAATAAGAAGAAACTGACCCTATGCCAAAATAACGAGAAATAATAAAATAAAATCTAAACGCTTAAATCATGAAATCATTTTTCTCAGTAACCATTCAGAGTTTATAGTCGTTATTGCTTCGAATCGCTCGAAACTCAAAGCTCTTAATTTTCTAACTTAAAAGTTTAAAGTTTTAAAGGTAGAAACTAAATCTCTCGACGCATTGATTCATATAATAGAGCTACATCTACAGGCCTTAAGATTTAATGATTCTTGGATATTTATCATTTTTTTCGTGTAATAGACATTGCTTTATCTACGCTTTCACTGATAAGGAAATAAATATTAATTATGATATACCAAGAAATTTGTATGATTCATTCATCAATGAGTAATTAGTACGAAGTCTAAATAATATTTATCAAGCATTAATTATGCTATTCTAGTCTGAAGGTATTTTTTATAGTTCTTGATATTTTATTTCATTTATGGACTTCCTTAATATTATTTAAACAAATTTTAATTATTTTAAAATGGCAGATTGTATAGACCCTTGGTTTAATTTATAATACTTGGTACGTATGCATTGGCTTTAGGTTCCATAAATGAAAAAACCTGTTTAATCAGACGTTTCGGCTCTGATCGGAGCCGTCATCAGTGATATTTATTAAAATCTAGAAACATAATATACTTCAAAATATTAAATCCTATTGTTACGGCGGGGGAAAAGGGGCCTGGTGGGGTGGGTGGTGATTGTTGGTGCGAAACGGTGGTCTTCGTTACTGAAACCGGGCAACCCAGATAGCGCCTGGTTAGCGCCCGGATTCAGTCAGACACAATGCTGGGCGGCTCTTCTTCGTCTGCTTCTTCATGTTGATTCACAGCGCGTGGATGGGCCATGGTTAAAGGGCGAGAGAGTGGGTAAGAGAGAGAGAGAGAGAGAGATGGAAGACCGCGAAGGATCTTCCAGGGCAGAAGACCTACACGGAGAGAAGAGAACGCAGCTGTCATGTGCGCGGGACAAAGCAGAGCTGTGTTCTTACGAAAATGTACGATTGGACACAGCTCAGCTATGTCCTCGCATAGCCAGAATGTGTGAGCGCACAATCGCACAGCCGCACATCTCTGCTTCGCGCTGGGCACACGCCGTTCAGACGAAGCAGAGCTGTGTGCGAACAAATGAAGGCTTCGTCTAAACACAGCTCTACTGTGCCCTCGCACTCCTCTGCTTCGTGCTAAACACATAGTGCGTGTGCGCCACGTTTGTGTATATGTAATGCATTGATTATACTTTGATTATTTATAAGGTCAAAAAATTGCCGTGTCTCATTGACGTGGATGCAAACGACGCGGAATTTAAAGGTGCGTATAACGATCATTCAAAATACAAAATTTCTGCAATTAATACGTCAATACTAAACCACTGATAAAAGTTTTTGTTTCTACGTATTTATAGTCGATTTTAAATAAAAAGATCTGTACGTTATAGGCCGAAGTTAAATTTGTTCTTTGCTTCGAATCCAAAAATAATTAGGTCAATATAATAATTTGTTGCCGCAGAGGAACATATAACCGCAAAATTTTTTTCATTACAGAACGGAACATTTTTGGATAATCAAGTTTTAAGGTAGTTACCACCCACGAAAATTAGACCTCAGGCAAAAATAGATAATTTTGCTTTCAAGAATAGCAATATTATTATTATTAAAGGGCTATTTTGGAAGAGAAAAGATTAATTTCCATGAAAAAAATTTGAAATACAAAAAAATAATTTTATTAATAAATTTTATTTTTACCCAACTTATTTTCTTGTCTCTTCTTACCAAATTTAAAAAAAAATATGCGATTTTAATAAATTACAAATCACTTTTTCAAAAAAAAGATTCCCTACAACATAACCATTTCCAATTTTCGAAAATGAATAAATTATTATCAAATTCAGCAATTTGTTTATAAAAATTTCGTTTTGGAAATTTTTTTTTTAATGTTTTCAGCCATTAAAGAATTTATATTTAAAAATCAGAAACGGTGAAGTTGTGGGAAATCTTTTCTCTGAAAAAATAATTCATGATTTATTAGAATCGCATAATTTTTTATAGTCGATTTTAAATAAAAAGATCTCTACGTTATAGGCCGAAGTTACATTTTTTCTTTGCTTTGAATCGAAAAATAATTAGGTCAATGTAATAATTTGTTACCGCAGAGGAACGTATAGCTCAAAATTTTTTTCATTACAGAACGGAAAATTTTTGGGCAATCAAGTTTTAATTAAAAATACTCAGATTTTAATAAAAACCATCACATACAACATTTTTGATTTTATACTTTTATATGTTGCCTGTATTTCATATAGAAATGTATCTCTGTCGTGTCAAACGCAACTAAATCTTTGTTGCTCTTTATTCGCTTTTTTACATATTTTCATTTTAACATTGAAATTATAAAGCAATTATGATATCAGAGTTTAATAATTCTCAAATTATGAAAATTGGTTCGATAAATATCAAACTTTTATGCAGGTAAATGCC
Organism: Diplolepis rosae; assembly: GCA_030998225.1. Classification (NCBI taxonomy): domain Eukaryota; kingdom Metazoa; phylum Arthropoda; class Insecta; order Hymenoptera; family Diplolepididae; genus Diplolepis; species Diplolepis rosae. The sequence continues at coordinate 22,294,340 of JAPYXD010000723.1, read as the reverse complement.
GATCAACGCATTACATATACACAAACGTGGCGCACACGCACGATATGTTTAGCACGAAGCAGAGGAGTGCGTGGGCACAGTGGCGCTGCGTTTGGACGAAGCCTTCATTTGTTCGCACATAGCTCTGCTTCGTCCGAACGGTGTGTGCCCGGCGCGAAGCAGAGATATGCGCTCGCACATTCTAGCTACGCGAGGACGAAGCTGAGCTGTGTCTAATCGAACATTTTCGTAAGAACACAGCTCTGCTTGGTCCCGCGCAGATGACAGCTGCGTTCTCTTCTCTCCATGTAGGTAGATCTTCTGGCGAGGGAGAGAGATGGAAGACCGCTGAGGATCTATTCCGGGGAGAAGACCTATGTAGATATTCTGGTGAGGCAAAGAGACGGAAGATCACGGGGGATCTTCCAGGGGAGAAGACCTAGGTAGATCTTCTGGCGAGGGAGAGAGATAGAAGACCGCTGAGGATCTTCCAGGGGAGAAGACCTAGACAGATCTTCTCTCGAGGGTAAGATGGAAGACCGCTAAGGATCTTCCTGGGGAGAAGATCTAAAGAGATCTTCTGGCTAGGGTGAGATGGAAGACCGCTGAGGATCTTCCAGGGGAGAAGGTCTAGATATATCTTCTGGCGAGAGGTAGGCACTGAAGACCCGGAGGATCTTCAGGCGGGGACTTACCAGGATTAGGATGATGGTGGTGGCAGCAGAACTCAGCTTCTTCACGATGACGGTTTATTGTCCAGAGGTTGAGAGCGTAGGCGAGACCTACGCCCCGAATGAATCTGCCAGCGAAAACGCGCCCTTTTATCTAGCTTCTCTCCCTTCGGTGGTCCTGTGGAAGGGGTCGATTTCCCCGACTTTCCTAGTCCAGTTTCCCTTGCTTGGACGTCTCTCGCACTTTCTAATTTTTTTCTTAGTTTTTTCTACATAGAGAGTCCCATTGCTGGGCCCTGGTAGTGGGAAAACGTAAGGGTTCTGTAGCCACTCCGTACAAATGCGAAAGAGAGTAACAAGAATGTCCAGTGGAGTGAGAGAGAACGCATGCACAGCGTGTGACTCTCCTCACTGCGCTGGTTCTTGGTGCGAGTGCGAGAGAGCGTACCGAGGTATGGGAGAGAAGAAGAAAGAAGACCTTTTGTTGCACTCTTGCCTGAGAGGTCGAAGGGCATGCTGTCGCCAGATGATGGTCAAGTAAGCGCCGTTCTAGGAATGAGATTTTTCGTTATTTGAATAAAATATATTACATTTTATAAAATCTCATTCCCTTCTATCGCTGTGCGTATAACACTATGTTCAATAATAATAATAATAATTTCCACAGGAGTAAATTTTCATGGAAGAGGTAATATTTTTTACGAATCAGAAAATAATTAGAGCTATGTTTCTTAATTGCCAAAAACCATTAAAATAATAAATGTAAAATCTTTTATTATAATTATACTTAAAAATGTTCGTCCAAATTATATTTTCTAATTTACATTTTGTTATACATGTATAATATAGTTATCAATTAATACTATTAATTAGATCTTTTAATGCACTGAGAGAAATCGGCTTTGGTTCCTGTGCACATAGCACATAAATTTTTTGTACAGTAGTTGCCTTGACCAAAAAAGTTGAGAGAAGCTACTACTTTTATAGTTATCATGACAGTAATTTGGACTTTTTTGTGTATTCGGTTGTTGTGACCAAAGTTGATGATTAGAATGAGCTTTATACGTACCCCAACGGTTAGTACACGTACATTTTCTTTATGTGTACTGCCAAGCTCCTTTGGTTACTACAACCGCAGCGTTCGCTGTTGCGCTAGACAAATCAAGTATAACTTTCATTGAAAGATATGCAGCCTAAGTTGAATCCTGCCAATTCTCGTTCTCGATTCCTGGACTATATTTCACCGTGCCAAGCATTATCAGGTAAATAATTCTATTATAAATATAGTTTGACAATTCTTTCTAAATGATAAACGATTTTGTTCGAGGACAATGCAATGCGTTCCAATGTTGCTGTCTCGTCGTATTTTGTCAAAACTATAGTCAGTCAAAAAAAGTTTATGGTGATGAAAAAAGTGACAATTTTTTAACTTAATCGACGAAAGTTATCATAAATATCATTATACCAGATTATTTTTCTTAGATCTTTTCGGTGAAACTTTATTTTTTCTAATGAAATTGAATTCGTATTTTGATAACTAAGAGAACCATACCTATAACCTCAAAAATAATTTTGGCTGGGTATTTACTGTCCGTAGACTTAGTCATTTTAACTAAACTCTATGCGCGGCTTTACGATGGACTTTGGTTCCTGTAACCGCAGCGCTAACGATATTTCAAGTACCAGAATCGTGGTCTCAGTAACGTTCCTTGCAGTTGGAGTAAACACTTTTCCAAAGTATGACAGCCACTACCATGATTGTCATGACAACTTTAACATTTTTGTAAAGACGATTTTAACAAAAAAACTTTGGTTCGTGAAACCCGAAATTTCTCTCTGTGTGGTTGAATGGCGCTTGTAATTATAATTTTGTTCTTTGTAAGCGTGTCTCAAGATAAAACTATACCAGTTGATTTTACAAAGGGATATTTTGGAGTTTCCAGAATGACAATAAATCTTGACCAGTGCATAATTAAAAAAACACATTAGGGTGAAAAATATTATACAATTCGTAAACTTTTTTTATTTAACATGTTTTTCTTGCTTGAATTTTACTTAAGATGCTCAAATAGTTAAATTACTTATGTGCAATCTCAGATTGATACAAAGGTTACTTTAAAGTCACTTTGATATTTATTAAGAAGGAAAAAAAGTGGTGCGTTTAAATTAAATAAGGCTGGATTAACGAATGTAAGTCCCGAATGAGTACTAAAGATAGTTCACGTAATTGTAGACTACATATATAAATTTATGAGCTTTTAAATAAAACACTTAATGCTATGATTGAAGACAGTGGCGTGTAAAATTTTGGACTCTTCTGAATAATAAATTAATATATTTAGATTGACCCTGTGTCAATTATTGCAGGAGAGGTCATCACTTGATTTTCATCCCACGATTCTTCTAAACATACATGATCAATTTACATCAAGTGAAATTACTGAAATAAATTTATTATTTTATCTGAAAAATATAGTCATATTCTATAGTAATAAAGATATTGTGTATATCGCAAAAAACATCTGATATACGAACGGAAAAATCTTCCAAGGTAAAAAAAATTCCGATCAATACAATTTATATACTTAAATTCTTTTTCTTTGTATCATAACTTTCAGCAAAATTTGTCTTCTTATAACAAGATATTTTTTGTAATTTTATCAAAAATATATCCTGCTATTGCGATCTATTATTAATAGATTTTCGACGTCATCATTATCTTTAGAGATTGCAATTTTTTGATCTTAAGTTGCGTTTATTATATTTACCATTTAAACTATTAATATTTTTATATATCGGCTCTTGGCAGCTTTTTTTCTTTACCTTGTTCTACAATAATTTGGCAGTTGTAAACTTTTGTAGACATTTTATATTGCTTCATTAGTTTCATAAAATTGTAATTTTTGCAACTTTTTTGTGATTTTAAGGGTTTCCCAAAACTTATAAAAATTATAGATGCTTTGTAAAAAATGATTTTGAACTATACAAAATTACAACAAATTTACAGGAGACTGAAATTTTTCACTACAATTTGAATTATATCTAATTTAATTGAAAAAAATTAAATAAAAAAAGTGCACATTTCTTTCAAAAATTTAAATGATCACATTGTTGTGATTTATTGTAACTTTTTGATTTTATTGCAGAGATAAATTTTTATCAGGGCAAATCATGATGCAATATGTCACATTAGTAATTTATGTAATATAATTCGTGATGGAATACTTCATGTATTATATTTTTTAGTATTTTTTTAAACTTTGAGGTCAAGGAAAAGATTACAGGGGCACCTATTTTTAGTGCTTCAAATATTAAAGAAGGTATCACTTCCTGTAGAGATTTGTCACGCGTTAAGTCAATGTTTTAAGTGAAACTCTCTTATCAGTAAATCACGTATTTCATTTAAAAACAATGTGATGAGTGATAAAGTTCAAGTATCTACAAATTAAAAAAGGACACGAGTATTTTAAATTGCTTCCTATTCCATGTAATTTACTGACACAGACAACTCTTTCTGGAAAAAATACGCATGTAAATGTATCTGCAACCAGACACTTGTTCCGAAAGTGTCACTCAAAGAAAAAAAAATGAGTGTGAAATGTATTTCTTTTATTCTTTCTCTTATTGTGCTACTTGAATTTTATTAAAAAACCTTGTTAGAATTTTTCCCTGGTAGAAATGTATTTTTACAATGAAATACAATAAAATACACAGTTTGAATTTTCTTCAAATTTAATTACTTTTTATTTACTGTGGTCAAAAATTCAATCATTATCTCCTTGAAAATGGATCCATCTTTGGATAAAAGTTCATTAATTTAATTTGAAATTCATTAAACTTGGTTGAAAATTTATACATTTTCAGTTGAAGATTCATTCAGCTACCATAATTAAATGCATCTTTAACTAAACTGGTTGAAGTATTTTCTAATAGTGTACAATAAAGTGTAATAATGATAAAATTTAAATTTTTTGTAGAAATTTTGTTGTAATATTTTATATATAAATTTTTTAAAAGCATATTCGCCCTCTAATTTTAATCAGTACTTTTTCACCTATTCAATCAGTGACTCACACTCTAAATCTGAATCTACTGAATCTACTTAAATGAAAAGCTACTGATTATCTGTGAAATTTGACCGATTCAAATAGCTAAAAAGAGGTTACTGTTAATCAGTCAAATTTAACTGATTAATTAAGTGAAAATTAACTGATTTAACAGTGAAATATCTTTTTTTAACTGATCAGTGAAAATTTGACTGACTCATATTTAGAGAGCAATTCTAGCTATTCGATCAGTTGGTGATGACTGTCTTTTTTTAATGTGAATATTGTACAGCCAAAAATGAGCGACTAGAAATGAGTATAAATATTATCTTCTCAAATAAGTTTTTAAATGATTCTTATAAATGTTATTTAACTACCCTCAATAAATTAATTATATTTGCCACAAAGTGGTCGATCAGCGATAGAAATCGATTTGTTCCTCGTTTTATTACAAGGATGATTCATGTCGGATTATGGGACTAACATGCGAAGGTTATGCACATTAAGTTGAACCAGAAAAATAATATCTATGCCTTTATGCTTCAAAGATAGAAAACAAGTTCCAAGAGGTTGTTTCAAAAATTAAATACAATGAATTGGTATAAAAGTTGGTAGATGTATTCATAAAAAATCAAGCTGTTTTTGTCAAAATGAATGCTATTGGCTGAAGTTTTAGGTCTGAAAAAAGTACATACTAACGAAGGTCTCTAAACTCTGATAGGTTTTAAATAATTTAAAAAATTAATTTCTGCTTTACAGGAATTAAGATTTATTCAAATGTTAAAAAATAATCAGAGTTTACAGAGTTTCGGCACTTATATCTTTTTTATTATGTCCCGAAAATTGAAACAAATAAACTGAGTTTATGAGTACAAATAATGACAGCATGAAATTTTTGTGAAATTAACAGGTATTTTAGTACAATTTACCGCTCTTTTGTAAACAATACAGGTTTGTCCAAAAATATTACAGGAATGACTAGTAAATCAAAATTTTCAAAAAAATTCCTTATTCTGTAAATTATCAGGAATTATGTACTGAAATATCTGTTGAATTTACATACATTTTATGTTGTCACTATTTTAACTTAAGTTCCCTAAATTTTAATCAGCGAAACTCACTAAGAATTAGCGATTAAAATTTTAGAGCTTCGTAAGTGAATGACTACTCATTAACGTTGTTTGATAGATACATGATGGTAACGAACTTAAAGTTAGACTTTTTGTTAGATTTTTTCGCCTTCGATATCTGTAGATGAAGGCAGTATATAAAAAATCTGTTGATTACTATTAAATATATATGTGCACACAATAGCACTATTTGCAAGAGGTTATATGTTACTAGGTTTTACTACAGACAGATTAATAAAAGAAGTACCGTTTATTGATAAAAATAATTCAGTTATGTTTTTTCAACTACATGAACATTGTTAGAAGTAAAACACATTAATTAATTATTAATAATTAATTAATTAGACCCTAATCAATAAAACATAAAATAATTATGTACTTGAAAATTTTTTGGAACAATAAGACGTGTTTCTTAATAATGTCAGCCTCTGTCTGAAGGATAAAAACATGGATATCACACTTTAATAAATATTTATAGGAATTTCAACTTAAAGTTCAGTAAAAGGCATTCATTTTGCCCGGTTTCCTTCTAGTAACTTTAAAAAAAAATATTAAGCTTTTATTCCATGAGAATAATAACTGTTTATTTAATATTCAAATGCAACGACTAAAAGGGTGGATTTTCACTGGAATAAAAGTTTGTGCATCATGTAATTAATGAATCTCATTCATTATTCATGAGGATTTTATCTTATTGCTCATGATTACTTTTTATTCACAAAATATTTTTTAGTAGTAAAAAATAGGAGTAATAAAATTTTATTGTGTCGGAACGAAGTCAAACTCTAAGTGCATAAACGTCAAGCAGCTTTATTTTTGAAAGAGTGCATCTGTTTTGCATATAAATTCGCACCTGTCTGTTTTGAATGCAACATTTAAGTCAATTACTGAGGATTCAGCAAAACTCATATTACATCACTCGACTCCATGAAAGAGAACTTTGACCGGGTGTAAGTTTGCTTCTACAGGTAAGTATAAGAGACGTGTAACAATTTCTTTGGCAAACGACCATTCACAAAAGCAAAGTGAGATTATTAAGCATTGAAAATTATGTATGAAGATTTTTATCTCCTTCGAATTTAGAAAAACAGTCAGTCTCACTTTATTCTTTTTGTGGCGTTATGAGGGCTCTTTAAAGCATGGAAGCTTGTTGATTTTGATTAGAAATAAATTCTATTCTCACATCCTTATTTTCGAACACTGTTCTATGAATTTTAATCAGTCAAAAATTTATTAAATCGCCCACTAATTTTAATTCAGATTTAAAACAGATTCAAATTATAGAGAGTGTAGAAAATTTCTTCTTGCAGTTTTTCTATTAATTTTACATAAGAATAAAACCTTTCACATCTGCTATATCTTAAGAATATAATAAATAGCTATGTTGTGTCTCCATATCTTCCCGCTTCAATAATTAAGGGGGTATTATACTGTGCCGGGCAAAAAAATGATTATTTTTTAGGAATTTATTTTTTATATGAAGATAATTGCTTACGATTAGATATTTTTCATTACTAAGAATGGTTTTCATAGAAAATAAAAATCTATAAGTATAATAATATTATAATATTTAAAGATATATGGGGTTGTTCCAGAAGTAATTGCCAATTTTCTCGTACAAATTAAACACGTTTTTTTAATTACAAGGAATGAACTTTAATCAATGATATATTTTCCATTTTGTTCAATGACCCTTTGCCACCTTTCTGATAACTTCATGATTCCACGCTCATAGAACTTCTGGTCTTTATCGACAAAAAACTGAACCAAGTCTGATTTCACAGCTTCATCATCATTGAAAGTTTTACCATTCAAGGAGTTCTGCAAAGATCGAAATAAATAGTAATCTGATGGTGCAAGGTCAGGGCTATATGGGGGATGTAACATCACTCTCCAACCAAGCCTTATTAATTTTTGCCCAGTGACTAAAGATGTGTGTGGTGTAGCGTTGTCATAGTGAAACACCTTTCCAATCCCACCAAACAGACAGCATAACCTTTTCTTGTTGTAATTCAACTTTCGATGTTGTTTGTGGTAGTTCATCACGCTTGGACCATGATCGTTTTCGAACGACGTTATTCTAAATAATCCATTTTTCATCATCAGTGATAATTCGTTTCAAAAAAGGATCGTATTCATTGCGTTTAAGATGCAAATCAATGCCTGCGTATCCTTTTCCAATGCACTGGGGTGTTTGATATTGACGTGATAAAATGAACAAGAATTTATTTTTATGCAAAAATCTGTTTTCTTTCTTAATGTACTCTCCTTTTAGGTCGATACAATGAGTCGAACGATCTTTCAACTTTTCTATGCCTTCCAAATAATACGATTAGTCAAACCCTCCCAAATATCCTTCTGTCATTTGTAACCATTTTTTCACAATAAAGTTGCATTTTCATAAAAAAAACAGCGGGAACATAGTTGCGCACCTAATATTAGGTGTACAATTTTGCTTCCACCGTTTTTCGATAGATGGCTGCAGCGATATATGCTGGTCAAAATAGGCAGATCAAAAATGTCACCCAGTAAGCTTGGACATCTGTCAACATAACGACAGCACCACATTAGTGAATTTGTCTTTGCAGTATCAATTTATTCTCGATCGAAGATGTCAATTTTCGACCCAAATTCTCGTCATTTGTGGGAAGCTTTAATTTTTTGCTTTCATTTGAAGAAAATTGCTCTTAGTGAAAGAACGTGTCGTGAGTCGTTTCAACGCTTTAAGAGCGGTGATTTTGATGTCGAAGACCGGCATCACGGTGGAAAAGATAAAATTTTCGAAGATTCCAAATTAGAGTCATTGCTTGCTGAAGACTCATGTCAAACGCAAGAAGAATTGGCAAAATCATTGGAAGTGACTCAAAAAGCCGTTTCGAAACGCCTCAAATCTATGGGAATGATTCAAAAGCAAGGAAATTGAATTCCGTACGGGTTGAAGCCGGGAGATGTTAAACGGCGTGTCTTTGCTTGTGAACAGCTGCTTCAAAGACAGAATCAGAAGGGGTTTTTAGTGATGGTTTTTTGAGCTGTGTGAGCGGCTGCATTGTCTTGATGAAAAAGGATTTTTTTCTTCTGCAAACCGGGTCTTTTGTCTTTTGTCTTGTTTTGATCGGGATCATGATGGAAGACCCAAGTCTGATCCATAGTGATGAATAGACGCAAAAAATCCTTTTTATCCTTTCGAAAACGCTCCAAATGTTGCTCAGAAATTCGCATTCGAACGTGTTTTTGTTGCATTGTGAGCGAATGCGGCACCCATTGTGCACAGAGCTTTCTGAAACCCAAAACTCCACGTAAAATATGACTCACACTGCCTAATGAGATGTCTAGGGCCTCTGCTAAATCTCTCTCGGTCAATTGACGATCTTCCAAAACCATATCCTGTACTTTTGCTATGAATGCTGGTGTTGATGCACTTTTTGGACGTCCTGAGCGTGGATCGTCTTCAACGCTTTTTCGACCACGTCTAAACTCTAAAACCCATCGATGCACAGTTGGAAATGAAGGAGTAGCTTCCTTTAACACTTTCATCATTTTTGTATGAATTTCCGTTGCTGATAAACCTTCCAAAACAAAGAATTTTATCACTGCACGATATTCGGTTTTTTCCATTGTACAAAAATACACTGACACGTCAACTTCAAATGGCTTGTAAACAAACAATGAATTGACAGAGTGGAATGACACTTTGGGTATGTTCATATGAAAGATGAAATCTTAAAATGGCGTAGAAATTTTGGTTCTTCTACTGCTCTATAGATGTCGCTTTCAAAACTTTTTGAAGAACCTAGTATACACGGTGCCAAGGTTATGCTCTTCATTTGGTGGGAGCAGCTCGGTGTGGTGTATTACTACAAAATAAATAACTTGGGATCTTTTGATCTAATGTAAGCATTATAGTGGCTAGTAGAATTTTGAAGTACTCAACATTATATGGTTGTCCATTCACAACAGTTTTCTTGGATAAATTTTCAAAAGCGTTTAATCACCTGGGTAGTTTCGACATATGTAAAACGATAGTATCTTCTACTGCGTATGTTTATTAATCAGAAAAATAACAGTATAAATGTAACTTAGTTTAAGTGCGATGAGCATCGCTGTAGTGTCAAAACCTAACTAATTGAACTAACGCTTGTCTGCACTTGCTATCTAGTCAAATTTTACTTCGGGGCGCAGCCCGACCCATAGGAAGGCACAATCTCTCTAGAAGTACAGATTCCCAGGTAAACGGCGGCGGATACAAACAAAAAGGTGCGCGTTGTACGGTTTACAATTATAGCTGTAGCTCATCTTTGCTGGAGTGACATCTGGCACGTATAGACAGTTTATTACGCTTACAATAAAATAATTCAGTTAAGGACTAAGGGCAAAATTTGTCTACGGACTCGGCAGTAAACCTGGTCATTGGGTTTTTCCTAGGTTAACGTAAAAGAAACAAAGAGCAACTTATAATAATAATTCAAAATACTAAATTATAGGATTTATTCGATAATCCAACGCTCCCACTTTTTTTGAATCTTCCCTGATATTTAATTTCTCACGTAAAAAACAAAATTGGTGTTTGGCTAGAGGTTTTGTAAAAATTTCGGCTAATTGATGCTTTGATTGGACATAGCTTATTTCAATTTCTTTACGGCTTATAACGTCGCGAACAAAATGAAACCTCACGTCAATATGTTTAGATCGCTTATGGAACTCTGAATTATTTGCTAACTTGATAGCGGATTGATTGTCAACGGAAATCGGAATCGAATTACACGAAATATCTAATTCTTTAAGCATCTGGCGCAGCCAGATAGCCTCTTTTGTTCCATGCGTTAACGCGATGTACTCAGCTTCTGCTGTTGATAATGACACTATGCTTTGCCGTTGGCTAGACCAGCTGATTGGTCCACCATTAAATAAAAATACAAAACCACTTCGCGACCTACGTGTCTCCAGACAACCGGCATAGTCTGCATCAGTATATACATGAATTTCGGTGCTCCCACTGTTTCCGAAAGTAATACCGAAATCACGCGTACCAATTAAGTATCTAATAATTCTTTTCACAGCTTGCCAGTTCTCTTGGCCGAAAGATTTTAAGAATTGACTTGCGTAATTTGCCGCGTACTCAATATCTGGGCGGCACACTCTAGCAGCGAATAGTAGTGAGCCGACTGCTTCGCGATTAGGTATGATCTTGTCCATGTCACATGCATTCACTTCCTTGCTTAAGTACAGACCGGGTTCTGCAGGAACACTTAATGCATAGGCTTCATTCATACAGAACTTACTGATAATCTTATCAATATAATGTGATTGGCTAATTTTAATCGTACGGTTTAAACGATCACGCTTAATTTCCATGCCGACGAATTCGCTCGCTTCGTCTGTGGTTATTTGGAAATTACTTTTCAAATAATTAAGTACACAATCGATAGTGTCTTGGTTTTTACAAATCACTAAGCCATCGTCGACATACAACAATAAGTAAACTTTATAATTTTGCACTACACCAACAAATACACACTTATCACTTTCGATGTTTTTGAAATTGAACTTTCGCAAAAAACCAACGAACTTCTCATTCCAGCCACGTGGGGACTGCTTTAATCCGTACAAACTTTTCTGCAACTTACAGAATTGGCTCCTATTTTCCTCGTTGATAAATCCTTCTGGCTGTTGCAAGTAGATCTCTTCTTGAAGTTCTCCGTACAAAAACGCTGTTTTTACATCAAATTTTGCAATCTCGTAATCTTCTTTTGCTGTAATTGCCAGGAGAATCCTTATAGATTCATAGCGTACGACAGGTGCAAAAGTTTCGAAATAATCGATGCCCTCTCGCTGGGAGAATCCTTTAGCCACAGGTCGCGCCTTGTATCTATCGCTGTTATCGTGCGAATTTTTCTTGATAGCGAATACCCATTTGCACCCAATGGCGTGTTTTTCCTTTTGGCAGTGGAACGACTCTCCATGTGTTGTTTTCTTGAAGAGCGTTCATCTCTTCTCGCACAGCTTCCTTCCATTTTTCCGCATCCGGGCTTGACATGGCTTCTTGATAAGTCATCGATACACTTTCCACGAGGAGCGCGACCGGAATCCCATAGCGGTCAATCGGGTTGAGCAGTTGTCGATTGCGTAGTTGCCTTGCTTCAGGTTCTGCTGGATTATTTATTTGCTCATGAACAAGATCCTTTTGATTCTCGGCTTCGTCATCTGCGGCTTGGTTCTCGCATTCTTCTCGCAGGCCAAAATCAATTCTGTGATGGTAGACATGATCCGCTTGATGCTCTGCATTGCTGGTACTTTTTTCATCGAACACTACGTCGCTGCTTACATATATTTTACGCGAATCTTTGTCCCACAGCCTGTAGTTTGTTGATTCGCCGTCGTAGCCGACAATAATCATCTTTTTACTCTTAGCATCAAACTTTTTTCGCTTTTCTTATGGTATGTTTAAGTATGCAGCTGTCCCAAACACACGCAGATGTTTTATTCCTGGTTTTCGAGAAAACCATTTTTCAAAAGGAGTCATTATTTCCCCTTGCTTCATGACAACCCGATTTAGCAGGTAACATGCACTGTTGATCGCTTCGGGCCAGAGTTCAAGATGTACACCGCTGCTGATAAGCATAGTTCTAGCACTTTCCACGATTGTCCGGATTTCACGCTCTGCTTTGCCATTCTGCTCGTGAATGTAGGGTGATGAGAATTGATGTAGAATGCCTCGATCATCCGTGTGCTTATGGAACTCCTCTGATGTGTACTCGCAGCCATTATCCGAGCGCAGCACTTTGATGTTATTTACCGTCTGAGTATGCACAAAATTTTCAAAATCTTTAAATTTTCCAAAAACCTCAGATTTGTGCCTCAGAAAGTAAATTTTTCTGAAGCTCGTGCACTCGTCCTTAAACAGTAAAAAGTATCTCGAACCTCGTGGAGATTCAACGTTGATCGGTCCACAGACATCAGTGTGAATTTTCTCTCCAGGCTTGAAGTTGCCCTCGTGCTTCACTGTTTTATGCGACTTACGGGGTCGCTTGCCCATAATGCATGCTTCACACTGAAAATCTTCGCCCTTTTCAAACACTCAATCTTTGTCATTTAACACTTTGCTTGTATTCACTAATGCCTGTATATTCACATCTCCCATTCGTTCATGCCAGAGCTTTAACTTAGTTTTCTTGGATTCAGCGATATTACACTGCACGGGCACTTTAACTTGAAATAACATTTTAAAAAGTCCACCGTGTCTCACGCCACGAGATGCTAGTCTACCGCTCTTGTCACGCACTTCACAGTGATTTTCATAAGCATGAAAAGAGAACTTTTTATCATTTATCGTCGCGATTGAAAATAAATTCCTTCGTAGTTCTGGCACTAACAGTACGTTCTGCAGTTCCCTTTCGATAAATTTTCCACTCACTTGTTCACTAATCACGACAGTTCCCATTCCTGCTGCGAGCAAAATCTTGTTTCCGGCTATTTTCACATAGCGAGTTCCTGCCAGAGGGTTGAGGAATGTGAAAAACTCCTTTCTGAAAGTCATGTGCATGCTTGCACCTGAGTCAGCCAGCCAAATGTTTTCATCACTATCGGTTGTTTTCAAATAAAACGCGCTAACATCACTGGTAAATGCCGATGCTGTAGATGAAAACGCTGATTGCTGTGCACTGTCACTTTTCTTATTTCCACCCCTCTTTGGACACTCTTTCGCCCAATGCCCCTTTTCTTTGCAGATAGCACACTTCGTTCGTTTCTTCCAATTTTCGACTCTCTTCTTGTTATCGTACTTTGGGGCTCTACCTGATTGCGTGTCGTTCCTCCTTGATTGAATTTGAAGCGCTTGAACTTGAAGTGCTTGAGATGACAGCTTGTCTTCTGCGTCACATAAGCGCTTGTCTTCGTGGATGATTCTGTTTATCAGCGTATCCTTTTTTCTTTCCGTTTTGGGAGTACTTTCCCAGGCCATGAGGAAAGGAGAAAATCTCGGTGGCAAGCTTTTTAACAGTTTTGACTGAACTGCTGAATCAGATGGCTTATCACCTGAATCTATAAGTTTCCTGTAGATGCACTCGAAATCTTCCAACCGTTGAGAGACGTTTTCACCATCACGTATGCGGAAGTCGTAAAACTGATGCCACGCACTTTGCTTTGCATCCTCACTTGCATGACCGAATCGTTGTTGCAGCTTGTCCCAGACTTCTTTTGGAGTTGTGCAGTTAATCAAGTAGGGATGCAACCGCATCTCTACGGAACCTACTATAATGCTCATTGCTTTTAACGAGCTAGTGTTCCATTTTTTCCAATCGGCGAGCTTCGTCGATTTATCTGGCTCATCTTCCGTGCCGTTTAAATAACCCATGAGATCGGCGGATCCTAAGGAAATTTTTACACCAAATTTCCACAAAGTGTAATTTGTTCCGTTAAGCTTAACGAAGTTGACCTCCTTATCAGCCATTATGAAGAGATCGTTATACACTGCACTTGTAGAAATTCACGAACACGACGCGGCACTTAGCAAAACTTATACACAATGTTTAACTTGTCTTTCTCTGTTTTTAATTACATACACTGGCGCAGTGGAAGCGTGCTGGGCCCATAACCTGTTGAATATTTATTGTAAAATAAATAGAATACAGAGAGTATCTTCTACTGCGTATGTTTATTAATCAGAAAAATAACAGTATAAATGTAACTTAGTTCAAGTGCGATGAGCATCGCTGTAGTGTCAAAACCTAACTAATTGAACTAACGCTTGTCTGCACTTGCTAGCTAGTCAAATTTTACTTCGGGACGCAGCCCGACCTATAGGAAGGCACAATTTCTCTAGAAGTACAGATTCCCAGGTAAACGGAGGCGGATACAAACAACGAGGTGTGCGTTGTACGGTTTACAATTATAGCTGTAGCTCATCTTTGCTGGAGTGTCATCTGGCACGTATAGACAATTTATTACGCTTACAATAAAATAATTCAGTTAAGGACTAAGGGCAAAATTTGTCTACGGACTCGGCAGTAAACCTGGTCATTGGGTTTTTCCCAGGTTAACGTAAAAGAAACAAAGAGCAACTTATAATAATAATTCAAAATACTAAATTATAGGATTTATTCGAAAATCCAACAGTTAGTTTATTCAGTCAATTTTCATATAATAATGCAACATTCAAACAATATTTTCCGAAATTGTCATTGGAAAATATTGGAAAATGAGCAAGTGAAAGTGAATCTCCGGAGGCTCCTCGAAAAAAAGTTGTTTTGTGGTGTATATAATAACTTGCAACAGAATCATCTGAAACAAAAAAATCAAAATGTACGGAGAAACTTTTTATATCAATTTTTACTATAGTATTTTTTAATTTAGGGAGAAACGTATCACTGAGAATTTTTATCAGTAAGAATACTAAACTTTAGAAGAATGATATGAAACTTTAGTATAAACTATAGTAAAATTTGCTATGAACTATGCTGAAGTTTCATATCATTATTATAAAGTTTAGTATTTTTACTGACAAAAATTCTCAAAGTGATACGTTTTTCCCTAAATTGAAAAATACGATAGTAAAAATTGATATAAAAAATTTGTTATTGTAAAATTAATACTTATTAAAAAAACAAAAAGGCTCCCAGTGATATCTGATGAATTATGTGAAGAAGTACTGTGCAAAATTTCAAAACGATTGGTCCAGTAGATTTTGAGTTATGGCGTACACGGACTTCAAAAATAATAAGTTTCAGAAAAACGCTTTAAAGTTTTGCACACTAAAAAATTCAAAATTAAACTCGATAATTCTTCTATACTCACACTGAGTCGCCAATATCAAGTCCATGGAACAAAAAGCTTTCATCGATATGAATCTTTTTGTATTTTTGTATTTGCCTACGAAAAACTCTTCCTTCTTTACTGTCGTGCGCCAATTGCTCCTCTGCTTTACTAATTTGCAACTCGTTAACATACTTGTATATAGAAACTCGGCCTGGAGAAAAAAAATTTGTTTCCTGGCATGTGCGTCCGAAACTTGTGCGAAAAATCACAAAAGAATAGGAAAGTACATAATAAAAGGAAGAAATTAAAATAAAATAATTAGAACCATCCCATCATAAAAAAAATCACCCCCTGAAGTGCCATGATCAGTTAATTTTAACCTGATTTTGAATTTCTTCATTGTTTCACATCAAAATAATTCGAAGTAACGAAAAAAAAGAATAGCACAAGTAATTTTATGAGAAATTTCATAATTTAGACTGCTTCTCAAGTGATCGAAGATGAAGTCGTTGGAGGAAAAAAACAAAAGAACTAGGAGCCATCTTCGCGGTGCGAAATACAATTATATCCCCTTATTGTTACCAGTCTCTCAATTTTGCATGAAGTAAGTGTTGAACTAATGACTGAATATTTTTACATCCTATACGATCGAAAGTATGGTGATGTAGAGTGCATATTCCATGCAAATCAAGTTATATTTTACCATTTTAGTCCACCATGTTGGATATGCCATTTTAAATTTTTGAAGTTTGGCTCCTGATTCGAAATCAACGACCTGAAAAAGTCCCAGATTCCAAAATTCATGCAAATCAAGTTTTATTTTGCGAATTCAGTCTGCCATATTGGATCGGCCATTTGGAATTTTTGAAGTTTGACTTCTAATTCGGAATCAGCGACCTGAAAAACTCCAAGATACCGAGTTCCATGCAAGTCAGATTAAATTTTGCAATTATGTACACGTTAAATATTTTCTCATTTTTTATAATTTTTGAGAAGGTGTGTACAAGGAGGGGTGACTCCAAGAGGCTCGGTGATTTTTTCGAAGTTAGTCCTATCCTTAATCTTCAAAACAAGCCCTCAACAAACACTTTTACCAGGATTGTTCAATTATTTATATCTGCCCTTTATATATGTGCGCAAAATTCATCTCTTAAAACCTTCTTGATTTTAAAATATCAAAAATATATTAATCTACAAATATCAACTTTCATCAAATATAAAAAATTAAAGAAAGCCTTAGAGATTTAGTATACTTTCATTTTATTCTCAAAATTTCCTTTTCTTTAACTTGATTCACCATGAGATTTTGAAATATTTCATGATATTTGTGTATCTTTTATGAGACTGAGTGGGGGTTCAAATTTTATGATTAAATGGAATACAAGTACATCCCGGAAATTATACACTAAATTATCAGAACAAGTTATCTTTTGATTGAAATTAAACATTTCGTTCCGACTAATGACATTTTTCCACGTGTTAATTTTATAATCCATCACAAAATGTTTGCAATTCAAAAAAATGAGGTCTTGAGAGAAAAAATTTTAATAAATTGTCTTCCGCTATAAAAATATTCTTTCCATGTATATGAGAAATTGCGGTATTTTTACCCTTGAAAATTTATGCGGATTATTGCGGCAAACCTTCTTGTGTGCCAATGTGAAGCAGAATTTGTTGACGGCTGACTAAAACGTTTTTTTACCTTTTGTAGCAAATAATAGTCTAATGTCAAGAAGATGACTTGGATGAAATTGTGAATCAGTCTCGCGTGATATATTGCACTTTTTATATCTCTTCCACGATAAACTAGTAAAAAAAAGGAATAAAAGAAAACTATATATATATATATATATATATATATATATGCATTCTTGTAAACAGCTTTTAATAAAAATGTCTACGCACCAAGGACCTCAAGCCCAATAGATTACGAATTTCAAAACGTAATTTCACAAAAGTATAGATAGCAAATAAAGGGTGAATTTCAATAATAAAAACGGCGGTATTATGTAATTTGTTCTGCGGAAAGAAAACATACTGTAAGCAATTGAAATCTCAGAATTATGGTATGCTCGACATGTTCCGTATTTAAGTGTAAAATAATAAATATAAATCAATAATAAACTTATTCAAACGGATAAGAGCTTTTTATTCCTTTTAATGAACGTTTCACATTCTTTTCAATAATTCAAGTAAATAGTATTCAAGTAAATAAATGGGTAAAAACACATAGAAACGAATACAAAATTATTGAAACAGATAGTTTTAACGCATAAGACCATGATTGAATAGGTTAAACGGATATTAATCAACGGATACAAAAGTAGAAGGGAAAATAGGTGATGTAATTGAAACGTATAGCTGCCGTATACAAACGAATAAAGTCGTACCATAATCCCAGTTGTTTTAACTAGACTTTTTTAGTGTAACTATACAATCAGTCAAAATCAACTAGTTAAATAGATAGAATTTATTGAGAGATTAAATCAATTAAAAAACGACTGACTAAAATTCAGAGAATAAAATTATGTAATGGGTGGACTTCCTTCACACTTTGTTTTTTGATGATATTTAAATACTATTATTCATTATCAAAAAAAATTAAAGGACTATAAAAACTTAGCAAATCTCACTGATGAAAGAATGAATATTACACAATGATTTCAAAGCTTGTTTCGCATTTCATTAACAGAAATCAAACTGCGGCAGTATTTTTTGTTGCAGAAAAAGCCAGTTGGATCGATAAGTGCCCTTCAGTCCGTCAACGGAAGCTTATAGACCTAGTCACGAGGTCAAAATCTACACAAGCTCGAAACAAACTGAATGAACACATTGAAGTAGAAGCACATTTTTCGTCAAAAAAATATTATATTAGAAATAAATATCTATCCTTTTAATACACTCATTCAAGGTCCTGAACAGCTTCACATCTTTACTTGGGATACAAGTTGTCAATTAGAAATATCATATTTTATAAATTAAACTAAATTAAAAATAAATAAATTCTAAATTTATTTCACATTCCAAAAATATAAAATTTGATGTGTTTCGCACTTATCACAAAAATTTTTCAAATTCATTAAATTTAACCTTGCAATAGATCTCAGACCTTGTAATAGCTGTTAAAAGGCGATGCATGTTGGCGCGTTTCCAGATTCCTGCGAATTAAACAACATTAGTAATGTGTTTTGCATTAGTGCTCACTGAAACGGAACAACTAAGCGTAGGTAGTCACGGTACCTATTCAATTTAAAACTTCAGATTAAACTTATTGAAAAAACTAATTAATTCACAAGTAGAAGACTCATCACTAAATTCTTGCATAAAAACTAAAAAGGATTTAATCTGTATTCTAAATTATTTGTTTTTTTAAATCTTGATGTTCATAAATATTGTACTTAAAACCAGGAAAAAAATGTGAGGTGACAAGTGCCAAAATTTGAGATGTTTCTAACTTTTCACCTTCAAACTAACAAAACAATTAAATAACAAATCTAATAAAGAGCTTAAGGAATATGAATTTGACATAGGAATTAATTATCTACAATTTTTGTCTCGACCCAGACATGGCAAACCATAGTTTACCATGAAATACCGGGCCCAATTTGGACCCGGTCTGCTAGACGGATTATTAGAACATCGTCTGTCAGATTTTTAATCTTCCAAAACGAAGTTAATAAATTACAATTTTTGGCCAATTATTTTTTTTTGCATTTTCGCGCGAAATTTGGACAGATTGAGAACAATCACAGGCATTGCCAAAATTTGGCTAATATTGGCCATCTGCTTGCCAATTTCTTATCTTTTTAAGAGTTAAAAGAAAATAAAAATGAAAAAAAATCCATTGCTGCATTATATTAAGTCGAGGTCATGAGAATAATCCCGATGTAGATGCACACTTTCTGTGCAACTTTGTGCATTATCCACAATGCGGGAATCGCAGTTCATTAATAATAAAGTCTTTCTAAATACATACATGCAATGTCAGATGTCTGCATTCCAAGTAGTTACGGGAAAGAATGTGTTTCACTTATCTCCTCGCTTATCTAAGAATACGTATAGATGACGCCAGCCTTTCTTCGTATTTATAATACTATAGAAAAAATTTGGCGTGGAACAGATCAGGCTCAAACTTGACAGATTATTGTGATACCATCTTCCGTATTTTTAATCTACTTGACGTTCGGCATTTTTTCCTAGACCAAGGAAAAGTTTTTTGTATTGTAGGTTTTGTAGGTAATTGGAATCTTATACTAAACGAAACTTATTCACTTTCAAGTAGACACTAACTTACTATTTTTATATACACACTTACTTATAAACACACTTTTGAATCAAGAAAATTATCTCATAACGAAATTATGCACTCAAGTTTGCAATAAGCAATTCCAACTAATGAATTACTATTTAAAAAAAATAGTACACTTCTTTACTTATCATCAGTTTGTTTTTCTAACTACTTTTATGTAGCAACTTCTACTGCTTATGTTTACTATGAAAGCTTCAATTGATTTTACTATTCACTCCATGTTAATTGAAACACATGTTTAGTTATTGTTACCACCTCGACACAATCAGATATACACACATACACACGCGTGCTCACATATAATTATTATGATTACATGCGAATTGGAGTCAAAATTATAAAAAAAATTTCTTAAAAGTGCTTGATTCCTCTTAAGTATTGATATTATCCAAGACCGTGTTCAGAAAATCTCCATTTTTCTCAGATAAGATCAAATTTTAATGGGAATAAAGAATAAAGGTTATGTTGTAATCCTTAATCACAAATATTACAAGTAGGGATTCTCTAGTCGGGGCCCCGCCAGATACAAATAGATTTCCCATACTTAAGCGAAAAAATGAATTTCTTTTCTAGCCTAGAAATACTAATCGGGTGCTAACAGCGCCCCTACCAGTTTTTTCTATATTAGGAAATTCTAGTCCGGGCCTCACTAGAACCCAACTTGAAATAAGGAAAGATAGGGAAATTTCTACGCGGGATAAGTTTATTGGTAATTCAACTGTAATTTGCTTTCATGAGTCATATATTACTATAGTTAAATAAACAATAACTGTACTAGTTGGTGTTGGAACGAGCTAGATATTTAATGTTGCGATTTCAATATTCTTAAAGTTGTATAGCCAATAAATTTTTTTCAGTGTGGCTGTACGACGTGACCAGGCTGTCAGATCTGGCTCCGATCAAGCTGTGTTTCATTACAAATTTGAGTTTCCTGATTAGGAACTGGCCAGGGCCACAACAAAATTTCTGCTTATCTTATTACCTGTACATGCGGTGATCTCCTGACCTGGCCATAATCTGGAACAAAAAGCCGCACCTGATTTGAGTTCGTTTTAGGAAATTAAAAATCCGACAGGGAACTTTGCAATTCTCCTATCGCTAGACCTGGCTCAAATCAGGCGCGGCGTTTCATTGCAAACCAGGGATGCCATCTCTAGACCTAATCTAGGCCACGATAATATTTTTGCACGGTTAAGGATCTCTACATTCCCCAATACCTGGGGCCTCCGCACCCTTCAATACGGAATTGACTGTCATCATTTTATTATATATATTATGCAGTGCACAGGAATGATAAAAATCTGTGCAATGGCGATAAAACTAATTTCACATTTTATCTAGACGGATCGCTTGTACAGTCAATAGTTGCAAAAGGTTTAAATCGCCAGAATCAGGATGTGTTCTTTTTATGTGGCAGGAAGCGATTTCTCGATTATGCACGTAATCTTTTATGTATATATGCAAAAACAAGTCCATGTATAGTCTGTATATGTATATACTAGCCCGAGTAAACACAGTCAATACTAGCTACAGGGTCTTTTAAAATTTACCGAAACATAAAGTAGGGTTGAATAATTTATCCTTTTCTTGTAAAGGTACTGATAAGAAAAAAATCGAATGAAAGAGCAGAATTCTAAATATTGAAAGATGCATTATTTATAAATAAAATAAATAAAATTACTGTTATTAAAGATTTTAACCCAGTAAGTCTTAACTTCAAAATAGGTTTTTCCAAGGGCTGTAAAAATATTTTATGAAATAAAATTTTTTTAAACGGTCATGGATCATCAACTGGACCATATGATCGGATTTCTACCTTACCGGGATTTTTTTGTCTGTTAACTCATATCCATGCAAATTGAGATATCGAGTGCAGATATTTTATTTATTTTTAACAAAGAGTTTCAAATAAGAAAAACTAACTATGAAATTTACATGTATTATCGATTTTAATTGTTTTTGATTATTATCTTTTTGTCAAGCGAAAGAAGCAGAAGATTTTAAGGGACTCTGTAAAATTTTTGCTCGAGGGCCCACGCGTTTTTCAACTTTATTTTCGGCGCTCTTAATATGTAGAAATTTTTTTATTTTGCTGCGATTGATATTTGTGGTCGATATCATTTCTACCACATGTCATGGGACTTCAAATTAGACATCCTTTGTTTTATTGAGTTTTCTACCTACTTCGATAAATCAAAAATAACTACCTTGTTTCACCTACCATACACTAAATTCTGCATATGATATTCCTAACACAATTTCCTTTATTTTTGAATTTGAAGCAGAAATAAAAACTTTCAAACGACTTTCTAAATAAAAAAACCTTCTTTATGATTATTGTATATTTTGTATCCAAATTATTTTAATCGTAATTTTTTACTAACATTCACAAGAATTATGATTGTTAAAGATATTATTCAACACGTTTAACCTCTGGGATTTATAATAATTAAGTAGAGAAATTAAGAGTTTTTCCAGACCATTCCAGACAAATAATTGAAGAACATGTGGATGAAAACACAATCGATTTCAGATTTTCGAAATCAAGACTTACAATTTACAATTAAATTTGAATAATTTGAGTACAGTAGAACCTCAATTCATTTGACATTTCCCTATTTTTCTCAAAATTGTGACTTATGGCTACCAAATTACAAATGCCCCCCCCCCCCTCTATTTTTTAAGACAATCGAGTTGTTACTGTAATTAAGACCACAAAAAATTGCAACTAAGAAAGTTTATTTCCATATTACAGAATCGACCATCTTGCAGTCTTTTGAAGCTCCGAAGAAATTAAACTTGTTCACACAAAATTCAAAAAGATTATTTATTAAAAGTAGGAGAGATCTGATAGTTTTAAATTCAAAAACTCCATAAAAGTATCTCACCCCCTTTAATTATGATAATAAGATAATATATGACATTTCAGATAACTTCAGGATAATACAATAATCAAGACCAAAGAAATATGTTCTAAAATGTTTGTTTATTTTTTCAAGTTTTAACCATTTTTTATTACGGCAGGGTAAAAAAAAGTGTAATACAATATAGAATATAAAATCAACACCTTTCTCATACATGAAAGAAATTAGTTGCGAAAATTTTCTTCGAATGTCGTCGACTTTTGAATAGGGCAGAAGTTTTGAAAATATTTTCAAACGTTATTATTAATCTCGTGTACTTTTCAGTAAAAAGTTTGAAAATAGTTGTCGAAATTTTAGATGAGAGGCAAATTTTTTAGAGACAGAGCAAATATCAACAACTATTTTAGATTTTTTAATTGAAAAGTACACGAGAATTATAAAAACGCCAATCAGAAATTTTAAATATTAGCTCTGTTCAAAAGTCGCTGATGGTCGAAGAAAATTTTTAAGACTAATTTTTTCCGTGTAGGTGATAAGAATGTAAAAAATATTTTTCGAAATGAAATCTAGATTATGATAACTGACAAATTTTAACTGAAAAGTTTCGTAAAATCCTAAAGATCATACAAGATTGAATCATAATTTTTCTAAAAAGTAAGTATAACTTCTGAAAACTTTTAGTACAAAAAATAAAATATGTAAAAAGTGGGGCATTATATCAGGATTCGCTTAACAGTAAAGGAAATACTTATTTCAATAATTTTTTTTAAGGGCGGCAACATGCCTATCAAGAAAAGATTTATTAGGATTATTTTCTATTTCCTAAAATAATAATTTTTTGCTCAGATTATGGAATAGATGATGAACATGCCAAGGCAAGTGGCATTAAATTTTTACATTCTCACCATAAGTTAGAAGGTATTATAGTTTTATGTGAAAACTGACTTTCGAAATTTTCATCAAATCTTTACGTTTTGAGACCCCGTGAGTCAGATAAAACGGTTTTTACGAAAGTGTCTGTCTGTAGGTCGTATACTTGATAACTTTTGATAGGATTATCGGATTAAATTGAGTGTTGGCATAATTTATCGGAGCCCAAGAGTAAGGACAATTTAGTTAACCATCAGTCACATCCGACCAAATTTTGTGAAAATAAAAGCATTTTTTGTTTTCGAAAAAAACTTGTTGAAAAAATGCAAAATTCCAATACCAGTTTCTGACATTGCTCAAAAAGCTCTACTAATTATCCTAATAACATTTCTCTATTAAACTAAAATTAGGAAAGTTACAGTATGTTGAAACATGAAAAAAGTCAATATCTAAATTTCATTTTCCAGTTAAATTATATGAAATATGAAAAAAAAGTTATGGCACAAAAATGTTTACAACATTAAGATCACAACATTTTATAATAAGATGTATATTTTTCTTCTTAACTTAAAAAAATACTATTGATAATCAAAAATTCATAAAAAAATTTTAAAAATTAATAAGATCTACAAATTTTGTCTGTACATTTTTCATTTTATTTTCAGAAAATACGATTAAAATTCAAAAATTCCAATAATTCAACAAAAAATATGTGAGATACGAAAAAAACGTTAAATTGAAAAATTATTTGCCTACATAAACTCTACAAATTCTCAGTAGGATATTTTTTGACATGATGCATATTTTATGTCTTGATTTTAAATTTTGAAAATCAAAAATTCTATTTTGAACCAAAATATGTGAGATACGAAATAAGCGTTGAAATGCAAAATCGTTTGCTTAATCAAAGTCTACGATTGTTTTTGCTTTCAGAGATATTTGGAGGGATATACACGGAGAAACTTTTTTTATTAATTTTTACTATAGTATTTTTCAATTTAGGGAAAAACGTATCACTTTGAGAATTTTTGTTCGTAAAAATACTAAACTTTGTAATAATGATATGAAACTTTAGTATGAACTATAGTAAAATTTGCTATGGACTATGCTGAAGTTTGATATCATTATTATAAAGTTTAGTATTTTTACTAACAAAAATTCTCAAAGTGATACGTTTTTCCCTAAATTGAAAAATACGATAGTAAAAATTGATATAAAAAGTTTCTCCGTGTACATTTTTTTAAATTTTCAATTCCAGCCTTTATAAAAGTATTTTCAAAAGAATGGAAATATCTTTGTAGGGATTTAGAAGTTTAAAATTCCATCTTCTGATATTCAGATAAAGGTGATTATGCAGGAATTTGAATTTGTGGCTAAATTACTATCAAGGAAGAAAACGTGTTCTAAGAAGCTAAAATCATTCCAAGAACGTGTCTTATAATCAAGTTGACATAATTGAAATACATATTATGTTTCACACATATAGTCGTCAACCAATTAAATAGTTACATACATAATTCTTCAACATTAAATGCTTAATACGTGCTTCTTGTTGAAAACAATTTTAAATCAATAATTCGTATGCAAATCACGAGCGACAACATGATTGAAACGAAAATATTTCATGTGAGTCTGCCACGGGGTGAAAAAATAAATTATTCAACACTGTGATAAAATATAAGTATATCTAAATGTGAGGTTACAAGAGCAATTGGCGTAACAATTGTAACTAAAATAGGTTCAGCTCAAAGGACTGTCTGTATAAGCGTCTAATGCTATACAAGTAACTATCCGCGATAGGGCCTGCCCGGGCCCGTCTTATCTCTGACATAGTGGAAGGGAATTTTATAAATAGTATAAGTAACTAACTCTTGGCTTGGGATATGTTACAAGTCTACAAATAGTATATATATCTACAAGAGATTATTCAATTATTGTTAAGCATAAATAATAGTATATTGTGCACCGAGAGCGAAAACGCCCATTTTTGCTCGAGGTTCACATACTATTTTGATTTTTTTTGCATAATCGTTAAGTAAGTACAAGAGAAACTTCAAACCAAAAATTCGGGACTCCCTGCCTTCAGAATTTTTCGCAATGCAAAATTTGTTTTCAAATTATTTTTCCACGAAAACGGTTAGTCGTACAAAAAAATTTGTTGGACAAAAGTGGTAGAGGACTATATTTTCTACAATTAGTATCATTGGATCACTGCGCTACAACGAAAAATGCAAAAATGAGTAGGGGCACCAAAATTACTAAAAACTCGTTTTTCTGCTTTCTTTACATATAAATATTTTTTTACATTAATAATGTAAATGGTAAAGTTATTTAGCTTCCAAAAACCTACAAAATTGATATAGAAGTCTTTTTTCTCCGACTCAGCGCCAGTTCACTGGGAGGAATTTTTCGGGGAGTATTAAAAAACCGGTACTTCCTTGCAAATTACTTATGAATCGAATATATTAAACTCAATATAAAGTTGTCTTGTTGATAAATATTAAATACAAATTTTGTGAAAAAAATTTAAATGATTTCGAAGTCATTACCCACTTGGAAATAACTTACGGTGTTGATTAATGAAATTTTTTTTTCGATTATTTGCCTTGAGTGTAGTAGATTTGTGATTCGGATAAATATTTAGGGATAAAAAAACAAAAAACATAGGAAGGCAGGAAAAAAAATACAAAAGGCGGATGAAAAAAAAATAATAAGACTTCCATGGTAAATTTATCGGAAAAAATCTTCTTTGAAATTAGTTTTTAACAATCATAAATTTTTAGTGTATCTTTCGATACCAACATTTTTATTGTACGATGCGTATTCTCTGAGATATCCATATGTCATAAGTTGAATAAATCGATGACTCCCATCAGGCGCCCCTTCAGACATAACGGCGCCTCTATAATAATAGATAAAAAATTACTTTTTCCCTGTGAATTCGCAAAAAACGACTTTTTTGACTCGAAAAAGTAGAGAGACCCCTTGAGGTTTCATTGGGCTGTCCCAGAAGTAATTGCCGATAATTAATAATAATAATAATTGCGCGTAATTCCGTTGACAGTTGTTAGTTTGGCATCAACTTTAAGATGGAGTATAAAAACGAGCATTTTCGTCATATTTTGCTTTTTTATTTTTGTAAAGGAAAGAACGCAGCACAGGCTGCTAAAAAGTTACGCGATGTGTATGGTGAGGAAGCCTTGAAAGACAGTGTCGAAATTGTTTTGATAAATTGCGTTTTGGGAATTTTTCACTCAAAGATGAGCAACGTTCAGGTCTGCCAAATGAAATTGATGATGACCAAATCAATGCCATAATCGAATCGGATCTTCATGTAACTGTACGAGAGATTAAAGAAATGTTAAAAATACCAAAATCAACAATCGACCGTCATATCTAACGTCTTGGACTCGTTGAAAAACTTGATATTTGGATTCCACATGAATTGAAAGAAATTCATTTAACAAAACGCATCAACGCTTGTGATTTGCATCTTAAACGCAATGAATTCGATCCTTTTTTGGAACGAATTATCACTGATGATGAAAAATGGATTGTTTAGAATAACGTCGTTCGAAAACAATCATGGTCCAAACGTGATGAACCACCACAAACAACATCGAAAGCTGAATTGCATCAAAAAATGATTATGCTGTCTGTTTGGTGGGATTGGAAAGCTGTGGTATTTTTTGAGCTTCTTGCAAGGATCCAAACGATTAATTCGAATGTTTACTGTCATCCGCTGAACAAATTGAACGCAGCGGTCAAAGAAAAACGGCAAGAATTTAATTGGTCAATCGTAAAGGTGTAATTTTTTACCATGACAACGCTACACCACACACATCTTGAGCCACTCGCCAAAAATTATTAAGGCTTGGTTGGGAAGTGATGTTACATCCACCATATAGTCCTGACCTTGAACCATCAGATTACTATTTATTTCGATCTTTGCAGAACACCTTGAATGGTAAAATTTTCAATGATGATGAAGTTGTGAAATCGCACTTGGTTCAGTTTTTTGACGATAAAGACCAGAAGTTCTATGAGCGTGGAATCATGAAGTTACCAGAAAGATGGCAAAATTTTATTGAAATAAATGGAAAATATATCATTGATTAAAGGTCATTCCTTGTAATTAAAAAAATGTGTTTAATTTGTACAAAAAAATCGGCAATTACTTCTGGAACAACCCAATACATCCACTCTGTATTTCTTCAACTATTCTATTTAAATTATGGAAACAACGTTTTATGTATTCTTGGCACAAACATGTAGAAACTGGACCAAATTATTTATATCACATGCCCTTAAGGATTTTCAGAAATTAGGGAATTCGAATAAAACAAATTTTAAGAAATACAAGTGTAGAATTCAAGCGTTTTATAAAGTTGATATTAAAGGAACCTCAAATTTATAATCTTTCAATTTTGGATGCATTTACTTTTGAATCTAGTTACTAAGTTACCAATTTACATGTTTTAAGTTCGCGTCTATTTAAAAAATTCTCAACGTTAGTAACTTAGTTACAAAAATTTAGAACATTTTTATTTTCTTGTAAGGTTTTCTCTTTTAATAAATGTATAAAAACCGGTACGTGTAGCACCGTAGCATTCGTTTTTTTTCCATATCAAATGCTCCTGTGATCGTCACTTGTTTCTTTCACTGCTGAGTAGTCAGTCTGTCAGTGTTCCCAAAGTTGACTTGAGTTCCTTTGTGACATTCAATTCTCTCTCTAGTAATATAGGATTTTCTCCGGGTACGTTGCTTTACTTTTTTTTACATCACCTGCTCCTGCGATCTTCACCTGTTTTCCTTGCGTTCATTTGTTTCTTCTTTGAAACAATCATTTCTGCTTGGTATATTGTTTCCTTCTGATAGCTATTCTGTTACTGAATCCTCCATTGGTTCGCGTTTTGTGAAGGGAGACTTTGGTATATTGATATTTTTCACGGACATTTATTTTGTTTTGCGACTTTCGCATGTTTTTGCTAGCGAATTATTAACATGTTTCGAAGCCTTCAATTTGGATGACGTTTCGACTTAAAACTACAAAGTCGTTTTATTTGTTAGTAGTAATAGTAGTACATTACTCTTAAAATAGAGAACATTATTTTTCATCAATAAACAACAATAACTTTGGAGCAAACATTTAAAAAAAAATTTATTTAAAAGCATAATGCAATGAAAGTTATTATGATGAAAAAAGACTACAATTCAATGTTGTTGAAAGTAGATATTACAGTTATGGAAATGATAATGCTTTTCAGAATTGGACTTTGGATTGAATTTTTGGATATCAGGATTGGAATCAGTTTTCATGTTTTCAAATTTCATCTTTGTTAACTCGTCGCTGCGACATGTTCCAGATGTTCCGAAAATGCTAACAATCTGTAAATAAGCGAGTCTCGTAATTACCCGAATTGTGTGCATTGGCACATATTCTATTTTATATGACTTCGGTGCGTATACGAGTTTTTATTCGTACACTCGAATCTAATCTAGTATTCATCATGATTCTCGCCCATTGCACTTGATATTTCGCGACTAGTTCCGGCCATTTTGACTTTCTCGATGTTGTGTAGTAGTAGCGTATTGTAATAGAGCATGCGCAGTTCAAATGTACAAGGCTTTGTCAGTACGGTGCCAACGCTGTACGAAGAAGAAGAATAAGAAGATTACGCTCCACTGTATGGTTATAGGCTCATGCGCATTTCAATTTTTACATTACATTCCTCTATATCGTAATACACAACATTACGCTACTCTCAACTGTAGCGTAAAAACGAGTTTACGCGCTGGAGGCACATACAAATTTTTTAAGTTATAAGATAAAATATAAGATACAAATAAGATAAAAATAAGATAAAATTGATTTATAACCTTATTGATATTTTTATGAATGAGAAGACACTTTATTATTCGCTCATTTTTATCACTTAAAAATGCATTTTGCATTAAACTTTTTATTTTGTTTCATTTATTAATTTTCAGAGTTAGATTATATTCATGAGATTTGACATGATGAATTTTATTTTCATATTTACCTTCATATCTAAATATTTGTTGTTCAGAGCTTTCTTTAAAAATTTCTCAATGTCTACAGCGCTGAATATCATTGATTTTATTTGGAAAGAATCCAGTTCCTTCGGCTTTTAATATGCCCTTCAATTTGACGTAATTTGTGATATCAATGCTGTGGTTCAGTTTTATTGATATCCGTAACATTGAATAGATGGACCAGAGAGAAGAAGGTTTCAGCTTTTTGCTTTTTCATTTAAAAAAACAATGAAGATTTCCTCGGAAAACGAAGGACATTTCTTTCCTTTTTGCCTCTCGATGAATTGTTGGTAGGTTTGCTCGTATCGCTGACGGGATTTCGTCGGCAACAACTTGTCGGCGGTGATTTTGTCCGCCTCTATGCGTTTAATTTGAGTATGATCGAATCGTTAATATTTTCGTCCTCCATAACGATCGATAAATTCAACTGGTTTTTAACCTGCTTTATAAGCTGTCTAAACCTTGAACGTTGTGAAGTTGTATTCTATACGCTTTCCTTTTCATTTGTCGTTTTTTTTTTAGTTTGCGAGGTCTTGAGGTCTTTGATCTATCAACCAATCACAGGCGCGTAAGTTACTTTGCCCATATGTTTTTTTAGTTTCGCAATATTACAGCACAGTTTGATGCATAATACCATTTTCATAGCGCCTCTTTTGAAAATCCGATTTTCGGTACCTGCGAAGCGGGACGAAACTGCGATGTTTAACCCTAGGGGCGAAATTTTAAAGGTAGGGTTGCAAACAGCACTTTCGTCCCGCTTTACAGGTACCGAAAATCAAATTCTCAAAACAGTTGCTATGAAAAATAGTATGCATTACTCGAAACAAAACACAGCGATTGCAAACGAGTGTGAAGTTTGCTGCCCGAGCGAAGCGAGGGCTGCAGTCGTACACGAGTTGCATTCGCTGTGTTTCGTCCCTTGTCATGCAATATACTATTTCTCAATGCCCAACAGGCCACGAAAACCGCCATTTTCCATGTTATTGTCGAGAAAATAATAATATCAAACAAATGAACGCAGGGAAAACAGTTGAAGATCGCAGGAGCAGTTGATATAAAAAAATTAAGGCAACGTAGAAAGAACTGAATGTCATAAAGGATTGTTTAGGGAGAAAATGGCGATGGTGTCTCATATGCATTCCAGAAAAAAAATTAGAAACATTTTAGACAAATTTTTTACCCGTATTTTTAGAAAATAAAATCCTGAAATTTTTTTATCAGCTGTACAAATAAGTTACCGCCGTTTGACAAAAGTTGGCGTCACCAGTAAGTTTTGGTTAAAATTGACAGATGTAAAACGTCACTATCGTGAGGTTGGACATTTGTCAACAACATAACCTTGAAATATTAGTGAATTTTTATCAGTATAATATATTCTATTGTGTACAAAAATGTCAAGTTTGGAGCAGAATAAGCGTAATTTGCGGGACTTTTTGATTTACTTCTTCAATTTGTAGAAATCTACAGCTGCAGCGCGTCGATTGCTTGTATAGAAACATATGGTGAGGCTGCCTTAAGTGAGGGAAGTTGTCGTGAGTGGTTTCAAAACTTTAAAAACGGTGAATTTGACATCGAAGACAAAGAACATAGCGGAAGGCCGAAAGTGTACGAAGACGCGGAATTAGAAGCATTACTGGATCAAGATTCGTGCCAAACGCAACAAGAACAATACAATAGACAGTACTGCCAATAAAACATAAGGTTCCGTTCTTTCACAATAGATGCCCAATTTTTGATAAAAAACGGCGGAAACTTATTTGTACACCTGATGTAATATTGTTGCATTGAAACCCACGACATATTTTTTTCAAAATCAATTAAAACGTTGTTGAGAGAAAAATAATTTTCAATTTTCCTTCATACCCTCAACTCCCATAACAATTTTTTGTCAGATATAATATTATGGAAAATTCAATCTCCCATCAATGTCAACTTGCTGTAAAAATCTCAACAAGATCTAAGCGAGGCAGCACATACACGCTTATTCTGCTATACCTTTTCTGTATTTATCTTCCATTACACGTAATTTTTTTTCAGCAACGTACTTATATTAAATGTGAAACACAGTGGAGAGAAAAGTTTTGTTTAAATTGAACATATCCTTTTTTTTCAATCGAGTTTTTCAAATTTAAGACAATAATTTATTTAGGTTGATCAAGAATTCGTTTGATTTCAGTAAATTTAAAATATCTATATTTTTGATTTAAAAAAATTAATTGTTGAGATGATTTGTTTGATTTAAACAAGTGATTTTTTGAAATTGATTAAAAGAATTAGCTTAATAATAATTTATTATAAACAATAAGATTATTTGTTCAATTCAAAGAAGTGTCCAACCCAAGTAACATAAGATCATCTATTAGACGTCTAAAACAGCTTTTTGAGAAAAACAGGAGAGCTCTAGAAGACGTTCCGATTTTCCGCCAAAAGTGCTATTAGACGTCTAGTAGAGCTCAAATTGGCCGCTAATTCAACTATTTTTGACGTCTAGAAGACGATCGAAAAAAAGCATCTACAAGATGTCCTCATGTTAGCCCATTTTTAATATCTAAAATACAATTTTTCATACCTCTTCTAGAGCTCTTAACCTAGATCTCTAGGAAATATTTACTTACCTGTTCTAGCAAAGTTTTTAATAGTTGTCTAAAAGACGATTTTCGTAATGTCTTGTAGAATAGATTATCGCAAGCTCTAATAGAGCTCTTCAAACAATCTAAAACTCATCGAATGACACTCCTCTAAAAGACGACATAAGGACGTCTTGTAGATGCTTCTTTTCGATCGTCTTCTAGACGCCAAAAATAGTTGAATTAGCGGCCAATTTGGGCTCTACTAGACGTCTAATAGCACTTTCGGCGGAAAATCGGAACGTCTTATAGAGCTCTCCCGTTTTTCTCAAAAAGCTGTTTTAGACGTCTAATAGATGATCCTGTGTTACTTGGGAATGTATCCGCGATGACGGTATTTCTCGATTTCCTAACCTCTCGTCATTTGTTCTGGGTTCCGGTTCCGATTTATCATTCGGAAAATCCAGTGCAATCCAGTGAATCCAATGCAATCGAGTAATAAGAAGATTTTTTTTACAAATAATAATGCTTAAGGCTATGGAAGAATCGGGTCACGTGACTAGATTTCTACTTTACCAACATTTCAGTTTGTGTAACCCCATTTCTATAAAAAATAATATAGGTAACTAAAAATTTGTATAAAAAAATAAAATACTCCAACATCGATCTGTCTGGTCTGGTCATAAATCTAGAATCTAGTTGCGTGATGCACTTGATCCACGGCCTTAATACGAAAAAAAAAAACGGGATAGGCTGAAATCTTAAAAATTTCGTTTACTTATCGTAGTAATTAAATTTACAGGATTTAAAAATTGATTTTTTCTTTTATTAGAAAACCAGGGATAGAAGAAAAAAAGTCACAAAATAAAAAATATAAAATCATATTTTATTCATAAAAAAGAACAATTGCTATGAATTTAAATTATCACAACACATTTTAATTGAAATCACAAGTAAGAAAAATATTAGTCACGTAGAAGGATGTAGTGTCAATCGGGAATATAATTTAATAATTTCTTAAGACATTGTCGGTGTCCTTCATTTATCAATAAAAACAAGTGTAAAACTGGTATAAAAGACGTTTAATTCTCTCGAACAGTTGTTCATACTCCTCTGTAAAATCATAATTTCTACACATTAGAAATAAGTCATAAAGGCCTCTTTCCTTTCCCTAACTGTCTCTCAGTCTCTCACACGCAAATACACATACAAAGTACAAGTTTTTCTTGAATCAAAATATCACGCCTACACTTGAATCCAGAAATTACTGCGAATTTCTCACTTTTTCATTTCTTTTGCATACTTTATCCGGCTCCACATCAAATAGATGATACATAAATGGTAAATTGGCATGTATTTTGTGATTCTATAAGTACGCTATGGTAATTATTCTATGTACGCCTTCTTAGGTCTCTAAATCTTGAAAACTATTCTGCGGTTCTTTAACCTGAGGATTTTTGCGTGTAAATGAAGTTTAATTAATTTAAAAAATAACTAAATAATCAACGTGATCGTCGTTTAGCGATATTTAAAGTTGGATCTGGAATCAAAACACGCCTCTTGTGATTAGAAAAAAGTGAACATTCGTCTAGTATTTCCTAAATATTGATTTGTTTAGTGCGTTACTGCTTCATTATTTACGTTAATAGGGGGATGTGCTTTTTTCAATCAAGTAATTGACTGAAAATTGAGTTGGTCATTTACCAAGGCTGATAAACTCAATATTGACACGCTGCTCATGGAATTCAATTGAAGTAAATTAATAATTTACGACTTAAGCAGACAAACAGAATTGAAAAATTCATATGGCAACACATTTTCATGTGTTTTTATTGATAACTGAGTGAAATAATCAGTATGTTTGTAGAATTTATTTGAAACATGTAGTATTTGATCAAATCTCAATAGAACCATAAATCAATTCAAACAGTTTTAACAAAATTGAAGAATTTAAGAGATTTTATTAAATAAAAGGAAGGTTAAAGAGCCTAGAAATAATTGAGGATTTAATTTCAAAAGCGATCAAAAGTCTATCGTTTCTGAAGTTCTTCACTATATTTGAATGCACGACTGCATATAACAGTCTGAACGATTCGCAATTTAATCCGATTTATCACGGAAAAAGTAGAGTGATTTCCTGAATAAATACTCCAGTCTCGACCTTTTAAGGCTTCAAATTGAAGCACAATTATTTCACGCCTGTCAAGCTGAAACTACGCTTTCGAAATTAAAAAAACCCTTGCTTCTCAAAGAGCTCTTGGTTGCTTAATAACTTTCATTTAATTATAACATCAAGAACTAAGAAATGAGTAATTAATGCGGAACTCAAGGGGGAGAAAAGTAAAATAATTACAAATTTTTGTACAGAATTCATCAAGTTTTTGTAATAAAGGAAAAAAAGAAAATTCACCATTAGAGAAGGTATAGTTAAGGTATAGTTCATCCACGAAAATTAGACCTCAGGCAAAAATAGATAATTTTGCTTTCAAGAACAGCAATGTTAATATTGCAGGGCTATTTTGAAAGAGAAAAGATTATTTTCCATGAAAAAAAATTTGAAACACAAAAAAATAATTTGATAAATAACCGTTTCCAATTTTTGAAAATAAATTCTTTAATGGCTGAAACCATTTTAAAAACATTTCCAAAACGAAATTTTTATAAACAAACTGCTGAATTTAATAATAATTTATTCATTTTCAAAAATTGGAAACGGTCAAGTTGTATAGAATCTTTTCCTTGAAAAAGTGATTCGTAATTTATTAGAATCGCATAATTTTTTAAAATTTGGAAAGAAGCAATAAGAAAAAAAGTTGGGACAAAAATAAAATTTATTTATCAAATTATTTTTTTGTGTTTCAAATTTTTTTTCATGGAAAATAATCTTTCCTCTTTCAAAATAGCCCTTTAATAATAATATTGCTATTCCTAAAAGCAAAATTATCTATTTTTGACTGAGATCTAATTTTTGTGGATGAAAACTACCTTAAGGGGTTACACCACTTTGCCCCACCAAAATATTATGCTTTTTCAAGAATATATACTACTATTAAACTAGAAAATGATTTTTTATTTTTGTTTTTGCAAAAATAGCATTTTGACAGGCGATGTACTGGAGCGTTGCGAAAATAGATGGTCCGTTTTTTGACTCCCCATCAGTAAAACAAAAATCTTGTTTATTTATATGCTTTAAAATAGCGAAGGTTAGCGAACCAAATATGCACGCATTCTGACATTTAAATGGACCAAGCAGTACTTTAGACGAATAAGAATAGAATAGCGCAAAGAGCAATCTGAGTGGCTTGACCTTGTAAACTATAAATAACTCACGATTCAACGATACATATACGTTTCTTTTTAATCTATTAGCTTTGATAGAAATTTTTGAATTGATAAAAAATTTTTAAGTAAAAACTCAAGACTAGAAAAGGTCAAATAGAAATCATCGGAAAATGTAATAAAATGAAAATAACAAGCAAAAGACGCGATTAAATAATGATATCCAATTTGTAAAAATGTCAAGTATTAGTTTTATTTCGAATTAGTTAGTAGAGTCAGTGATCCCAGAACGTGGGAGCTGGCGGCCCCCACCATAGATGCCTCGAGCTCATTGTGTCTTCCTCACTCAACCAACCTATGGCAGTCGAGCGAGGAAGAAGCCATGAGCTGGTGGGGTCTATGGTGGGGGCCGCCAGCTCCCACGTTCTGGGATCACTGAGTAGAGTTCCAAAAGACCTGGGCTCGAATCCCGGCACAGTTCGAAGTTTGAACAATGGATTAAACCGATCAATATTAATTTTTTCTACTAGCGGGTCAAAAAGTGCAGTTTCTTCCCCTGTGTGGCAAACAAATCCATTTTTGGCTCCTAACTGTAAATAGTATATTGTGCAACTAGGGAAGAAAAAAATTTATTTAGCGAGTGTGAAGTTTGATGCCCGAGCAAAGCGAGGTCAACAACTAGACGAGTAAAATTAATGTTTTTCCCGTGTCGATAACGATTTTTTTTTCTACTAGGAGGTCAAAAAATGGTTTTGTTTTCCCCGCACGGGGCAATAAAATCCACCTTATGACCCGCTAGTAGAAAATAAACTTTCTTCTTCCTAGTTGCATTATATACTATTCTTTTAACTCATTAATATGCATCCTAAATTATGTATTTACAGTTCTGAACGTTCATTGAACAATGAAAAACATTGTTTTCCAGAATTTCTTTTTATCATTTCTATGTTGAGGGCCCTTGAAATATACAGTCTGCCGCAGAATACACGCTACTTTTCAATTTACTTTGAGAGAAACCAATCATTTCGTTTTGAAAAAATAGTATATTGTGCAACTAGGTAAAATAATAGTATATTGTCCCATGACTCACGATATTTTTTTTTCATGGAGATATGAATTTGGCGAGTTTATCATACTTCTAAGAAGGGACAAACTACGAGTAAAGGGAGGAATAGCGAGAGTAAAAATTGTCCCTAGGGAATAAAAATAATGGCGAAAATATAACTTACATTGCTATCATTATTTTTACTCCCGAGGGACTGTTTTATTCCTGCTACTTCCCACTGAGAAAAAAAGGTCAATTTTTTCCCCGCCTTACAAGCATGCAAAAGAACCAAATTCATACCTGCTTGGAAGGAACTTTTTTTCCCTAGTTGCACACGGTTTTTTTTTATTAAGGGGTTAAAAAGTGGATTTGTTTGCCCGCAGGTTATAATAAAATGCACTTCATGACCCGCTAGTAGAAAAAATATTTTTCGTCGTTTAATGAACGTTTAAAACTGAAAATACATGCCTAAATTGC
The DNA here is from genome assembly GCA_030998225.1 of Diplolepis rosae. NCBI lineage: Eukaryota > Metazoa > Arthropoda > Insecta > Hymenoptera > Diplolepididae > Diplolepis > Diplolepis rosae. The sequence goes on along the minus strand of JAPYXD010000723.1, from coordinate 22,257,296 downwards.
ATCAGATAATTGTACATCAAAGCTTCTTATTAGCTATAAATTTAAAATAAATTTAAATCTTCTAAAAAGATACCTAGTAAACTAAGGCCAAGATCAAGTAACTTGCATTACACTTAATACAACTGTAAAACTAGAGATCAGTTATCTAGATGTATTTTAAATTCAACGCTTCGAATATTGTAGCTTGATATGTAGACATTACAAGTAAATGTATTATTCGCTTGTGCCATTGTTGAGTATCCAGATATTAATCAATAAAACTTTTTTTTGTTGATTGTTTTCTAGAAAAATATGATGTGCAATTATTTGAAGCATATAGCGAGTCACAAAAACTTTGACTTTGACTTTGACAAGGTAGTGATAATTATGTTTCGCACACTGAGAAACTTCTGCAATTTTATGGACCTGGTAAACTTTGAGCAAGCGAGCCTCATGAAAGATTTAATCGTGTCTTTTGCTTGAAAAATCCGTTTTGTGGTTTGCAAAATGGTCTCTCCACTTTTTTCTAAAGTCGATCGATCACGTTGCTTTTCACAGAAAATAAAAGCAACTCCACCAAGGGATTTGGATAAATGACTAGTAATAGAATTGCCGACAATTTAGCACTAGTAACGATTCCATCTCTGCATCGAACAACACTAGATATGAGAAATTACGCCAATTATAGTTTTTTTTAAATATATGTAAATTAAAGTATTTCCTTTAAAAAACAAAAACCCTCACTAAACTGAGAAATTAATTCGGGAAACACATGGCAAATTGTACGTAGAAAATTATGTAATTTGGTTTAGGTAATTTACATACCCATCTCTGATCAACACTGCCATCATCCTGAAATTTCAACACCAGGTTTTCGAAAAATCGCAGCATTTATATAAATTCATACAATTAAGTAATCATGAAATTCACGTAGTCACAACAGACATGAATGGAAATAATCTTCTGCAGAAAATCTTCACTTCTCGTTTCGAGCTTAAAAGAAATTGTTCAGCGAAAGAGTTCTAATCAGAATAAAATTTTTATTACTATAAAACGCAGTTGTGCAGAGATGGAAAGAAGCTCTAAAATTAGAATACACGCAGAAATCCTTGCTGGGCAGATCACAGCTGCTTTTGCTTGGCCACACTCAGGTATACACATGTATACTTCATTATTCTTAAGGTCTAACAATCACACTTTACAAAAAGAAAGGTCAAAAAGACTTCTAATCGATCGGTTCGGCCAATTTAACAAAAAGTCACATCTACTACATCGCAATTGCTGTGACAATAACAGTAATAATTGTCTATACCATATTTATCTTCTACGAGAAAATGATAAATTATGACGTCATGTCTTTAACAACTTAAATATATTGATTTTATACATAGCAGATTAAATTAGCAAAGTTTCGCTAGCTAAACCTCAACAATCGTTCTCATTTTTTGTTTATGAATGGAGAGACCCAAGTTTACAAGTATTACCAAATTAAAAAGAAAAAAATATACTTTTCCATAGGTTACAGTAATAATTACTTTAATCTATAGCAAAGTTTCATATAAATTCTCTAAAATTGAGTATTTTTACTGCAAAAAATTCTCACTATAACACATTTTGCCAAAATTAAAACGTAGTTTAGTTAAAATTCTGAACTTGGATTTCTTTGTGTGTGAGTAAATTTTTTAAATCGATGAGATGATCGCTATTATATGATTATGTACATTGAAGAAAACCCTTTTCTATACTTATGTATATTAATATCATTCCATGAAAAAAATAACGCTCTATGACTCTAGGTATTGACTACTAATAATGGAGAACCAAGTGTGTCCGACTTTTTTAGTCACTGTTTCTTTCAAAGGAGAAATGAATTTGTGAAAGATTGCAATTGGAAGTCAGGGAACGTTTGAAACGTCAAGAAATGTCTCTTCGCCACGAGAAGACATAATTGAAAGACGAGAAACACGTGCACTCATTAGTATTCCATCTACTTATCGCCTATTAGGAAAGAAAAAAACTTTCCTCGTACTTCACACAATCTTCAGCATTTCATTCCCTTATCTCCACGAATTTTTTCCCTGATAATATTTCTTCTAGATTAACTTTCTCATCCAATATTTCTGTAAAATAATAAAATAAAAACCTTTGATGAACTTTGCAAAAAATAAACTTTAACAAAATCTACTTTTCTGACAAACAATGGAAAAATACACGCAAATGTAAACTGTATAGAACGAGAATATACAAGAAAAACTATTCACTCACAAAAATATTTGGTTAAGTTAACCAAATTTTTATCCATTCAATTTAAATTCTTGGTTTATTTAAGATAGATTCGTTAAAATAAATATATCTTTTTTCTAGGTGTATTGAAACGTAAAAATTCATTTTTCCTCCAAATGTTACTTACGTATATTGTTCTATTGTACGGAAATATTAATCAAATGATAATAAATCCAACATTCTCAGATGAAAACTCAAATTTTATTAACGAATATAATCACATTTCATTTTTAAGTATTGAACTTCCTTGAGGCTTAAATGAAAAGATTAAAAAATATATTACTTTATTATAATGTATTTTTCATAGCGCCTCCTTTGAAAATCCGATTTTCGGTACCTGTAGAGCGGGTTGAAACTACGATTTTCAACCCTAGGGTTGAAAGTCGCTGTTTCAACCCGCTCCACAGTTACAGCCAATCAGATTCTCAAAAGAGTTGCTATGAAAAATAGTATACATTACTCGAAACAAAACACAGCGAAAGCATTTCGTGTGATTGCAGCCCTCGTTTCACTCGGGCAGAGCAAACTTCACACTCATGCAATCGCTCTGTTTCGCCCCTTGTAAAATATTGTAAAATATTTTATCATTCTTTAATAGCGCAAAATTGTTTTTTATGATAGTTTTTGAACATTTTATCGGAATTTCGAAAAAATAAAGAAAAAGGGAAAAAATGACGATAAAATTGACTGTCATCTTTACAACTGACCTTTAATTTTTATTTGAATGTGAATAAAAGAAAATAATTTGTTTGAAAGGTTTTTTTTTTTATTCAAACAAAAGATTTATTTGAATTAAATAACATTTGTGTAATTCAAACAAAAAATCTCTGTGCCAAATAAACATTTGTTTCAATCAAATAAATTTCTTTTCAAAACATCCAAATTATGGCATTCGTATATGGTGAAAGATATAATTTTTTTGATTTAAGGCCGAAATTTATTTGTTTTGAACAAATTTTTATTTGGTTCAAAGATACTTTGTTTGAACCAAACAAATTTTATTTAGTTCAAATAAATCTTTTGTTTGAATAAAAAAAAGCTTTTCAAACAAATAATTTTCTATGATTTAATCATATCTATTTTATGAGTGAAGGATGCACAGAAGATGGGATGAATGTTAGATTAATCCACAATACCACTCGAACCCGTAATGTTGACTAATCTCTTTAGCAGTCACCCTAGGTGGAAAGTCTCTAAGTGAGATCAAGTAATCAGCTAATCATGCACACTACCAATGATTTATATACACGTACGTATATACCCTCTGCGCTGGTAATTAAACGTATACATTTATTAAATTATAATGAACTTTGCGAAACAAAAATTAAGTGATAGTTCTGCAAACCATACTGCAGATGACGGAAGTGAAATAGAAATTAATACTCAAGCCATTATAGAAAATATGAAAAAGGTAAAGAAGACAAATATTGAAGAAAAAAAGGTATAGGTACAACTAAAATTCCTGATCCTAGGAAAGTGAAGATAGCTTCGAAAAAATTGGATCCTCCTCTGATAAGTGGAGAATTAGTGAAAAAGATAAAATATCTAAGTATTACTTCTAAAGGTCATCGATACAGTTGAAGAATAGCACGACAAGAATAATATTTCCAATACTAGAAGAAATAAATCACAAAACATCAATAAAAAGTAATGTTAATCTCAAGCGACATTGGATGAACGTAAAGGAAATTTAAAAAACACCAAAATGAATCCAACTTTGAACGAATTATTTATCATGAAAAACATTCATGCAAAACCTTCACCTACAAAAATTATGGATAAATTTTACAAATGAGTTGAAACTAACACGGAGTAAAATCAACAAATTTTACAAAAATCATTTCAAGGTTCAATTTCTATCGTTGCAGTTCATGGAAACTACTTTATAGAGTTCTATTACTTTGATGATCACTAATTTTTTTTACAAGTTCTACCGAGAAAAATGTATAGTACATGTACCACTTAGGACCTTTTATGCTTCCAAGATATTATCCGGTCTTATCTATTTTTCTCCGTTCTGTAATGCGTCTATTTTTACGAGAGCCAGAGTGTTTCAAATATTAGACATTGAAACATTTCCTTTCGTCAGTTTACACAATTTTGTTTTCACTATTATTTCGTACAGAATTCCACTTCTCCTTTTAAGAATCGATTACTTTTTGTAAGTGTTCATTCTCGTAAATTAAACTGTATTTGGTTTACACAATTTGTTCTCTAAGCTAATATTTGGTCAAAAGCCTAGACTAATTTTCAATTCATTTAATCGTTTTGACATATCATAACGTATTTTATTTCAAGGGTGGTACCCGACTGCACGATCACGGGGTAATAATGGTCCGATCGAATTCGATATAAAGGAGAAAAAGAGTAAAAAGGAAAGTCAACGTCATATCTTTTCATCCTTTATGTTTGCGAAAACGACGTGATTCTAGATTATTCGAAATAAACCTGATACAAAAAAGCATTTTACGTAGATGTATAACAAATTGAAAAAGAAAACGACCTTATCAAACTTATTTGAATTCATTTATGAACCTCTTAAAAACGAGTAAAAGAATAATGAGCCTCTAATTTGAAACATAGACTTGTTCGCCATTACACTTATGTAAATTATAATATATCAATTCACAAATATCCGGGACTTGCTAAACTTAAATGAGGATTTTAAATAAAATATTGAAATTTGTAATTGATTCAGGGTTTCTCATCACAACGAGAAAAACGGTAAAGTAATTAAATTGTTTTTCCAAAAAGTACAGAGCAAAGTGAAGCTTGGGAAGAACCACTTTGAGGCAGGAAACATAACTGGAATCAATCCTGTTGCTAAAATTATGTCAAGCTCCATGGAAAATGAATATCATTTAATTTTTCCACAGCTTGTATTTCCTTTAGGCAGTGCAGCAGATTGACTACTTGATCAAGAAAGAAAACTTACCAATTTTAGATTCATTCAACTTATTCTTAAAATAATACAATTCCATCCATAAATTTTAGGATATAATTAAGGACAATGGTGAGACATAATCACGATTATAATCAAAAGAACTTCAATCAAATTTACCCATTTTCGATAACTTCTTTTTGGTTTGTTTAATTATTATAAAAACATTAATTAGTCGCGCGATCAATCTGAAACACGGCCTTAAAGGGGATCTTTTGTAAAGCTAAAAGGATACTCGACACAATAAAACTTGGGTGTGGATGAAAAACCTGAACACATTGTGCAAGCGAGCCTAAATTTAGAACAGGTACTCGGTCATCTTACGTAATTAGATATGCTAAACGAATGAATTGTCCACAAGGGAATATTGTTTTCGATAAAAGGTTCTGTATATCTTCGTATACTTTTAGACTTCAACGAAACAATTCATTGATTCACCATAAAACCTTACTTCATAAAATGTCCAAGTTAATCATTTCAGAAAAATAAATCAGCAGATATAATGTTGGCGAAAACAAGTCTTAAGAAAAATAGAAGACCTCAAACCAAATAAAGATTTTAAGATCAACTTAAATCTTTAAGGATGGTTTGGTAAATAAGTACGGAGATTCACTGTAAAAAAACATAAAATCTCTGCGCACTCAGTCACCGTAATGAAATAAGTCATAAGTTAACAAAAGGTGCGTATATCATGTGTATTTACATTTTACTTAACATAGCTGTACAAAATTTGTTTTCTTTTTTTAAGGTACATATGTTCCTTAAGATAATCGAGACGGTACTCTTTCTTAACTCTCCCTTGGTCGCATACTATTTTCAAACAATATTTCCCAGATGTTTTACTGTTTCAAAGACAATAAAAACATAGTTACAGAAGAGCTTAAAAATAACGCTTAGAGATTTACCAGCGTTTTGTTTTCTTAAAAAGTAAAATTTTTCAAAATTGTGGTATAAGCTGCCAGCTTAAGGGGGTCATCCCGTGTAACTGATTCAAAAAATCGAATTTTTTTTTTTTTCATAAATTGCATCCAAATAGAGTAGGATATGTGGCAGATAGCAGATTGATAGTGAGTCAAAATTTTATTGGTAGTAATCGTATTTGAACCTTTAACAGTGTTTTTCTCAAAACTGTATTTTTCAAACTGGTGACCACGATACCTCGAAATCTAACGAATCCCTTCGAAATTTTAATGACTTATTCAGTACTCACGTAGACACAAGCCGAACTAGGATAATTCTGATTCATTAAGCCGTTTTTTTTTCATGTTGAAGAAGTCGTAAAAAAACACCAATTTCACAAAAAAATATTCAATAACATGCCGACAATTTAATTTTCAACATTTTTTAATGATCCTAGTTCAAAGACTAGTTCTTATTTCACAGATTGAAATGCTGTTTGATTTTTTTTTGTTTTAGATAAAAGTTTAGAAAAGTTTGTAGTTGTATGTTCAATTAATTCACCAAAAGAAATTTCCAAAAAAAGCGAAAATTTTTTTTATCGATTTTAGGTTTCTTCATGTTTGTGTGTCCAGAATACATGAAATTTTATTTTCAAAATTTGGAAAATGGTAAAAAAGATAAAAATGGAGATAGATAGACTACTTCTGGTTTGAAAAATAAAAAAAGTTTAATTTTAGCAAAATCTGTAGGAAAAATTATTTTTATTATTAAAACCAAAAGTAGTCTATCTACGTCCACTTTTATTTTCTTTATCATTTCCAAAATTTGGAAAACTAAATTTTATGTATTTTAGGCGTTAACAAGTAGAAACTGAACCAAGTTGTTCACATGAACTTGTTACTTTTGCAAGAATCACATGTCCTTAAGCATGGCAAATGGCGTTACAAAATTTGATGCGACCAACAGAGGGTTAAAGGTGTTTACGACTGGATATTTTTTTCTAAGCGACACTACCTAAATCATCTCTGGAGAAGAAAAGAGCACTTTGACGCAAAATACCTAGCCACTTATATCTATCACGCTTGAAAGAGAAGAATGTAAGATTACTACATCGTTGGTCGTGCGTGATAAACTATTGATTAAATTCGAAAGAGAATTTTTGTACAGATATAGAATTTCATCTTGTTTCTTCCCATCTTGTATTTTCCATTTTGGAACGCTCAACGATCACCAAAGCGAAACGGAGAATCCATTATAGCTTAAAATTACCGGTTGATTCATTGGCTCTGTTATGGGAAATAAATTTAATGTTAAACTAATATGCATCCTCTATAAGTAATTATATTGAGGTTATTATTTTTGATTCTTTACTATCACTGAGTTCTTCTTCATTCAAATCGATTTTATTTGGCAAACCACAGAATTCGGTCCTTGGAACTCGTCCAATCTTGATTTGGTGAACTATTTATCCATGACCATAGCCAAATCCAGAAATTTTCAGGATGGGTAGTTTTTTGACTTGTGAAAGTAGACCAGAAAAATGGTAATACATATCGAACATTTAAATGTTGACTTTAAAGTTTCTTTGTTCTTTTAATTTTCATGTAACGTTGTTATTCTATTGTACCTTTCATTTTTCAGCTCTAAGTCACTCTTTTAATGCATCTGTGTTCGCGTCTTGTAATCGGATAGTCAGTTAATATTTAGTTACCTGAAGCTATTTTTCAACATCAGAATACTGCATTATAGTAGTAAAAAGTTTCGAAAAATTCATTTGAACGAAATGAATTTTGATTAGACAAGTTAATGTCAAAAAAATATTTATCTCTTTAGTTTAGTGCCAAATAGAAAACTATTTCGAGAAAAAAGTTGATTAAATGGAAGAACTTTTCGAATTCTCCAAACTGAATCATCAAATGACTTTGTAAGAAAAAAAATAGTTTTTCAAGATGAATGTCGAGTTTATCTTTAAGTATTTTATCTCCTCTTTCGTCTCCAGCAGTCGATAAAGAGCGTGTGAAACCCCACGCATTTATGAAAATGATACCAATTTTTAAGATTACTTGTAAAAACTGAGTGCCGCGAATATTGCCATTATAAGTCAAGAAGAGAGGAAGCCACTTTCAAAAGGTCCGGTAGGTACAAGAAAGGATGTTCGTGAATGACAATGTGTAGAAAAAAACAGAGGCTGATGCGCGTCACAATAAGAGGTCGAGACAAAGGTTAAGTGTCGTCCAAAAAAGTATATGTACTTAGAATGCCTTGAAAAAGGTCAGACCCAGAGGAAGATCGAATCACTTGTGAGTAGTTTACATTATGTATGTATGAAAACACAATAACCAGAGACTGCAATCTAAAATTTTCATCAAACTTTTACAATAACTTTAGTGACATTTCAATTACCGATTCATTCTCGATTTTAGAAACGCAAAGACTAGTAAGAACGCAATTTTCCGCCCAAAATTACAGAGGGCTGGATTGAAAAAATAACATATTTCGAAACACTACATTTATTTAATTCTGCACTTATACCTTTGTAAGAATCTCTTTTCAAATCTTGATATGAAGCAACTATCTATATCGTTTTCGGTTTGTTCTGATTTTCACGATAGAATGTAATTTCGACTTGCTTTTGTTCTAAGTGCGAAGCAAAAGCACCGGCCTCGTTACCGTCTAAATTGTAGTGAAACCAGCCATCATCGCAGAGGAAATAGGAATGTCACACGCTATAGTGAAGCTGCCATATATACAAGTTTCTATTCTGCTGCCTTCGTCATTCCAATCACATTAGAGTCTTGCCAATGTTCATAATTTTCTTATCTACATGTCTATTCCTAATTTTACTTATAAATGAGGTACATCTGAAGTAATATTTCATTGTCATAGGCAAACAATTTGACGAATCGTCGATTAAAAAGCGCGAAGCATGTCACTGTGCTCGTCATCTTTAAAAAAGAATTCGTCCTTTGTGCGAGAAACGGCTTTGATGTATTATAATACTTAGATCTTTAGGTAAAAATCGTATGACTACTTTTATTCGCCAAATCGCATAACTTTAACCTAATTAGTTTCTTAAAGAGGGACTCCAGGTCAGCAGGACAAATCCAAAGTTAGATTAGCCCCAACAGAAAAAATTGATTTTCTACGTTCCCATTAAAATAAACTAGCTAGAATACTGTTCGTTTAGTCGAAAGATACTATTATCTCTAATAACAATATCTTTATAAATTCTGTACAAATCTGTTAACGTATTACACATTTTTACAAATTCATTTCTTTAAAGGACATAACATATCATCTTCGTTTTAATTAAATGAAAACTTTTAGGTATTGCTAGCCTTTTGGTCACGCAAGAGACGAATTTTTTTTTCTTATGAATACAATCAACGAAGGTCCTCAAACCTATTTTCTTTACTTAACATTGACCTATCTAAATACCTAACTCGTCCTAAAACTATATTACAATAATTTTGACTGGTTTGAACACTTGATTTTTCTTTAATTTCTCTCCTTTTTGTTTTGGCCTTCGAATGATTGAATTTAATATTGCTCTTATTCTTGCTTTAAAAAAGCATACACTCAACTCATACAAAATTCTGTTTCGCTTCTTATCTCTCTTGATTTTTGATCAGCTGACAGCAAGATTGGGCAAAAACTACGGAAATAAATAATTCTGAAGATTCGCTTAATAATAAATGGTACCTATTATAGGTAAAAGAATTTTCTATTGATTGCACTTACGTTGAGCATAGCACGAGTTTGGGAATCGTGTGCGCTTCTAGGCAATATTTTGTATTAATACACCTGGTATTCGAAATTCTTTACACGTATACTATACAGCATACGAAATATCATTCGACAATATACATATCGTGTATGCCTGCTACATAGGATGTATCACCTATATAGATATACCTACATGTCCGTCTCTGTGCATGCGCTTAAGTACCAGTGAACCCAATAAAGTCGCACTATGCTCCTCAGTATTTGACTTTAGCCTTGACTTCTTCGGCGATTCCACCCCATCTTAACTTGTAGACTCGCGACCTCCACTGAATCAACGGATCTAGAACTGCCTGGAGAAACAGGTAGGGCCTAGAAATAGAAATTACGAATTAAATGATGAACATAAAAATCAGCAAAAGTATCTAACAGAGGCTACTCTTTTATAATCAAGTTCAAGTTTAAGAAATCGCTATCAACTTTAATTTGCAAGTCTGTGAAATTGAATGTAGTTTTTCTTTAGAAATTTTCAAAATTTTCAAATAGAAAGCCTTTAAGTATAAAAACCATTACAATATCAAAATTTTCGAAATTTGAAAACTACAAAATGTACATATTTAAAAATTGTAGTGCCTTCAGATTCCAAATGTCAGAAGAATACATTTTATTAATTTACCGAGTGCTCCCTGATCAATAATAGAATCATTTAAAGTTGACAGATACATATTTAGGCAACTTTGGAAATTGGAAAATCTTCAAGCATTCTAATTTAAAAACATTTCTGAGTGCAAATTCATCATACTTTTTTATTTAAGACGTGCATTTCTGAAGCCTCCAACCCCATTCATTTTTGAGTTCTTAGTTTATTTTCTAACGTTTCAAATCTCAATTGAAATTATTGTGCGATCTTCTATTTTCAAACAGACAGTGAATTGAAGGGATAAATCTGTCAAAATAAGGTGATTCACAAATAGAGATGTATGAATAGATGTCAGATTGAAAAAGATTAAGGTTGAATTCTTTTTTTCAGTAGTATGGTAAACCTTTAAATATGTTTCATAACCTAAAAACCTTTATATTTAAAGGATAAAAATTCAAATTGAGCTAAGTGCAATTTAGAAAATTTTACACGACGACAGAAAAACGTTTGCATTTCTGGCCTGGACAATTGAACATAGCGTAAAGGCCAATTTTAAAAATGCATAAATAAAAAAATTAAAAGGAATTTTGTGATTCTGAAGTGTAATTTTTTCAATTGAATGATTTTGATTTTCAGTCTTCAGTTTGAATTCTTGAACGTCGACAACTATTAAAATATTTTACCTTTGAATTTCTCAAACTAAAAACACTGCTAATTTCTGAGCCTTAAGATTTGCAAGTTTCCAAACTTGGAACTTTTATATTTAAATTACTATGTTTGACTCGCAACTAAAAGAAGATAAATATAATACAATATAAATTATAGTTAACAACTTGTTTATCTGCTACTTAAATTTTCAAAGTAAAGTTTAATATTATAAAAAAAATAAAAATTTAAATGCGCATCAGTATTATCATATTTTTAAAGCTAATGAAGAATGTTAATTTTAACTACAATTCGAGAATAATGTACAACTAATATTTAAATGTAATTTTCGATTAACTTTACAGGGTAGCCATTATTTCCATATGCGGAATTTCCCTGTCCTTTCCAGGTTTTCATGATCTAGAATTTGTATTTTTCTAGATTTTTTTAGGAGATTCTACATAAATAAATGTTTAATAAAGTTTGCAACATTTATAAATTACATTTATTTCTAATGAAAGGCAAAATAATAATATATAATAATAATATAATAATTATCTTAATGACAATATAAAACTTTACAATTTAGAACAATAAATCATGTTTATAATAGTATGAGATCGATATATTTCATTTCTTATGATAATAAAATAATAATGAAATAACAAAAAAGGGTCAACCCTGACTTTATTGAAAACATTATTTATTACTTACACTCTGGTAGGAAATGTTTTCTCAAATCGATCCCAAGTAATTATTTCTGGCAAATTCCCAACAATTTTTCTTTAAATATAACAGCGAATTTGCAAAAATTATGTAAACAAGTTTTTAAAGAATTTACAAGAATTTACATGACGCCAGGTGAATTTACAATCAATTTCTTTTTTTTAATCTTGTAGACAAAAGACAAGGAATGTCAAAATTGATCCTTTCTTAAATATATATATATATATATATATATATATATATTTGAATATACTGTTTATTATATCATGATTATCTATCTAAATATTTAATATTTGAATAATATCTGAAAAAGCACGGGCGCGACATATAATTATATTCACAATTGATATTTGTATTCCAAATTCTGGCAATAATTTTAAGACACTTTGCTTCAATGAATTTGATTTATCATTAATTTATTTTCGACACGTCAAATATTACTTCAAACTGAATAGTTTAACGTTCATGCACTTTTCAAGAATGTGGAACTTACAAGTGAATTCTCAAGGTGATCAATGCATTATGCATCGATTTAATACAGCTATTCAACGTTAAAAGGATATTACAATAACTTGACTTTCTAGTGCTAACCAATTGAATCAAATCAACTGGTTCAATTAATTATTTATAGTGTTTTATTTAATTTTCTAGACTTACTAAAGAGAATAATTTCCCTGCAATGAAAAAAATGTAATTGTCTTCTAAACCAGAAAAAACACAAATAACATATTATTTCCTGCTTGATGTTTAGAAGAAGTGTTTTACTATAAAAAAAGGATCATGCATTGTTTCTACTAATTACACTCTTGGTTAACAAATCGCAATTTTTGTTTTTTCAAAATGCACTTTTTAAAAATATACTTAAAACTGGACTTCTAATTTTTCAGAATTACACCAAAAATTCAGTGGAAATGGACTTTTATCGATTTTTTCATGTCAGGACTTTTATTTTTTTAAAACAATACATCCGACCGAATCAGAACTATTTTGAGTTATCCCGAAATCTTTTCCGAACCGAGCTCTAGAGAAAAATTGATCAGCAGAAGTGGTTTATCTGAAATAAAATCCCCTAAAAGAAATTGAATTCGAATCGTTCCAAAATCTGTTTCTGAACCATTTTAAACCAATCCGAAAAACTTTTTAAAACTCGTTTGATACAAATCGATTCAAAATCAATCCGACTTCTGATATTTTTTGCTCAGTACCTTTTTTCTCTACAGTAAACATGCAAAAATGAATCAATTAATTTATTAATACGAAGATGCTCACTATGAAGAAGAATTGGGCGAACAGTCAGGGGAAAAAAATTGGTCAAACCAGCTATTTCCTTAGTTTTTTTCAGTTATAACTTCCTTTTGCTGAGTTTTTTCCAGTGATAATATGAAAAATTATATTTTGACTAAAATGAGGCATCAAAAGTTTGAATCAGAAAAATTATAGATTTTTTATTAGTGGAATCATAAAAACTAAAAAACCTAAAATTTGTCTATTGATTCCGACGATAAAAAATCTATAATTTTTATTCGATTGTAAATTTTCAAATTTCATTTTATTCGAGATGAAATTGTCCACAATTTTACCAAAATACTCGATAAATGAAAATTATAAGTGAAAAAAACTAAGTAAATGGTACGTTTGCCTTTGTTTTAGAATGTTCGTCCAATTCTTCCTCAAAATATCATTGGTACTTATTTCAAAAGTTTTAAGATGAAGCTATAAAAAAATAATATCCAATTCCCCAATCTCAACTGATTGCAGATATCAAAATTTCTTTTTTTTTCCAGCTGAGAAAACAGTTACTTTGACTAATTTTTTTTTCGATTATCTGCCCAATTCTTCCTCAAACGGACCAATAAAAAATGTGTCAATTTGTCAATGATTAAGAAAATAATTTCCTATGAATAACAATCAATACAATGGTTTCCCTAAAATCTTAAACATGGGACATTCTTTTACATATCGTACAGATTTTTAAAAAGAAATTATTAACATTTTTAAAAGTCTTAAATTTTTTTCGAGAAATATATCAACTTAAACTTTTGATAAAATTGGATAAAATGCTAAATTCTCTTGTACTTAAAATTCATTATCTCCGGTTGAAATAATCAAATCGATTTCGGGTTTGTTTAATTTTTTAGCTTATTACGTTAGGTTTTCAAATGAATATTTTTATAATTTTTATTTTGTTAATTAACTGCAGATATTAGTAGTTTAATTGTTTAAACAATTTTCGGATGTTTTCCCCCTCAGTGAAAAAATTTGGAAAAAAAATTATCATATGCACTATGTCATAATATAACTGGTGAACTTAACTAATGAATTTTAAGTACAAGAGAATTTAGCATTTTATCCAATTTTATCAAAAGTTTAAGTTGATATATTTCTCGAAAAAATTATTTTATTTATTACAAAAATCCCTATATCCATGTTGATTAATTTATTAAAAAGGTATACAAATTTTTTTATGCAAATCTAAATTCTGAACTCAATATGGGTGTACGATTTGTAAAAGAATGTCCCACATGCAAAAAATGAATGAAAATAGATATTTACCTCGTTGTTTCACTGAGCAGCCACCCACAAACAAATTCCATTTTATTAAAAGGTAAAGGTCCATTCTGCACAACACACAACATGGTCCAGTCAAACATGAACCACAAAAGTATGTGAACCAGATAAAAAACTAGTGAGTCCCACTCAAAAAGCACACTAGCTGCCCAGGAAGCGCAAGCGCCCAGGACTAGGCACTCACTAAGTGGTTCGAGCACTATAGTCGTTGGAAGCATGGCAACCCTAAGCTTCGCCCATCGTTTTAACCTCGCTTGAAATGACTGAACCTCACAATGTCCACTATTTTGCATCGCAGGCTGTGAACACACTGTAATCCTCCATCCTCTATCAGTCAAAGATTTCGCATAAAAGAAATCCTCAGCTAAATAAACACCAAAAGTTTTCAACCCTCCAACCTCTTCTAAGGGTGCCTTCCTCAAAAGAGCAGACATCCCGGTATGGCAATTTATCCTAAGCAAATCAGCTGCCAGGTAGACCCTCGACTGGACAGTCCCGAAAAATATTTTCTCGTAGACAGACGCAAATCCTTCTCTGTCACAAGTAAAAGGCATCTGATGCACCAATGCCACCTTATCAGTCATATAATTCACCATATCCAACAAAGTGTCCTCCTTCATTCTAATTCCACTATCGCTTATTAGTATAAAATCGTACTTTGACGCCTCATAAGCAGGCTGCATGTTGTTGATCTTCGGATTAACCCCCACACCGCACCCTCCGACGAAAAGTCTCGTGTCCACGTGTGGATATTTCTCCATCAGTTTGTGGACCAGCATCAGAACCGGATCAGTATCGTCCTCGACGCAAAAGAGGATTTCGTAGAGGGGATAGTTCAGGAGAAAGAATGTCTCCAGGTTGCTAAAAAGGTTCGGGTCCACTCCCATGAGAGGTTTGATAATCGAGATGCCGGGCAAAGGCGTCTCGTAGCTTGGCATCTGCGCGACCTTGCGATGCAGTTTCCACCGACCAACCACCAATGCGATAATATGTACTAACCACATACCTGACCAAAATACGATGAAAAATATCGCGAACCCGTAGAGGGTGCAAAGCATGTAGTTCATCTTTCTCAAGGATAGATCTCGCGTCTTTGGATGATCCTGATGCTACTTTTTAACCGGCCGGTGGGGTTATGTAGCCCTGTCATCCCTATCGAGAGCGACCTGTGCACTGTAATTTTCATGGACCATTGAATTTGCTCTTCATCCTGGCTCCAAGTTTCTTCCTCCGGGTCATCTTGTTTCTGAGGTTTAGTGTACATCCACGCGAACCCGGTGTAAGCGTTGCCGGGAGTAATTCGTCGCCGGGGGCGAAGTGCACACCCTGCTAATCCGCAGTGCAAATTTTAGTAGGAACAAAGACTGTTTCTATTGACGAAGCGTTGTCTCGCGTTCACGCAGATGAATGGTCATTCAATCTGTGAGCATAATCAGAGAATAGAGAAGACGCTGACCTGGGTAACATCTGCAAAGATGACCCTTGGATTTTTTTGCGATGAACACACTTGAAAGCGAAAGGGCGATATGGAAGCGCGTCGCTTTTTTCGAGATAGGACCTGGTTTTACTTCACTTTTCTAGAAAGACTTGGTTTCTTCCAAGAATCTCACGAGAAAGAAATATTGTTTGACTGGTGAAACAGGTGCACGAGAGGTTGAGATGCGGAAGGTAGAATTTCGATTTAGACACTGTTAGGGGTTGATGAGCGAAAGTGAGAAGGTTAAGGACGTATCACAAAACATCACGACGCTTCGCCAACGTCGACGAAACAACTGGCATGTGTCATGTGACAGCCGGTAGTCGGTAGTGGCTCGCGCGGTCGATTTGAAGCTCTGTTCATTTCGAACTTATCGAATCCCCTCCACCAATTAGGACGATGCGCGCGCTTCCCGCCCGAAATACAAATTGGTTATATGATAAAACTTGAGATATGTAACACCTTCTTCAATTATTTCTTCAATTGGAATTCTGGGAATGCTTATTGAGGAAAGAATTATCAAAAGTGATAAGAGGTTGACAATTTTCTTCTAAACTTTGGACATTATGTTCTGAAAATAAAAATTGTATTAAGGCCATGGAACAACCAGATCATATGATCGATATGGTGATTTTTTTGTGTGTAAACTTTTTTTTCATGCAAAATAAGATATCAAGTCAAAAATTTGTGAGATCAAAGAAAAGGCACTAAGAAAGGTCTGTAACTTTTGAATTTTTATAATTATAAAAAAAATATATTTCAAAATTTTTTTTTTTCTTAATCTAAAAAATCTGAGAGTTGACGGGTCTTCCTTAGCTGTGCATAGTCGCTTTTATTTGATCTCACAAAATTTTGCCTTGATATCTTATTTTGCATGGACAAAACTTTCTAGACAAAAAAATTACTATATCGATCATATGGTCTGGTTGATACATGGCCATAACTA
The DNA here is from genome assembly GCA_030998225.1 of Diplolepis rosae. Classification (NCBI taxonomy): domain Eukaryota; kingdom Metazoa; phylum Arthropoda; class Insecta; order Hymenoptera; family Diplolepididae; genus Diplolepis; species Diplolepis rosae. The sequence continues at coordinate 22,240,468 of JAPYXD010000723.1, read as the reverse complement.
TAGAAATAAAAAAATTGATTAGCATTAAGAAAAAAGTTAAAAGTGAAAATAGATACAATTATAAAACCTTTCTTATTGTAATTCTTATTAACACATAATAATGTAATTCAACTTTCTTAGACATTTATCTTAGAGACCAGTAAAACACCAATGTAATTTGCATTTCTACAAGGTTTAATTGTTGCTAAACAAAACATGATTCTTTGTCCAGATTAAAAGTAAATTTTATTCATTATTAGCCTGTAAAAATTTTCCGATATTCCACATATTACATTTTTAAATTGTATATAGGTATATTGCAAATTTTTTCAGGCCAAGGACTTATGTCTTCATTAGCAATCACGTTATGAATTATCTCTGATGGGTATAACTTTGTATATGAACACGCGATTCAGCAACTACCACATGGGTGTTAATTTTTGTTGCAAATTAGAAAGAAAAAAAAACAGAATGAATTTCCGCAGAAAAACTAATTTTGATAATTAAATCATATTTGCATAAAGTCTGTATGATATTCATTGTAGTATTTTATTATAAAATTACTTTCCCACTAAAATACACTACCTAAATATTTGTTTTAACTTTCTACAAATTTCTTATTGAATTACTATGTATGGTCACATTTATAAAAAATTGACCAGAAGAAACTACTTCCTATTATGAAAACAAACTTTACAACAAGCACCTGTAACGTGATCTCATTACTTGTAAATATGGCGCTAGAACGTTATCAATCATATCATCAAGTGATTAGTAGTTGTACGACTACCCAGCATATTCTTAGTAACGATATACAACATTTATTCTCAAGTTGCATTATTTCAAATGATACACTTGCTAAACAAGGAAACAGATGAGCAAATAATTGAAGTGCAAACTAATATTAAAAATTAGTCTGAAAAAATGTTTTTTTTTCTAATTCAACTCTAATATTTTAGTGGACGTGTAAGACCTAAAATGAAGCACAATTCTTTTTTCCTAAAGTGTTTATTTCTCTGTAAAGTAAATATACTTATTTGTGGAGCTGTGTATAAAATAATACATGTTGTGTTAATTAAATACTAAATCATAATATTATCAACATTATATCGTATCCTTATAATTCAATAAACTATAGCATATTCCTGAAATATGTTTGAGTCCATATCAATAACGATTAACTTCCTTCGATAAAAACATCATAATTAAGCATCACGTGTAATGGCTTTTATTCTATTAAAACTTGAAAAACAAGCCCAAGCTATACCAGTCTAATGACACAAAGAATTTCGTTGGAAAACTGCAATTATTCTTTGGCAATTATAAAATCTGATAAAAAATTTCTACGATGAAAAAGTAGCTTCAAAACATCAGTTGGAAGACCGTAAATAGGAAGATAATAATTTAATGAAGAACATAAGTGAGAAATATCTTTGAGTCATTTGACTTAATCCAAACTTTAAAACAGATTCTAAATAGCTACCTAAAAATATTTTCTAATGAAAAAACACGCAATGTAAGATTAAGTTGATCGTACAATAAAAATTAAATCTAAATAGCAGCCTTAAATATCTTTCATGTAATTTCCTAGCATTTGAAAAATTGTATTCTGTTTTAAGATTCGGACTGATTAAATCGGATTGAAGTTCTAGCTTGGTCAAGTACGATTTGAGTAGAGTAAGTCGTTAGGTGGATAATAATAAAATTGGTTTACGAAATATCAGGCCTCGGCGGATAAAACCTTGCCATTTGACAACAGCAATTATTATTAGAATCGTAGTTGGTATCTCCATAAAAACCTACATTTCCATATTTCTGTCATATATTATATGTACACGTATGTGAAAATTTTCATAATCTCTTGAGCCTATTTGTTTCCACAGTGTATCTTTTTATCTCTGATATATTCTCGGCATCGCCTCACACTTCAAAATATATCTCATGACAAATACCATAGTGAATATTTTCAAAATTTTGCCTATAACTTCCTAATCGGTACGATATTTACAAATTGTACGTAGCTAATTGTTTCTCCGCTGTCTTTATACTGCTTCAAGGAACAAATTCTTTAGTTTTTTTGTAAGAGTATCTTATATTACTTTAACATAGAACGCGAACGGTGTTAAATTCCTCTATCGATATAAGATCTCTATAATAATCAATAATGAGATTAAAACATAAATTAGACTTTATAAAAATACTATCAACGGCCACATATTTCCTTAACGTCTTCATACAATTCCAAGTCAATAATCCGCATTAATCATTAGTGATAAATCTGTTTTCAGATAGCGGCACACACAAAGCGTTTTTCGTCTATCCTTCAAATTTCATTTTGCCAAGTAGTTCAATTAAAAAAGAAAAACACGCAATTCAATGAATAGAAATTAAGTATGAGCTGATACTTGATTAATTTCAGATGAATATTTTTATTATAAGTATATAGTGTAACTTTGTAGTAAAATTTCACAATATGGTCTTTTACATTTTTAACTCTGCTGAATGGATTTTAATAAGACATTAGAGTGATTAATAAGTAAGCTCCTCATAGGAATAACAAAGAATCTAGCCTTCGTTGTGTTAAATTCTGGAATGTTTCAAGACACGCCTTGAAAGCTCGATAATAATAATAATTTTACAGGAATGTTGACAGTGTTAAAATTTTTCAGACTTCTTTATAGTCTTTGATTGTACCTTCAAGGTTCAAACTCAAAGTCGTCGACACACTGTGATCATTACCTAAACTATTAATTAATTCATTATGTTACAATATAACTACAGTCCGTTTTCTTTCCATAAATACGCACGATTACCTTTTCTGTGTTTTTCAAATTCAGTACTTCATCTCTATTATGTACAGGCGTAAATATATTTTTTATGTTTATTATGTATATATATATATATATGTATATATTTACACGATTTTTGTGATCGTGTAAATTTGGGAATTGCGTTAAGTAATCAATATGTATCTTCTGTTTTATCGCAATACAAATAATACCGTTCGTTTTTTTTCTATCAATGAAGGTAATGGACAGTAGTGATTCATGATTTGCTTACAGTTTTTCATTTTCGCACTATTTTCTTCAAAGGCTTCGAGTTATATACTTTTCGTTAAAATGGTTGTCTTAAACGCGAAATTGATCGAACGAGTGTTTCAATTGCTAAAAATCAAATTACTTTATCCTAACGAGAAAGTTTTTCAAATTTGCAGATCATATCCACACTTTAGACTCAAGATGATGACTAATACTGCAGTATTCTAATTAATCAATTTCAGGAATACGTTTTGTGGATAAAAGGATAAGCAGAAGAATATTTAGAAAAATTAAATAAATAATTTGTTCACTTTTAAGACAATTCAGTCAACGAAGAGAATCTTTCTCAAATTTCATTTCGAGAAAGTCTCTGGTTGATTTCTACATTGAGAATAGAGATTAATCGGAGCAGTCAGGTACGAATTCCACAGTATCTCAATATTAAGCGATAGAAAATTAAACTTTGCAGACAGTCGCTCTTGATTTACAAGGTGGAATTTCACAAAAAAAAACTAATTTTGAATATCTCACGTAATATAAATTCGTTTTAGTAAAGTGCACGATTATCGAAAAGATCTTGTGAAACTTTTTCTTCTACATAGTTGATAAAACCGTGCAATCGTTTACTAAACAAGAATGTTTTAGGCTTATGATTAACAAAATTAATTAATTTAAAGGAAGGCAGAACATCTGTTTTAAAATTCCTTTTTTGGGACTCTCCTCATCCACGTCGTCGTAATCATTTTCATCGAAACTATTAACAGCTGCGTTATTATTGTTGCCCGAATCGAACGTGCCATTTGTAATACTGAGAGAACGCGAGTATAGCGGACTTTCATATCGAAATGGAAAAGGTGGCGGCAGCTGATACTCATTGTAGTTATTGTCGTTCTCGTGGAAGTTCTTCATCAGGAACATGTTGTCATGCTGACTGTAAATGTCCATGCTGACAACGGGAAATGGTTCGAAACGAAGACTAGCTAGTTTATTCCGCAACTCGTACACGTCGAAATGTCGAAATTGCTGCTGACCTAGCTGATGGGGTAAAAGTTGTTGCTCCTCATGATGCGATACAAGTTCCTGTTCTTGTCACACACAATCCTCCAGGGACATTAGAAGTGGGTTCACGTACTCAAACCCTTCAAATTCGGTTTGATCGATTTTATCAATCACTTTTCTGCAATTGAAAAAATATCCGAACTTTAATTTTACTTAGTAAATTTAATATATTAAAAAAAATTTCTTATTCAATAAGAAAGAAATTATTAGTTCGTCACCAAATAAGAATATGGTAAAACCAATAAGAGAGATTGTTTGAAATCTTGCAAAAAGTGTCCAATGAAATTGCGAAATTTAAATGGTAGAAATTATATGGCATATCCTTGCCTTTTTCTGTTTTCATCTCGTAACCAAATAAAAATATCAGAAAATCCTTTATAAAAATTGCTTAGAATATTAAATGCAGTATAATTAAATGGAGAAATCAAGAAATAGAAACTGTGAAAAATATAATAATATAACGTTTACATTCATTACTATTATAAGTATTGAGCGTAGATAACATTTTCTGGAAATGTTTTATAATTTTTACTCATAAAATATAGGTATAAAATAGAAGCTAAACGAAATGGAAACAAAAGAAAACCAATCTTACTTTTTGCCAAACATTAATACGTCGAACTTTTGTTGTAAATTTAATTTAGATAGTTTGAAATTGAAAATGTTTTATTTTTTAACTTGTAAGATTCATGGTAATTTTCCTGTCTATAGTGGTCATGCTGGAAATTTTCTGAACATTTGTAATTTTGTAAAAAAATTTACTAAATTATAAGTATTGAAATTTCGAAAAAGTTTTAAATTTTAATATAAAAGCTATTAATCTTGCAGATAAGTAATTTTATTGAAATTGAAGAAAAGTTTAATAAAAACTCAACGTTGCAAACTCTTAAAAGTACTTGTTTCTCTATCACTAAATATAAAGGGAACTATAACTTACTGATCATCGGGTGAAAAACGTACTGGTTCATCTGTGAATTCAGGTGGGAAGTTTGCCAAATCGCGTTCGGAATCCAAGCGTGGCTTATAAGGCGGTGTGACCTGCTTCTGCTCCAACTGAAACATAATTTCCACATTTTACTACAAAAAATCTTCCTCAGAGTGAAAAGAAGTATTTCGTCGAAGATTCATTTTCGAAAATTTCATTTATACAATTCTTTCTCAAACATTAACTGTAATTTAAAAGCCTTTCTTCCAAAAGCTAAACCACAATGAAAATAAGTTTTAAATAAAATTAATTAGTTGAGTTTGAAATTTTTGGATGATTTTCCACAGAAAGATTTTCAAATTCTTTAATATTTAAATAAAATACTTGCAAGGACATGCAATACGATATACTACTTTCAAATTTCAAATGAACATTACCGCTTCCCAATCGATTGCTTTGAAGAATGGATGTCCAACGATATCAAGGAAAGCCGTTGGACCACGACCGCAACCAAGTCTCTCCGTCGGATCCTTGCTGAGGAAGCCCTTAAGGACGGACGCTGCTTTTACCGACAGGGATCGCGGAATTCGAATGGTCTTTTGTAGGATTACTTGGAAAAGGTAGTCTTCGGTATTTTGATCAGGGTTCTCTGAAGCTCCAGCTATGTCGAAAGGACTTCGTCCTGCCAACATTTCGTACAAAAGTACTCCCAACGCCCACCAATCCACCGAGAAACTATAATCCTCTCCTAGAAGAATTTCAGGCGCTATATAATTTGGAGTTCCACAGAATGTTGCCGTCGTATCACCCTCTCTGACACCTTCTTTGCACATTCCGTAGTCTGTCAGTTTAACATGGCCCTCGTGATCAAGCAGCACGTTGTCCAACTTCAAATCTCGATAAATTATTCCTGCAAAATATAAGCATAATTAGTGATTTTATTACCATATTTATATTTTAATAATTCATAAAATTATGAATTGTTTTTTATAAACTTTTGAACCTTTTTCATGAAGGAAATTTAAGGCAAGGCTGATCTCGGCGGCGTAGAAGCGAGCGTGCTCTTCGGGAAGACGACGTTGCCTCTGCATATGGAACATGAGATCACCACCTCGAACGAATTCGATGACAAAGAAAAGACGCGACGGTGTCTGGAAGCACGAGTGAAGGCCAACGAGAAATGGATGATTTGAGGCAGTTTCAAAGACATGCTTTTCGGTCTGCACCCAGTCAATATCCTCATCGTCAGTGACCGTAGCCTTTTTTATCACTTTCATAGCGTAGATTCTTTTTGTTCTTTTTAGCTCTACCATGAGCACTTTTGCGTAAGAACCTCGGCCGATTACTTTAATGAGCTCGAAATCACTCAGGGAATACTGTCTCTGCATATCACCAGCTCCATCAGCACCAGCAATTGCATCCAGTGCCAATTCCTCTCCTTTAATTCAATTTTTATTAATATTTTATTCAATTAGTAGATTTTGTTATGCATCATTTTTAATTTATCATACACATATACCAAGAAATGTTAAGAAAGTCCAAGTTTGCTATTTTAAACCTATGTTACTTAAGTAATATTCAGAACTAACTTCCTTAAGGTTGAAACAACGACAGTGAAATGTGCAGTTCCAATTTATGTATTATATTTGAATTTCAAATCTGAATGAATCACGTTTTGAATTTTCTCTTTGAATTGTAGATTAACTTATAATAGAAATGTCATGTGCTTGATTGGAGTTTTTTAAATTAAAGTTTTCGCTACTCACGATTGGATTGTTCCTCGGCTGTAAAAAACTCTGTTGGGTCAATCTCGACATCTTGAAATCGGAGAGGTGGACTAGATTGCGGAGAGTCCAGTGGTTTTTTAAAACCATTTCTATCGCAAGAAAGCTGATCAGCAACTGGCTGCTCCTGTTGCTGCTGTTGACTGAGGCACGGCATTCGCACTACTTTGTGACATTTTTTGTGAACTAGGAGCTTGCACTGGATGCATTTGAAACCTTGTCTACCCAAACCCCAAATTCTGTCTCGACAGTAGGCACAAAATGCTCTCTGCAAAAATTACAGACAATAAAGGTAAGCTCTAGAAAGCCATAGAAAAGTCTAGAAAACCATATTTTTAATTCATTCAAATTCAACTGCATTCAAATAGAAAGTACTTCCAAATATTAGTAGCAATCAATTTGAGAAAACTGTATTTAATAGAGGTAAGTTACAATTTCCAAAAGAAAGAATAGCAACTTTTTAAATTTTCATTTTAGATCTCTTCTTGAGAAATTAATATAACAAGATTAAGAAATGAAAAAAAGTATTTCTTACCCTATTAAATCGCTTGGCCTGAAATATATGCCCGTTTACCCGGTAGAGTTTCCTCCATCTTCGAGCACCTCGTCTATAAATGCTCCCTGGACAAAAGTAAAAGCATATTTAGAGAAAAGATTTTTAAAAACACATTAGTTAAATAAAAATTATGGCACTTAATAAATAGATAGTACCAGTTAGGAATTTCAGTAAACACCGAGTCATTGATTCAGAAGGACAAGAATGACAATATATTGATAAGGTTGAATCACTACTTCATACATGGTTTATCCTCGTTGTTACCGACAGCGACATCGACATCATTAGCAATAAAAATTTTACTAAATACTGAGCACAGAGGGAACGCGAACATACTTTGCTTACTTTTAGATCCAGAGCGACTAAATGGTCGTAAACACTGAGATTCCTCACTAGATTTATTGTAGATTTGTTGTTCGATCAAAACAAACAGAATTTAGGCGGCTAAATGTAGAGTACACACAAGTTCAGTGACCCACCAGTTTCGAAATATTTAACTGCGGTAAGGAAATATTTACATTTTTAATGTCTTAGAATTTTCAACAGTTTTTATTTTTTAAACTACAGGAATAAAAAATGTGTGCCAAATTTCCTAAAGATGAAATTCATAAGTATAGGCCAGCTACTTATGAATAATAGAAAGAAAATTTGACAATTAAATTCATAAATGTATTTAAACCGTTCATTTACCTTTTTATAGTAAATAGAAACATACTAGAAATTAAAAAGTAATTTTTATTATTTTTTAAGACTTTCGTTTCGAAACACTAAAGTTAATCATTATACGGATGACAATAAATTTGTTTTATGGGCTAGTTTAGTACAGCTAAACAATTTATAGTAATTAACGATAAGAAATCCGGTAATTTAAAACAATAGTGACGAAAGAGAAACTCCGCACGGCATATTAATAATTTTTTAAATACTGCAAATTAAATTTTATCAATAACTGAAATTCTGAACTACTCACTGTCTTCACCCTGGCAGGGCATTCCGGGGGCAGGTGGCACATTTGGAAAAACTGTAAAATAAAATAGAAGAATTTATTATCAACAGTCTCATTCAAGATTGAGTTATATTAATTATAAAGTTGAATTAGCTTTTAATTAAAACTTCTCTAATTTCTTAAAATAGATCAATTTTTACCTAAATGAAAAAAAATCTGTAACAAGGTTTTAATTTGATGACGCTCGAATTGCATTAAGAATTGGAAACTTAATTGAAATTGCCGATCTTCTAAGACAATTATCACAAGTTACTTAATTCGATTAGAAAAAGGTTTAAATTGCCTCCCATTCCTCATAGAATTAATGGAACACAAATACAGATACAGATATAGAGAAAATTGGGTAATTTATAAACTGTTTATAACGAAAACTGAAAATGTGAGATAAGTTTTATAGTTAAATAGTAGGGAATAAAACTTCTATTCTGACAGACATGATACTCAATAATCATCTTCAGATAAGAATTTATTCTTTAGTTACTTTGAAAAATTTCTCAATTTTAAAATTTTTCATACGTTCAATTTTTCGCGAAATTCAATTCATGATTTCTACTTTACAAATTTATAAATTTATAAATATTTTATTTGTCATTGTTATTCAAATCCTCATTTTTCATTCACTTTTTTTTTAAATTTCAATTTTATAAGTTAAATCACAGCAAATTTCTGAATTTACCGCACAATGTAAATTTTAAGTTAATAAAATTTATCGTTAAATACGTTGTGATTTTTTATTTCAAAATTTTCAATTTTTCAAAACTACAATACAACAATAAATTCTCAAATTCTCCTCGCATTTAAAACTTCCAGAATTTAAAATTACCCTAATTCAGGATCAATTTAAGTTGATTAAATTAATTAATAATTACCTAAAGGAAATGGATATAAATATTAGTGAATTCACCAAAGTTTGAAATAATTCAAAACATATGTGTAAATAACAGTAAATAATTCTAACAGAATGAACATTTATAGAAAAATTAAATTATATATATAAATTAGACTAAGTTGCTCTACATTAAATAAGTTTGAAAATAAAATGAAGTATATTGAATAAAAGCTTCACTGAAATCAAAGATAGAATTCAATGAAATTTTAATAGAGTTCTCTCAAATTGAAAATATTTCAATGAATTCAGCTCAAGTGAAATAGTTAAATCAAACAAACTTTAGAGACAGTTGTATATATTTAATATAAATTCAGTTTCATCCCGTAAATTTATTTGAACGATGTAAAATGTAATTTCATTATCTTGACTTCAATAAAAATCATCAAAAAGTTCACTCAATTTCAGTTGATTACACTTTAAATTGTGGCGAATTAATTTAAACTGAATTTATTAAATTTAATTGATTTGAGCTACAAACTATCTTGATATCAGTTGAATTTACTCCAGATTTAAACTGCGTTAACTATTAAAACATTTTTATTTTTCACAATTTTCATGCAAAATGATAACAATTTATCAAAAGGTTCGAAATTCAATTAAATTATGAGTAAGTTTTTTTGAAAATCAACAGTAAAACCTATATTATTGTCAGTTTTCGAGAAAATTTTAAAATTGCAAAATTCATGATACAATTGATTCAATCTCGTTTAATTTCATTGGGAAAGTATTGGTTTTAAGTAAAGTTTGACTTTTCTGATTTTAATCAAATCTCGGCGTTTTTTAAGATCAGTATACAAAAAGTAATAAGTATGTCATGTCAATTTCACTGAGAAATCAATATCTATCAACCGAATCAATACCTAAAACAAGTAATTGAATGAAACGAGTTAAAAAACTACTAGTTAAAAATGAAGAGACATAAGATTGTAGCCTGCATTTCTGAATATCATAAGATTGTTTTTACGATAATTTTTGAAAAATTAATTGAGACTTTGTTACAAAAAAAAAGTAAAGGAGCTTAATTTTCTAAAATCTGGTGATTCGAAGGGGGGATTATTGAGAAATATGAGAGCAAAAATAAAAAAATCATGGTCTGACTTATAAAACTCTAACTCTTTCTCAAAGAACTTCGCAAATAATGTTCGAGACACAGAGAAAATTAATTTCCTACTGGAGATAAATTTGAGGTGTAAATGAGGTTGACCAGTGTTTATTATTCTATGTACGAGGTACCGAGACGGTGAATATCAATGATTAAGAGCCTTGTGGGGCAGTAGCCATGCGCATCTGGATATAGGTATACATAACCAAACACCAGGAAGAGGTGGAGGCTGGCTCACCATGTTCCATATATTGGTTCCTATCTAAAGCTATACATATACGCGAATTCACAAAGTGGTTTAACACGTATATAAAGGTCTATGAGCCAGGATGCATGAGTGTGATCTGAAGTACTCAAGTAAGTACACACTGGGTTAAGCTTTACATTCTACTTCAGCCTTTAATGCAGGCACTACTGTTCCTGTATTAGAGGACGATTATGCATTGCTTGATTGCAAAAATGTTTTTATTTTCAAGAGTCCTCATTTTAAAGACACAACCTTTTCTTCATGGCACGTCAAACTTCTCTCAGATTCTAACGAGCGAAATGCTTGACAAGTTTTCCAAGAGGTCTGTGCTGTCATCCGCACGACACTTACGCAAATTGGAGTCTGGTTTTACAAGAAGTCTCGCGACTACTTCGACGGAAGTTGAAACAGTCAACTACTCTTCTTATGTTAACTCATAATCGCCCACCTCCTTCAAGACTGAAAAATTCAAGTTTTCGGATGAGAAGCTGCATTTTAACATTTACAATTTTCACATCGTTGCATCATTTTATGTGGAAACATTTTAAATGTTTTCTCAAGACCTTTTTCTCTTAGTAGTTAATAATGCATAGCTTGAGACAATACAGAGTAGATTCAGAATTAAAAGATCTCAAAATTGAAGAATGAAAATAATAATAGATTCTGTAAAAGTCCTACTTTTTATTTTTTCTCTCTAGATTAACTTATTTTTACTCCAGGTAGACAGGATTTGACATTAATTTAGATGTAGAGTACGAGGGTACTGCATTTGAAAATACATTAATCTAAATTATAACTGCAGACCTACAAACAAACTTTTTAAATATTTAGAGATTTTAATATGTGTAATTAATAAAATGAACATACGCTCTTGAGTAAATTTAATTTTCCATAAATCCCAGTTTTCAGGTGCTAGTTACCTAAACAAAGAATTTTATCAAAAAGCTTTCAAACCTCTGTCTGCTTGTGTTAAACATTGCCCGGAACTAACTAAAAACCTACATTCAATATTGTCTTTTCTCCAGCTTCTTTCTCAAAGGTCCACCTTGGTCTATTTATGAAAAATCCTTTATGTCTCATAACAATGAATGAAAAATTCTAGAAAAGGCGTTTAATTCATTCAGATCTCGAACCAAGCTAAAATTAAGGTCAATTTAAACTAAATTTGACCCCCTTGATGAAAATTTAAAGACAATCACAAGCAGAAATGGGAGCTTTCGAACAAAATGCATCTCGCTTGAAGAACTTTATTTGAAGTAATGCCGAAAAAGAGTAGTAAAACTGCTTAGCACCACATTCGGTTTGCCAAGGACACAATATAGAATAAGATTTTAGGACCCAATTCATCTCTTAAAGTTTGGGAAGGGTTTGAGAAGTTTGTAACTGTAGTTTGTCGCAATACCGAGATCAAAAGCTCAAAATTTGACGCGACCTCTCTCGTAACTTTGCTTTTTATTGCAATAAAATGCGCTAGAAGGTATATGACATTCGAGCAAAGAGCCAATTGAATTTTCTTCTTTTCCCAAGGCTATTTGAAGAACCTTGGCCATTTCGTAAGATGGACAAAAATAATAAAAATGTGATAAACAAAGCATAGAAACTTTAGATAAAACAATAAAAGTTTCTTTTTTTAATCAAAATATCTAATGAATATACACTATGAACAATTTCTGTCAAAATTTTGGTTTAGTTTGTAAATCATTAATTTTTAATAATTTCTCAATTAATGATGATTCCAGTAATACATTCATATTGTAAAAATGTGGTAAAATTTGAAGTAAATAAAAATTTATAAACTAATGATTTTTTTAGAAAAAATCTAATGTTATTTTCACATTTTTTCTTAATGACTGCGTTGCAACAAATTAACTTCCAAGCAAACACAGTATATTTTTCTGTCTTTTATTCTTATCTAAACAAGGAAGATAAGGCGAAAAATATATCTCATGTTCCACGCAGACTGACTTTTCGTGACACCACACGTGTTAATACGTATTTTTTTAATGCTGTAACAATGGCAGCTGACATTCTCATTCTATAGATTAAACCAATTAATAGAAAAGCATTTCGATGGAATAGAGAAGCTCTTTAAAACTGAAGCTTTAGATACGCTGTTTTTAAATTAAATATTAAAGTCATTTTCTCCATCTCACACTGAAAGTAATTAAAATTGAACATTTTCACGGCGTCACACTTTCATGAAAAGTTCTTCAACACTATAAATTTTGGCTCAACTTTGACCGCAAGGATATTTTTTGGGTCGAAAAATATTTAAGTTAGATTTTTAATGAGACTTCAATGATATTTTCTTAAAAACATCAAAAAATCCTGATAAAGTCGAAATTCTAAATATAGTATAAGATAAAAAAATTTGCCCGCTTCGCGGGCACATTCTCATTGCGCGCTTCGCGCGCAGCTCGCTTCGCTCGCAAGTTTGAGCGCGCCTAGGGCGCGCGATTCGATCGTCGCGCTCGGTCTTGTGCTCTTCGCATACGTTTAAGTTTATTTCTTATAATTTAATACTGAAGCTCAAACCAACTTAATGATATTAAAGATGATGTAAATTAGTCATTTTCTCAAATTCACTAAGTTTCTTTTTCAGATTAAGTGAAACAGGAAATTCAATTTACTTAAGGCTCTATCGGCCTTAAGGAATACATTCTCATCATGACACTCGCGCTTCGCGCTCGATTTTCTGTATGCATTTTTGTAACTTTTTAATAAATTGCATGATTATTGATAAATTTATTTTCTTCCAAATCTTTTAAAAAGGAAAAACAATCGTAGACTTTATTTAAGGAAATGATTTTGCAGAACAACGCTTATTTCGTATCACATATTTTGGTGAAAAAAATCGAATTTATTTAATATTAAAAATCAAAACATAAAATATACATCCTGTCCCGAAATTTCTTTATCAGAATTTGTAGACCTCATTTAGGCAAACAATTTTCCACCTAGACGTTTTTTTTTATCTCACATATTTTGTCTAAAAAATGGAATTTTTGAATTTTAATCGTATTTTTTGGAATTGAAACGAAAAATATATGTTTTATCAGAAACTGTGTAAGACAAAACTTGTAGATCTTTTTGAAATGAACAACTTTGTATTCTTACGTTTTTTTCTTATTTTACATATTATTGTTAAAAAATTGAATTTTGGATTTTCAATAGTTTTTTTTTTAATTAAAAAGAAAAATATGCATCTTATGAAAAAATGTTACAATTCAAATTTGTAGGCCTTTATTTATTCAATAATAATGTATCATAACGTTTTTTCGCATCTCGTATAATTTAACTGGAAAATGGAATTTTGATATTGACTTTTTTCGAATTTGAATATGCTGTAATATTTCTAATTTTGATTTAATCAAAAAATGTTATCAGGATAATTTTTAGAGATTTATGAGCACTATCTAAAACCAGTATTGAAATTTTTGATTTTTTCAAAAAATTATTTTCAAAAACACAAAAGTGGTGCTCAACCCCCCAATTTTGATTGGATGTGGCTGGTTAACGAACTTGTCCTTACTTTTTCGGCTCCGATAAAGTGTACCAAAGCTCAATTCAATCTGATAATTCTATCGAGAGTTATGCCGCACACGACCTACAGACAGACAGACAGACAGACAGACAGACACTTTCGTAAAAACCATTTTTTCTGACTCAGGGGGTCTCAAAACGTAAAGATTTGATGAAATTTTCGAAAGTCATTTTTCACATAAAACCAATACCTTCTCATCCATGATGAGAATGTAAAAATATATATTTCTTGGATTAATTAAGTCACTAATTGTTAAAGAAATTCTGGTATAATTATTAGTCAATGTCAATGTAAAGTGTTTTTTAACACGCATTAATTTTTAATGGGAAGGTGCATGTTTTTTAACTACCTTAAATTTTTAATCTTAAAAGTAACTAATTTGTTCTATGCGTATATTTTAAAATCCTAATATATTCATCAAAACAATTGATATATTTTCCTTAAAGATTTTATTACATTTTGAGATTTTGATAGACCGTAATACCGTAAAATAAACCAAATTCCGTAAAAAATAAATATTTCACAAATTCCATGGGATAATTAAAAAAAAATGGGTTTACTCTTCCTAATTTACTATCAACAATTTTAAGTTCGTCAAGTTTCTTAGTAAAATTATAATTTTTATAAATCTTCTAAAAATCAGCAAAACTTAATTCTTTCATAAGGACTTTATTGTCTGATTAGCTTAAAATAATCATTTAGTTTTCTCATACATAATTAGTTCTAGGAAGGTCTCTAAATAAAAAATTCATAATGAAATAAATAAAAAAATACTGGGAACAGACTCACAGCAGTTTAGTAATTAAATTTTAGGAAAAATAAAAATGTTTGTATAGAAGGGGAGAATTTTTTTAAATAGCAGGATAGAAGTAGTAATCAATGGAATCTTTTTATAAAAAAACTTAAATTTTATTATTAAGTGAATTTACATTTTATTTATAAATTTTAAACTTTCTCGAAGTTTACGTAGAAAAAACACTTAGAACGAGATACTCACTTATAATGAGATACTCTTTTTCTCTTTCTTGATACCGTTAATTCAATGCCAGTTAGAAAAAAGTTTGGTTGATGCCAAAAGAACTTGGGTGGATCAATCAAATAAATACATTGATACATAAACACTCAAAGTTTTGTTTGATTCATATTATTCTTTGTCTATTTAAACCAAAAAATGTCTTTGAATCAATCAATATTTTGTTGAAACAATCAGAATTTCTTCATATTAGCTTCATACTTTCGTATATACACACCAAAAAGGAAAATGTAATTGACCCAATCAAACCATTTTGTTGAATGAACCAAGATCGTTAGTTAAGTCAAACAAAATTTGGTTGAATCAAATGAAAAATTTGTTTGATATATTCAAATCATGTCTAAACAAACCATTTTTGGCATAATAAGCAATTTCTTTGGTTGATCCAACTAAAATTTGGTTAAACAGGAAAAAGTTTGCTTGAATCAACTTTATTTTTGAGTATGAGTGTGTTTTTCTTTGCGCAATATGATAAGATTTTTTTGATGATAATTCTTCAAGAATTGATCAAAACTTCGTCAAAAAGGAGGAAAGCAATATTATTCTGAATTATAGAAATTTTAGGGTGATTTGGAGAAAAATAGAGAAAAAGAGAAATAGGGGACTATATGATCCCTGTGAGTAATGAAAATCATCATTTTAATTTTACAATGATCCTTTCTATCTTTAATTTTGCCATGTAATACCTCACTCCAGAGACCTTGGCCATTATTGAAGTAACCCGCCAGTAGGTCGTGACACAGCATGGGATAGGCGTACATTAGCGCCACCCTAAACACGATATTCCGCAAGTCCGTGCTCATCGCAAATTCAATTCATCCATTCATCCCCATTCAGGAAGCTTGATGACATAAGTTCCTGCGTACATTCCAGCCTAGTAAACTCGTTTACACTCTTGAAAACCTCACAAAAAGACTAGTCCTGATTACATTTTCTCATTTCCTGTGAACAATGAACAATGCTTTCTTTTGAGCCGTATCATTTATCATGAAACTTTCGGTCGAATGCTTTAATTACGAACTTGGTCAAATAAACCAAACACGTTCAAAAATAATCAAATAATAAGAATCCACTTATTCAGAGAAATAATTTTCGAACACTTGAATCAGTATCAACTACTTATTACACTCACAAGAGAGTTATACTCTAGACTTGTTCTCATTAAATATTTATTGAGTTTTTATTTGATGACAAAAAATTTGAATCACTCAAAAATTCGATGAGATTTTTATTTGGATGCAATCGGAAAGACTATTAAAATTTCAAAAATATACAGATTTGAATGTTCACGTCACGAAGATTATACTGAAGAAATAAAAAACTGAAGCACCTTGGATCCTCTCGATAAAACTTGAAAATTGTATGGTTGAGAAGAAATTGTGAAATCAGCTTGAATGGAAGATCACACACTGATATTCTCAACTGGAGATTCAAAGATAATGCCTGGATTAGTTGGCACGTTATCTCTTATCATTGGTCAGAAGAATATGGCGTCTATCCTTAAATCAGATACAAGCTTTGAAGTTATTTTCAGAATATATTTCTCCCCAGAGGATCTACTAAATTGAATTCTATCACGATTTAAATTAAACGAAACGTGCGCGTTTAATCAAATATCGTCCCACGAGAGTAAAAATTTTCACTGGATTTCTATCAGAGAATACAAATTGTATTGAGGTGGAATTGTGAAAACGGTTTTATAAACTTGGATATTTTTCTTCTCGAAGGCTTTTCCCAAACATTTATTTTTCATTGAGGGATAAAATCAGTAAGTAGAAATATTGAGTTTAGAGATAATTTTAATAAACTCAATTTTTTCAGTTAGAGCTCTTTCTTAGTTTTCAATTTGAATTTAAACATTAATTTTATTTACAATCATGCATTAAGGAGTGTTTTTTTCAATACGAAGACATTGCCAAGACCATTAGTAATAATTGCTGGAAATTGATCAAAAAAAGCAAATTGAAATTTAGTTCTATTTGTTTGAGCATTCGAAGAAATGACAACGTTACAAAATATGACTTAATAACAAAAACTTTGAATACATGCCAAACGTTTCGACCACGAATCTGCCCTACATTCACCAAGTTGGGAAAAGTTTTAAATTGGTACTTTCTTTAAGGCTGAATCAATTTGATATCATTAAAATCCCATTTCCCAAAATCACGAAATATTTTTATTCTTCCTATTAATTATTTTCCACACAAAAGGTAAACAAGTCTCATGCAAAATGAATGGCATAAAATAATTCCTGTCTATGTAATTACTCGAGTGATTTATGTCTAGTTATTTAAATGTCTCGTGAAATCGTAATTCCAAAAGAAAGGATGACTATAAACGAAATATCTTTCATAGCCTTTTAAAAATTCTTGAAGAGCATTTAAACAGTTCATCATGAATTATTGGAGCAATGTTGAGTTCTGAAAGTCCCTTTTAAAGTTTTATTGTAACTTTCTGAGTTCTGTAATAATATTTTTACGATGCAATTACGATTTAAATATTTTAGATTAAAATAAAAGGTCTATAGATAAATAAATTGAGATTGCAATGCAAAAATATTCCTTCATAGGTGATGCAATTTAAAGCTTGAAAAGAATAATTCTGGATTAATGATCAACTTCTGAATCTAGCATTTTTGAATCTCAAAGTTGGCGGAAATTAGAGTAAAATGGAATGCCTTCAGACACCATTACTGGGCACTTTGAAGATCAAACTTCCTGTTATAATTTGCTTTAAAATCTACTTTGTTGATCCAATGAAGAAGAAATTTATACGCATATCCTTATTATTAAACCTCAAAGGGTTTCGTTCAATCCAATTTTAGAAAGTTGATTGTACTTTACATACCTTATTTTTCAAAACAGTGTCTGTGAAAATTTCATTTTCTAAGTTCTCTGACATTTCTTTCACTAATTTTTCATTTTCTCTTACCCTGAAACTTCATAATTTCCATAAATCTGTGTTTTTTAATCCTCTTGATTAACATTTTTTTTCAATATAGATTAATAATAAACTATTAATCAATATTAGGATTAATATAGGTATGAGCAATATTACTTTTATAAAAAAATTAAATCTAGTGAATCAATTAATTAAAGAATTAATTGAAAAAACAATATCTCGACCACTCAATGTTTTGATTTTTGGATGTTAATTTTCAACCTAAATATAAAATTTTAATTATTGAATAAAAATAAATTTGAGTTGAACATTGGTGTAATATTTTTAATAAGATTATTTATTTTAAGCGAAATAAAAACATTTATTTAAAGAGCCAAAAAAATGTTACGTAATGTAAAATTAAAAAATAGCAACATTGAAAATTTATGAAAAAATAAATTGTTATAACAATAGAATGCAGAATAAAGTAAAATTTTTCTATTAAAAGGACGTTCCAAAACCTATTTTAAATGCATCTAGAGAACTGATCTACAGACTGGAACAGATTTGGAAAAAGAAAATCTAATTTGAAAATACTGAAGAGATAGAAAAAGAAATAAATGTCAATGTATTTATTTATAAATAAATAAAGATTTTATATATTTATATATAACAATATTTCACCCCGGATGAAAAAATCTTCCTAACAGACAGACGGTAATCATCACTGACACTCTTAAGAAGATTACAGTCTTGAAAGTCTAAACTCTGGTCAAAGAATTTACGAGGGAAGTTCGACCCTAGGCATTTTTATCATCATCTTCCCCAATTCCGGAAAAGAGTCACCCTTTCCAAGTGATCAAAACGCGATTACCCGACTACCAAGTTAGGTAATCGCCAGGGGCAAAAGCAAAGAAAAGTGGCAGGGGTGAACATTAGGGTGTATCAAAAAGAAACAAATATTTTTTTATTTCTAATCCCATCACTTCATTTTGTGTCATTGTTAAGAACAATATTTCTTAATTTTTTGGAATAAATAATTACACATTTAACAGTCAGACTGGACGATTGAACCAGCCCATAACAAGAAGTGAGAAAAAGGAACAAAAAGTACAAAATTGAGGCTAAAGAATCTTACACCACGTGGAGGATTCTTTTCATCTAAAAATAACACAAAATGAAATGAGACTCGAAATAAGAAAAATATTATTTTTTCCACCACCCTAGTGGACATAGCCCAGGGTATGTACTTCAAAAATAGCACTTCCAGCTGACCTTGATTCGGATTTAGTTCAATAATAGTTCGCTCAGGATTAGAGTTTTCAGCAGGATTACACTGTACACAAACGCCACATCTCATTGTGTAATAGTATCTCACGTTTAGAGATCACGAAGAACAGGAGAACACACTATCTAGAGAAGAAGATTACAGTCCTGAATAGTTAATTGAATCTAAAATGCACTGCAGCAACAATCAAGTAGTTTCAAGTACTGCTCTTGACGAGATGAATCCTAATGTGAAAATATTCCCTTTCTAGATCAAGGCACATGAAGATAGAACATGAACGTTAATTGCGCGAGGGCTTAGGTGGCAACCCATTACCGTTAATCTGCTAACTCGGGTCAATAGGCTGCCACACAAGATATTCCTTAGATGAACCCACTGCAACACATTATTCCGCCTGACAGCTAAACATAACCGAACAAGAACCAAGTGTTCAAAGTGCATTTTGAGGTTGTACACCTGACGATCTTGTTCCTGCTTGCTTTCCTCCTCCTCATCTTCATCTTGTTTTCATTAAGTTCAATGTAATCGGAAACCGAGATGGTCACTCCATTAAGCCATGACGAGCTAGTGGATTTCCTACCCTTGAGATAAATCGAAGAATTCTAAAAATTAAATCAAAATTTAATTTAAAATATCACATGTAAATTTGTCATTTACCTTAAAACTCTAAGTAAATATATGTCTTATTTGATGGTAAAATCGATTAATAAATCGCACCTTCGTCCGTTCATCATAGTGACACTTATTAAAAAACGATCAATTACCATGCGACAATATAAAATATTGAATAAATCTTTGATTACCGTTTACATAACGGTTCTATACTGAAGCATGTGATTGATTCATCATTTTAAAATTACTCTTTATTTCTGCATGTGACATTCAAGAGTATTTATTAGAGAGGCTGACAAAAATTAAGCTTTTTTGTAACCAAAGATCAGGCTAGGTGTCCCCGAAGGTTCTTGATGTCTTAAAACGAATCCATTGTCTACATTTTTCCAGCACGTCAGGATTTTGAGATATGCTAACATAAAAGTGCAAAAATAGTCGTTTTTTGCTATATTTTAACCAATGTAACACGAAGAGAGAATTTTATGTCTTAAAACCGCTTACGATATCGTTTAGTGGTTCTTTATACCTTTTATTTCCATTTTGGATCATCCCCAATCGATTTTCTTTCTCCGAGATATGGAACATTGACCATTTCAGTTTCACACTAAAAAAGGAGAAACTGGTCGAAAAGAGAGATTCAAATATTGTGAATAAAATTGTTAATTTATTAGTAAAGGGTATGTTTGAAGGTTTAGGAGTTCGCTTAATCCAAATTCGAGATGAAATTTGAAAAATTCAAAATAGAGGATTCAATATAGCGAATCAAAAGTTAAAGAAATACTTGGATTTCACAGGCCCTGGTGTCTTGAGAATTTTAATTTTCGAGCGGTCTTTACTTTGGTTTAGTAATTAAGATAAGGATTTTCCATATCTTTTTCTTCCTTTCTCTTGCGAAAAGTGCTAGAAACATTTGAAATTTTAACAATTAATTCAGGACTCTACTCTATAATATTTGTTTCAATAATTTATTTATATCGTGTTCGTTCTATTGGATTGACAAATAAAATTATTTTCCAAAACAAACTTTATGATTAGCATTTTGTATTCAATATTATGGATTGATAAATAGGTATCATTCTGACATTATTCTCAAGATAATGCCATAATACTTCAATATTCGTTTACTATATTGTGAATCGGGGATCGTCCTTATACGAATAATAATCGACTTTTCTAACAAATGAATCTCTCTCACATCTAAAGCATTACACGCTTGGAATTTTTACGTAAATTCACCCTTCGGTGGGTCTTTATTACGCCGACGACACGTTTCAGCGAACTTCATGCGGAGCGTGGGCGTTGAGGATCTCTATTTTCAGTGGAAGAAATTACATGATCGTGATTTAAAAGATGCATTGACGAGTGAGATGAATGATGAAAGATGGAGAAGAAAATGTTTTTCACAACAATTTTGACGCGGAGATATGTGAATCCCATTATTGGCGCAGAATTAAAAATTCCTGATTCGATATGAGATTCTATAGATGTATGCCTCTTTAGTTCTTTTTTTTTTAAAGAATGAAGTTTATAAAATAAGATAAAATATTAAATTATTGTCCATAAAATAAATTCCGAGCTTAATTTGTTCAATATTGATAATTAAGTAATTGTAGATAGGACTTGTATCGACCCTTTGGTAAATATTCGATATATGTATAAATTGGCTTTAGGGTCCAGAAATCCTATTCGAGTCAAAACGTTGAAAGGATGTAAAACTGTGTTTTCATTATTTCTGGACCCTAAAGCCAATTTATACATATATCGAATATTGATAATTAAGAAATGTAAAATTCAAGTAATAGAAAAATTCAAAAAGCAACTAGGCTGACCGCAAAATTTTATTTTCAAAATTCAATGACTTTTCTTAAGTCAATGATTTTTTGGATAATTTGAAATTTCATTTTCAAAATTCATTCTTCCTAAATCTTCAAACTGAGTAGTTTACAAACATTTTAATTTTCTAATGTTTATAATTTTGAATTCTTCTAATTAATGCTTAAATTTTGAAATTTTTGAAAAGATTTCAAAGAGTGATAGAAAATTTGCATAGATTTGTTTACTTGCGTCTTTATCCCGATTATTAAAAATCGAAAGGAGTTTTATTTCCACTTTTAATGAATCCGATCAACTTAAACATTAAGGAGCTTTTCCATCGGAGCCAACTACTATCAATTACCGTAGAACAAATTTTGTATATAAAATTGCTGAAATAGTAAAAGAACGTGATTGGATTCACGCCAAAATCTTACACTACTTTACCGCCCTAATTAAGCTTTTATAGCTACATCAGCACACTTTTTATACTGGAAAATGGTTTTTTTTAAGTTTCATACAGGTCTTACAGTTATACCATATTGATTAATATTTGTAAGCTTTCAATTTTTTATTATTTTTGAAGTCTACCTTTTCATGAATGAAAGTCTTTCTAGGTTTTCAAATTGTTTAAGTGGTCCATTTTCAAGTCGAAAATTAAGGTTTGTTTATTTTTTTAAACAAGCTTTCATGTTCACCGAATTTGAATAATAAACTAATAAAAATAATCCTTATTAAAAGTTAAACAATAAATTAAATTCAAAAGAATATAGACTGATTCGAGAAGGAATTTATGCTTAACTTTTCAATTTAAAAACGAATTTCGATACAGATTCAAATGAGAAAGGATTTTAAAAAAAGCCCTATGAATTTTAATATTATAATATGGTTAATCTGTTTAATGCAATCTTTTTTTATTTGAACATGAGTAAAATTAAAAAATTCTTGCGAGCAAAAACTTCAAATTAAAATGTTTGAAACCCAAAGTTAGGAATAAATTATGAGAATCATTATATTAAAAAATAATTCAAAATAAAAAACACTCCATAAAAATAAAAATTTAAATTTTTTCCAAGTTATAAAGCATTAAAATCCATGATATTCGTAAACTGGCAGCAATGGATTTCAAAATACAAAAGTGAAACATTTTCGAACTATTAAAATTTTTAGTTTTCAACAAGAATATATTTTGTATTCAAAAATTATTTGAAACTGAAAGTCTTTAAACTTAAAGTATTTAAACACGAAATGGGAAGTGTAAGATTCGGAAATAAAAATGATTCAAAGTACATTTCCAACTACCGGGTCATAAGGTGCATTTTATTGGCCCCTACAAGGCAAACAAATCCATTTCTTTGATACCCGCACAGGAAACACTAGTGACGGGAATGTTCGGAAATATTTGAATCCCAACCTCAATTTTTAGTTTACCGTACTCTGCGTAAGAGAAATGCCACATACTTATTGATGTTGTGTTTGCATCAATCGATCGTGGAACCCATCATTTTTGCTGTTTTGTAACATGTCCCGAAATCACATTCCCCTTTACGGTATGTAAAAAAAATAGTATGTTAACCGAGTTTTGACCCCCGCAGTAGAAAAAAATCGCGTGCAACACGGGAAAAACATTTTCCTACTAGCGGGTCATAAATTGGATTTTATTGCCCCACGCGGGGCAAACAAATTCATTTTATGACCCCCTAGTAGAAAAAAAATCGTGTGCGACATGGGGAAAACCTTAATTTTTTTCTCCCTAGTTGCACAATATACTATTTCCAACAAGCAGGCCTTAAAGTATATTTTATTGCCCCTTGTGGCACAAAGAAATTCATTTTTCGACCCCCCAGTAGGAAAAAAATAATGCGCAACACGGGAAAATCATTCATTCCCCCTAGTTGCACATTATACTAACATTTTACTTCTGTGATTGTTACCCTCACTTTGCTCAGGCATCAAACTTCACACGCGCAAAATAAACTTTTTGGTCCCTAATTATACAATATACTATTTTGACCATACTATTAATTAAAATTATTATGCAAATTTAAAATTTTCAATTAAAAACAGGAAGAATTTTGACAAAAGAATTTCTACATGGGATGGAAATTTGAATAGGGATAATTTCCGATTTCAAAACTGAACAATTTTAAATGCCACGTGTTAATTAAAAGCAACTAAGAAAGAAGGGTCAATAGATAGCAGGAATTTAAATTATAGTATCCACTACAATAAGACAACAATAAACGAAGGTGATAGTTTCAGTGAAGCCAGGTGAAGGTACGACAAGTGGATGTGGGAGGGAGGGAGTCAGATGACAACCTTCATGACAACGGTTTCATGTTGCCACTACGTGCTCAAATGGCGGAATGAGTATTTATAACGACAGAAATGCAGAACAAAAAAGGGTTGTACTTCAAGCTGACTATGTCTGCACTGACATTAACGATGAACTCTATTTATCACGTTCTTCGTAACACCCATTCTCCAATGCTTTCATAGAAGTCATAAGTCCCATTTATGAAAAGGAAAATTAAACCACGTGCCCACAAATACAAGGATTATACCCGACAAGAAGATTAAGAGGTTCTAACTTTTCCACTTTCATTGAAACTACTCGCATTATTATACACAACCAGAAATATATTTCAAAACGAGAGAGATTTTTACATGTTTATATTTCTGCATAATAAATTGAAACTATTATCTTTATTTTCATAAACAGCAAAAACTTTACAAGTAGAAAATTCTCAAACTAAAAACGAACTAAATTCTTCTAATACAGTACTTTTTAATTTATTCTAGAACCTATCTTTTTCGTACAAATAAAGGTAACTCGAGTAGAAAGCTTTGTTACTATTTGTAGAAGCTTCTTTGAGTTATTGAATATATCCATTATTTATAGAAAAGTCTTACAAATAAAAAGTATCAGTACGATATTTGAAAATATCAAGCAAGACGTTAAAATTTCAGATCATAAGGTTTAGCGCAGTCTTCTCCTAATTTAAAATTGTAGTTGGCTTAGTAAAACAGCAGCTTTGAGCTTTATGAAAGATTGCTTTTTATAATATATAAAGTTTGAAAATATAATAGAAAAAAGCATATGGCTAAATCAGTCTTCTCAACAAATTCATCAAAAACCTCATGAAACTATCGATTCAAAATTTAGATGGACATTTGCGGAATCGACACGTCCTGAAAACCTTTCTATTTCCAACCAACAACACCCAAAATACATCTCCACTCTAGAGTTTCCGTCTTCATAAAACACCTTGTCTGTTGTCATTTCCTAGAAAAATTCAATCGCCACTCATACCATGAATCTAACCTCATACAAGAAGCGCGTATAAATCGCAAAAAGTGAGCAAGAACCGTTTCCTGTATCCTTCAATATCATCACTCAAGTGTCGGAAATTAGATATTTGTTCTCTATCGACATAAATTTCCCCGACCTGTATAAACCGATAGTACAAAACTGATTCAAGGCCTTTCAATACCAGTCTCACTAGAGAAAGGTGATCTAAAAAGAACAAGTTTCCTCAGCTGGACATACCCCAGGTAATGTCGTTGAACCAGAACTGGGACGAGGATGGAGCAGCATGTTCAGTCACGAAGGAAGGCAGCGAAGGTGCCATCTCATTTGGAGGATTATAATCTCCATGAACAAGACATCCACTTGACCCTGGTCTAATAAGTCGGCTATTTGAAGCATAGATAACATCCGCACTAGCTATGTCTTCCAGTTCAGCTTCCGAGATCTCATCATCTCCATCATCTCTCAGTAGCTTCACTCTAGAAGACGTCTGCACTAAGACGTCCCTAGGATCCTCATGATGAACGCAATTATTAATATGAGCTATAGGTTGTTCATACTCTGCCGAATCACTACCAGGCGAAGGTGTATAATTACTAGTTCCTGGCCTGGCCTGCAGGTCTCTAGGAAACACGTGGATACCTCCAGGGAGTTGATCTGCGCTGGATGCAGTTTTTCTTTCAGTAGCAGCAGCAGCGACAGCAGCAGCAGCTGCTGAATAAGAATAAAAAGATCCACCCTGGATCATCCTACTACAGGGTGGATCTTCACTGGCAACAGCATCAAGCTCTGCTTGAACCTGTTGTAAACTGGAACATCCTTGGAGAGAGTCCTGGGTCTGATACTGCTGGGGTTGCTGTTGGAGCTGCTGGTGGTGTATGGCCTGTTTATCCTTCTCACGACGAGGTGACCGACCCCTGTCGACGGAAGTCGCGCTCCAGTAGCCCCACGCCATTCTGCTTGGTCGATTTCGAAGGCCTGTTGGTCACGTGTGGCTTACGACGGGCGTCAGTGCGTGCGCCCGTCGACCGGGAAAGTCCTAGACACTAAGCGGCAAGGACGAAGCGGTTGTATGTCTTTCTGCTCGAAGAATTAGAAGCAAACCCGTGAATCGATCAACGCTTCTAGACGACGACGACGTCGTCGTTTGAGCTGTCACTCCAAGGCTCGTATAGTACTTGGGATTAGCGGGGATCAGGAGGCTTTTCTCTCGGACTCGCCCTCTTTTGCCCTGGACTTTCTCCGGTCCAGGTGATTCGCAAGATTCCGATGGATCGGACCGAGCTGTGGATATCGACTGCAGCAGAAGCGTTACTGCCGCCGCCCGGCGCGCGCTACCACGACAGCAACTCGAGAGCGCAAACGCCAAGCACGAAACCACCTTCTGTCCTTGTTGGTAGGTGGAACTTTCCTTGGCTCTCGGTCTCCCTTGCTTCTTGACAAACCTACGCTGACATCGATGAGAGAGGGTACATAACACTCTTCCTCGCTCTTTCGTCCAACCGTAACCCACCCACCACCACCAAGAGTGGTGGATGAGTTACATAGTGGGTGGAGGTAAACTAGGTAGGCCGCCAGGTATTTCAGGATGCTTTAGACTCTCTTAGAGGTGGAGGAGGCACGAATTTCCACGACGTTCATCAGCGACAGGACTCCGAAGCGCTCAGCGGTTTCTTCCCATCTAGTTAACATTAGGCTGATTACATGGGTTTCCTTGGCAATATCAAAACATGTGGGGCAGCAGCTCAGAATCCCCGCCACAGGAACCTACAACTATTTACGACGAGTTAACAAATCAGAAACTAAGGGTTAGATAGGCTGGGAGGTGTCAATGACTTTACCAGTAACATTTCAGGCGTGGCTCTTCCACTCAATCGCACTTGAGGCAACGATGTTGAATAATTTTTTCAAAATCAAAACCCTTATTTGATATTTTTTCTACACCCACGCCATAAAATGTTACTACTCGAAAACCAAGGATCATGAGCTATAGAGCACCTTTAACTCCTATAAAACCACTTTAATTTCATTTTAAAACTGCCTTTCGATCATTTAGAAATCCATTTAGCTAATGAGAGCCAAAGTGCTAATGTTAAAGGTTCTTCAATTGACATAGAGGACTCAGTAAATTTTTTCTTGTTAGTCTCGTAAACCTTGATACATGATATTGCTCATAAGAGCATTTCATTAAAAAATGATCTAGAATGATAAGTATTAAAAAACTTTAAAATTTACATTCAAAATAGTATGAAAAGCTATACAAAACTCATCAAGTAGGTCACAATTCTTCCGACCTTTAATATCGAAAGAGTCTTCCAGATAACACAAATAATTTTTCATTTTTAAAGAACCTTATCTAATCTGAAATTATACTTTTGAAACTTTGTTGAAATTTTGACACGTTTTAGTATCGTAAAATGTACAAAGACAAAAAGTGAAACTAGTTATAAGACTTTTGAACGTGTCCTATCTCAGCGTCGAAACGACGTCGTTACATGAGCTTCGCTTTTTACTGTTAGTATTTAACAGCAAATGATGCTCGAAAAGTTTTACCGCAGACTCGCAATTAATTAACCTTTTCATAGGGATGAAAAAAACGTACAGCTGCAATTTATTATGAAAGATACAAAAAAAAAGAATTAACATTTTAAGTTTCAATAATTGTCAAAATCATAATCAATTTTCAACAAGACAATTAATTATTTATTTTAATCGATTTCAGTTTCTTTAAAAAATTAAAACACATAAACTTATACCAATATCTTAATTTTGATATTCTAATGTTAACATTTTTTTTTACCAAAACAAAATTTGCATTAAATTGGATATAAACCAAGAAGAACTAAATTGAACAATTTTCAAAAGAAAAAAAGAGATATTACAAAAAATGAATTTATTAGTACTTATATGTTTCAAAATTTTCTAGTTAATAACTTATTTCACAAGGGAAAAAATTTGAGCATAATTGTAGACTGCAGATTATATAAAATAATAATTAGACATAATTCACGTGACTTGCAATCATGAGCTATAACAGAGAAGCTAGGAACTCAGTTCGAATAATCAGTATTAAATGGTACGGTTCATGTTACACGCTAGGTTTAGCGAAGAGGAGAATCGATCAATTTAAGAGCCGTAGATTCCCTCGAATTCATCCACACAGTGGTAATCTCAGTAAATTATAGCAAACCACCCTGATCAAATTTGCAATCGAATACTGACCCCGCTATTAGAAGATACTATTGATTACTTTACTCATGCGTTCTTATTTACGTAAACATAATGTTCCCATTTTTCAATCTATATCCTATAAAAAAATTAACAATAGAAATTTAAACATCCAATCGTTTGATTTAAATTAGAGCACATTTTTTTAACAAAAATTTAATCTAAACCTGATACAAAAAATCTGCCCGCTTCGCGGGCACATTCTCATCGCCCGCTTCGCGCGCAGCTCGCTTCGCTCGAAAGCAGAACAACGCTTATTTCGTATGTCACATATTTTGGTGAAAAAAATCGAATTATTTAATATTAAAAATCAAAACATAAAATATACATCCTGTCGAGAAATTTCTTAATAAGAATGTGTAGACCTCATTTAGGCAAATAATTTTCCATCTAAACTTTTTTTATGTATCTCATATATTTTGTCTAAAAAATGGAATTATTGAATTTTAATCGTATTTTTTGGAATTGAAACGAAAAATATATGTTTTTTCATAAACTGTGTGCGACAAAACTTGTAGATCTTTTTGAAACGATCAACTTTGTATTCTTACGTTTTTTTCGCATTTCACATATTATTGTTAAAAAATTGAATTTTGGATTTTCAATAGATTATTTTTGAATTAAACAAAAAAATATGCATCTTATGAAAAAATGTTACAATTTAAATTTGTAGGTCTTTATGTAGAAAATAATATTATATCATAACGTTTTTTCGCATCTCGTATAATTTAACTGGAAAATGGAATTTTGATATTGGCTTTTTTCGAATTTGAATATGCTGTAATATTTCTAATTTTGATTTAATCAAAAAATGTTATCGTGATAATTTGTAGAGATTCATGAGCACTATCTAAAACCAGTATTAAAATTTTTGATTTTTTCAAAAAATTATTTTCAAAAACACAAAAGTAGTGCTCAATCCCTCAATTTTGATTGGATGTGGCTGGTTAACGAACTTGTCCTTACTTTTTCGGCTCCGATAAAGTGTGCCAAAGCACACATCAATCTGATAACTCTATCGAGAGTTATGGCGCACACGACCTACAGACAGACAGACAGACACTTTCGTAAAAACCCTTTTTTCGGACTCAGGGGGTCTCAAAACGTAAAGATTTGATGAAATTTTCGAAAGTCATTTTTCACATAAAACCAATACCTTCTCATCCATGATGAGAATGTAAAAAAATTTAGTAAAAATTGGTAAACAAATAACCGAGTATTTTGTACTCATTTCTCGGAAGAATAGAAATTTGAATTTTACTCAGCAAAACTTTCCGACAAGTATAGTGTTAAGGCGAATTAATCACTTTTCTTCTATCGAACATTCACTAGACAGGTAATTGATTTTCCGGAATTTGCGATACATCGGAAGTATAAATGCACGTTGAGCGCCCTCGGTTGAAGCACCTGCTAATGGTTTCACTTCCCTCTGTCACGCAATATAGATATATGGAACAGAGAAAACGAGAGCTATCCTTCCCTTTTATCTCAGAACTTTCGAAGAGCTTTTTTCCAGGGTGATCGTTATTTCTAAAATCCTTAACAAAAAATAGATTTTTTTTAATTGATCGGCAAAGAATCAAGCTCTTCAAAACAGAATCATTTTTCAGATTGAATTAGAAAGATCGAAAGAAATTGAAAGTGTTTAAGCTAATGGTATTCCTTATTAGACGAAAGGTTATACTGACTAAAAGTTAATACAAAGGCTTTTCTCATTCAGTCAATCGTTTTATCGACTACTAAACAAAAAAATAATATATTTCATAACTCTTTTCTCCCCATTTAAGTTTATTTCTTATAATTTGATACTAAAGCTCAAACCAATTGTATAATAATATTACAGATGATGTGAATTACACATTTTCTCAAAGTCACTCTATTTATTTTTGAATTTAAGTGAAACAGGAGATTCAATTTACTTAAGGCTCTATCAGCCTTAAGGAACACATTCTCATAATGACGCTCGCGCTTCGCGCTCGATTTTCTGTATACATTTCAGTAACTTTTTAATAAATTACATGATTAAAATAATTTATTTTCTTCCAAATCTCTCAAAAAGAAAAAACAATCGTAGACTTTATTTAAGGAAACGATTTTGCAGAACAACGCTTATTACATTCTCATAATGGATGAGAAGGTATTGGTTTTATGTGAAAAATGACTTTCGAAAATTTCATCAAATCTTTACGTTTTGAGACCCCCTGATTCAGAAAAAATGGTTTTTACGAAAGTGTCTGTCTGTCTGTCTGTCTGTCTGTCTGTAGGTCGTGTGCGGCATAACTCTCGATAGAATTATCAGATTGAATTGAGCTTTGGTACACTTTATCGGAGCCGAAAAAGTAAGGACAAGTTCGTTAACCAGCCACATCCAATCAAAATTGAGGGGTTGAGCACCACTTTTGTGTTTTTGAAAATAATTTTTTGAAAAAATCAAAAATTTCAATACTGGTTTTAGATAGTGCTCATGAATCTCTACAAATTATCACGATAACATTTTTTGATTAAATCAAAATTAGAAATATTACAGCATATTCAAATTCGAAAAAAGTCAATATCAAAATTCCATTTTCCAGTTAAATTATACGAGATGCGAAAAAACGTTATGATACATTATTATTGAATAAATAAAGGCCTACAAATTTGAATTATAACATTTTTTCATAAGATGCATATTTTTCTTTTTAATTAAAAAAAAAACTATTGAAAATCCAAAATTCAATTTTTTAACAATAATATTGGAAATACCAAAAAAACGTAAGAATACAAAGTTGTTCGTTTTAAAAAGATCTACAAATTTTGTCTGGCGCAGTTTCTGAAAAAACATATATTTTTCGTTTCAATTCCAAAAAATACGATTAAAATTCAAAAATTCCATTTTTTAGACAAAATATGTGAGATAAAAAAAAACGTCTAGGTGGAAAATTGTTTGCCTAAATGAGGTCTACAAATTCTGATAAAGAAATTTCGGGACAGGATGTATATTTTATGTTTTGATTTTTAATATTGAAAAAATTCGATTTTTTTCACCAAAATATGTGAGATACGAAATAAGCGTTGTTCTGCAAAATCGTTTCCTTAAATAAAGTCTACGATTGTTTTTCCTTTTTAGATATGTGGAAGAAAGTAAATTCTTTTAATCATGTAATTTATTAAAAAGTTATACTGAAATGTATACAGAAAATCGAGCGCGAAGCGCGAGTGTCATGATGAGAATGTGTTCCTTAAGGCCGATAGAGCCTTAAGTAAATTGAATTTCCTGTTTCACTTAAATTCAAAAAGAAATTCAGTGAGTTTGAGAAAATGTGTAATTCACATCATCTGTAATATTATTATAAAATTGGTTTGACCTTCAGTATCAAAATATAAGACATAAAATTTTAAAGTGACATGTTTGATAACATGTCTGCTATTATATTGGCCCATAATTCATAGAATTTTTTGTTCATTTCTCGTTATTTTGGCATAGGGTCAGATTCTTTTTATTTCCTTCGAATAAAATTTTCACTATTACATATAAAAATACTCAAAAAGAAAGCAAGGCATACGTTTCAGCCACATATGGGGGCCCTGAAATAAAAAGAATCTGACCCTATGCCAAAATAACGAGAAATGAACAAAAAATTCTATAAGAAATAAACTTAAATGTATGCGAAGAGCACAAGACCGAGCGCGAAGCGCGAGGTCCAGAAAGAACGGAGCGCGAAGCGCGACGATCGAATCGCGCGCCCTAAGCGCGCTCAAACTTGCGAGCGAAGCGAGCTGCGCGCGATGAGAATGTGCCCGCGAAGCGGGCAGAGTTTTTCGTATCTCACATATTTTGGTGAAAAAAATCGAATTATTTAATATTACAAATCAAAACATAAAATATACATCCTGTCGAGAAATGCCTTAATGAGAATTTGTAAACCTCATTTAGACAAACAATTTTCCATATAGACGTTTTTTTTGTATCTCACATATTTTGTCTAAAAAATGGAATTATTGAATTTTAATCGTATTTTTTGGAATTGAAACGAAAAATATATGTTTTTTCATAAACTGTGTGAGACAAAACTTGTATATCTTTTTGAAACTAACAACTTTGTATTCTTACGTTTTTTTCTTATTTCACATATTATTGTTAAGAAATTGAATTCTGGATTTTCAATAGATTATTTTTGAATTAAAAAAAAAAATGTGCATTTTATGAAAAAATGTTACAATTCAAATTTTTAGGTCTTTATTTATTCAATAATATTGTATCATAACGTTTTTTCGTATCTCGTATAATTTAACTGGAAAATGGAATTTTGATATTGACTTTTTTCGAATTTGAATATGCTGTAACATTTCTAATTTTGATTTAATCAAAAAATGTTATCAAGATAATTTGTAGAGATTTATGAGCACTATCAAAAACCAGTATTGAAATTTTTGATTTTTTCAAAAAATTACTTTCAAAAACACAAAAGTAGTGCTCCATCCCTCAATTTTGATTGGATGTGGCTGGTTAACGAACTTATCCTTACTTTTTCGGCTCCGATAAAGTGTACCAAAGCTCAATTCAATCTGATAATTCTATCGAGAGTTATGGCGCACACGACCTACAGACAGACAGACAGACAGACACTTTCGTAAAAACCATTTTTTCTGACTCAGGGGGTCTCAAAACGTAAAGATTTGATGAAATTTTCGAAAGTCATTTTTCACATAAAACCAATACCTTCTCATCCATGATGAGAATGTAAAAAAAGATAAACAAATATTGAAGATCTGAGTAAAATAAAATGTTATTAATAATAATAACTAATTTTCGGCTACTCTGATTATTTCATCGTAGAATTATTAGTAAATTGAATAGAAAACTTTCAAAAATTTTCTACATTTCAAACAAAAACTATTACCAATCAACTATGCAACAACTATGATGTAACTAATTTTCATTTTTCCAGTATTCTGAGATTTAAAAATATTTTTCTGAAGTTTTCTCCGCTAGAGTAACAAATGGAGAAGAATAACTGCTATAACAATGCATATTTAAGATATATGTCAAGGTCGTCAGAATTTAAAACTATCGTGTCCCAGAGTTCTGAATAATTATTTATCTATTCAAACTTTTGGTACTCAAATTTCGTTCTCTATTCTAATGTAAATCACAAAGCTTTATTATTGAAAGAAATTAAAACTTTAACTTCTGATCAATGCAAATAAAGTGCTTTTGTGTTCGCATCAATAATAAGCACAAGTCGTTACTGGCCAGGTTTGATTATTTATGATCGTCTGGAATTAAAATAAAAATTTTAATTAATATGTTTAAAGCACATTGAATCAAATTCAATAAATGTCTGCTATTAAAAAGAAGATACTGATGCTACCTTCGTGATGTGAATTCTTTTCTGCTTCTTTAACTGAATTATCATTGGAGTATTTGCTTTTATTAACGATGAAAACCATGAATTGATTTAAATTTTTTCAATGTCGCATTCGTTTAACCAGTAAGATTAAAAACAGCAAATAAGTTTATGAAAAATAATAACATAATATCCCCACAATATAATAAATAAACGCTGCTCAATAAACAGATACGAACTAATTAGGGCGCTTGTAAATAATTCATTTGGGGCGCATAATTTTGTTCTGGCAAATATAAACATTAAAAGCAGGACACAAATTAATATCGACATTTATCAAATTGTCGTTGAAAGGTAGAATAGGAAATCATGACACAATGTGAATTTAAAAAAAAAAAAGCGACAATCCTTTGTTTGCTAGTCTCGAACGTCTTTTTACATCACATACAAAAATGAATGGGAACCTCGCATGTGAAAAGAATCGTGCTATGGAAAACAAAAAACCGAGATTTTCTTCAGCTTTCAACTCTCAATGTAATATCGATTTTTCTCTGCACTTTAAACTAGCCTGATCATAGTAGATAAGGTCAAAAACGTTACTACCACTGATCCACTCACGGATTTTCACAATTTAAATGCAGCCACTCGGCCGCAAGTGAAAATAAAAACTAAAGCTTTTTATTTGTTGAGAGTTTAAAAAAATATTTTATATTTTAAATTTTATTTAATTTCTTGTCAATAAAGCCATCGAAAGATTTATACAATCAATTCTAATTGTTTCTCAATATTATTTTTTAGCCCAGCAAATACAGCAAATAATTATCTTTGTTTCTAGAAAAAAAGAACGCTGCTCCAATAAAATTAGGAAAGACACTAAACGTCGTGAAAGGAATTTTTATTCTAATTAAGGTGATGGAATTTGTCGGCACTGCTTTTTCTGCCGGTTTTATTCTCGTAGTACCTGTGAATTCATTGCAGATTTCACAAACAGAGTGAAAAAGTATTCATTGAGAAGAGTCTGGCACAAATTTTGCATGTTAGACTTTACTCAAGGTATGTATGTACCATTCTATTCCGTTGTGGTTTTCTCCGATACCCAAGCATGAATACTTCACGCGTTTCTGAAAGCACAATCATTATTCGTGCAGATGAAAAGTGCAAACAAGGACGTCTATGAGCGGAAACACAGCTACAAAATCATGCTACGTGTTTTCATTTCAAAAATTACTTCTAACGTTGTATAAATAGCAATACCAATAAATAATAAAATAAAGAAAATTAAAAAAATTATGAGAACAATCAAAATTACTTAAAATATTACATAAGAAGAAATATTAATAAACAGTAAAGATTGATTCAGTACCAAATAATGCTCTCATTTGCTACACGTTGAGTCTCTACTATACTGGCTGTTATTGATATTAACCTACTAGCCCGTTTTTATTACTCTAGTTATTGAACTATTTATTACACACTACGGAAAGTGGAAGGTACTAGAAAATCCGGATTTTTTAATCAAGAATGAAATCTCCATGTATCATCGTTACAATTTTGAGAATCGAGGACAATCAAGCTCCCGAGAAAAAATTCTATGAATAATTTGAAAACACATAAGTCCTATATAAACCTCAGTAAAGTTTTCAAAATAATGCTAAATAAATAGAATGTAAAGTAAAAAAACACCTAAATTTATAATCCTCTAATAACTTAAATCAAAATTCAAAACAGCTTTTAAATTTATGAGCTTTGTTTTTCCACTTCCATATCACTGCTTTTTGTTTTCATTGGAAAAACAACTTTCGACAAAACTAAACCTCGTTAGAGTATAAACTTTGGAGAACTCGAGAGAAAATAAAGGAAAGACAATACTTTTCAGTTCCGTAGAGAATACCGCAGTACATTAAAATATCTGCAATGTTAAACCATGAGGAAGCTCTCGAGAAATGTTTAAGTAACTCAAATTGATTTTATATGCACCACTTGAATTGCAGCCTTTATAATATTTTAGTGAATCGGGAATTTTCAGTTCTTATTATCGTGAAATTAATTCTATGAAAAATTAAAAATAAGTACCCCTTGTCATCTTTTATTTCTCCTCTAGTGATGAATTTCATAGGCCAACAATCTTAATCTATGACTGTGACTATTTTAATTACGTTTAAGTTCCATGTTTTACTTTTAACCAATTTAAAACTTCTGTTAAACTGAAAATCGAACACCAGATGCGAATACGAAAAAACAAGTACAATATCAACAATACTACATAGCCTGATAAAGTCAGGTTTGTTTTTATGTACATAGTCTGTACAAACAATTTAACTTATCAAAAACCACAATAAACTGTTTTTACGATATTAACGTGTTTTCATTTATAAGATATAAGAATAGTCGCATTGAAATTTATTCTGAAGCTATGAAATACACTAACTTGAATATTTCTTAATTGATCAATATTATAAACAGAAAAATGTATTCGTAAAATTAATTTCAAATAATTGTTTATAACTTTTTCATTCAAATTTAAAACCCTTTGAAATCGTAACAAATTTGATAAGATTTTATTTCAGTATTTTCTGTGTGGCTGATCACTCGAATTTTGCGTCTTCGCCAAATTTTAAACTTTCAAAAACTTTCATTACGGTGTGTATTAGGATTTGGTAAAAAAAATACTCGTCTGGTTATTAAAGGTTTCAAATTTTACTCGTATTTTAGATGTAGCTTTCAACCCTTAAGCCACCCCGAAACGTTATGAACATAAATTATGTGAAAAATACGGAAAATAAAAATTTAAAATTTTACTGACGTCACAAATTCCATTCTCCTGATTTTCTCGTACAATAATAATAAAATTGTTTTTTATAGAAAAAAAAGGTTTGTGATTCTTTTCTAAAAAAAATCAACGGACCTTTATTTTCTATAACAAATAAATTTTGTTATTATTTTACGAAAAAATTGGGGGAATGTAGCTTATGATATCAGAAGTTGGTAAATGCTTTTAGGAAACTATAAAGTGATTTTAAAGTATATTTTTCGGATTTTATGCAAGTAAGATTTTTAAATATTGCAGATTTCAAGAGATTCCATGAGGGTGATCATATTAGATTTTAAGAGTAGGTAATCAACCCTGCAGTGTTTTCTTTTTTAAAGCAAAGAAAAATTATCTCTTCAAAGGTTGTTTATACTGGAATCAAATGTCTCATATATTCATTAAGAATGATAGCACAGGCGCCGTTTTTTTTAATTAGTCAAAAATATAAGTGTAACAAAAGCAGGGTACTTACCATGAATTGTAATTTCCGTGTCCTTCTCGAGCTCGTAAAGTCGCAGTGCCTCATCAAGTTCTTGTTGGGATACGATCCTGCAAGGATCACCTTCATCGTCGACCCATTTCATCGTGAACTGATCCTGTCCTGAACCCGGGCCTGCTCCAAAGCCGCAGATTGTCCGCATCTCTTCACGCAAGGTATCCACTGAGATTCCCGCAGTAATATACGTAATTTGAACCTCCCTGAAATACATATGTAATGTCACATTCTGTTTAATGCTTCTGTTTCTCAAGCATAATTCAAACTCCAGATTTACGATTAATCTAAAATTATTATATATTTTATTGAACTTATTGACTGTTTCCCAGCCAAAAATAGATTTCATTATCTTTTTCTCTAACATTAAAACTTATGGACAGAGTAAAATGAGAAAAAACGTTTGAAGATGCAAATTATCTTACTCAGTGTTACTGATTTTCAAATTTGTCTTTTTATTTGTTTATTTTCTTAGAAATCTGTTTCCTGGGTATTTTTGTGATACGTAAAAAATAGTAAAGTTTTGAATTAATACAATTTAGAACCATAAAATTGTTAATTTTCAATTTGACAATCTTCTAATTTCAAATAGATTCAGGATTTGTTATTATTGAATTCTTCTGCAGTTGAATCATCAAAAACTACACTTAAACATTTAAGAAAAGGTAAGAAAATTTGAAACTAGAACATTAAAAAATGTAATAAATTTTCCGATCTCAAAAAATTCTTAGTTCATCTTTTCAACGCCATATTTTTCATCTAAATGTGAAATTTTTCAATTTTTAACCAAAAATTGTTGACTTGAAAAAAAATTAATAAATGAAAAAACAACAAAAGTCATAATCAAGTTCTTGATTTTTTTGCTACCTATAAAATGACCTCTCTCTATATGATTATCAGCAGTATATATTTAAATTTTTAATGTATCTGGAATTTTGAAATAAAAAATAGTTTTTAAGATACTTGAATAATTTTTCAACTTTTGATGCTTTTTTATAGAAGACACTGTTTGTCTTCAAGTTTCCAACATAAAAAACATGCTTATAGGTGAAGAATAAACTAATGCTGTTTGCTTTGCTGATTGAAGGTTACAAAATTCCTTATGTGTGAAATATTAAGATTATTAAAAATTGCTAATAAATTATGTTTAATCGTTTGACGTTATTTATTAATTATACACATGTAACAAATTTGAAATGCTCCAACCTTAAAATTTTCTAAATGATCCAATTTTCAGAGTTCCGAAAATAAAAATGGAAAATAAACTAATAAATTAGAAGATACAGGACTTCGAGAATCAAAAAATATTTACTCCAAATCTTGAAAACTTTAGGGATGAGATAAAAAATTGATTTAATTAAAATTCAAAACATTTTTTTCTGAAAAAAAAAAAAATCAGTCATCTATTTTTTTGTCTAGCAAAAAGGGAAAAATAAATTTTTGTTTAGTTTTTCTTAACTAATATTTTTTGTTGAACAAAAAACGTTGCAAACTTCAGTTTTTTCGATATAGATTGATTCATACCATTTATACCAAAGTTGATCTTTTATTAAACTGATAAAAAAGCGCATGCGTGATTAAATTGGCGAAGTTTTTCTAGGTTGTAGATGACAAAAACCGATAAACTTGTTTTAGAGTTTTATAGCAGGTCGACGATATTGGGGTGCTAAAGCAACGTATACCATATGCTTCATTGCAATTCTCAGCACGTGCTGGATTTACAGACCTCGGTATGAAGGAGGATAAAAAGTAGGAAAATACAGGAGAAAAATAATAGAAACTAATCACCCATTATATATGATTTTCACGCGAATGTCGTCGTTTTCTGAGGTCTGCGTGGGCATTCTCGTTTTCTGAGGCCGTAGTCCCTTCCCTGAAAATAGAAAAAGGAATAAGTGAAAAAACTAGATGAGAATGCCAATTATCTGATACGCAAAAGTAAAATCAACAGAACGGTTATCATTAATGTTTATAATGAATTCATGAATATACAATGTCAGTGGTTTCTGAACGAGGCAGATGATTTGAGACATTAGCAAACCGTCATTCAATACATATGTAATATTTTCATCAAAAATAAAGATTTACTCGTTAAGTAAAGGAATTGATTTTTCAAAAGTTTGGTTTTAAAAACCAATTCTGAAATGAACGGAAAACTAAGTTTGAAAAATACTCAGAATAATGTGCTCTTCTAATTCAATTTAATTCAAATTTTTTAAGGTAGTTATTGTCACGCGTTTCAACTGCTTGTAACAGAATTTTTTCAAGATTCAAGTGACTATATATAAAAGAGTATTATCTAATGACATGTGCCATTTCTAACTGGACTTCCTGTTTACCATAAAAGATATATATCTTTTATACTAAACTTACAATAATTAAAAAAAATTTTATAATATTTTCACGATATTCTTTTACACATGAATAATTTTTTTTCATAGCGCCTCCTTTGAAAATCCGATTTTCAGTACCTGTAGAGCGGGTTGAAACTACGATTTTCAACCCTAGGGTTGAAAGTCGCTGTTTCAACCCGCTCCACAGTTACAGCCAATCAGATTTTCAAAAGAGTTGCTATGAAAAATAGTATACATTACTCGAAACAAAACAGAGCGAAAGCATTTCGTGTGATTGCAGCCCTCGTTTCACTCGGGCAGCAAACTTCACACTCATGCAATCGCTCTGTTTCGCCCCTTGTAAGGTAATATACTATGGCTCACTCTCTTTCTATAAAGATACATATAAAAGGTACTGTTTTAGATTAAAAACATTTATTTTCACAGACTAAATATCGAGTTAAAAATTGTAAGGCCGTTGCAAAAAATCTCCTTTATATGCTGTGAAAATTTTAGAAAACTCCTCAGAAAAGCGTGATTTCAAGACAACTACTTTAAAGTATAATAAAATTAATTCAACAATGGTTGACTTCGACATAGAAAAACGCAGCACTTCAACTTTCGTGACCTCTCTTCAGAGTTTACACACCCCTTGACTCGAGTGCATAAAAGAAATAATTGGCCCACATAATAAAGTGGAAGGCTAGCAAGCGAAGCATGATGTTATTAATAGAAATATTTTTAATTAATTACAAATTTAAATTTAAAAAAAATTGAAATTATAGTTTTTAATTCTTTTCTTTTATGTTGTAACTTATTTTTGGTTTTAAAAAAAATGTTTTCCTTACACCACCTTTTTTTGAAAAGTTTCTATCTCTTTCTTCTAATAAAAAAAAATTACAAATTGAAATTACTAATTTAATCCACTCTCTTTAGTTTGAAGCACCTTGAAATGAATGCGAACAGTTTCGCATCTCTTTTGTACCTTCTGTTCTTTAAATTTTAATGTATTTTCAATCTTCTTCGAGATGCGAATTCCTGCCTTCTAGGGAAAAACTGTATGAAATTACTGCGTTAGCAGCGCCTTTTGCATTGCTAAAGAAAGCAGTAAAAAGTAGGTATATGTAAGAGCATCCAAGAAGCGAGTAATAACCAGGAAAAAGGCTTGGCTTACCAAAGTAAAGAAGTAAAGAAGGAAAGGTGTAAGTGGTGCAGTATCGTCTACTCACCCTTAAAAACCTTGCGCAAAGACATTTCAAGCAAAAAATTTGCATTGAAAAATAGCATTTCGCTTTTTCTTGTTTTACTCAGTAGCAAAACAAAGTGAGTACCAGTTGTCATTTTTAACAATTTTGACCCATTGATAGCACTCTTAAATTTATAAAAATTATTGAATTGTCTTTTAAAATAAACTTGGTGTTAAAATTTCTCGAAATTCACTTTGCTAATTACAGTAAAAAAAACTCAAAACTATCACTTTAATGAAAAAATTTAATTTTCAGATATTTCGGTTTTGTTTAGATTGCACGAAGTTATCTTCGGCTGCGATAATTAAAAGCGTTTATTCTACTTATTTCATAAATTTATCTTTGCATGTATACTGAATTACATTTATGAAAAGTTTTATTTCCTTTACTCTTACCACCGTTATTAATTATCCATTCTAAATGGAAAGCTTCTTTCTTCCAGATGCACGGAAC
The DNA here is from genome assembly GCA_030998225.1 of Diplolepis rosae. Classification (NCBI taxonomy): domain Eukaryota; kingdom Metazoa; phylum Arthropoda; class Insecta; order Hymenoptera; family Diplolepididae; genus Diplolepis; species Diplolepis rosae. The sequence goes on along the minus strand of JAPYXD010000723.1, from coordinate 22,199,511 downwards.
AAAAAATAGAAAAAATGTACAAATAATTCTTCATCAATTTTTGTGAGATTTTTATTCGATTCTAACTAAAAATCAAAAAACAAGATACCTATTGTAATTCCAACATAATTTTAGGTCAATTTAAAGAAAGTATTCACTTCAAAAATAAAGAACAGTAAGTTAATAATTACAATGTAGCAAAGGAATATTAAATAATTGTTTTGAAATATGTTTAAAGTCCAAGAGCATAAATAAATAGAAACATACAAAATTGCATAAAAAATAATTCTTTATACAACAGTCAGAAGAGTTAAGAAATGTTTATTACTTCGTTTTAAAACAAAACCAAAATGTATCTTTAATTAAAAACACACCACCAGCCGAAATCCATGCGCATAAACGATCGAGAACGCATTTTTTTCTTATAATCTCACGAGTTCGGTAATAGTAAGCATGGCTTTAATACGCTTCGCAACTGCCTAGATCTCGATTAGTAGACATTAGACATAGCAAACCGCGACTGCGACTGTTGATCGTCAGACACCATGCAATCGTCTTATGATAATTCCACGGCATCAAAACCCCAGAAGCCGAATTGAACTGGTCTTAGTCGGAGTGAACAAGCGTTTACATGATGCTAAATTGATATTAGTCGCCCAGACTTTAATTGTCCCCTCTTTTGTACCAATTAACCTCGTTTACTACGTGGCCCCTGTCTTGTCAGACTGACTCACCGTGTTCGTTAAACAATGACATAAAATTGTCCTTTGCTAGTGTATTAAGTGAAGCTTCTCTCCGCTCTCTCGCGAACTAATTCGTCGTCGAATTGTTAATTATGACAATTAATTGACTGGATACTAAGAAACATAAAATAATGGCATTAAAACAAAAGGCAAAACACTGTAAGCTAAACGCGTTGTCACTTGGCTGCCGCCATGTTTCTTCAAACTGTCGTTGTCGCGACAGTGTAGTTCACAAATTCTTGAACAGATGGCGGTAGTGCGCGGCGCGCCTTTTTGACATTTCATTTTAATTTTGAAAGTTTGGCAAGAGATAGCACTACTTGTTTCTTTAGTGATTTATATTTTATACACATTGGTTTATTTCAATTTGTTAAATTTTTATTTTACATATATATTTTTTATAAATCAATAATTATTGAGCAGAACAGAGTTTTAATGATTGATATTTTAAAATATTATAAATGTGAATTACATTTTATAAAAGTTAATAAATTAGGTTTTGATTTCAAATGAAAAAGGAAATTAAATTTAGTTAAGGCTCTATCGGCTTTAAGGAACACATCCTCATCATGCCATTCGCGCTTGATTTTTTGTATACATTTCTGTAACTTTCTAATAAGTTACATGATTAAAATAATTTATTTTCATCCAAATATCTCAATGAGAAAAAGATTTTCGACAACCGATCACACGTGAGTCGGTTTCCGGCATTCGAATACGAGCAACTGCTGAGTCGAATGTCGGATTTTCGACAACCGACTCAAACGTGAGTCGCTTTCCGACATTCCAATACGAGCAAGCGCTGAGTCGAATGTCGGATTTTCGACAACAGATCACACGTGAGTCGGTTTCCGGCATTCGAATACGAGCAACTGCTGAGTCGAATGTCGGATTTTCGACAACCGACTCAAACGTGAGTCGCTTTCCGACATTCCAATACGAGCAAGCGCTGAGTCGAATGTCGGATTTTCGACAACCGACTATTGAAATGTAAATAAATACAGTAATGCTTTCTATATGTAAAGGAAAATTTGAGGTTATGAAAAACAAAAAACACTAAAATTCCACAAATAAAAAATTTAAATCTCGCATTTATTTTTCCTAAAACGTATAATATTTTATTGGACAAAACTGTTAAAACTTTTGCATACGTTTACAACTCTGAAGGTTCTCGGATTTTGATGAGATTTATACTTGTATATATTGGTGGTCATCAAAAAGCAAGCAATCCGTATTTTTTTTATCGGTCGAAAAATATATTCCAAGGGGTAATAACAAACCATGAAGTTCAACCCTAAAATTGACTTTTATCAATTGTAACGTAAACTAGAAAATATTTTTGTGTTAAATCAATTGCATGAATTAGCCTAATAACGTGCAATTAGTTTGACAAAGAAATATTGTCTAGTTTAGGTTAAAATTGATAAAAGCCATTTTCGGAGATGATATTATTAAATAGTACCACCGTGAAGTTAGCACCCCGACTATGAAAATTTCGATTTTTTTTTTATGGAATCGTTTGGTGGTCGTTTGGTGGCGTTTGGTAGTCTACTTTTGTCGTTTGGTGGTCAAAATTGAAAAATTTATAAGGTTTTCAAAATTGGGGTGCTAACTTCACGCTGCACCCCATATTTTGGAATTTTTTAAAAATTCCTTTTTTAATCGTTTGGTGGTTGTTTGGTGGTGTTTGGTAGTCTACTTTTGTCGTTTGGTGGTAAAAATTGAAAAAGTTATAAGGTTTTCAAAATCATGGGTAGCACCCCATATTTTGGAATTTTTCAAAAATTCTTTTTGTAGTCGTTTGGTGGTCGTTTGGTGGCGTTTGGTAGTCTATTTTCAACGTTTCGTGGTCAAAATTAGAAAAGTTATTAAGTTTATAACATTGTGATGATATTCTGAAATTACAAGAACATTTTATTAATAGCTTTTTCAAAGTTATTTTGTCGTGTTTGTTATTTTATTTTGTGTTTTTTGGTATCAATATTAAACGATTTGGATTGATTCCTTAATAAATATTAGAGAAAATATATTGTTGTGAAGTAATTGCTCCACGCGCATAACAGACGTCCCTGCACCACCCTGCACTCTCTTCGACTTAGCGGGAAATTTAAATCCAAAATAAACTGACTCTCACTAGAGAAGCTATTTGGTACTATAATTACTTACAGAAGGTTTTGTACACTTTTTTAAATTATTTTCAATGCCGTGAGAAACACTTTCACTCAGCTATTTGAGTATAATGCGTATATTAATAAGTATGCAAAACATTAGTTCATTTTACTGCATTAGAATATATGTAAACCTAGTTACCTTCATCGGCTGATGATTTTACATCTTTTTATCAATCATTGAGTCGAATCTGAATACAAATTACTATTGTAAGGGATCGTTTAAACGCTTTTTGGAAAATGCATCTTCTTCTCACTCTACCACTTGAATATTCAAGTGGTTTAATGAAAAAACGATACATTTTCCAAAAAGCGTGTAAACGATCCCTAATTAATAACATTAAATGATATACTGTAGCTCTGTATGCATAGAATAATCATATGGCATTCTGCAATATAAAAGGGATGCGCTGGAAACTGTTCAACGATATGGCAAATGATGTAACGTTTGTCCACATGAGAAAAGTAATACAACCTGAAGCTGTTATATATATAAGAGTTAAAGAGTGATAAGTTATCGTTAAGTATGAGTATAAGCATAATAATAATAATAAATATAATTAGTATAAGTTTTAATACTTGTATGCATATGCATCACGGTGATAAAAGTATAATATAAGCGTTTTGTATATTTTTACTATGGCATACTAGTTTTTGTGATGTTAAATTGTGATTGTTAAATGATTAAAATTTTATGAATTTAATTGAAAATTAAAAATCTAGTGGAAATTAAATAACAAATCTGACGTATTTTATACGAAAAAAGGACGGTGTCTGAAATAAAAGGAAATCAGCCTTAGATAATCCAAGAAATGCTCCAAAACGATTTTCATGGTGAGATTGATGCCGCATCAGAAATAAAATATATGGAATTATTATCAATTATCCATAGTACATTGTCCTAGGCCTATTACAAGTGTACGACCAGGAGTGAAATAGAGAGTAATTTTGTTTTGATCCCTTTGAAATCGTATTTCTGGTTATTAGAGGAACTATCAAAATATATTAATATCTGATCTCATATCCTATACATTTACTCTAATTAAATAAAGTTTTTTATATACTCATATGAGAAGGTATTGGTATTATGTAAAAAAGGACTTCTCAAAATTTTCAAAAATTGTAATTATGGCTCTAACAGATAAACTAAAAATTTAGCGCAAAACATGAGTATTACGATGAGAATATGCTCCTTAAGGCCGATAAAGCCTTAAATAAATTGAGTTTCTTCATTCATTTGGAATATACCAATCGCCGTCATTTCGAACCAACATTTCAAACCGACTGATTCCGTGCTATCTGAAAAATTCTAAACCTAATTGAATGCGAACTCAATCTGAACTAACTATTCAAACCGAATCCTTAAGTGCATTGCAGAAATTTCAACCCTTCAATTTTCACAACAAATTTTTTTTCTTGAAATTTGTTTTGACAGGTCTTTTAGGGGGTCTGAAACACCTCCACTTTTATAAAATTCGGAAAATTTGGCCAAATTTTCCATATCTTCTATTGTTTTCAAGGTGTAAAAACGATATAGAACAATTCGAAATTATTCCAATCCGAAATATGCACCAGGGAGACTCGTCAAGGTTGGAAGACTTTTTTCTGAGCGACAGGGTTTTTACAAGTAGTATTTAGAGATTTCAAAAAAGTTAACAAAAAAATTGAAAATGAAAATCAGTGCCAAAAAACTTTCAATCGAAGATTGTAGAAACGAACTATCCACTACTTATATCAATTATTCTATTAAATATTATTAATAAAAAGTATACCTTTTAAGTAACCTTCTGTAAGTAATTATAGTACCAAATAGCTTCTCTAGTGAGAGTCAGTTTATTTTGGATTTAAATTTCCCGCTAAGTCGAAGAGAGTGCAGGGTGGTGCAGGGACGTCTGTTATGCGCGTGGAGCAATTACTTCACAACAATATATTTTCTCTAATATTTATTAAGGAATCAATCCAAATCGTTTAATATTGATACCAAAAAACACAAAATAAAATAACAAACACGACAAAATAACTTTGAAAAAGCTATTAATAAAATGTTCTTGTAATTTCAGAATATCATCACAATGTTATAAACTTAATAACTTTTCTAATTTTGACCACGAAACGTTGAAAATAGACTACCAAACGCCACCAAACGACCACCAAACGACTACAAAAAGAATTTTTGAAAAATTCCAAAATATGGGGTGCTACCCATGATTTTGAAAACCTTATAACTTTTTCAATTTTTACCACCAAACGACAAAAGTAGACTACCAAACACCACCAAACAACCACCAAACGATTAAAAAAGGAATTTTTAAAAAATTCCAAAATATGGGGTGCAGCGTGAAGTTAGCACCCCAATTTTGAAAACCTTATAAATTTTTCAATTTTGACCACCAAACGACAAAAGTAGACTACCAAACGCCACCAACCGACCACCAAACGATTCCATAAAAAAAAAATCGAAATTTTCATAGTCGGGGTGCTAACTTCACGGTGGTACTATTTAATAATATCATCTCCGAAAATGGCTTTTATCAATTTTAACCTAAACTAGACAATATTTCTTTGTCAAACTAATTGCACGTTATTAGGCTAATTCATGCAATTGATTTAACACAAAAATATTTTCTAGTTTACGTTACAATTGATAAAAGTCAATTTTAGGGTTGAACTTCAGGGTTTGTTATTACCCCTTGGAAATATTTTTCGACCGATAAAAAAAATACGGATTGCTTGCTTTTTGATGACCACCAATATATACAAGTATAAATCTCATCAAAATCCGAGAACCTTCAGAGTTGTAAACGTATGCAAAAGTTTTAACAGTTTTGTCCAATAAAATATTATACGTTTTAGGAAAAAAAATGCGAGATTTAAATTTTTTATTTGTGGAATTTTAGTGTTTTTTGTTTTTCATAACCTCAAATTTTCCTTTACATATAGAAAGCATTACTGTATTTATTTACATTTCAATAGTCGGTTGTCGAAAATCCGACATTCGACTCAGCGCTTGCTCGTATTCAAATGTCGGAAAGCGACTCACGCTTGAGTCGGTTGTCGAAAATCCGACATTCGACTCAGCAGTTGCTCGTATTCGAATGCCGGAAAGCGACTCACGTGTGAATCGGTTGTCGAAAATCCGACATTCGACTCAGCGCTTGCTCGTATTCAAATGTCGGAAAGCGACTCACGCTTGAGTCGGTTGACGAAAAATCCGACATTCCATCACGTCGAAAAGCTGACTCGAGTCGAATCGAATTATTTTGCACATCACTGATTTTAGCCCTTCGAGAGGTGTGACAAATTTCAATCCAATCCGATACAGATACTTTCGAAAAACTGTTTTTCCTGACTCATTGTCAGTGGGGTCTTAAAATGTAAATATTTGACAAAAATTTCGTAAGTCATGTTTCACATAAAACTAATACCTTCTCATATGAAGAGAAGGTAAAAATACTTAGATTAAATAAACATTTATTTATCGTCATAATTACCAAATATATTTTTTGATCTACATAAATTTTAGTTGATCAATTACTATTATTATCTTCGTATCAAATAAGATAACACTAGAGAGCAACAAAATATTTTCTAGATGGAAAAATATTTTACACCATTCAGGAACTTTAAATATGTTTCTTCAGTTACCTGCATTTGCTCTTAATCTAAAAAACTAAGATTTGTTTGCAAAATTTAAAATTTGAGAAACTTCTAAGATTTCTGAAGATTTTGATTGAATAAAGGTTTTAAGCAGAAATTTGGAAAACTTTTTATATTTTCCAATTTGCAAATTTACAAATGCATTAATTTTTTGTAGCATGTAATAATAATCCTTCTTCTTAAAATTCGTCGATTTTATCTTAATAAATTTTTAATGTTTAAACTTCACGAATAAATATGTTCTAGTTTCATTTGAAAAATTATAATTTCCCAACTTCGTTAGAAATAAAATTTTTAAATTCTTTCGGAAGATTTGAAATATAAGAAATTATGGAAAATAATAACACAGGTCTGCAAATAATGGGTTTGTATTTGTTGTTGGAAAACGAAAGATCATTTCCGGAGTAATTTTTGACGTAGAATCCGAATCCGAAATGAGAATCAGCCTATCGACGTTATAGGCTGATTCTGATTTCGGATTCGGATTCTACGTCAAAAATTACCCCGGAAATGATCTTTCGTTTTCCAACAACAAAACCTTGCAGACCTGTGTAATGAAATTCACAAAATAGAAAAGTATAAAATTAACAAATTTTGAAATCAAGGGATATATTTCTCAAGATTTTAAGATATCCCAAGTGCGAAGTTAGATACGGCCTAACACTGGCCCAGCATCGGCAAAATTTTTGCCGAAGATCGGTTGCCAATATCATGCCGTTGCTGGAATGATAACTCCGGTATGCACTTGGCGGCCAATGCTGGCCCAAACTCTGGCCGCCAGCACTTGTTTTCGGCACAACAACGGGCCAATGCTGTGCCGAACTCTGGTTTTTTCACTTCCAGGATGGTTTGCCGTGGTAAAAGTGACACATGGCCCAGTAATGTGCCGTCCATGAGCCCGACTCTGGCTCTTCTACTTTCAGAACTGGATGCCATAGTAAAAATGACAATCGGCTTGGTATAGGGCCGATACTGGGCCAAGTTTCGGCTGAAGGTCGGTAAATTTAAACAGTCGAAAAAGGCCGCCGTCGTCGGCCCAGCACTTGACCGATGCAAACAGTGACACTAGCCCAATAACAATGGCCGACTCTTGGCTGCCGAGATTGGGCCAATATTGTGCCGTATTATCACCTTCGGCAATTCGCGCTTGGGGTATTATCAGCTCCGGCAATTCACACTCGGGATGTTGAGATGAGTTGGTTAATTTCAAGAATTTAAGAAATATTTAAATTTAATCTAAAGGATTGCAACAAAAAATTTTATAAATCAAAAAACTTTTAGCAAATAAATTAGAGGATTTAGATGATGGAAAAATTGATTAGAAAATAATCTTTTCCGCATTTTCCACAACTTATTCTTCTAATTTAAAATGTTTCCATTTCCTAAATATTATTTTGAAAAATTTGTCCACTTCGCTCATAACTCAGCGCGCTTAAGGCGGGTGTTTCAGTCGTCGCGCTTCCCAGTGTGGAAAAAATTCATGGCACTGGCCAGCACCAGACCAGACCGTCTGGTTTCCAGTTCTGGCGCTGACTATAAGGCCTGGTCTGGGGCTGGCCAGAACTGGCTGGATAGCCACTAATTGGTGGTGAGTTAATAAAGTTTTGGTTGAAAAACCATTTTAATTCAACATTTATCGACTTTGATTAAAAATCATAAAGTAAGTAGCAGCAATATTCACAAAAAAGAGATACTTGTTTCCGGTCGTGTAATAAATGTTTCTGAAAACTTGTTACAAACCTAGGAATTTTTTGAAACTTGTAAAAAAAAATTTCGTTCGCCACATACAAACTTTTTAGTCATGGAATGCTGACCATCACCAGATCTGAATTTTTAAATTTTAATCGTATTTTTTGGAATTGAAGCAAAAAATATATGTTTTATCTGAAACTGTGTGAGATAAAAATTGTAAATCTTTTTAAAACGAACAACTTTGCATTTTTACGTTTTTTTCGTATTTGACATGATATTGTTAAAAAAACTGAATTTTGGATTTTCAATAGTATTTTTTTAAATTAAAAAGAAAAATATACATCTTATGATAAAATGTTGCGATTCATATTTGTAGATCTTCATGTAGAAAATAATTTTGTATGATAACTTTTTTTCATATCTCGTATAATTTAAGTGGAAAATGGAATTTTGATATTGACTTTTTTCATGTTTTAGCATGTTGTAACATTTCTAATTTTGGTTTAATCGAAAAATGTTATTGGGATAATTAGTAGAGATTTATGAGCACTATCAAAAACCAGTATTGAAATTTTTGATTTTTTCAAAAAATTATTTTCAAAAACACAAAAGAAGTGCTCAATCCCTCTATTTTGATTGGATATGGCTGGTTAACGAACTTGTCCTTACTTTTTCGGCTCCGATAAAGTGTACCAAAGCTCAATTCAATCTGATAATTCTGTCGAGAGTTATGCCGCACACGACCTACAGACAGACAGACAGACACTTTCGTAAAAACCGTTTTTTCTGACTCAGGGGGTCTTAAAACGTAAAGATTTCATGAAAATTTCGAGTCATTTTTCACATAAAACTAATACCTTTTCATCCATGATGAGAATGTAAAAAAGTTCGTGTAAAAATAAAATTTTTTAAATGCATTGTTTTTTATGTTTCAAATTTTTTTCTTGGAAAACAATCTTTTCACTTCAAATTAGCCCTTCAATAATAATATTGCTATTCCTGAAAGCAATATTATCTCTTTTTGCCTGAGGTCTAATTTTTGTGGATGAACTACCTTAACAAGACGTGTGCCAAATTTCATTCCAATCCGATAGTTCTATCGAGAGTTATTGTGTTCACAGCCGACAGACGACAGACAGACAATTTTGTAAAGAAAAAACCGCTTTTTTTTCGTTCAAAAGGACTCAAAACGTAGAAATTTGATGAAAATTCCGAAAGTGATTTTTCACATAAAACCAATACCTTCTCATATGATGAGAATGTAAAAAACTAGGTCCTCATGCGATTCGCAACAATACTTGTTTGGAGATATGGTCGTAACTTATTTGGGGGTAACTATCGTCATGACTCAAAGGGCTTGGCTATAAGGCTAGTATTATTAAGCGATGAATATAACATCACTATTCGTGCTACATATACGGTGCTGTACGGTGCCAACGAACTCTGCAAGACATTAAATTTATATTCTGTTACTGTTTGACGCGATTTTTCATGAGTTCATATAAATAATCATTAAAAGCGCGCAGAGAGTACTGATATGACTTATCAGAGCTTATAAAACATACCAAGTATCATTATCAAGGCTGGGATGTAACAGGTAATAAAAATGCTGTATTACGTGCGTTAAACTATGCAACCCATTATTCTTGGTCTTATCATACCTGGCCTTGTCAAATTATTTTCCAAATGACTGTTGAAACAATTTATTTTTCAAATCGTTATTTATAAACTTATTGATGTATGGGTACCCACACACTCTTAAAAATTTCTGCCGGAATTTTCCGAAGCACGAAATCAAGTTTTATTAGTTACAATTTCGTATGATTAAAATAATTTTAAGAGAATTCGGTTACTTTTTTATCAGATACTTTTACTTGAAAATTTAGTTACGTTTCATATTGTAAGAAAAATTTCAGAATTTTCAGTCCATCGTTTTCAATTTTAAGGGGAGTCGAATATTGCATTTTGTTTTAATTTTCTGAGGACCTAACTTTGAAAATCTGTTACAAGTATAGTTTAAAAAAAATTTTAAGACCCTTTCGTTGAATTATGCAGGAAAACAAGAGAAATCGAATGGAATATAGTTTGAAAATATCTTTTATAGTTTCTGAGAAAAGGAACATTGAATATTAGCAAATTTACATGGGCGGGGATACAATATCCGACTCGCTTTAAAATGAGTTTAGTTAAATTTATCCTGAATTTGATATAATTTTCCGTTACTTTTGTAAAATCAAAGTTTTGTGAATTTGATAACTCTTAAAACAAAATCGTTTTGTTGTATTCAAAAAGTATTTTATTAACTTGAACGATTTTTTTAAATCTAATAAACACTTGAAATTTATTAAGAGCAATTAGAATATTTAGTTGGATCAACCGAATTTTTGGCTCAATCAAGAAAATTTTATCAATTTCATTCAATGAAATAATTTTGTTCTACTAACTCTTTATTGCGGTCGGTAATGCAAATTCACAATAGACGACATTTTATCACTGGAATAATCAATGTAACGGTTTTAATTTTCTGATAGTCATGAAAGACACCAAATATAATTAATATCAATTGTGATATAATTTCTGTTTTAGAAAATAAGTGATTTTTTAATTTTTTCAAAAGACTCTAAACCGCTGTCTGTGAGGTAATATCTAAAACATATGTCCAATACTATACTTTGCAATTGCAATTTAGTCATTTTTGAAAAATATATTAAAAAGCACCATACATTTGTTCCTTCCCTTTGATGAACTTTCTGACAATATTTTTGTCGAATAGAAAAAATGTTTAACATGAAATTCTGGAAAAAGTTCTATAGCTGACTCGAAATAAATACATTTATTCTATATGCATAAATAATCAAATTTATTATTAGTGTTTTAATAATCTAATTATCGTAAATTTTCTTATACACTCGAGATTCCCTATAACGAGAAGCTCGAGCATCGGAGACCTCTCTGCATCGAGCGCGAGAGGGATCCCCTCCATATCCTACTTGTTGCTATGCGCTGTTATGCGCATTATGTGATGCGTACAGTCAGTCTGTCAATGATGCCATGTGAATAATTGTATGTACATAGTAAAAATGCGTATAAAAAAGATTTTTGCGAGTATTCAACATGGAATTGACGTATTTGACGGTATGTACTCAAAATACTAAAAATATAATAATATAATAATAAAAATATCTATGCTTATCAAATGTATTTTTGAATATAAATGTTAAAATGTTGCTGTTGGTTTTCATTTATAAAAAATGCGTTTCGAAACATAGTATTACATATGTAGTATTGATCACAATAATAAACTGCGCAAAATTATACATACTGATTAATTGTAATTATACAATATAAAATTTTCATACATATTGTTTAAAAGGGAAGAATTTTAGTTATCTACAGTAATGTGTAAAATATCAAAATTTCCGAAAAAACTTATGAAATTTTAATGTTCGATAACCGACTTTACTCCAAAATATTGAAAACTCCAGATTGGAAAAATTAAATATTAAATTTTTCATTTCAAATACTGTAAAATTACACAATAATTGAACAATTATTTTCTCATTAATTTGTGATAAAAGCCATCAAACTCATTAATTACTGTTTCAAATTCGAGCGCGCTTCATTCCGTAGTAGTAGAGGAAGAGGGGTCGACCGTCTGCTCGTTATGGGGAACCGTGACGCGCTCGTAAAAGGGAGACATTGTTACAGGGAATCTCGTTATAGGGAATTTCGAGTGTATTGTAAACGTGAATTAATGGGTTTAAATGATAAACTTTTGTTTCAATTAAACTAAAAACAAAAGATTTTCGTTTTCTCAAAAAATGACATGAGGCATGGAAGAAAGTTAAAGAATTAAATTTGTTCACTGGAAAAAGTTTTACCAGATTGATAATTGTAAAAATGGTATTATCTAATTTCAAATTAATCAGGTGAGTTTGAAATTTTTGTCCATGAAAATGCAAAAATTAAAATTTTACATAAGGTTTGATGAGGCAAACGAGCGAATATAGAACAGCAAATTTTATAAACTTGTTAAATAATGGAAATTATTCTTTTCACCAAACTATGTATATGTATTTTCAATACCTCAAAATTATTGTAAGACTTAAATGAAATTAAAATAAATATTTTTATTATAGACCCTTGTTTGTCTACTGTCGTAAAAATAAATATCGCTGTTTTTCCTAAATTGAATTCGATGTTAGATTTTCAATTGAAATATATCTTTAAAAGAGAAGCTTTTAATTTATTGTTAGTCGAACACAAAATTATATTAAATATTGTCATTGGTGTTCATCTCAATTGCTATAATTCTCTTTACATGCTTAGAAGTCTTGAGTAACTTCAAGGCGTTAAACAGTACAACCTGTGAATAAGGCCGCTTCTCATTTTCGCTTGAGCATTTACCCCACTACCTGCCTGAGACAAGAAAGTCAAGAAAGCCAAGTTAATTGAAAAACAACAAATCAATAAGCCTGCTCGCTAAAGGTTCATTTTTTTGTACTTTATGTGAAAATATAATTGAGAAAAAATGGTTGAATGAAGTTTTTCTGGTATTTTTGGTTTTAAAAATTCTAGTCATCTAGTATGAGGTTATCGAATACAATAAGAAATTGAGCTGGAAATAGAACAAATCAATGATTTCGTTAAAATATTTTGGTCTGCATATCGAATTACTATATGGATGTAACTTAATTGAATTATTACTTTTGCCAGTTGTGACATAACTTTAATCTCTCTAATAAGAATTTATGGGAAAGCTTATAAAGTTGTTTACGAACTAATAAAAAATTTAAAGTGAGAGATATACGAGAACCGTTAATAAAGTAAAGAAATAATTCTTAAATTGCATTGTTTTACTGAAATCTCACTTTAATTCAATTTATTTTTGAATTTAAAAAATAAAATTATTCTGCTGTTGCTCTAACGCAGGAATATTGTGTACATAATGACGTTTCCATTAAAGATTTGTTTAACACAATCTATGAAAGTAAAAATTCAGGAACGAACAGTTAATTCATTAGCTTTACTACTTGTATATATCTCTCTTGACTATCGCCTCTGATATTTTTTTGCCATAGTCATGACGGAGTCATTCAGAATAAATCCAATATCTAGAGAATTTCAATCTGTTTGTTCCGTTTTTTAAAGATATTCTACACCTTTTTCTAATAGCTATCATTTTCATAATCTGAATGATGAATTGAAAATTTGCCAATAAAATTCAAATCGAAAGACGGAAATATGTTTTGAATCACAATGTCATAAATAATCGCTGGCTAAGCTTAAATGAATATTTAAAAACGAACTTGCATATTCCAAAAAGTAAAAGATAAGTGATGACTACAAAAAAGCAATCCTCCTTTTCATTCTAAATAATTTACTTATTTGTGATAACTTTACACATATTCAAATTATTTTTGCGAGCGTTTACTGCATTATAAGAAATTTAAAACGTTAGTGTAAAAATAAAAAATTACACATTTTATTGAACATTATACTAGAAAAAAATGGATCTATTTTATCAGAAAAATACTCGATTCCATTTTTCTAACGTAAAAAAGATCTGCCCGCTCTGGATACAAACATTCAAGTTTAGTTTTTGAACTTTGATACTGAAACTCAAGTCAATTTTATTATATTGTAAATGTGAATTCAATTTTATTATGATTTCAAATTAAAAAGGAAATTAAATTTACTTATGGCTCTATCAGCCTTAAGGAACACAATCTCATTATGACACTCGCGCTTCGCGTTCGATTTTTTACTTTATATCCATTAAAGCCATATTTGCATCAAAAATAAAAATTCAGGCGTGCCTGGGGCGCGCGTTTCGGTCATCGCGCCTCGGAAATATCTATCCTCAACATTTTTTTCGTATTTCGCGTAGAGTTTTGCTTAGAAAGAGTTTTTTTTTTTAATTTTTAATAATATTTTTTATTAATAAACAAAATACATAACACCTATCAAAAAAAGTTACAAACCAATCTTGTAGATCGTTTTGAAATAAATAATTTTGTTTCTTAACATTTTTTCCGTATCTCGTATGTTTTCTCGGGAAATTTTAATTTTTGATTCTCATAAAAACGTTTTTTATTAATAAACAAAAAATATAACTCCTATGAAAAAATAGTCACTAAAAAATTTGTAGATCTCTTTGAAATAATGAATTTTTTTCCTTAACATTTTTGCCGTATCTCGTATATTTTTCCGGAAAAATGGAATTTTGGTTTTTTATGGATGAAACCAGAACCATTAGTCAAAAATGACTGATTAGCGAACTCGTCCTTTACTTTTGGGACCTGGAGAGGTGTGCCAAATTTTAATCCAATCCGATAATTCTGTCGAGAGTTATCGTGTCCACAGACGTCGGACAGACAAACAGACACTTTTTTAAAAACCGTTTTTTCGGATTCAGGAGCTCTTAAAACGTAAAAATTTGATGAAAATTCCGAACGTGATTTTTCACATAAAACCAATACGTTCTCATATGATGAGAATGTAATATTTTTTTCAAAAGATTATTTGTAGGTAGTTTTCATCCACGAAAATTAGACCTTACGCAAAAATAGATAATTTTGCTTTCAAGAATAGCAATATTATTATTGAAGGGCTATTTTGAAAGAGAAAAGATTATTTTACATGAACAAAATTTGAAACACAGAAAAATAATTGTATTAATAAATTTTATGTTTGCCCCAACTTTTTTTCTTATCGCTTTTTAACAAATTTTAAAAAATTATGCGATTCTAATACATCATGAATAATTTTTTCAGAGAAAAAATTTCCCACAACTTCACCGTTTCTGATTTTTAAAAATAAATTTTTTAATGGCTGAAACCATTAAAAACATTTTCCAAAACGAAATTTTTATAAACATATTGCTGAATTTGATAATAATTTATTCATTTACGAAAATTGGAAATAGTTAAGTTGTAGGGGATCTTTTTCTTGAAAAAGTGATTTGTAATTTATTAAAATCGCATAATTTTTAAAAATTTGATAAGAAGCGATAAGAAAAAAAGTTGTGGCAAAAATAAAATTTATTAATAAAATTATTTTTCTGTATTTCAAATTTTTTTCATGGAAATTAATCTTTTCTCTTCCAAAATATCCCATCAATAATAATATTGCTATTCTTGAAAGCAAAATTATCTATTTTTGCCTGAGGTCTAATTTTAGTTGATCAATTACCTTAAGAAGTGCGCAACGAGACTCGAAATTTAATACTTCCAAAATCTGAACAGCTAGAAAATCGAGTCATTGTGCGAAAGAATTGGTAGCATCTCTTGAATCATTTGCGTCATACTCTTCATATACACGTCTTTTTCCCGCAGAAAGAAAGAAAGAACAATATCCATAAGCGGAAATGATTCTCATTGTCAGTTGAAAGCATACTAATTGTTTGAAATCGATTATTGTGCATGCGGTGGGCTAAAAATATATCCATTCTCTATTGGTGGAGTACACAGAAAGCCGACGAGTATATCAGAATAGTTCTATATAAAAATTTTTGTTTTTAAAATGACAATTCAGCACAAAGAAACTTTTGGTTGTAATGTTTGGTATTATAATATTAATAATTACAAAAATTTGATAGCAGGCTAGGACATAGTGGCAAAAATTATATTATTTGCCATAGCGATATGGAGAATTGCCTTCTCCATCTCAATCATAACAGTTAATTAACCGATCAAACGAACTTACCTGTTGTGAAGTTCGATCGGGATTATTTGAGTCGTCTCGTCCGAATAGATCATAATGTAGTAGTGCCTATTCTACACGGTTTTTCCACAATATTTAAAAAAAAACAAATTAAATTTTGTCCGCGCGCTCTACTAGCGCCACCTTCCCACGTCTCGGGGAACCTTTCATTATTTAAAAGCTTGTAAATCGCAATTTTAAGGGTAATTATCTGAAAGATAATTCTTTGGATTGGGAGGGTATGATCTATTCGGACGAGACGACTCAAATAATCCCGATCGAACTTCACAACAGGTAAGTTCGTTTGATCGGTTAATTATTTTTCGTCGTCTCGTCCTCTAGATCATAATGTAGATGTTTAAAGTTTTAATGCGATTTGCCGTAAGAAACATTTTATTAAAAAAAAAAAAATAAAGAAGAACATAATGTGAACATAAAGAACAATACTTCTGGTAACTTAAAGTTACAATATCAGAACATAACCCGAACTGAGAATTAATTTATAATAGCCGTAGCGAACGCATTTCTGTCGTCTAACGGCTTATTATAAAAACGCGCGAATACACTAGATCTCTGAGACCAACCTGCTGTTTGACGAATCGTATCGATGTTAATGCCAGCCCTATTCGCAGCTGATGTCGAGGCGTGTCTAGTACTATGTGCAGTGAATATGTATGTATCAACTCCACTTTTCTTCAGTACATTTTTAATCCATCTAGCCAAAGTTTGTGCTGTAACCACCTTGTGTGGTTTAAGAAATTATATGAATAGCGATTTATCGCTCTGCATCGGATCCCTTAATTAATACGTTGCGAAATTTTATTCTGGATTCTTTCGGGTGAAACTACAATATTTTCTAGTGAGATTTTGGATATGGTCTGAATTCTTTGGCCTGTTGATAACGCAATTAAGGTAACTAATTTAAGCGATAAGTGTTCTAAAGTAATCTTATCATTAGGGTACAGAGTTTTTAGGTGATCCAAAACTAAGGATGGATCCCAAGTACAATCATATTTAGCTTTCTGTGGCTTTAACACAGAAATTCCCTTGAACATTCTTTTAATGGTCGTGTCATTTCCTATATCGCGTGATAGAATCAGAAATAAAGCCGATCTGTAAGAATTAACAGTGCCGTAGGCTCCAGCGATCTTAAAAATATCCGTTAAATAAGTTATTACGTGCTCGACACCAGCATCAAATACAGAAATTTTTCTATCGAAGCAATAACACCACCACGTTCTAAGAGGTTTTTCGTATTGCTTTAGAGTAGACTCCGTAAGGGAAGCAAACATTATCGGAATCGCCTCCTCTGGTACACCCCTTCGTTGGAACGCTTCCCTGATAATCTGCCTGCTACCAGGGTAAGAGTTTTCCACAGTGGGTGTTCCTCCCTGAAAGGAGATGTAAGTAAATCGACTTGAGGACAAAAGATTAATGGCTCTGAAATTAAGAGATTATTAAAAACAGGATACCATGATTGCGCTGGCCACAGGGGTATTATCAAAACTCCTTCTGCCTCATCTATTACAATTCTTTTATCCGCACAGCATGCTCCCCACCCTGTTAGCGACGCGTCAGAAAATATCTCAAGTTGATAAATATAATTGCGGATAGGATTATTAATAGACATAATGTTTCTTTTCCACCAATCAAGTTCGAGTTTAGCGTCTGAACTTATTCTCATATTTTTGTCATAGCTGCCTGTTTTTTAAAAGGCTAAAAATTTGTTACGTTCGATAGCTTTTGTATAAAGCCAACCATACTTGACAAGTGGGCATGCTGACCCTAAAATTCCGATACATTGCGCAAAATCCCTAATTTTACATTCCGATTTTGATAAATACTCATTCACTATGTTCAAAATCTTACATCTTTTGTCTGTCGGGAGTTCTACGCGATATTCTTTGCTATTAAACAACCATCCAAGAAATTTGCATACTTGTGAGGGTGTTAAACTGCACTTTTCAAAATTAAGTAAAAAACCCAGAGTTTCTAATAGTTCTTTCGTTCTTAAAACATTTAGATTGCATGCTTCCTCAGTTTTTCCGGTTAGCCATATGTCATCTAAATAAATAACTGATATAAAACCCCTGCATCGAAGATAGCGAGCAACCGGCTTTAATAATTTTGTGAATACATATGGAGATGTACACAGTCCGAAAGGTAAACAATTAAATTGATACAATGAGCCGTTAAATTCGAACCGCAAATATTTTTTAAAATCGTCTGCTACGGGAACTGATAAAAAAGCGTCCTTTAGGTCAATTGTTGCCATATAACAATTTGGTACTAGTAAGCGTATTACAGTCTTGGCATCTTCCATCTTAAAATGTGGCGGATCAATAAAGGAGTTTAGATTTTTTAAATTAAGAATAAATCTATTTTCTCCATTTGATTTTTGCACAAGAAAGTAACTAGACAAAAATTGACCCTCGCATGGTTCACATTCTGAAACTGCGCCCTTGTCCATGAGTTCCTTTATAGCAAGAGAGGTGTCATGAACCTCAGATTGCGAAAGATTTCTCTGTTTGGGAGGACAGTTCTGACTTACCTTTTCAATAAAAAGAATTTGATACCCCTGTATCCATTGCAAAATTAATGAATCCTGAGTAAATTCTTTCCAAACATGAAAGAAGAACTTTAATCTAGCAGCCGATTTACTCACAGTTAATATCTTCGGCGATTCATTTGTGAATGATAAGGTCGATTCTGCCCGCCCTGTCGAGAGGAGTTGTGACTTTTCTTCGATGACGGGCCCTTCGAGTTTAAAGCTGGCTGAAAATTGGCAGTTAAATTAGATCCTGATACTGCCGGCTGACTTCGTGGTTGGAACGTCCGCTTAGACTTGTACTGGGATTTTTGGACTGGTGGTGGTGGAGGTGGTTTAGAAATGTCCTTTGATTGCTTTTCCATAGTTTGAGCTGCTTTCAAGCGTTCAGAAAAATTCTCTCCATAGAGAAAGTTATCCATTGGTAATTCCTCGGCCATATTTTTAACAATTCTGTTAAGGTTAGGCGTGATAAATGCTCGCCTTGTTGCAGATTTGTTGTGAAAAATATCCGCCAGTAAACGACCGGCGTCACTAAGATGAGTTACAAGTGAAGTGTTCTCCTTATTTCCAGATTTAAAGTAATCGGTTAGTGCCATACCTATTGCGGACAAGCAGGCTCCGAATTGTTGTTGTGATGCAGCCTGAAATTTATCTTTTTTAATTGCAGCATCGGTCATAGTTCTCTTAATTTCGGGATTGATACTCGGAGGTTTAACAACCAACAGATTTTTTGGTTCAGGGTATTTCTGTAATAACTCCCTTCTGACTTCCTGCGTCAAACCCTTCTTTATTATATCAATCCACCTATTGGCCAATGACCGATGGATGTTATCACTCTGCAATTTATCCTTATTCGGATCTTCTCCAAGAATTTTTAGCATCGTTTCATCGAGCTCTGGATCTTCAGATATTTTCTCCGACTCAACCACGATTGTCTCAACTTTACTGGAATTAGGTTGCTTTTGATTATCTGCTGGCAATCTAACTTCACTTTGTGAGCTGTGCTCATTAGTATTGACATCTCGTGTGACAAGTGACAGTGAATCGGCTTGATTTTTCAAAGGCTGGTTATGCAGGGATGATTCTAACCTCCGCAAAGGCGGCGAATTCTCACTGAAGTTGTGATCACGGGAGATGCTTCTGCTATAAGTACGGGTCCCAGATCTTGACCTCGACTGCGATCGACCGCTTGATCTAAATAATCAAGAAGAAAAAATCTAAATGATTATAGAAAGAATCGTCATGCCTCGCGGGCAATGATCAATTCGGTTAGATCAAAAAAGACAAAAAATATATAATGCCTACCGGCCATAATGCGACGTATCTCTCGGATATCGTTCACAATTATCTAGCCGATAAAAAGAATCAGTATTTTCTGAATCCCGGGAGCCATGACGGGACGCATGACGGGAGCGAGATCTCGAGCGTCTGCATCTTTTCATTTTTCTTTCCAATCGCCTGATTTTTCTTCGAATTTCTGCGCTGGAAGATCTGCTCCGCTTATTCTTCCTACGATGATGACTTTCTTCTTCTGAATATTCGCGTTCTCTCATCATCTTTTTAACTTTTTTTTTTATTGATAACGATGTGGATCAAACCGCACAAAATTACACAATGAAAGGTTCTCCGAGACGTGGGAAGGTGGCGCTAGTAGAGCGCGCGGACAAAATTTAATTTGTTTTTTTTAAATATTGTGGAAAAACCGTGTAGAATAGGCACTACTACATTATGATCTAGAGGACGAGACGACGAAAAATAATTGTGATACAAGTGCAGAAAAGTGCCAACTTTTCACGAGAGCTGTTCAATTCACACTCTTAAAGTTCTTTCTTTTTCGCATACGTGTTTTCTCTTTTTAAAAAATGCACAATTAGCTTTCCTTTTCGTGCCTGTAAAATTTCCTGATACTTGAAAAAAAAGTGACTAGAATGTTTAAATATGTACAAGAAAGTAATCTGATTGTTGACATGTGCGCGAAAGTAACTGGTGTATTCATAATTATCGCAATTCATGTAACATAACTTACAAAATAGCTTTAAAAAACTACCATTATTAATAGAAATGGGTAAAAAAAAACATAGAAAGAATTTAATATTTTTGGATATCGTCCGAAAAGCGTTCGGACAGTCCCGCACTCAGTCCGCAGTGGAAATGGATGAGACTGCTTTAAGGGGGAATATACACCTAGAATGATAAAAAAATTGATTTTTTGATTTTTGTGTTTTCTTGACGCTCGTGGTCTTAGGAATGTCTGGTGAAAATTTCAAGGAAAAATTCGAAGAAATGAAGATACAGTGCACGCCTCTGCGTAACCGCCTCGCGTAACCGTGCGTTGTGTCGAGTTTTGGTATCACGTTTTTCTCGAAACCATGTTTTCCAAATCGGTGACCACAATAACTCAACAACCACTGTTCCGATCAACTTGAATTTTTTTGTGTTCATTATATACATAATTATCTAGTCTTTGTCGTAGGATTTTTTTTTTAGTAGCTTAGATTTTGTTTTATCGACAAAATAAGAACGAATTTTTGCCTAAAAATCGCTACTTTGAGTTCAAACACCCGCCATTTTGTCAAATAAAGATATTACCAAAAACCCATACGACAAAGACTAGATTATAGTCTCGATTTCAATAATCTTTCTGGCTTTTTTAATTCTGATGATTACAGATAAAATGAGAGTGGCCACCGCGAAGGACTTCGTTTTTGCAGCAGTTGAAAGAGGACGCGTATACTCAGCTAATATTGTAAATCAAATGAAAAAAAAAATTAAACATGTTCTCGAAAGTGAGTACTTTTATTTAGAAAAAAAATTAATTCAGTTATTCGTATAGGCTTCCTGAAGAAAATTCACGAAAATCGTCTTTTTTCACGCTTCCAGGTGTATATTCCCCCTTAAGGGCATGTCATTGACGTGACTTTATCCAATACTTTTCGTGCTTCCTAATATTAAATTAATAACTCAAACGGATTTATTTATTGAACTCTAACCTTGAGAAAATCAACAATAAATTCATCTAAAAATTCTTGATAATTGTATAACTACAATTTATATTTGATACGCAAATTAAAACTTAATATACACGTATATTGAAGTTGCAGTCAATAAGTATTTTGAGAGTCTAGAAGAATCATTTTTAAAAACAGGTATAATGGCATTAAAAACCAGTTTGAAGAAATGCATCGATATAGGTGGTGATTATATTGAAAACTAAGAATATTTTCGTAGATGTCTGTATTTATTTTCATGATCAGGCAATGAAATATTTAATCCACCCTCGTATTAGTTAGAAAAAATTAGACCCTAGGGGCCATGATGTATATACATGAGGTGTGGTATGTGAGGGATGTAAAAAAAAATAAATGTTCACACAAAATATCATAAAACTTAATATTTATTCCCTTGCGTGTTAAACTCTTCGGTGGTAAGTACTGACTGACTTTGTCCTACAATTCGAAAACTAGCCGTCCTAGTTAAAAATCACAAAAGTAGAAGAGATGGTAATTTTGTAAAAGAAAATACAACAGAAAACGATACAAAACGTCCAATTTGGTTCGATTGAAAATTTTTACAGACGTGCTTCATTGTTTTTTATTACATTTACCAAATTTACACAAAGATATTTTGTAAATTAAAAAAGTTATCTTACATGAACGAATCAATGTATAATTTAATAAAAGATGCTGGTTTGCGATCAATGAGGGTCAAATATAAAGAAAAAAACTCTTAATAGTGTCAAAATTGGTGCGACGTTTCGTTGGCTATGGGTTTGCCAACCTCATCAGGCTTTATTAAATTAAAAAAACAAGAAAAATTAAAATTAAATTAACGTAACATCCAGAACATACACAAAATTGTTAAAATTTTACCTTTATAATAGAAGTTTAACTCATGATGAGTAATGACGAGAAAATAAAATAATAATAAAACTCATGATTTACATAATAAAATGACGTGATGTCATCGAGTCGACGACACTTTGTCTACTAAATTATTACATTCAAACAGTTAACTTTAAATATTGACAACAGTTATTGTAAACACAGAATTTGAAATGTAAACAGACATCAGCTGGAAAGCTATCATGAATTTAATCTATTAAGTAATGAAAAATAAATTCTATTCAAAGTAAATATGTCTTCTTTTTTATTTATACTAAATTTATTAAATTTTATATGGATCATCTCTGATGTTAATCTTTTTCGATAGTCAGAGACATAATCAACAATCTTGGTATTTTCCCAATCAAATTCATGGTTGAATTCCAATTGATGTTCACAGACTACGGATTCACTGTTTTTTTTTATTTTTGTGTTCATTAATACGAACTCTTAATGCTCTCTTAGATTCACCAATATAAGTCGCAGTGCAATTTTTACAATTAAATTTGTACACAATATTAGTTTGTTCCCATTTGTTTGTGGAGTCTTTACCTAATTTTATTATTGATTCCAAAGTTTTGTTGACGACTGGAATAGTTGAAATATTGTATTTTTCAAAAATATTAGACAATTTAGTGAAGTTTGTTACGTTGTATGGGAAACATACCTTTGGTTATTTTTTCAATTATTCCAGTCGTCAACAAAACTTTGTATGTTCTGGATGTTAAGTTAATTTAATTTTTATTTTTCTTGTGTGTGACAATTTTAATATTTGGTGTTTTTTTAATTTAATAAAGCCTGATGAGGTTGGCAAACCCATAGCCAACGAAACGTCGCAACAATTTTGACACTATAAAGAGTTTTCTTCTTTATATTTGACCCTCATTTAAAATCAAAATTATTATTGATGTTTTTTTGATTACAAGAGTTGTTTTCGAGAAAAAAATTCCAAAATTATGAGGCTTCCCGAAATTATTCAAAATTTACATATATCTATATTTTTTGTCTCAGACTTTCCTAATATTTCATAAAATAATGTTCATATGAATTATAAATGAAACTTACTTATAATAATATGTCATTCTGATGCTGGTGCAACTTACTAATTATTCTATATTTATATTATTTCTAATAATTTCGGGAAGCCTCATAATTTTGGAATTTTTTTCTCGAAAACAACTCTTGTAATCAAAAAAACATCAAGAATAATTTTGATTTTAAATTTTGCGTAGAATGCGGCAGTATTTTTTTATTTCAGGAATATCAAATTTTACATAACGGGTCCGCCATATTGGATCAGCCATTTTAAATTTCGAAAAACTCACCTAAGATTCGAATTTAGTGATGACTAAAACCAATGAGATTGCTAATTGGCAAATTTTACACCATCCTGGTTTGTAATAAAACTCGAAATATACGTATTGTAGTGTTACGTTCGGATTCGGCATTCTGCCTTCATATATTAGATTCGAGGAAAGCAGAAAGGGAGGGACACATTCCCTTTTTAATTAATTAAAGCAATGATAGAAGAAAAGTGTGTGAAAGGTGAGAATGCGATACTAATGTTCTGATTGTGGCACCACAATGCGAATGATTCTCTGATGATTGTAATGTTGCGAATTATTATAAACCTTTCTCTGCCGCGATTTATTTGACCTCTTATGCTTATTTCTAATTGCCTAGTTTTTGATATTATGTGTTCATAACTATTATGCATTGGCTACCCTAATACTTTTATGCATTGTATTGCCTTAATATTAATTATTATCTTAATTAATTTTACGCGACTTATTTTACGTTTTGCTTAATGTTAATGGCCTATTTCTTTTAATATTGTATGTTATGAATATTGCCTTAATTCTAATTATTATTTTATTTAATATGAACATAATTTAATGACAATTTCCGCGACTTCTTGGACCCTGGAGAGAGAAACGTTTTGAACACTTTCAAATTTTTATTTTGGGGAAATTTTATATTGGTTTTGGGAATAATAACTAAATAACTCGATGTTCTCCTCCCATGGATAATAAACGAGCGCGTCAGTCGTCTGGCCAGCAGCACCCCCGGGGAGGCACTTTCGGTTTGTTGAAATAAACTAAGGCATAAGCTCGTCTTTTACAATTGCCAGTCATTACAATTGCTAGGCCAAAATCAAGTCTCAAACCTTATCCCAGTAGGTGAAGACGAAAAGCATAATAAGGCATAATAAAGTCTAAAGACAATCTGGGGATGAGTTTTACCCATTGAGCATACACATCGAGTCCCCAGATAGCCGGTCCGAAAATTACCCTCTCCACCTATTTTCTTTTACCTCAGTAAACTCCTCTCTAATTGACCGAAGTGTCTCTAGAGGGTAGAGTTTTGAGTTTGGACAAGAGGCCCTCTCGAAGGAGCTCTTGATCGCAAAAAGACGAGCAGTTTTCGAAAAAGTCAGTTACGTTTTAACCTTCGGGGGTGCCGAGTTGTTTTTCGCCCAGAGTCAAGTCTCGTCGCTGGAAGTTCTTTCCACCCTCGCACGGACAGCTGATGCGCGCGACCATCTCTCGTGTATACATCCAGGTTTCTTGTAAATCGAAATTTCTAAGCCCAAGATCGGTCTTGGTAGGTTTAATCATCGAATAGTGGACTTCAGCTGAATCATCTCTCTCTCTCTCTCCATGGTTCAACGAGGCGTGAGTAAGAATTATATATTTAATAAACATTTTTTCATTCATCAATCCTGAGCCCTATTTTAATTCCACTCCATTTCACAGTGCGAGGCGGTTTTTACCCTCGATAGGGCAGAGATCCAATAATTATTATATTAAATAATTGCTCTGTTCGTTCAAGAACGTAACAGAGGGATTAATTTGGCGCTGCGGACAAGATCACTGCCCATAATTTTTTGTGTGAACTGTATCCTAAAAACTCGTCACATTTTCTCTCATATCCTTGCTCCTTGTATCTCCCACATGAATAAATGCAACTTGAGGTCATTGATAAAGTCAAAAATAATTTACCTTCTAGAGTCTTAACGCATTTCTGAATTTTAATTTATTGTGACGATTAACCTAAGTATTCTCGCGTGGCAGCGGCATGACTGGCATTTTACAGTAACGCATAATTTTCCCAATTTCCTATTCTCACAACTCACATTCCCACATTGTTCTCTTCATATTTTAACACTATTATTGTTCTTTTATTATAACATGTTTATTTATTGTAAAAGGTTTTCCAATAGGGGTATAACAATTTTATCTATGAATAAAATACAGAAATATTTGAGATATTGAGTTCAAATTTATTGTGGGTGTAGTGCAAGCATTACATTTTATGGATGAAATTCGATATCGGGCATATGACCACCACGAGCCCGTTTACAGCGGTCGATTCTTTGGACCCAATTTTCCACCACTCTGGCACACATTTCGACCGGAACGTTGGCAATTTCGCGTTGGATGTTGTCTTTGAGGTCGTCTAAAGTTGCTGGCTTGTTGGCATAGACCAGTGACTTGATATGGCCCCATAAAAAGAAATCCAATGGCGTTAGATCGCATGAACGAGGCGGCCATTCGACCATACCATTTCTCGAGATAACACGTTCACCGAATTTGCCTTTCAATAAATCGACTGTGACGCGTGCTGTGTGGCTAGTGGCACCATCTTGTTGAAACCACATCGTTGATGTCAAGTTCATCCAATTCTGGCCACAAATAATCTTCCAACATAGCACGATAGCACTTTCCATTGACGGCAAAATGACGGTCATTTCCATACACGAAAAAATACGGCCCAATCACACCTCCGGCATGAGAACCGCACCAAACAGTCACTTTTTGCGGATGCAGCGGTGTCTCAAGAAGCACATTTGGGTTTGTTGCTGACCAATAACGCATATTTTGCTTATTAACAAAGCCATTGAGCCAGAAATGAGCTTCATCGCTAAAGATGATTTTTCGATGAAATTCTTCATTTTCTTCAAGCTTTGCCAGAGCCCCATTGGAGAAGTTTCGGCGTTTCAAATGATCAAGTGGCTTTAGTTCTTCAGTCGATTTAATCTTGAAAGCATGTAGGCCAAGATCTTTTCGCATAATACGCCACAGTGTCGTTTGAGCAATGCCCAATTCTTGAAAACGACGTGGAAACGACTGATTTGGCTCATTTTGAATCGATGCACTTATGGCTGCGATTATTTCTTCCCTTCGAGCAATACGACGTCTTTTTGGCACCGGAACGTCCAATAGTGTAAATTTGATCTCGAATTTATCCACTATAGCACGAACACACTGTCGGGTGGGACGATTATTACGGCCGAAAATTGGAGTAAGCGCTCTTAAAGTTGCGACCACCGACTCAGAATTTCGGTAGTAATTTTTAATAATTTCCAAACGTTGCTGGTTCGTGAACTTTACCATGATGAAAATGTTGACTTTAACTAACGTTTTGACATTGACAGTTCATTAAAAAAGTTTAAGGGTGCGTTCATATAAAGATACGAAATTGTTATGCCCCTATTGGAAAACCCTTTATTATCTGGCCTGAAATATTTGAGTGATTCTATGTGCTTATATATGTGCTTGCCAGTCGAAGGGCCTAGATCTTCTCCGTTACCGAAACTCGATTCTCGTGTCAATTTTACAGCTCTAGGTTAAATTCGACTTTCCTTAAATATAAACGTCTCCATCACAACTACGTTTAAAAATAAAATAAAAAAATAAAAAAATAATTTTTATCTATATTCGAATACGACATTTAGAGTTCATAATTTACGTTCAATAAATTCTTTATTTTATCTTCTTTTTTTAAATTGATGATTTTAAATTTGTATTACACTTTCCTAGTAGCCATAATTTCAATTTATTATTAAATTATTACTAAGAAAATCTTGTTTTTAGTCAACAGCACATGGTACCCAGAAAAAAACTTATTTTAGAAAGACTAGTTTTTCCAGTTTTTACACGTCCTGAAGTACTAGTGTAGTAGTGTACTACTACAGTACTAGTACTAGTAGTGTACTAGTGGACTAGTGTCCACATATGTGGACATGCGTGCATATTAGAAAATAAGCATTGCAAAAGCTATATAACTGTAAATTTCCTGTTTTTTTACAAAGGAAAGAGAAATTAATGAAAACAAAATCTTTTAATGATGTATTTATGGTGCCGGTCAGAAGAGGTTAAGTGAGAGAAGTTGTAGTGAGTGGTTTCAAAAGTTTAAGAATGGTGAATTTGACATCGAAGACAAAGAACGTAGCGGAAGGCCGAAAGTGTACGAAGACGCGGAGTTGGAAACATTATTGGATCAAGATTCGTGCCAAATGCAAGAAGAACAATACGATGGACAATACTTCGAATAAAACATAAGTTTCCGTTCTTTCACATTAAATGCCCAATTTTTGATCAAAAACGGCGAAAACTTATTTGTACACCTGATATATTACTTCGAAAGTTTTCTACGGTGCAACGAGACATCCTGCAATCGCTCGAAAAACACAAGTAATGAGAAAAATGGAGAAAAGTTATGACAATTCTAAAACTTAAAAATGACATGCTCGGTCTTGCAAGATTACATAGACTTAATTCTTTTACCAGCTCTGTGCCTCGAAGTTCTCAGGTCTATCACATCCCTTCATGAAGCTTGGACGAATTGAGAAGCAAAAACGCCTATTGTTCCATGTAGAATATTACCCTGGGTTTTTCCCAAGTGCTTGTGTAAATTATATTCTAACTGTAATTAAAGCTTTACAGAAGTTTTGAATTTAAGTTCCATAATTCCCAAAAGAGCCTCAATGCTTTCCAAGACAAGAACCTCAAGTAACAACTCTTTATAGCTTTAAAAAAATCGTAAATCCTAACTGTAAAGTTTCCAAAAAGAACCTGGGAAAACCCACCAGCTTCGTTTTATTTCAAAAGGAAATTCCAACACTGTAAAAATGACAAATCAGCACAACTATATTTATGATTAATTAAACCTTACTTTATTGCTGGCATAGATACAGCAATATGAGATGTATATTTTGGCCATCCGATTATAACTAAATAAATATAATAGAATCAACCATATTATTGGTTGCTATAGCAATATCTATTGTTCGCCTTCCCATATTATATTGGCTTGGCAACTAAGTCATTTCGTTTTTTTTTTCATAATTTTCAAAGCAAGTTTATTAATACAAATAAAAAACATTAATCAATTACGTAATGACCATTTTGTTCAATGACCTTTTGCCATCTTTCAGTCAGCTTCATAATTCCGCTTTCGTAGAAAGTTTGGTTCTTAGAGGCAAAAACTGAATCAACTCATTTTTGACAGCTTCATTTGAATCGAATGTTTTTCCATTCAAATGGTTTTGAAGTGAACGGAATAAATGATAATCGGATGGTGCAAGGTCAGGACTATACAGTGGATGAAGCATCACTTTCCAACCTAACTCCAATAATTTTTTGCGATTGACGAAAGAGGTATGTGGTCTGGCGTTATCTTGATCGAAGATGACGCCTTTACAAGTTGCCAGTTCTGGCCGCTTTTCCTTCATTCCTTTGTCCAATTTCATTAGCTGGCGACAGTAGACATTCGAATTGATAGTTTGGTTCCTTGGGAGCAGCTCAAAATAAACAATACCTTTGAAATCTCACCAAACACTCAGCATAACCTTCTTTTGATGAATATCGGCTTTTGATGTCGATTGTGCAGGCTTATCTCGCTTGCTCCATGATCTTTTTGGCACGACGTTATCGTAAACAACCCATTTTTTATCGCCCGTTATGATTCGATTTAAAAATGGATCGGTTTCGTTACGTTTCAGCAGTGAATCTCATATGGAAATTCGTTTGGTGAGTGTAATTTTGTTCAATTTATGAGGAACCCAAATATCGAGCTTATTAACGTTACCAAGTTATTTTAAATGTCTTTCAACGCATGTATGTGATATGTTAAGCTTCTCTGCGATCTCTCGTGTCGTATCTACGCCGGTTATTTTCTATCATTGCTTATATTTTGTCGTCGTCAACTTGAGTTAGGCGTCTAGAGCGTGGTACATCTTTGAGGTGAAAATCTCCGGAACAAAAACGAGCAAACCAATTCTGGCACTGGCTTTGTGTAGATGATTTTTCATCATAAACATCATACAACTTTTTCCGAGCTTTGCACTGCGTTTTTACCTTTTCGGAAGTAATAAAGTATAATGCGACAAAAATGACAGTCTCGAATCTCTATTTCAAATCAATATAAAACAATAAATAAACAACAAAATTTGAAACTTTTTTCTAATGATAAATCTATGATACGTCAGCTGTCAAATACCTTATACGGTCTGAAGTTTGCAATAGAGAAGAACCTCTTCGAACGACTAAAGTCATCTAATGGAAAAAAGCGAAATGACTTTGTTGCCAACCCAATATTTCGGATTCGACCAGTTTCACTTATGATATTTAAATTGCTGTGTTCCACATGCTGCATTGTTCAGAGAGACATATTATATTATAAATACAATTATAAATTCCCATCCTACAACCGAATGGCCAAAACTCCCGAACCATTTCTATCAGTGCGTAGAAATTTGTCGAACATCTATTTATATATGTGCGCAATAAATACGGTGAATATTAACAAGAGTAAAAAATAATATTCGGAATTGTACATTTGTCACTTAGACCGAATATTCACGTGAAAAACGTTTTTGTGCTTTGAAAATACACTTTTGTAAAAATCACGAAAATTTCGAAACTTGCATGCGCCACACACACATAGATATAAAAGATAGCATTTAAGGGATGTGGAAAGTACTCGACAGAGATTGAAAATCTCTATTCTTTTCTATTAACAAATTTCTATTTTTTTCTGCCTTTCTACTTCTACAGTAGGGAGATCTCAACAAGTTAAGAGAAAAAATAATTGATATATAATAAACCTAATCATTGTCATCCAGTTGGTGCAAATATCGGGTACCTAAGTTTCGATGAAAACGCAATAAGTTTTGATAGTCTGATAACGAGGTACCATCTTTCTTGTTATCATGGTTTGCGATGAGATTCTAGAAATGAGAATCGGATGTATCATGTTTGTTTGCACCTCACTTTAACACAAGATTCTGTCTCTTATTAATGGTCAACGTTTTACTATGTATGTAATTGCGCCATACATTGCGTGCATGCAAACGATTTGCGGATGAAGGCATACATATTTCGTTTTGTACCGCATACCGATGCGCATATTTACATGTTAATGTTTCGACACATGCATGTTCACTAGCACAAACTGTAGCCAAAAGATTTGTGGTGATAGCACGCACAGTCGCACAGTGGTTATGTTTGTTATGACGTTTTTCCATTAAGGTCATTGATCAGCAATCACGTCAGAAATCCTATTTATGTGATCTGCTGTAAGCATGGGCGAGATTTCAAAGTTCAAGCCACTGTTGCATATTGTGCGAAAACCCCCGGTCATTCTTGATAATAAATTAATGATATTTAATTATATATAATTACCCATTACAAAATTCTCGTTCTCCCAACTGTAATTGAATCTGACTCGATTTATAGACAAGGGCAGGTCAAGACCGTTTTGTCTTCTACTAATCTTTGAATTATCCAAATATCAATCCGATTGTCTAAAATGGATTTCTATTCACTCAGAATAAAGATTTAATTGAATCAAAGAAAATTATTTGTTTGAAAGACTTTTTTTGATTTACAGAAATGATTTATTTGGATTAAATGAAATTTGTCTGATTCAAACATAGTATTTTTGAACCAAATAAAAATTTGTTTAAATCAAATAAATTTCTGCCTTAAATCGAAAAAATTATATCTTTGACCATACACGAATGCAATAATTTGTTAGTTCTTAAGAAAAATTGATTTAATTTAAAAAAATATTTATTTGGCCCAAGGATATTTTGTTTGAATTGAACAAATGTTATTTGATTCAAATAAATCTTTTGTTTGAATAAAAAAAGCTTTTCAAATAAATTATTTTTTCCATTCAATCAAATATTTTTTCTGAGCATTTTATAAGATAAAACGAATAGGAGAATTATGTTAATTATTAAACTGATTTTGTGTTTAGGATTTCGAAAGATGATGCATATTTTTACAAATTACAAACATTTTTAATAAATAATTTAATCAACTAGGATAACATTACAGAACATTAAGGTTCATTTAAAAACGAATTATTGATAGATATTCATGAATAAACAAGGCCTGTATCCAATGCCTTAGTGTACTGAATGTTGAACTCTGGATGAAACAGCTTACAATCTTTTGATATTCTTCTCAAAGAAATTTTTTTGGATCCAGCACGAAAATATAAATTACGTATAGGTGAAAATAACAAAGAACACTTGCTTTTGAAAAATATTTAATTGAATTGGGTAACCAATTGTTTGATACAAAGAAATGGAATCAATTAAATAGATTTCTTTGGATCTATAAGAATCTTTTTTCTCAGTGTAATATTCAATTGTCTATATATAAAAATTACCGTTTTTAAATGTTCCTATATGTTTTCATAAACATTTTTCTTGTTACACATAAATCTCGCCATATAATATACATATACATCATATGATATAATAAAATGTATTTAACTACTCTCTAAATCTGAATCAGTCAAATTTCACTGGTAATCAGTAGATTTTGACTGATTCAAATTTAGAGAGTAGAAAAATATGATACATTTGATTTTCATATTAAAAGTAATTACATAAGAGGCCCATCAGTATTGGGTAAGAAATCAGACAACGGTTAGTGTAGCAAAAGCCTAATGTTATCCTTAAATTCCTATATTTTTATAATTTTAGCATTTTCTTCTTGAAAATATTTCTGTACGATTTCTACATCATATTCATGCAACAACTTATCATTACTTAATTTATTATATGCGTCACACGTGATAATGATATTTTTATTTTCTTCTTTCTGCAATTGCACAATACAAGATAATTATACAACTTTCTTTATAGAAGTAGATCATTTTGAAACTACATTATTTCTTGAAAGTGACTAAAATTATTTTCTTAATTATGTGAATCACTTGATATATGTCCTTAAGGCCACGAATCAATTGGTCCATGTGACGTCAGTAATTCAATAATTACTAATAATAATTAATAATTATTTAAATAGAATTCATGTGCAAAATATTCAAATTTGGAATATTTTTTCCAGGGTACCAAAGTCAACTTCCTTAAGAGAAAAATATTTCTTTTTCCATATAATAGACATATTCAATAAAAATGAATGATACTCATATTATTTTTATTTTTTAATTATCCAACTTATATTATTTGCTTTCCTTAGTTTGAGGTCAGGCTATACATATAATACGAAATAGATATGTATAATATGAAATGGTTTCTTTTTGGTAGGGCGTCAATTTTTCCGTATAAAAAAATTCACGTGGAAATTTACTTGCAAATTAGAAACTAGCCACGTGAAATTTTATTCGATTTTATCGTTGAGTTCAAATAAAATATCACATAGAATTCCTTGTTAAAATTTTCATTTATGTAAATTGGGTAAAATATTGCGTATGTTTCAAATTTTTTTTTTTAATTTTAGAATTTTTACTACGAAAAATCTTGATTTTTCATAAATTTATAATATTTTTAGGAATCATCATCACAAAATAAAACATAAATTCTTGTTATAAGATACTTCGTGTATTTTCTTTATTAAAGTTATACATACTCCATCATGTTTTTTGAAAATTATTTATTATTTTTGTCAGCGACGTAGCGCGCTAATCAGTTTTATAGCATTTTTTCCATAGGAATTGATTTTTTATTATTTCAATTTACATGTCTTTTGCATAATTGTGTTGTTGACCGATTTACTAATAATAAAAAGAAAACAGGTTTTCTTGGTTCCTTGTTGTTGCTTGATATCTTATTTTTTAGAATTTAACAAGTTTTATAGAAAATTTTTTCTTTAAATATTTATTTAGTATCTGTACGTTTTTTATTATTATGCTTTAATGTGTTATTTATTATACCTGTTATTAGAAAAAAAATTAATTGAATAAATAGTCCTCATCAAATATTTTATTGAGAAAATAAGATATATAATCAAATTAAAGGAAATATATTTAAAGATGAATTAAATATTTCTTTTAACTGAAAATATGTGAACCAAAAATTAGGTCACTTTTGAAGTTTTTGCAAACTATTTTTTCAAAAAGTCCAAAATTTTAATATTATTTTCTAATAGCACTAAAAAATGTCTGCAAATTTTCCCGATGACGTTTTTAATTTCATTAAAATTAAGAAGGTTACAGTATTTTGAAAATTGAAAAAAATCAATAATAAAATTTCGTTTTCCAGTTAAAGTATTCGAGATGCGATAAAAATATCAGAATGCAAAGTTGTTCGCTTAACAAAGGTCCACAAATTTCCATCAATATGTTTTTTTTAAAGATGCATATAGGTATTTCAGGTACATTTTCTTTGTATTTCTAATTCGAAAAATCTTTTTCAAAATCCAAAAATTTATTTCTTTTCTTTTAAAGCATACACACAGAGAAATTTTAGGTTTCACTGACCAAAGTTTTTTTGGTTAAAATCGTCTTTACAAAAATGTTAAAGTTCTCATGACAATCATGGTAGTGGCTGTCATACATTGGAAAAGTGTTTACTTCAACTGCAAGGAACGTTACTGAGACCGCGATTCTGGTACTTGAAATACCATAGCGCTGCGGTTATAGGAACCAAAGTCCATCGTAAAGCCGCGCATAGAGTTTAGTTAAAATGACTAAGTCTACGGACAGTAAATACCCAGCCAAAATTATTTTTGAGGTTATAGGTATGGTTCTCTTAGTTATCAAAATACAAATTCAATTTGATTAGAAAAAATAAAGTTTCACCGAAAAGATCTAAGAAAAATAATCCGGTATAATGATATTTATGATAACTTTCGTCGATTAAGTTAAAAAATTCTCACTTTTTTCATCACCATAAACTTTTTTTGACTGACTATAGTTTTGACAAAATACGACGAGACAGCAAAATTGGAACGCATTGCATTGCCCCCGAACAAAATCGTTTATCATTTAGAAAGAATTGTCAAACTATATTTATAATAGAATTATTTACCTGATAATGCTTGGCACGGTGAAATATAGTCCAGTAATCGAGAACGAGAATTGGCAGGATTCAACTTAGGCTGCATATCTTTTTGGAAGTAACTACTTATCTCCAGTGCAGTGCAAGTTAAATTGTGTGACTATTACAAGATTTAATAGTTGTCACGACAGGCTTACCTCGTTGTAAAAAATGGAAGTTAAACTTGATTTGTCTAGCGCAACAGCGAACGCTGCGGTTG
The DNA here is from genome assembly GCA_030998225.1 of Diplolepis rosae. Classification (NCBI taxonomy): domain Eukaryota; kingdom Metazoa; phylum Arthropoda; class Insecta; order Hymenoptera; family Diplolepididae; genus Diplolepis; species Diplolepis rosae. The sequence continues at coordinate 22,164,834 of JAPYXD010000723.1, read as the reverse complement.
TAGTAACCAAAGGAGCTTGGCAGTACACATAAAGAAAATGTACGTGTACTAACCGTTGGGGTACGTATAAAGCTCATTCTAATTATCAACTTTGGTCACAACAACCGAATACACAAAAAAGTCCAAATTACTGTCATGATAACTATAAAAGTAGTAGCTTCTCTCAACTTTTTTGGTCAAGGCAACTACTGTACAAAAAATTTATGTGCTATGTGCACAGGAACCAAAGCCGATTTCTCTCAGTGTAAGGGCTATAGTTATTTATTTTCGATTACCGATATTGAACGCAAAGCGCGAGTGTCGCGATGATAATGTATTTCTTTATCAGATGTACATTTTTAAAAACATTTACTTAAATTGTAAAGTACATGTGACGCAAACGTTTTTCTCATGCACATACATAAAAATTCAGTTCTTAAATTCTTAGGTGAGCAACTTTTTTCAAACACTTCAAAACTTTTATTTAAAACAATTCTTGGTATAATAAATGTATAATTTATTAAATTATAATAGATATAGTATTTAATTGAAATAAGCACATTACATCTCAAACAATCAATTTGATAAAGGAAACTTTCTTTTTTAATTTTTTGGTTAAATATACTAAATTATTCGATCCACAAAAAATTGTGTTTTTTGTTGATTTTTGATTAGTTGATGCAACAAACTTTATACTGAGTGTAGACAGTCATCTGCACAAAATTTACCTTTCAATGTAGCAGACACCTTTTTCTCATGATCCTAGACTGAAAAAAAAAATTACAAATGTGTTGGGACCGTAAAAGACGTTAAATTTTACCATACAGGATAATTATGTTAATGTCTAGATTTTAGATTGTACAGCTTAATATACTCAGAAAAAATTTATGTTCATATTGAACAAATCGTTTATTTACTCTCCATTTCTCAAATCGGAATTAAAATTTGTGCCTTTAAATATCTCTTGATAACATTTTTCGACTGAACAAAAATTAAGAAAGTTACAGTATTGTCTAACTTGAAAAAAGTCAATATCAAAATTCCACTTTCCAGTTAACCTACACGAGATACGAAATAGTACATTGTGCAACTAGGGAAAATAAATGTTTTTCCCGTGTTGCACACGATTTTTTTACTAGCGGGTCATAAAGTGCATTTTATTGCCCCCTGCACTGGAAAAACATTAATTTTACTCGTGTCGTTGTTACCCTCGCTTTGCTCTGACATCAAATTTCACACTCGCAAAATAATTTTTTTTTCCCCTAATTGCACAAAATACTATATCATAAAACATTGTTTAATACCAAAAAATCTCTGAATTTGAACCGCAAAATTTTTTTATAAGATGTATATTTTTCTTTTAAATTTAAAAAATAGTTCAAATATCTTTGTATTGGCATTGGGTCAGTTTCTTTACATTAAATTCATTAATTCATGGAAAAAATCTAATTCAATATGTACAAATAAATTTTTGCATGTTTACAGCCTAGGCATTAAGTCCTGGAAAAAAATTTTTTTTGGCACTGAAGAGGGCCTCCATTTGCGGCCGAAACGTTTGCCTTTAAACACCCCCCCCCCCCACCCCCCTTTTTTTATCTATATGAATTGTTTTTTAGCTTTCTTTTTGATCTACATAATTTGTTTTTAGCTTCCTTTTTTATAATATGCCCATAAATTAATGAATATAATGTAAGGAAACTGACCCAATGCCAATACAAAGATATTTGAACGAATTCAATTTTGGGTCAAGATAAATAACAAAGACATGAATACAAACATGTCACATAATAACTTTAAAAAATAGTATTGAAAATAAAAAATTCCATTATTTAACCAAAATATCTGAGATACGAAATAAGCATTTTGAAACGCAAAATCTTTTGCTAAAATAAAGTTTACGATTGTTATTTCTTATTGAGATATTTAGATGAGAATAAATTATTTTAATCGTGTAATTTATTAGAAAGTTACAGAAATGTATACAGAAAATCGAGCGTGAGCGCGAGTGTCCTGATGATAATGTGTTCCTTAAGGGGGTCGTCTACCTTCGTGCCTGAATGTCGGGCGTATTTTTGACGATGGATTGCGAAAAAACTACACATGATATTGACACAAAGTTTTTTTTATTTAATTAGTACATTATTAAAATTTTAAAAATATATATATTTTTTTTTTCGTTATCTTGGCCTTGACGCGTCCTTGAATCGATCTCTGCCGGCGCGACATAGTAGACTTTGTGGCACGATTTCTCAGCTTCAGGACCTTGAAACATGAAAACAATCATATTTTTTTACTTTTTACTAATCCGACTACGATAAGACACAAGCTTTTTGAAAGATTTTAAAATTTAACAAAATGGCAGCGATTTGAAAAAAAAGTTCTATTTTCTACCCTGTTTTTCTAGCTTAAAAAAGCTGTAAAAAATTGAAAAAAAATTTTTGTTTAAAAAGCTCGTGTCTAATCGTAGTGAGGCGTTTTTTGAATACGAAACAATTTACAGATTTCCAATATCTTCGATAGTTCCGTCAAAATCGTGCCAACAATTTTAAAAAACACTGCTCTCGAGAAAACGCGTTTAAAGATAAATGATGAGGTCGGTAGTATTTGAACCAGCATGTTTTCGAATAAATCCTTCATAAGGCATGTTCCTTATAAAGTCTAGATTCGAAATAAGCAAAAAAAAAAATTCGATTTTTTGAAACCGCGAAGGTAGACGACCCCCTTAAGGCCGATAGACCCTCAAGTAAATGTAATTTCCTTTTTAATTTGAAATTTTAAAAAAATTTAGTAACTTTCAGGAAATGTAATTCACATTTACAATGTTATAAACTTTACTTGAGCTTCAGTATCAAATTACAAGAAATAAACTTGAATGTATATGAAAAATATAAGACCGAGTGCGAAGCGTGAGGTCCAAACAGAACAGAGCGCGATGTTCAAATATTCTGGAGCGCGAAGCGCGACGATCGAATCGCGCGACCTAGATGCGCTAAAATATGGGAGCTGCGAGGGACGAGAATGTACCCGTGAAGCGGGCAGATTTTTTAATCCCATAGCAATGCACCAGATCTGTTTGATTTTATAAAATTTTGTTTAGATATATTTTTTTCTGATTGCAGCTGGTTAAACTTTCAAGATAATCCCCACTTATATATCTACATTTTTCATTTTCTTTTCATAAATTCTTTTAACGATTAAAATTTTAATAAAAGTCATCTATTTATCTGGTTGATCAGGTTCATTAATGACGTGATTCATTTTTTTGTAATTGTTTGTGGCACTATCAGCGAAAAGTTATAATTACAATTGTATGCAAATATGATCTTGATCCGTTGTTGAAACTTCGCAGGTGCTATAAGTGTGAAACAAGAGACCAAAAACATTCGTACTATTCATTGTCAGTTGAACAGGACGATTACACCCAGAAAAAAGTTTTGTTTAAAATTTAAAAAATCGTTTTATAAACTTGGTCTCTTCCATCCCAAGGAATGCATTTTGAATTAAACATAATACTTTCAAGTGAAGCACATAATTAAAGCAGAAATATGACCATTAATCATCAAAAATATTTCAAATTTTTCTAAAAGTTTATATCTATCAATTAGTTATAAGTGATCTACAAAATAATTGCACGCTTTAATCCATTTCAAAAATTGAAGAAAGCGTACCATAAATAGACACCTGCGAACATAAATCGCACGTTCTAAAATTATCTCCAGAGGAAGAATTTGCTGAAAATAGGGTTTCTTTGTCACGTGCTGCGTACACCAGTCTTCTTATAGAAATTACGCATTACGAACAAGTAGGGTCACAAACCTCACTTATCTTTTTATTTTTCTACACCCAGAAAAAAAAATGTACTTCATCTAACCAATCCACTTTTGTGTGTATAGTGATTTTTTGGGAGAATAAGATTCCTGACAAATGAATACCTACATTTAATTGGTCAACTCCAATTTGGGACTTTAGAAATACATTTTCTATCACTTTTGGTTAAAAAAATATTTTTCCCAACACGTCTAGTGAAAATTGTACTTTCCCCGTCTGTTTTGATACGGGAAAATGGCTGATTCTACAACTGTTGCTATTTTCCCGTATCAAAACAGATGATGAAAGTACAATTGTCACTAGACATGTTGGGAAAAATAACGTTTCAATTGTCATTTTGGGTAAGTGCAGCACTCGCCTTAGGCTCGTACGTGTTGTAAACTTCACACTCATTGGCAATTGCTCGTTTTCCCCACTAGTAAAACAAATAGCTATTTCTTCTACTACCGAGACATAAAGTGCATATTATTTCTCCCTGCGGGAGAAACAAATCCATCTTTTGACCCCCAAGTAGGAAAAAAAGCGTGTGCAACACGGGAAAAATATTTTCCCAACACGTCTAGTGGAAATTGTACTTTCACCGTCTGTTTCACGACTATTGGTGAGGACTCGTGAGGAACAAGTGATTGTCAGTTCGTGTTGCAAACTTCACACTCATTGGCAATTGCTCGTTTTCCCCACTAATAAAATAAAAAGCTATTATTTTACTCGTGTTTACACTCGCAAAATCAACTTTTTTTCCCTAGTTACACAATAGACTATTTTGATGTTGCCATATACTTAATTTCAAACCATAACTAATAATATTTGAAATATGTTGTTTTATATTTGCACGGAGGAAAATAGGTAATAAACCGCAATATCTTGATATTAGCAGATAATATATTTGCGATTTAACTATGGGACTGCCATCTAGATATTGAAACAGAGCATCTGCAGATATTAAAAAAAAAGATGTTTATTCGCAATATCTAAGATATTAAACTAAACAACCCAATACGTTAATTTGAAATATCTCAGATGTTAAACTGAAATACACTAGATATCGGGACATAGTATTTGAGATAATAAACTGTAATATCTTAAATAGGTTTTAATGACAATCACTAGTGCTCTTTCTCTGTATGCACATATGTCGAAAGTCAAAGGCAAGGCAACCTGTTGATAAATGGAGATTATAAAAACGTTCAACAAAATTGTAAATATTTGGAATCTATTACGAATTCCAGTAAGCAAATTCCGATTCGAAGTTGAATTTGAAAACGGCTATATAGAGAACGTGTTATTGAGCGAGCGCGAAAGACAAATTATATAAAATTCAAAGAGTCTAATCACGTGACTTTTTCTCAGGTATACGTGCACGCTACGGTTTGTAACATCTTAGATATTAAATTTTAATATCTAATATTGTAAATTTCGAATATAATCTGTTATTGGTCATTAATATCTCGTATATTCAAAAGAATATACTAGATATTATGTAGTATAATCTAGATTATATGGGGTAATATCCAACTTTCTAGTATCTCATTTTTAGTATCTATTTTTCTCAGTGTGATATTTTTGCACCTTTATATGTATATATAATATACATATATAATAATCATGCAAAAAACTCTTGAAACTTTGGTATATTCAGATATTTTTATAACACTTATAAATCTAAAGATCCTAATTAAGATTTAAAGTAATTATTTTCAATATTAAAACTGCCTCATACTGTGAAAATAATAAAAAATTACCATAATATCGAATTAAACTAATTAAAGTTAATCATAACTAACATACCCTAAAGTATATAGCTACTTAAGGGCGCCAAAATTTGAAATTTATAATATGCTTCACATTCAATTAACTTTTTATAACAGTTTTTTATAAGAACTATTTATATTTTCACATTCCCATCATGGATGAGAAGGTATTGGTTTTATGTGAAAAATGACTTTCGAAATTTTCATCAAATCTTTACGTTTTGAGAACCCCTGAGTCAGAAAAAATGGTTTTTACGAAAGTGTCTGTCTGTCTGTCTGTAGGTCGTGTGCGGCATAACTCTCGATAGAATTATCAGATTGAATTGAGCTTTGGTACACTTTATCGGAGCCGAAAAAGTAAGGACAAGTTCGTTAACCAGCCACATCCAATCAAAATTGAGGGATGGAGCACTACTTTTGTGTTTTTGAAAATAATTTTTTGAAAAAATCAAAAATTCCAATCCTGGTTTTTGATAGTGCTCAGAGATCTCTACAAATTATCCTAATAACATTTTTTGATTAAATCAAAATTAGAAATGTTACAGCATATTCAATTTCGAAAAAAGTCAATATCAAAATTCCATTTTTCAGTTAAATTATACGAGATACGAAAAAACGTTATGATACAATATTATTGAATACATAAAGACCTACAAATTTGAATTATAACATTTTTTCATAAGATGCATATTTTTCTTTTTAATTAAAAAAAAAAACTATTGAAAATCCAAAATTCAATTTTTTAACAATAATATTGGAAATACCAAAAAAACGTAAGAATACAAAGTTGTTCGTTTCAAAAAGATCTACAAATTTTGTCTGACACAGTTTCTGATAAAAGATATATTTTTCGTTTCAATTCCAAAAAATACGATAAAAATTCAAAAATTCCATTTTTAGACAAAATATGTGAGATACAAAAAAAACGTTTATATGGAAAATTGTTTGCCTAAATGAGGTTTACAAATTCTCATTAAGACATTTCGGGACAGGATGTATATTTTATGTTTTGATTTTTAATATTAAAAAAATTCGATTTTTTTCACCAAAATATGTGAGATACGAAATAAGCGTTGTTCTGCAAAATCGTTTCCTTAAATAAAGTTTACGATTGTTTTTTCTTTTTGAGAGATTTGGAAGAAAATAAATTATTTTAATCATGTAATTTATTAAAAAGTTAATGAAATGAATACAGAAAATCGAGCGCGAAGCGCGAGCGTCATGATGAGAATGTGTTCCTTAAGGCTGATAGAGCCTTAAGTAAATTGAATAGCCTGTTTCACTTAAATCATCATCTGTAATATTATTATAAAATTGGTTTGAGCTTCAGTATCAAATTATAAGAAATAAACTGAAATGCATGCGAAGAGCACAAGACCGAGCGCAAAGCGCGAGGTCCAGAAAGAACGGAGCGCGAAGCCGGACGTTCAAAAATTCCGGAGCGCGCAGCGCGACGATCGAATTGCGCGCCCTAGGCGCGCTCAAACTTGCGAGCTGCGCGTGATGAGAATGTGCCCGCAAAGCGGGGAGATTTTTTTAATTATTTTTACATTCTCATCATATGAGAAGATATTAGTATTATGTAAAAAGTGACTTTTCAAATTTTCATAAAATCTCGAGGTTTTGAGTCGGCTTGAGTAAGAAAAAATGGTTTTTACAACGGTATCTACCTGTATCGGATTGGATTGAAATTTAACACTCCTTTTGAGAGCCCAAAAAGAAAGGACGGGTCCGTTAACCATCTACTTTTGGCCAATGCTTCTGGTTTTATCCATAAAAAACGTTTTTGTAAAAATCAAAAATTCCATTTTCCCGCTAAAATATACGAGATGTGGGAAAAATGTCAAGAAACAAAATCCTTTATTTCAAAGAGATCTGCAAATTTTTTACTGATTATTTTTTTATAGGAGTTATATTTTTTGTTTATTAATGAAAAATGTTATTCAAAATAAAAACCTTTAGTTTCCAAAAAAATATGATACGAAAAAAAGTTTCGAGACAAAATTGTGTATCTCAAGAAGATATAAAAATTTACCATTGGCCATTTTTCAATCGGACAAGTAGTTTTCGTTTTAATTGTAAAAAACGTTATCAAAAATGAAAACTTCCATTTCGCACCAAATCTATGCAAGATATGAAAAAATGTTAAGAGACAAAATTTTTCGTTTTAAAATGATCTACAAATCAGCTGTGAACTATTTTTTTTTATAAGAGTTATATATTTTCATTTATTGATCAAAAACGTTTTTATGAAAATCGAGAATTCAATTTTCCCGCAAAAATATACGAAATATAGGGTAAAAATACGAGCACGAAGCGCGAGTATTATGATGAGAATGTGTACAACTTGCAACAAACGTTAGCATCCTCAACGGAAAAATTTAATCGCTTAAAATTTAAGTTACTTTCGAAAACGGTTTATTAAATAAGAGAAGAAATTCATTAAATGCTTGAAAAAATTGTACACTATTTGATGAAAGTCTTACCGAACATAAAATATAACATACATGTATATATTATATACTTTGGAATTTGTTGTTTGATTTGGATTAGGTTTTAAATGCATTATCAGTTTCTCCTAGAAAGAGGAATGCTAAGTTAAAGTTAATCGGGGTCAAGAATTATCTGGGTGAAATTTTTGTATGAACTATCTATTCCTCTTATCGATCGTTAACAATCTGCAGGGTTCAGCTATTTCTAGAAGCGTGTATAAGAAATTAATGAGATTCCAAACTTAGATATACATACATTCATATAAATACACTTCAATTCTGTATCAATCGAATTTGATTAATTATAAATTTTGTATATATTTAATTTAGACCGAATACAATTTCATGCTATTTTAATTTTAAATTTTCTAAAGCGAACACAGAAACATTATCTTGAGAGAAAGTACCTTGGATTTGACATGTTTGGTTTAACCAAAGATCTTATTGTTAGTTCATTTAACAAAAGGGTTTGGTCAAGTCAAATATATTTTTTTTCGGTGTAATAGACTAAACATTGTAATCAGTAAAACTACTAAAGTTTCAAAAATCTTATGAAAGTTTACTATAGATTATAATAAACTTTACTCTATATAATGTAAAGTCTCATGCATTTTTTCTAATTTTTAGAATTATACAGTAAGAAATTTTCAATTTAATTGAAACGTAATTAAGTGATAATTTCAGAATTTACTTTCTGTGTATTTATGGAAAATGAGAACTTGAGATGTTATTTGAATCATTAAAAGTTTTAATCATCAGAAGAAGATCCTCGTCATTCGATAAAGAGAATTCTCTTGATTTGTTGTTCTGTAAATCTAAACCGGTTGAAATCTTAATAATTTTATTGTGTGATTGATTTCTTACTTTTAAATCAGTCAAATATGATTGATTTTCAATTAACAATAATGAATTATCAGTTAGAAATGACTGATTGTAAAGCAAGAGGTCAGTAACTGATTGAGGATTTACAGAGTGAGTGAGCCTTTCAATTTAAAAATTTTTTTTTCTATTTAGATCAAATTTTAAAATCCGTCTAATGCTTCTAAATTTTTTAATTATTTTCCTCACTACTTACTTATACTTCTGAAATTTAAAAATCTACGAATTGTAAATCTTGGTACTTTATTTAAACCTTGATAAAAAAAGAAACTTTTCACGATTTGAAGATACTTTTCTAACACAGAAAACGATGCGAGCCGAGTATATAAGAAGAATTAATATTTCACGACTTTTCTTAAAATACGAATTCTACACTTGATTGATATTTCTACAGTCGTTGTACCAATTTAGACCAATGAAGAAAATTCCCTACACTGTACATTGCACTCACAGTGAAATATCTTTCTAAACAAGAAACTTCACTTAGAAATTCCAGCTAGAAATAAAATATTTAATTTTCAATATCTTTTAATACATTAATTTTATGGCAAAAATAAATCTCCATACATAAAGAAGGTGTTCAAAGTGCAAGATTTTCGAAGAAGATTAGAAAATGTCATTAAAATCCATAAAAATAGAGAAAATTTAATTTTCTGCATTTTCTCTTGTGATGATTGTAATTAAGGCAAATTTAATACATAAAAATTAGGTTACCTTTATATAACCACTTTGTAACGCCACATTTTTAATTCTGTACTCTTGAATCGGGATTTCTGATTCGTATTCGTCGATTCAAAAAGTATACTCTTTAAATTTGAATCAGTGAGATTTCACTGATGTAAAAGCTGGAAATGGACTATTCTTTCACTTTTAACGAATAGTGATTCACTAAAAAAGTGAAATTGTTACTAAAGTTGACCAGTGAAACTTAATTGATAAAACGTATTTTACTGATTAACTTCAATGACTAATTTCTGTTTTTCAGTGAAATACCACTTATTGTCAGTGAATTTTTCACTGAAGTGAAAGAGTATTATTTCGTTTAATTAATTTAATTTTTACATTTTGATTTCCTTTTTGTGTAAAGAGATATTTTTTATATTTTTTTTATTTACAGCTCCTTTATATTTAAAAATGTATCATCAATTATTTTCATATATCAATATTGACACAATTTAGAGGTCCAATCATGTCTAAATATTGACTGAAAAGCCTTGAAAACTAATTTTACAACTTATTAACCCGATTTAGAAAAGGAATATTATATTCAATACGCCGTGCCTACTTTAAAAGATTGACTTAATAATAAATTTTATGGTCTTTACGGCACGTGTTCGTATGTCAATCAATTCTGATCAGTTTTCGAGATAAGTTTACTTTACATCGGAACAAAACTAAAAGGCGAGATAAACAAGTTATATCTCACAATATATGTACATATTAAATTAAATTTTTGATTTATTAAATCTATAAAAAGAAAGCCATGGCGCAATTAAGAAATTTTTTACAATTAAGGAAATCTTTTTTGGACCCCGCAGCAATGCACATGGATTTACTTTTATTTCAAAAAATTTTTACATGTTAAAGTAAACATCTTAAAGTGATAGAAAATTTTTTTTTTTTACTTTTTTTATAGTCAGAATAGCGGCGTGAAAAATGACCTCTCTTTCCGTTGCGATGATGAAAAATTAAAGACAGATGACCTGAAATCAAAAAGTAAAACAGATTCTTAATTTGTACAGTTTTGGCTATGGCCCGTACTAGAATCAGATATTTTTAACCAAAAAAACACAAAATGGCGGCTATTTGAAATTTTTTCACGATTTTTGCAACTTTACTTGTTCATAACTTTGTTAAGTAATAATTAAATAATAATCGATCAACGAAAGGTGAGAAAGTGCAGTTTTGAGATAAACGCTTTCAAAGTTTTCTTTACTAAAAATATTTATTAATAGTATATTATGTTCCTAGGCGAATAATGAGGATTATTACGCGACGAGCGACAATGCCTAAACAAAGCCGAAACGAAGCCGAGGCGCGTACAGTCCTGCTAGCATTGTCGCGAGTCTCGTAATTTCCCGAATTGTGTGCATTGGCACGTATTCTATTTTATGTGACTTTGGTGCGTATACGAGTTTTTATGCGTACACTCGAATCTAATCTATTATCATTTTCTTCCATTACACTTGATATTTTGCGACTAGTCTCGGCCATTTTGATTTTATCGATCTTGTGTAGTAGTAGGGGATTTTAATAGACGCATGCGCAGTTCAAATGTACAAGGCTTTGTCAGTAGAGTGCTAACGCTGAACGAAGAAGAAGAAGAATAAGAAGAAGATTGTACTCCGCTGTATAGCTATAGGCGCATTCGCAGTTCAATTTTTACATTACATTCCTCTGCAGCGCAATACACAACATTGCGCTACTCTTAACTGTAGCGAAAAAACGAGTTTACGCGCCGGAGGCACATACAAATATTTACTAAGCAATTATAATTGATTCCCACTCATTTTTATAATGCTGCTAAATTATAGTATTAATTGCTGTAAAATCTTCATTTAATAACGCTATTTTTCGGCTTTTCCTGAAGTTTTAAGGATAAAATAACTTCCTGGAAAAAATTTTGGATTTGAATTCAATCCGAGTAAATAGGGTTATTCCGAACCATTCTGATTCAATCTGAACCAATTTGGAAACTCTTCTGAACTTGCTTCGATGCAAATCAGTTAAACATCAATCTGAGACTTCAATCCAAATAAAACCGAGCTCGGATTAATTCAATCCGAATGGATAAGATCGGAATGATTCGGATACACTTTTAACCAATTTATATCACAAGAGATTCAGAACGTTTTTCGGATTGATTCGGAATGGCTCAGATTTATTTTTATTCCGCTTCAATTCGAACACGGAGAAGATTTATTTGAGAAAGATAAGCCAAAATATAGATACAGAACATGGAGACATTTGGGAAAAGTTTAAAATAATGTCGCGTGTTTATTCAAAAACATATTCTAAATAATATTCGAACAGCTGAGTAAACTTTGAAATCATAGAGACACTGAAATAATAATGTTGTGTCTATATGAAGTTTTGAAGTGTGATTTTTGAAAAATTTTTATATTACCAGTACTGAAATCAGTAAGTATCTATCTATATAAGTATATCATTTATATACCTTCAATATTTGAAATGAATTTTCTAACCTCTCAATAACTTGTTCTTTATGTAGCCGTTTTTAAATTCAACATCGAATCGGAATTTATTTACTGGAATTCGTAATAGTTTCCAAATCTTTACAATTATGTTGAACGTTTTTATAATCTCCATTTATTAACAGGTTGCCTTGACTTTGAGAATAATAATCAACAAAATATGGACTTGCGAAAACTCTTAGATCGAGGAATTCGAGAAAAAAAGGAGATTATAAGAAAATTTTTAATTCCTTGATCAATCATTATTTACATCATGTTATATTTTCTTAAATTTATTTGTTCTTTCAATTTTTCAATCATAATTTTTACATAATTATTAGACAATTGCATTCAATGACATAAATATTGACTTTAATTACCTAAGATATTACAGTTTAATATCTCAAATAGTATGACCTGATATCTAATGTATTTTAGTTTAACATCTGAGATATTTCAAATTAACATATTGGGTTCTTTAATTTAATATCTTAGATATTGCGAAATAACATATTATTTTTAATATCTACAGATACTTTGTTTCAATATCTAGATGGCTGTCCCATAGTTAAATCGCAAATACATTATCTGCTAATATCAAGATATTGCGGATTACTATCTATTTTTCTCCGTGATAATGTTCAAACCAAATCTCAGATGAAAATTTACTATAAGATTGAATATTATCTCAATTATATTATATGCAGCTTTACGCTTCATTCCGGAGCTTTTGATCTCGGGTGTTCTGCGGTTTACTCAAGAGTTGAGGAAAACGAAAGTCCTAAGTCGCACGTCACTCGTCACAGTTCTCAGGATCGAATGTAAAACTCAAGCTCCCGTAGGTATTCAATTTAACTTTAAAAACATTCACGAATGTTTTCAAAATTTATATATTGATGGCCAATATTTGCTATTCTTGATATATTGATTAACAATAGATATTAGTTGAAAATGTATGAAATAAAAGCACGATTAATTAAACAAGCGACATTTGTATGGAAGGGCCTATGAAACGTCGGCGACAACCTTAGCCTAGTGAAATTCGAAAATCACGTGATCAACGTGTCGAAACCATAGAGATATTACTGATAGAGGAGACAAGCCATAGGCCGCTCTGTAAGTGGCAACGTCAGTCTGCAAACTCGGTGAGAGCGAAAAAGAGAGACGATTGGAAGTTTTTTCTGTCTTTGTCTACGCGTACCGCGTTAGAAAGAGACAGCCTAGTCCCCCATATCACTCTCTCTCTCTCGCCCAAGCTGACAGGTTTCAGGCTGGCTCGTCTCCTCTATTTGTAATATCTCTATGGTCGAAACACGTCGGTTTTATTTCCTCCGCACGTTTTCGCTTTGCCATTATTAGTATTCAGATCGTTAAAAAGTTATTATTGAAAGTGCTTTAAAGTATTAGGGCAAAAGAAAATTTTGTATTATTTTCACTATGAATATACTTTTTTCAATTTGTTTTCTATAAGCTAACATCCTAATAATATTGGATATTTTAATTTATTTTAAAAATAATTGATTTTCTTTTTAATTGGAAAAAATTATATCTTAAACGTTAATTTTTATAAATTTCCTCAGGACCTTCAACATTTTTATCCTTTTTACTGGCATACTTCAGAGCCCTACAATATTTAAGCCAGCACTTTTCTCACAAGCGGTGATATATTTTCCCACTTATTTTAAATGGACTGTTCAAACCTTTAATCTCAGCGAGAATTGAGCGATATTTAAACATATAATGGCGTATTATTATATGTATAGTGTTAGGTTCATGTATGCGTTGTATTAGTATAGTTGTAGTTCCTAATAAGGTATCTCCCCTGTAACCAAACTGTGTATGTATGCGATTATATATATGCATGTTGTAGATGTCATATGTGACTATTAAATAGAGACTCCAACACGGAAAAAAATGGGGATCATAAGAATATCAACGATTTCTAGAAAATAGGAACGATTACCAATAAAGAAAAAAGAGTTTTAAACAGTACAGAACTCATTCCCAAACTGCCTAAAACTCTCTTTTCTCACTTGATAGTTATTTCTGATTTTATGTAATCATTCATATTCTTCAGATCTCCATTTTTCTCCGTGAAGTTTGTGAATGTTATTTTTTGCTCTCGTTGCTTTAAAGTTCCCTCAACAGTAGCTCACGGTTTAATCAACTCGGCCATAAACATTCAGGACTACGTTTGTCAACTGTGGGTTAAGTTTTCACTATTATTCCAATTACTTCTGAGGGGCAGTGATCCCAGAATGCGTAAGATTTTTGCTCCCACCATGCATCCCACCAGCTCATTGCGTCTTCCTCATTCAACCAACTTCGTGCAGTAGAGCGAGGAAGAAACCATGAGCTGGTGGGATCCATGGTGGGAGCAAAAATCTTACGCATTCTGGGATCACTTCTGAGGGGCTGTTCAAATAATACGTAACGCTACTGTTCTTTTGTTTATGTAGCTTTGTCGTTGTCAACTTCACGACAATTTTATTCTTATCTCTTTTTAAACAAATGAAAAAGGCGTGACGTATTATGTGAACGGCCCCTGATGAGACTGTATAAAATTCTCCTTTTTTTGTTAAAAAAAAACGTCAATGTATATCAATAGAATTTATTTTACTCAACTATAGGTGAAAACTTGTTCATGTCCTTATGTCCCCGTTTTTCTCAACTCAGTCGATTAAAGTTCCCCAAAATAATTTTCTCCGTGAATAAATCCGAGGTCGAATTGAAAATTCGGTTTAGATCAATTCAAGCTCGGATTCATTTGGACCGTTTACATAAAAAGAGACACAAAACGTTTTTCCGATTGGTTCGGAATGATTCCGAATGATTCAGAAACAGATTTTAGAATGACTCAGAATAGCTCTGATTCGCTCATATTGAATTCTAATCCGAAACTTTCAGGGTGACCGTTTTTATCGACGAAAATAATTCCCGTTCATTTCCCGGTCATCGAAAATTTTTTCCTGGTCATTAAAAAAATAGTTTCCAATGAATAACAGTTAATGCAATGGATTTTTAGAATTTTAAAATATTTTTTATTCAATATTCTGGAATTAAATTTCTCCTGATATACCGAAACCACGAAATTATACGAAATGGACAATTTTTAAAGTAATTATTAAAATAAGGCGGGAATTTCGAAATGCATAATATAATATATAAGTAAATCACTTTATGCAACACATTTAAAACAAATTGAAATCGTTTTTTATTGAAAATTTAAGAAAATTCCCGGTCAAGCGGCCACCCTGACTTTCAATAGGGTACCGCTCCGAACTGATGAGCGAATAATCATTGGTTCCAATCTTGACGTGTGCACTTTTTATTATTTTTTTAATTCAAATAGACTGTGATTACTAACTAGATCCACGTTATCTCAATGTATCTCACATCATTTGAACGAATCAGAAATTAAGATTCAAATTCAAAAATACAAATTTCTTTAATAACTCTGGAAAAAGAAATTAATTTTTAAATTCTAATTCTAATATAAAACTGATTCGAGAAGAAAGGACTGATGAAACATGGGTTGTCCCTGTCGAGGTAGCAGGTAACTGTCGTGGATGTAGGTCAGGTGGCATTTGCAGCCGCAGTTGTAGCAGTTTTACTGTCCGGCAGTAGTAGTTTCACTCCATTGATTCTATATCTATATCTATATCACAGCTACAACATCGAGTGTGGGTGCGGTATACCAACTTAACACAAACCGATAATTAGTGTTAGTAAGAACATCACTGATATATAGTATGCAATGTGTACGACTGTGTACGTGCACTGCTAACTGATACTCAGACAAAGTATACACTGCGCACGCGTAGGACGCATACAATGGAAGCGCGCATGTGTATGTGCATGTTTCATAGGTTATTTTGACGGGAAGGTCACATGACTAGACGCTCGGCCGACCGACACCAACCGAGTCGTACGCGCGACGTCGCCCCCACCGAACAACATTATTCCTCGGAAGCACCTGAATGTGTGTATTCATGTCAACCATAACAAAATACATGTGCAACTTTGTCTCGATTAGTGAATGTCAATCGAATATCAACTGTTTCTTATTTACTCAACTTCCATGGTTAGGGCAGATCTCAACATGTAAAGTGCAACTTCTGGAATCACATTTCTTATAGAAATATTTCTATGAGAGTTGATACATATTTAAGGCCATGGATCAACCAAATTACGTTACCAAATTCCTTTAAAAGATAAACTTTCTATTTTAGAAAATATCTTCCTAAAAATTTGAAAAATGTAACAAGAGTGGAAATTTTTCAAAAAATTTTACAGTTAAGGTAGTTTTTACTAATTTTTTAAGTTCTTGTGCCAAAAATCCGGTCTCTGAAAAAAAAGTTTTTCTGTGATTAAAATACTTGAAATGATATTATCAGTCGTGTCTTATTAAAGGAAAAACATGATTTTTTTAAAAATTTTAAACTTACGAAAAATAATATTCTTAATGTTTTTTATAATGAAATTTTACCTTGTTGCTTCTTACCAATTTTTTAAAACATGATTGTATTTTTATAATTCATGGAATCATGGTTTTTTTTATCGGGGAAAAAATGTTCTACAACTCTACTATTTCCAATTTTATGATCTAAAAATATGATGCAACTGGTTTTAGGTCGAATTACAAAAGGTACTTAAATCTATTTATGATGTTAAGTTTTCAATTTTAGCCTAATGCAAACGTTACTCGAAACGTTAAACGTGTTTTTAAAATCGGCTGGCTGCATAAGTCAAACAATTTTCATCCAATCGACTTAAAACTTTACACACTAATTTTTTATTAGATTATCTAGAGAAATACGTACGGATCTTTGACATCGGAAAAATTGTCCGGCTTGTGGCCAGGTTTTAACCATTTTTTTGTGAAAAATACGAATTTCGACTTCAAACCCATACAAATTTATCAATATTCAACATTTTAAAAATCTGATACGTATTTCTTTAGATTTTTTCATTATTGATAAGAAAAATATTTGTTTTTTACAGCAAGAATTACTGCAGTTGTGCTGCCAGCCGCGGAGCACCTCATGTTCAGAGACTCTTCAACCGTCATCGTATATAGACGCTTTTTGGAAAAAAAATTACAAAAAGATTTTTTCATACACTTTAAGATATGTACAGTGAAAGCCTTCAATCAGATTTCATAAAAACGTTCAGCCTGCTACAGTAGGAAGACCATAATTGATTTTCGAAAAGTAGGACAAAAAGGTTTGAAAAATGAAGACAAAGTAGGTCAGAAAAGTTTGGAAAAGAGTACAAACTAGGACATAAAAGTTTGGAAAAGAGGACAAGATAGAACAGAAAAGTGACTACTTTATTAAATGTTATCAACGCTTCACATATTATATTTTTATTTTTGAACCCTGATGCATTTTAATTAATAATCTATTGAGTTGAAAAATTATTTTTGAGTTGTTGAGGCTTGCCAATTGACGAAGAAATCGTTAGATGGCATTGAATGATAAAATTTTGTGCAAAAAAAGATCCAAAGGTTGGTTAAAAAAAAAAAAAATTTATCATTTGAAAAATCTGGACAAGACACGGACAAAGTCAAAAATCCTGTAGGGCAAATCACACAAGCCATTAAATGAAGACATGTCCGGGGAAATCCGGACGGATGGTCACCCTATGCTACAGTGACCTTACCCCTTAATACAGTTTTGACAAGCATTCTTTATTTTCGTTTATTTTTTTACAAATATATACAAAATACATTATAGGAAAATCATGATGGGAAAATAATTGAGCTTCTAGATAAAATAAGGGCACATAATAGAATTATTAAGATTACGTTATTAGAAATATTATAAAATTTAAAGAATTTAAAAATCTTTCTGTGGAAAAAAAGACGCTTTTGACTGCGCTGGGATTCGAGCCTAGGTCTTTCGATTGCCGGATTTCAAACTCACCTAATTAATTATAAAATTTCATGTACATTTGTATATGGGTCATTTCATGAGAGATTTACAGTCAAAATTTTTTTTTCGACGAAATATTTTTTTTTTTGCCTTTTTACTTCGAAAATAATTGACACGTTTCTTTTCAATGTGATACTTGAACTAATTTTTTTCGATTTTTTTGTTTCTAAATTTTTTTTGAAGTTTTTTCAATATGCAGGCAAAATTTTGGAATGGAAAAATGAAAACTGTAGGTGTAATTAATTTATAAAATCTGTCCCGCAGTGATTGCGATGATGACTGCTGCGCATCGTTTAATGATTGTTCAGAAATAAGAATTTCAATTGAATTTCACATTATTGAGAAATTTTCACTATATACTTATTGTTGAATAGAATTTTTATAACATATTTTTCCTTTGGTCTTAAGTGTATCATTTAGAGTAATTTTATCGTAAAACTACACTCATCAATTCATCATTATAACTAATGATTCGTTTTGAAATAGTCTACGCACAAGTTTGAATGTACTTACAACAAAAATCTTCCATCTCCATTTCAGTTGCTTCTATTCTGCATTGTGTACAAGAAACATCATCCGGTTTGAAAATTTTCAATTTTTCAAGTATCGAGGACGAAACGCGACGCAAATTTTTATTTTTGCTTTTTTCCAGTATGATTTTTTTTATTAAACAGATTGCAGCAGACATGTTTAAATCGAGAGCTTGGCATTTCTGTATTAATTTGAAATAGGTGAACACTTGAGGAACATTCACAGAAAACTAAAACAGCGGTCACTGCATTCACTGCCACACGTGCTTCGAGTCCGAGCATGCCTAATCACGCTTAAGCGTAGTTGCAGCGTGCGAGCTCGCTCGTTGCAATGCGCGGGACAGATTTTATAAATTAATTACACCAACAGTTTTCATTTTTCCATTCCAAAATTTTGCCTGCATATTGAAAAAACTTCAAGAAAAATTTAGAAACAAAAAAATCGGAAAAAATTAGTTCAAGTATCACATTGAAAAAAAACGTGTCGATTATTTTCGAAGTAAAAAGGCAAAAAAAAATATTTCGTCGAAAAAAAAAATTTGACTGTAAATCTCTCATGAAATGACCCATATACAACTTACATAATTTTATTTTACGCAATTATAAAGTTATTTTTGCAGGGAACATAGGATGTTAATTGAGATCGTGCCTCAAAAGTCCTAAAATATGTTGGTATATAAACATTATTTGTTATGTTCTTTAATAAAATCTAAAACCAGTTAATCTGACTGGTCTTTTAACTGTTTCACCAGTGAAAAAAAAATATTTCGCTGTTAAATCAGTTGATTATCACTGATTGAATCAGTGGAAAAAAAATTTCATATGAAATAAAACTGTTTCCATATGATAAAAAGGTGTCCTCTTCTCTCTAAATCTGAATCAGTCAAATTTTTACAGATTGAATCAGTGATTTGCCTTTTCACTGATTCACCAGTCAAAAAATATATTTCACTGTTAAATTAGTTGATTATCACTGATTGAATCAGTGCAAAAAATGTTTTCACTGTTAAATCAGTTAATTTTCACTGAAGCAATTAGTGGAATTTGACTGATTTACAGTTACCTTTTTTTAGCTAATTGAATCAGTAGATTTTGACTGATTCATATTTAGAGAGTTGAATTTTATATTAGAATGTATGTTTTGGAGATTAAAATTTTGAAAATTGTCGGCTCATTAACATATGGACAAGTTGGAGATTATTTAATATTATTGTAATAATTTCAAATTAGATGGTTGAGTTTGAAATTTTTATAATTTGTGACGTAAATTTTGAAATTTTTCTCTACATTGTTATACTCTGTAAATCTGAATCAGTCAAATTTTCACTGATTAAATCAGTAATTAGCCTTTTCACTGATTCATCAGTGAAAAAAATATTTTTCACTGTCAAATCAGTCAGTTTTCACTGAAATAATCAGAGAAATTTGACTGATTTACAGAAACCTCTTTTTAGCTATTTGAATCAGTCAAATTTCACTGATAATCAGTAGATTTTGACTGATTCAAATTTAGAGAGTAGTTTACCGAACGTTGATGCATTCTTTAACATTTGTTATGTCACAAATGATTACAATAATATTAAAAAACTACTAGCTTGTCCATATGTTCCTACTTTGTTAAAATTTGAGTGAAGTTTTCCAACTATTTTTTTCCATGTAATAATAAAGCATCAACTGATCCACGTGACGTCGGTAATTTCTATTACGGTCTGTAAAGTTATTAAAAACCTAATACATATATAAAATAGATTTTCTGTACCAAACAGACATAAAAAAATCTGCCCGCCTCGCGGGCACATTCTCATCGCGCGCTTCGCGCGCAGCTCGCAAGTTTGAGCGCGCCTAGGGCGCGCAATTCGATCGTCGCGCTTCCCGCTCCGTTCTTTCTGGACCTCGCGCTTCGCGCTCGGTCTTGTGCTCTTCGCATACATTTAAGTTTATTTCTTATATTTTGATACTGAAGCTCAAACCAATTTTATAATAATATTACAGATGATGTGAATTACACATTTTCTCAAAGTCACTGAATTTCTTTTTGAATTTAAGTGAAACAGGAAATTCAATTTACTTAAGGCTCTATCGGCCTTAAGGAACACATTCTCATCATGACATTCGCGCTCGATTTTCTGTATACATTTCAGTATAACTTTTTAATAAATTACATGATTAAAAGAATTTACTTTCTTCCACATATCTAAAAAGGAAAAACAATCGTAGACTTTATTTAAGGAAACGATTTTGCAGAACAACGCTTATTTCGTATCTCACATATTTTGGTGAAAAAAATCGAATTTTTTCAATATTAAAAATCAAAACATAAAATATACATCCTGTCCCGAAATTTCTTTATCAGAATTTGTAGACCTCATTTAGGCAAACAATTTTCCATCTAAATGTTTTTTTTGCATCTCACATATTTTGTCTAAAAAATGGAATTTTTTCATTTTTATCGTATTTTTTGGAATTGAAACGAAAAATATATCTTTTATCAGAAACTGTGTCAGACAAAATTTGTAGATATTTTTTAAACGAACAACTTTGTATTCTTACGTTTTTTTGGTATTTCCAATATTATTGTTAAAAAATTGAATTTTGGATTTTCAATAGTTTTTTTTTTAATTAAAAAGAAAAATATGCATCTTATGAAAAAATGTTATAATTCGAATTTGTAGGTCTTTATGTATTCAATAATATTGTATCGTAACGTTTTTTCGTATCTCGTATAATTTAACTGGAAAATGGAATTTTGATATTGACGTTTTTCGAAATTGAATATGCTGTAACATTTCTAATTTTGATTTAATCAAAAAATGTTATTAGGATAATTTGTAGAGATCTCTGAGCACTATCAAAAACCAGGATTGGAATTTTTGATTTTTTCAAAAAATTATTTTCAAAAACACAAAAGTAGTGCTCCATCCCTCAATTTTGATTGGATGTGGCTGGTTAACGAACTTATCCTTACTTTTTCGGCTCCGATAAAGTGTACCAAAGCGCAATTCTATCTGATAATTCTATCGAGAGTTATGCCGCACACGACCTACTACAGACAGACAGACACTTTTGTAAAAACCATTTTTTCTGACTCAGGGGGTCTCAAAACGTAAAGATTTGATGAAAATTTCGAAAGTCATTTTTCACATAAAACCAATACCTTCTCATCCATGATGAGAATGTAAAAAAGAGCATAGTACTTTCTTGTATAGAAATTTCAATGCAGTTACTATTTTCGCTCAGTTAAAAATTATTAAATGAGACGAATTGAGGTGCATAAATAAAGAACCACCATAAACCTAACTTCATGATTAATATGAAATGGAGCTCTCTAAATAGGTCTTACTGATTCATTTCCGTGACATTTTAATGTTTCTCAGTGAAATATCACTGATAGCCAGTGAAATTTTTACGGAAGTGGATGAGTAATCCGTTTCCAGTTGTTTCATCAGTGAAATTTCACTGGTTCAAATTTAGAGAGAACAGTGTGTCAATTCTTGGGAATGCATAAAAAAAGTAATTCAGTCCTCAAATTTCGAATTGTTGTATAGATGCGTCAAAAAATGTTGGAGGAACCAATAATTCTTTTAAATATTCGCCAGCATGAGTGAATTACAGTTCCTTCAAATTCGTTTTAATCCGTGAGATTATTGAGTCAAACTCCAATTTAACTGATACGTTAGCGTAAATGCGATTAAAGTCTGATTAATTCTTATTGATTTGCGAGGTAGGTAGAAAGCAAAATTCAAATGAATTCGGATGTATTAGGAAGTTAATTCGTCTCAATCCGTTTTTTACTGGCTAATAACCTTACAGAATTTAGCTCAAGTAGATTCATGGTCTTAGGAAAGTATATTTTTCTAATAATCATTTCTATAAATCCATTCTTCTAATGACTTTCCTATGATGTTTTTATCGCATTGGAATTGTTATCTTATTTCATGTACATTTAAAAAAAATGAATCAACATGCAAAAACAAAAACCGTCTTGTTAAAGATAATATAAAATATATGGGTATAAAGTAAAAAAAATAAAGAATAATAAATAAATAACCAAAATATATATAATCTTGCAATATAAAATGTTACAAAATGCTGATAATGCTGGCACTGCTAATTACTAACCAAATTTGCACCCTTTAATTTCAGTTATTAGTTTTTAAACAGGTTCACACATATAAAATAACTTTTTTGAAATTGAGGGTGCGCATGCAATAACCGCCTACTCTTTAAATCTGAATCAGTCAAAATCTTCTAATTATCAGTGAAGTTTTACTGATTCAAATAGCTAAAAAGAGTTTACTATGAATGAGTCAAATTTCACTGATTACTTCAGTGAAAATTAACTGATTTAACAGTTGAAAATATCTATTTCACCTGTGAACATTTTATTGCATGCGCACCCTCATTTGGGAAAACAAGATAAAGTACGATAAAGAAGTTTGTCCGGTTTGTTTAAGTGAAAATTTGGCTAAAAATATTGTTTACAGAAAGTAAAACTGGAGGAGTTATTGACAATTACAGTTAACTGTAATATTGTTTCACTAATTTACGCTAAACAGACCTGACATATGTTTTTCATTCTATTCTATCATATCTACAAAATTTTTAAAAAGATATTCTGTGTACTAAAAAAGTTATGATACAGGAATACCAATTATTAATTGTCACGTTGGCTGGTTTATCCATGGCCTTCAATAAATTCGAAAACAAAGGTGTTGGCTGTTATCAAAATTGATTAATGGAATTAAAGCTCTTCACATCTAGCTTTGAAAAACAAACGTTTGAAATTCTCGTCAGTCTCTTAATATTTGTTTTCTGATTAAGTAAATAGAAATAAGGTCATGCACCACATCGGTCGCTCGACTATAATAAAAAATGTTACAGAATTTTTTTTTGGTATCCAGAAAAATAATTTTGTTATTTTATTCAGCATTAAAGTGACTAGTTTCTTTGATTACCTGATATAGAAAGATAAGGTTACGCGACTTGTCTAAGTAGCTTATCATATCCTGGAAATTGAGCAAAAACTAATAATTTTTTAAAAAAGGCACGTCTGTTAACTTCTTTTTAGTAAAAATTATGAAAAAAGTTTAAAAACTTATCGACAATTACAGTTAACTGTAAAAATTTTTGCAAAATTTGCACTCAAAGAAAGTCGACAGACGTTCTTTATCGTTTTCTCTTGTATTTTCCAAATTTCCAGGAAAACATTTTGTAAAATAAAAAATTTATCTTACACGAACTTTTACAGAAATTTGGTCACGTGATCTGGTTGACCCATGGCCTTAAAAAGTCATAGTGTTCTAGAGCACGTGTTACGCACCCTACGGGTGGAATTGTTCTATAGCATAACGGTAACAGTGTTTCAAATGAGTTACGTAATTGCTCTAGAATAGAGTGATGGCTTTGTTCTGTAAGGATATTTCTGAAATAAAAAATTTTGTTTCTTAACATTCTGTATCTATCTCGTATATTTTGGCGGGAAAATTTAATTTCAAATTTTTATAAATACGTTTTTGATGAATAAAAAGAAAAATATAATTCCTACAAAAAAATAGTTACAAACAAATTTGTAGATTTTTTTTTTAAACAAACAATTTTGTTCCATAAAATTTTTTCCGTTTCTCATATATTTTGTCAGAAAACTTCAATTTTTTGTTTGTCGAAAAACATTTTTGATGGATAACACCAGAACCGTTAATCTAAAATATCTGGTTAACGATTCGTCCTTCTTTTTGTGCTGTCAAAAAGTGTTATCGTGCTTACAGACAACAACGGCGACGTCGACAGACAGACAAACACCGTCGTAAATACCATTTTTTTCTCACCCAGGGGGTCTTAAAACGTCGAGATATTATGAAAATTTGAATAGTCATTTTTTACATAAAATCAATATCTTCTCAAATCAAGAAAATGTAATATATCACGCTTGCAAAATAAACTTTTTTTCCCCAGTTTCACAATATACTACTGTTCGCACCTTATGACCCGCTAGTACAAAATAGTAAGATTTTAAAATGAATTAGTACATTGTGCAATTAGGGAAAAAAAAATTTATTTTGCAAGTGTGAAGTTTGATGCCCGAGCAAAGCGAGGGTAACAACCACACGAGTAAAATAAATGTTTTTCCCGTGTTGCACACGATTTTTTTTCTACTAGCGGGTCAGAAAGTGGATTTGTTTGCCCCGCACGGGGCAATAAAGTCCACTTTATGGCCCGCTAGTAGAAAAAGTATTTTAAATTAGAATTTAAATTTAAAGAATTTAAAATCTTTCTGAGGAAAAAAGACGCTTTCGACTGCGTTGGGATTCGAGCCCAGGTATTTCGATTGCCGTAGGCAGTGACAAAAATTTCAAATTCAACTAATTAGTATGAAATCATTTTAAATTAGATATACGTCACTGGAAAAAGCTTTCATTACATCTAATGGAAGTTTAATGCAAAAATTTCTCAGTCTACAATCTATTTTATAACAGTTACATAAGTACTCTATGTCAATGTTTGCTAGGCTATAACTTACCTATAGAGAGCCTAATGGATCAGGTGCCGAGAAAAGGTGTAACACCCCTGGCATGGATTTTCTGGACGTTGGTGCAAGTGAGAAGGTCATTGAGAGAGGTAGACAAACAGTCTCGCATTTGTGTGCGATCTGTTGAGGGGTGGGGCAAAGGCGTCGGCGTCGTAGTCGGCGCGGCTGTAGTGGAGCGAGGGGAATATGGCCGCTCTAAAGGGGAAGTAGACAGACATGTGTACAGTGTTTACGGAGATTCCTCGTTGCCACCAGCGGTGAACACAAGTTCACCAACTAATGTGTGTATGTATGTATATATATATATATATGTGTGTGTGTGTGTCACACGGAGCGTTTTTGATACACACACACGGTTTTTCCGAAGGCTCGCCTTTTACCACATTCAAAACTCCTCGTGTGCATAAACTCTTTCATCTTCGGTTCCACGAGTGGCACACGTACACACTGTCATCTTTATCTTTACGACTACATACACTCTCTCAGGTTTCTTTAATACGTGAGTACCTTCGCAAGCAGCAAGCATTCTACAGTCTTGTGTATGCGAGAGATAGCATGTTAAGTATATACCATGAGCAAGTAAGAAGCACAGATAGCGGGGGAAAATAGCGTGCGCTCGCGCGGTCGCGCATATCAGGGCATGATCAGGGTTATGCTGCGTTAGCATTGTGTGTATCGTGCGTCGAGCGAAGTGGACGGTTTACTTCGGATTTCTGCCTAGATTGACTCGACTTGGCGCTAAAAAATATGAGTAAATTCGCGGCCAGTGGTTCATCGTTGTTAGTCCGTGCGTGTTCGATCGATACGCCATTGCGGCACAGCGTGTCAAGTAAATCAGTGGTCTGACGATGTCCACGGCGACGGTGGCGGTGGCGACGTCGAAGGTGTGATATCTGTCAAGCTAGAACTTCGACAAAAAAAAAAGGAGAAAAAGAGAACGAGAAGAAACTAGCTGAATAGACAAAAGCAGGGTGAGTTGCTAGTGCGATTGGTTGGGATGCCTCACACGGAGCCAGCTATAAAGCTTTGAGGCGAGGACATGTGTCGTTTCGCTGATCGCCACTTGGATTTGGTTGGCCTGAGGCCCAGCGCCCAGGACACCGACCCGTACCCGTGACCGAACCCTGCATTTTGGGTCGTGTGTGTGTGAGAAATGTGACCAAGGCTCTGTGTGTGTGATCGTGATTCGAGCGCTTGCGTTTCTTCACCGCGGCCGCCACCTTCGACCTTCGGGGACGCGTCGGGGCGACGTCGTTTGACTGATACGGATCCGAGTCGCCAGTGTCATGTGCGGAGACACAATGTTGGGGTCGTACGAGGGTTGTGTCGCGACGACGACGGCGACGCGACAGTGGGGTCAGACTTAGGAAAAGACGTGATAGTGATTCTTTGGTTATGATATATTATGAGAGACTGGTCACTGCCTAGAGTCGATTGTTTTGAAGCACACGAGACAGGACGGGATCGTCGATGAGATGGACAGGGTTTATCTCTGCCCCGCTGACGTATCTAGTGTCCGGAAAAGTGTGTGCGCTCTGAGTAAGCGCGTGTGCAAATTGTGTAAGTAATAGCACTACTCTAACGACAAGTTTCTAGCGCGTTAACTCCTGGAGCGAGTTGTCGAGATTGATCACGAGGAGGAAAAGAGGTCGTGAACAATGGAGACTCTCCTACCGGGTAAGACCAACAACCAATCATACAGTCCGCAGCTCAAGACGGTTTTGAAAACTTATCAGCTGTCGGCCGTGAAAAGCTTACAGGGTCCAAGTTCGGCACTCTTGGATATGGAATGTAAGGGCCTGCTCCAGGAACAGGGCTCCTTTCGTTTTTCTCCTCAAAGTCATGGTCCGGATTCTATTCCAGACGGGTGTGGAAAAACAATTGTGAAGGATCGGATCTCGCCGGTGGTACCTTTGTGTAAGGACCCCAGGGTGGGACATCTTCTAGACGACTCCGACGATGATCCTCAACCAGATAGACTCAAAGTCCCGGTAGAGAAAAGAGAACTAGAGTTCCCTATTCCAATATTGACAGCTCCAGATCAGAGTTGCTCAGAAAGATGCGAAACTTTGCTTGAAGGGGAGAGGATATCGTGCTTTGTTGTGGGTGGAGAAAGGAGGTTATGTTTGCCGCAGATACTGAACACTGTTTTGCAAGACTTCTCGTTGCAGCAGATCAATCAGGTGTGCGACGAGTTACAGATTTATTGTTCGAGGTGCACTCGAGACCAACTGGAGGAACTTAAATTGTCTGGTATATTACCTCGAAATGCTCCATCGTGTGGTCTCATAACTCAGACTGACGCAGAAAGACTGGTTAGTGCTTTGCTCTCGAGGACAGAGCCCTGTTTGGCTATTCCAATTCAGGAACATGAAGTGGATGAAAAGGAACTTCATAAAAAAGAGATTGATGAGGATTGTGTGTCGAGATTTAAAGTATATCATGAGTGTTTTGGAAAGTGTAAGGGAATTTTTGATGCAGATTTGTTCATTACGGAGGACTCTGCTTGTATAGAGTGTTTGGAGTGTGGGTTGAGGTTTTCGCCTGCGAGGTTCGTTAGGCATGCTCATCGCTCCCTGGAGAACCGGACATGTCATTGGGGCTTTGATTCTGCGAATTGGAGATCCTATCTTCTGCTGTCTCGGGACCAGGGCCATTACAATAAAGTTGTTAATTTCTTTCAGGGTTTGAAAGAAAGGCATCTGCTTCCTAATTCTAAACGGAAAGTTGAGGTGTGCATACTTTCTTGTTTTATAATTAACACTAACTTTACAAGGTTCATGGTATAAATTATT
The DNA here is from genome assembly GCA_030998225.1 of Diplolepis rosae. Lineage (NCBI taxonomy): Eukaryota > Metazoa > Arthropoda > Insecta > Hymenoptera > Diplolepididae > Diplolepis > Diplolepis rosae. Next base: position 22,136,924 of record JAPYXD010000723.1, on the reverse strand, counting down.
TAATAATTTATACCAGACAGAAACTAGCCAGTAAAGAATGGGTAAATAGAACATACAATAAACGACCTTAAGACTGATTGTTAGTATTTGATTTAGTTTGCTCATAAAAATAGACACATGTATTTCCTTCCCCACGATTATTAAGCAAACAATTTTTAATTATTGTGTGCTTTCCGAAATAATGTGAGTACATGAACATTCAAGCTATATTTAACGTTATTTTTTACTTTTAGCAGATTCAAAAAAATTAATCTCTTTTATTACACTTTACTATATGAAATCCAATGTGATTAGTCATTGTTGCTGTGACAACTTTAGAAAATTTCTGTAGTTTATTCTCAAATATTATTTATTATCCACTTTTTTTAGTCTGAAGATAAACTAAGTTTCCTAATTCGTTATCAAACTATTTCCGAATTCTATTCTATTCAACTATTCTATCACATAGAGTATTTTGAAAAACTGATTTTTATTATTCAGTGTGCAAAATTGGATAGAATTGTTGTTGAATGACGAATTTTACAGCTAAATATAAAGTATACTGTTATGACATTTGGATGGAAATATATGTTCAAAGGTTTCTAAATTTATATTTATTTTTCATTTTGTAGACAGTTATTCAATCTTTGCTTTTTACAAGTATGTACTAATAAATTTGTATATTTCAGTGAAAAATGCTAAAAACTGTGTAAATTTCAATCAAAATCCTAAATTATAGTGTAAATAGCGATTGGATAATTCATTTATGAAAAAATGATTTCTTGGTCGAGAAAAGTCACGTATTTTTCAGGAAAAAATCAAAGTCTATTTAATAAAATTGTCTACTGATATGAGTTGTTTGTGTTAAAATCTTAAATTAAATAACATTATCTCCTAGCCCTCGAAGACTTTTCGCTTTTGTCTAGAGTCTAGGGTAGTCTTGTTTTTATCTCAAGTTGCAGACGGTTCCGATAACTCACAAAGATAAGCAAGTGGTTAGCCTAACATAACATTTTTATAACGTTTTACAATTATCATTGATTATCATTTCAACCAGATAACAATATGCGGTTGTCAAGAATGTATCTGATTTACTCTCAGCAAATAATTGACTTGTAATTAATTTGTGATTTTTATACATCAATATTAAGTAACGGAAATGTAATTCTGTTATTTAAAATTTCCCTTTTTCTAATGAAAAATTAAAGAGCAAAAAGTAATATTTTTTAATTAGAAATATTTTACACTTATAATTTATGATCTAATGATACTAAATTGAAAATAACATTAAATGATTTTCTAATTAAGTCTATTGCAGAGCAAACTAAAATTGTGTATGGATCTTCAGAAAGACAATGAAGTACATTTTTTGATTTAACTGAGTCTTTTGACGTTATTTGGGTAAAAAAATATTGATTAGCTGTGCAAATAGTTACAGAACTATTTTGCTATTGTTAACTAACATTCAAGTTTTCTTTAGACAAATATTTATTGGTATTATTTCCCACAGTTTCGGTATGAACCGGAGAAGCTGGCCAAGCTGAAGAAATTAAAAAAGGACATAGCTAAGGAGGAATTTCCTGGAGGAATCTACAACGGAAATGGGTTGGGATTGTATCATCCTGTTTCGACAGTAGCTAATGCTAACGATCCGTACCTTCAAATGCAATGGGCAGTTTTTGAGTTGGCTGCGAGAGGGGCTTCTGCTTTTAGGCCTTGGAATGCTCCAGGATCATGCAAACTTAGAGAAAGGTATATAAAGTGAATAAAGCGATAAATACTTAATGTGTCATTATTATTAATATTATTCATTTTTTCTGTGCCACCTGTAAGTGATATGACAGATCTTTTATCGAAGATAATAATGATTATTGTTACATCAGAGTCACTTAACTTGAGTGAAAGCAAATACAGTTTATTAATCAAAAATGTGTATGCCAAAAATCTATATAGAAGAGCACACATTAGAAATAAATCATGGTTATGATTTAAAACAGGCGAATTCACAATTATATGAGATAAGATTGATTTATTACCGATTTACTGTAAACCAGGAAAGAGAACCGGATTTCTGCGCTTAAGTATAAAACCAGAATTTTTTGAAGTTTTACTTCAAACATATTTTTAACAAATTAGTAAAATGGTTTTGGATAATTTCAAGAATGGTTGAACGTTAAAATCAACTTTGAAGAGAGTGATCTCTTCTAAAGAAAATATTTACATCCAAAAATTTTCCTATTGGAAATGTGTTTGAAATACAATACAGTAAACAGGGGCCATAGTCAGTCTTCTATTTCTCTTTTTAGTATATTTTCATTATTTTTTCTCAAAAATCTCTACGTGCAATGATTTTATTACTTTTGCTTTATTATAGAGAAAGCTTTGTAACGATGAAAATATTTGACATTTTTTGCAATTTTGAATATAATTAAGAAAGTTTACTCTAGATTTGTACATTTTTATGAAACACATTTTTTTGAACAAAAAAGACTAAATTTCATTCATTGAACATCGTGATATGGCAGAAAGTAAATTTGAAAAAAACGCAATTTTTAATAACTTTTTATTACTGTTCTGGAAGTCATAAAAAACGTTATAAACTCAATTTTTCAAACAAGGGATGGTATGTAATTAATATAAATCAATAAAATTCCAATAAATATTTCAAAACAAAAATTTTATAGCCTAACAATTTTTCAGTATAACTAATAAGTTTTTGATATGTACAGGTTTACAAATTTTTTAACGTCTTATTTAACAATAAAGAATACCTCTTAATAAAAATTGCCAAAGATGGGAGAAAAAAGAAGCTTTCTCGATTAGGAAGAAAATTTATTTGATTTCTATGAGAAAGCAAAGTGCTCATATAACAATAAAGTTACTTCTATTTTATTTGCAAATTCATTCAAAGTTTTTTGAGATACAATAACTGTGATACATTTCTTCTTTAAACAAATTCAGTTGGATTCATACTGAATTCACTTTTCTTAGAATTCAGTTTATTTAACTTTTAAGTCATTTCAATCAATTATACATTTGCATAATTAAAATTGATTTAAATGTTTTATATTTAATTCTAAAATATAATTTATTAGTTTTAGTTAACTCAGAGAATATCTATGTGAAACTCTACTCAATTTTCCAAAGGCTTTCTTTTGTAAATCTAGTTACCTTTTCCAAAGAATTATTTTATATGCTTTACTCATTTATTTATAAAGAATTTTTTATGGGCAATCTTAAGTCTATAATTTAAGTACAGCTCACAAATAATTCTTCACCTTAGTATTTATCTACAGTATTAATTATTAAAACTTTGTACCAAGTATACTGTCTTCACTTAAATTAACAGAAAAAAGTTCACAACTACCATAATGAGTCAAATAAATACTACAGAAATTTACTTTTAGATTAAAAATGCTCGAGTTCTTTAATTTTTTTAAAACTAAAACAATAATTCAATTATGTAAGATAACCTTTTTAGTAAATCAAATTTTTATCTAAAAACTTGGGAAGTGCAATAGAAGATAATGACATTTCTGTCAACTCCGTTTTAGATGAAATTTTGCAAGTTAATTTTAAAAAAATAAGCATAAATAAAACGAAGTTAACAGACATTTATTTGTATCTTCCATCACATTTCTCAAACTTTTAGACGAATATTTTATTTGCAGAAAAATGATACATAAATGGAATAACTTATAATCTAGTCCGTCGGTAGTATAATAAGAATGAAGTTTTTTGGAATTATATTTTCTGACATTGTTTAACTTTTGCCTTTTTTCCTTCAGTTCACCACTGGTGCCTGCATATCTTAGCAGAGGACCACCAGTACTGCAACATCCGGAGCGAGTGGTGCCTCTTTCGGATTGCGAGCGTTTTGAACCGCATTATCAGCCTAATGTTGCTCTAGCACCAATACCAGCTCCAGCAGTGCCACTTATTCCTGCTCCTCTTGTTCATCATCGCCGACATCACCATGAACGTCGTCGTCACAATCATCGATCACTCAGTCCTAATGAAAAATCTGAACCTTTCCCCGTAAACGTTAAGCTTGAAAAGCCATCATCTCCTGTTCCGCCCACCGACGCTGGTTTTATTCCAGTAGTACCACCTTCTCTAGAAGAAAATCAAGAAGGAGTTATTAGTCGAGTTTCATTTGATGAAAAAGTTTTAGGAGAACGTGAAGAAGAGGAAAGCACCACGGTCACTTCTTCAACCGTGAATGTAGAACCGGTACCTACCGAAGTTTGTACTTCTTCTCCAGAAGTAGATTTTAGTTTAGATGGATCTACGGCGATAGAATTGGAAAAGCGGCTTGTCGGATTAGAATTACCACCTGATGTACTTGAGCTAATAAAGCGACTTACTTCCGAAAATGGACTTTTGCGACGAGCTCGACTCGCGGACGCGCAAAAAATCTCAAGGTTACGCAGCCAACTAGAGATACAACAATTACAGACTGTGAATGAAGTTCAGAATAAGGAAGACGCGACAAATGCTAGTGCAGCTGATAGCACTGAAGGTAATGAGAAGCCCGATGAACCATCCATGCCGCCTTCGGATAACAAAGACCCAGAGCTCGAAGTCTCAAATGAGAATAAGGGTTAGAACTCTTTCCTCGGTCAATAGAAAGGGTTGAAATTTTCTACCTATTGCTCAATGGATCTGACTTTTTCCTTGTAGTGAGTTAATTTTATTTATTTATTTTTTAACCTGTAGGGCAAGCTACACTGAGTTATCTAAAACTAGCTCGAAATTTAAGAATGTTTACTATTGAATTCTCAGGGTAGCTTAATCCTTAAAATGAAATTTGGAAAGGAAATTCATTCGAAGGGAAAAAGCAGAACTAGTAAGCAGAGATTTTCGATTGATTCTATTGTTCGATTGAACAAAATACTGCTCAGCAATCATCGCGGCACTTATCTCTCGTTCGGATAAGTGCGCACTGAATTTTGTGCTAGAGATATTAATGATAGGATGATTCTAAATAAATGAGAACTCTCTTGGTTATGTGATAAATGAAGAGCCTTTAACGTTATGATGGTTAATTCAGAGTTCTTACTGTAAGTTAACTTTATCGACGGTTTTGTTTTTAACTCATTGTAGATATTGTACAATACAGAGAAAAAAAGATTAATTAGTTATTAAAAGAGTTATTACCACGCCAAGAGAAGAGAACGCTAAGGGTCGAATGAACAAGCGATACGCGTGTATTCGATATGAAATATCGTGTAGACGTGAAGTGCGCGAGCGCTTTTCCTTTTGAAGGTGATATGTTCGTAACAGAGAAAAGATTAGGTTACTTTCCATTAACCTCTTCAAATCATAATCGCATAATGTATATACCGAACACATTCTTTCGTCAGATATATCTAAAAAAAATATATGTTAATAATATAACAATATGCGAATTATTGCAAAAGTACAAAAACCCTAGGTGCTATGTTGTTACGCTAGGTTTCGAAAAGGACTTGATATATTTCAGCAGCTCGTTGAAAATGTGTCGTGAGAAAGCATCGAAAGCATTAAACTTGGCATAATTTCTTTTCATGTTTTGCATAAATGGTCTGAGTTTACGCCGTTATCTGAAGATAAGAAATTGATTTTGCTGGCGCAACGATTGGTAAAGAACAAAAAAAACATTGTCATCGATTTAATTGATATTGAAAATTTAAATTGATACATAAACCATTTGCATTTCTGCAAACTGTCCGCGTTCTTTCTTCGCACTAAGGTCTGAGTTCTTGTAATTTATTCAAAAAGGAAGTTTGACGTAAAAATTTGTCTGCATGTATTTATTATACTATCTTTTATTTTGAAATGTTATTTTATCTTTTATTTTTAATGAATGGATGTCTTTGCCAATCAATGCCTTGGGTGAAGGAACCAACCACGAGTACAAGATGATAGTCAATACTCGATTTTCATAGACACATTGCGAAGTAAACCTTGAAGTGAATATTTAGCAAAGTGACAGTTTCCCTCTTATCAAGTCAAACTGTACTATTCTGTAGCTAATACCGTACGTATATTAGTAATAACGATTATCGATAGTCGTACGTATTCATCCTTACATTGTAAATTAACAGAAACAGTTAGTAGTGCCGGTATGTGTATTCAAATGCGTAGAGGCTGCTTGCTTGGAAAATCTCTCATTTATTGCTGAAATTCCGGAGTATATTGCGCATTGCAAATTTATTGCATTTGCCTGCCTCTTCCATATATCTACTAATTCTCACCGGCTTTCGACTTGGTTGCATCATGAAAATATTTCGGTTACAAGCAAAACTATCTCGAATGACAGATTTTCAAAGCAATCAAGTAGAACCTGGACATAATGATTAACAGTATAACATAGACACATACAATCACCATTACGTTCGGTATAATCGACTTCGTACGACATACATACTTTACGATAAATATTACAATATTGTAAGAATCCCACCTAAGATAGAGATTGTAATAGTCTACGTTTTTCATACACAATCGGTTATATTTATCTAGGATATATACGACTTTTTAATAATACATTCTATGTGTCTTACGTACTACTCCACTGGTGGAAATATCTTTACAATAAACTACAATAATGTGGTTAAAAATTACAAGAAACTATATTTTTCGCTAGAAATAGAAAAATTTTACGAGATTTGATAAGTAATTACAAATTTCTGTGAAAAATTAACATTTTCAAATTATTGTACTTTATTGTATTTTGTTGTAAAAAGAAACATTTCAACCAGGGCTGGTTTGGAATACATTCGAGATCCACAAAAAGTTTCATTTTATCATTAAAACTGCCACGACTCGAAACGAATTCCATTCATTTTCAATGTCTAATTTGTGTAGGGAAATATTGTACTCTGACTATATAAAGTGCGATAAACAGAAACTAAAACATGTGTCCGATATACACGTGATATTTATTTGTATTTCCTTTGTTATTTTCGTTTGTGAGGACTTCATTTCCACTCAGGGTGTCTATCGAAACAAAATTTGAATTATCATTTATATTTATTATGTATCTTATGTGAAGAGTATTATTTTATAATGATAAGTGAGTCAAATGTTCGTTAAAAAATGAAACATTGTTAGAGAACCCACTTATCTGAAAAATCTGAAAGTCTAAGAATATTCAGGTTTATAATATTTCATAAACTGCATGAAGTAAATTATTTTATCTACTTCAAAAGTAGATAGAACTCAAAGGTTTTGAATATTTTAGTTTAAGGGAATAAATTTGTCTAAATTAAAACTATTGTCTATAAATTTGTAAAAGAGGCATAATATTACAATGCATAATATTGAAAATATTTGCAAATATATGTGTTAAAAGCTTTATGCAACTATTAAAAAAATTTATGTTTATTTCGAAATTTTTAATAATTAATGTTCGTAGACTCCCTGTTAGGAAGGATGCAATTTTGAGTAGGAGATCCTCAAGGGAAATTAATTAGTAATCTCAGTCGTTTAGCCTAACGTTTTGAATGTATTACACGTAAGAAGAATTATCTACCGCGACTTATATTGTAGATATATAAACATTGTTGAAGAAAATAAACTATTGAATAGAGTCGGTAGACGATAACTCGTTAGAATGTTCGAGACATCGTGTATACTTTCCAAATTGTTTGATTTGTGATGGATTGGTTTCACAAAGACTTGTACTACGTGCGAAAGGTTTCCTTCATTTGGTTCGAAACTCAAGTATGTCTTTAAATTATTACTTAACATTAGTACCTGCAATTGGCGAGATGCCTACAAATTTGTGATGAAAGTTTTTATAATGCATAATATCTATGAAAATATAATCGCATACAGAGATCTAGTGCAAATAACTATTCTTAATTACTGCATGTAACCAGTGATTCTAACTTATAAACCCTTAAGTTATGTACGTCTTTTTATTATGCGTATTCCGTTTCAGTTGTCATTATTTCGATAATTGGATATCTCTGGGTAGATAGTTTTAGAACGTACTCGTAAACGTTGCGCAATTGTCAATAGTTTATTTTCTTATTAAATTGCATATATATATATATACACACACACACATATATATATATATATATATATATATATATATTTATTTCGTCTTTCAATAAACATTGAATCAGGTTCATCAAAGAAGCGCCAAATTTGTTTTTTATTTAATTATAATATTAATCAGTTAAAAATACCGATTGTTACAGATAATATCATAGTGTCACTAAATACAAAGTGCAAAGTGAATGTACAAAATTTCATGTCTTGTCTGTTCATCGACCTATTCGGAAAAAATTTGCAACCTTAAGTAGAAATGTGTTGGTAATTTTTTGTCGCAATTTCTATATGATGAATTCTGTAAAACTGTTCGAATTCGTGAAAAAAATATACTTTTTTTTTAATTAGCAAGTTCTTACAAAATCTTTGTATCCTTTTGTAGAGAATTGTTAAAAGATGTAAAAATTTACAAGAAACTACAATCTTTTTCTAGAACTCGAACATTCTTACAAAATGTAACAAGTTTATAAAAATTGGTATAAAAATTACATTTTCCACAATATTGTCTTTTATTGTAGAAAAATAACGTTTCTTTAGGGTTATTCTTGTAACATTTTTGTAATCTCATTTATCGAACCCTCAGTTGTTTTTTAATATTTAGACGTCTTCAAATTTAATTGCTTCTGAATCTGAAAGCTTTAAAAGATCACAAGATAAAAATGTTTCGTTTTGCAAAGCCAGTTAAAAATTTAATAAATTTTTTATTTAGGAAAGTCATAATTGATGAACTTATTAGTACAAATTAGGATAGAGTCAGGCTAGCTTACAATTCGATTAATTTGACATTCCACACACGAACTCGTGCACAATAGTACATTAGGTAGGTTGTAAATTTTGTAAAAGAATTATTCTCGACATTTTCTGAGAAAAATTAGCGAAATAATGTAGTTTTACCAAAATGAAAACTCATGTACACATAAGATTTTGTTTATCCATTTATTATAAGTAGTATCATTATTTAATGTTTAAAAAGAGGGTGTTCAGTTGTAGGCAAAATACGACGTGGAAATTACTACTTGCTTAGAGATTATCAAATAAACGGAATTACTCTAAGCGTGTCTAATTTATCTTTCAGCTTGTTCCATTGATCTTTATTATAAATTTTACACATCCACTCCTGATCGTTTTATTACTACATTTGCGACTAATATTTTTTAAAATAATTAATGGAGAGTTTTGCGTTTTTCTTAGGACTGTCATTGCGGTTATCATATCTGGTTATATATTGATTTTCAGGTTGAAAAGGGAATATAACGTGTCAGTCAATCAAATTAATTACAGTATCAATATCCCAATCATTCATTAATTTGATCGTATTTAATTTTGATACTTTGAATAAAATAACAGCGTTGAAAACGTATATTTATTATTTTTGCATCATGAAGTGAAACTATTTTCGATCCATACAATTGACTTGTCAATCTAAAAAAATTAATTATTTTGGATAAAGGTAAAAAAATAATTTCAATCAAGTATAAAGGGAGAGATGTCAGAAATTGCCTGTCCTGACAACCTTTTATAATTCGTACGGTACGAATTACCACGAATTACAAAGGCTGTCCTGTTTCGCTATTACAGCGGCGTCTGTACGACAGGTCAATGACTATGGCTAACAAGCTTCAACCTGCTTCAACAGCTTCAAATGTTTAAAATCTGGACAAGGACAAAAGGGATAAAACTACGGCTGCTACGGGCTACGGTGGATGCAATTCAGGGATGTGTTGGTCATTTTCAATTCTGTTGCTCCTACGCAACAAACAAATTCAAAACTACATAATTTAAATTTTCTATCAATGTCAAAAACATCTTAAAGGAAAATTCATGTTTTTCGAACTTGACACTAAAACTTCAAACTCTTTTCGATGTAATTAAAATAGAATACTTTGATTTAAATTATGTTTTTAAGTGTGAAGTAGAATTTTTTTGTTAAATTTAAACATTGAAATGTTGAATTCTGTGAATTAAATTTAGGGCAAATAATTTTTAGCAGTTTTTTGATCAGTTCAAAAACTTCAATAAGAGTAAACTGAGTTGCAATTTAAAATATATTTTACAAATTTATTTCCGATTTATTACATTTTTGGATTAATTTGAAGATCCCGAGGGTGAATTTTTTCTTGAGCCGGCCCTGTGTGATACACAACACAGTTGCACGTCAAAACGCACACAGGTCTGCACAGGTGTGCACAGGTTTCAGGTTGTATATTTCGTCCCCGATGATCACAGGTGTTCGATCCGAAGATCCGATCGGTTCAGCCGTCGTTGTCCTGTCGCCGTTCTTCTGAACGAGATCGGTAAATCCGTCGGTGGTTGAAAATTCATTGAAAATTCAATGTCTGACTTCCTTCTGCTTGGGACGTTGTTTCTTCGTCCCGACGAGAAGCTACGATGGTAACTCGTTGACTTAGTGCCTGTGGGAAATGTGAGTGCCGTCAAAGACCGGAACGAGCGCAAAAAATGGCTTTCTTGTGTCCTGTGCGTATTGGTAGAGGGAAGAAGAAGAAACGTAAGTAGTTACGATTCACCTGCACGTTATTTCTGGCACAAATACCTGTTGCTTCAAGACGATTTTCCTATTTATCTCGTGGTACCACTACCCTGGCGCTCTTAACGTCATGCTGTGGAGTTTCTGTGAAACTTTTGACAGTTCGATAGATTAATAAATACCAAGTGATTTTGCATCCCTGAAGTCTTTAGAAACCTTTTTCTAAACTACGATAAGGCTAAAGTGTTTCGAATTTGGGAAATTCTTTTCACGGGGGAACGTTTACTCGGTTTTGAAAATGATTGTACCAGAGACATAACGGGGTTTTTAATATTGAAGTACATGTATTAAAAGAAAAAAATATATTAACAGAACCAGAAGTTTCATGTCTCATAATTTTTATTTATTTAGATATTCACGTTTAAGTTTTAACTAAACTATAAATGAGTGTTAAGATTTTACTTTACAATATTTTTGTTAAATATTCTCTTCTTATGTATTGTATAAGTTATGTACTAAAGGTAAACGAAAGCAAGAAAGTAGAACCTACATTTTCTCCGATGCATTATTATTATATATTATTATTTTTATATATTATTCTTGAATTAATTAGATTATTTTATAATTATCAATTACTTAATAAAGTTTTACTTTTAAAAAGCTCAATTTTCTCATATTATAATTTGTCAAGATGCCTTTCAACAGATTTTAAAATTTATTTCAATTTTTGTCCAATTTTTCTTAAATATATACTTTAATTTTTTGTTCAACGAAGGTTCTCATATTTCTACTACTTTTTCTTCAAAACTGTAAATTTCTTATAGTAAGTTTTACTTTAGAACATTTTCGGACAAATTTTTTAAATCAAAGTGTTTTATGATATTAGAAGAGATTTCAGAATATTTTGAATAAGTACAGAAGATTATAAGATCTTCACAAATTTTTTAATTTGGTTTTAAAGATTGCAAGAAAATCTAAGAAAATTTATGAGATTTTGGTAGAATTCAGATAATTTTTAACATATATTTAAAGAATTTGAAAATCTTTCTGTGGAAAAAAAAGACAAATTTCAAACTCAACTAATTAATTTTTAACATAATTCGAGAAACTATAGATGATCTCAAGAGGTATAAAAATATTTCAAACAGAAATATTTTTTCCGATTTTAAGACCTACTCCAAAATTTCTTCTAGAAGATTTAAAGAATAGAAAATTAAACAATTATTGAAATAAGGAATTGGATATGAATAATTGAGGGTTGAAAATTGATCATTTTAATAATTACAAAATCAATTTTTATATTATTTAAAAAATTGGTATTCTGAGTATGCATAATTTATATAACTGCTTCTTAGTTTAATCAGTTTTTATAATTCAAGAGCATCGAAACTTGATTTTAACTAATTTATTACAGCTGGATCACACAACTTTAACTTGGATAAAGATGGAGTCGGAGGACTTGGAATGGGAAGCAGGGTGCCTTTACCTCCAGGACGAATTACAGGAAGCGCTAGTATAGAGACTTTGGTTAGAGTTGGTATTGAAAAGGAAAACGGGCTTTCACCTGATAGCAAAATGGTTATCATCCACGACTTTACTCCCTGTGTAGACGATGAACTTCAGGTTAAAAGAGGCCAGGTAAGAATCACCTTTTTACATTCTCTTCATTATTTTAAATAACTATGAAACTCCAGAACTAACTAAAATTTGACATAAAATCTCATACAGATCGTCAACGTCCTCTACAGAGAGAACGACTGGGTTTACGTCATAGCAGCTGATACAAGAATGGAAGGTTTCGTTCCACATTCGTACTGTGCGCCTTATGCATCGCAACTCGCAGAATCTACTTTAGCTACTCTTATGAACAACGTAAAGAAAAAACTACCCCGTTCTAATGACAATGAAGGTGACTTATCAAGTTCAGGAAGGTCGCAGGGATTAGATGCTCAACAAACCGATACTGGTTCGGCTTCTGATTGCGAAAGCTACGCAAGAAATATCACCACTGCAGATATAAATGTAAATCGCTCTGTTACTCAGTCGCAAAATTCAATTCAGACTACTCAGTCTCAACCAGACGTGCATCCTTTTTTCAAGGTAATTGTTTGACAAATATTATAATTATTTAAATATCATTCAATCTGAAATAAGTATAATAAACTGCTTTTTACGTAGGACCCTTCGGCAGGAAGATATATCGTCTTATACACGTTTGTCGCAAGAGATGAAAACGACGTGAGTGTCGAAAGAGGTGAATTCGTTACTGTATTGAATCGAGATGACCCTGATTGGTTTTGGGTCTTACGACACTGTGATGGTAATGAAGGATTTGTACCATCTGGATTTGTTTATCCAGGCCATGTGCTTCATTCTTACGCTGCAACGGTTACTACTAATACGACGACTACCACTGTTGCTGGAGATTCTCATGGATTAGGTTAGTTTTCAATGATAGTCAATTTCATATAATTTAAACTCTATCAGGTTATTTTTCTTGACCGGAAAAGCATGTACTATTTACAATAATACAGGACATTTACATGGTATTTATTATACTACATTTATACTTTTCTAAGACTAAAACAATGCTCATGATCTTATTTTAATTTACTTAGGTGCAAGCAATGGGAACGTTTCAGGAAACGATCAGTTGCAACAAAAAGATTTGAGGGACTTTAGAGACGAAACTACTGGAACCGAGTTAGTTGTACTCTATGACTACAAGGCGCAGGCGCCGGACGATTTATCCGTGAGACGAGCCGATTGGATATACGCCGATCTTGGAAATCAAACGGTGGATGGGTGGCTTTGGGCATACGCACCGAAGACTCGGAAGTATGGCTTTATTCCCAAGGCGTATGCCCGTCCTCCTGCCATGACCAGTCTATAATTCTTATGCTTTATAATTTTGTATCCTTAATTTTACAACTATTTTATAATAATATACATTCTTTCTGTACAATCTTGCTGGCCTCAATTAATCAGCTTTACCTTTAAAATCAATTTTGTAGTATATCTCCTAGTTTAATATACTTGCCTATTTACGGAATCTTAAAGAAAGAAGGACATAAATGGCGTAATGACTATTGAGAGAATTACTCAATGAACGATGACGTTGACGTTGAGACTTTTGCAACTGGAAGAGATTTGGTTGATCAAACCTTCGTGGAGAACAACACAGTCACCGGACAAGAAAACTTCATGGGGTCGCTGAGCTGTTCGTAGAGAATTGACTGGTCCCGTATAAGTCAGAGAACGAAAGCTCACAGTCTCTACAGTGTCAACCGCCTAAAAAATTCACGTAATTTGTAGATTTTCTTCTTTTACATTTTTTAAAATCATTTATATAATATATTCGTTGTAAATAAATTATAATTACTTGTATGCTGCAACGTAAGGCTCCTGACGATGAGCTTCCTAAGTCGAGACCTGCGACCCAGGCTATGATCACGTCCCCACGATCTCCACTGCCTTTAGTTTCGTCCTGACTTTCGTACTGGTTAGTGCATTTCAAACGAGCAGCCAAGACTGGAAGAGGAAGCCGATTCCTGTAATTCGGATGGATTTGGTTCCCGTTGAATAATCTTGCTGCAGCACCTCTGAAAACGAAAGAATTTATTATTAATTTTTCTTTAATGACAAAAATTGTTATAAGAAATTGAAATAATGATAAATAAAATTCTCAGAAGTGCCAGAAAAAGAAACTTACGTAAGTTTACCAGAGACAAGAAGAAGAGCGAGACATCTGCTCGAACCACAAGTGAGGGCAGAGAAGCTTACGATCAAAGTGCTTTTGGCTCCAGGCTCAACACTAAGAATTGGAACCTCTGGATGATCAAAGAGAAAATGATGAGTCAAGGCAGATAAAGCTACATTCATGGCACAGTCCAGGCGTGGACATTGAATTGGACGTCGAGAGCATTCAGTGATTTGACCGTTGACTTTCATCTCAGAAGCGGATCCTAATTCATCTTTCCTAATTATACTGCAGCAGCTTTTCTGTTGATACTGTCTATTTTCTAAAACTGAGCGATCTTCTCTCATCTCTCCGTATTCTGTGCCCCAATCAGAAAATGAATCTGTTCTATTTAAACCACCATAATATGGAACTCTCGTGGCTGCAGTAGGCAAAGGGACACCACTTCGATTTCGAGGATTTGCATATATTTCTTCTGTTTTCTGTTGCTGTACTGATTTATCCTCAGGCACAGGAATCTTACTGTGGATATTTATTTGACTTGGATTACGACTGCTGGCTCGTGAACAAGTCGAGGGCGAATTTTGCGACTCAGCTGCACAGAGCAGACATCCCATGTCTGCAAATCAAATTCAATTTTTACAAATGTTTGCCAAATCTCGACATAAATATGATCTAATTCAAATGCAATTTGATTCTATAAAAATAATCTTTATGCTATTTTCTAATGCAACAACATTTGAAGAAGTTTTCAAGTATTTCTTTTTGGGAATCATTTTTTCCCTGTATAAGTAAACATTTACATTTTGGAATATGTTAAAAATCATTGTGCCAGAGATACACCAGGAAGGCTTTCAAAAAATTTACTGATAACAATTTTACCAGATCGAATCGCGAAACGTTGCACACAACGATGACACAGAAGATGTCCTTGTGAACAGGCAAGGGCTTGCTCGTAATGGACATCATTTTCTACAAGATTCGTGGAACTGACTGTAAGATGACAAGCTGCGCAAATCAGTCTCGATTTCATATAAAGTTCGCTTGACCTGTCGTCTTCCTCTTCCTCCTCTTCATCTTCATCTTCCGTAGTTCCCATCCTTTGGACCCTGCTTTCCTGAATTCCTTTATCATCTCCTGAGCGTCTGGTCCTTGGGAGTGGAATGACCGGTTCCTTAAATGAAAAATTTGGCTTCATCACATTTCTCAATTCAAATTGTTTATAATAGTTTTGCACTTTACTTTGATTCGTTCTTAATTAATAGACAAGAGATCATTTTGAAAAACTTTGGTTCTTAAATTTCTTTGAAATAAAATCTCGAGAGCAGTTTAATTTAAATGCATGAATAAAATTTGGATATAAGAAAAATACCATGAATTTGGAATCTAAAGGCAAGAACTTATTTTTTAGATTCCGAGTGATTTGAGGACGATGACAAAATTAAAAATTACTAGTATCTGAGTAATAAGATCGCGTGCCTTGAAAATATTTTTTACAGAGCTCTCGTTATTCTTTTTGTAAACACAATCTGTTCTTTCCATTCCTTTATGCGTTGTCACAAGAGTTATCTGAAGAAACGATAACCCTTATGCTGATGTAACGTGTCGGTGTAATTTGCTTAGCTTCCGGACAATAATAATATGATATCCTTCCCTTTGAGGATGATCCCGGAGTCTCAAAACTGCGACGTCTTGTTTTCCTTTAAGATTTAGCAACTGGCAATTCAGATACAGTTCCCCACCAAACATTGCACGTAAAATTTTTGACAGTTTGCATCTTCCTAAAATTACTACTAATTTCGATGTCGTAATTAACAATTTACTTTCGTTTGCGGTATGAAAATAATTTATTTAAAATTTACAACTGATGCCCTGAAAAGTAGTTATTGCGATCTTTAAATTATTGCTGGAGGGACATCTTTACGTGCAAAGAAACAAAAATTTTATTGTCTGAAGTCAGTTGAGATACGGCATTTGTATAAATTGGATATTGTTTTTTTTATAGCTTCATCTCAAAACTCTGAAGATAGACATAATATTTTATGGAAGAATTGGACATACAGCCTGAAAAAAGTCAAACCGGCTATTTCTTTTGTTTTTTTACTTATAATTTTCATTTATCGAGTGTTTTAGTAAAAATGTGGACAATTTTATATCGAATATAATAAGTCATCAAAAGTTCGGTTCAGATAAAAATTTGAAAACTTTTTAATGATCGACTCATATCATCCAAAAATAGCTAAAAACGACTAAAACATGTTTCTCGATTCCGACCATTAAAAATCTATAATTTTTATCTGATTGTTAAGTAAAAATACTTATCAAAATAGTTAGAGAACGAGAAAAAATTTAGTTCTTGTATACAAAACTATTTTCATTAATGAATCGTATGCAAATAAATATTAAAAAAGGATAATATTTTTTTGATCAAGTACTTCATTTTAAAGTTTTGTTTTGAATAAAACTTCTTGTAGGTCCTTTAGACTTTAAACAGGTATAATTTGAATATAAATTTTTTGTTTGAAAATTATCCAATTATATTAATAACATTCAAATATTGTTGATGTTCTTGGTTGGCTTTAGGGTCCAGGAAAAAATGTAACTCAAAGTTTCACATCAACAATATTTGAATATTAATACTAAGGGTCGATACAAGTCCTGTTCCATTATTATTTATATTAATAACTCTACAAGCTTTTTTCTGGTCAATGATTGACTTTTTATTTTCGAATTCTTCAAATCCATTATTATTTCTATAATTATTTCAATTAATAATATTAATTGAATTTTATTACCTGGAGTCTCTTAAATTTAAGTTAGTAAAATTCCACTAATATTTTGTTGACCTTAGTAAAAGTTTACAATAAGGATCTAGGAAATTTTATAGCTTCTTGTAAAAAAATTGTCATATTTGAGTAAAAATTTACGTACATATAGTGGTTTGAGGCATTATTTAACTAAATATTAATCCCGGGATTTACATTTGGTACTCGGACGTTGTACCACGACCATTCTGCTTTAGATAACTGAGATTCTTTTAACGTGTTTTTAACTGCCTTTTGTAATGAGTTTCCCTTGTCTCCATCAATAATTAGTTCCAACTCATTACCCTTTTTATAAGCTCCGTATGGAGTTTGGGAATAGGCAGGGTTACTGATTCTTCCGCTTGATAAAGTAATTATCGAGTAAATGACAGTTACCCTCCATTTCTAAAACGATTAAATGTTACTCTTAACTACCATCTTTTCATCGAAGGCATTAACTAAAATCACAGAGTTTAATTTTCGTATGAAAGGAAACAAATTTCAAATTTAAATATTGAATCAAGTTTTAATTACAGTATTTAAAATATAATTCTAGTAGAACTATGTATCTCATTTTTTGTTCAATATTAAATTACTGCTTTTATTATCTTTCGTGCGAAGGGATTTTGTAAACAATTTATTACATTCTCATCACATATGAGAAAGTATTGGTTTAATATGAAATTTTTATCGAATCTCGACGTTTTAAGACTCCCTAAGTAAAAAAAAAAAAACATTTCTACTTTGGTGTTTGTCAGTAGTCGTTGCAACAGTGTTCCAAAAGACAAGACAAGTTCTTTATCCAGCAATATCCGCCCATAATTTCGAAAATAAGAGCATTTTTTAGTTCTTTTTGGAGTTGTAAACATTAAGTTTTGTAGCAAATAAAATTGTTTTTAATTTTTCTAATAGTACTCAGAAAGCTCAATAAATTATTCCCATCACATTTCATGATCAGATAAATATTCAAAAACTAGAAAATTTTAAAACCAAAAAATCAATAATCATCAATTTTTATTTTAATTAATAGTTTTATGTAGAGAATAAAAGATCTGTTCACAGGAAATCCCATATATAGTTAATCTTGCATACGTATACTGTTCAACGAGCATCAACCACAAATCTTCAAATTAAACTTTTATCTAATCCTGTATACAGGGTGAGTTTTGATGATTTAATTCTTGTCCGTATCTCCCATTATGTTTCTAAAAAAAAGGGAATATTTACTTTGTTACATTCTAATCATATATGATAAAGTATCCGCACAAAATCAAGAAAATAAGGTCCTTTTTGGAGTTTGTTGGAGTTGAAAAAACTAATTTAAAAAATCAAAATGTTTTATATTTTATATTTAGTTTTATGTAGAAAATTTAAAAATTCTGCCTGCACGAATTGCCCGCATTTTTATATTATTCTATTATTTTTTTTCGTAAAAATAATTTCTTATTCTAATTTTATTTATTGATAAGTTTGTTGTAATTCTTTCAATCTTAACGTTTATTTTTGAATTTTAGAAATAAAAACTTTTCTTAAAAAAAAAAATACACGAAATAGCTGATGGTTACTTTAGATCAATTTCACAGAAATTTTATTAGTAAAAAACCACAATACCTAGCCTTTTTTCAACGTATTATATTATTTCTGGAGTAAACGGAAATTTCTTCTCCAGTTCTATTCATCTTTTGAACTCTCTGAGTGCACGTGGTACTTAAGAAATTAACAGCTTCATATGAACTATGCTCAGTTTCTACATATTTACGATAAAAAATAATTGAAATTATTAGATAAAAAATAGTAAGAGTGTCTAAAACATATGATGTGATAATAACAACAATAAAAATAGTCGTTAGATTATTTTTGGTTCTGGCAATAATAAAAAAGTTTTGCATGAAGTTTTGCTAAAATTATTCAAATGAAACAGTTTTACAATGTGCGTTATATATATACATTATATGTCTAAACAAAATATGTATATTCAAAGATCATTAAACTAGGAAATACTGTACTTAAAAAATGCCTTTCATCTTCAAGAGTTCAATTTGCGTCTTGTATCTTGAATTAAGATCCCAAGTTACAAATGAAGCAATATATACAAGTTAGCAAAGTAATTTAAACGAAATTTGAATTTTGTTCACTCTTCTGTCGGAAACCCCTTAAGTTTGTTAAATCTCGCATTTCATCTTGACGTAGAAACATTTTAGAGGCAACAAGGGATAACGGAATTTGTGATTTTTGTGGTGTAACTCTGGAAGGAATTCAGGTAATTACTTTACATTAAAATCGCGTAAAGCGGAGACACGAAACGGTACGAGTTACAGTACGGAAATGAGTTTTCTTATCAGAATTTCTGTAGCGTATACTAAAACTCGCAGGCGGTTTAGTTTCCATCTGTAAAGGTTCATCGTTATAATTAACTCTTGGACCTCAATTTCGTATTTTGAAAATCTGTGTAAAGTAACTTTCAATAAACATGGAAGAAAGCAGACGTAAAAAGGTTTTTATCGTGCTTGGAAAACCAAGATTATTCAAAGATCAGAATAAAACGAGATTACGTTATTACTACGTAGCTCTTTTATTTATCACTGTGTTCTGAACACACACTTGTAGTGTTAGGAGTAACGTAATTGTATCTTAAAAGTATTTCGTTCATTTTGTATAACGTAGACGATCATATAAAAGCACGCTTGGCATGAAAAGTGTAAAAAGAATTCTTGAAACGAAAAAAAAAAATTTGAAACGTTTCAGGCAGTCTAAGTACAAAATACCAAAAACGTTTAGAGATTAAATTCCATATAAATATATACATACAGATATTTTTAATTTGACTTGAAATCTTCCTAGTGGAAAATAAATGAAAACTTCGGAAAATAATTGAAAATATTTTGGAAAATGAACTGGAATATAAATATCCGAGATTCGTGTAAAGTTTGACATCCATTTTTTCCAACGAATTTCCATGTTTCAAAAAAGACTATGTTCTTTTTTCATAATCTTTAAGTTTTATCCTATCACCAAATAATTCCGTAAAACACTTACAAACACTTTTTGTCTACATTTACTATAATTATATAAGAATAATATAAACAAAAGATGTATTAAATATTTTACACAATCATCATTTAAAAATATCACTTGGTGATGAACTAAAAGTAAAAAAAATTGATGGAAAAAATATAATTTGTTTTTAATATGGGGTATAATTTTGGACAATATAATAGCTCATAAAAACTGCCATCCTACTAGTCTTCATACTCTCATAATTATAAAATTGACGAGATTGGCCCCTTACTAATAACAAATAAATTTTGATTCTTGACACGAATCTAAGGCAAACGATATACAACACTTGAATTTTTTTGGATATTTAAATTCCAAAACGATGAATAGAAAACTACAAGTACGGAAACAGGGTCTGAGGGAACGATGTTGTGCTATCCTTCTTTTGATAATGTAAGCAAACGAGATTTGTATTTCGTTTACTCTTATTTACTCAAAATGGTAAAAGAAAGACAGCAAAAAATTGTTCCATCGACCCTGTACGAAAATGAGACAGTCGAATTTTGATTGAATGCATTCATATTTCTATCTAACGGCACCTAGAGTTTTACAGGTGGGAAGTATTGTTAGTGAACTATCTAGAATCTATTTATGAAGTCAGTAACAGTATTATGAAGAGACTAAAATTACAAAACTATATACATTGCTGGAAAATGTTGTAACAATCGATGAATAAAAAAAATACCGTTTTCATTGGCAAGATGAGCTATTTTCTATAAACGGTACAAATCGTACAAAAACGTCACTATTAAAAAGAAATCTGTACACGTTAATAAGAAAATATAAAGATTTGTAGTTGCAGAAAAATATCTTCGTGTTTGACACAATTAAAATCAACTGTACATCAACAAGCTTTAAAAGTAATCAAATAATTATTCGCCAACCTATTTAACTCTCGAACACACAGATTTAAACACAAAAAAATTTAAAAGAGTGATGCTTGAACTTGCATGTTCTTATCACATTGAGATAATCACACGTAGAGGCTATAGCTAAACGCCTCTCAAAATGCAGTTTACCGTAATATGGAAGTTTGAGCACTTTTGTTTAACGAAGGATATAATTTCCTTGTTGCAGTTGGATCAGCGAAATTACAACACTTCAACTAACTTGCATCTTTATACTTTTTATTTTTACATAATAGTGATTTCAATTTTTGGTTAAAGATTGAATCTCATTTTAAATGGTTTCTATTCGTTTTCTTATTCATTTTTTAAACTATTTTATCTTTAAAAAACTATTAATATTATTCGTAAGGAAAAGGCTACAAATTTCAAGAAGACTAGTTAAAAAATTGAATAAAATTTGCTTTTCTATTCAAAATATATGTAATTTTTAACAAAAAAAATCTACTGACTTTCTAACAGTTCTAACAGTTGTTTTCTTTTTTTGATTGCTTACGTTTTGTATAAATTTTTATAATATTTTAAATATTTTATACCTAGCGTTTATAATAAACATTAGATTTTAAATTCGATCGTGATTAAAAAGGAAGTCTTTATGAGAAATAAGTTTCCTTGAATGTGGCTTTCAAGCAATAAGCAATTTGCCAAAGAAATAAAATTTTTATCAAGAAAAAAATAGTATAATAATTTTCAACGTATACATTTAAAAGACGATTGAATAATTATTACAATAAAGACATTCAAAATCCGAGACCAACTTGAAAAATGCAGCAAATATATTTTATACCACGTAGTGAAGAAAACTTGGCACTGCAATTCTCAAAAAGTCACCTTTACTTTTTCATATTAGCCTCAATAATATATTTAAAAAAAATATCTTTTCTTTCTTGAGATTCCGAAACACACCGAAATAATAAATAAACATTTGAAATAACCATCTTATAAATTACAGTTCTCATCGAAACTGTGGATTAGTTTACCTTTTCCTAGTGGCATCTGTCATGATCGCTCCGATAAGTTTACTGTATAATTAATGTAAATTTTCAACAGAATTAAATATCACAATTTTTATTACAAACGATTAGGCATGTCGTTTTTTTCGACTTCTGGTTTTAGGTCGCACTTGTCCTTGCACATGAGTTTGTATCGCGCATTTGCCAGCCTTTCGACGCTCACCGTTTGCAAATTTCGATTACTCCCGTTTTCAAACAGAGTTTTCAGGTTCTGTTTGTCGCCTAAATCAATCATACTACAACTTTTGTCCTTTGACATATGCTGCGAGTTGCGGAAAATTGAGAGTAGAGGCAACTCTTTTGACGCAGAATAGACAGACTTTTTAAATTCTCGTTGCTGATCTACTGATTCCACGTTCAGTGATCTACTTGACTTGGAAGCAAACAGGAAATTTCGCTTTATCGGAGATGAATTTAAGCTATGGGTAGTAAAATTGTTACCGTGCTCGTGCACTTTTTGTACTTTCACGACATTGGTATGTTGAGGAGATTTTTCAGTTCTAGAAACCGCAGAAAGATTGCGAGAGAGATTATTAGAATCTACTTTCTCGATTCGAGAATCGGTTTGATTATTGCAACTATCAACATTATCTTCTGAACTAGATGTCTTGACGGCTTGAAGATCACTCGATGTTTTTACAGTTTCGAAGTCTAAACTACCATAAATCTGGCTTTTAGAGCTATTTTGAGATTCTTTTTCCTTCTTGACGATCGTCGTCGACTTTTCATTGCTTTGCGTTCTATCGAGCTTTGCTTTACCGAAGGAGAACTGTCTCATATTTACTGGACTATTGCTTAAAGACTTAGAGATACTATTCTTCAAAGCGTCCTTCGATTTACTGAGAATTGAGTTGATCGGACTTTGTGTCAACGAATGCCAACCCTGGTAATTCATTAGAAATAATTTTCCTGATTGAGAATCGACGCACTGTTTCATATTGTCATTTTCAATATTTTTCGCCGATTTCTCGGTTTTATTTTCGATTGAAGTAAGGTTTTCAGCGGTTTCATTTTCAGTACTGAAACTACTGGATTCACTTAAGGATATTTCGTTCAGCTTCTTTATACTGGCCTGTAATTCTAACTCCCATTGATTTGCGGTGGATTCCATTCCGTCCACGGATCTTCCACCCAAATTATCTACACGTTGCTTTAATTCAAAAACGTCCTAAAACAAAGAAATAACAAGTATCATGTATAGTATATTCAAGACTCAATTAATTCCTACCCAAAAGGAGAGATAATGAAATCTTACATCCAAATCTTGTTCCCTGTCGTCCATATCAGATTCGCTGCTCGCTAAGGAATTGATTCTACTAGTTTTAACTCTGTTCAGCTCTGCCTCGTAATTCAAACTATCATCCGGAGTAATAAGTTCTGCACCAACTCCAGGCTCTCGTGGTCCATTAGCCACTATATCTGAAATAAACAGTATTGTTTCTTATATTTTTGTACCTTGAATCTATTTTTGAGTATTGATTTTTTTCGTAACAAAAAAATTACCGTAGTCTCTTCTTCGTTCGTGAATTTGATTACTGATTTCTTCCAGCGTACTAAGGCTAGAAGCGTAGGCACGTTTCGCGTTTTTCACTTTTTTTTGAAGATACTCGACTCTTTCTTTTTGCGTTGCCATCATCTGGTCACATTGAGCTCTCATTTCAAAGTATGGTCGTGCCCTAATTATCGAACGTCGATGTTTTTCTTCCAACTCTTGAACCTTTTTCTCCGCGTCGTGGAAAAGCATAGCTCGTCTGTGATGCTCTCTTCCACATGCAGCCTTCTCGTTTTCTGCGTCCATCACCTGGAATCAAGTAAAAATTATGAAAATAAAAACTGCAACTATGATTAAAAAATCTATAAAAATGGTTTACTTTTACGACCCAAGTTTTTACATAAGAAATGAAATTGTTACTGCTATCAATTTTACTATTATGTTACTTTATATTGCCGTTAAAAGAAAATACATAATCAAGTAATATTTTCGCGAAAAATGCGTTTTTGGTATTAGTGGGATTGAAATAGAAAGTCATTACTGACTATCATTACTTGAATTATAACTTTTTTTAAAACCATTTAGAAGGTTGTCTCACGTTCCATTATGGTTCACAGGCGTTCAATTATGACTAAAAACGTGCTTTTTCACTTTTTAACTTTATTTTTCTAAAAAAAAACGCATTAATAATAGCTTCAGATTATTAGGTAACGAAAAAGGTAACATAGGGATTCTTGTTAGAAATTTTGTATTATTAGTAATGGCATCAACTTTTTCTCACAAGAAATTGTGAAAAATTATTTTTTTATCAAGGAATGCCTAATTTCAGCATTTATTTATTTTTGTTATAAACAATAAATTTATCATGATTTTAGTTTGATTTGTTTATAACAAATAACTGCAATATTATACTAATATTTAAAGAATTTGAAAATCTTTCTGTGGAAAAAAAGACGCTTTCGACAGCGCTGGGATTCGAGCCCAAGTTCTTTCGATTGCCGGTCGACTGCCCTAACCACTGAGCTACACAGGCGTCCGACATCTCTTTCTCCACGAGAAGATCTCCTTATATCGCCTAGTGTCTCTGCCTTGCAGCTGTAAATGATTTCAAATTAATTAGTTGAGTTTGAAATTTTTTTTATCTGCCTACATTATCGGAGGTTCACTAGTCGCGTATCAGATAGGATATGTTGTCGACAGGTGTCCTCGTAGACAATTTCAAACTCTTATATCGCAAATAATATAAATGAATTCAATATTTAAAGAATTTAAAAATCTTTCTGTGGAAAAAAAGACGCTTTCGACTGCGCTGGGATTCGAGCCCAGTTCTTTCGATTGCTCAGTGGTTAGAGCAGTCGACCGGCAATCGAAAGAACTGGGCTCGAATCCCAGCGCAGTCGAAAGCGTCTTTTTTTCCACAGAAAGATTTTTAAATTCTTTAAATATTGAATTCATTTGTATTATTTGCGATATAAGAGTTTGAAATTGTCTACGAGGACACCTGTGGACAACATATCCTATCTGATACGCGACTAGTGATCCTCCGATAATGTAGGCAGATAAAAAAAATTTCAAACTCAACTAATTAATTTGAAATTATACTAATCACTCATTTTCCAGATTTTTATCGTTGATTGATTTTTATAACGTCTAGGCTTACTTGAGTCAGTAAAAGAAAAAAATATATATATATTCATAAAATATCTGATTATTCTAGATTATTTATTCATGTAGAAAGTCAGCAACGGAAAATTTGAAATTCTAATTCCTAATTTGCACTAATGTGTAGCGTTGAAATAAATCTCTATATTCTCCGTATATGGGACTCTTCAATTGTTAATGTTCAATTTGAACATTAAAGTGAATGGCCTTTCCGGTTTTGTAAAGTTGTTTTATTTTTAAAAGTACGTCAACGTTTCGACCGATTTTTCGGTCCTTATCAAGACGTGGATGACATATTTAGTATTTTACTTCCATTCATATTGTTTGATGATTGGTTAAATTTAAAAAAATCCAAGTTTAAAGGCATAAAAATATGTAGTAAAATTATCATCATAGCATATTAGTTACTATGAGAGTTCGTTAAAATATTTAAAATTTTTTGTTAGGATAACTGGTGTCAACCTTTTTAGGTTATATTGATCGATAACGACACAAGCAGTTTCCATTATTTATACGTTATTGTTACATATTATTAAAAATTTTATATTACACAAGACTTTGGAAGTAAAATGTCTTTTTACATTTTACTTCCAAAGTCTTGTGTAATATAAAATTTTTAATAATATGTAACAATAACGTATAAATAATGGAAACTGCTTGTGTCGTTATCGATCAATATAACCTAAAAAGGTTGACACCAGTTATCCTAACAAAAAATTTTAAATATTTTAACGAACTCTCATAGTAACTAATATGCTATGATGATAATTTTTACTACATATTTTTATGCCTTTAAACTTGGATTTTTTTAAATTTAACCAATCATCAAACAATATGAATGGAAGTAAAATACTAAATATGTCATCCACGTCTTGATAAGGACCGAAAAATCGGTCGAAACGTTGACGTACTTTTAAAAATAAAACAACTTTACAAAACCGGAAAGGCCATTCACTTTAATGTTCAAATTATAATACCGGTAACAACATATCTACAAGTTAATGTTCAATGCATTGACAAATTGTCCAGATATTATAACAAAATTAGGAATGATTTAGTTTATAGAGCATACAATGTGCACCTGTTTAATTGAGGTCTAAGACCTTGTACTGAGTGATGTTATACGCTGGCATTAACAATATGCAAACGCCAGCACTACGTTAATGATGCAAGGTATACGTGCGTCAGTATAACGCAGTTGATTAGCATTTGTGGACAATACAGGGTGTCCATTGATCTATTGACCGCAAGCAACTATAACTGACATATGGTTATGATTTTCTGGGTAGGCAAGTATTGATTTTAGACTCAATGTTAGATAAGTTTACATGGACGTACTATTTTCATCGACACACCCATAAAGTTGTAAATAATAACTATTAACTATAATCCTCCCACCTACATCGATTTACTTAATACAGGGTTTTCCAATTAGAGGTTTCATTTTTATTTATAAGAAAAACGCGTGTTTTTTCTGAAAAATCATTTGATTTTTTTTTCATTCAATAGCGGAAGGTTTGCCTCTAATAATGAAAAACAATATAATTCATATGGCCTCCACGGCTACGTTGGCAAAACCAGGCTCTTTTCATGAAATTTTTTATTACATTTTCGCACATTTGGGGCTCTATTTCGTCGATAACGGCACGAATCTTCTCTTTGAGTTATTGAATTGACTGAGGAGCATCAGCATAAACCTCAACTTTCACGTAACCCCAAAGAAAAAAATCTAGAGCTGTTAAATCGCATGATCTCGGCGGCCAATTGTAATCACCGTTTCGAGAAATCACTCGGCTTGGAAACTTTTCACGCAAAAGACCGATGGTTTCCCCACTTGTGTGTCACGTAGCGCCGTCTTGTTGGAAATAAACATCGTCCACATCCATATCTTCCAACTCTGGCCATAAAAATTCATTAATCATGGTCTGATAGCGCAATCCTGCACCAAACAGTTACACGTTGCGAATAGAGAGGCTTTTCAATAATCATTTTTGTGTTTTCCAAGCCCCAAATGCGACAATTCTGCTTACTAGCGTAGCTTTCAAGGTGAAAATGAGCCTCATCGCTCATAATGATTTTTCGGTGAAATTCAGGTTCATTTTCATGCATTTTTGTAGTGAATTTTAACAATTTCAATACGCTGTTAAAGCGTGTTTCGTTCCATTTTTATTAATGGCATAGCTTTTAGTTGTCATCTGATAAAAAATAACACCTTTTATTATGATAGCTGCCAAAATAGCAAGTTATTCAAAATGAAACCTCTAATTGGAAAACCCTGTACTTAAGTATTGATTTGACTTTTTTTAAGCCAGTTAGACCTATCTTGTTTTTTAATTCTTTAAGGCTAGTTACAAATCAGGGACTTTTATCACTCAATAATAGTCAGGGATTCCTGACGTGGTAGTCCGGTGAGCAATCATATCCAATAACCTTCTTTCATGAGTAGCATGTTAAGACCATGGATCAATCAGACCACGTGACGTCGGTAATTGCAATTATAGTATGTAAGGTTATTCAAAAATTAATAACTAAAATAGATTTTTCGTACCAGATAGACCTTCTTGGCTCTTATGGTCACGTCTATCTGGTACCGAATATCCACTTTAGTTATTATTTTTCGAACAACTTTACATACTGTAATTGCAATTACCGATGTCACGTGGTCTAGTTTATGACAGAAATAATTTAATTTTAAAAATTAATGTATGGAGATTTTTAGTTTAAGTAGTTTTTTAATTATAAAGCAGTTCAAATATACTTGAAGTTAAATCAAAATACGATTTTTTTTCAATAAAAAGTCCTTGAATTTTAATAGAAATTCTTCAAAGTACAGTTAGCAAAAAAACATCCGAAATTGATGCCACTGACATGAAAAATAAAATATATAATGAAAAGTTGCTTTGCTAGATAAAAATTTTCATGAAAAATAAATAAGTATATCGATACCCACGTTCTAATATGTCGTATCCCACAAAATTTGAGAAATTGACTTTTTTTGATAAATGGATTAATAATAATGTTTTACAGCTTATATTAAAATCTTGTGAGTCAAATTGTTTATTTAATATTTTTAAATAAATATTCAAATATGTCGTATCCCACATGCTGATTTTCACGAATTCTAATATGTCGTATCCCACATCCATTGGTTAAGTCAGCGCCAGCGATGTGACAGTCAATTTTTATTTTGTAATTAGTCTTAAGTTTATTTTGAGAAACTATTTAGTAAAATGAGTAAGAAGGTAATTACAAATAATATTTTTACAACTCCAATTAAATCTAGAGCATCCGCTGAAACCTCTGTTTGAGATCGATTAAAAAGAACCAAAAGTAAATGGCAACAATTACAAGCATTAAAAAAAGTGTTGCTGAGAGATACACACTGCTTCTATGATAATATAAAATATATTCATGATACTGACTCTGCTTCTGACCAATCTCCATCAATAAAAAATTTCGAAGCCGAGAGTAAAAGTATAGTTAAGGTAACTGAAAAGACTAAGAGTAAGAAACGAAAAGCTAATCAAGTTAATCTTGGTGTTAAAAGCAAAGTACTGCGTACTAATAATAGATTTAAAAAACCTGAAGATAATGATATTAATTATAAAAAAAAAATTGTGATAATACCAGACGAAAGAGGACAAGGAATTTTTAACAATCTCAGCAAGAAAATGTACCTGATGAAAAAAAAAAAAATTAAGAGTACTTAAAATGAAAAAAAAATGTTTTAAGCAATATTAAAGATAGTAAAAATAAAATGTATCAATAATGTTATATTATAATAATTATGAATTAAACAATACAAAATAAGAGAGAAAAATGTTACGTATGGGATGAAACAATATTTAATTATAAAACGATTAAATCAAGTTTCTTTCTAAAATAATTTTTATTTTTTCTTCTTGCGTAACCCACATAAATATCATAAAATTTATTTAAATAATTTTTTTTGACTTAATTATTATTATTTATGCATTTTTATGAACGTATAAAACAAAAATTTGTTTACATTTATTTATTTGTGCTAGCAAGACGTTTTTATCGTTTCCTGAAAAATTTTCCAAATGTGGGATACGACATATTAGAACGTAGGTATCGATATGTAGAAAGATGAATGAAGAAGAGATGATACCACTGGTCTTTTTTTTAATCAAATACTATTCAAGCCATATAATTCACTTACTTTGATCGTTGCGTGGTTTAACATATCCTGCCATGCTTGATCAAAGTTCCACTCGTGCTGATGAGACATAAACCTAGCTTCTGCTAGGGCAACGGTTTCTTTAGCTGCAGCATGAATTTCACTGGCCCTTTGAAATAACCGTGCCTGCTCCTGACATTGTATCTAAACGCAATAATCAAATAAGTAATTAAAAGGAGCTTAAGCAATTATTTAAAAAATATATGATTAATCGCTTACTCGAGCTTTCTGTGCCACCTCCAAAGCCTTGAAATAGCATCTTGCTTTGTCTATGCAGTTACCACCTACTTTATTAGCTATTTCTTTTAATCTTCTAGTCGATTCAGAGAGCAATTGTCGAAACGCCGTATGAGCCTCCTGAAATATTTATTGAAAAGGTTATAGAACTATTTCAAGATGCCATTTAAATAAAAGATTAAGTTTAGAAAATTTTATAAAATTAATTCTCCTTTTCATTTTTGTATTTTAATTTTTTTATTCAGAACCATAAAATAATTTTCATTAAGTACATAATCGATACTAACTTCGAATTTAATTAGATTCACAAAGTTATAGCAAATTTTACTTTTGGTTTCATTTGTTTTTAGCAGAACAGTGCTGTAAAAGAAACTTTAGAGTATTCACTATATAAATACATGGCAATTATAAATCATTGCAGGCATCCTCCCGTATTGCTCTTGTTAAGATCAAATGATATTTTAGTAGAGGAGGATAAGAAACAATATACTAACAGTCTTTCTCTTATTTTTAGAACATATTCTGAACTCAAACGCAGACAATGGTACTCACATCTAGCTCGATCTCAAGTTTATTAATATCATCTGTTGCTTTGTTTAAATTTTCCAACTCGATCTGTAACAAATGTTTTAGGCACAAAAAACTGTCAAATTTAATTTGATAATATGTGAATTATGGAAAAATATTAGGCAAAATATCGTATATATAAAATAAAGGAGAATTGTTTTTTGAAAATAAGATAAAATATAAATATAGTTATTAATCAAGGGAGAAATAAAGTTTCAATTTATTACTGAAATTCATTTCTTAATGAAAATAATTCAATCAATAATTTATTTATTCCATTGATCAAACTCAATTGGTATAAAAACGTCAGATGAATGACCCCTATATATGAATAAAAATTAAGAGCTAGAAATTGTGTTGATGACATCAGTTTAATTCAAGCTACTCGGGAAATAAGCTTAAGAAATTGGATACAGATTATACATTTTCAAAAAGGAATATTTATATGTATTGAAATTTGTTTCAAGAAATAAAAATAAAACAAAAATTAATCTCTACCATGTATTTAAAGTTTGTAAAAATGTACGAATTCGAGTAAAAAATTATAGCCTTTTGTTTGCTATTGTTACTTATTGTATTTCTTTGTAAAAACACATTTCTACTAAAGATTAAAACATACTTTCAAACAATTAAAATTTTTTGAACATCCAAAACAAAAGATAGACTTTTTAGAGTTTGTAAAATATAGTGAGAATTTTCTAATTTATTCTTCATGCAATATTTTTTATAATTACTAGAGGGTGACATAGCTATTAGAGTAAACTTTGTGGGAGGTAAAGTTGTAAATAAAGTGGGACATGGTGTCAGGATGTGTTAGTTAGGGGCAATCCAAGTCCGCAAATGAAATGTCGAATGGAAATTACGTACAGGACAATAATTGCATGGAATCGATAGAGTAAGGTAAAGTATCAAGGGTTGCATTTCTATGTTTACATGTTAGAAACATACAAGGAAACAAGGTTATCTTACCTGAATACGGGGATCCAGAGGCCCATCGGCGTCGTCCACGACGTTCATACTTTGTTTTCAGCGACATTTAATCACGTCACTCCATGCTTAATAATACACGTTTCTAACCATTATATTATAAATTTAATTTGAGTCTTTACGTATTAATATATATTTAAATACAACACGCACTGCGTTTCTGTTTTATTTCTCGTTTCGGAACACATTTGACGCGCTATCCGAGAATAAGTCACCGCCATTTTGGATTATGCGTCAAGTCAACGGTCGTATAAGGTTAGGTTAGATCGGGCGTGAACTGTCATGGTCTTACTCTGGTCTCTGCTCTGGTCTTGCCTATCTTGCTTGTTTATTTCATTGTTAATATTGTTTTTCTTTACTCTTTTGATATGAAGTACTTTTATTTTCATTTAAATCAAAACTAATAAATTTTTATAATCGCAGTTTTTAATTATAAGTATATACAAATATTGTGTACACATTTTAACAGATACATGGTGGGTAAGGAAATTGATATGTTTTATGTTTTGAAAATGAAAAATAAGAAAATTTAGGTTAAAATTTTTCAATAGAAATCGTAAAATTGAGAGAGAAGGAAAAAGACAATATAAAAAAACAAAAATAAATGAGTGTGAAGTTAATATTTTTTATTTGCGAACTATTGTCGGCATAATAAAATGTAAAAAAGTGCAATGAAATACAGAAATTGACTTTATATTCTATTTCTATGCGTGTATAGGTTGCAATTATACATATATGTGGTTTACATTTTAGAAAAGGAAAGGACGAGTTCATTATCTAGCCATATCTGACAAAACTCCAAAAGTTAGGTCAATTATTCTGGCTTTTTGAAAGTTATTTTTACAAAAAATCAAAAAAATTTAATTTGACAAAATCAAGAAAGTTACAGTATTTTAAAAAATTAAGAAAATCAATAGTCAAATTTCATTCTCAGTCAAACTATTGGAGATAAGAAGAAATGTTAAAATGCAAAATTGTTTACTTGAAAGAGATCTAAAATGTTCATTTACACGTTTTTTAATGAGATGTATATTTTTCATTTTAATTGAAGGCCGGAAAATTATTGTTCATGCTGTGACGTCACACGTGAAAGTTCAAAGTCGAAAGTGCAAAAATAAAAAATACAGGGAGATAGGTCTTTTAAAAATATATTGAGGTTACATTAACGATTTTTTTCTAAAATTATTACTTCTCGAGAAAAAATCAAAAACTTTGTTTTTTAAAATAAAAAATCCGTATTTTTCAAAACTTGAACTGCGTAGGTCGGTGGAATATTGACCGATTTGCAAAAATGATAGTTCACTTTACTGTGGAGACATCAGCGATGCCAACGGCATAAAATATCTCATTTAAATCCGATTATAAATAAACAATATTTTAATTAAAAGGAAAAACCATGTTTTTTGCCATTCGGCGATCAAACGCGGTCGGGGAAGTTTTAGGTACGGAAAAAGTAAGACGGCAAAGTTCTTTTTAAAGGTTGTAAGAAACAATTTGGGTGAAGAAAATTATTCCCATCAGGCAATTTTGAGTTGGTGAAATTGTTGTATTCAAAAAGAACAGTACTTCTAGTTTTAAGTAATTTTTGAACGTATCTGAAAGTCGAGCACTTTATCATGTAAATTTCCCAGTACTTATTTTTTCCGTGTATATTTGGATTCTTTTATCAACAATATTATTGTTTATAAACACCTTTCAAAAAAACATCGGATGGAAGTGGAATTTCAGAGGGAAGAAAACGTTCAAGAGATGAAACAAATTGGAGAAAAATCTCACAAAAGCTGCTAGAAACAAGGTACTTTACGTTTGATTCTTTTTTAATCGTAGAAAAAAAAACTCATTACACGGAGAAAAATGGATGTTCAACTATGGGACAGCCATCTTATATGTTCAATTGTATTATCTAGATGTTCAACTGTAATATCCAAGATATTAATCTCTGCATATTTTAACATCTTAGATATTACTCCTGAATATCTAGATATTACAACTAAGCATATAAGATGGCTGTCCCATAGTTAAACATCTAGATGTTAATTCTAAACATCCATTTTTCTCTGTGTAAATTTTTCGAAAAGTTTTCTAAACAATTAATTTTTTTTATGTCGTTATTAAAGAGCGAAGAGTATGTCTCTTCATCAGGAAAAGTGGCCAAGAAGAAAAATCTAGAGTCCATAGATTCCTGTTGCTCGAAGAAATGCTCGCGCGCTTAGCCTTTTTTTTAATACAACAATTTCATCAACTCAAAATTGCCTGATGGGAATAATTTTCCCCACAAAGTTGCTTGAAACCTTAAGGAAGAACTTTGTTGCCTCACTTCTTCCTTACCTAAAACTTCCCCGACCTCTTTTGATTGCCGAATGGCAAAAAACGTGGTTTTTCCATTCAATTAAAATATTGTTTATTTATAATCGGATTTAAATGAGATATTTTATGCCGTTGGCATCGCTGATGTCTCCACAGTAAAGCGAACTATCATTTTTGCAAATCGGTCAATATTCCACCGAGCTATGTATGTAGTTTAAGTTTTGAAAAACACGGATTTTTTATTTAAAAAAAGCAAAGTTTTTGATTTTTTCTCGAAAATAATAATTTTAGAAAAAAATCGTTAATGTAACCTCAATATATTTTTAAAAGACCTATATCCTTGTATTTTTTATTTTTGCACTTTTGACTTTGAATTTTCACGTGTGATGTCACAGCGTGAACAATAATTTTCCGCATTTTCGAGCGTGCGACTGGTTCTTGCATTCGGGCCTTCAATTAACAAATAAAAAAATAATAAATACCATGGTAAATCAAAAATTTTATTTTTTAGCTAAATCAGAATAAAAGTACCTACAAATGATCTACAAATCTTTTAAAAATATTCTTAATTGTGTAAATTAGAGCATTTGCAATGTTTCATTACATAAAAATCAATTGATTCATTCAACTGTTAATTGTTTTTCATAAATATAGACGCGATGTTTTTGTCCATGAAATTGTGTTAACAAATTTATTCAAAAGAAAGAACTCGTTTTTGTTACACTTGAGAAGAAAAGGACGTGTATGCTGATTTCATGTGTTCAAATAGCTTTTTCTTTAAATTTGAAATAATCAAATGGTAAAATCATAATAATGTTACTCAAATTGAATGTGTTTTGAGATTTTTGATTGTTAATGTTGCTTTTTGGCGATTTTTAATTTTAGTGACCTGGTGATATGCCGGTGAATTTTCAAAATCAAGTGCTAAGTATATTTTAGTTAACAATATTGTTTTCATTTCAAAAAATATTTTGAGATGTTTATTTGTTAAAATGTTTTCTCTTTTCTTATTTTCAGTTCTGGGTGCCTCAATTTATGGTGCCAAACCATAATAATGAAATGTTAAGATTATATTAATGTTACTTAAATGAAATATGTTCTGAGATTTTTGTTTGTAATGTTGTTTTCTTGCAACTTTTGATTTTAGCGACCTGGAGTTATTAATTTTCAAGATCAAGTGGTAATTATAGGAAGGAATATTTTTTTGATTTCTTCAAAATGTTTACAAAATTTTTAAATAATTTATTTGCAATTTTAGATATATTATTAGGTATATTTGTCAAGAAAATTTAATTATGAAAATTTGAAAAGTCATTTCTCACATAAAACCAATACTGACATATTTTGTCTGAAAAATGGAGTTTTTGAAGGTATTATTTTAAATTAAAAAAAAATATATCTTATATAGTTCAAAAACACAAAAAATGCTCTTATTTTCACAATTGTTGTTGGATGTAGTTGGTTAAACAGCTTTTCCTTAATTTTTGTGCTCCGATAAAGTATGCCAAAGCTCAATGCAATCCGATAATAATAATTCATAAATTTATGAAATTTTTATGTTACAAAGTTAACGTAAAATTTGACGATATTTATGATGCTTCTAAGTAAAGGTATCTTAAAATTACGAAAAACGTACTGAATTTTCTGAAATTTTTCTTAATATGAAATTCTACCGAATTTTTCATAAAATTTATCTTAAAACTACCAAACTGTAACAGAATTTTCATGAATTTCATCTTAAAATTACTAAACTGTAACAACATTTTTAGTTAAATGTAACTGCATAAAATTTCAGTTATCCAAAACGTAAAATTATTCCTGTTACAAGTTTCACAATTCTCAACTACTTGTATCTGAATATTCCACACTTTGTTACCAAATATGAAGATGTTCCATAAATTTTCTGAAAAGTAACTAAATTTTCTGAAATTCTATCTTAATTTTACGAACTTGTAACTGAATAAAACTCCAGTCACATGTTTCGAAAAATTACGGTAGAAATTTCTAACAGTATATAAATTATTGCTTTAAAATAAACAATGTATTAAAGAATAAAATTTAGTTAAATTTATTATTTAAAGAATTTGAAATCTTTCTGTGGAATAAGAGACGCTTTTGACTGTGCCGCGATTCGAGCCCGGGCCTTTCGATTGACGGTTGACTGCTCTAACCAACTGAGCTACATAGGCGTCTGACATCTCCTTCTCCACAGGAAGATCTCTTTATATCGCCTAATGGCACTGCCTTTTACAGCTGTAATAGTGTTTCTACACTGAGGGGTTATCCCATACCCGCTCAACCTCGGAAAAATGTAGCTGGACAAAAGTTAGCTAAATATGACATGAAGTTCGTCGATTGAAAATCGAATTTATTCCGAATCAGTGCTGCCAGGCAAAAATATCGGGCTGTAGAATTTAAATTACAACGTATGCCGTATTCACGATTCAACGGCTACAATTTTAAATTATAATATGCGTTGTGAAGTTATATTTTCAGTTCTGCCAACCTCGCGACGTGGATATTAATCCGATCATCAGTATAGTTAGAGTCGGATGAATCACTCATACTTTGACTGTAGCAGTTGAACCTACATGTGGATAACCCCTCAGTGTAGAAACACTATAATGATTTCAAATTAGGTGTCTGAAATTTTACATATTATATTTAATATTACATATATATTTATTTAATATTACATATTATACTTGGTTTTTTCTGTGAAATTTTAACGCTATTTGTAGTTTTGATTGGGCTTTACAATGAATCCAGTGACAAATGATTACAGAATTGCTCATCAAATAATATGCTTGATTTTGGAAAATGTATGGGGAGTTAGTATTATAATTTACATCCCTGAGTTAAACTTTTCTAATAAATGAAAATTTTGTAAAGCTAAAAACTTGACTAGTTTATAATTTGACGGAGTAAAAGCATCTGTTACAGTAGTATTTACAGTTACAGTATCAGTGACAGTAAATGATTTTTGTAATTTTAACAGATATTTTAGTTCAATTCACTGTTTTTTTGTAAACATAACAGATTGGTCGATGAATATTACAGAAAAGCCTGTTAAATTTACGGAATAAGGTAATTTCTTCAAAATGTTAATTCAACAATATTTTTTGTAATATTTTTTGTCTAGCTTGCTATGCTTAGAAAAAAGTGTCAACTTGTACTAAAATATGAGTTGAATTTAAAGAAATTCTATTCTGTCACTATTTTAATTTTTTATTTTTCTCTCTGTGTTATATATTGAAAGTCATGAATAACGAGTGCCAGGCGAAAGTGTCGTGATGAGAATATGTTTCTTTAAAAAAAATTAAATTCACATGTAAAATACTGTTTAATATTCATTTTATCCATTTTGTATTATTTAAATGGAAAATAATTCTCATATTAAATTGATAAGATTATATGGATTATTATACATGAGCATGTTTTAAGTATGATTAACTATCATAAGCTATTCATTTTGAGCTTGAATGAACTTAATTTCTATGCAGACTTTGTCTTTACAATCCGGGTAGCTGAATCGCGTTTCTCAAGCTATGCCATGTCAGAAATTATGACAGTAAATGTTTTTCTAACTATTAGTATAAATTAAACGAATATTCGGTGTTAGTTCGAAAACAATTTAATGGACTAGATTGACAGTAACGGTTATCGTAATTTTCTTCTTTTGAACTCTTTTTCATATATTTATTACTCTTACGGAAATATTATGTATTTTTTGAATCAGTGGAATATCCTTATATTCCATTGAATATTTTATTTAAATAGTAAAACTTACTGAAAATTCATTTTTGTGCGAAGAAGTAAGAATATTTCAAGAAAAATTATTTTTCAGCAAGTGCTCTTTTCAATCGTTTGAAAAAGTAATGCACATTATTTTATGTGCCACCGGCGCGCAAACTCGTTTTTTCGCTACAGTTAAAAGTAGCACAATGTAGTATATTGCGCTACAGAGGAATGAAATGTAAAAATTGAACTGCGCATGCGCCTATAGACATGCAACGGAGCAGTCTTCTTCTTCTTCGTACAGCGTTGGCACCGTACTGGCAAAGCCTTGTACATTTGAATTGCGTATGCGTCTATTGAAATCCATTACTACACTCGAGATTCCCTATAACGAGAAGCTCGAGCATCGGAGACCTCTCTGTAACGAGCGCGAGAGGGATCCCCTCCATATCCTACTTGTTGCTACGCGCTGTTATGCGCATTATATAATGCGCGCAGTCAGTCTGTCAGTGAGGCTATGTGAATAATTTATTTACATAGTTAAAAGCGTATAAAAAAGATTTCTGTGAGTATTGAACATGGAATTAACTTATTTGACGGTATGTACTCAAAATACTAAAAATTTGTGATTAATTCATTAATTTGTGATAAAAGCCATCAAACTCATTGATTACTGTTTCAAATTCGAGCGCGCTTCATTCCGTAGTAGTGGGGGAAGAGGGGTCGATTATCTCGAGTGTACTACACAAGATCGATAAAATCAAAATGGCCGGGACTAGTCGTGACATATCAAGTGTAATGACTAGCGCCGCAAACAACTACAATACTAGATTAGATTCGAGTGTACGCATAAAAACTCGTATACGCACCGAAGTCACATAATAGTATATTACGTGCCTAGGCGACACAATGAGGGTTATCGCGAGTCTCGTAATTTCCTGAATGTGTGCATTGGCACGTATTCTATTTTATGTGACTTCGGTGCGTATACGAGTTTTTATGCGTACACTCGAATCTAATCTAGTATTGTAGTTGTTTGCGGCGCTAGTCATTACACTTGATATGTCACGACTAGTCCCGGCCATTTTGATTTTATCGATCTTCTGTAGTAGTAATGGATTTCAATAGACGCATGCGCAGTTCAAATGTACAAGGCTTTGGTACGAAGAAGAATAAGAAGAAGATTGTGCTTTGTTGCATGGCTATAGGAGCATGCGCAGTTCAATTTTTACATTTCATTACTCTGTAGCGCAATATACTACATTGTGCTACTGTTAACTGTAGTGAAAAAACGATTTTGCGCGCCAGTGGCACATAAAATAGAATACGTGCCAATGCACACAATTCGGGAAATGACGAGACTCGCGACAATGTTCGCAGGACTGATCGCGCCTCGGCTTCGATCTCCTGCGAGCATTGTCGCTCGTCACGCAATAACCCTTATTGTGCGCCTAGGAACGTAATATACTATTTCATCGTACCTCAATTGAAAATTTGACTGTGGATGCCTGTGAAACGGGGCGAAAATCGAATTTTCTACCTTAGGTCATGTTCATTGCTTTGTCACTTTCTTTCCCAGGGTAGAAAACTCTATTTTCCACTCACTGTACAGGTACAAAAAATAGGATTTTCGATTAAGGTACTATGAAAATATCAAATCCACCTGGATCGACTTGAAAATTTGTTCCTAAGTAAATTGGGCCTTTTTTTAGTTTTTGCTTTTCAAAACTGAAAGATGTGTTCATATGAATTTTTTAGACGCCAAAAACAAATACATTCTTAGGGATTTACGGGTACATTTTTGTATTATTCATATATCATATTAAACCAGAATGAACAATTTATTAATTTATCCATTTTATTTCCATAAATTTGAGTTAAATGAATCAATTATTTGACATTCTTACGTTTTTTGGATAATCTTCTCATAATTTTTCAATCATTTACGATAATTTTTAATAAATTTCAATTCTATGAAATTGTAACTGTATAAAGCTTTTGTTACATATCTCGGGGGATTCCGGCAGAAATTCCTAACAGTGTTTTTTTATTAGTTTCAAATAAAAAATCCCTCGCTTTTCCCCCTTCCAACGCCTTGCTAATCAAACTTCATACCTCGGAAATTTAGTTTGTACGAGCCCTGCAAAAAAGTTTTAAATGAATAAAATTATTTAATTATATTTCTATTGCATTTTTGAATAAAGACAATGTTTATTTTTACACTGTTTTATTTTCTAGATTGATTGTAGACATTTTTTTGTGAACACCTAAAATACATTTTAATTAAAGAGTACAAATAAATTCGTATAAACATTTATAAACAAACAAATTTTTCTCTCATTTTTTTTTGTTCTTAAATTTATGTGCTCTTTTATATATTTTATATCTGGCGTGTTAACGACTTTGGCGATGGAATTGTAATTAAATACAAAATAAATAACAACTCAGTAGTACCTTTTTTTCAACGAGAGTATTTATTGGCTCCATGTAGCTTAAAATCTTTTTCTATTTCTGTAGAATAAAAATTAATAGTCAAGCTAAAAATATTAAAATTACTAAAAAGATTCAAGAATCTAACTTACAAAATAATAATACTAAAATACAAAACAAATAATACAAGCTTACAAAAAATTAAAAATAGCATTTTTTACACTTATTCACTTATTGAAAAAATTAATTTTTATATTGAAATCAGAATATTAAAAGCATACATTTTTATAATTTAATTAATTTAAAATGCAAAAAAATCCACTTTTCGAGTTTTTTTACATATTATGGGTAAGAGGATTTGAGAATAAAATAATATTTCAGATTGTGTGAAAAGATTTTTCAAGCTATCTAAGCTGTCCGCATTCAAAAAATCTTGGCAGTGCTCATTACTTTAAAAAGATTGAACATTTAAATACACTAAAAATTTCAAAGGCCTGCATTTTGGCCTTTTTATCAATGCGCCCGAATAAAATAGCCAATACCATTGAATTATCTTAAACATCTTTATTTATCTGCTAATTTGATTACGAAAGATGTTAAATGGTATATAATATTTTTTTTACAATCGAAACATTACTATTTTATAATTCTTTTTTGGAATCTATACTGATTTTGCATATAATTATTTGGCGATTAAATTTCGACACTTTCTTTCTTTTAAGATTTCCTCACTATATACATTACGTAACTTTTTAGCAGCCTGTGCTGCTTTCTTTCCTTTACGAAAATAAAAAAGCAAAATATGACGAAAATGCTCGTTTTAACACTTCATCTTAAACTTGATGCCAAGCTAACAACTGTAAATGAAATTACGCGCAATTTGTTTGTAAAGCAAGTTGAGAGTGATGTCAGGATTTTTTTTGCAAGAATGTTCAGATGAAGAACTCCCTACGTTTCTTCGCAATGAAGACTCTGAGGTCATTTTCTCTGAAACTGTTTTATGGTTGTTTTGTTTTTCAGGACGAAGACCCGCGCGTTAGGGATCCTGGGCCTATCGCAGGTGAGTCCACTGTACTGGGTGTTATAACCCTCATACCTCCCCAGGCCTAAGTATGAGGGCTTTCCGATATTGACGAGGACACATCCTCGATTAAGGCAGTTGTCACCATTTTCAACATCCTCTGAGAAAGTTGCATTCTGAATTTCATCTCAGATACTGAATCCGACCTTCTGATGACTTCTGAAGGGCACTTTGATCCTTAGGTCAAACTATATGCGAATGTAAAATATCCCGCTCCATTAGAATCCACGGTCAAAAATGCGTTTTCATTTGATAAATAAAAATTGACTTTAAAGTAAACTTGACCCTGACCTGATGGGGCCAAACATACCCCGGATTCGGAATTATCGACGCTAAAAACGTATAGATACCATGGTCTAGTCTGATGCATAAAATACTTTTTTTTGTGGGGCTATGTTATGAAAGTGAAAAAGCACTTACGTTATTTGTAAGTCATACCACCCGCCCGGCCAAAGGAAAGGGTGACAAAGATTAGAGTACGTGAAACAAATTATAGATGATGCAGATCGTAAAGGATACTGCGATTCCAAAAGATTCGCTCCGGAAAGGAACGGATGGAAAGCTGTACCAAACCAGTCCTAGGACTGCTGACTATGACAACATCATATATAAAAAACTAGTTTTTTTTCTCTTCATTTGCTTATGGCCATGGATCAACCAGATCACGTAACCGAATTCCTGTAAAAGTTCGTGTAAGATAAATTTTTTATTTTACAAAATATCTTCCTGAAAATTTGGAAAATACAACAGATGACCATAAAGAACGTTTCTTAAGGCCATGGGCCAACCTGGTCACGTAAATAAATTCCTACCTTTCCGGTATTTCAGTTTGTGTAACCCCATTTCTATAAAAAATAAGATAGTCAATTGAAAATTTGCAGAATTCAATAAAATGCACTAATATGGGTCTGTCTGGTTATAACAGTTTAAAGTGATAAAGAAACATCTTTTTTGAAAAAAATGTGCAATTTTGGTCGGATGTGGATGGTTAATGAACTTGTCCTCATTTCTATAATCTTCTTGTTTTTTATTGGCTTCTTGTTCCTAGGAAAAAATGGCCAGAACTACACTGAGAAAAATATTTGTTCGATTGAAACAAATTCTTTGTTTGATTAAAACAAATATTTTATTAAAAACTAGTAAGCTTTTTGTTTGAGTTATTGTTTGTTTGACCAAATTTGTTTGATATAAACAAATATTTTGTTTGAAAGCACTAAAATTTTTGTTTGTATTATTATTTGTTTGTTCACATTTGTTTGATTTAAAAATAAATCTTGTTTAAATTAATTTTGTTTTTATTTATAGCTAAAATTTTATTTGTTTAGCTCAAGAGGAATAGGTATATACACAGGAAAAAAGATTACTTGAATCAAAGAAATACAGTACTGAATTCATCCTAACGAATATTTTTTAGATCAAAAGAACTTTTTCTTGAAATAAAAATTATTTTTTCATAGCGCCTCCTTTGAAAATCCGATTTGCGGCACCTGTAGAGCGGGTTGAAAGTCGCTGTTTCAACCCGCTCCACAGTTACAGCCAATCAAATTCTCAAAAGAGTTGCTATGAAATATTATATTATGTGCCTAGGCGCACAATGAGGGTTATTGCGTGACGAGCGACAATGCTCGCAGGAGATCGAAGCCGAGGCGCGATCAGTCTTGCGAACATTGTCGCGAGTCTCGTAATTTCCCGAATTGTGTATATTGACACGTATTCTATTTTATGTGACTTCGGTGCGTATACGAGTTTTTATGCGTACACTCGAATCTAATCTAGTATTGTAGTTGTTTGCGGCGCTAGTCATTACACTTGATATGTCACGACTAGTCCCAGCCATTTTGATTCTATCGATCTTGTGTAGTAGTAATGGATTTTAATAGACGCATGCGCAGTTCAAATGTACAAGGCTTTGCCAGTAAGGTGCTAACGCTGTACGAAGAAGAAGAATAATAATAAGAAGAAGAAGACTGTGCTCCGTTGCATGGCTATAGGCGCATGCGCAGTTCAGTTTTTAAATTTCATTCCTCTGTAGCGCAATATCCCTAGCGAACTGGCTGAACGGTAGCTTTACGCTGTAAAAAATTCTTTTAAGAGAGGATTTGGTGGAAAGAATTAAAATTTGGACTAAGATTGGGTTAAATAATAAGGAGGAAAGAGAAAATCTCCTGTTATCTATTCCTAGAAAGGGACAATTAAATCTAGAAGCACCAACCTTGAACGAGGAGATTGCAGTGGACATCCATCCTAGAGCTTTAGCAAAGGACCATCACTTTAAGGATTATCAGAACCTTACCGGCGCAGCATTAACTGCTACTTCCTACGTCCTCAGTATGATTTTAAATGATTCAGAAGTTCCTTTGGACAGAGAGGTAATTTTAAGGCATTTAAGGCAGCTTCAATCTGACCTCTTCTTTTCGCTGACACAAGCGAGAAAAACTTTCCTTTTAGGAAGATTTGAAGAAAAAATTTAAAAAATCCTGAAGAAGATAGAACCTACTACTCTTCTATTCGGAGACAACCTTAAGTCCGTCATAGAGACTTCAAGAGCTGTAGAACGAGTTTCTAAG
This sequence comes from Diplolepis rosae, assembly GCA_030998225.1. Classification (NCBI taxonomy): domain Eukaryota; kingdom Metazoa; phylum Arthropoda; class Insecta; order Hymenoptera; family Diplolepididae; genus Diplolepis; species Diplolepis rosae. The sequence goes on along the minus strand of JAPYXD010000723.1, from coordinate 22,093,666 downwards.
GATTTGAAGCCCAAAGCCTCTGCACCCTTGAGACAAAATAACTCTTTAAACTGGAGAAGCTCAACCGTAAGAAAAGAAGTGGGACGGGGGGGCTACGAATTACGACAGTCGAAGTCGAGCACATCGAGGAATTACACCAGTTCTACAAGTCAGAAGGCACATCAGCCATATCCAGCGAAGAGACATTACTTTCAAACCCAGCCTCAGCGCAACAGACACTAACTGCAGAGCAGGTAAATGCGACATCGGCCAGGCTAAAATTCTTCCTTTCTAGTTGGGAACAAATAACGCAGGATCGATTTGTTTTAGAAACAATTCAGGGCTATAGATTAAGTTTGGAACACGAAGTGTTTCAATTAAGGAAACCTTCTATTTTTACCCCGAACGAAGATTTAGACAGGGCTATAGATATGTTACTGATTTCTAAAGCTATTGAGAAATGTAGCTCGGTAGACGGACAATTCTTATCTTCCTTTTTTCCGGTCTCTAAGCCAGATGGCTCTGACAGGCTCATCCTTAACCTAAAGAACTTCAATACGTTTATAAAAGAGAGCACTTCAATCTTGAAGACATTCGTACAGCTATCAATTTGTTAGATAAAAATGACTACATCTGTAGACTAGATCTTAAGGATGCTTACCTTACCGTACCTATGCATGAGAAAGATAGAAAATATCTCAGGTTTGAGTATAGGAATCAACTATACCAATTCAGGGCTCTTCCTTTTGGATTAACTTCAGCTCCCTTTGTTTTTACCAAATTAGGCAAGCCAATTGTAAATTGGCTAAGAAAGCAGGGCGCTAGAGTTGTAATGTACTTAGACGACTTATTAATCTTCGGTAGAACCGCAGAAGAATCTTCAAACAACGCCAAACTAGCAGTTTCCTTGCAACATTTTTTAGGATTTATTATCAACTGGGAAAAATCAGATTTAAAACCTAATAGATTATGTAGGTTCTTAGGCATGCTCATTAATTCAGCCAACATTACGTTGGAACTACCCCTGGATAAACGCATGAAAATAAAAGAAATACTAAATTTGTCATTAACGGAGAAGAGAATAAGAATCCAAAATTTAGCTGAAGTTATAGGGGTTCTGGTGGTAGCTTGCCCAGCTTTTTTTGGAAGCGAGTCAGCTAGGGGTCTTTGGAGTAGCTCAGAGAAGGTAATGCACATTAACTTTTTAGAAATCAAAGCAGCCTCTTTAGCTTTAAAGTGCTTTGCCAATAATGTTTTTAATAAGCAGATTCTCTTAAGAATAGATAACATTACTGCTTTAGCTTAAATTAATAAAATGGGAGGAATAAGGTGCAGGACATTAAATTACATAACGAAACAGATATGGGAATGGTGCCAAAAAAGGGATATTTGGATTTTTGCTGAATATCTAGTTTCCAAAGACAATTTAGCTGACGGCGGGTCTAGAGTAAACAATATAGATATAGAATGGGAGTTAGCAGACTACGCCTTTCAGAGAATAGTCAAAAGTTTCGGTGAACCATCCATAGACCTTTTTGCCACAAGAATCAATAATAGGTGCAACAAATATTGCTCTTGGCAAAGGGACCCGGAGGCATATGCAATTAATGCATTTACAATATTCCAATACAATTATCTTTGAACCTTGAGAAGAACTTTTAAATTCTCCTTGCATAGAGATGATGCTTTCTTCCATATCTCAGAGCACGGCAAAACAGTACAACTCAAGTTTGGGATACTGGTGGTCTTTCTGCACCTAAAGATCTCAAGATCCGTTTTGCGCAAGGGATAGTATTATCTTGGCCTGCCTGACAAAAAGGTTCACTGAATCTGCAATAGCCTTAATTAACAAGCAGGATACTTCGGACTAGTGATGCAATATCGAAAGGAAAATATCGATATTTGTAATATCGATATATCAGGAAGGTAAATATCGATATCATTGTTATATCGGCGAAAGTTTCCAATGTATCGATATAATATCGATATTAAATTTTTTTTTTAAATTTCAAATAATAATTCAGGTACTTCATTCAATGTAAAAGTAAAAAAATAATTTTCTTTAATTCAATGTAGGTTAAACGACTGCTGTAACAGTGTTCTTATATCGTGGATCAAATTTACCCCCTCCATTTTACAATGTTATCGAAAAAAATAATAATTTTTCGAACAAATCAAAAGAACAATTGCGAGTAAGCAACTGTTAGTGACTTTGTAGTTATGACTAGATTTAGGTTGGTAGCGTTAGAAGCAGGGTTGGGTGTTCGAGGTTGGCAAGAAAGTGAGAGAGTCGAGACGTCGACGGGAGAAGGAAGCGATGTTGGGCAGTAGTCATACGGACGCTAGGAAGGTGAATGTTATCGAATTAAGTCATGTAGATTTTATTAGTCTTTGTTCTGTCACTGAGTTCTTCGATAAAGTGTGCTGCAATGTGAAAACAATTTTTTTTATTTCCTGTCAGCAACGGATTCCACTATTTCCACTTAAATGTTAAATATCGATCAGGCAAAATATCGATATCCCATATCGAATATCGGTATGGAAAATATCGATATCCCATATCGAATATCGGTATGGAAAATATCGATATGAAATAACGATATATCAAGAGGTAAATATCGATATTTTCGATATTTCGATATCGATATTGCATCACTACTTTGGACAGTACTCTATTAACTCGTTTCTTTAAGGGAGTATTCAAATTAATGCCTACGGCTCCTAAATACAGTGCAACTTGGGATGTCGGTTTGGTATTAAGAAACCTAGAATCTTGGGGACCTACGGAGTCATTAAATTTACAAAGATTAACGTTTAAGCTCGTTATGCTTTTAGCTTTAGGCTCAGCCTTCAGAGTTCAATCTCTGTTTTCAATCAAACTAGAGAATATTAATGTTTTATCGAGGGGAGTAGAAATCAAAATAGTTGATTAAGTTAAAACCTCCAGACAGGGAGCAGATCAGCCATACGCATTTTTTCCGTTTTTTCAGTACAAGACACTGCATATCCAAAACCCTGTTGCATTATATCGACCGTAGAAAGATCCTCAGAGGGAATCTTAATCGGTTGTTAATTTCCTTTAGGAGTCCTCACGAGGAGGTGGGAACGCAAACTATCAGCAGATGGCTGAGAACTGTTATGAAGGAGTCAGGTGTTGAGCAACAGTACACGGCTCACAGTACCGGACACGCTTCCACTTCTAAAGCTCTAAGCAAGGGCCTAGATTTGAATATAATTAATAAGGCAGCAGGCTGGTCTAAAAGCTCGAAAGTTTTTGCTAGATTTTATAACCGACCAATAAAGGATTCAGAGACTTTTCCGGAGATTCTATTTTCTTAAAGATATTATAGGCTTGCATAGATTTTAACTCCTATCAGAGCCTTCTTAAAGCGTTTTGTTTATTGTACCTTCTAAGAATTTATATAAGTCTTTGTACATGATATTTTCTTAACGAGTTTAATAAGAAAAAAAAAGAAGAACGTAATTTTTTGCTCTGAACATCTACAAGGAAGATATCTTCGAACAAGTAAAATGAAATATAATTAATGATTAAATGAACTTACCATGTGAAGTTCGATCATAATTATATGAATTACTTGTTCGAAGATATATAATCCCTCCCCCAAAAAAAAAAAAAAAAAAAATAATAATATTTGTAATGTTAGATAATTGGCTTTAGGGTCCATAATGAAAAAAACAGTAGTTTCAATCAAACGTTTCGACTCTGATTGGAGTCCTCATCAGTGATCTTTATTTCTAGAATATGAAAAAACAACTAGTGAATATTGTGCATTTGAGTACAACTTTGGTATTGTCTGCAGTATAAAAATATGAGAAAACCTACATAAAATCAAACATAAACATTTTTTGGTGAAACACGAGAGAAATCTTAGGAATTGATATTGAAAAGTAACACATACATTTTAAAAAAACATCTGATATAAAAAACTAGTCACGTTTATGTACAAATGATTGAGGGTCGATATAATTCCTGTTCTAAAAATAATAATAATAATAAATAAATAAAATTATATATATATACGTTTTCAACATTCTTCCCACCCCAAAGAAACTGTCATTTTCTCTAAACTAAATGAGGTTTGTGGCGGAGCAGGGCGTGAGACGGGGTATGGATAGACGAAGAGGGAAAGCTTTTCAACCTCAATCTATCTCTAAACAGGTGGCGTCATCTGGAAACAAGTTGCGGTACTACAAGTAAGATATCTTCGAACAAGTAATTCATATAATTATAATCGAACGTCACATGGTAAGTTCGTTTAATAATTAATTGAAGACCTTGATGGCCGACCAAAGCGAGGTAAATCTTCCATCACATCTCGACCGCTTTTGAATGCACTGTACCACTCATATGCACGTGTTTTTCATAAAGTCCATTCACCATAAACCTTGTGTAACATTTCTAGCGATTCCGTGCTCGAAATTCCATTTGCAATGAGAAATTTGAGACAAATTCTTTGTTCAATATTCGTATTCATTGGAAAAATGGCGAAACACACTTGAGATAAACTGACAACATGGAGCACTGTGAACAAACTAAATGACTCGCTCAGCACTCGTGCATGAAATGCATTTAATGAAATTTTTAGGGACTATCAAAGGCAACAAGAACAAACAATTATTTTCTCAAGCTGTCTTTTTTTACTAACTTTTTTATTGATTTGTATTCCAAATTATACTATTACTCGACCTACATGTATAACTCAGTCTAACCTTATAAATTAAACCGCACGGCTACCAAAGCACTTGCGATATTTCTCAAAAAAAGATGGGTACATTTTATCCATGGAAAATACAGGGCCGTGTAAGAAATTGCTGCGCCTTGTTTCAACAACAATTTTATATAATAAAAAACCTTGAAGAATAATTATGTTTCTAAATTTTTAAACGATGAGATTTTTAATAGATTAAATACTAAATTCTAAATTTTTAAATATAAGAATTTCATAATTTCTGAAGTTTATGTCAATTTACAAAGTAATAAAAATTGTGCGTATCTAAAATACTGACACTGACAACTGCGCATGATGCCAGTAAAAATTCCACAAGACTTTCAAGCGCAATCCAAGAATTTTTCTTTGACTTGTATAGCAGGTATTCATCTCTTTCTTACCAAATTATTCTATCCAAATTCTCTTAATACCTGAAGCACTTTTTAGAAGAAGTATTTGCATTTCTATAATTTTTTCAAAAACTATACAATAAAATTTGAAAGAATTTCGTTCTTTGACTGTGCTTGAATTAATCTAGGCCATTCTCTCCTTTTTTGTATGAAATTCTAAGCTTCTTCATAAAAAGTATATAGGATCTTCGGAAAAATTTGTCCTGTCCAAAAGTCGAGGACTGTCAAGTAAACTTCCTAGTACATATTTTTCCGTGTATTGAAAACTCTAGATTATACCTACATTGTCTTGGCAGAAACACTTCAAGTACATTGTTATATGACTGTTTCATTAATGTCACAAAAAATTACAATTGTTATACTGCTGTGGTGTATTATATTTAATTGTAGAAACATATTTCTGTCAGTGCTATCACAAGGATAATATACAGATAACCGGAATTAGCATTGTTATGAAAGTTTAACTCGGACTGCATTTCACGATTGTAGTTCCAATAACTAAAATGATCGAAATTTTGATAAAGGTATAAATGATTTGTGTGACATTTATTTGTATGCAGTTTCAACATCCGCGTAGAATATTCTAGAACAAGCGTTCCTGAAGCTTTAACGCATCAAAATGTAAGGCAGTAAATAAGTTTGTAACTCGTACAGATTACACGGATATGCAATTTTGGTTTGAAGAAAATTCAATGGACTAGACTAGCAGTAAAGATCCTATCGTAATTTTCCGAGTTGCAATTATATTAATACATTCATTACTCTTACGGAAATCTTATTTCACGGCTGAGTGGAATATTTTCTATTTGCTTTAACTATTTAAGTCGTAAAATTGATTACGCCTTTTACTGCTTCGTTAATTTCTTTTTTCTTTAATATTGTATTCAGAACTTTCTTTGTGTGACCTATAAATTACTTTGTGCTCCAGTTTTATTTTATCATTACTACTCTATTTTCGATAGTATACAAAATTATCTTTGTTATTACCAATTGACTTCAATAAAGATTCATAATATATAATATTAGAGCGAACATTTTTCATTTTACCTAATATTCAAAATATTCAGGATTATTTGAAATTATGTACAATATCATCGCTGCACACATGCTTGCACACATTATACAACATGTAAATATATCTTTTATACACATTTAATTCTATTTGAATAATTTCACTACACGCATATAACCTAATATGAATGCACAACGTTCCCTCAACGCTATAAAATTGCTATAGTCGAAAAAGCTCGAATCAACATGAACGAACACGAACGCTGAAAGTACAGTGTGTACAGTACAAACATGACAGAAAACTAAACGTAATGTAAAAAAGTAATATTTATTTGCAGGAAAAAATAGTTGACATAATTAAACATTCTCTTAAATTATACAATATTAACAAAAATTAAGCATTTTAAACTGTCTAGAGGAGAACAATAAATTTTTTCTATGTAAAGGGCGTTATAATCTGTCTTTTTACATTTTTTACACAAATCAAAATTAATCGAGCTACAGTATTTTGAAACTTGAAAATAAACTTTTTGTTAGCACACGATGGTCGCATTCTCATCCTATGTATACCAGGTCTAGAAGTATGAAACCGGAATTTTTTTGCAAAAGTTACACGTCTGTTGCATGAAAATGATCAAAAATATTTTATTCAAAGTAATCTCCATTGCTATTTACACATTTTTCCCACCTCTTCGGAAGGTGATGAATGCCGCGCCAATAAAACTGTTCGTCTTTTAAATCAAACCAGTTATCCAGTCATTCTCGTACATTTTCGTACGAAGTGAAGCGTTGTTCAGCGAGAGCGTGGCCCAGTGATGCGAACAGATGGTAATCCAACGGAGCCAAGTCTGGAGAATAAGCGGCAATAGCGGCATGCGCCAGTATTTCCCAACTGAACGTCTCGATCGTTTCCTTGACCCGTTTCGCTGTGTGTGATGGGACATTATCGTGAAGAAAAATCATTTGCTGTTGGTAGCGATTCGTGTTGACAGTTTCACCAGGTTTTAGCAGCTCATAATAGATAACACCCTTCTGATCGCTCCAAACGCACTTTTTCGGTGGTTTTCCACGATATTCGTTTCTCACATCAAAATTACCACTTTTGAATTTTTTAAACCACTCGAAGCACTGTGTATTGCCAAGAGCATGTTCACCGTAAGCTTCGACAAGCATTCGATGCGATTCTGCAGCAGTTTTCTTCAAGTGATGACAAAAAACCAGTGCTGTCTGCAAATCGTAGTTCGTAGGCACAAAACTCGACATGTTGATGCTTGTAGTAAATACACTGGTATATCGAACTTGGGTTGTTGTCTACTGAAAATCTTTCTCAGCTGCTAGAGGGAGAAGATGGCGCTGCAGAAGCGATCGTACGGTCCCTAAACTGATGGCAAGCACCATCTATAGGGGAATGCCGGTTTCATACTTCTAGACCTGGTATATCTAGCTTGTACACGTGATGATCACAAAGCAAAAAGACAAAAATCTTTCCATCAAACTTTTACTAAATGAATGGAATTCAGGAAAAATGCACTGGATCAGAAATTCTTACGGCTATCGAATATTCTTTATCTGAAAGAGATTGCCTGCTGCTCTGCTGTAAAATACTTTTTTATTGCATTTGAGTTTCAAGATATTATTTAATTTTTATTTCGAGGTCTTAATTTTTTCAGATAGAAATTTGAGTCATATTTTTTTTTAACAATGTATAAAAGAAAAAACCCAAACTGAGTACTTTTCAGTAGATTTGGTTTTCTTTAAAATTTGTATGGTACTTGTATTTTTAAAAATTAGATCCGACCTGAAAGCATATCCTTCGTTTCATAACTTAGTTTTACATTTAAATCTCCAAATGACCAAGATTTAATTAGTGTCCAGAATTACTCCACGCAACATAAACCATAAAATCTAGAATGGAAAAAAATATCAATTGTTAGTGTGTTTTACTATTATGGTGAATTTCTTGGGTTTATTGTTTGAAAGTTTGATCTAATGTTTCGTAAACAAAGCATTTTATACCTACTTTAAGAAGCTTTCCAAGGTTTCAATTTCATCCTTCAATAATTCGTTAGTTTTTGTAACAGAGTTAAAATATAAATCGGTACTTCCTGGTTTTGACATTTCATAAAATATAGAAACAGAAAATAGTTCGTATACGATAGAAACATTTTTAGGTTTAAAATCGCTGGAAACGAATTTTATAGAGAGTAGAATAGAATTGCTAATAATTTTCTAACGCTCCAAAGACAAAGCCTTAAAGAAGGGATTTTTGTAAGAAAGAAAAAACTTAAGATTCTTCTCAGCCAATGCTCAGAGGAAAAGGGCCTCCTTATCACACTTGTAGAAATACAGGTGTTAATTGGAAACAAAGTATCACTAAAGATGATTCTTTCAGAAAATTTTAGAAGATAAGTTCAATTATTATTTTTGATCTTACAGTCAACAATGAACTTGAAATAAACGATGCTAAGGTTTTAGAGATCGTATTTTATATAATATAATATGAAATATATAACAAATTTATCTATATGAAATAACTGTAAGAAAGTTATACACAAATCGGTTTCACACCATTGTGGATATTTACCCGATTTTAGAACATGCAAAGGCTGTTTCACACACTACATTCCTGCAAATATCAAAGGGCCATATTCATAGAGTGCATTCTGGAATATCGGGCGTGCCTTTATGCATTTATTATATGCACATGCATTATAACGTTTGAGGTATATTATCAACTTTCAATAAGTTATTTGCCACAGCAAATATACTCGATAAACGAATTTGAAAAATAATTTCATGTGTCCTCTTCTAGCTTCGATGATTAACTCTGACTTTTTCACTAGACGAAATTGGTTAGCATATTTCGTATTAAGTTAATGCTGATATGGTAAAGTAAAGTCGGCGTTTCCACCTAATATTCATACACGCTAGAACATTGTTGCCATCTCGATATCCCCTACCCTGAGAAAATTTTGGTTTATAAAATATGCCACAGCTACTTTATTGGTTGGAAAAACTATTTCTGTAGTTGATTTTACTACACGAGTTCTTTTTATAACAATAAAAAAAGTGACATCAATAAAAAATAGTTGTACTAACTAATAAAGTAGCTGTGGCATATTTTACAAACCGAAGTAGTTGGGTTAGCTAACAATTTTTTTCTACTAGCGGGCCATAAAGTGGACTTTATTGCCCCGTGCGGGGCAAACAAATCCACTTTCTGACCCGCTGGTAGAAAAAAAATCGTGTGCAACACGGGAAAAACATTTATTTTACTCATGTGGTTGTTACCCTCGCTTTGCTCGGGCATCAAACTTCATACTCGCAATAGTATATTACATTACAAGGGCAGAAAGTTGAGATTCCTGCATTATGGCACGCAGTTCAGGGCTCTCAAATTTCTGCCCATGTAGTGTATACGATTTTTCTTTACGATTATTATAACTGTCTGAAAATACGGTTCTTGTGAGTAAAGAATGTAATTATTAGGTGCTACTATTAATACAAGTTTGTGCCATTAATACACGCGATGATTTCGAGAATTAGTGGTTTCAGATTATTTAATTAATTCACGAAATCAGTGATATGTATGTCTAGTGATACGAAGTCTGTCCGGAAAGTATCGATCCTTGTGTTGTATCTAGAGGAAGAGTTAATTGTAGTCAATATTTTCTGCCACTTTCGGAAATTCAGTTTGAGGAACACTCAGTAAGGACGCTGATGAAACTGAATAAGGTAAACGTACCAGTTTGTGGACACTTGTTCATATTTTTCTCCATTAATGCGTCAAATGATAAAAAACCTTACGATAATATTTTTAAACATTATCCTGGAATAATAAGAAATAAGATTGATATGAGTTGTCGGTGTTAAATTTGAATATTTGAAAAATAAACCGCTGTTTTTTATGCAAGTGTCACTGTAAGTATAGTGGTAGCAATGAAATCACCTCCATCTTAGTAGAAACTGTTTTGACAGTAGACTTACGTTTGTTTATGAGAAACGCGTTAAAGTCAAGGTTTATATGAATCGTGGTTAACAAAGTAATTCGGAATAAAATTGAGTGTCCACAAACTGGTACATCCATTGTTTACAAACTGGTGCTGAAAAAAATCTAGTGTCCACAAACTGGTATGTTTACCTTAATGCCATGTTTGAACAGAAAATTATCAATAACAATACAATAAATAAGCAGGTGCATTGTTGTGGTGAAGCATGCAGTTTTCATTTTTCTAAAACTTCGGTCGTTTTCTTTGCACTGCGTCACGGAAGTGCTTCGAAACTTATTGATAAATACACGCAAAAAATGTGTAGCTGGTTTAAAGAAACATGTTGCTGTCCCAGCCAGCCCCCTGCTTCATAGAGCTGAAAATGTATTAAATGTTGACAGTGGCCTTGTGGCGGCGCCACCTATGCAGTTGGCCTACGATCGCTGCAAATGCATGGCAAAGTGTTGAAAAATTAATATTTTTAAAAGATAAAAGTAATTAAAATAATAAAGTTTAACTCATTGAAATCCGCAGAGTTGAAATTTTGAAAAAAAATGGTGAAGTGCGTTTGTTTTCGTTGTAAATCGGGATATAAAAGTAATCGGAAGCAGGACAAACTCAACAAAATTCAATTTTTCAATGTGCCAAATGATCTGAATCTTATTAAAGAATGTAAACAGCTATTTTAAGGGACGATATTAAACTAAAACCTGGTGATGTAGTTTGTTTGTTGCATTTTAACTCAGAGGAAATCATCCAGGAAAAGACTTTTACGGGACCAGATGGAAGTGTGGTGGCAACGGTAAGTATTAGAAATAAAACTGTGTAGGTATTTTTTTTTGTTTATGAAGCTTTTCTTTTTAAAAAAGTATTATTCTATGGGATCTATAACTTAATTCGTGCGGTTTGCTAAGAGATGGCGTAACTTGATTATTATTTATAGGCTTTTGTAGATATCGGAGTAGCCTATGAATTCCAAATGCAACACCAAGTTATAATAATTAACACCACATGGTATAAGAGACAATTAAACTTTAATTATATCAAGTATATATCAAGAGTACATTGCACGTACTTTTGGACAGTAATGTACTTTAGAATTAAAAAAAAAAATTTTCATACGCTAAATTTATGATAATCGAAGGTTATACACTAAGGCGCGCCAAGTTTCGTAATAACTCCTAAGTCGTTAAAATACATCACAATTAACTTAGTTGGTAAACAGCTAGTTGTAGAAAGTAATCTTACATTTAATTATTTGCTAATTTGGTAGATCAGTCTTACAGTTTGTAATTTCTAAGAATATAATAACAAGTATCTATATGACATAACGTGTTACGTTATGTGAACCTAACAGTCGCTGCGTTGACGAAAGTTATGACAAGTATTAAAATAGAGAAGAGAAACAAAACTTTTTATACATTAAAAGTAACTCTTTTTTTGCGAGAGTACGTTTTTATATTTGGTACATTTGCTTGGTTGGGGCTGTTGACGTCAATATTTGTATTTTCACAAAGAAAGTACGCCGGTTTAAGTAGTTCGACAGAAACCTGGTGAGGCACGCCGTCGACGTCGATTTCATACACTCTGTCGGATGTGCGTTTTATGATTTTATGTGGACCGGTGTGCGGACGCTCGAGGGACTTCCTGGATGCACCAACACGAAGAAAAACATGAGAGCTCGTAGCTAAGTCTTTATAGAAGAAACTTTTCTTTTTGTATTTCTGTGAAACTGGGACTGGTTTGATTTTCCGCATGTGTTCTCGAAACTCCTCGAGGAAAACCTGCGGGTTCGGAGCGAAATCATCGGGAAGAACGAACTCCCCAGGGATTCTGAGCGTTGTTCCAAAAAGATATTCTGCTGGGGACGCGCCGGAGTCCAAAACATGGGACCTAAGTCCAAGTAGTACAGTTTACAGTGAGCGGGACCAGTCCTTGTCAGCATGGCACCTAATGGCCGCTTTGAAGGAACGATGCCACCGCTCGATCATTCCATTAGACGAGGGGTGGTACGCGGTCGTACGAATCCGACGACAACCGGTGAGTTGCAAGAGTGGCAGTGGCAGTATTGAAAACCGTTGCTAGGTGGGAGAGGGCCGACCAAGTCCATGTGGATATGTTTGAAACGACCATCAGGAGCCACGAATTGAGCCGGAGCCAAATGATTATTCCGAGAAAGTTTAGAGCGTTGACAGTCTAAACATGATTTACAAAGTTTAGTTATGTCTCGGTGCATCGACGGCCAAACGTAGCGTTTGCGGATGACGCGGTCCGTGACTTTAGTGCTCGGGTGAGCGGGATTGTGGAAAAGATGAAAAACACGCTCGCGCATCGGTGACGTTCTATAAGGACGTAAAGTCTCACCTGTGAGGTCGCAGAACACGGTATGATGGTCCTTCCCCTAATTTATCTTTTTAAAATTCAGAGAGCATTTCGGGTCTCCAACGATGCGTTTAAGCTCCTCGTCCAGCTTTTGAGCCTCAGCGATCTCCAGCAAGTTGAATTCGGTGGGAAGATGAATCGCATCTACCCTCGATAGAGAGTCTGCAACTACGTTTGTTTGACCAGGCTGGTACTCGATTCGAGTTGTAAATTGTGAAATGTATGAAAGTTGCCTTTGCTGATGTGGCGCAGCTTTTTCAGAGCGTTGAATAAAAGCGAAGGTTAAGGGCTTATGGTCGGTAACCACCTTGAAGTCTCGACCCTCGAGAAAATGTCGAAAATATCGAATGGCCTCATAAATGGCTGTAAGTTTCCGGTCATAAGCACTATAGTTCCTTTGAGCTTGAGAAAAACGTCGTGAAAAGAACGCTAACGGCTTCCATACCGAATCGAAAAGCTGTTCTAAAGAAGCACCCATGCCCAAATCCGAAGCGTCAGTAACAAGACGGGTTTCAGCGGTACCATCTGGGCGAGCGAGAAGGGCAGCGTTGGCAAGATCGTTTCTGTTCTTGGCAAACGCCTTTTCGGCCTGTTGGGTCCAAACGATTGGTCTACGATCGTTTCGACGAGAGTCGCAGAGATATGCGTTCAATGGAGCTTGAGACTCGGCGGTGTGAGGCAAGCTACGCCGGTAAAAGTTGATCATCCCGAGGAATTTACGTAATTCAATCACGGTCTTACAAGATGCCCAAGAAACTCCAATTCGCTCTGACCAAATTGGCATTTGCTGACATTTATGTGTAGGCGATATTCCTTCAGACGTTTTAACACAGTTCGTAGATGCATCTCATGCTCCTCAGGATTTGAGGATGCAATGAGAATGTCATCAATGTAAGCAAATATAAATTCCAGATCTCCAAGAGCAGCATGAATATAGCGTTGAAATGACTGCTCAGCATTGCGCAACCCGAATGTCATCACTGTGTATTCATACAGACCGAACGGAGTAATGACAGCAGTTTTTGGAATGTCTTCAGGGGCAATAGGCAACTGGCGATAAGCCATTTTCAAATCGAGCTTAGAGAAAATTGTCTTGCCGCGAAGGTTGGCTGAAAAGTCGTGTAAATGAGGTACGGGGTACTTATCCGGAACGGCGACCGTGTTTAAACGGCGAAAGTCGCCACAAATGCGTCACTTCCCGTTGGCTTTTTTTGTGATATGAATGGGTGATGCCCAAGGACTACTGGAAGGTCTACAAATGCCCTGTTCAAGCATCTGTGTGAACTGTTGCTTAGCAACAAGAAGTTTGTCCGGTGCCAAACGACGTGAACGCTCCGCCATGGGCGGGCCTTGGGTCACACTATGGTTTTTTTTTTTTTTTTTTTTTTTTTTTTTTTGTTGAGGAGGAAAAATGGCAAAATCTTTTATAGACGTTGTACAGGACTCTCCTAGGACGGGTCTAGGCATACCTGTTAAAACCAAAAAACCCCCTCTCTCGAACCAATGCACCACCCGCGGAACCGCCTTTCGGCTTTAAACTTCACGGGTGGTTGGTTCCATTAAAGTCGCGTACGACTCTTCCGTCCTCCGTTCGCTCGGAACTTCCATCCGCGGCCACACGCCTACTAGGCAAACCGACTAGAGGCGCCACCCAGGGGGAAAACAAAAACATTCCTCCCCCGAACGACGCGGATAGCCAAGTCTACCCGAGACGCAGGACCGCGGGTGCAGGCCCAAATGCGATTTCTACTAGCCCTCCCCGTTGTTTCGCTCTCGACGCCCATCAAGTTCTCTCGTCTTCATCACAAGTGTGACGAATGACTCGATGAGCGTCCAGAACCGCTCAGACTGGAGCATGAGAGGAACCATCGTGTCAGGGGTAAGTTCGGAACCCACCGCCTGACCGAGGACCTGCCTAGCCACACCCCATTTTGCGCAGATGAAGAGTGCGTGCTCTGCGTTATCCATCGGGAAATCGCAGAGCAACACGTCTCCTCGTCTTTCTTCCTAAAGCGCCTCAGGTACGCGTTAAAACAGCCATGGCCCGAGAGCGCTTGCGTCAAGTAAAAGCCGACTTCCCCGTGCTTTCTGTTCAGCCAGGTGGCCGGGTTCGCTCCACATTGGGTAGCTTTGGCAGCTGCGATCTTTAGGTGTTCGCCAAAGCTAAGCCTACGATCCAGCTGCACCCCCAGGTACTTAATGCTTGTTTTCCACTCGACTTCATGCTCTCCGAGAACGATCCTCGGGTATTGGAAGGATCTCCTGTCCGTAACGAGCAGAGCCTCGGTTTTCTCAGGGGCCATTTTAAGGCCTCTGCTATCCAACCAGCGCTTTGCTCGCCACAGACTTTCATTGATCCTCAGCTCTAGGATTTCGACGTCGTCAGCGGCGCACATGACAAGTGCGTCATCCGCGAAGCCGACGATGCTCGTTCCAGCAGGTAGGTCCATGCGCAGAAAGTCATCGTACATGATGTTCCAAACGAGTGGACCCACCCGCGACCCTTGAGGAGCGCCACATGTTATCTCTTCTTTGAGAGACCATTTGTCGCCCTCGTATATCACCCACCTGTCGCTCAGATAGTCATCTATCATTCGCAACAGGTAGTCTGGAACCTTTTTCCGCATCATCGCCTCGATGCAGATGTCCCATCTCGCGGTATTGAACGCATTGCGTATGTCAATGCTAATCAACGCACAGAATCCCCTACGCTTACCAGTTCCTTTTCTTGCATTTGTGGCGATGTTAACCACAGCTTGGATGGCGTCCACAGTGGACCTGCCTTTCCTGAATCCAAACAGGTTTTCCGAGAGCCCGTTCTCTCCGACCAAGAGAGCCTGAAGTCGTTGTAGAATCAACTCCTCCAGAAGCTTCCCCATCGTATCCAATAAGCATATTGGTCTATACGACGAGGCAACCCCTAGAGATTTGTTGCCCTTCCTCAGCAGGACCAACCTCTGCTTCTTCCAATCTGCGAAGAACCTCCCCTCCCGAAGACAGGAGTTAA
This sequence comes from Diplolepis rosae, assembly GCA_030998225.1. Lineage (NCBI taxonomy): Eukaryota > Metazoa > Arthropoda > Insecta > Hymenoptera > Diplolepididae > Diplolepis > Diplolepis rosae. Next base: position 22,078,158 of record JAPYXD010000723.1, on the reverse strand, counting down.
AGGCTTCTAGGAGGATCTCCGGGTATGCCCCGATCACCTCTTTGAGGATCTCGTTCGGCACCCCGTCGATACCCGGCGCTGTATTTGCCTTAAGCCTTCCACCCGCTCTCTTTAGTTCTTCGAGAGTGAAGAGTTCTTCGCGCCGGACCACGCAGGAATTTCGGTCCTGTCTTTGGAACGGCTCCACGTGTGGGAGCAAGCTTCTCACAATGTATTTGACTCGATTGGGATTATCCAGGCCCGGGGTCTTTCTTCTAGCCACCAATCTCTTGGTGACTATTTTGAAGGCGAGACCCCATGGGTCCTTCTCGACCTCACTGATCAAGTATTTCCAGCATTGAAATCGGCTTTTCTTTATGCATCGCCTCAAAGCTGTTTTTGCCCCTTTGCATGCCTCGTGCAGCGTAGCATCCCCCTTTGAACGGGTGAATTTTCGCCGCGCTGCGAGGCATTCGCGACGTAGGGCTGCCAACTGGTCGTTCCACCAGTACATCGAACCCTTGGCTTGCCTGTGCTCACGGCGAGGCATCGAGTAGTCGCAAGCTGCGATCACCTTCTGCCTCGCCGAGCACACAGTAGCTTCAAACGATCCAGCAAGGCAGACCCAACCAAGCTCATCGGTGAGCCTGGTTTCTTCGAGGTGTTCGCGAAGTCTTTCCCTGCTGAGTCGTCTCTTGTTCCAGGAGGGGCTCCTTCCTTCACCGCCCCTACCCTTATCCATCGCTTGACACCGTTGTTCTAGTGTAAATTCGATGCACTGGTGGTCACTCAAGGTTATTACCTCGAGGACCCACCAGTCGTTTATCCTTGAAGCGAGGCGAGGTGCGGCAATTGTGAGATCAATTATTGACCCCCCCGCTCCTCGTCTGAACGTAAATTCCCCGCCCTGATTCAAGACGATCAGTTCGTTCCTAGCGACCATCTCGCCAACCAAGATTCCCCTCCTATCTAGGCGGGCTTCACCCCACTCGGGCGACTTAATGTTGAAGTCACCCCCTATGAGGGATCGCCCGATGGCCTTACGGAGGCTTTCCTCAAGGAGGAGGATCTGGGTCTCAAAGACATCGAAGGGATCGCCGGGGGAGAATCAGCAGCTGTACACACGCACACCCGCCACCTCCACCCAAACGAACCCCGCGTCGGTCTCCAGGAAGTCTCCGACGCCCAAATCAGGGTTACAAACAAGGATGCCGGCCCTCCTTGATGCATCCTGATACCAAGCAGAGTTTTCGGACCACTTGTACTGCTCACTAATGAGCAGCACATCGGCCCCCCTCTCCCTGGCAGTCTGAATCAGGAGGTCCTGGTTATCCTTCCCCCTTCGGAGGTTGAGTTGCAGGAACTTCAATGCCTGCCACTCAACCTCCGAAGCTCTTCCCGGAAGACCGGGCAGGAGCCGCTACCTGACACATGGGCGACATCTTTGTCACCCCTGTCTGCGCATGGCAGGCAGCTTGGTGGCGCCTTACAAGTCCTGGCCAAGTGTCCCGTGGCGCCGCATCTCCAACAGGCGTTTTTCCTGTCGGGTCCAATGCCAAGCACAGGGAAGACACAACCTCTTCTTTTTAACGGTCTCGTCGAGGTCCCTAATTTCGAGGGACCTCGTGGAGACCAGGGCTGAAATTTGCGCCCTTTCCCCGACCGCCAGGTCGAGCTCCTTTCGGAAGGCCGAAACGTCTCCCCTCTTTTTGAGGACCAGAAGAACTTCTTCCTTCCTGGTTCTCCTGATAGACAGGACCTCAAGTCCTGCCTTCCGGGGGTCTACCTTCGCCTTCATTTCCCTCAAGATGTCGGCGTAGGACTGGCCGTCCTTCGCTGACACCTTGATGGCGTCGCCCGAGCTGGCGGGCGTGGAGCGCTTCCACTTAGGAGTGGCGGTGGTCCCCTGCGCTTTTTGGGCAGTGTCCTCCGCCCTTTTCTCCTTTTTTTTTTCTTTTTTCTTTTTTTTTCTTTTTTTTGTGACCACATGTCAGTCCCCTTTTTTATTTAGGGGCTGGCTCGTGGCCTCTTCGGCATAAGAGGGCGAAGAGCATACCGCTCAACACCTCAGTTGCCTCGTTCTCCGAGTCTTTGACGAAGCCAGGGTTATTCCTCAGCATACCCTATTGTATAACGCTGAGGGCCCTGGCTAACTTTTCCATTTTTTCATTTTGCTCCTTCAGGAGCTGAAGGACGTCTTGCCATTCCTCAGCTCCTGTAGGAGTGTGTGAGTGCGCATCTGGCGCCTTCACCTCTCCATCTCCTTTATTTTTACGAAAATTCTGACAGCAGCCGAATGTAATTTTCAGAGCGGCTCATAACGCTCAGGCCAAAGATGTTTGCCGTTTTTAAAAATCCCGAGGTGCTGAGACCAGTAGATGTGTTCTCAACACATCCTTGGTGGCGGGGATAAGCGAAATGTCAGAGCCAGTATCAATCAGAAAAACCATATTTGAGCTTCGATCTCTAATGTGGAGACGCTTGGATTCAGTTAAACCCGGAGCGACGGTCTCCACTCGCGCAGGCTGAGCTAGTTTTCCTCCCGAGGAAGGGGTTTCCACGAGCAAGGTTGGTTACATTTTTGCGCTTTTTTGCCATATTTCCGATGGTAAAAGCATAACTTTTCGTTACGTGAGCGGCTATGCCTTTCACGTGAATGTGAGCGTGAACCGATGCGGTCACGCGACAAGCTGCGAGAGGGACGGCTAACCTCTCTAGAAAGTCTGTCAACTCGCTGAGTAAGTCTTTCTATCATACCAGCAAGTCTGTCGGTGGAAGTCACAGCTGCAATGTTAAGTTGGTTTGGGTCTGCCATTGTTGTTGTGGTTGCAACGTTAAATTCGGAAGGACCCATTGCTTCCGTAATTTTATCAGCTAGTCCGGCTAATGCTTTGATGTTATAAACGTTTGACAAGGCGAGAATCCCACGTAATTTCGCCGGTAGTTGATCGAGAAAAACGGCTTTGATGACTTTCTCGCTGCAGTTGCCATCGTTTAGATTTCGTAGACTTTTCAAAAGAAGGGATGGTTTACCGTCGGAGATGACCTCCCCCTTTAAAAGTTGACGCAAACGTGTTTCAGAAGACATGGAGAAACTAGCCAAGAGTCAATTTTTAAGGCGCGTATAAAGATCAGCAGGTTGTGGCTGTGTTGTGATGATGTCTCTAATGTGAGCGATCAGATCCACGTCCAAATTTGCAATGAGCGTATGTACTTTTGTCGTTTCGTCGCGTAGGCTCGCTTGAGCAAAAAAGGCTTCGATCTCAATAAACCAACACGACGGATCCTCCCGATAAAACGCAGGGATTCGCGGAACGCGGTATGCCTCTACACGGTTTTGATGAGTGTCCACAATTTGCTGCAGAAGCCTGGGGATATCGCTCGGACCGGGATCACTGCTAACATTATTTGAGGCCATGTTTGTAAGCTATAAGCGGTTAAAGCCCAAAATGTAAAAGAAACAAAAAAGAAAAAACGAAATTAAATTAGGTTAAATTTTTTAGTTTTTGTTGAGTAACAGGGAGGCAACCAGTAAGTCTCCCGAAAATCCACACACCGATATGCCATCGTATAACAAAGCTAAAAACATGGTGTAAATAAAAAAGAAAGTGGTTACAGATCATAAAAAAAGTATTAAATATCTTCATGATCGCACAATTAGTGCATGCTTTAAAATTTCGGAGAATAAATTCATTTTGAATATTTAAAAAAACAACAACCCCAATCAACGCAAAGGAGATTTGCTATTTAAATAATAAATGTATATCACCAGCGAATGTGCAGAAAAATTTCAAACAACATAGTTCCTATAGGCGTAAATGGTTACGGTAAGCCAAATCACAAGACGGGGCCTCCAGTAAGAAAAAGCAAGATACAGAAACCCGCTCCCGTGGTTCGGCATCAACGCTTTTTTCGGAACACATGTTTTTACTATAAAATCCGATGATCAATGATCTTGATAATTTCAAAATTCAAAAGAACTAAGTAGTTACAATAAACGTAAGAAATTAAATTATGTGCGAGTGTACATTTCGTTTAAAATAGAAACAAAAACAAATTTGCGGCGTAATAATGTATCAATAAATTTTAGTGACCTTAAGTTATATTAAGAGTGCACACATTTGATAAATGCCGGGTAAATCGTTACATTGTAAAATCAGAAGAGCAAGAAAAGAAAATGCTATTAAAAACATGACAACTAATATTGCCCGGGGGAATATTTAAAATGCGTGAACAAGTTTTCCAGAATTAAACTAAATTCAGTTAGGATAACAATAATAACATTGAAATTAAATATTCAAAGGACGCAAAATAAAGATGAGGACATTTAGTCAAAGTATACAGTTGACTTGGCTTGGCAACAACCAAGGACACAATAATATGACGCCTTGATCAGAACTTATAAATGACGCAGCTCGTAAATGAGTTAGATTGAACAATTAAAAAGAGCATTTCAAAATTTTTACGGCTTATTTTGTAATAATAATACCAGAAGTCCTCCAAGGCCGTCACATAGTAAATAGATGGTTGCGCTTAACAGCAGAAATTCCATGGAAGGCGTCAGCTGTCCATTGCCATAAAAGGAAAAAAATCCAAAGTCTGTAACGTCCACATGTCGACAATATAACAGACATAGTCCTCGTGTAAAAGATCAGGTCTTGTTAGCCGCCAGTCGATGTCAACTCAATTGGTTTTCATGATAGATTTGTACTTCGTGTTGCTTTAACGACGCCATCACGTCGGGGTCACCAATATAGGCTTTTGTAGATATCGGAGTAGCCTATGAACTCCAAATGCAACACCAGGTTATAATAATTAACACCACATGGTATAAGAGACAATTAAACTTTAATTATATCAAGTATATATCAAGAATATATTGCACGTACTTTTGGAGCAAGTTTCAAGCGCAGAACATCTGCTTGTCAATACGACGGGCTAACAACTAACCGGTAACGCGCGGTAACGCGGTATCGCAGGGCGCAGGAAAAGAAGTGCGCTTGTGTTACTACGCGCGGACTTGCGCTGAGTGGTAGAGTGGGACTACAGATCCCTACATATTTATAGGCTTTTGTGGATTATCGGAGTAGCCTATAAACTCCATATGCAACACCAGGTTGTAATGATTGACTCCACATGGTATAACTGATAATTTACTTTTAATTAAATAAAATATATTTCAGAGTACATTGCACGTACTTTGGAGTAAGTTTTGAGCATAGAACATCTGCTTGTCAATATAGTGCAATACAGTGGGCTAACAACAACTAACTGGTAACGCGCGGTAACGCGGTATCGCAGGACGCAGGAAAAGAAGTGCGCTTGTGTTACTACGCGCGGACTTGCGCTGAGTGGTAGTGTGGGACTACAGATCCCTACATATTTCATCGTTCCAATATTCCAAACATTTGTTGGAAAGCTACTGTCATTGTGCGTCTTTTTCAGTGTATGTCATTCATTTGAAGCGTAAACAACAATAATTTTTTTTCACTCAAATATGTCGAACTTTGTGCCTGAAAAAGTGTTTTTGCGGGGAGTTCTTCTTCATTACTTCAATATGAAGAAAACTGCTGCCGAAAGTCATCGTATTTTGGTGGAAGTTCATGGTGAACATGCTTTAGCTGAGCGAACGTGCCAAAAGTGGTTTGCACGATTTAGATGTGGTGATTTTGGCTTGGAATACAAAGAACGTCCTGGGCAGCCAAAAAAGTTTGAAGATGAAGAACTGGAAGTATTACTCGATGAAGATTGTTGCCAAACACAATAAGAGCTCGCAGAATGTTTGGGAGTCACTCAAGCAGCCATTTCAAAACGTTTAAAAGCAGCCGGATGCATTCAAAAGCAAGGAAATTGGGTTCCGCATGAACTCAAGTCGAGAGACGTTGGAAGGCGGTTTTGCATGTCCGAAATGCTGCTGGAACGTCACAAAAAGAAGTCATTTTTGCATCAGATTGTTACTGGTAATGAAAAATGGATCCATTACGACAACCCCAAGCGCAAAAAATCATATGTGAAACCCGGCCAACCAGCCAAATCAACGGCAAAGCCGAATATCCATGGCGCGAAGGTGATGCTCTGTATTTGGTGGGATCAGAAGGGTGTGCTGTATTGTGAGCTGCTAAAACTGGGTGAAACCATCAACGGAGAACGCTACCGAACACAATTAATCTGTTTGAAGAGAGCAATACCCTTAAAACGCCCGGAATATGCGACCAGACACGAGGCAATAATTTTCCATCATGACAACGCTCGGCCCCATGTTGCTATTCCGGTTAAGAACTATTTGAAAAACAGTGGATGGGAAGTTTTACCCCAACCACCTTATAGCCCAGACCTTGCCCCTTCTGACTATCAGTTGTCCCGGTCAATGCAGAACGCCCTCACTGGAATACGGTTCACATCAGAACAGGGTATCAAAAATTGGCTTGATTCATTCTTGGCCGCGAAGCCAGTGCAGTTCTTTTGGGATGGAATCCACAAATTGCCAGAAAGATGGGAAGAAGTCATAGCTTCAGATGGGCAATACTTTGAATAATACTATTGTACACGTTTTTCTTAAATAAACGTTCAAATTTTGAAAAAAAACCTCACGAATTAAGTTATAGATCCAATATTATTAATATCAAATATGAATAATAAGCATTATTAATATAATCCAAAACAACGTCTTTGTACTTAGATTATAAAAAAGTTATATCTTGATATATTTTTAAATTAAAAAAATGATCCAAAATTATTCGTTGTAAACAAACTTAATTAGTTTTAAGAAATCAATTTATTAATTTGTTTTTCATTTTATATTCTATTATTAATTGTAACTATTTTTATAAAAGAACTCGGGGTGAACTTTCGAAATAAATATTTCAGAATTTTCATTTTTTATTTAATAATTGTTTTTGGGGTTTAATGTTTTTCTCTTTCTCTTTAGGTAAAAGTTGCAACCATTATTTAATCCTAATGGTGTAGAATTTATTTTATTCTTTAGAGGATTTCTTGCAAATTTGTGAGACTATTAATTTATACGAAGGAAAAGAAAATTAAATTTGAAAATAAAAGATTTATATACAAATACTACGTGGCATAAAAATGCTATAAAAACAATTGTTATTAATTTGTTGTTGCGGTGAAAGCATGCATGTTCAATACTTCACTTTCATCAAAAACTTCTATACAAACAAAATGTTTCATTCTTTAACTCAGGTATTATTTTATTAATTTTACCTATCCAGTTTTTAGGAAGCTCATTAAAACACACCATTTGTTTATTCAAATATTTAAAAATAATTTATAAATTATTGTATTTCTGCCTTTTTATAAAGGAAGCAAAGTACTCATGTAATGAGCACCTTATAAACGTAGATACAACTGGAAAACACGCGAGGTGGAATTCATAGCTAGTTTCATAATTGAATGCAACTAACTAAACTTCAGTAACTATTAAATTAATTATGGAGATTCTTCTTGTAATTTAATTCAATAAGCTTTCTGGTGAGTAGGAATGCATTGGGATTTACGTTTAAAAGCAGTGAATTTTAAAATTTCCACAAGTCTTTTTTTAATTGAAAAGAATTAAAAATCATAAATATCATTATTTTTACCCAGAAATATCAAAAAAATATTTTTGTATAACAAAAAAATATGTTTTTTAATTTTCGCCTTGCTTTATTTAAATTTTAGGCTAACTGCATAGCTGGCGCCGCCACATGGCGATCGTCAACTCTCATGACAAATATTTTCCACAAGCCTCCAGAGGAGTAGCACGGGGCTGGTTCCAGATATATTATTAACTATCCTAACTTTGAATGTGGCTGATATAACCTAAAAAATCCTTGTGACAGCTACACATTTTTTTGCGTTTACTCCTTGTTTACCGTCTGATCTCTTAAAGCGTATTCGTGGTGAATAATATCTTTTTAGCCGAAAAAAACAGTGAGCATTGCCCTAATGCTGCTCAACTCTTGTGCGCTTTCTTCGGTCGTAGCTTAGGAAATTGGCAAATTTAATTAATTTCAGGTTTCCACATGTTTTTGTCCAAAATATATAGAATGTTGTTTTAAAAATTTAATAAGTGATAAAGAAGATAAGAACGGACGTAAATAGACATCTTTTGGTTTGTCAAACGAAAAAAGTACAATTTTACTTAAATCTATCGAAATTTTTTTTTCATCATCAAATCCAAAAGTAGTCTGTCTACGTTTGATTTTATTTTCCCTATATTTTCGAACTAAGTCGTTCACACAAACTTGCTACTTTTCTCAAGTTACATATGCCCTTATTAATTGAAAATATTAATTTGATCTTTAAATTTTGAATAATTTCAGTAAGAAACTTTAATAAAAATATTAGTGATTTACAACTGCTATGAATGTTAATATAAGTAAAAAAACCCGAGTAAAAAATTTCTTAACTTTGACATAATATTTATTTATGTTAGTCAAAATACCACTGTCCATAATATACAGAAATTCTAGTTTTAAAATTTCAAGCAACGGACGGAAGGTAACTAATCAGGTCCACATACTGAGGGATTCTGCTGCATACGAATACAAAACTGAATAAGCAGTCGCGAACAATGTTCCTCGGATAGTGCCGAAGTAATAACACCTAAGCCAATGTGTTAAGTACCATGCCAAGGGTTACATGGCACCAGGGTGTCATCAGGAAATCAGGTCGATTTCTGGAGTAATCAGACCATACCTCTGCATACGAGGCTCTGTAGAGGTGGACCGTGTATTTCCCTAGTTGATTGTAGCAACAATATGGAGAAAAAAAATTTAAATAAAAGTATGTGCGAAGAGTTGTTTTGAAGGGAGTTAAAGGTAATAGTGGAGCCCGATTGCAGTCAGATTTCTGACACAAGGTGGCAAAGAGACTGCCTGTACGAGACGCTGCACAGTTTGATGGAACGCATCTATAGAATTGGGGCAATGGTGGGGACATAGATGCATTTTGCAGGACAAAAAAACATGTTCCTGACAATTAGAGAGGGTACTGGCGCGAGTCCAAAATCTTAAGGTAGTACTGTCGTAAATGGAAATACAGTTCAGATATTGATAAAATTGAAATCACTGGTAAACATTATGCCAGAAATGACTCAGTTAAATTTTTGAGGACCTAGGGTACACTGGAGGGGAGTAATTAGTAATTGCATTTTGAGACGATAACTTAACCTTATGGGAAACCGAGTTTATTTACAAATCTTGCCATAACTACAGTTCAGATTTCAATAGAAATGACTGGTGCGTGCATTGATTGATAATATAAACATGATTTTGCAAGTTAAAACATCTCAATTGGATACGTGTAAGCGTAGCGAAATCCAAGTAAGTAAGCAAAAATATAATTTATGTGCCTCCGGTGCGGAAACTCGTTTTTCCGTTACAGCTGAGAGTAACGAAATGTTGTGTATTCCGTTGCAGAGGAATATAATGTAAAAATTGAACTGTGCATGCGCATATAGTCTTACAGTGGAGCAGAATCTTCTTCTTATTCTTCTTGTTCTTCTTCGTACAGCGTTGGCACCGTACTGACAAAGCCTTGTACATTTGAACTGCGCATGCTCTATTACAACAAGCTACTACTACATAAGATCGATAAAATCAAAATGGCTGGGACTAGTCGCGAAATTTCAAGTGTAATGACTTGCGCCGCAAGCATAGAAACCCGTATCCGCATCGAAGTCACATAAAATTGAATACGTGCCAATGCACACAATTCGGGAAATTACGAGACTCGCGGCAATGCTCGCAGGACTGATCGCGCCTCGGATTCGTCTCGGCTTTGCCTCAGCTACGTCTCGACTACGCATCGGCTAAACCCTAACTATCCTCACCTACGCCTCACCTACACCTCGACTACGCCTTGGCTTCGATCTCCTGCGAGCATTGTCGCTCGTCACGCAATAACCCTTATTGTGCGCCTAGGCACATAATATACTATTTTCTCTAGTAATCGATGGCGATTAAATAGATGTGGCAACGTCTCAGAGTAAGTGGAAGCGCGCGCCATTCACGTATCGTAAGAAGTCATCTGCTATACACACATCTATAGTCGCTTTTTTATGCGACGTTGACAAATTTAGATACTACGTGAAGCAAATGAGAAAAAGTACTCATTTGATTAGCTACGTACCGACAGTACTACCTTAAGAGCGTTAGGGATGAGAGCTGTTTGACAGTACCACAACCTGCAGTGAACAATACTCTGGACTTGCGGAAACAGCCGAGAGAGCTTACCGTAAGCCCGCAGGACACTGCAGCCAAGAAGCCTCCACAAAAGAAGAGGAGTGGGTGGAGGTTCCAACCAGGAAGAATCCCTAGGATTGAGGTGGAGTTTTCGGCAACCATTCGGGTGCTGCTGATTTTGATACAGCACCTTTACCATAAACATCATACATTTTTTTCATAAGCCTGCGATGCGTTGTCGCCTTTGTCTAAGCTTCAAGTGTCACCTTTCAAATGCGCATCTAGTGTTTTTTCGACTAACCAATATATGTATATTACAAAATATTATCAATCTAGGCTTATACTGATTTTTCCTTTAAATCGCGAATCCTAGTTCCATGTTTTCGATTGTGAACATCGAGCGCGTGTCGTGATAAGGATGTTTTCCTCAAAGTCGAAGTAACTTTGAGAAAATTGAATTTACGCTTACAATATTATAAAATAAACTTGAATGTATATAAAGACCAGAAGATCGAGTGCGATGAAAGCGTGTCCATAACTCTTAAGATAGCCGGAAAGATTTTTAAAAAGTTTTATTGTCAAATTTTAGAATTCTGAAGTGACTTATTGAAAGAAAAGTTAAAAGTATTGCGAAGATTATATAGCGTTTACATAAGAGAAATAGGTGCTGAAGTAGGAGCGTAAAAAGCGCGCGAGGAGCAATTTGCGTTGGAAGGCTCTTTTTATAGAGGTTCAAGGAAGATAGTAATCACAAACGCATTATGTAGTGGCAAGAGCCTTATGTAGAGCTATGACTTTGTAGAATCAAAATAGAACAAAAATATTTTCAAGAGCGGTAAAGTAAGAGCTAGTAATAGATAGTATAACAAGGGGTAGCAAAGTAGAGGTAAAAGTTATACTTGGAGCGGTAAAGCAGTACCATATTTCGACTCGGTCAGTTTAGTGATCAAGTGAATACTTTCAATTATTAATGCAAACGGTGGATGATAAAAAGGAAACAAAAAGAATAGCAAACACAAGTAAAGCACAGTGCTACGTACTATTTCCAATATGCACTATGGGAGCTATTGGCTGCGTATTGACAATACCCAGCACATATTTTCCCTTGATCGGTTAGATATTGAAAATATCATGCACTTCATCTTGCCTTTATTGGCTGGGTACTGACAACATCTTGCTCACATCTTGCGTTCCTTAACTAGATATTGATTCCTGGCCCATGTCTTATCTTTATTGGATAGATATTGCCAACAAATGATAAGTTCTCCTTGAACGACCTAAAAAATTACTGGTTTTAAGGTAATTAATTTCTGCGTATTTTTCTCTCAGAAGACAATAACGTTTTTAGGAAAAATTTCTTTCTTCTTTCATGTTGGTCTTTAGCTTTTATGATATTGACTTGGGTTCGCTTTTATATGTAGAATTTTCTCCGCTGCTGGTTTTTGTTTCTGAACTTTGAAAAGTGTGGCGATAGGGTGTACTGACAGGAGTACAACATGATAATCTCTTCTGAAAAGGTGCTTCATACAATTATGACAGAACTTGACTAACAAGTAAGTTTGTTTTTTATGATATTGACTTGGGTTCGGTTTTAGATGTAGAATTTTCTCCGCTGCTGGTTTTTGTTTCTGAACTTTGAAAAGTGTGGCGATAGGGTGCACTGACATGAGTACAACATGATAATCTCTTCTGAAAAGGTGCTTCATACAATTATGACAGAACTTGACTAACAAGTAAGTTTGTTTAATCATTTAATTATATTCCATTAAGGGGTTATATACGTTGTGGTCCAAGAAAATTAGAACATTTTTGTGGTTTTTTTAGGCAATCTTCAACGGTTTATTCAAAATGAACAAATCAGGGTTAAATAGTAGATATTCTAATGAAAACAAGTAGTGGTCAGTTATAAAAATATATAAAAAATTGCAGAAGTTATAGCTCCTTCCCCCAAACGCTTTTTTTCGCAGAGTCTGGCGGTGAACACGATATGATGCCAACAACTCAGCTGCAACAAAAAAGGCAACGAATTTACTGTTTTATATTATAGCACCGTGTGTTTGAACGAAAGTTTTTTGAAAACATCACTTTTTTTGTAACGGAAATCAACACGCAACAAAAAAATCGGTTTTTTTGGTCTTCACAATTTATTTAAAAAAAATTATTGTTGAAGCAATAACCTGCATATGAGAAAATGATTGTTCAAGTACACTGGGTTGTGATAAGGGAGAATTTAAAAAAAATTTGGATAAATCGGTCAAGTAGTTTTTGAGAAATCGTGTTCACCGCAAAGGTACTTTTTGAAAAACACCATTCTGAGATATTCACGTTTGAAGTTTTGAGTATGCTTAATTTGTTAACAATAGCGCGCTATGAATGAGGTTGTCACTCGGGATCTACTATTCGGATCTACTTGAAAAAGTATGTTCATCGAAAATAAGTCATACAATTTTTTTCGATTTTTTGACTCATCACAACGTATATAACCCCTTAATAAAATAGATAATATCCCTGGTCGCTGCCATCAGAAATGATCCTCGTTCTTTTAATCAGGCTTTCGTAAATACAGAATTATATTGCATTGCCTTATTCTCACATGATTAAGAGTGTCTAAATATCGCTTTATTACCCATGAAATTAAAGCAAAGACCACTAAATTTTGTATCCACCTATAAAAGTTGTACATAGTAGATTGTACTCGTGCTTCATACAATTGTGATAGAACTTCACATACAGGTAAATTCGTTTAATCATTTAATTGTATTTCGCGTCTCTTCCTCCGAGATTATCATATAGCCGTTTAAAGACAATATTATATTATATTTAAATACAATTAGTTATTTTAGAACACAAATTTTTTAAACTTATACGATATAGAATAATACTCTCCAAGTATCGATAGCGCAAAGGACCTAGAATAATCCACTAAATAAAGCTTCTTAAACGATAATAACAACTTCTGTTTCTTTATTTCTATTCCGCAATCTAACTTTTTAATGTTTTTTATGCCAATTGTTATAATTGTCTGAGGTCAATGGCCGTTCACTAAGACTAACAAAATCATAAATTTAAAGATAGCTTTTCCAATGAAAATTGTTCATTTGGATCCCATTGCTTATTATAATCTAATACTGCCTTCGGAACCTAAGTTTTGTCGTATTTTGGTCTTGATGGTCTCTATTTAGACACGCTTATAAAAATCTTTTTACTCTATCATCTTCTGCGAATTCTTTACCATATTAATGAAGGCAATTGCAGATCGAAATGGGTTCAAAGAACCATAAGACATACCCTTTGTATTTCCTTCGGTGAGAAACGACAGAATCTTTGGAACTGATCCTTGAAAAAGATTTTTTTAAATTATACAAAATGTCTGCCATTTCCTAAATGCGCAATCATATTGTCGCTTTGTTAAGTCTTTCAGCGATAAGAGCATAATGCTTGCCGTCTCTACTAAGACCTGCTTTAATTCGAACGCCTTTTTAGTAACATACTCGCAACTAGGATAAGTGTCTTGTATATTGGATGCGGTTCCCTATTAATCGAATGAAGCAAATTAATGTCAGGTCTAAAATACATAAGTTTAGACTCAGATAATGACTTGGAAATTGGGAACCATGGTTGAGCTGGCCAGTAAGATACCACTAGGATACCACTAGGATTCCCCTCGATCTTTCAAATTCAATTTTTCGAAAGTCTCAATATTATTGAGAAATGTGGAAAGGCATAGAATGAGTATTCTGTTTCTAGTTCAAGTCTTCTTGATTCAATGTCTGCTTTAAAATTCTCTTTAGAAGATATATACGAGAGCTGTTCAATAAGTCTGTGACTTTGAAATGAAGAACACTTTTTATAACAAAAATTCCAATTTATTTTTCAACATAGTCCCCTTTTAACTGTATACAAGTACATTTATTATAGCGGTACTCAAGCTTCTTTTTACCCTCTAAAAAGTAATTTTTATCAAACCCCTCAAAATACTCATTTGTCGCAGCAATAATCTCTTCGTTCGATGAAAATCTTTTACTCCAAGCCAAGTTTTCATGTTAGGAAACAAAAAATAATCGGAAGGAGCCAAATCTGGGCAACAAGGTGGATGAGGAAGTATTTCGTAGCGTAAATCAAATAATTTGGCCGTTGCAATGACACTCGTGTCAGCTGGTGGATTGTAATAGTTCTCCTGTAATAGTTTTTCCCTTCTGTAGATAATCGATTAATATTATACAATGTGAGTCCCAAATATTTGTGGCCATGACCTTACCGTCTGATGGTACCGTCTTCGTTTTTTTTCGGCGCAGATTCGCCAGGCCCAGTCCACAGTTTCGACCATTTTTTTTATGTCTGGCGTATAATAATGAATCCACATTTTATCAGCAGTTACATAACGTCGCAAAAAATCCTTTGAATTACGTTGAAACATGCCCAAACATTGCTCAGACGCAACCACACGAGCCCGCTTGTGATCGGCTGTGAGCAAATGCGGCACCCATCTTGCACACAGCTTCCTCATGCCCAAACATTCATGTAAAATATGCCATACGCGTCCCACTGAAATGTTTACAGTATCACTAATTTCACGCACTTTCAATCGACAATCGTTGAGTACGATGTCGTGGATTTGATCGATCATTTCTTGAGAAGTTACCTCTTTTGGACGGCCAGGACGCTCAGCATCACTTGTGCTTACCATATACGGCCGCAAAGAAATTCAGTGAATCACTTATGAACCATGCCATGCGATGGAGCAGACTCCCTATAATATTTTTCAAGCTTTTCTTCAGATTCTTTGATTGATTTTCCTCGTTGAAAATAATGTTTAATAAACACTTGAAACTCGCTTTTTTCCATGGTTTTGTTTTAACAATGAAAAACTAAATTCAACTGGCTGTAAACAATTTTCTAACCAACGTACTGACTTGAAACTTTGTGTACGCACTGATATTAGATGGGTATTCTCTTAGAGTAGTAACATATTTACGATAACAGCACCATCTTTCGAGAAGTCATGGACTTATTGAACAGTCTTCGTATAACGCAAATGCCCAAAGATCTCTTTGTTCATTTTTGCGAGATTCTTCAACTCAGGATATTGAACCCCACTTTTCTTGTTAATATATGCTATGGCAGTGGTATTATCAGCCCTTAAAAGAACGTCCTGACTTTTTAAAAGGCTCGCGAAACATTTAAGGTTCATCAAGGCAGACATACGCTCTAGACTATTAATATGATTTGATCTCTCAGTCTGCGTCCAGAAACCATTAGCACGTTTTTTTTACATGCAGCTCTCCAACCGGTACTAGATGAGTCAAGTTTTCCCAAGTGGGCCACCCAAAATCGACTATATTCGATTTTTAAAATGTCATTAACTGATTTTGAAAGTTGACAGGTTGACATGGTGTCTAGTGCTACCATAAGAGCGTTTGCTTCAATTTTCATTTCTCTCAAAGTTATTTATAAACAAATTTTTTTGCAGGGTTTTCTGCTCTTTGCAATATCTCAGCAACAAATTATGCGAATCCAATGATTTTTTAACAACAATTTAGAAACTTATCGAAGAACAAAATAAAATATTTTGCTTGTCATATATCGATAATTTGTTTATAAAAATTTCATTTTGTAATAAACAATTGCACATTTCACCAACTTCTCATATGCCTGGAAAAAAAAATTCAAAAAGTATTCTATGCGCTATTTATTTGACCTTATTTTCATGTAAAAAAATTGCTGTACCTTTCAAGTACAAAAACGTTATGCTAGTTTTAATGGAGACGTACGTGTGCTGAAGCCGACACGAGCAGGTAGAGCGCGCTTTAAAAGCTTATCTTATCAGTAATCAAGGATTTGATTTAGAAGTAATAAAGAGTTTGTTGCTGAAATATTGCAAAGAGTAGAAAACCCTGCTTGAATCATGAAAATATTGTATCTGTTTCCACAAGCGGAGTGAAATGATAGGCGTCCTTTATATCGACGTCTACCATATAACAGCCTGGTCTTATTATCCTTTAAATCATTTTATCGCATTCGAGTTTAAACCGCTCTGTTTCCAGAAACTTATTTAACTACTTAAGGTTCTGAAGTGAACAAGAAGAACCATCTGGTTTTGGGACTATAGAAATCATTGAAAGAAATTGACCTTCACAAGATTTTGTTATTCAAATCCCATAGCCCCTAATCCAGCTCAGTACATTCTTATTAGACGTCAATTTTTTCACCTGATTAACAAAATATTTCAAACGACCTGCATGACTCACCGTGTTTATTGTCGACTCCCACGGTATGTTCGCTTTGGAAATCCCCTGCTCGGTCTCTGACCCCGTGTCGATGTTCTCTGCCGGCCGAACGTTGCGCCTGTCTGGAAAACTGGATTGTATTGGCGTCTTCCTGCTTGTCGACGCGACAGGCCCTTCGAGTTTTTTGTTTGGTTATTTTGGGTTGATTGTTTTTTAACTTTAACAGCTCCACTTGCCGGAGTTAGAACTTTTGCGGCCTTAACTTGATCTTCTAAGTTTGCATCAAACACCCATTTGTCTACTTCCGAAGAACCAAGCGTCTCTTATATGGGATGTTCTTGTAGAACTGCCTTTACCTCTGTATTTATTTGGGAGGATCTAAAGAGAAGTAATTTTTTGGAAGAGGGTACTTAAATATTAAGATCTTTTTCTATTATGCCGGTAAACCTTTCCTGATGATCTCCTTTATCCTTGTGAATAAATCTGCGTGAGCTTCTGGTGCTCACGAATTACTTTCAATTCTGACGCCGAAATCGAATTCCCTATGTTTACAACTTTACTGACAGAAACTGGCTTAGTATGTTTTTTTTAGTTTTTATCGCTGAAGAATAAAATTATTGTATTTATTCCTACACCTTCTAATTTAAAGTTGTTCGCAGACTCATAATTTCGATTAATTGAATGTACTTTTTACCGTTCTTATTTATAATATTACAAGGTCAGTAAATGGTCAGTGAACAGTCAGTGAATGGTCAGTGTATTCGCTGACCATTCACTTAACCGGGTCCGCTAGGGAAATTCGTCAAAGCTTGTAATTATAATTTTGCAGTAATTTTTGATATAGTTTCAATCGTTTTTTTATGAATTAATATTTTTGCTGTCAAAAATTTTCATCATAAAATTGCTCTCTACATTTTTAAAATTACAATTCCAAAAATATCCAAACTTATAGGAAACTTTAAAATAAATACACAGAACCTAATAAAACTTTAGTGGATTTTGTATGGGGATCTCCCCAAATAACCTTAACTGATCCTGTGAAACAATTTTCTTAATTTTTATCACGATGGAAAAAAGTTTTCATTGGTAATTCAACAATTTGTCATTAACAACTTTTCATTCTCAAAATTGAATTCACGTTAATGATCAGATCAAACTAAAATTTTTGTCATTTTAACTATATCATTTCAAGTCTTGAAATCATAGAAATATTTTCTTTCCATATACCTGATTTTCATAACATCTACCTTAAGTCCTATAATTGTGTCCCTTCTTACATGAAAAACAGATTTTAGAATGTCATACATCAGCGATTTTCTAATTTCAGCAAGATTCTGGAAGAAAAGGAGAATAAGGCCATATATATGTAAGAATTGTAGACAATTATCTCAATATCTTAATAGCCCAAAAGGTGGATTTAAGTCCCTTTTCATATAAGTATGTCTAAATTTTTATTCAACTGAAGATGCAGGTAAAAACATAAAAGTATTTTTTATAATATAAATTTGAAAATGAAAGAAAACGAACAAACGAATATACATAGACATACCCAAATGCATATAAAAGTATACTGAAGTTTATTTCTCAAAGTTTTCAGAAGCTAATTGCTGGAGATTATTGGCCTAGAATCGGGGAGAAGTACGGTACTCATAGCTTGCAGGTTGAATCTATCGTAAAGATTACATAGTGAAGTTTTTGAAGTAAGAAAGTGAATACTTCGCGTTCAATCACTCTCGTATAGACGAACTTTCATTTCACAGGGGATAAAAAAATGAAAAGTTTCAACGTCCACTGCTTTCTCACCGCAACCTGTCTTCAAAGGATTCCACTCTTTAAATGCTAATGTACTTGACTGTGATAAACGGGTTCTCAACTGTGGCAGCATATTCTAGTTTGTGAATTTCCTACGTGCAACTTCATGGATTCCACAAACCATTCGAGTTGAATTGGATTAAGTAGCTCGACTTCACAGCTAGTTTGGCAATTACCGTTTTAAGAGATGGCATGGGAAACGGAGAGTTTGAGAGATGCTTTGGTTTAACTTCTGATTATATAAAGATAGAAAATTAATGTTACATTTCTTTAACCTGTTAACCCATTGAAGCACGCATTTGTTCTTGGGTTTAGAGCACTTGAAGTTTAGTACTCGGGATTTTTGAGGTCGCTGATTACGAATCCAAGCTCAAAATTCAGAAATCCAAAATGTCGGATCCAATATGGGTGACTAAAATACAAAAAGTTTATTGATTGGGATGAAATTTCATACCCATGGTTTTTAAACTCGCTGATTACGAATTTGACCTTTGATCCTAAAAATCCCTATATTTATCTATTTCTATGCCAATAGGATCAATCTTTCATCTTCACATGAATTTTTCCATGAAAAAGAAAATCTCTCACGATTTGCGTATTTATAGAGGGTTCTACAATTAGAGGTTTCATTTTGAATAGCCCGCTATTTTGGCAGCTGTCATTATGCCATTAATAAAAATGGAAAGATACAGGCTTTAACAACGTATTGAAATTGTTAAAATTCACTACAAAAAGCATGAAAATACCCCTGCATTTCACCAAAAAGGCATTATGAGCGATGAGGTTCATTTTTACTTTGGATGCTACGTTAATAAGCAGAATTGTTGCATTCGGGGCTCGGAAAACCCAAAAATGTTTACTGAAAAACCTTTCTATCTGCAACATGTAACTGTGAATTTTTTTGGCCAGAATTGGAAGATATGAATGTGAACGATGTTTATTTCCAACAAGAAGGCGCTACGTGCCACACAAGTGGTGAAATCATCGGTCTTTTGCGTGAATAGTTTCCAGGCTGAGTAATTTCTCGAAACGGCGATTACAATTGTCCGCCGAGATCATGCGCTTTAACACCTATAGACTTTTTTCTTTGGAGTTAGGTGAAAGATAAGGTTTATGCTGATGTTCCTCAGTCAATTCAAGGACTCAAGCCCCAAATGTGCGAAAATGTAATGCAAAATTTAATCAAAAAAGCATGATACTGCAAACGTAGCTGTGGAGGCCATATGAATAATATTTTTTTTCCATAATTAATGGCAAACCTTCCGCTACTAAATAAAATAAAAATCAAATGATTTTTCATAAAAAACATGCGTTTTTCTTATAAATTAAAATGAAACCTCTAATTGGAAAAGCCTGTATAACAAAATTCACAGACAATTAACAATAGATATATGTTAGCGAAAATAGCACATAAAAATTAAATTATATTTCTCTATTCCTATTCGCAGTTTATCTGCTGTGTTGTGAATCTTACGCCTTTATCTGGTCTTATTCGAAATATGATGTTTCTGTTTTTGCTTATCTATATGTCATATATTCAGTGTGCTTCCGAAACACTAAATTATATTCATCTTTTAATGTAATTATTATTTTTTGAATTAACACAATTGTATGGTCGTTCAATTTATAGTACTTCTAATGCGACTTTTAACATGCGTTGGACAACATACATATTTTAATCTATGAGATTTTTTCTAGGGATATAGCTTCATTTGGTATGCAAGCATTAAGATAAGTTCCAATTTTAAAAAAATCTTCAATTTTAACACGTTTTCACAAATATGGTCCAAATTAAAATTTTTAAAAGTGGTGATAGTGTTTAATCATGCAAGTTCAAAAACCGTTAATTTAAACACGTTTCCACAAAATATGTTCCAAGTGTATATTTTTAAGGATATTATGCAAAATTGGAAAATAAAAGGTGAATGATAAATTGCGAAGTCATTATATTTAAATTTCTTCTAAATTTGTTTGCTAAATGAACTTTCTGAATGTTAGAATTTTTGTTTTCTAAAATAAACGTTCTCGTCCACCCGTAAAAATCAGGATTTCTTAAGCGATTATGTCTTTACTCGATACAGGACAAAAGTTTCTGAAGAATACAAGCCACTCAGAAAAACATAGAAGAAATGTTGTATGGTAAAACTATGTCTTCTTTAATTTTGAAACAGTTCCTTGCAGACAAGGATCTGAGGAGTCCACTCGGTTCATGACTCCTATGCGAACTGTTTAGATTTCGTATTAAAAAAAGTGTTACGCAAATTTTACTCTTTCATCGTTAAAGAAGAAATTAATTATATAGGACGTGAATGTTCCGGGTAAAACAATGAAAATGTTACGTTTCGTGGATAATATTGGTCTACTGGCGAATACCGAAAGAGAACTAGAGGAGGCGTAGAATGTAACAGAGACAGTTTTTATCAAGTATAGTATGAAAATAAATATAGAAAAAACTAAAGTGATCGCGTGTAGGACAAAATCAGGAAAGAACCGCTTCAACATTAAAATAAGCAATGAAGAGATAGGAGAGATTAATGAATTTTATGTGCCTCAGCCGCGGAAACTCGTTTTTCCGTTACAGCTGAGAGTAAAGGAATGTTGTATATTCCGTTACAAAGGAATACAATGTAGAAATTGAACTGCGCACGAGCATATAGTCTTGCAGTGGAACGCAATCTTTTTCTTATTCTTCTTCTTCTCACTTCTTCTTCGTACAGCGTTAGCACCTTACTGGCAAAGCCTTGTACATTTGAACTGCGCATGCGTCTATTAGAATCCATTACTACTACACAAGATCGATAAAATCAAAATGGCCGGGACTAGTCGTGACATATCAAGTGTAATGACTAGCGCCGCAAACAACTAAAATACTAGATTAGATTCGAGTGTACGCATAAAAACTCGTATCTGCACCAAAGTCACATAAAATAGAATACGTGCCAATGCACACAATTCGGGAAATTGCGAGACTCGCGACAATGCTCGCAGGACTGATCGCGCCTCGGCTTTGTCTCGACGCTTTGCCTCAGCTACGTCTCGACTATGCCTCACCTACGACTCGACTACGCCTTGGCTTCGATCTCCTGCCAGCATTGTCGCTCGTCACGCAATAACCCTCATTGTGTGCCTAGGCACGTAATATACTATTGTTACTTATAGTTCAGGAGCTGTAATATAGAAGTCTACACCCATCGAGTTAAAATCTAAAAAAAATCTAAATGAACGATCAAATCAAATCTATTATTGGCTATGGGTTGGCGGGTCAGAAGTTGTAACTTGAACAAAACAAACGTCATAGGGTTATTGCTTTTTAAAGAGCGCGTAATATTAAAAATATTCGTTCCGGGCGGACGTGACCTTCACGCGCTTTCACAATGCATTGAATGAGGAAGCGTATATGGCAAGTGTGCACTCTACTGTGGTGTAGCTATTTATTAACTGTTTGATAATTTGATCGTAGATCGAATAAGTACATTGTCATTTCTGGAATATCGTTCGATAAATTTCGAAAATGATATTTAAGAAGCTCTAAACATAATTATGCATATTTTTAGGGAATTTTTAATTAATTTCATTCAAATCAATAAGGTTTCTACTGATTTCCTATTTATACATAATAAAAATTTTAATATATTTTATAATAAAAAATGAATTTTTTTAGATTGTAACAAAATATATAGAATAAACCGTTTTGTCGATCATAACATTGAGAAATTGTAAAATCTAGTTACAATAAACGAAATTCATGGATGAATGAATTTAATTGCATATGAAAAAATAAGGATACACAATGAAGTACTTTCAGTTTTTTATTTAATAATGTAAAATCGCTGCAAAATTTGTATGCGCATGGTATAATTATTGTTTGTTCAATAAGTTGCAACTTCTGACCCACTAATTCATGGCCAATAATAATAATTCGATTTGATCGTTCATTTAGAATTTTTCTAGATTTTAACTCGTTGGGGGTAGACTTCTATATCACAGCTCCTGAACTATTTGGGAGTAAAATAACAAGGGATGGCTGCTGTAATGCAGGTATTCGTTCTAAAATGGGGCAAACTAAGATATCCTTTGTCCAAATACCACAATTTCTGATTTAAAATATAGATCTAGAAATCAGAAAGAAACTACTCAAAACATACGTATGAAGCTTGGCACTTTATGGTTGCGAAGCATGGACTATAGGTAAAGAAGAAAGAAGATTGGAGGCTTTCTAAATGTGGTGCTATAGGAAGATATTAAATATACGTTGGGTAGATAAGATGACAAATAGAGAAGTTTTAAACTTAGTGAAAGAAAAGAGAAGCTTAAACGCTCGTATAAAAAGACGCCACGACAGATTGATACAACACACACATAGCCATGAGGGATTGGCAGGAATAATTCTAGAAAGTAGAGTAGAGGGACGCAAAGGAAAAGGGAGACAAAGATTAGAGCATGTGTATGGAAGACCTCATGTACGGTCTAGGAATCGCAGATTGAAGGTAATTTCAATATTTGGTTTTAAGATGCTGACGCGGTACCTTTTTTTCTTTTGCGTTTTTCTCAAAATTTTAGCTTTTACCTTCTTAAATAAGAAAAAAATTAATTTATATAAAATAAAAATTATTTTATATATTCAGTATAGCTGCGTCAAACAAAGTTTTTATTTTTATACCCATTTTTCCGTGCGCCAAGGTAGTGTAACCCCTTAAGTGATTATTCAAACAATGCGAATAATAAATTAATTTTTCTACACATTATTTATTTTTTCTATTTCATTACTTAAACTCTTCTTCTCTTTATTAGTTTACATTTTTAACAGATATAACCAGAGTTACATTAAATTAATTTTCAACTGTCTAATGAAGTGACAATAAATGAAATTTAAAAATTTGACACCTCCATGCTATTACAAACGGATCTCTTTGCTGGGAAGTGCTTTATCGTCATCCCATTTCAAGTTATTAAACGTATTCTATACCCGGTTGATGAAAAACTGTGTGAAAAATCGTTGCTTTTCTGAATGAAATTTATTATGAAAGCTAAATGCCCCACTCGGTAATACTAATTTGTCACAAGCAAACCTCTTCTGCGACACGACGCCAAAGTCTTCAAATGTATAGTGGAGTCAACCTTAATGAGATCTTTTTCTGTGTTGTTAAGAATCTTACTTTAGCTCTCGCAAAGGAGGTATTATAGATACCTCTACTTACATTCAACTTCGTAACATAAATTTTTTTTACCGTAGATTTTTTCGAGGCTTTGAAGTCTAGAGGACGTATGATTAATTAAAGAGTTACGAGCTTGGGACGTGAACGACAGATTACGCTTGTCAGGAAAAAAATAACGAGTTATCAAAAGCTTGAGTGGCTGCAGTGAGTAATTTTCAGATAGCTTTTTCCTGTCACCCACATGGTTGGGCACAACAAAAAATATAATTAAATGAAATTGCATTTAAAAATTGATCAATGAATTCTAGAAAATAGAAATATAATTCAGTGATTTAATTCCCATTGATTCAAATTAAGGGACCAGACTCATCATTATGATATTCAAAATTTAGATGGTGAATTAATTAAATTGCAAAAAGTTGTCTTGGGTTTCCACACTCATCTTTCTCATCAAATATTATACTGCATTCATAAATAAATGCAATTCTAAAAAAACAATAATCGTGCTTTCTTCTGAAACTGGGAGATTGCGTCGACCTCATTGTGGACAACAGATTTCCTTCAAGCAGAAAAAGTAAAGAGAATAAAAAAACATAAAAGCGACGATGAAACTTTTCGAAATATATTACATCTGCGGCAAGTTCTGTAGTATTTCACTGTTTAATTTTGTGACTTGCCGATGCTGCGACAATATTCTTGCCATTCACTTACTTTAGATCTACTTTTCTTTAAATTTCAGAACAAGAAAGGTCTGATTTCAATAATTTTCTCATGTTAATGCAGTGTAGTGTGTATGCTATGTCATCGATCTCATTTGCTCAGAATAATTACAAAATCGCGGAGAAAAAAAATCTGTTGTATTTACTGAGTTCATGAGTTAAAATAGTGACAGCATAAAAGTTCTGTACATTAACATATATTTCAGTATGATAAATTATTAATCGATTTTTTTGTAAAAATATGAGATTTGTCGATAGATATCTTGGAAATACGAGTGTAATTAAACTTTCAAATAAAATTCTTTATTCTGTAAATTTAATAGGCATTTCTGCAATATTTACCGACAAATTTGTTACGTTTACAAAAAGCAGTGAATTGGACTAAAATATCTATTAAATTTATAGAAATTTTAACCTGACACTATTTTAACTTATGGATTCAGTAGATGTAATCCCATTTGAAAAAGCGGACGTACAAAAGAACGTATAAAAGGACTTACAAAAGAAGTTGCTAAGTTAGGATACAAAATTACGTCCTTTTATAGGTTTTTTTGTACGTCCTTAAGTACGTCTTTTTGTACGTCCTTTTGTACGTCTTTTAGTACGCTTTTTCGAATGTTCATTTTTAACGTTATATTAATTAATAATTCAAATATTCTAGTTTTACAGTTGTGCAGAGCACAACACGGACGCCATACAGAACACCCGAGAGAGCGACTTGAGGCCTGGCACCTTCACGCCAGGATGAATGTCGGCGCGAATGTGGTGTGTGAACGAACTTCCAGATGGACAATTGTATGAATGTCAACGGATCCTTATAAACGGAGCTTTCCGTTCATGCAAGAGTCCTAGCACGGAGCGGACGTGCCCCGCAGCACATTGACGATGACAGTCTAGGACACTCAGCCAACAGCGGATCTGCGACTGGCCGGATGACTGACAGGAGAGCTCTATAGACGGACACCTCTATAGAGATGGGGCTGCCGGTCGCACCTGCCGTGACATTCCTGGGTGACTGTACCAACGCGTGCAGGCGCAACGCGGAGCGGAAGCACCAGGGTACTTCACGTTGGTCACCCTGGGGTGGAGAGGGTGTGGCAGTATGATTGCGGGGGGCCCTTTAATCCGGGTATCACGCCAAACGCGCATGGGGTCTATCTGAGAAGTGGTTGGCTGAATGTGGCGTGAATGGTGGGCGATGAGGGTGAACTTAGGCACCAAATCTGTTCCTCATCAATTCTCGGACTTCTTACAACTCTGTCACCCAGAAGACTACACACGAATGAATGGGAAGATGTGTGAATGGGCTGCGGTCGGCGCCTGGTGGATATTCCCAACAGACTAACCAAGGGAGAAGTAGTAGTTTCCCGACCTTGGTAGAACGCGATGTCAGTACCCTACCCCTGTAGAAGTAATTAGTTTGTAATTAGTTAGTTAGTTCCCTTCCCCGGCTAATTGACGGTGACATGTTAAGCTGGGAGAACCGCTCACGCTTCCGCTGTCTGAAGCCAATGTTCGGGTTGAAACTTTGGATGTTCGCGCACAGGAATGAATGATTATTATCTGGTCAGTATTTCCTTATATCCGACTTTGCATAGGATAAATCGCACACCATCTAGCTTGAGGGCTGGGTAAGGTGCCAGGACGGACTCGGCATCGGTCAGTCAATAGGGGTGGCGTTAAACATTTGGCATTAGTATGAAATCCTGAAATTAATGAAGGGGAAGGTGAAACCTGTTGACGCAGGACTGCAGGTCCTGTTCATCTGAAGAACTAGGAAGGAGGTCCTCCTGGTTCTGAAAAAAGAAGGCGAAGTTTCTGCCTTATAAAAGGTGCTAGGCCAGGCGGTCGGGGAGAAGGCCGACGTTAGCGCCTTGGTTTCGAAGAGGTCCCCAGAAATCAGGGACCTCGACGAGACAGTCACAAGGGAGGAGGTGGTTGCTGCTCTATGTTTACAACTAGGCACATCCGATCTTGACGGAACCTGCAGACTTTGCTAACGCTTTGACGGTGTTTAGACTGCAGTGGATCCATTGATGGAGGCGGAAGCCTCGAGGGTAGGCGATTGGTGTGTTCTCGAGGTGACTATCTTGAGCGACCATCAGTACATTGAGTTCATTATGCAGGAGCAAAGTCATCTAGTGAACACAGGAAGGGACGGCAAAAGAAGGAGAACACAAGACGACTCAGCAATGAAAAGCTTCGGGAATTGGAAAAGGATTGGTTGGGTGAAGCCGGCTGGATCGTTGGAAGACTTAGTGCGGGTCCCAGGGAACCAAAAAAAAAGACTGGTGTCAAGCACTCGAAGCTGCTTTATGCAGTTCCGGTTTGGAAAAGTGCCCTTTACAACCATGCTATCTAGAAAATACTGTCCTCAGCACAGAGAGGTTTAGCGATGAGAATTATCTCAGCATACCGAACTGTGTCGACGAGCGCTGTGCTGATCCTGGCAAGCGTTCTGCCAGTAGACCTATTGGCGAAGGGAATGTCCCTACATAATACAAAATAGCTCCCTAGCTATTTTGCTTCGCATGGAGCAAGGGAGGCCGTTGGTTGGGTGTTCTGTGCTGAGCTCACTCCTGACACAATGGTTCCTCTCATGCTTCAGTCTGATGGTGGTTGAGGGGCCAGTAAAAATCGTACTGGGTCCTGCACCCGCGGTTACGCGTCTTAGGCGCTTAGAGAGGAATCTGTGTGCTCTTCTAGCTGGCGCGGCGCCCAGATTCGCTAAACGGGCGTGTGGGGGAGGGTTTCGGGCGAACGGATGACGGAAGAGTCGTTCGCGACTTAATACCGGAACTAGCCGGACGTGAAGTTTAAAACCGAAAGGTGGTCCCGCGAGCGACGATATGGTTCGAGAGAGTCAGTTTTTGGTTTTAACAGGTATGCTTAGACTTGTCCTAGGAGTCATGTACTACGTCTATAAAAGATTTCGAAATTTTCGTCCTCACACACAGAAAAAAAAGATGTACAAAAGGACGTACCAAAGGACGCACAAAAGGGCGTACAAAAAGACTTCAAAAAATACGTACAAGAAGACATACAAAAGGACATATTTTTATATTCCAATTTAACACGACCTTTTGTACGTCCTTTTTCTTACGACATTTTGTACTTTTCTTAATTCTTAAGTATTGCCAGTCAAAAAAGTCATTTTTCTCGATAGAGCTGAAAATCTGACACAGAATATCTCAATTAAAGGTAAAAAATTTCCCAAATGACTCCACAATTTTCAACGTTGTGAGAACAATTAAAAATAAATATCGAAACTTAATCTACTAAGCATTAGAAATTCACGTTATACATTTTTTTGAGAAGAATCAATTTGTTTACTTACAATGTATTTTCAAAGATTAATGAAATTAAATTTATTTTCATACTGGAAAAGGAGCTTGTGACGGAAAGACCAGCCTATCGACCTAGTTTACAAAGAGTTGATGATGACCCCATCACTAATCTACAGTCTTTACTTGCTCGGTCTTGTGCTCTTTGCATACATTTAGGTTTATTTCTTATAATTTAATACTGAATCTCAAACCAATTTTATAATATTAAAGGTGATGTAAATTACTCATTTTCTCAAATTCACTAAATTTCTTTTTCAGTTTAAGTCAAACAGGAAATTCAATTTACTTAAGACTCTATCGGCCTTAAGGAACACATTCTCATCATGACGCTCGCGCTTCGCGCTCGATTTTCTGTATACATTTCAGTAAACTTTTTAACAAATTACATGATTAAAATAATTTATTTTCTTCCAAATATCTAAAAAAGGAAAAACAATCGTAGACTTTATTCAAAGAAACGATTTTGCAGAACAACGCTTATTTCGCATCGCACATATTTTGGTGAAAAAAATCGAATTTTTTTAATATTAAAAATCAAAACATAAAATATACATCCTGTCGAGAAATTACTTAATAAGAATGTGTACACCTCATTTAGGCAAATCATTTTACATCTAAACGTTTTTTATGTATCTCATATATTTTGTCTAAAAAATCAAATTTTTAAGTTTTAATCGTATTTTTTGGAATTGAAACGAAAAATATGTTTTTTCAGAAACTGCGTGAGACAAAATTTGTAGATCCTTTTGAAACGAACAACTTTGTATTCTTACGTTTTTTTCGTATTTCACATATTATTGTTAAAAAATTGAATTTTAGATTTTCAATAGTTTTTTTTTAAATTACAAGAAAAATATGCATCTTATGAAAAAATGTTACAATTGAAATTTGTAGGTCTTTATGTAGAAAATAATATTGTATCATAACGTTTTTTCGTATCTCATATAATTTAACTGGAAAATGGAATTTTGATATTGACTTTTTTCAAGTTTTAATATGCTGTAACATTTCTAATTTTGATTTAATCAAAAAATGTTATCAAGATAATTTGTAGCGATTTATGAGCACTATCAAAAACTACTATTGAAATTTTTTATTTTTTTAAAAAATTATTTTCAAAAACACAAAAGTAGTGCTTAATCCCTCAATTTTGTTTGGATATGGCTGGTTAACGAACTTGTCCTTACTTTTTCGGCTCCGATAAAGTGTGTCAAAGCTCAATTCAATCTGATAATTCTATCGAGAGTTATGCCGCACACGACCTACAGACAGACAGACAGACAGACAGACAGACACTTTCGTAAAAACCATTTTTTCTGACTCAGGGGGTCTCAAAACGTAAAGATTTGATGAAAATTTCGAAAGTCATTTTCCACATAAAACGAATACCTTCTGATATGATGAGAATGTAAAAATATGGCAGTGCCATTGTTATGAACCTGTAGATTTTTCGTAAAAAATGTAATGTCGGGAAGAAAGGTAAGAAATAAGTTTGATTCGATGTATATTTAAGGACATTTTTATTTCATGTCGTATGTCTTAGATGTAGAATAGCAATTTTCAATATTATAAGAGAATTTGTAGTGTCACCTTCCATAGTTATTATTATAAAAGCAGTTGGTTTGGGATCAATGAGGGTAAAATTAAGAGAAGAAAATTCTTTGTCATGTTGAAGTAGTAACGACGTTTCGTTGGCTACGGGTTTGCCAACCTCAAAGTTTCAAAGTTTCGTCGTCTCTGACATCATGTCATTTTAATGTATTAACTAAAACTATGGTTTTTACTATTGTTTAACAATTATTACCATGACCTCTATTTGTTACTAAATAAAAATTTATTTATTCGGTTAATGTAACATTTATTTTACAAAATATTTAAGCGCTTCGTTTATCGAAGGAAATTAGACCAAATGAGAATTTCAAGCAACAAAGTTGTCCAGAAAACTGCAGAGGAGTTTTCCGTGGTGTACTTTGTCGTAAAAATAATTAGGCAAAAATCTGTAAAAGTAAAACTTTTACCGCGCGGTTTATTCTGCAACCGAGCGTTATGCTGGACCGGGCAACTTATCGTTTGTTGCATGATCGCTACATGTTCTTCAGACAAATTTTATCCGAAAAGCCGTGAAAACTGAGTTTTATGGAAATGAAATAAAATAACCCGAGTCGAACTATTGATTCTCTTTTGCTTCTCTTGATACTCTCTTGATTCTCTTTTGCTTCTCTTGATACTCTCTTGATTTTCTTTTGCTTCTCTTGATACTTTTTTGATTCTCTTTTGCTTCTCTTGATACTCTTTTAATTCTCTTTAGCTTCTCTTTATACTCTCTTGATTCTCTTTTGC
Source organism: Diplolepis rosae (assembly GCA_030998225.1). Taxonomy (NCBI): domain Eukaryota; kingdom Metazoa; phylum Arthropoda; class Insecta; order Hymenoptera; family Diplolepididae; genus Diplolepis; species Diplolepis rosae. The sequence continues at coordinate 22,048,394 of JAPYXD010000723.1, read as the reverse complement.
TTCTCTTGATACTCTTTTGATTCGCTTTTGCTTTTCTTTATACTCTCTTGATTTAATGAAAGTACATTTAAAGGACTACGGCGCAATTACCAAGGCGATTCAGTAGCGCTCGAATCGTCGGAGAGAGCAGACGTGAGTCATAATGAGTTCTGTGTACGCGAAACGTTTTGAAGCGGTCTTCTTGTGTATCCATCCAAAGGGACCACTTATGCCCTATACAGTCGCTGCTAAATACATCAAAAAGTCGAAATCGTTCGTGAAGAAGTGGGTTGAGCGTTATAAAGCCAATGAAAAACACTCCGCGAAGGTCCATGTTTGGGGATGCTTCTCATAGCGCGGTTTTGGGTGTTTAGAGCTCTTCACCGAGAACTTGAATGCTCAGAAAATGCTCCAAATATATGAACAGAAAAAAGGGCATCAAACTTTGGACTGGCCATCACAGTCCCCTGATGCGAATCCAATCGAAAATGTCTGGAGTGTTTCAAAGAGTGGAAAGCATGCCGAAAAGGTGCCAGGCCATTCTGGACAACGATGGGGACGGGACTATCTATTAGATAGTAGTGCCGTAGTCCTTCGAGAGTACTTTTATTTAAAAAAAAAAAACGTTTTAAAATCTCTAATAGTTTTCGAAAAATCGAGGACTCGCTCTTGTTGAACCCTTTTCATTCTAGTACTTGAGGGTATGTGATGCGTAATGACGTCACAAATGACCAACCATTTTATATTATTTATATTCATCGGTTTGATTAGGATAGAAATGTAAATATAATCATGAAATTGTAGGCAACAATGAGGAATCCATTAAAAAATCAATCTCCGGTACCATTTGGATTTTTATTTCGAAAAATAAAATTTTTCAAAATTAATGTTTTCAAAACAAAATTCGACATGTACCAGACATTGATACTTTGATATATTCCTCATTATTTTCCATAAGTCTGGTACTATATTTTCGTTTCTCTCTTAATCAACACGATAAATATAAATAATAATAAACCGTTGCTAATTCCTGACGTCATTAGGAATTATATACTTTTAGAAATGGAGAATCATAGAGGAGGTAAGGAGAATCTTCGTTGCTACTCTTTAAGATCCTCCAAGGTGCAGAAACGGAAATATCTGCAGGAGAAGAGCACCAACAGAGGATCAAAATTACATTGATTTAAACAGTTAATACGCCTCTTTTGATTCTCTCAAGTCCTCGAAAATGGAGCATCTTAGAGAATCAATAGTTCGACTCGGGAAATTAGTATTCATTTAGCTACCAAAATGTTCACATGTCGTATCATGCACAGAAAAAAAAAGTTGAAATATCATTTCAAATAGACTAATCAGTTTAAACTATTAAGATTTCAAATAATCTAATTAAAAGAGCTAGAAATTTCTTTGAGAAAATAGCTAAATTGTATGTAATAATTACTCTAGAAAAAGTGGTATAAAAAGTTAAAATAAGGCTCAAAATGTTTTTTTTTTCCGACTACACGTTGTTTCTTGATTAGTACTCTCTAAATAATTTGAATCAGTGGTAACTTTAAATTGGAAAAAGTAAATTAGCTTAGAAAATTGGAAATTTAGCTTACTATATAAGTGTGAATATATTGCACATCTTAGGTCCTGTAATTTCTTGAAGAAATTCAAATAACTTCAATTATTATAGTGAAAATTACATTATATATTGAGTGAACTCATTCATTTAGGGCACCAAATACATTTCAACATCTCAAAAACTTGTTCCTGAAAGAACTTTTGAATTAGTAGAAGATTGTTGTCAGAAAAGATGCTTTTTGTGGTTTCCAATTTACGTTCAAAAAGAATTCCATGAGCAATTCTGGAATCTGGTCGCGTTTAGTAAAATGGGAATACTATTTTTCAATTGACGCAGAAAATATTCTTGTGTGCAAAATGTTTTTACGTAAAATTCCCAGTTTACGGAAATTAGAATAGAGGGCATTCAAAAACAAATTTGAAGTCATCAAAATTTAACTGATCAAAGAGGCAAGCACAAAAAGCATCATGTAAAGTTGACTGATGATGTAAAAGAATTTAAGAAAGTTCCTTGCGTGTCCATGCCACTTTAACAGTTACATTACAGTAGATAGTCATCATCTTTAAATTATTTTACTAATTCAGAACTGAATTTATTAGGTGTACAACTTTGCTTCCGCCGTTTTTCCCAAAGTTTGAGGCTTTATTATTAAAAAGTGATTACCTATTTATGATTTAAAGTACTGTCCGTCGCTAGACATTACTTTTTTCCATCTTTCTGGTAATTGTCGAACACCATCTCAGAAAAAAGATGCGTCTTTTGAGGCGATCCACGAATCGATCCATTTTTTGACTTCTTCTGACTTTTTCATAAAAGCGAAAATTCTGATGAGCCAGGCCGTGTGCCATCGATCGAAACAAATGGTAGTCGGAAGGAGCAACATCTGGAGGGGTAAAGCCTCCCATTTCAGCGTTTCCAAGTATGTCTTGACCGGTCTTGCGACATGTGGCCGAGTACTATATTGTCATGCTGGAGGATAAATTTGTGACGTCTAAGGTCACACAAGTTTTTTAATTGTTTTCACTCTAATAACTCGGGCACAAAATTGAGAAAATTCAATAGTCAAAGAATCCAAAAATTTCTTTCTAATCCTAGGGGAGTTTCATAATAATTGGAAAAACTGTATGTCGCATTAAGGAGCACACCGATTTACTTAAAAACTCTGTGATAGGTGAAGGAAGGATAAATTATGAATATTGATACCAGATTGGTTACTGGCACCCAGATATTCATATGGAGGAAACAACACAATAAAAATATTCAATTAAAAAGGCGTAGAAAGAGTTAGATAGCCACAATATTTTCTTTTACTTACTTTTATTTATTTCGTAATCCTGGAGTAATCCCTTGAGAAATCGAATCTGGATGATGATTGGCCAACTTGAGGAAATTAGTCATGTAACTTGGTATTTTTAATAGTGTAAAGAAAACGTCGAGAATATTAAAAGAACTGTGAATATTAAACTGAAGTGTGTATATTAAACTGAAGTGTGTATATTAAAACTGAAGTCAAGTGAAAAATGAATATGCATAGGCTTCTATGCATTTTCCTCTTTTCCCTTTCTACTTCAAGATCTTCCCAAGAGGAGTTAAAGTTTTTGGTTCTGTTACGAATTGTTACGCCCCCGCGACAGTAGGAGAAAATTCTAAGGACTTTTCCAGGTTAATCTATTTACCAAGAGATGGAGCAACGTGTACAATTTGAAAGTAAAAAGTAAAATTATAAACCTTATTATTTAAACAATTGAGCTTACAAACCCTACTTAAAAGCTGAATTACTATTTTTAAATTTTTATTCGATTTTTGATTACAATTTCACTATATCTTCATAAATTGACAGTATCTTTATATGTATTGTAACGTCCAGCGAAACTGACCCTTGAACTGTAACAACTTTCTCTTACCTTATGTCTTAAATTCTATGTAAATATTTTTAAAGTTTTAGAGCAAGATCAAGTCCAAATATCGACTTTTAAATAAGATTTATAAATGTACTTTGAAACTCCCACATATCTTTATTTACCTTAGACTTACTATTAGGAACAGCGACAGATACCATAATCTAAAGGGCTAGAGTACATTAAGATTTTTGAACGATATAAGGATGAAATGAAAGAAATATGTATTTACGAGAATCTTTCTCATGAAATCGATGAATCACTCTAAACTTTGATCGAACTTTTAATCTAAGGGCGTTTCTATTCACACATATCTCCGACGAATAGAAAAAAATAGGCATTCCCGACCTTACCAAAAACAAGAATGGAAAGGGAAGGAAATGCATCTTATAAAAACTCACTGCACATAAAAAAGTTCAGTTCAGCTCAGACGAATTATACAACTTTTAAAGAAACATTTGAATCCAGTTCAGTCAAGTTCAGCTCAATATAAAAAAAAATATATTCCAGTTAAAGTCGTTAATAATTCGGTAAAGTTCAGAAATCTAAATAAAATTCAACAACTCTCAAAGCGAAGTGCTTCATCGATCTCATCAACAAATAAGAAAAGTAAGTTAAATAAAATTATTTTCAACAAATCCTACTTTCTTACACTCTTTTTCCCCTATCGTTTTTTTTCTTTAATATTAATTTAAATAAGTCACTGGGTACCAGTAACCATCCTGGTATCGTGACTTATATTTTTGATTGAAATTTTAAAAATAAACTCTACGCTTTTCCACAAATCCTGAGGTAAAGACATCTGACGTGCTCCTTTTTAAAGTGATGTTCGATTTGTCTGAACCTCACCCCACAAAATTTCCAACATGTGTTAGAATTTAAGTCATAAAATTAATGAAAGGATTGACAAATTTTTCCCGAACTATTAGGATTAATTTCCTAGGCTCAAATAAGTTCAAAAAACGTCCTAGACGTCACAGTATTTTCAACAATCCAATGTCAAATGTTTTTCGTAATTATTCTTATTTGAATTTTAGATAAATTTATTTCATTTCGCACGAGAACTTAAAACTTTAAGAAAAAATAACTTTACACAGAAGTTTTTCTTTGATGGAATTCATTTCTTAAAATATAAAAGGTAATTCCGAAATTTGGTAATTTTCCATTATTTTGATATAAAATTCCTATTTATAAAAATAAGTGTAACGATTTACATATTCGAAGCTAAATTTGTTCATTTGACAAATGTACGCAAAGTTATTTATAATGTTACGTCAGAAATGTAACACTTTTCTTCTTCAAAGATTTACTCGTTTTATGTAAGGATCGGAAGGATCTTCTCTAAGGAATGAGGAATAGTCAGTGAATAAGAAGGGTTGATCATATAAAATATATTTATTAACGTAAAAATTATCTTAAGTAAGCCCCATGGAAAAATGAAAATGCACATATAAAATTTTAGGTATTGAGTATTTACCCTGGGTTGGAAATAACTCGGTATTGAAATGAGTCCAGTAGATTGTATGTAGTAACTCGAGTCCTCACTTTGTAGACGTTAAAATAAATTTAGTCGGATGGGAAATTTGTGGTCCAGCCGGTTGGGATGGTCGATTCTCTGATCCCAGGTTTTAGAGAAGATTTCCTGAGGCGATTCCCCTTCACTTTTTACAGTCGTTGAACTCGGCGTCGAATTAGAACTGCACTGAAAGAAATGCTTGGGATTTATCAGCAATATGAATGTAGCTGAATGTTTTTAAGTAATTCAACAAAATATATTTGACAGTTAACCAAAAATATTGCTGCAATAGTAATTCATATGGTCGGAATACACATACAGGCTGAACTGATATAAGCAAACCTTGGTTTTCGATAAATCTCCAATATGATATAGGTCAAGGAACCACAATTATGTCTGTATCGTCGAATTTTTTTTTTCAATGTGGACCAACTGGTGGTGAATAATCTGATGAGAGTGGACTAGTCTGCGCTGAACTCGCGGTATAGAGATGATGACACTGGACTGACTGGACTGAACTCGCGGTAAAAAATGATGACACTGGACTGACTTCTATTGGAACTTTCGCTTTTTATAAAACTTTGAAAGGTCAACTATGACGAGCTACATGTTATGACCAGTCACATGTTATTACAAATTACATGTTGTGACTGTAGTGTGTGTGATAAGTGCATGTAGTAGTACGTTGGCACTGTAGGGCTTCATTCACCTTCTCTCTGGGTCAGTCGATTTGTTATCATGTGTGGGTATTATAACGACACATGGTAATTCCATATTGATCACTTTGTTGATCTGTCGATCTGGCTATAAGTTGCGTCGATAAAATCACGCACCCGGTGATGTTGCCTTGATTCCTTCATTGGTCTCAAGTGCTTAGATCTTTTTACTGGGGACAAAGTCCATTTTATAGGGCGTTTCCCCACATTTACCGGGTGATATAATTTTCTTCTGATCTAAATCTATTTAATATTTACTAATTTGTTAAACTACACGTCCAATTCGATGGGACGTAATACTACAGTAAGAATTTCTTTTCCCATTCCATCTGAATCTTTGTTAACTTTATGGTATAAAAACTATAGTAAATTCAGTGAAAAAAAGTAATTTTTCTCATCTAACACGTTTATGACAAATCCTGATTTAGTCTAACAGTTTATATACTCTATTCAAAAGTTTTACATAATCTCGTTGTATAGATTCTTTAAGTTACATAAATTCTTTATTCGTAATTTTTTCTTAATTTATTTATAATTACTTCTTTATTTTCCACTTAAGTTTTTTAAATTAAATTGTTTTAAATTGATATCAATCCTTTAAAATATTTTATGCTTAATTTATGAAAAAAGTTGATTTATTTTTACTTGAGTGAAGCTCAAAAACTCTAGTCACGACACTGGTACTCTCATAAGCTCTGAATAATTTTTACAGTCATTATATAAGAAAGTTCCAAATTTTATGTCTCAGCGTTGTAAGTGAGACGGTGCGTGATTCGACAAGAGCGTATCGTCATATATATGAGTGTGGTTATTACTCTCTAAATCTGAATCAGCGAATGGCTACTGATTGTACTCATTTATTGAATCAGTGAAATCTTTAGGTGGGAATAATAAAACCAGCAATATATGGGAGAACAGAATACGTTTGATTCTTTTAATAATTATACGTGATTGCAAAGGGCACTTGCAATCACCAAAGCACATATACGATGATGTTATCGCGCGCGTCGAAAATCTAACCTTTTTTCAAAGGTCGATAAAGCAGTAACGTATAGATGGAATTTTTAAATTCGCGAATTTAAAAGTTATGTTCATATGGCGCGTTCACTGATTCCTCAGTGAAATCAAAACAGGGCACTAATTCATCAGTTGATATATTTCCACTGATATAATCAGTGACTATTTCACTGATTCAGATTTAGAGAGTAGGTTTATATATGGTATGTGAGGTTGTATGTTAAGTGTATTTGTGATGAAAAATTTAATATAATATTTATAAAATATAATATATAAAATATAATATAAAAATATAATTGGCTGCGACTGAATGGTGTGTATGTGCTTCTATGCTGTTTATGTATATATATATCGGATGACTAATGGCAGGCTCAAAGTAGGAATTTTTTTTATTTAAGGGGGGAGATACCTCTAGAACCCTTAAAGAAAGCAGTTTTTTTCAATTTTATTCTGGGAGAATGAAAACGAAGCAAGTCCGGATTTTTTGCATATATTAGAAAACATTATTTAACTTAAAAAAAACCATTTTTTCATGATAGAAAAATACAAAATGGCGGAAATATGACGAATCCCGTCGATAGCGTCGCTGCTAACATCTTTTGCGGCCATCAACTTCCTGGCTAGGTTTTTCATCTGAAACGATAAAAGAAAATAAAAAAGTGTTTTTTGACATGAAAATAGTTAAACAACTGTAGAAATACTATTTTTCTCGAAAAAGCCCCCTATCACGCACTTGAATATAGAATTATCTATAAACTACCGTTTCATTCAAGTAAATTGGTTGAATAGTTTGCTCGCAGTCTTGACGGCCGGATAAAAAAAGTTAGTTTCGAGAAAACGAGCCTCAAAGTTTTTGTACATGAAAGAATATGTACCGAAATATTTGGAGTAGACCAATAGAACTTTGGGATTATATTTTTGAATAGTTTTTCAATCGATATGAGCAAAAAAAAAATTTTTGATTTTTTGAAAGTTCTAGATGTATCTCTCCCCTTAAGAGGACCATACTACTGCTGGTTAAAGTCACACGCCTGATGCTCAATTTACCGAACTATCGTTCGAAGCTCCTCGAGCGTCAGTGATATACTTATATATTTCGCGTTAACCCACTGACGCATAATGATGCCTTGTCGTCGACCACGTTTTAGTCAACTCCTAATCATTCCCTATGTAACGCTCATTATTATTCACGTTGAGTGAATTAATTATTACATAATAGTATATTATGTGCCTAGGCACATAATGAGGGCTATTACGCAACGAGCGACAATGCTCGCAGGAGATCGAAGCCGAGACGAAGCCGAGGCGCGATCAGTCCTGCGAGCATTGTCGCGAGTCTCGTAATTTCCCGAATTGTGTGCATTGGCACGTATTCTATTTTATGTGACTTCGGTGCGTATACGAGTTTTTATGCGTACACTCAAATCTAATCTAGTATTCATCATGATTCTCGTCCATTGCACTTGATATTTCGCGACTAGTTCCGGCCATTTTGATTTTCTCGATCTTGTGTAGTAGTAGCTTGTTGTAATAGAGCATGCGCATGCTCTGTAGCGGAATACACAACATTACGCTACTCTCAACTGTAGCGTAAAAAGGAGTTTGCGCAACGGAGACACATAAATTTATTTTACTCAACTAGGATTTAAAAGATGTTGAAATGTCCTTATGTCCCAAGTTTAACCGACAGAGGCGAATAAAATTACTCAAACTATTTTTCTCCGTGTATATAGGTGAGGCTGGCTATTATTTATTGAGTGCAACACTCGTTATAAAATACAGTTATCTTTTTGGTGTAAAACAAATATGAAAAATGTTTCCACGATTGTAGAGGAATCCTTATCTGAGAGGACTTTTATGACAGGTGCTCAAAGGATAAATAAATAGATAGAGAAATGTGAGTTTAATGTGTACTGGTAGTGCTAAAATATGATGTGATCTTATTGAACGCATTTAAACGATCAATAAAAATATCAGCCTCTATTCTCGAGTGCAATACTGTGAAACTTTGAAAATGGTGTTCGGACACTTCTACCTTCAGTTTTACTACCTTACGTGGATTTATCTGAGAAATTGTGAGGCTAGAAAAACCATTTCACATTGCTTTTGCGTATAATAATGGCTACATAACACTTGAGATGGTCCTCATATCAAGAATATTGGACTTCCTTTCGGTTTATTCGCCCTTTGACACTGGATATGGCATTCTGGATTTTATTAGTTTTGTATCATTCTATGTCATCAAATTCTTCAACGAATGGAAAAAGTTTTTTCAATCGTCTCTGGGAATAATTGACACTTTATACTATGGCACGTGGTACTAAAAAACCTATTTTAAATGAATTGAAACATAAATAAATTTAGACATTTAGGTCGATTAGTGCTCTGGCGTTTTTTCGCCATGGAAATCTTGAAACAGTTCTGAAACTTTGCTTGGAGTCGTTCAATTTATATTATTTGGGATAAAAGAAACTTTCTTTGTACTTTCACTCGGTTTTACTGTAATCACCAATTTTTGAACAAAATTTGGATTTTATAGAATATTGAAATTAGAGAAATAAAATTGATCTTAATTTTTGAATTATTAAATTTTTTATTTTAATTTTTTTAAACTTTATCGTTTACACATGTTTACAAATTTTCTATGTAGAGAATATTGTGGTTTCGAGATAAATAAAAACATAAAAATATATTGGTTTCTTAGATTAGTGGCCAGAAAAGCTTTATCTCTACTTGGCAATATAAAGGTACATGGAAAAATATAGTCCGTAAAATACATAGTTGAAGAGAATTTAAGATGACAAGTACATCTTTTCCATACACTTTTTCATATTGACTTCTTAGGTTCGAACATGTTTCTACCAAATAAATGAGAGTTGAAATTGTGGCATTAAAATGCATATAAATAATACATTTTCCTTTATTCACTGCGATAGTAAACCACTTTTATATTCTTAGAAGATCTCAATTTTACATCATTGTCTCTTATGAAAATGTAAAGTGTAAATAATATTGTCAAGAAAACTTAGAGGTTATTTATTCCCTTTTTTGAATTTTTACGCATTTCTTAAAACTAACTTTTGTATCAACTTTTAATATACTCCATTAAAACTTAAAAAAGGTGGAATGAAGTCTCTAGCAATAAAGTAGAAAGTCGTAAAGACATCAAGGTTTTATACGTTTTTACTCCTAATACATAAAAATTAGTTTATTATATGTGATAAATATGTAAAAATATATAATACTTGCATGAATTTTTATGTAACTAATTAAAGAAGATATATTCCTTGTAAGTTTTAACAACGGCTTTAATTAACACATATATGTTGCCTGCACCAGTCTTTTAATTCAATAAAAATACCTTTATCTTGGAAAAATTAATTGCTTTTAATCAACTGGAAGAAGAGTTTGATGAAGGATATGTACCATTTTTCATTAGTAAAAAAAAGGTGTAACGAAAGTACAGAAAGGAAATTTAAAACTCATAGAAGTTATCCACTCGACTGACGCAGCATCCTGTGGGACCGGAACTTTGCCCGAGGAACTTGAGTACCACAGGGAGTTAATGAATTGCTATTTGTCAAGTCTGCCGTTGCACAATAATTTATCTTCAAGTCAACATCCTGTTTCGTTTCATTCATTTACTTATTCTAAATAGACTGTTTTCAATCTTTATTTTTAATCTGAACGTTCTTACATTTTACAAGTTATATGAGAAAGAAAATTCTCATAAAACACGAATGTTCGATCATCGCGCTCCGTTCTGTTTGGATCTCGCGCTTCGCGATCGGTTTTATATTCTTCGCATACATATAAGTTTATTTCTTATAATTTGATACTTAAGATCAAATTAATTTTATAGTATTGTAGATGTGAATTACATTTTCTCAAAGTTATTAAATTTATTTTTGATTTTAAATAAAAAAATTAATTAAATTTACTCAAGGCTCTATCAGCCTTAAGGAACAGATTCCCATCATGACACTCGCGCTTCGCGCTTGATTTTTCGTATACATTTCTGTAACTTTCTAATAATTTACATGATTAAAAAAAAATTATCTTCTTCCAGATATCTTAAAAAGGAAAGAAATTTCTTACGTTTTTTTTCGTATTTCACATATTATGATTAAAATCTTGAATTTTCGATTTTCAATAGTATTTTTTCAAATTAAAAATAAAAATATACATCTTATAAAAAAATGTGGCAATTCAAATTTGTAGATGGTTTTGTATAAAAAATTTTGTACAGTAATGTTTTGTCGTATCTCGATTAATTTAACCGGAAAATGGAATTTAGATATTGACTTTTTTTAAGTTTCAACATACTGTAAATTTCTTAATTTTGGTTTAATGGATAAATGTTATCAAGATAATTAATAGAGATTTATGAGCACTAACAGAACCCAGTATTGGAATTTTGGGTTTTTTCAAGAACACGAAAATGCTCTTATTCTCATAATTTTGGTTGGATGTGGCTGGTTAATGAACGCGTCCTTACTTTTTCGGTTTTGATAAGGACAGGAGCAAGGCCTGTTGGAGGTGTGGTGAGGAGGGGAACGTGGCCGCTGGCGCTGCCTGCACAAAAAGTGCACCATGTCAGAGACTGAGGTAGGTGTGCAGCACGCAAGGAGGCTATGGGTAGCAAGGAAAGAACATGATGGTGGTCATTACCTGGAGATACAAGGATGGTACTTGGACAACTTGAACACTGCAGCTATCTGGGCCATAGACCGGGCTAAGCTACATATCACCAAGGGAGGCAAACGTGATGGCTTCGTCTGGGTCAAGATTAAAAACGCAACCTAAGTTAGTGTATATCTCTCACCTAATCAGGGAATCGCCGTCCTTCGCCAGAAACTGGAGGAGGTCGAAGACTTCGTATGCGGAGTCGATGGCGAAGTCGTTTTAGCTGGTGACTTCAAGGCGAAGGCTTTGGATTGGGGGATGGATCATACCTGCAGAAATGAATGGCAGTTCCGAAAAGTCAGCAACCAGTGTACAATTATTGACATCACCCTCGCTACACCCCAAATTTCGTCAAGAGATAAGCCGGGCAGATGCAGATGCTCGCATAGACGAAGCTATGCAACTGATAGTCGGAACTTGCAACGCATCAATGCCTAGGAAAGCGGGGAAGTTTTGGAGGGACCCCGTATACTGGTGGACTGACGAGATCGCTGAACTCCAAAGGAAGGCTCACGCCTCGCGGTGAATGGCTCAGAGGAAGAAAAAGCGAAGCCTCTTAGGCGTTAAGGCAAGGAATTATGCGGACGCTAAGAAGACATTGAAAAAGGCTATTCTTGCTAGCCAATATAAACATTGTAAAGAACTCAGAAACGACGTTGACCGTGATACACAGTGTGATCTGAAAATAACCGAACTTTTAATTTAAATCATATAGGTCGTAGAGATCCAACTCCAACATAAATATGCGGCCTATAATCCGCTTACCCCACTCGTAGGATGAAATAATTTGATGAAAAACTATATTAATATGGAACAAGAGTAATTTTTACTTTATTAAACTGATTAGAACCACCTCCCTGGTGCGTTACATGTTACATTGGCAGCGTTAGAAAGGTACATTTTTCTTCTTTCATGCGCAACCAAGTTCAAGCAAATCAGTTGGCAGGTCACAAAATTGCGCATGTTTTAATGACAGTAGTTTTCGTGGTTATGTCGAAAAAACATAATGGAACAAAGAGCAAATATTAAATTTTGTTTTAAACTCGGTAAAAAATTTGCTGGGACTTACGAATTATTAAAAAAAGTTTATGGTGATGATTGTATGAGTCGTATTCAAGTTTACACGTGGTTTACACGATTTAAAAATGGCCGTGACGATTTAAATGATGATCCAAGACCTGGACGAACAGAAGTATCAAATTAAATTCATTTTACTGGACAATGTACACAATATTAACTGAAGATTTGGGTAAAGGAAAGGTCTGTGCACGTTTTGTTCCACATCAGTTAAATGAAGACCAAAAAAGTCAACGAATTTTTGATGAAAAAACAGATTTGTGTCATCGACCATCCTCCGTATTTGCATGATCTATCACCGTGTGACTATTTTCTGTTCTCAAAACTGAAAACTGCAATACAAGGAGATTTTTACGATTACGTTCCAACCATTTAAGCAGCTGTGACACAGGGGCTGAAGAACATCCCAAAAACCGAGTTTAAAAAGTCTATGGATAAATTGGTTGATCTTTCCAAATGTTGTATTGAGTTAAATGGGTCCTATTTTGAATAAATATTAGCTTTGAAACATAATACCATGTATGTTTTATTCTATAACTAAAAACTTCGGTTATTTTTAGATCACACTGTGTACGTAAGGTCTTGGATACCAAATACTCATGACGCGACTCAGTAGACGGATACCAAGGCCCCCAGGGGTCCCGGAAATAATGGAAAGTATCGTGACGTCTCTCTTCCCGGACCATCCAGGGAGAGAAGAAGAGGTAATTTCAGTCGAAGAGGAAATCACCACCTTCACGGTGGACGAGCTGGATGTGGCTGTTCGGACCCTGATGGGATACCTGCAGAGGTCATCGAAACTATTGGAAACCTCCTTCTGAACATGTTCAATGCCTGTCTGCTATCTGGAGTTTTTGGGCAGAGATGGAAGAAACAGAGACTGGTCCTTTTGGAAAAGGGCAAGAGGCTGCCCATCACCCCATCATCTTACAGGCCGCTCTAACACGTGGATCAATAAGTCCCGGGACTAAATAGGAGAAACACATTTTTCTGGCAAAATTCGACTTTATTCATCAACATAGTCTCCTTCAAAAGCAACACAATCAGTACAGCGCTTCTCTAACACTTCAATACCTTTCTTGTAGAACGATTTATCTTTGGCCTCGAAATAAGCGTTCGTTTCGGTGATGACTTCCTCGTTGTAGTAGAATCTCTTTCCTTGGAGCATTTTTTTGAGGTCTGCAAACAGGTAGTAGTCGCTAGGGGCCAGATCCGGTGAATACGGTGAGTGCAGAAGCAATTCGAAGCTCCATTCATTCAATTTCGCCATGGTAGCGAGCGACTTGTGACACGGCGCATTGTCTTGGTGAAAGAGCACTTTTTTCTTCTTCATTTGGAGCCGTTTCTCACCGATTTCGTTCTTCAAACACATCAATTGGCCAATGTAATGTTCGCTATTGATCTTCTTACCTTTTTCAAGGTAGTCGATGAACAAAACACCATGAGCATTCCAAAATACTGAGGCTATAACCTTACCGGCCCACATTTGCGTTTTTGGCCGCTTTGGACGCTTCTCACCGACTACAGTCCACTCGGCTGACGACCGCTGTGACTCCGGAGTATAGTGATGTATCCAGGTTTCGTCCATTGTCACATACCGACGCAAGAAATTCGGTTTACTTCGGCAAAACAACTCCAAACAGCGCTCGTAATCAACGACACGTTGTCGTTTTTGATCCATCGTGAGCAAACGTGGCACCCACTTTGACAACAGCTTCCTCATAGACAAATGTTGATGCAAAATAGCGTACACACTACCGTATGATATGTTTAAGGTGTCAGCTATCTCACGCCATTCTAATTTACGGTTTTCGAAAACGATTTGGAGGACTGTTTTGATGGTTTCCGGTGTAACTACCTCATTTGGCCGGCCGGAGCGTTCAGCATCTTCAGTGTCTGTACGACCACGTTGAAACTCAGCATACCACCGACAAATGGTTGTTTTTGATGGAGCAGAGTCCCCGTAGCACTTTTCAAGCCATTGCTGAGCTTGCACTGTGTTTTGTTTCATCAAAAAGCAATGGTAAATCAACACACGAAATTGTTTCGAATCCATTGTTTTGAGAATATCAAGACTACCGTCACTTAAATCACTGTAACTCGTGGACCAAACATCAGAATGTCATGAAATTTTGACAGGTATTTTTTGAAGGTTAATACTCATGAAAAATCATACAGAACTTTTGTTGGCAACGCTATCTATGTGTCAGTCCCGGAACTTATTGATCCACGTGTTATATGCTTGATAACACAGGAAAAGTTCTGGAGAAGCTTCTAAGGGCGAGGCTGCGCACTGTAGTTGCTCTTTCCAGGGATCTGTCTCAGAGTCAGCACGACATTAGGAAAGGTCAGTCAACGATTGGAGCCATAAAGACCATATTGACAGAGTACAATAGGTCTCAATTCGGTACAGCTCTGCAAATCAATCAGAAATGAAGAGATTAAAATATGTTATCAAAAGATTATCGCTACTCGAGGATCGTCAGAGCTATCCTGGTGCCACCGCTGGGGCAAACTCTATGCGGGACAACAGTGGTGAACCACATGGGTGTTTGATATGGACGTGATAAAATGAACAAGAATTTATTTTTCTAGGAAAAACTGGTTTTATTTCTCAATGTGCTCTCCTTTTAGCTCGATACAATGAGTCCAACGATCTTTTAACTTTTTTATGCCTTTCAAATAATACGATTTGTCAAACCCTCCAAAATACCGTTCTGTTTTCCATTCATCTTTTTCTTTTAACTCAAAACGTCTGCCACACAGCCATCTCTTGATATTTGGGACCAGGTAATAGTCCCTGGAAGCCAGGTCTTAAGAATACGGTGAATGCGGAAGCGATTCAAAGATTGTTTTCTTCTTCAAATGTGGACGTTTCTTCCTGATTTCGTCAACCAATCGCTCCCATAATGCAGCATAATATGCTCCCGTAATCATCCTTATTTTTTCACGGTAGTCGATGAAAATTATTCTATATGCGTCCCAAAAAACCCTAGCCATAACTTTCCCAGCCGAGCGTTGTGTTTTCGGACGCTTTGGTGCACTTTCACCAGGTTTAACCCGCTGTTTTGACACTTCACGTGATTCCGGAGTACAGTGGTGGATGCATGTTTCATCCATCGTCACGAATCGATGCGAAAACTCTTTCGGATTTCGTTTAAAATAGGCCAAATTTTGCTACGAAGTGGTCACACGAATGCGTTTTTGGTCGATTGTGAGCAATCGCGGTACCCATCTTGCACAGAGCTTTCTCATGCACAAATGTGTATGCAAAATATTGACCAGACACTCAGTTGAGATGGATACGATCTCAGCTATCTCACGTAAATTCACTTTCGGGTAATTCAAAACAATATCATGGATTTTATTGGACATTTCTGGTATAGTGATCTTATTTGGACGACCTGGACTTGGTATTGTTTCTGTGCTCGTACGACCGCAACGAAATACGGTAAACCACTTCTGAACCATTCCATACGACGGAATAGAGTCCGAATAATATTTATCGAGCTTAACCTTGGTTTCTGATAAGGTTTTCCACGCGAAAAGTAGTGTTTTATCAACACACGAAATTCACTTTTTTCCATCTTTGCAAAAAATTCGGAGGTTGGTTGCTTTCAGACACTGTAACTGCGTCTCACTGGGACACTTGAGGGGGCAAATATCCAGCCGGAACAACGGCAACTTACGTCAAGGGGCGGATCATCAGCTTCACAATAAACTGGGTTGGGTAACTCAATAAAGACGAGGAAACACGGCATTTAACCTGGATTGTAAAGTAGCGGTTGTCCTTCGTCCACGAAAAATCCATACAATAATACCTATCCCCGAGGCAAGGTCGATACAAGAGGGCTAGTGCAAGAAAAGAACAAAACAAGTCATTTAGAAAGGATGAGAAGAGGTTCTACTGTGAATTAAGTAGAGCCTAATTATAAAACAAAGAGATTGAAGATCCTCGAAAAGCAGCGAGTATCCAGTGTCTCTGAGATGGAGGCTATTATCATCAGCTTCCGATATATTCAGAATTTTAAAAGACGGAGAAAAACTGGGAAGCTTCCGGACGGACATGGTGTACAACTTTTAATACAAATACTTTATATGTGTGCATGCTGTATTAGCTAGGTGCATTCAGAACATTATTTTTCATGATGAAAATAATCACGCATATAAAGGGTTTTCCAATAGGGACATAACAATTTTATCTATGAATAAAATACATAAATATTTGAGATATTGAGTTCAAATTCGATTCTTTGGACCCAATTTTCCACCACTCTGGCACACATTTTGACCGGAACGTTGGCAATTTCGCGTTGGATGTTGTCTTTGAGGTCGTCTAAAATTGCTGGCTTGTTGGCATAGACCAGTGACTTGATATGGCCCCATAAAAAGAAATCCAATGGCGATAGATCGCATGAACGAGGCGGCCATTCCACCTGATTATTTTTCGAGATAACACGTTCACCGAATTTGCCTTTCAATAAATGGATTGTGACGCGTGCTGTGTGGCTAGTGGCACCGTCTTGTTGAAACCACATCGTTGATGTCAAGTTCATCCAATTCTGTCCACAAATAATCTTCCAACATAGCACGATAGCACTTTCCATTGACGGTAAAATGACGGTCATTTCCATACACGAAAAAATACGGCCCAATCACACCTTCGGCATGAGAACCGCACCAAACAGTCACTTTTTGCGGATGCAACGGTGTCTCAAGAAGCACATTTGGGTTTGTTGCTGACCAATAACGCATATTTTGCTTATTAACAAAGCCATTGAGCCAGAAATGAGCTTCATCGCTGAAGATGATTTTTCGATCAAATTCTTCATTTTCTTCAAGCTTTGCCAGAACCCAATTGGAGAAGTTTCGGCGTTTCAAATGATCAAGTGGCTTTAGTTCTTGACTCAATTTAATCTTGAAAGCATGTAGGCCAAGATCTTTTCACATGATACGCCAAAGTGTCGTTTGAGCGATGCCCAATTCTTGAGAACGACGTGGAATCGACTGATTTGGCTCATTTTGAATCGATGCAATTACGACTGCGATTATTTCTTCGCTTCGAGCAATACCACGTCTTTTTGGCACCGGTACGTCCAATAGTGTAAATTTGGTCTCGAATTTTTCCACTATAGCACGCACAGCCTGTCGGGTGGGACGATTATTACGCCCGAAAATTGGAGTAAGCGCTCTTAAAGTTGCGATCACCGACTCAGAATTTCGGTAGTAATTTTTAATAATTTCCAAACATTGCTGGTTCGTGAACTTTATCATGATGAAAATGTTGACTTTAACTAACGTTTTGATATTGACAGTTCATTAAAAAGTTTAAGGGTGCGTTCATATAAAGATACGAAATTGTTATGTCCCTATTGGAAAACCCTTTACTTTTAAAGGAATCAAATGCATATAGTCTTTCGAACGGTAGAGCAATAGCCTGTCTCCTAACTTTTTACGAAATAGTCTCTGCTATTATCTCTGATAAGGTTGATGCCCATTGTGAGAATAAATATCATCACAGAAGAACAGACAGGCCACTAGGATCAAATATTTCGATCATAGATAGCCGAGGTTCACCAGATTCTTGAGTATTATAACCAGTATCTTTCAGGGTGACTCATTGAACGTACTATGATTCTATTTGACTCTCAACTCGCTTAGCTGGACACTTGATAACATGTCTTATGGGTATAATGTAGGAGGGGATATGGGTGGCTACCAACTCACTAATTAAGAAGTCCAGTTTTTATAGAAGAGTTTTCTTTTATTTTGCTTTTATTTGAGATGGACACGTTTAAAATAATTGCATTAAAAATTTGAAACAATACATTTTTTTTTTCAAATAATACATTTTAATTACATGTTGGGATAGGTTTTTATACATTTTATTACCAATATTCTCTCGAAATCACACGCACGTTTGGAAATATACATCTTCATTTTAAAGTTCAAAACACTTAGAAATGCATACATAAATAGGATGTCGACATATATTATTCGCAATCTTTATCAAGTATAATAATTAGTAATTTTGGGAAGTTTGTTTCAGAAACAGTAATGACATTTTTTCTGGTTTGAATAAAAGCGTACTTTTAATGTCCTTGTCACAGATAAAGCTGAAGAAAAAATAAATGTTATAATGACGTTTATAGTATATTTCTTCCTTTTAGTTACCCTCTTTATTCCATTTTCTCCTATTTCCATTCACGTCTCACACATATAGTCTCGCGAATCTGTCTACCCAAGATTTAAAAGAGGTATCTAATTATTTTAACATAATGTACATTGAATATTTAGACATCTAAGTACATTAAATTTAGATTTACATAAACTTGGCTGTTGTGAACTTTATTTCTCTCATTTCTCATTTTATTTTTCAGATAATATACAATGTATGTTTGATTCTTGTATAAATAAGAAGTCGCGAAATTGGTACTCTTTTTGAAAAGGGCAAAGGATCTTCAATATTATTTTAATCGCCAACATTGATATATTATTTGAGCTTTTTTTCTAGCAGTATTCGTTGTTGTTGATTTGGAATAAATGTATGGCATAAGAAAAAACATCAAGACTGATGAAAATCTTTGATTAAATCAAAATAATTCAAAGGAAAACAACAATTTTCGCAAAACCATGCTTCGGAATTTTCTTTCAGTTTTCAATATTTTACATATAAAAATCTATCCTGCCTCATTTTCTACATTGAGTTTAAACATTTTTAATCTATTCCTGGCAATTCTTGACCTCAAATTTGACTAGATGCCCAAGTATTTTTCAATTTTCGAAAAACAAACCATGAATTTATAAAAATAAGTTAAAATAATATATGCTTCTTTTTTAACCGCGAGAAGTAATTGTTATTTAGGCTGGCGGCACCAGTCTCCGCTCATGAACCTAGTTCAGCTAGCGCTTTTTAAAACTCTCTATTTAGGAAAGTATTGCAATTTTATAAATTGAAAATAAGAGAAAATGATATTGTATTCAATTTTTTCTTAATAATCACTTAATTAATCTCGTAGGTATCCTTAAAAATGTAAAATAAACAATGGTGTTGTAAAATCTCTGTTTTTTTATAAAAACAGTAAATCTTACAATTTCTTACTTTTTTCGTTTTTATTGGAAGATTAGTTGAATTAGTATATTATGTGCCCAGGCGCATAATGAGGATTATTACGCGACGAGCGACAATGCTCGCAGGAGATCGAAGCCGAGACGAAGCCGAAGTGTTGCGATCACTCCTGCGAGCATTTTAAGCGAGTCTCGTAATTACCCGAATTGTGTGTATTGGCGCATATTCTATTTTATGTGACTTCGGCGCATTTACGAGTTTTTCTGCGTACACTCGAATCCAATCTGAAAAGGTCGAAATTCCCGTGATTATCGTCCATTTCACTTGACATTTCGCGAATACTTCCGGCCATTTTCATTTTCTCGATATTGTGTAGTAGTAGCGTATTGTAATAGACGCATGTGCAGTTCAAATGTACAAGGCTTTGTCAGTACGGTGCCAACGCTGTACGAAGAAGAAGAAGAATAAAAAGAAGAGTATGATCCGCTGTATCGTAGTAGGCACATGCGCAGTTCAATTTTTACATTATGTTCCTCTGTATCGTAATAAACAACATTACACTACTCTCAACTGTAGCCTAAAAACGCGCTTATGCGCCGGAAGCACATAATAGTAGATTGTGTACCAAGGGCGGCATGGTGGCGATTGTGACGAGTGCGAAGAGTACCTGTCCAAACGTAGCGAGGGCGGTATTTACACGAGTCACATACAATGCGACTTTTTCCGCCCGTTTGGACACAAAAAAATATACTACCCGTCGTTCACATCATATTTTATGTAACAAAAGCGTGTTATGAGTACTTGATGCCTACTTCGAAAGTGGTATTTTCTGAGCTAAATAAAATATACCCCCACCAAAAACTATTCACACTTTATTTACCGAGGGAAATATAGTTTACCCCCACGACAAGCTATTTTCATAGGTTTCTAAGCGAAAATTACGAGCACAAATTATATGGCGAAAAGTGTCCATAACACGCTATTGGTGCATAATAGTACATTATGTAACGCGCAGCCAAGCTTTGTCGTCCTTTACTGAGTACGCACTTGGCACTAAGTTGCATATGATACTTTATGCAAGGGAAGGACGTTTCTCGCGTCATTCCGGGAGTGTTTGGTATAACATTAGTAAATCGGAGAATATTTGGGGTGGGGATTTTTACCGTACTTGGACGTACTCTAAAAAAAAGTCAATTGAAAGTGAAATTACGTTCCTTTCAGAATGTATCCATTGAAATTAAACGTATTTCTTTTGTCTATCAACTGAATCGTTTCACTGTTAAAAAAAACCCATCTGTAAAATGCAAAACGAAAATAGTTTACCGATAAAAGATTTCCTTTGACCCTGGAAAGAAGTCCTTTAAATATTAAAGGATTGAATTTGTAGGCTAGCGGACGAAGTGCGCGCGTAATTTTTGTGTTACGAGACATATTCTTTTATCATTGCGATTAATTAACGTGGATGCGTCAAGGAAATAGATTTCTTTGAAATATTAGGAATCCCAGATTTCAACGTAATAATTTTGGAAGGTATGTATACCAAAAAAAATAATTTTTACCCGCATAACCACATTTTTCATTGCTCCTGGCAATCGAGGCATTATAAATTTATTAATTTTTAATGCTTTTAACCATCGAAGGGTTATTAGTTGTCTTTTCTTTGAATAATTTTGTGAAAGGTTACTTTAATTTCAATGAATATTATGGTTTTCATTAAAGTTGTATCTTAAAATTTCTCTAAGCTGAAATCTAAGACGTTATTATATTGGGTTGGCAACAAAGTCATTTCGCTTTTTTCAGCTAGACGACTTTAGTTGTTCGAAGCCGTTCTTCTCCATTGCAAACTTCAAACCGTATATGGTATTTGACAGCTGACGTTTCATAGATTATTCAGTAAAAAAAAGTTTCAAGTTTTGTTGTTTATTTATTGTTTTGCATTGATTTGAATTGTAGATTCCGGACGGTCATTTTCGTCAAATTTTACTTTATTACTTCCAAGAAGGTAAAAACGCAGTGCAAGTTCGGAAAAAGTTGTATGATGTTTATGATGAACAATCATTAACAGAAAGCCAGTGCCAGAATTGGTTTGCTCGTTTTCGTTCCGGAGATTTTCACCTCAAAGATGCACCACGCTCTGGTCGCCCAACTGAAGTTGACGACGACAAAATAAAAGCAATGATAGAAAATAACCGGCGTAGTACGACACGAGAGATCGCAGAGAAGCTTAACATATCACATATATGCGTTGAAAGACATTTAAAACAAATTGGTTACGTTAATAAGCTCGATATTTGGGTTCCTCACAAATTGAACGAAATTTAACTCACCAAACGAGTTTCCATTTGCGACTCCCTGCTGAAACGTAACGAAACCGATTCATTTTTAAAGCGAATCATAACGAGCGATTGAAAATGGGTTGTTTACGATTACGTCGTGCGCAAAAGATCATGAAGCACCGAGATGAGTCTGCACAATCGACATCAAAAGCCAATATTCATCAAAAGAAGGTTATGCTGAGTGTTTGGTGGGATTTCAACAGTATTGTTTATTTTGAGATGCTCCCAAGGAATCAAACTATCAATTCGAATGTCTGCTGTCGCCAGCTAATCAAATTGAACGAAGAAATGAAGGAAAAGCGTCCAGAACTGGCAACTCGTAAAGGCGTCATCTTCCGTCAAGATAACGCCAGACCACATACTTGAAAAATGATTGGAGTTAAGCTGGGAAATGATGCCTCATCCACCGTATAGTTCTGACCTGGAACCATCCGATTATCATTTATTCCGTTCATTTCAAAACCATTCGAATGGAAAAACATTCGATTGAAATGAGGCTGTCAAGAATGAGTTGATTCAGTTTGTTGCCTCTAAGAACCAAACTTTCTACGAAGGTTGAATTATGAAGCTGACTGAAAGATGACAAAAGGTCATCAAACAAAATGGTCAATACATAATTGAATAATGTTTGTTATTTGTATTAATAAACTTGATTTGAAAATCATGATAAAAAACGAAACGAATTTGTTGCCAACCCAATAGTATTAAAAGTGATCGATTTAATACTTGCATTTGTCAAAGTTGGGCTTGTGTACATTTCTTATTAAGTTATATCATACAATTTTTTTCTTTTATCCTCGAAATTATATTTCCTTTGTACGGCAAAGGATTTCATTTCCAGACCAAAGGAAATACTTTGTCAGTAAACAGATAGCATTTTATACGACAGTACTTTAACTGTTAATGGATTTCCTCTCATGCCAATTTCGAATAGAAAATTCTTTAATATTGAAGGGAATCGTTTGACAGTCAATGGTCTGTTTTTAGAGTGCGGTAAAACTCACGAAGTGCGCATGTGCAAGCGCTGGTAAAGTCAGTTTTACCGTTCAAGTACAGTAAAATCCCCACCCCAAATATTCCCCGATTTGATAATAATGTTAGCAAACACTCCCAGAATGACGCTAAAAACGTTTTTCCACTGCATAAACATTTTTATACAATATACAGCCCCTTGAAAATTCATGTATTTGTTGTAGATTGTTTTTTTTGACGAATAGACGTCATATTTGTAATCTTTAATTCATATTCATTACATATAGATGTAAATAATTTTATCAGAGAGTTAAAAATTTATCTAATATGCCTTCTTTTGATATGCGTTTTTATTTTTTCTCATCTGATATGCTAAAAATAATAATGAATTAATTGCATAACTAATATCCTTCTACAGCAAAAAAATACTATTTGAATTGCATTTATAAATGAAATATTTTACTTTCAAAAGGAGCACGAAAATTGAGTAAATATATTATAATAATTTGAATTTGTTCAGTACTTTGATAATAAATTTCTTTTCGTCCTTACATATTTTAATGCGTGACAGAAGTACATGGCAGAGATCACAGTTTTCTTCCTATTTGTTAAAGATTTTCCAAAGTTTCATAAGTCTACAATTTCGCTTTTTTCTCATTTTCAGTATAGTTTTGCAAATCATCAATCCGAAACTGCCCGAGTAATATAACACCTGGTTTTTTTTTAATTGAGTCAACTTATTACCAATTGTTGTTTCCACCTACAATATTATATCAATTTGTACTTTAAATAAATAATGCATTATACATGCCAATTAAAAGTTATAAAATAATGATCTTGCTTTTATATAAAAGATATATTATATTAGATTTAATATTCATTCTTCAGAAATTTTTTTTGAACAAAAATTCATTTGAAAGTTTCCTTTATTTTCTTATAGAAATTCTAAATGTGAGTTTTTAAGTTAAATTATAATTACAGTGGGACCTCGTTCGTGTCGCACTTGGTGTCGTAGTCGCCTTCCTGCCGTGGTCACGTGACCCCTCAAAAACTCGCTCGTGACGCGGAAATTACGTCAAAAATTTGCACGCGCACCACAAATCACTGCTGTACCTAATGATGTATTTGCTAATTTGGTGAAAATAGATTTCCCATGGTAAGTTTTTAATATATTTACAAGGTTTCTGTAGTTTATACTTTTAATTGAAAGTAAACAAAATTGCCAACGATCATTTTTAACGTACATAAATGGAAAATATATTAGTTAGAAGAATAGTACTAATGAATTGAGTTCGATAAAGTATTTTTTCTCAGTTATGTAATCTTATTAGTTACTTTTATTAAGGTATGTAAATCGAACTGATAGCCTCGCTATCCTCGCTAAGTTCTTATAGAGTGAGGTTATGTTTCATGTCGTATCCTTACCTAAGTACGCCCCTGAAACGATCGGAAGTGATGTTTGCGACACGAACGAGGTCCCACTGTAATCTGCTGTAAATACGCTTTTCCTATAAGGTAGAATAAATAAAAATATACCATAATGATGTGGCAGTTGCAGTTTTTAGTAGGAATTTATAATTGTTAAATTTTTTAGAAATTATCAAATCCTAGAAAAAGTTGCAGTTTCTTGTTTTTGCTGTAATTTTCTAAAACTTGTGATTTTTTTCACAAATAGGTGTCAATGTTTTCAAATTGATTATTGGTAGTAGAAAATTACAACACAAGACAATTTTGCGAAAATTTAGTTTTATCAAATTCGCCAAACATTTACAAATTTCGATACAAAAAGTTACTACTGTCACATAATTATGATTTATTGTAACTTGATGAGTTTATTTTTAAAAATAAATTTCCATCATAATACACTTTACAACTGACTAATTTTATCAACTGGAAAAAAGTAAGTACTCGATAAACTCAATAAATTAGTGTTCACATGAAAAGTCTAATTGAAAGAATGTTGGCGATTAGATTTAACCAAAGTTATTTCTATTTCAAATTTATTTTATTATCGTATAAATGTTTTCTTATTTATTATATGACATTCATATGGTCAAGAAATGATAAATTTATTTACAAAGATGGTCCTTTATCGCCCTTTTCACATGACTTTAAAGTTATAGTTTCTTGGTTACTTGTATGTGGAAATATATTATCAGTTTTGCTATTGACATGTTTGTTCATACCTAAGTGTATATAGCTTTAAAACTTTTGTCAATTTCAGGATTAGTAGGCACTAAAATTTAAAATATTGCTTGTATTCAAATACAGACGAAGAAAGGATATTTATATGTAATTAGTTTTTTTCTGTAAAGTAAAGTAAACAAATTTAAACGAGAAAAGGTAGGGAAAGTAAATAAAATTAATAATAATGAAAAAGATGATATCAATTATTCAACTGAAAATTGAGAAAATGAAGAAAATTAAGTTGCTAATTTATACTACATTTTCGAATTAAGTAATACACAATTTGTGAAATGTGATTATTCAAGATTTTAGTGAATAAAAATTTGCTTTTTAATTTTTAGGAAAACTTGTCTATTTTGGTATTTAACATTTGGAAGTTATAATATTTGAACCTCAAGGGTAAAAATAGTGTAATATTTTGCTTTTTATTCTGTACATTACTGCTTGATATTTCTTTTCAAGTGATTTTTTTCTAAAATAGATTACAGTAACAAGTTAGTTCAAGGACGTAGATGCGGAGAAACCCCTAGGGCATGCTTTTAATTACAGTTGGTTCGGCTATATTATTCCTATCTATTGCTCGTAAGGGAGAGGAAATGTCTGAAGCTTAATCTGTTTATTTCGTTGTAATAATTAATCATTATACTTAATGCATAATTTATTATTTCTGTGCAATTTGGCGTTTTCTCGAAGTCACTCTGCTTTAACTGCTTGTTAAACTAAAATTCAAATTAAAGAACGTTAAATGTATCTTCATCATATAAAAATGAATTTTCTTGGTAGAAACGAGCTTTTTCAATGGAATAATAAAAATCATGATAAGCCAAAATAATGTGTTTCATGTTTTGCAGATATTTATCATTTGTATGCTCAGACTTTTTAAACCGTTTCAAATTATAATTTCGTGCAGGTTTTGTTGCGATTTGTTATAAATTTTGATTATTTTATTCAAAATTTGAAAGTAAATATTAGAAAAATGTAACAAGTTGTAGGAAACTGTAGCAACATTTTCAGGATTCTTAATTTTTTAAATATGTTTCGTTAATTCCATTTGAAACGATCTGAATTTTTCACAATTAAAATTCCTAAAACTTGTCTGTAATATTATGAGGATTCCCATAGTTTTTAAAATTTTTTTTTAAAAAAAATTCGTAATAATTAAAAGAAAAATGGTGAAAAGTAGAAGAAAGTTATAGCACAATTTAAGATAGCTATAATTTTTTGCTATAACTCCAACATTTTTATATAATTTAATGGTAGCTTATATATTTTTTGGAAAAATTACATCTAGCATATTTTTTGAGTTTCTTATGATTATTCGAAAAAAATCTTAATAGAAATATTGGATCTATAACTTAATTCGTGCGGTTTCCTAAGAGATGGCGTAACTTGATTATTATTCCATCGTTCCAATATTCCGAACATGCGTTGGAAAGCTACTGTCATTGTGCGTCCTTTTCAGTATATGTCATTCATTTGAAGTGTAAAAGTGTTTTTGCGAGAAGTTCTTCTTCATTACTTTAATATGAAGAAAAATGCTGCCGAAAGTCATCGTATTTGGTGGCAGTTTATGGTGAACATGCTCTAGCTGAGCGAACGTGCCAAAAGTGGTTTGCACGATTTAAAAGTGTCGATTTAGGCTTGGGAGACGAAGAACGTCCTGGACAGCCAAAAAAGTTTGAAGATGAAGAACTGGAAGCATTACTCGATAAAGATTGTTGCCAAACACAAGAAGAGCTCGCAGAATCTTTGGGAGTCATTCAAGCAGCCATTTCAAAACGTTTAAAAGCAGCTGGATACATTCAAAAGCAAGGAAATTGGGTTCCAAATGAAATCAAGCCGAGAGACGTTGAAAGGCGGTTTTGCATGTCCGAAATGCTGCTGGAACGCCACAGAAAGAAGTGATTTTTGCATCGGATTGTTACTGGTGATGAAAAATGGATCCATTACGACAACCCCAAGCGCAAAAAATCATATGTGAAACCCGGCCGAATATCCATGGCGCGAAGGTAATGCTCTGTATTTGGTGGGATCAGAAGGGTGTGCTGTATTATGAGCTGCTAAATGCATTATGAGCTGTTAAAACCGGGTGAAACCACCAATGGAGAACGCTACCGAACTCAATTAATCCGTTTGAAGAGAGCAATAGCCGAAAAACGCCCGGAATATGCGACCAGACACGAGACAATAATTTTCCATCATGACAACGCTCGGCTGCATGTTGCTATTCCTGTTAAAATCTATTTGGAAAACAGCGGATGGGAAGTTTCACCCCACCCGCCTTATAGCCCAGACATTGCCCCTTCTGAGTACCATTTGCCCCGGTCGATGCAGAACGCCCTCACTGGAATACGGTTCACATCAGAAGAGGGTATCAAAAATTGGCTTGATTCATTCTTGGCCGCCAAGCCGGCGCAGTTCTTTTGGGATGGAATCCACAAATTGCCAGAAAGATGGGAAAAAGTGACAGCTTCAGATGGGCAATACTTTAAATAATACTATTGTGCATGTTTTTCTTAAATAAACGTTCAAATTTTGAAAAAAAACCGCATGAATTAAGTTGTAGATCCAATAGATATTCTCAAAATAAAATAAATTGGAGTGTCTCAAATTTTATTATTTATCTTTGATTAACTATTTTTTAATTTTCTAACATTTTTAAATCTTCAGTTTTCCTAATTTTGATTTTGTTCCCTTTAAAAACAAAAATTTATTAGAAGTGACAGAAAATTGCGATGAAATTGAAATTCGTGCAATATTTCTTGCAAAAGCTTGAATAGTTTCATAAAATTTAACTATCAATCACACTTCTTTCACAGATAATTGAATACTTCATGTTATTGCGGTTTCTGCATTTCGTGCAAGCATTCCGCGAAAAATTTGTTTGATTTAACAAAGTCTTCGGTTGTTTTAACTAGTATTTGGTTGTTTCAACTAATATATTTTGTAGATTTAATCATTTGGTATATATTTTAATCAGTAGTTTTTTAAAATTAATTTGATGTAATGATTAAATTCTGGTAATATGATCAGTTGGTTGCGACTGATTTCTCATTGAATTTGACTCAAACCAACTGATTTTATAACTGGAAATTGGTCACTGACTGAAATCAGTATAACATCCACTGATTAAAGTCAAGAGAGAACATTTCTATATAAGAGTTAAGGAGCTATTCTACTTTGACATTTTCAAAAAAAAAAAAAACGGAAACAAGCCAGATCAGAAGAAATTAAAAATTTTGAAGAAGCAGAAGATACTGCATCGCAGATTAACTTTAGGTAAGATTTTTTCATGATTTTTCACTAAAAAAAACTTTAAACGCGTTTTTCTCGAAAAAAAAAATTTCTCTTACGGTGTAGGTGATTTCTCTGAAACCATTAAACCGATCCTTATTAAATTTTAACCATATATTCTACAGATAAGTAGCTTTCGTACATTCTATTGCCGTGTTAAAATTTTAATTTTTACCATTTTTTTGCCATAAACAGCGAAAAAGACCTCTTTTTTTTAAACGTCCGTCATTTTGCTTTTTATTGATAAATAATGATAATCACATAAAGTACGATAGCCACTGCGTACTGGATTTAAAGCTATTTGATTTTTTTGTTTTAGATGAGTCGTTATCAAGATATTACTTACATCATCGACCTACACTACCGTCGGAAATGGTGCGCACGGTGCTTGGAGCGCTATTAAAAATCACTGCTGACTTTGAACGACGATATCTCAGTGAAAAAAAGAGATAAGGCATTTTCAAAAATTCAGTTGGAAAGCTTATGAAATTTCACGTCTAGTAATACTCAACAAATATTTTTTTGACCTTCTAAAAATAATGCAGCATGTTAGGAGTTATAAAAAAAATTCAAGATTTTCTCAAATTCTCTACCTTAACTTCAACATTTAGCATGACCTAGGGTAAATTTTTCCAAAATCTGAAAATTCTACGACATAGAGTCTAACATCTTATCTTTAATTTAAGCCAAGAAAACTTGAAAAATATTTATGGGTACCCGAGATACGATTAAAAATGTTCAATCGTATCTGAGTTGAATTTTAATCGACGGTCACGGTTCTCGGCCGGTTTGTTGCTCGCCTCCTTCGTTGAGGCAGGACCGAATAGGCCACGCACAAAGGTGGCGCTTAAGTAGAGCTCTCTTATATGTTTTTTGATCCAAGAACGTGTTTCCTTTATTTCCTTTCCTTTCATTCTTAGTTAATATTTACAATGACTATTAAAATTTTTATTAATGTTCTAGTTTATAAGAATTTTAAGAATTAAAAACAAAACGATGAAAGAAAAATATTTTGATCTTCTTATATTCAGATTATTTTTATTCAACATAATTCCTTTCATTTCTAGAATGGAGTGTTTTGAATTCAGTCTGAAATTTATTTCTTTAGAAAGTCATGGTGGCTAAGTATGGTTTGTAAATCCTGACGCGACTTTAAAGGCATTCTCGACACGCAGAATTTTTCGCAGTATAGGTCTTCTTTAATTCTGTTATTGCTTCAAAGCCGGATAAAGCGCAATAAGGATATTTCAAATATTAAGTGATACGGCTTAGAAGACGGAATATTCAGAATAATCTAGTGCCAGAAGAAAAATATGATAAATTTATAGTTATTGAAATAAAATAAAGTTGAAATGTGATATGAAATAAGTTACAGAATAGGCAGACAAAACTTTTATTATGCAATTTGTATGATTGATGAAAACAATGAATACATGCTCAATTATCTTTCTGTACACTGATATTAAGAATTTTATTATTTCAATTAAGAGAAAATATGAATATAAAAGCTTGGAAATTGTGCTGGGGACATTTCTTTACCATTTGAAATCGAATTTTTTTTTTTTCATTCGAGCTTAAAGAGAAAAGTCATGGATGTACAACAATTTGATTTCAAACTTTGTAAAGCCGGCAATCAGCACTTGACATCATTCATTAATTAACACTTAGAAAATATTTTTTTCCGTCGGAATCTTGACTGCGCTATTTTTAATAGAATTCAGTAGTCCGATGCGGATTTCAATGGACCAAGAGAAAAAGTCAAAGAAGAGCCTCAAGAACGAGCCACTGGAGCGAGTATGCATATAATATCTGTGACTTATCGATTGCACTTTTATTTAATTTCCATTTCTATTCCGATCGTAAATTGACGTCCAATACTATATTTGATTTTCACGTTTCATGAATTCCCCAGCGGTACTCTTCTTCCTATTATTATTATTATTTTTAACAAGTAAATAAATATTTGACTGAATTAAATCAATTTTGGATGGATCATGCAAATAATGTTGTTAAAAATGTGTTTTTTAATAATAAAATACAATTAATTATAAGAAATAAAAATAATTTGATAGTTTAAATCTTGTGTAAAAATTTGTGATTAATTCTTGAATTTTAACAAAATATTTTGATTTCATTTTGATTTACGTATTAAATTAAATTAAAATTTTTAATTTTGGTGTTTTTAAAATACCTCAATTTCTTTAATTTTCATCATAATAAATGTTCTTATTTTCCAGGCCCTTAGGATAATAACTTTTTAAATTTACTAATAAATATATTGTAATATATATATATATATTAATCAACTTGAATAGGTTTTATAACATCATAAAGGATTTATAAATATTTCGAAAGAAAATAAAAGTTTTTAAAAGGTTTAAAAGTATTTTGTAAAAGTTCATATGTTCCTCAAGTTGCTAATCGAAGTTTTATATGAAATCTTTCCACTTTCCTTATCAATAATGAACAGTAATGTAACAAAAATGTAGAATTAAGAAGATTGAAAATTTTGAAATATAAGAAATGGAGGTGTAACAGAATTGAAATATTCTGAGTGTAATTTATGCAAGTTCTTTGCATTGTATAAGCATTAAAATTTAAAATACTTGCCTTCAAATACACCATTGCTTCCAAAAACTAAATTATATCTTTTGAATTTCCATATTGAAGAAGTACTTTTCAAAATAATGTAAATTAGGAAAAAAGGAAGTAGATTGAAAAAAACACTTGTTTGTGTTTGATGTTGTCATTTATTTGAATTTTTCCAGCTTCAGTAAATTATTTTATATAAAGATTTTATACATTTTATAATATTCGTGCAAAATCCTAACTTTTAATTAACACATATTTTACATAGTTTACCCAAGAAAATAAAAAGGTTCATCATTAGTTACCTTGGGAATCTTGATTTTTCCATTTTTTAAATAAGAATGTCGCTGAATGAAGAATAATAATAAAAAATAAATAATATAAATAAATAATAATAATATAATAATAAATAATAATATAATATGGATTAATAATAATAAATAATATTTTTATGCACTGACTAATCCTCAAATATTTAAAAACATTTCTTTGAGATCACAAGGACCATTTTAAATGAGTTGTTCAGTTCTTTGACAGTAACTTGTGTGTTACGTCCGTCGGTTAAGATATACAATTAAATAGGTACATTTTTATACAGCCGAAAATTTGAGAAGGATAGAAAACATTTATATACATTTATATCAGTCGCACGATAACTCGTCATCCAAGGATTGAAGTAAGGAACTATATTGTTCTAATTGAAAGTGTAAAAAATAATTCTACAAAGTATTAGAAACATTATTTCACAACTTCTCCTGGTTTAAATAAAAGCTACGGCGATTTTCACATAATATAAATTCTTGTGTATTTAAGGCAGACTCACGTGACTTTTAGGTTATAAAAGCACTTATACATACAATTTACTTCTAAGATCAAGAGGGTATGAAGCCTTTTTCAGATTTTCTTTTTTTATTGCCCTCTTTAGAATTGGGCATATAGATCCGAAGGGTGAAAGCTACAAAGTTCGTTGGATTGAAAAAGTTATTTTTAAAAAACATATTTTTGAAAACTTTGATATGAGTTTATTTCATTCGAAAGCGTCAATCAAATCATTAAACATGACATAATGCTACATATCTTGCAGAATTATTTATAAACTTTATTTGCACGGAATTTCCAAAAAGAATTTCATAGATTTTCAAATAATTTGAAATATTTCTGTGAAAAAAGAGACGCTTTTGAATGTGCCGGGATTCGAACCCGGGTCTTTCGATTGTCACTCTACCATCAAAATTATAGAATTTCATAGACTTTTGAAAAACTTAATCACTTTGAAATATATAAAATGATATGAGAAATTAATTTCAGAACATTTTATTCTTCTTTTTTAAACATAAGTGTAAAAAACGTATTAAAAGAAACTTTTAAAATTGATACAGATCAAATATTTTCTTATCAACTATTCTATGAAATTCTATGAAAATAAATCTTGATAAGTTCTCTTCTGAAAACAAAGCCTTGAAGATGACAACTGTATTTAGAGCAACGGAGGAAAGTGGAGAAAAATTTCAGGAAAGTGAATCTGGAAGTTGATGGAGAATTTTCTCTCAGTCACCTGCTATATATCAAAACTTATTTATTACAATCGCAGACATACTTTTATGATCCGTCAATTTATAAATTGAAATTTAAAAGTTTGCCTACCTTTAATGACCGATATTCGAATTATTCATGCGCTATAAATTGAAAAATTAAAATATAAAAGTAAAGTTAGGTATTTCTCGTTTTTTAATGTATATTTATTGAGACATTGAAATATTCGAAACGAAAACTATTTATTGAAATCACAAGAAAATATTAATGTTTTACTTTGAAAATCAGTGATTTTAATGAATAATTCCATGTGGAACTTTGTTTTTCAGGCATTTCAAATTATTTACAACCAATTTAAAATAGCAAGGATGAATGAAACATTTAAAAAATTAATATAGTCCAAGCAACAGGGAATTTTTTAGGTCATTATTCATTTCAGAAAACGGACTGCGCCAGCAGAAGAAAGTTTGGTCATAGAGTAACTGTGTCATGTTTTGGACAACGAAATATGATTTATAAATTTTTTATCAAAACATTTAAGACCAAAAAATCGCACTATTTTAGTTTTTTGTTTATAACATTAAAGGTAATTATCCAATCTTAATAACATCAATTGAAAAGTTGCAGAAAATTAAATTGCGAATAAAATGAGCCGGTTTCCCGATTATTCCGAATTTTCCCCGCTTCTAATTATCTAATAAGATCAAGCGACGGCTCATTTTGTTCACAATTCAATTGTCTACAACTTTTCAATTGATGTCATTAAGATTGGATAATTACCTTTAATGTTGTAAACAAAAATCTAAAATAGTTCCTTTTTTTGGTCTTAAACGTTAACAAAAACTTCATAAATCATATTTCGTTGTCCAAAACATGACACAATTACTCTATGACCAACCTTTCTTCTGATGGCGCATCCATTTTCTGAAATAAATAATGTCCTAAATCATTCCCCGTGTTATGCACACAGTTTTTCATAAAATTTTAATTGAAAATTCAACTTTATAATGCTTGTAGAGTATGCGCGTTACATATACATTGTTATATGATTGTAGAAATCATAATGCGTGAAATCGGCTAAATTCACCTCACTATACAGGGAGCGAAAGTCAAATTTTCAATAGGGATGTTTTAATTTCACTAATCAACTAATTTTACTAAAATTAATTTAGTAATCCAAGTTTTTTTCAGTTTATAAATATAGCAGAATTTTTTCATAAACTTATTGATAAGATGAAATTGAGACACTTAAAATAAAAAACTCTATATTTCAAAATTCCATAATTGAACAAAATACCGGCAAGAAGGCTTCGAATGAAAGTTATTAGTAAATTTTTTCGTCTAATGGTGAAATTATTATTATTGAATTCTTCATGTCCTCAGGTTTTCAATTTTTTATACCCTTTTGTGTATTTTTGTGATTACTTTTAGATTCCACAAAGCAAACTTAGGATCAAAATTTTTTAATCCCTTTAAATTAACTATGTTTTCTGTTTTTATCTACTGTTTTTCGAATAATTGATGGGTGTTTTCAAATAATTAATAGGTGCGTTTTTGAAAGCTTTTGAAAGCTTCTAAAAACACAGTATTACTCATTTAAAATCACCATGATTCACTTTCAATCATATATCGACGGTAAAATATTTATAAAAAATCTATTT
Organism: Diplolepis rosae; assembly: GCA_030998225.1. Taxonomy (NCBI): domain Eukaryota; kingdom Metazoa; phylum Arthropoda; class Insecta; order Hymenoptera; family Diplolepididae; genus Diplolepis; species Diplolepis rosae. The sequence goes on along the minus strand of JAPYXD010000723.1, from coordinate 22,014,297 downwards.
TTCCACAATGTTATAGTTTTTGTACCTATGGGGTTTATACAAGTAGAGTGTTTAATTACAAAGTTATTCAGTTTTATACACAATCTCATCGAATTTCATATTCTAGTTTTTTTTTATTCGAGGTTATGCTTTACCTCTTCGGGAATCATTGAAAAGGATTTAGGATGAAATATGAATTTTCCACGGGCGTATTATCCAAATTATATATCCAAATAATATAATTATTATTAATATAGTATATTAATATATTATAGAATAAAATGGGCTTATTATGAGAATGACTCTGTTGTTGGTATAATATGTGAATTAATATAAACTTGATTTGAATATAATATTATACATTACAAATCATATTTCAAGACAATTAAAAATAATTTCATTTGAAACCACTCATTTAAAACTTACTTGTTTCGTAAAAATGAGACGATCACAATAATAGGTTATTAAAAGTACGTCTGCGATTTAAAATATAAAGAAGACACATAAACGGCGTAACCTCCACCCTAAACCCATTCCTACATGTAATTACGAGTACCCATTCTTCTACCGATGCTTCTTCTGTGCCTGCACAGTAGCATCTTAAATGCGTGTCTGAATTCCGGTGAAAATACCGTGTAGATCGCCGGGTTCAGAGTGGAATTGAAATACCTGTAACAGCAACAAGAATCCCAGTGGATATCATAAAAGCTTTTTATATCACATTAAGCACCACTAATATTTATTGATCTACGAAAAGAATCTCAATAAAAATAAATCATGGGAAAAAACTGAAAAAAATGATAACTTTGTGTTTTCAAAACAAAATATAATAAACAAAAATAAATCATAATAATGTGAGAGTCTCAAATTTTTATTAAAAATCGAATATATTTGCTAAATTTCATAAAATTGTTTCAAAATTATAAGAAAATAATGATTTTTTTATTGCTAATTATGTTTCATTTTTCTACACAGTCCCACACAAAATCAATAGATTGACTGTTTTTTAAAAAGTTTTCTAAGTGTTATAATTTGCAACACATCACTCAATAAGTTCGTAGGAGGACATATACCAACTGATCAAATTTGACCCGGACTGGTCCAGTTAAATCGCGCGCGTAAACCGAAACGGTAAAAAGTTTTTTTTGTGTTACCAATGGAGTTACGGCTACGGAATCATTGAAAATGTTGCAGAAGTGTTTTGGGGAGTCAACTCTATCGAGAAAGCAAGCATCTGAGTGGCATAAAGCATTCAGTGAGGGTCATTAGGTCGTAGAAAACTTGCCGCATGCGAGTCGTCCATCATCCTCTGTTAACGACGATAACATCGAAAAAGTGAAGAAAATTGTGCTCGAAAATCGTCATGTTTACATTAGAGAGGTAGCAGAGGCTCTCAACATCTCTTATGGACTCCCTGTGACTTTTTCCTGTTTCCAAAACTAAAATATCTGCTCCGGGGAACGCGCCATGAGTCGATTGAGGCCATAAAAAGAATTTCGCTGAAGGAACTAAAGGCCATACCGGCCAAGGCCTATAAGAAGTGTATGGAAAATTGGATTAACCGTTCGCATGCTTGTATTGGCTCAAAAGGAGCCTATTTTGAAGGCGATAATAAAGATTTGTATTAAAATACATAAAAATGTTGCTTTTTTTAACCAGTCCGGGTAAAATTTCATCAGATGGTAGATGGAGCCACTATTAACAACTCCATATGATTTTTAGGACGCTACTTTTGTAATTTTCAGAACAATGGAAAAATCTGAATTTCGTGTGTTGATAAAGCATTGCTTTTTAATGAGAAAAAATACCGTTCAAGCAAAGCAATGGCTTGAGACGTGTTATCCGGAGTCTACTCCATACAGACAAATGGTAGAGAAGTGGTTTGCTAATTTTAAACGTATCCGTACAAACACCGATGACGTTGAACGCTCTGGTCTCCCAAATTCGTCAGTTGTTCCAGAAAAAATGAAAATGAACATGAAAAACAACGCGTCAACGATTCAGAGTGCTGTTTGGAGCTGTTTCAGCGCGATAAAAAGGATTTTTTCATGCGATACGTGACAATGGATGAAACATGGATCCATCACTATATTGCAGAGTCAAATCGTCAGTCAGCTGAGTGGACAGCATGGCGTGAAAGTGAAAACCGTCCAAAGCGACCAAAAACGCAAATGTCAGCTGGTAAGGTTTTGGTTTTCGTATTTTGGAATGCGTACAGTATTTTATTCACCGATTACCTCGAAAATGGAGGAACCATCAAAAGCGAATATTATATGGCGCTATTAGTGCAATTGAAGGAAGAAATTGTGAAAAAACGACCTCAAATGAAGAAGGAAAAAGTGCTCTTTTACTAAAACAATGCACCGTGTCACAAATCGATCGCAACAATGGCAAAATTGCACGAATTGCACTTTGAATTGCTTCCCCATCCACCTTATTTTCCAGATCTGGCTCCCAACGACTACTACTTGTTTGCAGACCTAAAAAGAATGCTCCAGGAATAGAGATTTGGCTCCAATGAAGAAGTGATTGCCGAAACTGAAGCGTATTTTGAGGCCAAAGATAAATCTTTCTACTATAAAGAAATGTTAGAAAAGCATTGGAATAAATGTATCACTCTTGAAGGAGACTATGTTGATGGATGAAGTCGAATTTTTCCTAAAAGTTGTTTTTTAGTCATCCTACGATCTTATAGGGTGATGTGTTATGATATTTAAGGACATGTGATACTTAAGAAAAGTAGTAAGTTCATGTGAACAATTTGGTCCAGTTTTTATATGTTTGTGCCTAAAATACATTAAATTTTATTTTCAAAATTTGGGAAATAGTAGCGAAGCTAAAGAATCATAGATAGACTACTTTTGCCTTTGATCCGTTTTAGTCTTTTCTACTATTTTCCAAATTTTTACAAAATTTTGTGTACTTTGAACACAAACATGTAGAAACCTAAAATCAATAAGATTCTCTAATTTTCTGAGTATCATATACTCATAATTAAAAATTTGGCTGAATCAGCACAAAAATTTGTTTGATTCAACCAAATCATATTCAAACAAATCAGTTTTGATTGAATGAAAAAAATCCTTTGGTTGAACCATCTAAAAATTTAGTCAACCGTGTAATAAAATAACAATAACAATCTGAAAGTAATTGACATTTCATAAAGTTTTTGAAGCGAATAAAGACATTTTGAAAACTGTTAAAGAAGGCCGTCTCTTAATTTCTGGCGTTACTGGTTATCTAATAATTTTATGCAAATGGCGCAAGTGTTCTATGTAGATTTTAAAAATTGTCAAAAGTTACAATATAATTTTTTTTAAACGACTTCTCTGATAAAATTAGAGCAATGTTGTAACATTCAATATTATGAAAACTTCAACAATAAATGAAAATGACAATCGCATTTTATTCTTAAAAAATTTTTCCTCCAGGAACATATAATGAAATTAATTACAAGTACAAAATAATTTAATTTAATTAAGAATTTATTGGGAAGTTTTATACTTATTCTTTTTTTTCATAACTCAACTTCATGGCTGTATTATGAGGGACCTTTTCTGAATCTCCTTCACGAAGAAAATCTAATAAAAAATTGTTATGCTATTTTTCCATAAATATGCACTGAGCAAACTTGGTTAAGGTTTTTTTATCAAATATACTCATAGAATAGGAATGAAATATTCAATTGTATATCATTTTCTGAATCCGATAAAACTGAATAGGATTTTTAAGATTCGATTCATAAAGTCACAATGTCTATTAATTTTTCCAGGAAGGAGGTATAATCAAGTTTTAAGGATGTGTACACGAATTATCCTATTTATATTTATTATTTTTTGAAATTTTTTAATGATAATTCAATAGCAAGTAACTTATACACTGAGAAAAATATGCTATAATTAATTGATAGTATTAATTAATTAATAGTATACATGCTTTTAGCAGAAATGCTATAGATTTAAAACTATTTTTTTCTCAGTGTACTTTTATGCTCCTAATAACTGAAAAGCTCACGTATTATCAAGCATTTTGTAACCCCTTCGCCTACAATATCGTGTGAGACTCATGATAACCTTGCTAAAAAAATTTAATTAAATTTAATAGAAAAACACAAAAAACAATTCAATTTAATAGAATTCTTATAAAATCTAATGGTTTTTTGTATCAAATTTAATCAAATTTTTCCATTAGGGAAGGGCATCGGGACAAACACAAAATAGGTCAAGGGGCTAATGGCGCTATTTTGTATTATTATCATATTTTTTAGTATTACCTTCGATTAATGTACATTTTTGATGGAAAGGATTCATAAAAATACAATAAATTTAAAATAATGGATGATATAAAAAATACGAGTAAAAATACAATATAAAGTTGTTTAAAGCTATCTAATAGGGTCTTGCGTCAAGTATCGAGCAATTAGGTAAAGGATTTGAGCACCCTTAAAAAATAAAAATATAAAATTAATCTCAGTTACCAAAAGAAAAATTCGATATTTTAAAAAATGATTAAAAATATACATAGGCTTCAATATCTAATGGGATATAAGTTTTGTTCTGAAAAATAAGGTTGACTTGATAAACTTTTTTCAAAAAGGTACTAAGTCCTTGAACCCGATTACTTAATGCTTTTTGCGAGACGCGACTAAATTGCTGTTTGCACTTACCCCAGCCATTGAAAGAAGGCCACAAGGTGGTCACTAAAGTCGCAGGTCTGACAGACTGGAAGCAATATGGCTACGACAAAGAAGGGGAGCCAACAAACGACGAAGGCTCCTGTGATGATGGCTAATGTTTTCGCCGCCTTTCTTTCACGCTTTGCGTCGGCGGGTACTTTTTTTCTACGAGGTGCTACAGGACGAGGAGATGTTTCAAATGTAGGTGGATCCGGATCCAAGCCGTTGTGGCAAGAAGTTTTTTCCGGTGATGTGTTCGACGAGCTCGCATTTGTTAATGCGGTGGTATTCGTCGTAGTGGTCGTCTCTGTAAAAAACAAAAGTCAACTATATTTACTGATGATGAGTAACTCTTTACTTGAAAAAAATAGAATAAAATGAACTAAATAGGAAACGCTGAATAAATTCACTGGCAACTTTAATGATCCCAAGAGAACAGTGTATGAAATAGCGAGAAATTTTAATGATGCCACAAGTACACGCGTCAGAAAAATAAGAAACTCACTATCTAAAATTTTTCGGTCTAAAGGGCTGAAATGGCAGAAATTTTCATTAAGGTTACTTTATATGAATATCTTGTCCATTATGAGAAAAGTATTAGATGAAATATTGAATTAGGTAGATGTAATTCTAATTTTATGTCATAATATCAGATCTCCCTCGCTTTTCGGCTATTGTCAAATTTAGCCAGAAATCGGCTAGATACACTCGAGATTCCCTGTAACGAAAAGCTCGAGCATCGGAAACCTCTCTGTAACAAACGCGAGAGGGATGCCCTCCATATCCTGCTTGTTGCTAAGCGCTGTTATGCGCATTATATAATGCGCGCAGTCTGTCTGTCAGTGAGGCTATGTGAATAATATATTTACATAGTTAAAACGGTATAAAAAAGATTTCTGTGAGTATTGAAGATGGAATTAACTTATTTGACGGTATGTACTCAAAATACTAAAAATTGTAATTATATAAATTTTTTATACATATTTTTTAAAAAGGAACATTTTTAGTTATCTACAGTAATGTGTGAAATATCAAAATTTCAAAAAAAAAATTATGCAATTTTAATGTTCGATAACCGACTTTACTTCAAAATATTGAAAACTCCAGATTGGAAAAATTAAATATAAACTTTTTTATTTCAAATACTGTAAAATTACACTATCAAGTAATTTTTCAATAATTGACAAATAATTTTCTCATTAATTTGTGATAAAAGCCATCAAACTCATTGATTACTTTTTCAAATTCGAGCGCGCTTCATTCCGTAGTAGTGGGGGAAGAGGGGTCGATCGTCTGCTCGTTATAGGGAGGCGTGACGCGCTTGTTACAGAGAGGTTTTGTTACAGGGAATTTCGTTATAGGGAATCTCGAGTGTATTAGCCAAAAGTCAGCCAGAAATCTGTGACTTGCCATCGATAAAAATAAAGGTTGTCTTCGGGCTAGGTTTCATTGAAATTGCACAGGATAATAGGTTTAATTTCATTGTACGACGGAATTTACGTGATTTTATTATAAAAAATGATGAAAAATTGGAAAAAAAGAGATGTCATTCTACCAGTAAAAGTGGTGATTGCTTTCGACAACAAAAGATGGGGTGCACTTCACTTGACTTTTGAAACGTCAAAAAATATCTGGAATATTATTATAAACATTCAATAGCCAAGAAAAAAACAAAGGCCGTAGCAGTATAAGCATGGTCTGGGTGCCCCCGCTCGGAATTGATCCATATTGCGAGGATACTCTCTAAATTTGAATCAGTCAAAATCTACTGATTATCAGTGAAATTTGACTGATTCAAATAGCTAAAAAGAGGTTACTGTAAATCAGTCAGATTTCACTGATTATTTCAGTGAAAATTGACTGATTTGACAGTGAAAAATATTTTTTTCACTGATGAATCAGTGAAAAGGCAAATTACTGATTCAATCAGTTAAAATTTGACTGATTCAAATTGAAAGGTGAATTTTAAATTTAAACTTCCCGGGATTTTCGAAACTGAAATTTTTTTTTCCATAAGTTGGTAGTACTGTTAGTGAGATCTGTGCCAAATTTCACATCAAAATATTCATTAGTGTGAAGCTGTTCGCAGAAAAAGGCCGGATTTATGGGACAACAACTCTTGGCATGATAATGCACCATCACACACGGCACTGGTTTTACGCGATCATTTCGTCAAAACTTCAACAAATATCGTTCCGCAACCACCGTATTCACCTGATTTAGCTCCGTGTGACTTCTGGTTGTTCAGCAAACTCAAGAGACCGCCCCGGGGACACCGTTTTGACTCGATTGAGGAGATAAAAACCGAATCGCTGAAGGCTCTGAAGGCAATTCCGGAAATCGAATTTAACAAGTGTTTCGACGATTGGAAAAAACGTTGGCATAAGTGCATTATATTGGAAGGGGATTACTTTGAAGGGGATGAAATTGATTTGGATAAATAAATAAAGATTTTTCATTTTATAACAAAATTCACCTTTCAATTTAATCACAGTAGTATATAGGGAAATATATAAACTGAATTTTGTGACTGAAAGAAAAAGCTTGTTGACAGGTGGATAAAGTGTATTGAAAACAAGACGATCATGTAGAGATGTGTTTTTTTTTAAATTGATAACGATTAATTCCATAGACAGGGTGCGGATAATTGTTGATACATCCTCGCATTTATATAAAGTGTTCTATGTCGTCCACTATGCAGCAAATACGTAAAAATAAATGAGATATTGTACGTGTTCAATGTAAAACTTTCATGAGTATAGAAACAATCGCTTCAATGAGTCATAGGGTATCAATTGTTTCATACATTGTAAGGGCGAAAGAAGATTTTATTTTTTATGACTATGAAGTACCTCTCCGAAAATTTAAAAAAAAAAATATATTGTCACTTTGAATTTGAGCATGACATTTTAAAAAAATGGTGGGTGTTCAAGAAGTGATTCACATTAAAAAAATTATTAAAAATTAAAAATAAATTGTTTGCTCCCTTTATATGAACGGAATGGGTTCTTAAATTTTTTTCAGAACCTCTTTAGTACCCTCTATAACATATATTTTAGTCATCAAGATCGGTTGAGCCGTTTTCGATAAAATTAGATTTTTTGATTTTTCAAAATTCGTTCATAACTTTTGTAAAAAAATTTTTGTCGAGTTGATACTTGGGGTGAATTTATCTTGTAATGGGGGCCACTTACCCTCGCAATATGGATCAAATCCGAGCAGGGGCACCCAGACCATGCTTATCCTGCTACGGCCTTTGTGCAAATTTGAATTTTATTTGTGCGTTCGACAGTTTCATTCGGATAATTGTGTTATATCCATTATGTTCTCGTAAATTTTGGAGTCTCATGTATGGTAAGTACCATTATTTTAATATTTACAATTAGAATAACAATTGCAATTGTTTCCGTCATGCAATGAGATTAAACCCATTATCCTGTGCAATTTCAATGAAACCTGGCGAAGACAACCTTTATTTTTATCGAAGGTAAGTCACAGACTTCAGGCTGACTTTTGACCAATATCTAGCCAATTTCTGGCCAAATTTGACAATAGCCGAAAAGCAAGGATATGCTAATACTTCATCCAATACTATATTCAGTACTTTTCGTGATGAAGATAACCTATTGGGAATACAGATATAACAGTCATCACCATATTATCGATCTTCCGGGTGAAATCGAATAAAATAATTCTTTCAATCATTACAAATACTTTTACTCTAATAATCATAATTAATATTCTTGATATTGAATTTTACCTTCAAGTTCAAATTAATCTATTTTCTAGCACTGATGTAGAATTTAGATGAAAGTCTAAAGTTGAAATAGTCTTGATTTATTAGCTACCAGTTTTATTGGATAAGAAGTATATTATGACACTTAAAATCTTTAGTAAAACAGGACATATGAATAAAAAATTAAATTGTGTAAATTATTCAAGGGGACACTAGGTCATCGTTTATTGAGAATTTTAACATTCTGTTTTTACTCTCTCAAGAATGAATCAAAGCATGTACTGAAAAACTTGTTTATCACACCTCCATCATAAGTGCGAGTTTAGCGTCTCTGAGCAGAGATGGGTTGTGACGCGTCACACGAGGTGTAATATACATGCAGAAAACCATGTAATATAGGTGATGCACTCGTATTATACGTACCCATCTCTGCCTCTGGGCTTTACTTAGGGTCCTAGGACTTTAAAGTATAGCGAAGGTACTATGATCTGATTGGAACATATGAGTACAGATGTGACAAAAATTAGTATGTGATTCACTCATGTGAAGTTGCAGTACTCGCCGTCCAAAAAAATGCCGTTTAGGGTGCTTGTGTCACAAATAACTATTATGTCGTGTTTTTTTATAATGTAAAGTAAAAAAATGCATGATAAAAAGTAATATTGTAATATAATCTGTAAAAACTCTCATACTCCCAAAAAGAATTCTTAGGTCAAGATTTTTTGGGGACGTGTGGGAAAATGTCAAGTTTTATGAAAAAAATTACAGTTTTCAACTTTGAAATCAATCTTTTTGTGTCTCTCTTTATTTTTATAGGTTCCTCGAGAAGCTATGGATGTAAGGAGAACATTTCTGTGCTCTAGAAGTCAATAACATCAATTTAATCAAAGATATCACTGCAAAACCAAGAAGAAATATATTGATTTTTGAAAATATATGTGCCATTTTGCTAAAACAATATTATTTTTATAATGCTTTTTGCTCTACATTGTATGAATAAACACGCCAAAAAGAGTTTTTTAGTACTTAATTTAATTCTTTTGTAAGAGAGGAAAAACAAATTTATGAGACGTAGTCGCAGTAAATTTCAGTGACATTTTATTAAATAGTGTTCAATTCTTTCTACCATTTAATAAACTTCTTTTGTTATTTAATAAGAAGTCACTGAAATTTTCTGCGACTGCGTCTTTCAAAACTCTGTGTCCAAGAGTCTTTGAAAGTAACTTAAATTTTGAACGACAACATTTATCCGTGTGAAATGACATAATCATAAGGTTTCTAATTCTTCAGCTTAACCCCACATTTTCGGCGAAACTTCTTTCTTTTTTAAAGTATTATTAAAAGCTGAGCGGTCCGTTACTAATTTAAATTTAATCTCCAAGAAGTCTGTTCTTAACTTTTCCAGAGCTTCTATTACTGCCAAGGCTTCCAACTAGTAGCCATGAAGATTTTGTTACTGATGATTCATCTTGCGACTCATGAAATTAACTCATTTTCTGAAGATTTTTGTAAGCAAAACGGCTCCAAATTCGTGTTTGCTGACATCAGTTTGCACTTCTGTTTCACTTCCTCAGTCAAAAATCCTTTAAATCTATAAAAGCAGCTTGCGAACTGTCAAAGACTCTTCTTTGTTCAACGTTAAAATGGAACGTTTATAAGATGAGATTTGATAAATTTATGTAAAGATCCTGTGAGACGTAAAATACTTCGCATATCTTTTAGAGAACTAGGCTCTGGGTAATTAACAACAGCACAGACTTTTTTCTGATGAGTATACTTTTACTTTTTCAATAATATCTCCCAAATATTCGATTCTTTCTTCTAAAAACCGACACTTTTTAAAATTTATTCCCAATTCGTGAGCGCTATAAAGATTCACTATAACCTTCAATCTGTCGAGTGCTTTCTTCGGATCCCTGGTCAGTACAATAATATCGTCAAAATAAACTGATACAATACCATCATTAACAAGATTTCTGGAGATGCGATTCACAAATTGCTAAAATACAGGAGGAGAATTTCATAAAGCAAATGAAACCTTAAAAAATTAGTAAACATGTAAACATCCATTTCATAGATAAATTGTAGAAAATACATTCGCGTCCTTTACTTTAACATATCAATTTGCTTTCATGACAATCTGACGTTTAGTTCAGAAGTATGCCGAATTTAAACGCGGTCGTACAAACAGAATTGCTCCCTCACCCACCGTATCCTCCAGATCTGGCCCCCAACAACTACTGGCTCTTTGCTGAACTGAAAAAAATGCTACAGGGAAAAAGATTTGGCTCCAATGAAGAAGTGATTGCCGAAACTGAGACCTAGTTTTAGAGCAAAGACGAATCATTCTACAAAAAAGGCATCCGAAAGTTAAATAAGCATGAGAATGAATATATTGCGCTTGGAAGAAACTATTTTGATGAATAAAGTCGAATTTCTCGAAAAAACTGTGTTTTTTAAGTTAGATCGGAAACTTATTGAGTGATGTTTTAGGATAATGATCTTTGACGAATTTGGCATTTGATTGACGATAATCTATAAAAATCCTATGTGACCCATCTTTTTTCTCAGTTACTTACACTGGACTTGCATATTCACATGAACTTGGCCTTATTTTATCCTCGCTTATCCATTGTTGGATTTATTCCTCTACCATATCATTCTCGTAAAACGGTACACTGCGAGGTCGTGAGGAAATAACATTCTTATCTACATTCATATCAATATTGCGTTGAATCTCAGGTGTAACCTCTATTGCTGCTATAAAACTGACCTCGTCTGATTTTGCAATTTTGATACCTTCTTCATCGAATTTCAATGGGACTTGATTAAAAAAATCCCGGATAATTTAAACTGTATAACTCATAGCATCAATAGGGACCACATGAAAATCCAACGAAATATTGTGATCATCAATGGTTAGTTTGGCTTTCAAACAGCTTTTTGTTGTTAAGAGACCTTTTGCGAAACCTCCTAAGGCAAGAGACAGATCCTGCAATTTACATGCTTGAAAATTACCTGATAAGGAGGAGTTAATTGGGAGACATAGGATGGAATTACAAAAAATTGACTTTTCAATGCTTTTAAGGAGGGAAGTCTATGTAAACCCCTGAAAATCAGTCATATTTTAAAAATGTTTTTGAAGGTGATAATAGTATATTATGTGCCTAGGCACACAATGAGGGTTATTGCGTGACGAGCGACAATGCTGCATTTTTTTGCAATGCTGACCTCTCTAGAAAGATTATTCAAATTATTATTTTATTAATAAAGTGGTCGTATGTAATTGGTGACGGAAGATATATGTGACGCAAAATATATCATTGATTAAAGTTCATTCCTTGCATTTAAAAAAATGTGTTTACTTTGTCTGAAAAAATCGACAGTTACTTCTGGGTTAACCCAATAATTCCTCGCGAGTTAAACACGTTAATTTTCTCAACATGTCTAACGACAATTGAAGGGCCGGATTCTATAACCAGATGTGCACGCGAGCCGCTTTGACGTGTCCCTGCAAGTATGCAACCTACGGTTGACATCCATTGCTAGAAAAATCAATTTTGATGGGCAAAATTATTAATAAAAATTACGCTCACGCAAAACTTCTGCACAGGAAATTGTTTTCTAATGTTTTTTTAACAAATACATAAGTTTTAACGTTTGTTTTGAGACGGGAAAATAGCTATTTTCCCAACTCGTAGGGAAGATAGCAACAGTTGTGTAATTAGTCATTTCCCCGTCTTAAAACAGACTTGCATAAACGAAAGGGTTTTCTGCACCGTATAGTCACTGGTGATGAAAAATGGATTCACTATGATAACCCAAAAAGGAACAAATCATAGGGACCACCTGGCCATGCTTCAACATCTACAGCTAAGCCAAATATTCTTGGAAAAGAACTCTTATTGTGTATTTGGTGGGATCAGCTTCGTGTCGTGTATTATGAGTTGCTCAAACCGAACGAAACAATTACTACTACTCCAGACACGACAAAGTTTCTCTCATGCATGATAATGCTCGTCCACATATTGCGGCGCCGGTCAAAACCTATTTGGAAACACTCAAGTGGGAAGTTTTGCTCCACCCGCCGTATTCACCAGACATTGCTCCTTCTGATTTCCACTTATTTTGATCGATGACGCGTGGCCTGTCTGAGCGGCACTTGACATTATATGAAAATACCAAAAATTGGGTCGATTTTTGGATAGCTTCAAAAGATGAAGCATTCTTCCGATGTGGTATCCGTATACTTTTGCCTTTTTAACCTTTTAGCCGCGGGGGTGTTCGATATATCGACCACTCAAGAGGCACAAAATATTTAATGTTTTTAGGTGAAATTTGATGTATTGAATACGTAAAAAATAGTTTTAAAATTCCTCGAAATATTGTTGACTTTCAAAATTTGTATTTCAAGGTCAAATTTCATTTCTGGTAAAAACGAGGATTTCAGAGTGTTTTTCTGCGTAATTTGATGGACTGAATACGAAAAAAATACTAAAAAAAATCACTGAGGTATCCTTGACCTTGAAAATTTATATTTTGGGGTGAAATTTTATTTTCCAGCATAAACGCAGTGAGCTTCAACCTTATATCTGAAGGTTAAATAAAATACTGCGGCATTCATTCTCAGCATGATCTAAGATCAACGACGTGAACGCGAAATTTGTTTGATTGCTATTTCGGTCTGGGAGTTGGTACATCTTTGTTGCTGGTGTACTGAGTACGAAACAAATATCATCACATATCGCAGCAACTCATCTCATCTTCAAAAATACGTGAATGTCAAAAAATTGATTTATTGTTAGTATCTATAAGAGGATTATCACTTGGTTTTTTTTTCTGTAGAGGGATGAATTTTTTACTCATTCACGTTTATGAATTTATAATATGTTGCAGATTGCTACTTTACATTCATAATTTATAATTCTCCAGGATTTTCACAGTAAGTATATAATTTTTACTATTGTCATTTTCCTTTACTATTGATGGAACAGTGTATCATACTTTTATCTTCCATAAAAAGGCTGGAAATGAAGCTTGGAGTAGTGGCGTGTCCGAACCAGAAAATGAGGTATTAGAAAATGAAGAGATCGGTGAAATCGAGTCGGAAGACTTTTATTATAACGAAACTCAATTGTTTGAGGACGCGCATTTTTACCCATCAATCAAAGGTTTTTAAGGTTATTCGAAATATATCCGAATATCTCTTTTTCGGGAAAAAAATGAAAGCTTGGTCCCCTGTCACAAAAATAGAATTGGAAAATTTTCTTGGCCTTTCGATTCTAATGGGCCATGTCCAGAAAGGCGACCTGCAAAGTTATTGGTCCAGAGATCTTTTGCTACACACTCCAATTTTTGTTCAAATAATGTCTGGCGAAGGATATATCACATCCTGCGATGTTTACATTTTCATGATAATGTAGAAATCGTAAATCATCGTTTAGTGAAAATAAAGTCAGTAATAGGACACGTACAAAGTAAATTCTCGGCAGTTCTTACTCCAGGGAAAAATCTGTGCATAGATGAAAGTCTATTATTATGGAAAGGTAGGCTTCGATTCAAGCAATATATTCCTTTGAAGAGAAATCGTTTTGGCATTAAGCTCTACATGATTGTAGACTGCGAAACGGGATTTGTATTGGGTTTTGCTGTTTACACTGGTGCAGACACTGATTATCAGAAGTTTGATTTGGGTGTTACTGACGATATTGTAGCTCACTTTTTACAACCTTATTTTTATAAGGGTTATGTTGTATATATAGACAATTGGTATACTATACATCTCCCACTTTGGCAGAATTTCTACATGATTGTGATACAGGTATGTGTGGCACGGTGAAAGCAAATAGAAAGGGAATGTCAAAGCCTGAAAGCAAGTTAGTCCGAGGTGAAGTACAAGTCTCTTACAGTGATGTGTGGATGGCAGTGAGGTGGGAAGGTAAACGTAGCGTTCGCATGCTTACAAGTGTGCACGAACTTAAATTCTGTGCAACTGAAAAAAAAAAGTTATCTAACAAATGAAGACATTATAAAGCCAAGGTGTTTTCACGAGTACAATCAAAATATGGGTGGTATCCCTGATGTTGATAGACAATTATCTATTACAGAAACAGTGCGAAAAACAACGAAATGGTATCCAAAGCTTTTTTTTCATCTTATTGATCTTTATCTAATGCCCATGCATTATATAAAATGAGAAACGAAGGACACAAAAATAAAGCACCTCAATGGAATCACATTTTGGCCACGTCCACGTCGTTGATCCTGGGTCATGCTGAGAGCGAATGTCAAAATATTTCTTGACATCTCCGGAGATGCGGCAGTAGCTTGCTGCGTTTCTGGTAGAAATGAAATTTGACCTCTAAATAGACGTTCTACATAACAAGAATGCTTGCGAAATTTTTTTACTATTTTTTACGTATTCAGCGCATCAAACTACATACGAAAACCTTCTAAAAACTTGGCTTATATTAGAAATAAAATTTCACCTTTAATTGACGATTTTCAAGATGAAGGGTGTCTGCGGGAATTTTTTTCATATTTATCGAGGTGTTGCGCCGTGCTGTACGCGCGATCAAATACACATGCACATATATATACAAATAGATATGAAATCTTCGAAACTATTGACGTTGCCATGGTTGGTTTGTCAGTAATATTTTGCTCCGGGAAATAAGTTTTACCGTCTGAAGTATTCACATTTCTAAACAATATTCAATACGCATGGAGTCGCGCAAATAAATAAATGATGGGTGTTGAGAGGTGTAGGGGACCATTTCACTCTAGACAACTGGAAGAATATAGTATAGATATGTGAAAGTCTAGATAAGTGAAGGTCTAGATAAGTGGAAATTTACTGTGTATGAGAAGGTATTGGTTTTATGTGAAAACTGCCCCTTCTAGGAGCTGTAGGACCTTGTCGTTGGTGGAGGGGCTTAGTGCGCGGCCCAGGGGTAAGACAGGGTGCCTCGGGAACTACGGACGACCTTCCCGAGTACTTAGCCTCAACCCTGCAAACGGGGGTCTGCAGGGTCGGACCAAATCTTTCCCTAGCTTCTCGTGGGATTTAAAATGAATCCAGACAATAAAAACAAAAAAGTCAACATCAAGTTAGGAGAAGCGAGAGCTGAGGTAGATTCGGAGCTGAGCTTGCAAAGGTCTAGCACAAATTCACCCCTGCAAACCGCCGCTGAAGAATCCCAAGTGCCGACGGTGGCTGCTGGTCCTGGCTCTTCTGGGTCGGTTACTAATGTGGTCCCTCGGGAAATCGCGATGGTAGAGGAAACAAACCAGCAGGCGCCTGCTGGGGCATCCTCTGATAAAAAGAGACTCAGTGGGACTCAGAAGAGGCTAAAACCATGGCTTACCAAAACGGTGGCCGAGATTCAGCCTTGGGAAAGCGCTAACCTGAAAGTAAGCGGGGTGGAGATACTCCAAAAGATGATAAAGGCGACGGCCTGGATCCCCAGGAAACCAAAGGATCCGGCTGTCGTCCTGCGGCGCCTGGAGGGGTTCAATCCCTCGCTGAAAACAGCATCTTGGCGTATTGTCAGGCATGAGAGACCTCAGGAGGCTAGCGCGACGGGAGGATTAAAACACCTCCTAATCGTTCAGGTCCCTGAGTCTCAGGCGAGAGCCTTAGCAGGCCTCGACGACAGGCCTTTTTACCATCTTGGCCGGATTACCTTTAAGGTATGCGGCCGAGAGCAGGAAGGGCCTGCCATGGAAACGGAGAGGCCGGAGTAGCCCTCAATGACTGCATCCGGCTAAAACCATTGTCCAGATCAATTTGCACTACAGCAAAAGCGCCTCTGCGGTTCTGCAGAAAAGCATAGCTGTGATGCACACAGGCATCTTACTTATCCAGGAACCGTGGATAAACAGGAATGATATTAGGGTACTAGGGGGGGGGGGCGGCATTTGTTGTTACAGGTACCCCGAGGCACCCAATCCGAGGACATGCATTCTGGCGAAGAACATCAACATCCTCCCGCTACTGGATCTTTGTTCCAGAGACTTTATGGTGGCTTCAGTCGACCTAATAGGAATTGGTAAGCTCGTCATTGGATCGGCATCCTTTCCTAATCACAGTGCGTCCCATCACCGGAGGAAGTCCGCTAACTAGTGGACTACTGTGAGGTAAGAGGACTGCCCCTGCTTTTCGGGTGCGATGCAAAGTCTCACCATAAGCTGTGGGGTAGCACGGACACCAATAGAAGGGGTGAAGACTTAATGGACTATCTAATCACTACTGACTCGGATATTCTAAATACAGGTACGATACCGACTTTTCGAAACTCTGTGCGAGAAGAGGTAGTTGACATTACCCTCTGCACTGGGAGCTTTCAGGATAAAGTCAAGAAATGGAAGGTTACAGATGAACCTTTCCTATCTGATCACATGCAGATACTGTACGAACTGGAATCACACGCACCCTCTGTCTCCACAAGGTTCAGAAATCCGAGGAAAACAAAGTGGGAGTGCCATTCCACAGACCTACAAGCTGCACTCCACGGGAAAACCATGGAAATCAAAGACGTAGATGCCCTTGAAAGGGCGGCTGACCAATATTCGTCGGCCATCATCACTACGTACGAACTCAACTGCTTACCTTCGACAATCAAGAAGGCGCCGGAGACCCACTGGTGGAATAGGAAGCTTGAAAAGCTCCGTAAAGGAACTAGAGAAAGGTTCAGACGGGCCAAGAAAAGGGTGCAGAGACGGCCAAGTTAAACATATTACTGGCCCGTGACCCAGGAGCTATGTTGAGCACCCTACGATGACCAGACGGGAAAAGGATAGACCGCTGCCCGTGACCAAATTGGGAATACGCGGGCTGCTGTCCCAGTAGATCGCCTCCCCAACCAGGGTCAGATGGGCCTTAAAGTCTTTCAACCCCTTCAAGTCCCCAGGTCCGGATGGCATTTACCCAGCCCTCATACAGAGGACTGGGGACCCCATCATTGGGCCACTAGTAAGACTTGCTAGGGATAGTCTGACTCTGGGTTACGTCCCCAAAGCTTGGAGAGGGACAAGGGTTATTTTTATACCCAAAACATGCAAGTACGAATGGACGTCCCCGAAGAATTTCCGACCAATCAGCCTTACCTACTTCGTATTAAAAACGGTGGAGAGCCTCGTGGGCAGATACATCCGCGATAGGATCCTGGCGATTAAACTGCTACACAGCGATCACCATGCTTCCAGGGTCGGTCGCTCGACCGAAACAGCCCTGAGCAAAGCGGTGAATCTGATTGAGCATCAATTGAACCTTAAAGGATTCGCTATTGGAACATTCATGGATATTGAGGGTGCATTCAACCACACATCCAGCGAAGTAATCAGGAGAGCTATGATTAGACAAGGAGTCCCCATAGCCGTAGTTGACTGGACCTGCCATATGCTAGGAAACAGGAACATCACGATAGCCAAAGGAAATACTACTCTCCGAGGGATCGTTGATGCAGGATGCCCGCAGGGAGGAGTACTATCTCCCTTGCTGTGGAGTCTAGTGGTGGATAAACTACTGCACCTACTCACCGACCAAGGATGTCACTCCATTGGATATGCTGATGACATCCTAGTCATAGTACGCGGGATGCATTTGGATGCTCCGATGGGCGTAATGCAACAGACGTTAAAAGTTGTAGACACCTGGTTTCAAACAACAGGACTCTCAATGAACCCAGGTAAGACTGACGTAGTCATTTTTACCAGGCGGTACAAATGGAGTACAACTAGAACACTGGAACTGAAAAAGCAGCGTGTAGAAATCTCCAAGAGCGCTAAATATCTAGGAGTTATCTTACACAATAAGCTAGCTTGGAAAGACCACTTTGAAAACAAGTGCAACAAATTTATAACAATCCTTTGGCTTTGCAGAAGAGCTATTGGAAATAATTGGTGTCTGAAACCCGACACACTGCTGTGGATCTTAACAGCGATTCTGCGAACCAGGCTAACCTATGTGTCAATAGTCTGGTGGAGCAGAGTCAATCAGAAGACGGTCATGGCCAGGTTGAAAAGACTCAGAGGGCTGTCAACCATGGAAGATTGGAGGGTGGGTCGCGCACACCTATCAGGGGATGGAAATAACTCGTTTGCAAACGGCTCCAAAAACAAGGAGGGTGTGGGGGCTGGTGTGTATGGGAAGAACAACGACACAAGCCTCGTGGTCCTGTTGGGACCCTACTCCACAGTTCTTCAAACCGAGTTGCGGCCATACTCCAATTCGCATGCGTAGCACGGAATCATGGCCACGGCAGGAACATCCGCATCTGCTCAGATAGTAGAGCGGCTATCACGACACTGGGTCAGTCAGTGACTACTTCGACGTTGGTCTGGGAATGCTACGAAACATTGAACAAACTAGCGAAAGACAACCAAGTCACAGTCCTCTGGACCCCCGGACACGGGGGTGTCAAGGGAAACGAGACAGCGGATAGACTAGCCAAGCTAGCGACAAAACAAAACCCAACTGGTCTAGAATCAGCAATAGGTATTTCAAATAGGTCGGTCACAGAAGACATTAAAAAGTGGCTGGTCGAGAAACACCAGGAAGAGTGGTACAAGGCTACGGCATGCAAGCAAGCGAAAACCCTTATGGGGGAACATCTAAACCCCAAACGAGCTGCAGATTTGCGCAGACTTAGTAGAAGCGAGGTAAATGTTTTAGTTGGTGATGCAACGGAATTACCCAAGCATCAGGGGCCCTTCCAGGTCCCAGCCATATCTATCAATAATAATAATAATAATGCGAAAACTGACTTTCTCAATTTTGTTATTGAAAAAACGAAAAATGTTTGATATAATGTCCATTTGCATATGCGTCAGCTAACGCATAACTCAATACGTTCGTAGGATAACGTATAGATGACGCCTTCATTGACAAATCCATATGATTTGTAGGAAGAACCAATCTTCAAACGATACGTGTCAAAATTTTATGCCAATCTGAAGTTTCGTTCACAAGTTACAGTGGTTTTAGTAACTCTACTTTTGTAATTTTTAGAACAATGGAAAAATCTGAATTTCGTCTGTTGATAAAGCATTGCTTTTTAATGAGAAAAAATACCGTTCAAGCAAAGCAGTGACTTGAAACGTGTTATCCGGAGTCTACTCCATCTAGACAAATGGTAGAGAAGTGGTTTGCTGATTTTAAACGCGGCCGTACGATGATGATCATTTGAACATGACAATGCTCTGTTCGAAATGGTTACTGCGTTTGCTCACAGTCGATCAAAAACAATAATGCGTCGACGATTTAGAGCGCTGTTTCAAGCTGTCTCTGCTTCCTTAAGGAAGGAAGAACCATGAATAGCGCATATTATTTTATTGTACTAAATTGCACAAATTGCACTTTGAATTGCTTGCCCATCCACTTTATTCTCCGGATCTGGCTCCCAACGACTACTACTTGTTTGCAGACCTAAAAAGAATGCTCCAGGGATAGAGATTTGGCTCCAATGAAGAAGTGATTGCCGAAACTGAGGTGTATTTTGAGGCCAACAATAAATCGTTCTACTAAAAAGGTATTGAAATGTTAGAGAAGCGTTGGAATGATAAAAAAAATGTGACAGTGCGTGTTAAATGTCATTCCACATATTTTTTCTCCCATAAATTTTTGTGACAGAACTCTAGTTTTTTTATGATCGAAGAAAACCGTATTTTTTTAAGGTACGAAATCAATCGATTTTTTACAATCTTCTCGCTGTTTTTCGTACAAATTTATCGGGAATAGTCTGGAATTTTATCACCAGACTCAAAAACCCTAGAGCTTCAGATGGTTATGTTCAACATAAGAAAATTCTCAATTTTTTAATAATTTTCATAATAACAGTTGCGGCTGGCAAAATTCTCATTTTTCATCTTCAAAGAAAAAAAGTATGCGAGGAAGTTTAGAGTTGAAAGAACTTTCAGCGAGAAAGTTGTTCAACAGGCTTTCAGGCAGTTTTAAAATATATTTTGAGAATTTTTAATCCAAAACTGCGGTCACGATAAGAATTTCTTTAACTTCCTTCAAGCGCACCGATACCGTCAAGAGATAAATCGATCGAACGGGGAGAAAAAGAGGTGCACCCATGCCGAGAGCACGCGATTCGACAGAGTTGCAGCATAATTTTTGCCAATTCGTGATTTTGTTATGTTGAACATAACCATTTGAAGATCTAGGGTTTTTTGAGTCTGTTAATAAAATTTCAGACGATTCCGGACAAATTTGTACGAAAAACAGTGAGTCGATTGTAAAAAATCGATTGATTTCGTACTTTCAAAAAATATTTTTTTCTTCGATTTTAAAGGAATCTACAGTTCTGACACAAAAACTTATGGGAGAAAAAATATGCAGAATGACATTTAGCACGTACTGCCACGTTTTTTTGACCATTTTTCCAAATTTTTTATTCAAATGAAAGAAAAAGTTCGCGCATTGCGGTATCCCCTCTTTTACCTACTAGGCCACGCGCTCCGTCGGTTATGGAATCTGATGGCAAACCTTCCGCTAATGAATGAAATAAAAATCAAATGATTTTTCACAAAAAACACGCGTTTTCTTATAAATAAAAATGAAACCTCTAATTGGAAAACCCTGTATTACTAGCTCCTACTTTACCGCTCTTGAAAAAATTTTGGTTCTAGTTTGATTTCACAAAGTCATAGCCCCTACATAAAGTTTTTGCCACTACGTACTACGTTTGTGATTACTATCTGCTTTAAATCTCTATCAGAGAGCCTTCTAACGCAAGTTGTTCCTCACGCACTTTTCCCGCTCCTCTATTAGCATTTATTTCTTTTGTTTGAACGCTATGTAATCTTTGCAATATTTTAAAATTTGTTTTCAGCCAGGCACTTCTGAATTGTAAAATTTCGATGTCCATAATCCAAAAGATGGACCTACACGGAAATAAATTTGATAGAAATGCTACACTACCTCTAGTGTTCCTGCGTCACTACACTGGAGGGCAACTGCAACGCTTTTTATATATTAGCAGGTTTATTTTTTTGTGGACTAACTGCTCTCGCACAATTGTGGGAGGGCTGCTGTCCCACAGGGGGGAATGCTGTTGCTCTAAATAGATGATGCTGCGGCGAATCATATAAACTAAGATTTGACTGTGTTTTTTAATGGATAATTCGAATGTTTTGATATTTCTGAAATCGCCGTTAATTATTATATATTGTATCTTTTGAAGAATTTGTTTAATTCTCTAAAATGATGTGAAATTATTTGAAATCTCAAAAAATCACAACAAAAGTTAAAAGTTGTACTTTCGCCTGCTTTCGCATTTTCCTGACGATGCGGTGCAATTAGACTCCCTACCGAAAGGAGCTCTGTGTTCCTTCGACGTAAGTCAACTGCTCCCTAAAAAAGGGGCAGTTACTCACCCACAGAAGGAACGCAGCATACCAAAATGTATAGTCGCACAACTCTCTTCTGGTAAACACAACAGCTCTGCCGCTAGGGGCAGCATCGGTACCAAATTTTTTTCCATGTAAGATTCGTGATTTAAAAGAACAAATTAGTATAAGCCTATATTGATATTTCTTATTTATCTCATGCATAATTTTTAAAAAATGCGTCAAAAAAAATTTACAAGAATCTTTATGTCAACAATTTTGTATTCTGAAATTGATTTCGTGTCTAAATTTTTGTTTCAAAATTGTAATTTTCATTCTCAATCGTACTTTTTGAAATAAAAATGATATATACATTTTATCAGGAACTGCGTAAATCAAAATTTGTTGTAAATTAAAAGATTTGAAATTTTTTCAATAATGTATGCAGTTGCAAAAAGAGTTTTAACCTTCCGAATTAATATAGATTTAGAGAGTACTACGGAGTTCAATAAGTTCGCACGATGACACAGAAAAAACAACTTTTCTGGCAAAAATCCTATTTATTCTTCAACATAATCTTCTGCCAACTCGATAGACTTAATCCAACTATCTTTCAACACTTCGATGCCTCTCTTGTAATACGATTTGTCAAGACCTTCAAAATAGCCATCGGTTTCCCATTTAACCTCTTCATTTGATGAAAATCTCTGTCCTTGGAGTCATCTCTTTAAGTTCAGGGACAGACAAAAGTCGCTGGGGCAAGATCTAGAGAATAACGTGGGTGGGGAAGTAATTCGAAGCGTAATTCATTGAGTTTTGCTATCGTTTTTATCGATTTGTGAGCTGGTGTGTTGTCTTGCAAAAAGATGCATTTTTTCTCCAACAAATGAGGCCGTTTTCTTGAGATTTTTAATAATGCACAGTAATAGTTGCTGTTAATTGTTTTTCATAGCGCCTCCTTTGAAAATCTCATTTTCGTTACCTGTAGAGTTGCTATGAAAAATAGTATACATTACTCGAAACAAAACACAGCGAAAGCATTACGTGTAATTGCAGCCCTCGTTTCACTCGGGCAGCAAGCTTCACACTCATGCAATCGCTCTGCTTCGCCCCTTGTAATGTAATATACTATTTCCTTTTTTCAAATAGTCGAAGAACAATATGCCACTGGAATCCCAAAAAAGAGAACCCATAACCTTTCTGTTGTTCCGATTCTGGTGTGTAGTGGTAGATTCATGTTTCATCATTGTTCACTAATTGGCGCTAACAATCGTTTGGATCACGGTCAAGAAAGTTAAATAACTCTTTGAATCACTGTAATCTCCCTAGTATACTGGATGGAAAAGATTGCTGATTTTAGACTTATCAAAAAATATTAAATATTAAATGCGGCTTCTTTTATAAAGCAGTTTTAATATTACATTGCTTTCTATTTAGAGATTAATAACTGTAGCGGCTGTAGCATTTGTGTATTTCGAGTCGAAAGGAGTGTACCAGGCATGCAACGGAGCTAGACTTGGTGATCTCAGGTGAATAGATCCTCAACCGATAGATTTATGCGCAGGCGCACTCCCCTCTGCTCCGAGAAGTAGTACACGCTAGACCTTCGACCGAGTCACTACCCCTCTGCTACGCTCCGACACCCTTGTCCATAATAAATAGTGGTTTGTTAATAAATTATAAGTTATTTATTTCATTAACCTCCGCGCTCCCACAATAACATCTTCAAACATATTACAATATATTTATTCAGTTTGACATTTTTTTTCCAGGAAGATCATAACCTTTGAGCTCCGCTAGCAAATGCAAATGGTGGAATTTTGGGACTTCTTTGTTTTTTCTTACTCTCACAAAAAAGAAAAAGGTTTGCAATATACACTAATATTTACAAACATAACGATTGGATCTCTGAGGCAATAGCCAAAGCAGATCATAGGCCAAATATTGAAAAACAATTTGTGACAGCTACGCCAGAGGGCATTTTCGATACTGACATTTACAACGGATTGTGAATCAGTGAAGCTGGAACAAGAATCAGTAAATCAAGAACCTGCAAAAACAGAATCAGTAAAGTTAGAACCTGACAACCAAGAATCAGTAAGGGATAAACGTTTTAAACAAGAATAAGTAATGCAAAAATACTAATTTTAAAGTAAAAGAAAAGTAACTTTTTTCTAATTTTACTTTTCGAGTAATCCGTCTGGAAAGAATTAGATTATTTTCTTGTAATTTCAGTCATATTGAAAATACTAGCACTAAAACAAAGAATTGTTTACATAACTTCCATACTATTATTTGCTTACCACTTGTTGAAAGAATTTAAAAAAATTGTTTTAAACTTTTAAAACTCATAATGTTTCTACGATTCCAATTGTTAATAAAAATTTAAGCAGACGGCCCTCGGGTCATGGAGGTTGTAGTGTTCCGATGAATCGGTGAACAAATGCAGGGGGCTCTATAGACGGGCATCTTCCCATTGCGTGAAGGGTGCCCTATAAACGGATCTATCCCAGGTTGAAAGCAGGGGACGCTATAAACGCGTCTATCCCCATGCATGGAGAAGGATGTATGCCCCAGGTAGCGGCGCTGAGAATGAGTCTGCGAGTGCCTGTGAGGAATAAGTGAACTGAACGAATGTCAGCGCCGCATGAACGCAGTCCTTCGAATGTGAGATGAGAACCTATAGACGGTCTCTCTCTTGAATGAGGCAAAGAGCGAATTGGTGTATGGAATCTCCTGGGGGACACTGCAAGGCCTCCGCAGTCTGTAACCAAAAACAGTCCAAACGGTCGTTTCCGTATGGCATCCCACTGGGAGTACTTCGTCACCGAGTGGTGTGCTTGGCACTGAGCAGGTTCACCCGGTTTTTCACAGGCTCTTCACCCGCTTTGGTGGGGCGAAGACCACAGTGATCCGGCTAGCTGAGGCAGACGCCACGCGTCTGCTTCAGCTGGGTAAAATTAGGATCGGCTGTGTTGCGTGCCGCATACGCGGGCATGCGGAAGTCGCCCGATGCTTCAGGTGCCTTGGCTATGGCCATGGGTCCTGGGGCTGCAGCAACCCCGACAGGAAGAATTTCTGTTGGAGACGCGGTGTCGCGGGACACATGGCCAAGAGATGCAAGGCAACGCCGAGGTGCCTGACGTGTCTAGACAGGGGCGATAGAGATACCACCCATGTTTCTGGCGGCAGCTGCTGCCCGGTCTTCCGGGAAGAGGTTCGGAGGTTGAGAGGCAGGAATTGAAGTTCCTGCAACTCAACCTCGGAAGGGGGAGGGTTGCCCAGGACCTACTGATGCAGACTGCCAGGGAGATCTGATTGTTTTAAATCGGGGCAGGGAATTCACGTTCAGACGAGGAGCGGGGGGGCCAATCATTGATTTCACGATTGCCGCACCTCGCCTCGCCTCAAGGATAAGCGACTGGTCGGTTCTCGAGATAATAACCTTGAGTGCCACCGGTGCATTGAATTCACTTTAGAACAACGGTGCCAAGCAGTGGATAAGGGTAGGGGCGGCGAAGGAAGGAGCCCCTCCTGGAACTCGAGACGACTCAGCAGGGAAAGACTTCGAGATCACCTCGAAGAAACAAGGCACATTGATGAGCCTGGTTGGGTCTGCCCTGCTGGGTTGTTTAAAGCTACGGTGCGCTCGGCGAGGCAGAAGGTGGTCGCGGCTTGCGACTACTCGATGCCTCGCTGCAAGCGCAGGCAAGCCAAGGGTTCGATGTACTGGTGGAACGACCAGTTGACGGCCCTACGCCCTGAATGCCTCGCAGCACGGCGAAAATCCACCCGTTCAAAGGGGGATGCTATGCTGCACGAGGCATGGAAAGGGGACTTCAAAATAGTCACCAAGAGATTGGTGGCTAGAAGAAAGACCCCGGGCCTGGATAATCCCGATCGGGTCAAGTACATTGTGTGGAGCTTGTTTCCACACGTAGAGCCGTTCCAAAGACAGGACCGAAGTTCCTGCGTGGTCCGGCGCGAAGAACTCTTCACTTTTGAAGAACTAAAGAGAGCAGGTGCCGAACGAGATCCTCAAAGAGGTGATCGGGGCATACCCGGAGATCCTCCTAGAAGCCTTTAACTTCTGTCTTCGAGAGGGGAGGTTCTTTGTAGACTGGAAGAAGCAGAGGTTGGTCTTGCTGAGGAAGGGCAACAAACCTCTAGGGGTTGCCTCGTCGTATAAACCAATATGCTTATTGGATACGATGGGGAAGCTTCTGGAGGAGTTGATTCTACAACGCCTTCAGGCTCTCTTGGTCGGGGAGAACGGGCTCTCGGAAAACCAGTTCGGATTCAGGAAAGGCAGGTCCACTGTGGACGCCATCCAAGCTGTGGTTAACATCGCCACAAATGCAAGAAAAGGAACTGGTAAGCGTAAGGGATTCTGTGCGTTGATTAGCATTGACATACGCAATGCGTTCAATACCGCGAGATGGAATATCTGCATCAAGGCGATGATGCGGAAAAAGGTTCCAGACTACCTGTTGCGAATGATAGATGACTATCTGAGCGACAGGTGGGTGATATACGAGGGCGACAAATGGTCTCTCAAAGAAGAGATGACATGTGGCGCTCCTGAAGGGTCGCGGGTGTGTCCACTCCTTTGGAATGTCATGTACGACGACTTTCTGCGCATGGACCTACCTGCTGGAACGAGCATCTTCGGCTTCGCGGATGACGCACTTGTCGTGTGCGCCGCTGACGACGTCAGAATCCTAGAGCAAACTTGGCCCGGATTATTCCAAACATTGGTGGACCCAGGAAAGCGAAAAGAAGATTGGTGGCGAGCGTGGTCCATTCGAAGCTGGTTTATGCAGCTCCGGTCTGGGCTAATGCCCTGCAAAACCATGCTATCCAGAGGAAGCTGTTCTCGGCGCAGAGACTTGTCGCGCTGAGAATAGTTTCAGCATATAGAACTGTCTCGACGAGTGCTGTGCTGGTCCTGGCGAGCGTCCCGCCAATAGATTTATTGGCGGAGGAAAGGCAGGAGACCTTTCAGCTTCGCAAGGAGCTTACCTGCGCCGACCTGCAGGAAATCGCTCGTGCAAAGGAGGCCATCCGCAAGGATGGAAGGCGCAGACTCGTCGAGAAATGGCAGATGAGATGGCATGGTGAGCAGACAGGGAGATGGACATACCGCCTGATCTCGGAGCTTGCCGCCTGGCTGAACAGAAAGCACGGGGAAGTTGGGTTTTATTTAGCGCAAGTGCTCTCGGGCCATGGCTGTTTTAACGCGTACCTGAGGCGCTTTAAGAAGAGAGACGAGGAGATGTGTTGCTACTGCGATTTCCCGGTGGATACCGCGGAGCACGCACTCTTCGTCTGCGCAAAACATATTAACAACAAAAATATTGAATCATTTGTATGTCAACATCAAATGAATCTTAGTCATGAATTTGATAGGAATAGTACAGTTGCAGTTGATTCTGAAAGTGATTATGAAAAGAGACTCATGTCAAATGTCAAAAAATAGTATTAATAAAAAAGAGGATATTCATGCATTGAATAATTATTATTATCCATTATTGAAGAATCTTAGCACTTGAAATTATGAATATTGTTTAAAATTCAGGATCGCGAATGCTGATAAGCACTCCGCTTGGTAAATTAAGAACAATACAATTTTTCACAAAGAGTTAATAATATATTTCATTAGGTGAACACAATGTATAAATTGCGATTTGGTCTCAATGACCAAGAGCGAATACACGTCGTTCCAAATGAATCGACACAAATAACAAAGAAATGACCCGAATGAACATGCGAATACAAATTTTTGATGAACCGTTTTTATTTTCTTTTAATCAAACATCTTCACTCGGCCGAAAACTAACGTTCTCTAACGGAGCTACTACCGCAAAACCAAACCAGCGAGCTTGTAATTCGCTAATTCGTATTTCGCCTTCCCTCTTCTAAGCCTTACAAGAGCGCTCTTTATGCTCTAGTTCCGACGCGGGAAACCATCCGAATTTAAATTCATACCTTTTGATAACAAATATCCTCTTGACTATAAAGTTTAACGTATGAAAACTTATTTTGGTATAGTATACAAGTTTAAATTAGTGGAAGTTATATCAATATTAATGACTTCGGTTCATAAATAAGAGAGGAAATTGTGAATTTCGTTAGTTAGAATTTCACTTTTGGACTTACCATGTGATTGTCTAATTTATATTTTAATTTGTGATTTTCTAAGTGTTTCAAGTGTAAAAATTCGAAAGTTTAGGTAATTATAATTTGGACCTTCAAAAATATAATCTATTTAAAAAATTTTTTGTTCAATTTTTGTTTAATCAAATTATAAATTACTTGAATAAATATAGCCTGATGAGGTTGTCGAATCAAGCCAATGTAATGTCGCTCATGAATCATTAAAGATGAGTTTCATTTATTTTTTAACCTCCCACTGGATCGACTTTTTCTATCTATTATTACATATTATGGAGGGTGATAATTCTAAAAATATTACAAAAAAGAAAACAGTTTGGAATATATAAGAATATTTGCGAACATAACGATTAGATCTCTGAAGCGATAGTAAAAGTACCAAAAGTATTATAAAAATGTATCATCAAGATGTGACGAATCTGTAGAACAAGAATCAGAAAAACTAGAATCAGGAAATCAAGAAGTAGTCAGGCATGAACGTTCAAAACATGAATCTGTAAATCAAGAACCTGAAAAGCCGGAATCAGTGAAGCTAGAACTTGAATACCAAGAATTTTCTTCTTCTTCTTCTTCTTCTTCTTCTTCTTCTTCTTGTTTGTGGCTTTTTGCTGGAACTAGCAAATATCCATATCAACACACATTAATAACTTGTAGTATAAGTAATTCTGCTTCCAATAGCAAAACACAAGAGAAGCGAAGCAGTAAGCGGTTAGTGAAAGGCAGTCTAAGCATCCTCGGCAGCAGAAGTTCCATGCCAGCAGGTGAAAGCAGCCAAAAATTGTCCTAGGAAAGGGTAGGTACTGTGGATAGTCTAAGGTTCATGCAACAAGGGCAGGTCAGCTTAGATCAGATTAGATAATCATATCGGCTGAGCACAGGTATGTTCCTAGGTCTCCCCAGCCTCAGGATCCGGTGGAAAGATGAGATCACCCAAATCGACCTGCTCAGGGGGTCTGCCCGGAAAGAGCCCCGACAAAAACCGCGTATTAATTAAAGGAGCGAATCACGTCACTTTACAGTCATTTTTTCGCGTGATCACGTGTCAAATCGCGTATTGATTGATCACGTCAGAGTCACCAATTTGTGGGAAGTGAGTGTGAAAGGAAAATTATATTTAGTAAATGAAACTACACAATAATAAAACAAGAATATATATTCAATGTAGTTTCGATAAAAAAACGATCGAGGCAACGAGGTGATCGCTTTGACAGTCGTCTAGTTAACTGTTCTTCTATTTCCCTAAAACCTCTTTCGAAGGGCTGCTTAAAATGATATTTAAGGGAAAGTTTTATAGTACTAACGGTATTCGATGCTTCGTGACAAACATTAGCTTTCTAAAATATTTCTCCTACGAAGATACAAAATCTGCAAGCCAACCGCTTCCCTATCCTTAATCCCTTAAATTGGTTTACAACGTTCTACTTAAATCTATTGTTTTTGCCTGATTCTTGCCTTTCTGTTGCTCGCTTCGAAAGTCGTACAAATGAGTTCGTCGAAAAGAATTTATTATAAATATGAACATAATATGAACATAAAATGAAATTGAAAAAGTACTCGCTACAAGCTTAAAATTTCTCTTCGCAAGAATCCTGAAGCTGGTGATTTTCCTAAAAACTTAAATATCTAAAGAAATTTGTAAGCCAATTTTATTGATAGATAGAATAATTACTAAGGATAGTGGGAGAGCAAAGAAGCACCGAGCATGCCAGAAGTAAAATCAACAATATATAGATATACAGACAAATCCAGAAATACCTTGTAGCATGAGCTCAGATCTGAGGTTATGTGAAGGTAGAGATGTTTCTTGAGAAAATCTTGAGAGAAGGACAGGCATATGTAGATAGATTGTCAGAAAGAGATATTGAAAAATAATAGGAAGACAATTTGTATTACCAGTAACTAATCTAGCAGACAGGTGTATCAATAAACACCAGTGCTTGTAAACAGTAGAATTATCTGGAGACCTTGCGTGGCTTGTCGATAGCAAATATTACATACAGAATATGAAGTTGAGGGTGACCCATTAATTGCTTCCATACAGGTTAAACCAGGTTAATCCAAATCACTCCTGATGCTCTTGACCAACTGGTTCTCAAATCCAAGGAAACACATAGAGAACGATGAGTTTAACACAGTATATGTAGTTCACAAAAGACGCGTACAGAATGGCGAGAGTGAACGCCAGAGAGACACTGGGTTAGGAGAGAGAAATAATAATCACCGCTCAGAAAGTCATTAAACATGTAAAAGTTAAATATATTTGGTTTAACAAACGTGTTCGAAAAAAACACGCACAACACACAAAGTACAAGGCGCGTGATAGCAGAATCACGCACAGGTAATTTAAAACCACTCGGGAGAACACCGCAAATACAACCTCACAGGACAACCGCCAAAATCAGAATCCGAATACCAAGAATCAGTAATGCATAAACTACGGCTTCTTGTTGTTTTTGCCCAGGCCGTGCAAACCTAATGCATAGATGGTGGACAAATAGTAACTGGCACCGCGTACAACTGTGCATATGAACTATCATTAAATGTAGACGTGTCAGTGCA
Source organism: Diplolepis rosae (assembly GCA_030998225.1). Classification (NCBI taxonomy): domain Eukaryota; kingdom Metazoa; phylum Arthropoda; class Insecta; order Hymenoptera; family Diplolepididae; genus Diplolepis; species Diplolepis rosae. Next base: position 21,983,839 of record JAPYXD010000723.1, on the reverse strand, counting down.
CATACATGCATACGTAGCTTCTTTAAATGTGTTGCAGAGAATATAATTAAAAGGAAATTGAAGATTTAATGCAAAATTGTGAAAATGTAATTCAAGAGTGAAAAGTTAATATCAACTTCAAATCAAAAATATTTGTAATTTGGATTTTTATTTCCAGAAGATATACAGAAAATTTTTCTATGCAACGAACTATGAACCTTAAAAGCATGTGATACTTAGGAAATTACCAAAAATTTAGATTTCTACATGTTTGTGGCTAAAGTATATAAAATTTTCGTTTTACTACTTGACGGTATTCTAACCTCAACGAGTAGGAATTTATGCAAGCTCCTACATGGAAAAAAAAGTTTATTAAATTATATAGAACTAGTTCTGTAGCAGAGTATCCGACGGGTAGTCGAAGGGGGTCTCCTTATCTAGAACCTTCAAAAAAGGCACTTTTTCCCAATTTTTTTTGAAGCAGAAAATAAAATCACTGGTCAAAGATTTTTCGCATATATTTAGGTACATATTTGAACTTGTTAAAAAAAAATTTTCATTTGAAAACAAGAAAAAATCTCGGACTTATCGAAGATCCCGCGCAGCGTCTCACCACGGACAATTAATTTTGCGTACATGATATTGTCCAAAGTTTTCATCTGAAACACATATATATTTGTTTTTTTTTTTATTCAGAAGGGTCTTCCGCTCATAGTAAACCTAAAAAATTGTCAACAAAATTTTTTTTATCGATCTTTTGCGTTACTTTCCAGAAAAATCAAATTTTTCACCGTTTTTTTTTGTTTAAAATGCGTTATTTATAATGAAAATAAATACTGTATCATGAAAACTAAAGATTCACTATATGCGCATTTTAATTACCTACAAATAAAAACAAAGTTTATAATAATAGCTTAATTGGTTCTCCTTTAATCGTGGACGCAATTTTGAAAAATGTGGTTTTGAGAAAACGCGCTTTAAAGTTTTCAGACGGTGAAAACAACCTTCCGCTCGCTCCGCGCAAGCATATTAGCTGCAATTTTAGATTTTCTAGAACTATTCTATATTTTTCGTATGATTTTAGAACAAAATGTGTTTGGATTTATTTGTAGAACTATTTGCAGAGAATCTATAACTTTAAACAGAATTCTTAAAACCCTTAAAGATGAAATTTTCGAAAAAATTTTAAAAACTTTGAAGTGTCATAGTATTTCGAATTTTGATTTAAGAACAAAATGTGTTAAGACTTATTTGTAGAAATATTTGCAAAGAATCTAGAACTCTAAACAGAATTCTTGAAACCCTCAAACATGAAATTTTCGAAAAACATTTAAAAACTTTGAAGTGCCATAGTTTTTAGAATTTTGATTTAAGAACAAAATGTGTAACCATAAGTGTATCTGAAACGAGTGAACGAACACTGAGTTCCAGAGTTCCAGAGCTAATGTAAAAGGTAAGTTTTAAATATTTTTTTAAATTGATATATAAATATAAATGATATATTTTAAAAATATTGCGGAGCTTCAAATTTTATTTAATGTAATATTAATAAATTAAAATTAATTAGGTGAGTTTGACCGATCGAAAGACATGGACTCGAATCCCAGCGCAGTCAAAAGCGTCTTTTTTTCCACAGAAAGATTTTCAAATTCTTTAAATATTATTAATCGATTTTTTATAATCAACTCGCTGTTTTTCGTATAAAGGGCATAGCCGGGTTTCCATGTGAAATTGGCCTTAAGACCAAATCAAATTTCGCATCAACCATATGGAAGGGGTTTGGCAAGAGATTATTTTGCCAAATTTTCAGATCATTATCTGCCATTTTAAATGAGTAATGGCGAATTTTACCATTTTCGTTTTTTTCTTTTTTTAGCTAAACTAATCATAGGAAAATTTTGAAAAAAATCAGGGTTGTTTTCTCCAATAGAAGACACATTTGTAAATTTTTGCAGATTTTTTGATGGATAATTCGCGATGCAAAAAATTGCGAAAATTTTTGCACGCAATTTAGTTCATGTTTGAATTGTGCGACCACTCTTTTGAATTATTCTATTCATTAGTTACCTATCGATGATTGAAACAGAATTTTTGCAGATTTTTGCAAGGTTCAAGTATACGAAATGCATTTTTATTTATTCTTAAATTTTTCAATTTAAAGAATTAATTAATCTTTCTCTTCTGTTTTGCAGTATGCTCTTAGACATCAATCCCATCAAAGGGCACAAAAGAAGTGGAAAGTACCAAAAATTAGCCAGAGATGCCAAGGCAGGGAAATTAATAGAAAATGTTGTAGGCTTCAGCAACAATTTATAATTTGATTTTTATTTTCAATAATAATAATATTTATATTTAAAGAATTGGAAAATCCTTCTGTGGAAAAAAAGACGCTTTCGACTTTAATTTGAAATAATATGTATAAGTAAACAAAATAAACATTATAATTTATAAAGAAATTCATTAAATCCGTATTTTTATTTCCCACTTAAATTATAGAGGATATTTTCTTAAAGATATTAGGGAAATTTCCCAAGTTTATGTAAAATATTTCCCAAAATATATTAAGGGAAGTTTCACAATAGTTTTTGAAAATTCCGAATTTTTAAGAAATATTCCCCAAATATTTTGGGAAATTTCCAATTTTTGGGGAATATTCCCCTAAAACATGTGGAGGAAATTTCCACAATACTTTTGGAAAATTCCCAATTTTTAGAAAATATTCCCCAAATATTTTAGGAAATTCCCAGTTTTTGGAGAATACCCCCCAAGAAACATGTAGAGGAAATTTCCACAATAAGTTTGGAAAATTCACAATTTTTAGGTAATATTCCCCAAATATTTATGAAAATTCCTAATTTTTGGAGAATATTCCCCAAAAATATGTGGAGGAAGTTTCCACAATAGTCTTTGAAAATTCCCAATTTTTAGGAAATATTCCCCAAATATTTAGTAAAATTCCTAATTTTTGGGGAAAATATTCCCTAAAATATTTGGGGAAAATATTCCCTAAATTTTTGAGGAAAATATTCCCCAAATGTTTTGGGGAAAATTCACTAATTTTGGTATAATTTGCGTTACTAACATTTTGGGGAATTTTCCCCAAAATTTTTTTTACAGTGTACAGTTTATATCGAAGAAGTCTCTAAACTATAGAGAACAGTTCTGTAAAATGCTGGCCAATTTTTCCACGAAAAAAAAAATATCTTGTACGTTGTTATTATTATTATTATTATAATACTCTATTTTCTTACATATTCAAGTGTACACTATTACACAAACAATCACTTAATTACACTCGCACGTTATTAAAATTTCTATTCGCCGCGGGATAGAACCCTCATTCGAATTCCTAATTCCTAACGCCTAAAGCCTCGCCACTAATCTAACTTGGCATACATAAAAACAAATCTGACATAGAAGCTACAGCTGCAGGGCTGTCTGACAAATGTTTGTGACACATTTTATCGAAAATTTCCAGCTTTAAAGATTTAAATAATTTATGGTTTCAAAATTTCTTCTTTTCTAATGAATAACTGCTTTTTTTAGTAAAATTATTAAATCTTTATTTAATCATAAATTTAATTAAAAATCAAAAAAATTCAGTATTCTTAAATTATAAGGCACAATTACACTACATTACACCAATTTATTCGATTACCTGATTACTCGCTCGACATACCGCTTTTTTTTCTACACGTGTTTACGTTGTTTATGCGTTAAACGTGTTGGCTGGAGGACACGAAACATGTATCTACCTGCGCGCAGTAGCGACTACGCAGCTACATTTTACAGAACTGAGGTCTACAGATCTTATAATGGAATGGTTCACAAAGACTCAATGCCTCGAATCTAATTTCTGTGAGATTTTTCAACAGTTTTTCAAGAATTGTTCTATATATTTAATTGAACTGGGGTATCTAGACCTTACAATGATGTGATAACAAACTCTTAACACCTCGAATCTGATTTCTACGAAAATTTTCAACATTTTTTCATGAATTCCTCTATATATTTTATATAGCTTTTTAAATTCGGGATTCAATATAAAATTTACAGTACTCTTTAGAGTTATCCAGATTTTTTCTACATCAATTCCTGAAAGTTATACAAAACATAGAACATTTGTTTCCGGTTCGCTCGTATTCCCGACTCTCGAAATAATTCCTCCCGACCCCTTTTTAGTGCTACACTCACGAAAAGCACACTGAATTTCGTATTTCTTATTCATGATAACCCGCAATCACGTAATGAATTGTTAAATACTTTCAAACAACAATGGCAGAACTCATACGAAGCCAATTCCCCTTGCCGCATTCCGCCCGCTTGCGACAACTAGCGCCGCGTACAACTGTGCACATGAACTAAGCTACGCGGACACCTCACCCATTAGAGGTAGATTGGCTCTGTTTTTGTCTGTCTGGTGCCGACGCGATCAACATTAGGAAGTTATAAAAGGGTCTTCCTGTGGAGGGGATGTCGGACGCCCGTGAAGCTCATTTGTTCAGTGAAGTCGGCAGGCAATCGAAAGACCCGAGCCCGAATACGGTTGATAACTATGTTGCAATCAGTAGATATATAAGGCCGGTTCTGGCGGCAGATTCCTGCACCGACATGTTACTGACATCTTGAAATTTACGTGTTTAAGATCTCTTTCTTTTTTCATTTATTAGTTTGAAAAGGAGATACAGATATAAGTTCCTCCACAATATTTTTATATTTTGAAGATTTATTTCCACGAACTGCAGCTTCAACTTTATAATGTTTTCAATATGCATTTGTTGAATTTGAAATTTTATTACAATTTTCAAGATCGTTATTATTTATAAGCGTTTATCAGGTTCCTTTTTGAAAAAAAGCTGAAGTGTACCTACAGTTTTTGGATAAATTATATTATATCATCTGAGTAAATATAATTTTGATTAAATACAATTGGTGAATGACCTATCGTTAGTTTATTTTCAGTTAATTTTCGTGAACCATATGTATTATCTAGATCTTTCTTCCTGTCCCCTAATATTATATGATCATCATCCACGATATCATTTGATGATGTAAAAACAGTCGCTTTATCTAAATCTGAATCTAATATATTTCCCAAAAGATTCCGAACCAATATCTGATTTAAGTGAAAGGTCACGCAATAATCATTATACTCTCCTTCGCTTTCTTCTTAATTATCTTCTTCTTGAAAATTATTGTGTTTCAAATCTTCATTTTCTACCTCATTCTCATTTAATTCTTAGATTGAATTTTCATCACTCAAAACCATCAACTATTTTATCTAAGCGGAGTAATAACAAGTTTAAAAGTATCAATTAACGATTGTTCAATCAACTCTTTGCCTGATTTTATTAATCTATGTTTTCTTCGAATATCACCACTAGCTTTATCAATTTGATGTAAAATATCTTTTTTGGAGGACATGTTTATTCATTGAAGTTTTAATAGCTACTGTCTCTTCTAACTACTTGTTTGAGTTTATAAAACAATTAAACCCTTTTCTATATTTTCCTTGATCAATTGTATTGTCCTTAGCAATTACTACAAAACTATATTTATCATTATTCCAACAGCTTGAGTATAATCCTTTAAATGTAACATACGACAAATCAGTATTTACATGATCATTATAAATGTGCGAGACGTTAAGCTACTTTTATGCCAGGTCCTCAGTAGTGATAACCAGGTAAATGAAGTTCTACTGGAAGATTATTAATTTATTAAATTAATTAAACTTTTACTCTGTCTTCTCGATTCCAACGCTCTTTTACACTTGACTTTGTTTTTGTTTATGCGCATGATTATATTCGCAGGAGAGAATTTGAGCAACTGAACTGATTATTTTATAAACATATAAAAAATTTGGTCATTTTCATGCCCCTAAAAATCTTGGAGTCTACTACACCTATTAACTTGATTTTCATATAATGTTTGTCGATTAATAATTAGAGTTTTTTCATTTAAAATAACTTTTTCCTTGTAAAAGATACTCCCCTTTCTCATCATAATACCAATTTAATGACAAATTACATAATTACTGAAAATAAACAATTGATGTCTTGAATTAACTTTTTGTATGCGTCTCTAAAAGATCGACCTTTAGAAGATCGATTCTGTCCAAGTTAATCTTTTGAAGAATTGATTTTCGTCTATTTGATCTTGGATCAACTCAAGAATCGTTTCTTTAGAAAAAATCGAATATCCCTATTCAAAGAATTGTTTGAACCTTTTTAACTATAATCCAAGCGACTTTTTGCGCCGATTAGTGACCATTGATGAAACATGGATCCACCACTACACAAAGGGAATTGAAGCAACAAGAAAAACAGTAGGTAGGACCCGTCGGAATAGCACCAAAGCGAACAAAGATACAACAATCGGCTGGAAAGTTTGTGACTTCTGTTTTTTGGGATTCCAGTGGCATATTATTCATCGACTAATCGGAAAAAGAAACAACAACCAACAGCGACTATTACTGTGCATTATTGGACTGATTAAAGAAGAAATCGCAAGAAAACGGCCTCATTTGTTGAAAAAAAACGCATTTTTCCACAAGAAAATGCACCAGCTCACAAATCGATAGAAACGATGGCAAAAATCAATAAATCACGCTTCGAATTGCTTCCCCACCCACCTTATTCTCTAGATCTGGCCCCTTGCGACTTCTATCTGTTCCCAAACTTAAAGAGATGACTTCAGGGACAAAGATTTTCATTAAATGAAGAGGTCGAATGGGAAACCGATGGCTATTTTGGAGGCCTTGACATATATCATTACAAGAGAGGCATCGAAATTTTGAAAGATCGTTGGACTAAGTGTATCGAGGTAGCAGGAGATTAAGCTGAAGAATTAATAGGATTATTCCCAGAAAAGTAGTTTTTTTTGTCATCCTACGAACTTATCAAACTCCCTAGTAGTTGTTGAAAAAACTGTCTTTGTTACATTCAACACTTCTTCTAGCTTTCTTTCAATGTTCGCTAGTAAAGCAATATCATCCACAAAACGAAACATTTCGATTGTTTCCCCTGAACTTTCGCGCCTGCATTCATAGTTTCTTCTATAATTTTATTCATCGCTTCCTTTGAGTATAAATTAAACAGCGGTGGAGACAAAGAGCAGCCTTCCGAATGGGCACACGATATTAGAAACGTTTATGTAACATTCTACAAACGTTCTAGGAACATCCCAATGTCCAATGTCTGAAAGACGTTACAAAAAAGTTCTAAGAATGTCTTTCGGACATTGGACATTGGGATGTTCCTAAAACGTTTGTAGAATGTTACATAAACGTTTCTAATATCGTGTGCGTATTGGGTTGTCTCACCCATTTCTTAATACTTGCTTTTCCTTGCTTCCCCTGAATGTTTACCAATGCCGTTTCGTCTCCATATAGAGAGCTAATAATTCTACTGTCCTTGCACTTTATCCCTTTTATTATTTAAAAGAATAGTATATTTCGTATCAAGTACGGAAAGGTGTATATTAACGCAAGAGCGAGTCGCGCGGTTAAACACCTTCCGCACGTGATACGAACGATACTTTTTGTTCGCTGCATACTGAAAGTTAGCCGAAACGATACCGACAAGGCTAACTTTCGGTGTACGGCGGACAAAAAAGTCTTTACGCTGGAACTGTTTGTACCATGCATTGTGCGTTTTTCAAGTCATGTGCAAATTTGTATCGAATAGAACGATATTTGATCATAGTCCAATCGGCCAGTAGTCTTACCTTTTTTATTTCGCTTGCTAAAAATATAATGTAGCCAAGCTATCGAATATCTGCGTATCAAACCCCACTTCATCTTAAACTTCTTTCTATTCATCCCATTATCACTTCTTTTCTCCTTAACAGCGCGTGGAGTGACTAAACTTTTGGAGTATCCTGCGTACTCTTAAACATTTTTTTTTGATTTTTGATCAATTTTAATAATTTTTAAAGTTTTTAATGTGAATGTTAGATATCAATAAATGTTGATAGATTTTCAGGATTAAATTTAGAGTAGCTTGTGAAGCTGAATCTCAGCGGACTTTGATTATAGGATTTTCGTCAAGGCAAAGCCACAGTTCCGTTTACACACGTTGTGCCTCCCGTTATTGGATTAATAGGTTGCACTTTCAGTAGCTCTTACCCTGCGTGTATAGGGTGAGCAAATTGAATGTGCAATATACTCAGATTTATTAATCGCACTCCCTTTCACATTATAGGTCCATGGTCGTTCTTCATTTAGGTACGTCGAGTCCAATTTCCACTTCTGGGCGATAAAGTACGTATATTAGCTTCAAGTTTGCGTTACATGAAGCAAAAGAGTATTTAAGTTAGATTAATTCTCTTCCAGACCATCATTATTTAATAGTAAACGTGATGACCAACATTTTACTATCTTCATGAATTATTTTTTAATATTTTTGAATGGAATATTAAAATTCAGAAAAATAAGTATGGACAATTTAATTGATGTTGAAGGCACAAAACGCAATGTAACAAGGAGTCTTACAATGCTTTTTCCTAAATATTGCTGGCATATAATGTATACTACTCCAAATGACTTTATCGTTAAATTTAACATCCATTATAGTGGTTAAGATCGTTACGATCACCGTCGATACCGCGTTTTATGGCGCAACAGAATGTATAGTAAAATCAGAGTAAGCTCTACTTCAGCATCTTTAAATGATTTTCACTCTTGAAAAAGAGATAAAGGAATTTACATAAATTCGATTTTTTTTTAATTTATGAAATTATAATAATTAATAATATAGTATGAATTTCATTAAATTAAAAAAAAATAGTTTTCAAATGAGAATGATATTGATTAAAAACTGACGGTTTTACTTTACTTGCATGTAAATACAATTTTTGAATCGCTTTTCAATCTGTATAGAATATATTTATGTGATATATATATAATACCATATATTTTATAACTTTTTTAGAATTTCATTAAATAAATTGAATTTTTTAATGTTTGATATATTATCAAAAATTTGTGATTTTCGATTTTCCGAAAATAATTTCTATTATTTTTTAATCTACATTTTGGCATCAGTTTTTGGTGAATCAATTAAAGGCATCTAAGGACATATTCTTTTTCAATACACACAAAATCTACCCAGAAGATAGCGAGAGAACATTGAGAAAAGATTCTCTGGAAAGGTTTCGAGAAACTAGCAAAGGATAATTCGATAAAGCCTCCTTGTAGAGATATCTATTTTTAATAAAAATTCTCTTTTTTGTATTTTTATTATATCTTTCGTTTAAAAAATCGTACATTTTATTGAAATTCTTTATTCTGCAAAAGTTTCTGGTATTTGTATTTCTGATTCAAATTAGAAACAAAGTGTTTTAAGGGGTTATCCATATTTATTATGCTAAAAAAAAGTGATTTTTTATCAGTTTGTTTTAAAAAAGGAATGGATAATTTTTATTAAAAATTTGTATACTTATAAGATTATTATACAAAATTTTCTATAATTTTGATTATAAAATATTCATTATTTAAAGAGTTACAACCGATACAGTGCAACATCTTCTTTTTGAGGTGCTTTGCGGTGAGCAACATTGCTCAGGACTGGGTCATCTTAAATAAAAAATACAAAAATATTTCGCTCATTTATAAGTTTTTCTAGTCCTTAATCGAAGGTTTTTGGCGACAGCATTTTTTGATCGAAATGTCAGTTGATCAAAATTTAAATTTACACCAAAAACTGTCTTCATTAGTTTATAAAATCAATTATTTCTCATAGGTGGTGTTATTTTTTATCATTAGTATATAAAAAAATTCAAGAAATACTCCAGCATTTATTTATGCGTTACGTGCGAGCGTTTATATTAAGTTAAATTTAGTACAGGTTTAAGCTCAAGATTTATTGTATATACCGTGATGTTATTATGTGACATACATATGTATGTATCATATATCCCAATATGTATAAGCTTTAAAATGGTTATTAAGAAGTTATATTCACGCCACTTATTTTGTAAGAGTGGGTCCTATTTTTTCATATCATCAGTACCAAATACTGATATGCTCTATGTTGAACCCAGAAATGATTTTTTCAGTTTTTCATATTAGTCGTCTGTTTAAGTCACTCTTTAACTTTTATATGGTGCATTATAATATATTATTACGTTTCTTTAAGAAACATTGAAAGATTTCATCCAATTGTTAAAGAAAATATATCAATTTAAGACGCTGCTTAAGTTAGTATGCACAATTTGAATTTTTGAAACGAAAGTATGGATTTCCGCACTTTTAAACTTGAAATACTAAACTTTAGTAAAGATTAGCTATTTATTGAAACCGAAACGTCTCTCGGTGGTTCTTTGGACTATTTGGGGAGATACGTATTTTTTTTTAGCTCTTGAAGTCGGGGTTTTTAGAAAATTTAATTTTTTCTTCAAGCGTACAAACGCGGATTTTTCATTTTCTCACAAGCAACTTTTTGTGCGAACGGTAATAACTTTTGCAAAAATGTATGGATTTTAGTGCTTTTTTTTAAATTTCTATGCGATTTTTTAATTTATGAAACACATGAGAGAAAAAAATGTCTATTTGCAAATTTTTTTTTTAATTGTCCTTTAAGGAAAAATTACAATTTTTTAAAAATAATTTTTTTGACATTGACACATCTTTTTTGAAATTTCTTTATCACAAAGAGTGATGTATGAACAATATTATATATCAGTGTCAAAATGCTAAAATTCGTTTTTAGGTCAACGATTTATGAATAATCTAATCTATTTCAGTTTTTTTTATTTTACAATTATTTGAAAATTGTCCATTCATGGTCGCTTGTTTTTGCAATATAAATTTTTCCGGAGATTTTTAAGTCGCTTTCTTTTTCTAAATGTGCGTTTGCCAAATTCCTTTTAATGCTCCAGTTTTACTCCACGCTTTTTGTTTTTTGTTGCGAAATTTTTTCAGTACTGATCGTCTAGCAGGCGATCTCCACGTTAGGTGTGACCATGAATGGACAATTGTTAAATAATTGTAGCATAAAATAAAACTGAAATAGTTCAGATTAATCATAAATCGTTGACCTAAAAGCTTTAAGCATTTCCTGATAACATTATTTTATCACATTTACAGTCGACAGTTTCTGGTAGTATCTAAGATACATGAATATCCATAGATAAATGAAAAAATGTCGGTTAAAACTCAAAAAATCATATCTCGGGAAAAACGAATTCAAGCATAACATATTGACACTGATATATAATATTGTTTATACATTACTTTTTTTGATAAAAAAACTTTTAAAAAAATGTGGCAATGCCAAAAAAATTATTTAAAAAAATTATGATTTTTCCTTAAGCGACAATTAATAAAAAATTTGCAAAGACATTTTTTTCTCCCATGTGTTTCATAAATTGAAAAATCGCATGGAAATTTAAAAAAATGCACTAAAATCCATACATTTTTGTAAAAGTTATTACCGTTTGCACAAAAAGTTGCTTGTGGGAAATAGAGAACGTACATGCCTACTCACCTTTATTAAAAACGGTCCTCGTTTTGAATCAGGATCCGTGAATCCTCGCTTAGGGGTGAAAATTGAAAGTCAATGAAAGGCGTAAGCGTATAAAATTAAACAGATAAGGTTTCTCAATAATTGAAATGTGATAATTTAATTACGAAAATGTAATTAGTCGGCTCAGAGAAGTCGGTTAAGGAAAAAAGGGAGAAGTAATCGGTACTTTTTTAGAAGCTTTGTGTAGCTTGTAAGTTGACCTTTGAATCCTTTAAAGGTTATGAGTGAGATGACAGTAGTAGCTCTTTAGAAATTTGAGAGAAATGAAATGCTGTTGTGTAAGCTCACCCTTAATTTTACAAGATTCAGCACTCTAGCGATTTACGAGAATTTCAAGACGAAGATGGTCACTACGAGATTTCCACGAGGATTTTGAAAACGAACCTCGACGATTTATGATTTCCTGGACTAAAGAAATCGTTGACACTGTTCTGCGCTAATTTACGATCAGTACGATGGGTTATTTCTTTTGTATTTACTGGTCATGACACTGGTTTTTTTGCTCGCAAGACCAGTTTTTCCCATGGCGGTGTAACTTTTTTATATTATAATTTTATGTGACGTCACGCAAAACGCTGTCACCCACTGTGCGTGAGGTAATTATATTTCTAGGAATGGCATGGGCATCTCCTACTTCTATTTTCTACTTATTTGCTAGCTTCTTATTAGATTTGGCCTGACTATATCATATACATTCAAATACGTCGAGGGACGTGACATAATAATTAAATAAATAAAGATTCAAACTATTTTTAAATAGTAAATATTTAATCTTGAGTATATATAGTTTCAAATATAGCTCCCATATCAGTCATTTGAACCTTTTTAATATATATTTAACAATTATATATATATATATATATGATTCATTCAAAATGTTTATAATTTATTCTCAAAACTTATTAGATTTTGATCAAATTGTCTAAAATGTTTGCAAATAATATAAAATCTCCTGAAAAGTTCTAAACTCCCTCTAAATATCCTAAATTGTTTATCAAAATCTAATAAGTTTTGAGAATAAATTATAAACATTTTGAATGAATTGGGAGGATTCAAAGATAATGTGTAAGCATTTAGAGTTAAATAAATGGAACTTGCGCAGGAAGTATGCCTAGACTCGTCCTAGGAAAGTCCTGTACTACGTCTATAAAAGATTTTGCCATTTTTCCTCCTCACAAAAAAAAATATATACACAAAGCATCCAAATTTTTCAACCTTCAAACCTTATGAATAAAATCTTTTACCTTTAGATAATCCAATGTTCAAACTTTCAAAACTTAGGTAATAGACAAATTTAATTCGAAAACCAACAAAAATTTTACATAAAAGGTTCAAAATTCGTCATTTTGACAATCATAATATTTAGTGACTTATATTAATCGGATTAAAACTCGTGCTCGTACTTTAGACCAACATATTTTAAAGAGGTAGCTTTGATACTAATAGTCTCTTTGCAGTCAACATCATCCAGTCGGACCAATAGCTTGGCCAGGATAAATTAGATTATTTTAAGGAACGCAGTGATCAATATGCTACTTATCTATTTATAGTATGTTCATTGAAAAAATTTATCGAAAAAAAATACCAAACTTCAATTTCTTCTGTAATTTGAATAGTTCAAGAAAATTCAACAAGTGTTTGAAAGTTTTAATTAGAAACTAAAATTAAATTATTTTTGAGTTTTATTGTAATTTATTGCAAAAGTTTATTCCCATTAGGTCCGTATATCTAATCATTTATAAGTGATTTAGAATTGAAAGAAAGAAGGCATTAATGGAATGGCATTTTTAAAAATATTTCTGATCGAACCAATCAATTTTTTATTTTATTTTGTGCTCCAACCAATTTCATCTACTCACCGGATAACGTGGGCAAGGGTCGTCCCATAACGGCAACAACTGCAGCTGCAATTCCGCCGGAAGCTTGAGCATGAGCCAACGCCCCACCAACTGCATGACTATTTCCCATTATTCTGGGTGGTGGACCCATTGTTCTTGTGGCACCTGTAAAATTGCAAACTGGAAAACTTCTTGAAACTTTATCTGTTACGACGATCTCTGGAGAATCATTAAATTTACAGAAAGATACGACTTGAGTTGTCTTGTAATTTAAAATATTAACGTTTAACGTCAGACTTTTTGTTTCCCGATATTGCTTTTCATCAAATCTATGAGATGGAATATATGCAACTGGCTATTTTATTTATATTTAGAAATAGATTGATTTCTAGAATTACATTTTATGTAGGGCAGGCAATAGATTTTCTGTGGTTTTCTCTTTAAAATACTAGTGAAACGTTTACAGAGATGCTCATAATTACTTAAATGTATACTCTATACATGATCGATACCCAATCATATAAACCAGTCACAAACGTTTCATGAAATAATTGTCTTAGAGCTCACAGAAAACCTTTGAATCTTTTTTGAGGATATGGTCTCGTGTTAGGGCTTCGAAAAATCGATTTTTGTTTCCACATTTTTGACAGCTGAAAACGATGCCTATGAAGAAACGGCAGGATTACTCTATGCACCAGGCAGGCACTTTTAAAAATATATTTTTTAATGCCATAAACAAATAAAAGAGATCAGACTTTAAATATTAATATTACTCGGATATTTTAAATTAAATTTCCCCTTTTTCATTCATATTAATCTCGTACAAAAAATATTTTGAAACATTCAGCTAATATTAATATTTAAATATTAATATCTCTTTCATTCCTTTATGGCATTGAATAATAACTTTTTTACATTCTCATCATGGATGAGAAGGTATTGGTTTTATGTGAAAAATGACTTGCGAAATTTTCATCAAATCTTTACGTTTTGAGACCCCCTGAGTCAGAAAAAATGGTTTTTACGAAAAGTGTCTGTCTGTCTGTAGTAGGTCGTGTGCGGCATAACTCTCGGTAGAATTATCAGATTGAATTGAGCTTTGGTACACTTTATCGGAACCGAAAAAGTAAGGACAAGTTCGTTAACCAGCCACACCCAATCAAAATTGAGGGATGGAGCACTACTTTTGTGTTTTTGAAAATAATTTTTTGAAAAAATCAAAAATTTCAATACTGGTTTTTGATTGTGCTCATAAATCTCTACAAATTATTCTGATGACATTTTTTGATTAAATCAAAATTAGAAATGTTACAGCATATTCAAATTCGAAAAAAGTTAATATCAAAATTCCATTTTCCAGTTAAATTATACGAGATACGAAAAAACGTTATGATACAATATTGTTTTCTACATAAAGACCTACAAATTTGAATTGTAACATTTTTTCATAAGATGCATATTTTTCTTTTTAATTAAAAAAAAAACTATTGAAAATCCAAAATTCAGTTTTTTAACAATAATATGTAAAATACGAGAAAAACGTAAGAATACAAAGTTGTTCCTTTCAAAAAGATCTACAAATTTTGTCTGACGCAGTTTCTGATAAAACATATCTTTTTCGTTTCAATTCCAAAAAATACGTTTAAAATTCAAAAATTCCATTTTTAGACAAAATATATTTTATGTTTTGATTTTTAATATTAAAAAAATTCGATTTTTTTCACCAAAATATGTGAGATAAGAAATAAGCGTTGTTCTGCAAAATCGTTTCCTTAAATAAAGTCTACGATTGTTTTTTCTTTTTGAGAGATTTGGAAGAAAATAAATTATTTTAATTATGTAATTTATTAAAAAGTTACTGAAATGTATACAGAAAATCGAGCGCGAAGCGCGAGCGTCATGATGAGAATGTGTTCCTTAAGGCTGAAAGAGCCTTAAGTAAATTGAATCTCCTGTTTCACTTAAATTCAAAAAGAAATAGAGTGACTTTGAGAAAATGTGTAATTCACATAATCTGTAATATTATTATAAAATTGGTTTGAGCTTCAGTATCAAATTATAAGAAATAAAGTTAAATGTATGCGAAAAGCACAAGACCGAGCGCGAAGCGCGAGGTCCAGAAAGAACGGAGCGCGAAGCGCGACGATTGAATCGCGCGCCCTAGGCGCGCTCAAACTTGCGAGCGAAGTGGGCGATGAGAATGTGCCCGCGAAGCGGGCAGATTTTTTAAAATTATTTATATTTAATTTTCTATATGTCACTGCATTTATATTATTTTTTTGAGGCAAAATTAACTTGAAAAATGAAAAAAAAAAAATGAAAAATTCCGAACAAGAAACGAAGTCGATGAGATTTGTAATTAGTTGGAAATCATTATGAATAATTAAAAAATATAGAATATAAAATAAGGTGACTATTAATTTATATTTTTTAATTAGTTAAAAACCATTAATAAAAACATTATAATAATAACAATAATATAGAATGATGATTATGTTGGTTTAAGGGAAAAAAACTTAAAAATATATTATGAAGAAAAGAACGGGTACAATTCGGACATTTATTTTCAGATCTGTCAAAAAATGTTGCCAACGTTTCGCTTCCACTCCAGAAGCATCATCAGGGCATACAAAATTTAGCCATAAATTACATTACATGGAAGTTTTTTGAATATAATGATCAAGTCAAAACATGACAGTCAATGGTAAAATCATTAAAATAATAAAAACGTCATAATTAAACAAAAACTTCAATAACGTCAATTTCCCACATTCACCTAGAATTTAAGGTCCGTTATTGAAGTTTTTATTTAATTATGACGTTTTTATTATTTTAATGATTTTTACCATTGACTGTCATGTTTTGACTTGATCATTATATTCAAAAAACTTCCATGTAATGTAATTTATGGCTGAATTTTGTATGCCCCGATGATGCTTCTGGAGTGGAAGCGAAACGTTGGCAACATTTTTTGACAGATCTGAAAATAAATGTCCGAATTGTACCCGTTCTTTTCTTCATTATTATCAACACTTGGACGTTAAACATACCTAATTTAAAAATATATCGGTTTAGAAAATATAGGTATTTTTTATATAAATAAATATGAAATTTATTTAAAACCTCGTATTTATATTTCTGACGGTTGTATTTATTAAGCCATTTACAACTAGGTTTTAGCGAGTTAATAGCTCTTCAAATTGAAAATATAATTAAAATTATTTGAATTTGCACATAACTTTATTTTTTCACGTTTTGCTACATTTATCTTCTTCTCTTATTTAAAAATTAATTAAAAACCATCACATGTCGCATAAAGAACAACAGAAAAACCGGGAGTGATGGTACAATTAGCGCCGCTCGTGAGTGTTCGGTCAATTGACTTAAGAATGCAACTCGTGATGTTAGCGGGGTCAAGTTAGAATCGTGAAATACGGGCTGATGCATACCCTTGATTATACTGTTAAAAATTCACTAATATTTCAAGGTTATGTTGTTGACAGATGTCGAACCTTACGACAGTGACGTTTTACATCTGTCAATTTCAACCAAAACTTACTGGTGGCACCAAATTTTGTCAAACGGCGGAAACTTATTTGTACACCTGATAACTTAATAATAATAATAATTTCTATTTATTTTCACCGATTTTCAACGAAAAAAATTACGAATTTTTAATTGTTTTCTTTTATAAGACCGTCATTTTGTTATTTATTAATAAAAATGTTTACATTTGTAGATATCCAAGTTATTGATAATAAAATTAAAACTAATTGGTACAAAAAACCAATTTGGTCAGGTCGATATATCAATTTTTTCTCTAACCACTGTTTAACATATAAAATTGGCGTTATCTACTCACTTACTGATAGAGCAATACTCTTATCAGATAAAGAATTTCGTATAAATAATTTAAATTGTGTGCGATCTACATTACTAAAAAATGGCTATCCACTAGATCTTTTAAATGAAAAAATTTTCGAACGTTATAAAAAATTAATAACATTTCAAGATAAAACAAATCAAGTATGTGAAATTTATAATATAGTTCACAGAGAAAGTAGAAAAATCATAACTTTTCCATATATTCAAAATTTTCAAGAACAGCTATGCAGAATTTTAAAAAAAACTAAACTTCAAATTGTCTTTACAATAGAAAACTCTTTACAAAAAAAATTATTTCCAACAATTAAAGATAGAACACAAAAAAAATTTAAATATAATGTCATTTATGAAATTAACTGTATACAATGCAACAAAAAATATATTGGACAAACTTGCAGATTCTTACACAATAGATTACTAGAACATGCTAGATCTGTTAAAAATAAAGATAACAAAACTACTACTTACAAACATTCCTTTGATTTTAAAAATACTAAAATTTTAGATACAGAAAATATTTTAAAAAAACGATTAATTTTAGAAATGATTTATATTCAAAAAGAAAATCTTTCTATTAATTACAAAACAGATATTGAAAATTTAAGTGCCATTTATAATAATATAATAAAATCCATAAAATATCTTTTCTACTTTCTCTTATCTTTTCTAATCTTTTTAATTGTATAATTTCATAAATTTCAAAAATTGCCATTGAATGTTACCAATAACCGATATATTACATATTAATTTTCTTGAGAACGCACCATAACATCAACAACGCTACGATAGCCAAATGAACAATTGTGGAGACATTTTACTTCCAAAGTTTTGTGTAGTAGAAAATTTTTAAAAAATGTAACAATAACGTATAAATGATGGAAGCTGCTTGTAAGTAACTAATATTTCAAAAAATTTCTTTACACAATTTTAATTCAAAATTTATCTCTTATATATTTATTTTATAGGTGTCGTTATCGATCAATATAACCTAAAAAGGTTGACACCAGTTATCCTAACAAAAATTTAAAAAAAAATTTAACGAACTCTCATAGCAACTAATATGCTATGATGATAATTTTACAATATAACTTTATGCTTTTAAACTTGGATTTTTTGAAATTTAATTTTTTATAAAAATTTAACCTATCATCAAACAATATGAATGGAAGTAAAATACCAAATTTGTCATCCACGGTATGTTTATTATTATTATTATTCTTTCTCTGTTTTATCTTCTCTTAATTTTATATTTTATATTGAAAAAACAAAATCTTTTTATTATATAAATATTATCTTTTTATTATATTCATAATTTTTTAAAAAATTTTTATATATATTCATTTTGTATTTCCTTTTTATAGTCTTGATAAGGACCGAAAAATCGGTCGAAACGTTGACGTACTTTCAAAATAAAACAACTTTACAAAACCGGAAAGGCCATTCACTTTAATGTTCAAAAAATGTTTACATCTAGTACGGGGCGGAGCCACAGGCATTCAGAACCCACCTCCCGCGAAAAAAAAATTGATCTTGTTAGATCTGGTCAGATCAAATTCCCAGATCTAACCAGATCTTGATTTTCTCGAGATCTGACCAGATCTAATCAGATTTAAAGTAGATCTGGTCATATTCAAAGTAGATCTGGTTAGATCTGAAGTAGATCTGGTCAGATGTCGACAAAATCAAGATCTGGTTAGATCTGGGAATTTGATCTAACAAGATCTAACAAGATTATCTATAGTTTACGATATCAATAAAAACATGTAAAAAATTGAAATGACTGTATTTTATTTTTTTATGAAAAAAGATCCTGAAATAAACTTCCAAAACGGGCCTGAACACGAGACTACGAGGTGTGTTCAGAAAATAACGGGAAGTTTTTAATTTCGCGGGTTTGGAGAGTCCTATTGTCAATTTTTTTTTTATTATGTTCGTATAAATGCCCCTGAAGTATGATAAAATCTTCAGCTGTATTCATTGTTTACTTTGTCTGTGGCAGCCGCTAAAGTTAGACGTGTTTTTAAGTGCTCGGCGATTTTCGTTCGTTGAAGGAAATGGATCAAAGAATTTGTATTAAATTAGTTTCGACGTCATATCCGTGAACCCATGTTTCGTCACCTGTTATAATACGTTTCAGTAATTCTGCATCTTCGTTGACTTCATTTAGTGACTCTTGAGCAACTTCCATTCGCCGCTGCTTTTGATAAAAATTTAACAATTTTGGAACAAATTTTTCTGCCGCGCGTTTCATAACCAAAACATTCGAAAAAATTTCATGAAATGAGCCAATCGATATGCCAACATCATCAGCGACTTCTCTGATTGTGATTCAGCGATCGATCATAACCATTTTTTTCACTTTTTCCACGTATCATCAGTTTTTGATGTGCAGGGCCGTCCGGGGCGTTCGTCATCTTCAACGTCTTCACGGCCATCTTGGAAACGCCTATACCACTCGTAAACTCTTGTTTTAATCATAGCAGAATCACCATAGGCCTTTGTTAACATTTTTCACACTTTGTTACACTTTCTTTCATTTTTTATGCAAAATTTGATATACAAATTCTTTGAAAAATTTCTTTTATCAAACGAAAATCGCCGAGCTCATAAAAACACGTCTAACCCTAGCGGCTGCCACAGACAAAGTAAACAATGAATACATCTGAAGATTTTATCATACTTCAGGGGCATGTATACCAATATACTAAAAAGAATTTGACAAAAGGACTCTCCAAACCCGCGAAATTAAAAACTTCCCGTTATTTTCTGAACACACCCAATGGGTACACGATATTAGAAATGTTTATGTAACATCCCAATGTCCAATGTCCGAAAGACGTTCTTAGAACGTTTTTGGAACGTCATTCGGGCATTGGACATTGGGATGTTCCTAGAACGTTTGTAGAATGTTACATAAACGTTTCTAATATCGTGTGCCCATTGGGCACCTCGTACATTCTTAAGCCAATCAATATACTAACAATCTTGAAATATTGAATTGACAGAATTTGTATCAATATACAGCCATGCCATTTGATCAAAAGAATAAAAAAAATAGATCAATTACAATTAAATTTTAGACAAACAGATGAAACGAAAAATTTTGTTTTGTTTAGAGTCTAAGAGCGAACTGTTGTTCATGATTCTCGTTGAGAGAATAGAAAATCGTAAATTAATAGCAAAATGCGTGTATCGTTAAAATTATCTTGAATCTTTTATGAATGCACTGTAAAAATTTGTTACTACAAAAAGTGATGGTAGTTACGGTTACAGACATTAGTGTGGCCATAAAAAATTGATTAAAGTTTTATTGATACGCGCCTTGTTCTTATTTTACAGTGCACTCATGAAAGGTTCATGAAAATTTTAATGATACGCGCATTGCTCTCAAGTTACGGTTTTCTTTTCTTTTGATGAATGTAACAAATAATAGTATACTCACATAAACTGTAAGTATAATAACAGAAATTCAATGTTTTTTTAGTTCCTGTAATTTACTTTTCACTAAGATGTTAATTATTTCTATTCTTTTACTGAATTCACTTTTTTTATCATTTATCGAGATTTCGTAAAATTTGCTATATTCTCGCAAAATTATCTTGAAATACGAAAATATTGGCTGTCAAATTTATTTTTAGCAAGAATCTTTTGAGTAATTTTGAAGAAATAAATTCAATTGATTCATCTAGAAGCGTTCTGGAATTCTTTTTTCCCCAAAAACTTTAGACATTCTGATTGCAGTAAATATATAGTTATTTTCTACTTATTACTTTCAGTTATTTGAGACGATTTTCAATTACCTTGAGCAGAAGGTTGTCCAGGTTTTCTTCGAATACGTTTCCGTGCTGCTTGAAATATTCTCCAGTAAAGGATCAATATGACAGTCAACGGTAAGTAAAATGAAGAAATTGTTGCAAATATCTGAAATTTAAAAAAATTACCTAATATAATTTGAGAAATTTCTACATGATTAATTTATTATGTTTCCTGGTATTGCTGAATGTTTATCAGTTATAAATGTAATAAAGTGTAATAAAACCACAGCAATAAATAGCAAAAAAATTAAATTCTACCTTCTAAGAATGATATTAAACTGTAAAATAACAATAAATAATTAATTAGACTTATGATACCATGAACAAAAACAATTAGAAATCTGTAATTCTAATACAAATTTTTTGCATTATGTTAAATTAAAAGCATTGTAATTGCTGCTTGTAGAGAGACAAGATGACGCTCATGATCACTAAGTGGAAGCAAGAGGAGGTGGAAAAGTGAGATAAGGGAAAGTAAGAAAGGAAGCGAAGTGGTATAAAAGGAAGACTATAGTTACAACGGGTGGGGAAGCTTGATGGACAAAAATTGATAAGGAAAGGTCACAAGAGAAGAAAGTATGATCCAAAGGAGTAATAAAGTAGGAAATAAAGAAATACTGTGTGCAAAATAAAGTTAACGAGTTAATACTGTTATATATAGTATAATATATATTTTCAAAGAGCATTTTAAGAAAGCAAAAAGAACTTATAAATAAAACCAAAATTACGGTTCTCAGTGAATTGAAATTTCAAAATTGTAATTCATTTCAGAGATAAATAAAAAAGCGATAAATATTGATCATCTGAATTATTGATTAGAACTTAATCCTTTCGAAAATTATGAAAAGGGAGAGTCTGCTAAGCATCTCTGAAATTGTGGGATACATTATTCATAATTATCTTGTTGTGCTTATGGCGGCATTAAGTCATAGCCGATTCCAAGGTGCGGTTACTGCAGCAAAACTTTCTCGCTTTCTGACACGAAACTCGATTAGCAGGTGCGATCACCTGATTAATCGTTAAGTGTAACAAATGCCGATGTTTTTTTAACTGAAAGTTTAAGGCGTTTTATTAATCCCGAAGATTTATACATTGGTGTAACAATATTGATGCTATAATATCTATCACCTAGATTTTCGTATGTAATCCTAACAATGAAATATTGCGATCATTATGAGCGTTGTGGCCATCCTTTAGTATAATGTCTATATTGCCTTTCACTTCTAAATCCCAATTTATCTCTGTTAGATCCCTGTCCAAAAAGTCATTTTTTATGGTCAGGTGAAATAACATTCTAATAACTGATTTATTGCAAATTCTATCTTTTTTACCTTTCATTTTTTCATGCCCCTTCCGAAATAATACACTTATGCAAACGAATAATCCAATCATCAAAACATTTTTTAAATGCATTTTTCTGAATCGACTTTAGTTCTTGCCGCGAATTCTCTTTTATGTCTTCTATCGACTGAAAATGGGTGCCTCGAAGTTCGATAACATTTTTTGAGTTTTTGGCCTTTACGCGATTGAGTTTTTAAAGAAAATTCAGGTCTTTCAGAACTAGTCGAGCAGCAACGCGTTTCATGCCAAAACAATCGTTTAAAATGGTACGAATTAATTCGTGAGACACAGAAAGTTTAGCGGCTCTCTCAAACATAAATTACGATTTACAGTCACCATTTCCTTCACACGAAATTCCATTTGCAATGCAAAATTTGAGACAAGTTCTTTGTTCGATATTCTTATCGATTGGAAAAATCTCGAAACACACTTGAGATAAACTGACAACATCGAGCACTGTGAACAAACTAAATGACAAATCGCGCTCGAACTCCACGTCAGTATAGAGAACAGTCGTGCCAACTTAGCGTCAAAAAGGTTTTTGACGATTTCTTTAAGTGGGCTTTTCGAATGACCAATTCCCGGTATTTTTTTGATAGAATGTATATATGCATGTATTGAAACATCGCCAGGTATATAATACATTGCGTGACGCTCATCATTCGGGCATGGATAATACACGGAGAAACTCTTCATTGTAAAATTTAGTATTATTATATTTATTTTTACTAACGAATTATATTGAAGTAAACCCAATAAATATTTCATTAATTGCTAAAAAAGAATGTTAAGTTGACAAAAGACAATAGTAAACTCACATCTTCTGTTTAACCGAATTGCCATAGTCTTTTGGAGATAGTGGAACCATATTTATAACTTTTCCTATCGAAAATAGGGAATAATTGCACCTCCATAATAAAAATTCAGTTATTCGTAAATTTTACCATACTTTTTATTAGATTTTGTGAGATATATAGAGAGAGTATTTATAAACGCAGTTACATACTTACATACAGATACACGTATAAACGTATCAATATAAATAGTAAACACGCCAATACACGAGCTCAAAACTGATCTAACGCAACTAAAACTAACCATACAACGCACACATTCATAAACGCATAGCAGTGATATGACAATTACAATGTAGCAACTTCATTACATACTGAACTGCGAATACTTTTACGATTTGTGAGAAGAAGATCGGTAATCTCTCTAGTAGCAAAAATCGTAAGTTGAAAAGCCGCCACATTCAAACGTAAAAAAATATATTACTTTATCGGGTACCGACAAATAATCATAATGAGCACATGGAGCGATTCTTGGGTGATATCGGAAACGTTCAGCGTAAATAACGTCACTCGGCAGTACATTTACTATTTCCAATCGGAATTTTGGCAACGTACTATTCCAATATATAAAGTGTTCGATTGCAAGATATTCAAGTCTTTCTCTCTTCATTGTTCATTACTATTGGCAATGGTGATTTCTCTAAACTATTTTGCAATCTATATTATTCAAAAGATCAATTCTTGCATTTATAGTTTTACTTTTTATTTATATAGGTATTTTCTCCTATCGCTATGGTAAATATAACTATCAAGTGTACAAATAAGTTTCCGCCGTTTTTTATCAAAAATTGGGCAATTATTGTTAAAGAACGGAACCTTATGTTTTATTCGAAGTATTGTCCATCGTATTGTTCTTGCGTTTGGCACGAATCTTGATCCAATAATGCTTCCAATTCCGCATCTTCGTATACTTTCGGCCTTTCGTTACGTTCTTTGTCTTCGATGTCAAATTTACCGTTCTTAAGCTTTTGAAATCATTCACGACAAGTTCTCTCACTCAAGTCAGCCACACCATATGTTTCTACAAGCAATCGCGATACGCCTCAGTTGCAGATTTTTTCAAATTGAAGAAGTAAATCAAAAGTTCCCACAAATGACGCTTATTTGGCTCAAAACTTGACATTTTCGCACATCATAAAAGAATATACTATACTGATAAAAATTCATTAATAATTCAAAGTTATGTTGTTGACAGATGTTCAACCTCACGACAGTGATGTTTTACGGCGGAAACTTATTTGTACACCTGGTAGCTTTGTTACTATATCCTCGCTTCCTATTGACTTTTAGTAAAAATAAATATAATAATACTAGATTTTCGAATGAAGAGTTTCTCCACGACATGTTTATTTAATTAAATTTGTAGACATTGGTACTAAAAATAAGAGATCATCAACGGATTATAGAACACAGGATTTGAGATTGTTATATAGCTAAGACGCACAGAATGAGTTGAAAGGACAACTTGATACTCAAATTATTTGAATTGAATCTGGACAGCCATACTTCCAGCATGACTATAGAAAATGTTAAATGCAAGACATAATTAAGTAACCGTAACAATGCCTTTTATTTAAATTAATTTATTTTTGTTATACGATTTGTGAGTGGTGTAGAGTGAGTTTATTTTCAAATGGTATAGATATAGGCTGGACACCTCTATTTCATTACGTTTATCGCAGCGTAATTTTATATTAAAATTACTTATTGATCTCAATGATCAATAAGATATGCGAATTTCATTCTCAGTGAATATCTTACAATAAAATGGTCATAATATTAGTTGACTTTATGTTATGTAAAATATTTTAAGCGTATCCATTTTATTGTTATTTATTTGGAAAACGTTATAAACTCTACCATATTTTTATACGACATTCAATAAAGTTAATATTTTTATTAACTAATTGTTATATGGAATCGTGAGATCACACATAATCTTAAACATTGATAAGATTTGTTACACAATGTTGCAGAATTAAAAGCTTCAATAATATAAAAATCAAGAACTTATTGGTAAATTAGAAAAATTGGAAATTGAAGATGTTAGAAGTGTGATAGATATTTTTTAATTATAGAAGAATCTCCTAAAATCCTACAACTTTTGTGAAGAATATTTTTTGGAGATATTTGATTGTTTCTAAACTATTTGAACAACCTGTATATCAAGGTAGTTCAAAAAACATTACCTTTAAATAATTGCGGTGCACCTCGATATTTCTTTTCGAAATTATTAAAAATGAATTCATCATAATTTTATAATTTTCTCTAAAATAGATATTATCAAGTTATTAAATGTTTAAAGGGAATGTAATTTATTTTCTTTTTTGGTAATGTGCTATAAAAAGTTAAACTAAAAACATGTGAATCGCTATACATTTAATATTTTTGAAATCATTTCAAACTATAGAAAAAATCGCAACAAATTTAGAGATTAATATTTTAAAGCATTTATCTATTCATTTGAGAAGTATTCTCTCTTAAATCGTTAACCGCGTTAAGGGAACAGTAAATATGGCCGGGTTTAAGTCTAATTTAAAGAGCAATTGTTATTCATGATTTAAAGAAAGTATCGAAGTGCACTATAAATCTTGGAAAGATGATAGTTTTTTGATCATCCTAATATATTTTTTGTTGCGATCCGAATTATTTAACTAGCATTATTGTTCTCATAAATTGGTGGTGAACATAGACGGAAGTGAACGAAGTTTGGGAGGTTGTATTTATTTTTGATTCGCTGCCCAATCATTTCATCCAGCTGGAAATATCGTTTACCAATCTGATTTTCCTATCTGGCTTAATTTTCAACAAAGAAACTTCATATTTCCGATTTCACGACTCATTACTTGTTCAACGGCTTTTTCTTTGCGTCACTGAATATTACTATACGCTTCTTTGTTTTTGCTGTTTCTTTTTTTTGGTTATTTTATTTTTGCTACGCCAATTTATTGCGTTATTATCACGTGCGCTTTAAAATTCATTGAAAAAGAGGATTGCATTTTCGACTAAAGGGAATAAAAATTGAGGGGGTTCGAAAAGAGTTTTTTTATAGAGCACTCTTATGTGCACTTTAATACATTTTATTAAAATTTTTATTTTCGCTAATGCATGTTCTGATCTAGGTTCTGATGCAATTACAATTTTGATTTCAGTCGTTATGGCTCTAATGAATGCATTCAAAATTAAATGCAAATTTTATATATTACAGGCTCATTTTCTTGAATTTCAACTTGATATTTTCACGTCAGAGGAAATAAAAATATTTCCGAAAGAAGTAAAAAAATAACTGATGATAATGAAAATACTGATCCACGCTAATTTTACGTTGCTTTGAAGATTAAACGATTTAAAAAATTAATTAAAAGCAGTGAATTTCCAAATTAAATGGAAAAAGTCTCGTAACTTGAAAATTTACTCGAATACTTTGATATAAAGCGTTCCAAAGGAATAAACTTTATCATAATTTTTCTATCTTTTGTCATGAGAGGTTAAAACTTTTATAGCGAGGGCGCTTCTAAAATAAAATCTTATGTAACATCAGTTTAAGGTAGCTTTCGTGCCAAAAATTAGGTCTCTGAAAAAAAATGTTTTATAATTTTTGGACTTGTAATGATATTATCAGTCGTGTCTTATGAAAGAAAAATCATTATTTTTTATTGAAAAATTTAAAAATTACGATGAATAATATTTTCAATAATGTTTTTTGCAGTAGAATTTGTTCTCACTGCCGATTTTTACCACTTTTTTGAAAATGTTGGAATTTTCATGAATCATGGCTTATTCTTTCAGGAAAAATATTCTCTACAAATATACCATTGCCAATTTCGAAAGTAAAGTTTTCAATGGCTGAAATCGTTAAAACAATTCTTCGAAGATTATTTACTGTTTTTTCAAAATTGGCAATGATAGAATCGTAGAGAATATTTTCTCCGAAAAAGAAGCCATGTTTTATGAAAATCCAATCATTTTTAAAAAAAATGGTAATAAGCGATAGTAAGAAAAAATTCCATTACAAAAAATATTATTGAAAGTATTATTTTTCTTAATTTTAATTTTTTTTTTCATCAGAAACAATGTTTTTTCTTTCATAAAACACGACGGACAATATCATTTCAAATTCTAAAGTCATAGAAAAAATTTTTGTTCTAGAGACTTGATTTTTAGCACAACTACCTTAACAAATTCTTTGCGAGGAAATTCCAAACCAATTTTAATTTTAAGGTAGTTAATCCACAAAAATTAGACCTCAGGCAAAAATAGATAATTTTGCTTTCAAGAATAGCATTATTATTATTATTGAAGGGCTATTTTGGAAGAAAAAATATCAGTTTCCATGAAAAAAATTTGAAATACAGAAAAATAATTTTATTAATAAATTTTATTTTTGCCCCAAATTTTTTCTTATCGCTTCTTACCAAATTTTAAAAAATTATGCGATTTTAAAAAACTACAAATCACTTTCTCAAGAAAAATATTCCCTACAACTTAACCATTTCCAATTTTCGAAAATGAATAAATTATTATCAAATTCAGCAATTTGTTTATAAAAATTTCGTTTTGAAAAATGTTTTTTTAATGGTTTCAGCCATTAAATAATTTATTTTTAAAAATCAGAAACGGTGAAGTTGTGGAAAATCTTTTCTCTGAAAAAATGATTCATGATTCATTAGAATCGCATAATTTTTTAATATTTGGTAAGAAGCAATAAGAAAAAAAGTTGGGTCAAAAATAAAATTTATTAATGAAATTATTTTTCTGTGTTTTAAATTTTTTTCATGTGAAATAATCTTTTCTCTTTCAAAATAGCCCTTCAATAACAATATTGCTCTTCTTGAAAGCAAAATTATCTATTTTTGCCTGCGGTCTAATTTTCGTGGATGAAAACTACGTTAAATGAACTAAAAGTAGAATTAAAAGAATGCTTATAATTCAAATTTTAATTCAATTAGATTTGATAATTAAATTGATTAGTCTCCGGAAAATGATGTGGTTAAAATAGACTGTATAATATGAGGAATTTTCCTTTTGCCAACCTATTATTTTCATTGGAGGTTTCAGAATCAGACTAGAGATGGATAGTTTGCTTTACGCATGAAATGGGGTAAGATAACAGGAAATGGGATTCTGTCATCAGTTAAATGGAAAACCACCCTCGCTTGAAAGGCAATAAAACAAGAGTAAGGGAGGTCATGAACTTTTGGGCGATTGAAAAGAAGACGTAAGGATTACCTGGTAACCAATATCCTGACTGACAAGACAGGATTTGTCATGGATAACCCTGC
The DNA here is from genome assembly GCA_030998225.1 of Diplolepis rosae. Taxonomy (NCBI): domain Eukaryota; kingdom Metazoa; phylum Arthropoda; class Insecta; order Hymenoptera; family Diplolepididae; genus Diplolepis; species Diplolepis rosae. The sequence goes on along the minus strand of JAPYXD010000723.1, from coordinate 21,955,317 downwards.
TTTCCCACTTTGGATCTTTCCACCCTAATAATGGGGCGATGCAAACGAGAGAAGCCACCAGCCAGACAACTACTATCATCATTCCTATTCTCCTTCCTGTTCTCTGATGTATGTAGTCTATGTTCGTGACAGCCCAGTACCTGAAATTCAGAATTAATTCTCCTTTCAAATTTTAAAACTCTCCTCATTTCAAATCAATTCTGACAAAAAATTTTCTATGACTTTAGGACTTGAAATGATATTATCAGTCGTGTTTTTGAAAGAAAAACATTACTTTTTGCCTCCAAAAAATAAGCCATGATTTTATAAAATTCAATCATTTTTAAAAAATTGGTAAGAAGCGATATTAAAGAAAAATTCCATTATTAAAAGTATTATTTTTCGTAAGTTTAAAATTTTTTTCATAAAAAATAATGTTTTTTCTTTCATAAGACACGACTGATGATATCATTTCAAGTCCTAAAACTATAGAACATTTTTTTCCTGAGATCTAATTTTTGCCACAACTACTTTAAATGTTAGAATTACGAACTTTTTGAAGAATTGGATCTTCTACTATATTTAATCCAAAAGCTTCGATTTTCATTTTCTTGGGCGTAAATAAATGTTTAGAAAATATATTTTCGAGAAAATGCATTATTATTTGATTTCCAATTTTCAGATCTTTAAAATTTTGAATCTAACTAAATAATTAAAAATTTCGGACAAGTTTTATTCTGAACTGTTTCTAAGTGTTAAAAATATCATATCATTGTAAAGGATTCCAAATAGAAGAATTTGAAGAGTATTCCGTAGACCCTTAAAATACGATATATTTCTCAACATTTTAAGCTTTTTAACATATTATTATATTACACGGGCCCACAAAAAAAAGTGGTCTGAACTTTACATGTGACTAGGCTCCGTTAAAGTAATATCTATCCACGGGAAAGTTAATAAAACAATATGGTTTCTACGTATCAGCTTTTCGTGCAAAAATAAAATCTCCATAAAACCTCAAGTTTTGATAAGTTATTCATTTTCTCCCCTAGGCTAGGGAAATTCTGAGGTACTGTAGAAAAATTCTAATGTCGGATTCGAACTTAGCGGCTCGAAATACGTAGAAACCACATTGTTTTATTAACTTTCCCGTGGTTAAATATTCACACTTTTTCCTTAGGCTAGGGGAAAATTGTGAGGTCTAGGGGAAATGCTGAGATCGTATTCGGATTCAGTGGCTCCAAATCCATAAGGGTAGCAGTCACATGTAAAGTTCAGACAACTTTTTTATTATGAGCCTGCGTTATCATTTGCTCACATTTTCTTACCTTAAAACCAATTATTGATCACACTAATTGAATTATGCAAGAATAAAGAGTTTGATTTTCGTTTATTATTGGTTAACATTTTGAGCTTGATTAAGTTTAACTCTCTTTCTAGACTGTCAAATACTTATTGAACTAAGAAAAGAGGGTGTAAAGTTGATTAAAAGCAAATAAATTTTACAACTGCCGTCTAAAAATAATTGACATGATAATAAATATAATTTTCACATTCTCATCATTAACTTGAGAGTATTCGTTTTATGTGAATGCATTATTTTGAGCAACTTTTTTCAATTTATTGAATAAAATTTTATTTCAACGAAAATTTTGAACTCAACCACCTAATTTAAAACAAATAATTTTTCTACTAGCAGGTCATAAAGTGGATTTGATTTCCCCGTGCGGGGCAAACAAATCAATTTTCTGACCCCCTAATAAAAAAAATCGTGTGCGACGCGGAAAAAACATTAATTTTACTCATGTACTCGTGCACAATATACTATTATTGAAAGATTATATATCCATAATATATGTATATTAATCAGGGTAGCCGCTGGACCAGGAAATCGGGAAAACTAGGAAATGACCGGGAATTTTTTTGTCGACGGGGAGTTTTTTAATATTTTTAATAAAAAACAATTTTAATTTGTTTTAAATGTGTTACATAAAGTGATTTACTTACATATTATATTATGAATTTCGAAATTCCCGCCTTATTTTAACAATCACTCTAACAATTGTCCATTTCGTATGATTTCGTGATTTCGGTATACCAGGAGAAATTTAATTTCAGAATATTGAATAAAAAATATTTTAAAGCTCTAAAAACCGATTGCATTAATTGTTATTCATTGGAAACTATTTTCTTAATGACCGGGAAAAAAATGTTGATGACCGGGAAATGACCAGGAATTATTTTTGTCGATGAAAACGGTCACCCTGATTAATATAATATATATATTTATATGTATATTTGTACCTTATCATGTATTTCAAAGTGAAAATTAGATTTTTTGATCGCAAGTCAGAATAAAGTAACATTATATACCCGAGAAATGGCTTTGGATGATGTCTACATATAACGAATGCATATTTTAGGGTCACATATAAAATATATAGAGCATTGTATTGAAATTCACGCTTGATAGTCTTACAACATAGATAAAAAGGTACAATTTTCAGAAATTATATTTAAATTTAACCGAATTGTACATACCGTATTTACCGAAATATGACTGTCCACGAAAATATTTTTTTGGTTACGTTGATACTTAAACGGCTGCATTTAGCAACTATGAATATCATTTTGAGTTCGGTTTTATCGTGAAGTTGTAGAAAAAAAATTTCATTACTTATTCATCCAAGATTTAAGAGGAAAAATCAAGAACTTTCTTCGCAAACTAAAAAAAAAATCCAAGGAAACATAATATATTTAATATTTCCCAGTAAAAGTCCATGTATCAGTAATAAAAATGTAAAACTAAGATGTATAAAACGATTTGCCAAAGGGTTTTTCATTTCCTTTTACCTTAAAGCTAAAGGATCAATTTTTGTGTAGTTTTCAATCGATGTAACATCAATCGACGTCACCGAACTTTCTGGCTTGCCAGAAAATAACCAAAAAAAGACACCCTCCGAAAAAGTCTTACCAAAAAGTAATTCAAGGATGGAGTTTTGGATCGATAAGTTTGTTTTTTTCCTTAAGAATATATTGAGATAAACAAATAATATAATTTTAATAATGATAAATGCAAAAAAAAAGTATTATTTTCACGTTTTTTCTATTCGATCATTATTTTATATCCTATTTCTCTTTATTCTTAAAAATTGTATTTCATTCTCTCCCCCCTTTTAGGATTAAATGTTAAGTAGGTTATGTAGTTATTAAGAATAATAGAGAATCGGGATCATTTTTAATGCAAAAACAATAGCGAATCGATCGTGGGGAATTTATTATTTTATGTGCCTCCGGCGCGTAAACTCGTTTTTTCGCTACAGTTAAGAGTAGCGCTATGTTCTGTATTGCGCTACAGAGGAATGTAATGTAAAAATTGAACTACGCATGCGCCTATAGCCATACAGCGGAGCGTAATCTTCTTATTCTTCTTCTTCTTCTTCGTACAGCGTTAGAACCCTACTGACAAAGCCTTGTATATTTGAACTGCGCATGCGTCTATTAAAATCCGCTACTAGTACACAAGATCGATAAAATCAAAATGGCCGGGACTAGTCGCGAAATATCAAGTGTAGGGACTAGCGCCGCAAATAACTATAGTACAATACTAGATTAGATTCGAGTGTACGCATAAAAACTCATATACGCACCAAAGTCACATAAAATAGAGTACGTGCCAATGCACACAATTCGGGAAATTACGAGACTCGCGACAATGCTCGCAGAACTGATCGCGCCTCGGATTCGTCTCGGCTTCGATCTCCTGCGAGCATTGTCGCTCGTCGCGCAATAACCCTCATTGTGCGCCTAGGCACGTAATATACTATTGTAGATACGTAACACGTAACGTTAAACATGTTATTGTCATCAACTCAAAAAAAATCATTTGAATAAATTTTTTACATTTTCATAAAAATTACTGTATCTAGCAATTGCAACAATAGCAATTATTTTATTATTATAATTATTAAGTGGATTCCTTAATTCGTTAATCGTAATATTCTTATTCATCAAAAATTAAACCTATCACCATTTTTTACATTCTCATCATGGATGAGAAGGTATTGGTTTTATGTGAAAAATGACTTTCGAAATTTTCATCAAATCTTTACGTTTCGAGACCCCCTGAGTCAGAAAAAAGGGTTTTTACGAAAGTGTCTGTCTGTCTGTCTGTAGGTCGTGTGCGGCATAACTCTCGATAGAATTATCAGATTTAATTGAGCTTTGGTACACTTTATCAGAGCCGAAAAAGTAAGGACAAGTTCGTTAACCAGCCACATCCAATCAAAATTGAGTGGTTGAGCACTACTTTTGTGTTTTTGAAAATAATTTTTTGAAAAAATCAGAAATTTTAATACTGGTTTTAAATAGTGCTCATAAATCTCTACAAATTATCCTGATAACATTTTTTGATTAAATCAAAATTAGAAATGTTACAGCATATTCAAATTCGAAAAAAGTCAATATAAAAATTCCATTTTCCAGTTAAATTATACGAGATACGAAAAAACGTTATGATACAATATTATTTTCTACATAAAGTCCTACAAATTTGAATTGTAACATTTTTTCATAAGATGCATATTTTTCTTTTCAATTAAAAAAAAAACTATTGAAAATCCAAAATTCAATTTTTTAACAATAATATTGGAAATACCAAAAAAACGTAAGAATATAAAGTTGTTTGTTTCAAAAAGATCTACAAATTTTGTCTGACACAGTTTCTGATAAAAGATATATTTTTCGTTTCAATTCCAAAAAATACGATTAAATTTCAAAAATTCCATTTTTTAGACAAAATATGTGAGATACAAAAAAAACGTTTAGATAAAAAATTGTTTGCTTAAATGAGATACGAAATAAGCGTTGTTCTGCAAAATCGTTCCCTTAAATAAAGTCTACGACTGTTTTTTCTTTTTGAGAGATTTGGAAGAAAATAAATTATTTTAATCATGTAATTTATTAAAAAGTTACTGAAATGTATACAGAAAATCGAGCGCGAAGCGCGAGCGCCATGATGAGAATGTGTTCCTTAAGGCTGATAGAGCCTTAAGTAAATTGAATTTTCTGTTTCACTTAAACTGAGAAAGAAATTTTAGTGAATTTGAGAAAATGAGTAATTTACATCATCTTTAATATTATAAAATTAGTTTGAACTTTAGTATCAAATTATAATAAATAAACTTGAATGTATGTGATGAGCACAAGAACGAGCGCGAAGCGCGACCATCAAATCGCGCGCCCTAGGTGCGTTTAAACTTGTGAGCGAAGCGAGCTGCGCGCGGAGCGCGCGATGAGAATGTGCCCGCGAAGCGGGCAGATTTTTTGAATACGTTTCTGAATAAAATTAACAGGATAATTATTGAGAATCAAATATTCGAGATACACTTATTTTAGGATATATTCATGAAAACCTTTTATCCTGATAATTAAATTAATTATGTATTGCTCTAGATTCTGAACATGTTCAAGATTCTTGATTTCGAATTCGTAAAATCCAGAAATAAACTGACCACACTGATGATTTTGATGCTCTTTGAATAGATAACTCTGTTGTCAGTGATGTACAGTCCTACTAAATTTAGTTACGCTCAATTTAAAATAACTAACGAGGCTTGATTTCAGGCAAACGTGCAACGTTGTGCAGTCATCGTATTTTGTTGATATCAATCGAGGCAAATCCAATATATATTTTCAATACAACTGTAATACGTATAAAACAAGAAAGTAAATGGATAGTTGTTAATATTCAATATTTTGAACCCAAATGTAAAAATCAATAACACGGAGAAACTCTTTATTCTAAAACTTAGTATTATTATATTTATTTTTACTAAAAGTCAATAGCAAACGAGGATATAACGTCAGTTTTTTAGAAATTACTATTTTGAATATTAAACTATGGAGTTACTAATAATATTGGAGAAAATGGTAAAATAATTGAACTTATGCCTAAAAACAAAAGCAAGTTTTATTTTTTGAAATAGTAAAATCGTGATCGACACAACAAACGAATTATATTGAAGTAAACCCAATAAATGTTTCATTTATTCTTAAAAAAAATATTAAGTTTACGAAAGACAATAGTAAAGTCACATCTTCTGTCTAACCGAATTACCATAGTCTTTTGGAGATAGTGGGACCATATTTATAACTTTTCCTATCAAAAATAGGGAATAATTGCACCTCCATGATAAAAAAATTCAGTCATTCATAAATTTTACCATAGTTCTTATTGGATTTTATGAGATGCATAGAGAGAGTATTTTTAAACACAGTTACATACCTACATACACATACACATATAAACGTATCAATATACTTGTAATATATGTAATATTGGAAACGTTCGGCGTATCTGACGTCACTCGACGGTACATTTACTATTTCCAATCGGAATTTTGGCAATTTACTATTCCAATATATGAAGTATGCGATTGCAAGATATTCAAGTCTTTCTCTCTTTATTGCACTCAGAAAAAAGATTTGACTGAATCAAAGAAAATGATTTGTTTGAACGACTTTCTTTGATTTAAAAAAATGATTTGTTTGAATGAAATAAAACTTGTTTGATTCAAACAAAATATCTTTGAAGCAAATAAATATTTGTTTGAATCTAATTAATTTTTATTCAAAACAAAGAAATTAATTCATTGATATTTGGTCATAGATATTTTTTTTTTGTTTTAAGGTTGAAATTTATTTGATTCGAACAAATAATTATTTGGTCGAAAAATATTTTGTTTGAATCAAACAAATTTTATTTCATTCAAACAAATCATTTCTTTAAATCAAAGAAAGTCGTTCAAACAAATCATTTTCTTTAATTCAATCAAAACTTTTTTCTGAGTGTGTTCATTACAATTGACAATGGTAATTTCTCATAACTATTTTGCAATTTATATTATTCAAAAGACCAATCCTTGCATTTATAGTTTTACTTTTTATTTATATAGGTATCTCTTATTTATATTTTCAGTTTGTCATCAAAGATATTAATCCTTGCAACTCTCAATGGTAATTTATAAAGTTCCGCTATATTTAAAATTGGTTCAGAAAAAGTATTTCCTCTAATCGCTTTGGTAAATAAAACTAGTTTTATTACTATATCCTCGCTTCTTATTGACTTTCAGTAAAAATGAATATAATAATACTAGATTTTACAATGAAGAGTCTCTTCGTGTAAGTTTCGTGTTAGAATTATCCATATCCCTTGCTTTCTGAAATATGCCAACTTTGGCATGTTATTGGAATTTTTTTGGCATTTTTTTGGTATGCTTTTCCCAAGTGATAATTACGTCGGAATTATCGCTTTTTATTGATTTTTTAAAATAAAAACTTAAAAATTGATTATTTCGGTGTTATTGTGTAAGTATAATTTTGCATTATTATGTTTAAATTTTTTAATTTTTAAATTATAATGTTTATTTTTACAAGAGCTCGTATAATCGCATTATTTTAAAATTTAAACATTATACTGCAAAATTATACTTACACGATAACACTGAAATAACCAATTTTTAAGTTTTTTCTTTAAAAAATCAATGAAAAGCGATAATTTCGACGTAATTATCACTTGGAAAAATCATAACAAAAAAATGCCAACAAGATGCCAATAACATGCCAAAGTTGACATATTTCAGAAAGCAAGGGATATTGACACTCTTTACCAAATTTATTTACTCTAAGTTGTCTTTATTTATATCATTAATGTAAAAGCATAAGATAATAATTAATATTATTAAATTCAATACAATTTTTGATAATAGTTTGAAATTCATAAATGCTTTTTATTTACATATTTACATAAAAGTTTGACTTTAGAGTAACATGTTTTTTATTGCTCTACGTTTCAATAAAACTCGGGATTGTTCGAGATAGGTAATCGATGAATCGATACCAACACGTTCTGTGGCAAGTTTGATTATGCGGTAGAGCTGGGCGTGTTTAAAGGTCGATGAAAAGTACTCATTGCGACCAGAAGTACTCCTGCATTCGTTTTGAATCAGCATGCAATTTTTAAATTAAATTTACATTCGCTCACATAATTGAAAAGTTAGTTTGATTAGCTCTGTAGAGGTAATATATTATTATACTTTTTGAAAAGATTGATGGGTCAATGGATGAAGTATTTATATTATTTTAAATGTTTTTCAAATTTCTGGAGCTTAAAAAAAGTAGGAAGAAAAAGAAGACATTAAGAATGTTAACAGAAGTTTAACACAAATGGATGATATGAGTCTTTACGAGATAAATACAAAATATAGAAATAATTATGGGATGTCAAAAGATTGCTCAAAAACAATTCTCGAATATTTAAAAAATAACAAAAACACTGCAAAAGTATTTTTAACACTTTAGTTCAGTCTTATACTTAAAAATGTTCTAAAATGTTCCAAAACCTTCATGAACATTTAAGAATTTTTTGAAATCTTCCACAATGTCTCGAAACGTGTTTAATTGGATTAGTGGAATTATGTGAAAAAATTATAGTAGAAAGTGTAAAATATTTTCAACTGCGAATTAAATTTTTTCGTATATACAGAGAAATGCTAAAAATGATATAGAACACAAACGAATTTTGACTAATACAAAGGTTTCTAGACTCTAAAAAAACATTGACGATTGTAAAATTTTTCTTTTGTGCTAACCTTTAAAGTACACGGAGAAACTTTTTATATCAATCTTTACTATAGTATTTTTCAATTTAGGGAAAAACGTATCACTTTGAGAATTTTTGTTAGTAAAAATACTAAACTTTGTAATAATGATATGCAACTTTAGTATAAACTATAGTAAAATTTGCTATGAACTATGTTGAAGTTTCATATCATTATTATAAAGTTTAGTATTTTTACTAACAGAAATTCTCAAAGTGATACGTTTTTCCCTAAATTGAAAAATGCTATAGTAAAAATTGATATAAAAAGTTTCTCCGTGTATAATTTTAATTTTTCTGAAACAATACAAATGCTTGTAGAAATATTGCAGAAAATTTCAACAGATTTTATGTTTATAATGTCTTCATGCAATCCTAGGAACTTTCATAATTTTCCATAAAATATCGAAATAGTTATTTGTCAAGCACTCTGACGTATTTCAGAATTTTCGCCTACATTTTAGAAGTTATTAAATTTTTAGAAATATTTTCCATTCTTTACTTTAGAATATTAAAATTTAAACATTATTGATAATTTTAAAATTAATCCCCATTTAAAAACGTTCTGGGTAATTCTGCCAACATTCCTAGAATTTAAAAATCTTTTGGATGATTACGAACCATTCCAGGTTTCAAAATATTCTAGAATGTTCTAGTAAATTTATCTATAAAACTTAAAAGTATCCAGAAAATGTTGGAACATTTCATATAATAATATTTGAGAATCAATGAAGAATTTTTATTATAGAAATTATTTATCTATATATTCTGCAGGAGTTCTTACATATTTTTTTATTTAAGTTTCTTTGAAAGTAGTCTTTGAGTCATTCTGCACAGGTGGAAGATTCCGACTGATCTTTCCACTCTCTTCCCTGTTTTTATTCGTATTTATGACAATTTTATAGCTACTTCGAATTTATGCCGTTTTAACAGTATCTGGAAATTACATCCACCTGCTTTCAATTTATTTGGTCTTTTATATTTCTCAGAATGGAATATTATTTAATTGTAATTCAATTGGATAATTCTCCAATGAGACACATGAGAATGAAGAATCCATTAAAGAGAAAAACGGAAACATTGGAACCGATTGATTTTACATCAGGAATCGAAAGTTTGATTCAGACATTATTGTATAAAAAAAATACAGCGAAAGTTCTCATGGAAGAAATTGAAAGAAAAGATTTTTTAAAATATGGAAGTTTTTGAAAAAATTTGTCTTTTAAAGATATGTAGATGACACTTTAATATGTCTATCAAAAGATAAATTAGAATATTTTCTATGCAGATTCAATTCTATTAAACTATAAATTAAAATTCACTTTAGAAAAAGCTACAAATAATAACAAAAGCTTTTTAGATCTAAACATTCAAATTAACAATAACATAATTATTACTAATTGGTATAGAAAACCAATTTGGTCTGGTCGTTATCTGAATTTCTTTTCAAATCATAGCTTAGCACACATAAATGATATTGTTTACTACTTAACTGACAGAGCTATAGAATTATTAGATAAAATCTTTCACGTTGACAACCTAAATTTTGTATGCCCTATCTTGTTGAGAAATGGATATCCTTTAGATCTTTTAAATAAAAAAATTCACGAACGATATGAAATCTTAAATTTTAAAAAAATTTAAAAATTTGATGATATTAATATGTATTTAGATTACCAAGGACACAGAAAAATCATAACACTTTCATATATTCAGAATTTTTAAGAAACCAAATTCGCAAATCATTTTTACTATTGACAATACGTTATAAAACAAATCTCCCTCTATAAAAGATAAAACTCCAACAAAATTAGATTTAAAATAATATCCGAGGGTATTTGCATACAATGTAATAAAAAATATATTGGAGAAATCTGTAGACTTTTGCACACTAGACTTCTTAAAGATCCCAGTCGGACCAATCCGTATTGTGACGACGTTCACTACAATTCAGTATTGCGCCAGTACTGGTTAGCCGATAATGACTTGCTATTACTGGTGCAGTAATGGCTATCATGAATATTTAGCACTGCACCAGTACTGGGAAGACAGTACTGCGCCAGTACTAGTTAGTCGTTATTGACATGCCATTACTAGCGCGGTACCTGTGCAGTACTAAAGTCCATGATTTATTAATAAAATAATATTTATTATTTTTATATTATATAATATTTAATATTTTTACATAAAATATAATAAATATTTAATTTCAAAATACTATTATTTGATTGAAGTACTTAGTTTGGTTGAAATAGGTAACAGATTTGGAAGGAATCATTTGATAGAAATGTGGTTAGCGTGCGTTAGTTGTAGGTCGTAGGATGCGTCGGTAGGTAGGTTTTAGGTTCGAATCTCGTAGACAGGACAATTTTTAAAAAATAAATTTCATTTTTAATAGATAAAACTTGAGAGGAAAAAGAATTGATATAAATAAGTAAAATACTTTGATTTTTCTTCTTTTATTATTTATACAATCCCTAGTTATAGTGATCAGTGCTATACCAGTACTGGTTTCCAGTAAGGCTCAAGTACTCATTACCAGTACTGACTGGTACTGTCAAGCAGTACTCATTCTGTTCTGGCAAGACAGTACTGGTGAAACATTATTATCCTCTTATTCCGCTAGTACAAGCGCAATATTGATTACTAGTACCGAGTCCGTATCCGTCAGTACGGACGCAGTACCGAGCCCGTTGTGAAAGTCCGACCCTGCACAGTACTGGTTTTCCAGTATGGTTCAAGTACTGGTTAGCCAGTAATGACATGCTCGTATAAGCCCAGTACTGACTGGTACTGTCAAGCAGTACTCATTCTGTTCTGGCAAGACAGTACTGGTGAAACATTATTATCCTCTTATTCCGCTAGTACAAGCGCAATATTGATTTACAGTACTGAGCCCGTATCCATCAGTACGGACGCAGTACCGTGCCCGTTGTGAAAGTCCAACCCTGCCCAGTATTGGTTTTCCAATACAGTTCAAGTACTGGTTGGCCAGTAATGACATGCTCGTATAAGCCCAGTACAGACTGATACTGTTAGGCAGTATTTAGACTGTACTGGCAAGACGGTGCCCATATCCGGCAGTACACGGAAAAAAATGAAATATCTGCTACTGCTAACTGCAGTTAGCTGTCGACTAGTTAATTTTGATTGATAAAAAGTTTGCTGAGAGAGTTAACAGTTTGCTGGGATAGTTAAAAAGTGTTAGCGGCAATCGAAGTTGAAAATTTGCATTGGACTCCTTAGCGTATTAAGAGTTGTAGCTAATCATTTGGTTGTTGCTGCTAAAACAGTTTACTCTCCTAGAAAATCTCAAAATTCGTACTCGTAGCTTTTAAAATTTGGCGCTGATATGTAAGAAGTTAGCAGCGGTTGCTAACGGCTGCTTAGACATCCCGCGTTTTCTGTGCTGCTCATGCGCACAAAGCGCGACTAGTCAGATATTGTGCTGTAAATGGTAAGTTGTACACCTGTCGCGTTGTTTTAAATTTAATTTATAAATAATTCGACGATTCGCGTTAATTTATAATGCAAATGACTGATTTGTAACTGATCTGTGAAGATTATATTGTAAGTTTTGTAATAGGTTCTTTATTGTGCTATTTATTACCTTCTTACTGAGGTTATCTTAATTCTAAGTGTTGACTGGCAAATAAGTCGCTACTGTTCCCGGTAATGTTTCTAACAATCGTTGTTACCAGTGCTAACGTAAATTAGCTGGCATCGCTAAAGTACTGTAGCAAATAGACGTTAGTATTAGCAGCTAAGACATTCGCTGTCCGTATATCAAGTAACTTTCTTAGCTGTGGTAGCGAATATTTAGCTAATGCAGCTAATTATTTTTTTCCGTGTACGAGCGTAGAACGGTGCCCGTTGTGAAAGTCCGACCGAGCCCAGTACTGGCTTGTCAGTACGGTCCAAGTACTGGTTGGCTAGTAATGACATGCTCGTATAATCATCCTATTCCCACCTCCTATGATTGCATATTATGTAATGCGTATGAACTCACTGTTAACACGTAATTTTTGTAAACAGTTAAAAGGTAATGGACTTCGATGAAGCTTCCTTTTTGAAATGTGAACTGTTGACAAAAAAGTTTTTGCTTGTAAGTAGAATATTTCTCATAAATACTTTTCCAATATAATGTTTGACACATTATAACCTACATAATTCTTACAGGTCTGATTTTTATTTGTTTTAACCTCAAAACTATGACATGCAAAAAGACAAATTTTATTTGAGGCTTTTAAAAACCTTATTCCTTTGATTATTTTAACAATGAACAGTATGGTTTTTATACAAATGACAATTTTAACCCAACTCAACAAAAAAAATCCTGAATTCAAAATAGATCTGGATCTCAGTGAATTAACCTCGTAATCTATGTTCCCCTCTTATCATAAAATAGCAAAACTCGTAAGGTATATCTTCTTCTTTCTTTCTCTTTTCATTGTATTTTAAATCTTGTATTATGTATTTTAAAAAAAGCCACATCGTCAATTTACAAAATATTTTTTACACTTTTTGTAATTTTTAAATTAAACATCATTGTAACATCGGAAAAGTAACTTATCTCTCTACTTTTATAAAAAAAAAATTATCGGTAACATCTCTTTTACAATATTATTCTATACAGTCTTCATTCACACCCAATTATAGTTTTTCATAACGTGTATATTGTCTTTTATAGTAATAAATGTCCATTAATTCCAAAATAAATCTAAAACTTATTGTATAATTAGAGAATTTTAAACCTAACTTAAAACCTTTTTCCATTTACAAGCTTTTTTATTGCAGGGATCTTATATAAAACCAGCTGAAATTGTTTTTGAATAAATAAAATTTCAATGTATAGTTATTTATATAAATATAATAACACAATATATTGTTTTAGTTATTAAGAAGTTTATAACAGATGAATTAAAGTTCCTATCAAATTTATATTAAAAAGATTGTTCCTGTGCTGAAATGTTGACGTGGCTCAAATCTGGCAAATCCTGATTTATAATAATACTTTAAGCCGAGATTGGGCCAGGCCTGGTGGATATAGTATTGCAAAAACATTACTTAGATTTTTAATCCATCTGACGGGGCTTAGATCTCGTTTTCTGTTTCATGCCAGGCCAGAACTAGCTCAAGGACTTTCTTCATAACATTTTTTTAGCTTTTACGTCAAATTTGAAACTGTAGCAAGATTCTAATTAGTTACAACTCAATGTAACTGGTATGCAGATTAATACAAGTGTAAACAATGAAGATATAATTGGAATTCCAACGAATGTATTATGTAGTTAGTTTATGTTATTAAACAAAACGAAATAATTGATTGTGCAGAACAAAATATGTATCATATTATATTCAATGCATAGTGAAATAGAGGGAGAAAAGGATTCTGTTATGTTGTATTCATTAAAGTGCTTCATAATGATTTAATATCAGTAGAGCTTTTACAAGTGGCGTAAAAGCTAGAGAAGATGAGAGGGTGATCTTCACTGGACGAGCCCTGCTTAGTTACTTTCATGTGAAACAATGAAAATGCTGACGACTGCATTTTCCATGTACCTGGAAAATCTTCGCGTACTTTCTGTTCTATTACAACCCTCCTGTTATCGATTTTCTCGCGCCGGTTTTATATTGAAACATTGCGATTTATGACAATTAATTTTATAGTCTATAATAATAATAATAATAATAATAATTGTTATATTATGGAAAGAATTAAAAAACATTTCGAGTTATGTATCTCACCTTCTAAATCTAGATTGAGAAAAAACTGTGACTAAATTTTAATCAGTAAAACATTATTCAGATGCAATTGGTAATTTCTAAAATGCAAATTAGAGAAAAATGACTGCATCGTGAAACGTATTTGACAAATTCAAAGTTTGTCAATTTTCGGTTAGATAATGTTTAGAAAGCACAGAAGAATCTCAATTGGATTTCAAAATTAACGAATCTCCTCATTGACAGCATCTGTTGTCATTTTGTATCTACCCAGGTGCGAATTTCGGTCGGCTGCCAGAGTTGGACCATCGGGCCACGGTTGGCCCTACTCTGGCGACCAAGGTTTCGTGACCATAGTTGGGCCAACTGTGGTAGTTTCGGTTTTACCAACTTTGGCAGCCAACACCGGCAACCAAAGATATGCCCGACGTCGGCTCAACTATGGCCCAGCTTTAGATGACCGTGACAGTTCAGTCGGCCCACCTCTGGGCCACAGTTGATCCAATCGTAGGCAGATTATTAACTAGATTCCGTTGCCATTGCACGACCAACTGTCGACCCAACTATGGCTCAGACTCGAACCGACTGCTGGGTCAACCTTGGCGAATTACCTTAGATGACCGTGATAGTTCGGTCGGCCCGCCTCTGGGCCATGGTTGAACCAATCGTCGGCATATTATTAACTAAATTATACAAGCATATTTTGCCTAAGTTGGCCCATCTCTGGCACCCGGCGTCGGGCCAACTGTCCACGCCAATGGACGGATAGCGTTATCATTTCACTAGTTGGCCCGACCTCTGGCCAACAAGGTTGGACCAACTTTAACAAGGTTGGCCCAACCGTGGGCCGACGGTCAATTCGCACCTGGGTAGTTATACGAAAGTTCAGATTCAGTCCTGCTTTTATAAAAAGATTTAAATGATATTTAATTTTTCCTTCATTGCATTTTGAAGAGTTGTTTTTGTTTGAAAAATAAATATATACTACGATTTATTTACAGGAATTCCATTCGATGTATAAAAGTCAGCCTTTAGTGATTCTGATTAGTGTATTAGAGCATCGTCGATCTAGTTGTTAATTAAATCCTGACCCAGTTGCGAGAATGATAAATGATGAATTTTGAATACGATTTCCTACTTCACTTTTGACCATACATATGTATACCTTCTCAAATGTTAGAAAGCTAATGCAATGTACTTCATGGCTGACTACATACGCACCTGAACTACTTGGAACTAAAGTTACTGATATTAGCTGCTTCCCCCAGATGGATATGCGTTTTCACAATCAAATAAAATGGATAAAAATGATTTTAAAATCTCAATGTTATTTGTAAACATATAATTCATTGAAAAAATTTTTCGGAAAGAATTTAACCCTTTCGTGGCCAAATTATTTCTACCGATTCGAATTTTTTCATTCCCCGTTTCTAGGAATTTTTGGAGGGTGATGATTTTAAATTTGGTGTCGAAATTTCAAACTTTAAAAATCCAGATTGGCGGATTCAATATGGCGGACCAAAATTGTAAAAAATAGTCCGATTTCAACGAAAAGAGGTTTTTGAGGGCAATTATATCGAATTTGAAGTGAAAATTTTAAAGTTCAAAATAGCGAACCCAATGTGGCCTACAGAAATTGTAAAAAGTATTCTGATCTGAATGAAAATTGGTATTTGGTGATTTGAAGTTAAAATCTCAAAATCTTGAAATTGAAGATGGCGGAACAAATATGACGGATAAAAATCCTAAAAAATAGTCTGAATTGAATACAAATTAGTACTGTGGGGTTTATGATGGCGATGACTTCAATTCCAAACTCAAATTTTCCATATTCAAAATGGCGGACCCAATATAGATTTAGTCCTAAAGTTGGGATTTTGATTTTGTATTCGTAATCAAACGTACTAAAAACCCCGAATACTCATTCTGATCGATATCAGACAAATTTTAGAATTTTTGTCAGCCATAATGGATTAGACATTTTGAATTTTTTAAATTTGATTTTAGATTTATAATTTGCGATCCTGAAAACCCCTGAATGGCTGTTTTCATCTGAATCCGATTACTTCTTAAAATTTTGGTCCGACATATTGAATCCGCCATTTTTAATTTTGAATAATTGGTTTTGGATTCAAAATCAGCACCTGTAAGAATGTTCGATTCTTTGGAAAGAATCGCTTCTTGAGTTGATCCAAGATCAAATAGACGAGAATCAATTCTTTAAAAGATCAACTTGGAAGAGACGCATACAAAAAGTTAATTTAAGACATCAATTGTTTATATTCAATAATTATGTAATTTGTTATTAAATGTTTGGTATTATGATGAAAAAGGGAAGTATATTTTCTAAAGAAAAAGTAATTTCCCAAAAACAACTTTCATTACTAATCGACAAATATTATATGAAAATTTAAAATGTAGAAATTAAATAAAGGAATAATTAACTATGAAAGAAAGCACTATAGTTAATAGTATATTATGTGCCCAGGCGCATAATGAGGGTTATTACGCGACAAGCGACAATGCTCGCACATAAATATTATTTTTTCTACTAGCGGGCCATAAAGTTGACTTTATTACCCCGTGCGGGGCAAACAAATCCACTTTCTGATCCGCTAGTAGAAAAAAAATCGTGTGCAACACGGGAAAAACATTTATTTTACTCGTGTGGTTGTTACCCTCGCTTTGCTCGGGCATCAAACTTCACACTCGCAAAATAAATTTTTTTTTCCCTAGTTGCACAATGTACTATTATGTGCCTCCGGCGCGTAAACTAGTTTTTACGCTACAGTTGAGAGTAGCATAATGTTGTGTGTTACGATTACAGAGGAATGTAATGTAAAAATTGAACTGCGCATGTGCCTATAACCATACAGCGGAGCGTAATCTTCTTATTCTTCTTCTTCTTCGTACAGCGTTGGCACTCTCTAAATATGAATCAGTCAAAATTTACTGATTATCAGTGAAATTTGGCTGATTCAAATAGCTAAAAATAAGTTGCTGTGAATCAGTCGAATTTCACTGCATACTTCAGTGAAAATTAAATAATTTAACAGTGAAACATATTTTTAACTTATGCAATCAGTGAAAATTAACTGATTTAGCAGTGAAAAATATTTTTTTCACTGATGAATCAGTAAAAAGGGAAATCACTGATTCAATCAGTGAAAATTTGACTGTTTCAGATTAAGAGAGCACCGTACTGACAAAGCCTTATACATTTGAACTGCACATGCGTCTATTACAATACGCTACTACTACACAAGATCGAGAAAATCAAAATGGCCGGTAGTATTCGCGAAATGTCAAGTGAGATGGGCGATAATCACGGCAATTTCGACCTTTTCAGATTTGATTCGAGTGTACTCAGAAAAACTCGAAAATGCGCCGAAGTCACATAAAATAGAATATGTGCCAATGCACACAATTCGGGTAATTATTTTAAACTACATTGAAATTTTAGTCCGGTTGATCGATCTTCAAAGAATCAAATCAGAATCAAACATCTCTATAGTACTTTCACAAACTTTTTAGTACAAATCTTCCTCGAATTCAGACTTCTTTTACTATTTTGATCCGCCATATTTTATCCACCAAGTTGGGTTTCAAAATTTTTAAATTTAGACTTCAAATTTGATATCAGTACTTAAGTACTTTTGAACAGTTCAGTTCCAATTTTTCTGCCAAAGTCATATCTGAGCTGCTCGCGCGCCGAGCGTTTTTTATGAAATCATCCATAGTTACAATATTTATGACCTGATTACACTGAAATTTGCAGGAAGTTTTCTTCAAACGTCGTAGAAAAAACGGCTCGTTTGAAGTTTTCTCAAAGTTTATGGGTTCTATCGAATTTGTAGGTGTTATGTATGTATTCTGAATATACTGTAAAAATTTCAAATTATTTCACCAGTTATTGAGCTAGAATCGACGAGTTGAGTTTTAAAAAACTTTCTAAATAGGTTAATTTTGTTGAAACCATATTGAATTATTTAAATCATATTCTTGGGTATATTAATTATTCACACGAAACAATCACCAGGATCAAAATAAATGCAAAACTTTATGTTAAAAGCAGAAGTTGTAAAACTTTGTTCTCTCGTAGTTTACATCAATAGTGGAAATAGATTCAAATGCCTACCTTGATATTTGTTATCGCCTTTTAAAAAAGTTATAATCTACGATGTACTTACGTTGAACTTACTAATAGTTTTGAATTACAAATGATTAAAAGAACTTTACTGCAAAATCTATCATGGAAAGAATCTTGAAAATTTTCGCAAACACACGTCCTTTCACGATTTTAAATCTACTTTTCGCGAAGCCACTTGGGTTCTATTACAATCCTAGCTAGAATTTTATTCGAGTGAACGGAGTTATTGTAGAAAAAAATCTCTCTTTGCTTAACGTATTTTTGAAAATCTTTTAATTCAACATTTTTTATCAAATCAATTTAATAATTTCTGTTGGATATTCATCACGTAACTTTATCACGTTAATATCAATATTGCTAAACTTTTTTTGTGAATTACGTCAGAAAGCTAATTACTTTTGCAAATACCTGGATATTATAAATAATCAAAAAACGGATTTGTACTCATATGAATACAAATAACCTACATTATTATTTACAACCTATATTCACAGCGAAAATCAGTTTGAAATTGTGTAAAATCGAATTAAGTGAATTTTTTGAAATTAAAAATATATATGAAAAAAATATTCAATTCTATTTACAAATGTATAAGAAATTAAAAAACACCTATAAAAGTGTACTTTGTTTTTTGTACTTTTTTTGGGACAAGAGAAAGGTACAAAGTGTCACTTCAGAACAAATTTTACAAGTACATTTTTTAACCAATCGAGCTAGAAAGGTAATTGCTTTGACGACTTCAATCCTCTCAATCTAGTTGAAAACGTTTCAAACTGATTAAACTGGAATAATCTTGTAACCAGATGGAGAAGTTAATCAGTAAATTATAAGTTATGATTCCTGCCATTCTAAAAAATTTTTCTTTTCAAAAAAATTAAGAAATTTTAATTTTGCAATGTTCTCAAGGAGATAAAATTTTCCTATGCCTGATGGAATTAATTTCTTGAAAGGATTATCACATGAATGTATAAAGAGTCGCGAAGGTTCCCGGGATTACAAATTTTATCTTTATCTGTCATTTTTATAGAACTAATGAAATTTGAAATTTGAAGAGTATGATTACAGTTTTAAATTGATTACTTAAGTCCGAATTGCCTATTATCCCCATAATGTGCGTAATAAATTTTTTAAATTAAAAAAGTATTGTAAAGACAACTTTGAAAATGGATTATAATTGGTTGATATTCAACATCTTCGAGAAACTTTTTATATTTAAACTGCTCAAATTGTTGTACTCTCTAAACTTGAATCAGTAAAAATATACTGATTATCAGTGCAATTTGACTGATTCAAATAGCTAAAAAGAGGTTACTGTAAATGAGTCAAATTTCACTGATTATTTCAGTGAAAATTGACTGATTTGACAGTGAAAAATATTTTTTTACTTATGAACCAGTGAAAAGGAAAAACCCTGATTAAATCAGTGAAAATTTGACTGATTCAGATTTAGAGAGTACGATCCTAGTGAAAAAGTTTTATAATAAGATAAACTAAATTATACATTTCTATGGATTTCTGAGAACTATAAAGAATATCCCGTGTAGAAATTGCCCTATGTTTCCTTATTTCAAGTTGGGTTCTAGTGGGGCCCGGACTAGAATTTCCTCATCTAGAAAAAACTGGTAGGGGCCCCGTTAGCACCTGATTAGTATTTCTTGTCCAGTAAAAACTGATAGGGGCCCTGTCAGGTTCTGGTGAGGAATTCCTTGTTTCGCTTAAGTATGGAAAATCTATTTGTATCTGGAGGGGCCCCGACTAGAGATTCCCTATTTGTAATATTTGTTTGTTTGTTTGTTTCCCATTAAAATTTGATCTTATCTGAGAAAAATGGAGATTTTCTGAAGACGGTCTTGGATAGGATCAATACTTAAGAGGAAGCAACAACTTTTGAGACAACTTTTTCATAATTTTAACTCGAATTCGCATGTAATTATAATAATTATATGCGAGCACGTGCGTGTATGTGTGTGTATCTTATTGTGTCGAGGTAATAACAATAACTAAACATGTAGTTCAATTAACATGGGGTAAATAGTAAAATCAATTGAAGCATTCATAATAAACATAAGCGGTAGAAGTTAATACATAAGAGTAGTTAGAAAAACAAACTATTGATAAGTAAATAAGTGTACTATTTTTTTAATAGTACTTCATTAGTTGGAATTACTTATTGCGAACTTTAATGCATAATTTCGTTATGCGATAATTTTCTTGATTCAAAAGTTTCATCATATTTTTGGAATTGAAAAAACTCAAATTTTTTAGATTCTGAACATAAGTTGATTTTACTCTTGAAAACAAAAATGAAAGGAATCATAACCTGTATAAAGTATCACTAATATACAATAATAAAAATTAATACTTCTAAAATGCATATAAATCTTTTTATTATGTAATGTTCTTTAATTCAAAAATTTGATCTGTTTATTTCAAAAATATTTCATTTTATAGAAAATCGATTTAATAATTAAAAATTTCAATCAGAATCATAAATTGGCATAAAATTAAAAAATTCCCAGCGTTAATCATAGGTAGAGAGGGTTCGAACCCGCAGCATTGAGAATAATTTTTAATACCACCTGAACGAGCGTTTGTGTAGTGTAGAGGGAGGTGTGTGTTTGTAGGCAAGTGTGTATATAAAAATAGTAAGTCAGAGTCTACTTGAAAGTAAATACAGTTTTGAAATGTACTAAGAATGTTTCATCGATTCAACTACTGCTCTTATTTGATTTACGTATGTTCCTGTAATTCACTTAACTTCAAAAATTACACTGGGGCCTTTGTAAACTATGGAAAGTAAATTAAAAAGTAGTCAAATTTACTGAGATTTTTTTTCAGTGTACGTGTAATGAAAAAGTACTGTCAATTTACTCAGAAAACAATTTCCTAGCTTGAAAACAGATTTTTTACTGTGAAAACAGTTAAAATTAACCTTCCAAGCGAATATCCCTCCGTTGCCGTTAAAAGTGGTAAATATTAGAGTTGTAACTCGAATTTCCCCTGCACTTTTTCTCTCAGTGTGGAAAATCGTTTTTATTTATTATTTTCTCAGTGAGATACCTGAACAAAATTGGTCACGTGACTCTGCTGATATATACCCTTAAATTCAACGCGTAGGTCCAATAGGGCCCTAATGGTGTCCTTTTTTGTAGGTGGGGAAGTGTAAGGGCTGACCTCACTAAATCCCTACTAGAAAGTCTAGTAGGGCCCACTTCGACAAAAGCGTTACGTTACCGACGATGCTCTGACTAGTTTTCCACGCTAGATCCCGACTAGAGATAGGGCAAACTCGTCGGGGCCCCACTAGACCCCTATCTAAATTTCTACACGGGATACGACGATTTGTCAAATTTTCATTTTGAGTTCGAATATCTTGGCTAAATTGACAAAAAATTATAATAATTACAAAGGGTAACAGTGATTTCTACTCTCAAAATTTCTTCTTAATTCAACCAAAGTTCAGTTAATTGAGAGAAATATATATCTGTCACTTAATATTCGAAATTAGCATATTGCAGCACGTCATAAGACTTTGACGACTACTTGTTAAAGGCTTTGTACAAGTGGTATCTCCCGCGATAAGAAAACTTGTTAACTTTTTATACTTTTTACAAAAAAAAGTTTCGCAAACTAATTAAGTGTATATGCAGTTCTCAAAGAAAAAGAAAGAAGGTAAAAGAGGTGATTCAGAGCGTCCCTGGCTTTTTTGTGGCAACAGAGAATTGAGGAAAAAGGGAATAAACTCGCGGGACGTGAAATGGTCGCGAGTCTTAGACTTCTAATTAGATAGTCGACCTCTGCACTCACTTAGAATTGTAAATAAGAAAGTCAATGGAACCTGTATTTAAAATGACTCCCATACTTTAATACTACTAAACTGAGATTAATCACGTCACGTTTTTACTTATACCCGTGCAGAAATGTTTGTGGGGCGCTGATCGGGTACCGAACGGGAAAAGTGTGGCCCCCATAGGGTAATCTGTCTAGCGCCAGACCAGTAATGAAACGCCCTACCCGATCGGGCCCAGATCTGTGCCTGTAAAATGGGGGCCCGATCTGGTCCAGATATGGCCCCTTCTAATTTTGTATTTCTACAAATAGTAAAATTTAAAGGCTTTACGTTTAATAACAATAAATAGTTGGTTCAAAAAAATTGATTTCATAAATCCAGATTAGTGATGCAACAGTATAATTAAAAGTATAAAAACAGTATAATCTTCAAACCCATCTTCGTAATCTGTAGAACTATTAGATTCTTCTGAATCTAAAAATAAATTACGTTATTCATAATTTTCTATCTACAAAATTCACTTTGGAAAATTGAATATACGATATAAAAAATAATGAAACACAATAACGTTCTACACTTAAAATTTTAATTTTCTTTTCTTTTCAAATTACCGTTAATAAAAAAATATTTCAAGTAATAATCTAGTTCATTACAGTGTTAGGATTTATGTAATGAATCTAGTAAATTAACTTAGCTTGATCTATAATGCGGATATAAGAAATCTCACCAACGATTCTGTGCTTCCGAACTCGCCATGTACTTTTTGCTTTTGGCATTTTAATATCAATATAGTCACTACAATATCATGACCACAATACAAAATGTGAAAATAATCTTGTCTATCATAATCCGATGTGGTTCCAACCCGGGCCACACCATATGCCCCCCTGCGGTCACATGTGGAAAATCCGATCAGGGCCGAATCGGAACTTGGAAACAAGTTGGGCAATTTCTGCACGGGTAAGTGTCCACTTTTTATTTATTTAAATTTCTGTTCACTACTCTGGTGTAAATATAGTTCCAAAATAAACATGACAATGTAATAATTGCAATATTCTTTACATTCTTATCATAAATGAGAAGGTATTAATTTTATGTGAAATCGCACTTGGTTCAGTTTTTTGCCGATAGAGACTAAAAGTTCTATATGAGCGTGGAATCAAAAAGTTATCAGAAAGATGGCAAAAGGTCATTGAACAAAATGGAAAATATATCATTGATCATTCCTTTTGTATTTAAAAAATGTTATACATATTTTCTGGCAAAGAACTGGTCTAGATCTAGACTAGTCAGTCCCGATCAAGTAAAACCTGGTTATTCTCCAAAAGGCCTAGACGAGCAATCTAGTACAACTAGACAGATTTCTACAAGGGTAAAATTACAAAAATTACATTTTTGTACAATTTAACATAATGTATTTCATTGTAAATAATTTTTTCCAATATGAGTTGAAAAATATTCATATTATAATTTTTTTTATCATTGAAATATTTGTTTTAATATCGATACTCAGGGTTGTAAAATCGTAACTTCCTTACGAATTTAAACTTTCAAGATATATAGAAAAGATTATTATATACAAATTATTACAATTTTTAACTCGATTGTTCGTTTTTGAGAAAAATTTTCATAAAAATATACATATATTATGTGTATATTAATAATGTATAAGGAAAAATTGTTCATATATTGTAGTTTTTGAGTTCAATGGTAAGATGCGTTTTCACATTAGAATTAAAAATATGAAAATTGCTCCTACTAACTATGGGAAACACATGCAAAAAGTGCTCTTCATAATTAATAATAATTGTCTTCAGATGCTAATAATTAACTTGAAAATGATATACATCGTTAGGTAAAAAACTCTTTTATACATTAAAATTGTTGTTGATTTTTAATTACCAGAGTTAAAAGTATATGTTTTGATGCTAAAATATAAAATATTCTAACATTTTAATCACTATTTTTTCATTAAAAATGATTTACTCATAAAATTTTAAAAACTTTACAACCCACTTATGATTCTATGTTGTGCTTCAAAAACTCGAGATGAATTTCCGTGTATAAGAAAAAGTTCCCAAACACAGCAGAAGCGCTTGAGCTTTTAAAAGTTGGAGGTATGATCAGTCTTGAAATAGAATACACTGCAGTGGGAGGTGAGGTTAAAAAAGGTAAAAAAGAAAGGGGTTTGATGGCGTCGTCTGTTCCAAGAGCTGCTTTAGCCGTAAAGATACTTTTTCGAAGTTATGTGGAATTGACGAGCAAGCTTTCGCACTTATAGGGTCGATACGCTCATGCACTACGTCCCATTACTGCATTAGTCCTTTCTTTGTAATACACCTGTGCAGGTAGTATGTGGCTGCGAACTGAATGTCCTTTGCATATTGAGTACTTCATTATTTAACGCTTTATTCCCATTAAGGTAGTTGTCGTGAAAAAAAAGGTCTCAGAAAGAAGTTTTTCTATAATTTTAAGACTTGAAATGATATCATCAGTCGTGTCACATAAAAGAAAGAAACTTTTTTTTTTATGAACAAAATTAAAACATACGAAAAATATTACTTTTAACAATATTTTTTTGTAATATAATTTTTCCTTACTATCACTTATTACCAATTTTTTAAAAATTATTGGATTTTCATAAATCACGGCTTATTTTTTTGAGGAAAATATTCTCTACAGTTCTGCTGTTTCCATATTTAAAAAAAAGTAAATAATCTTCAAATATTGTGATTTTTATTAACTAATTTATCTTTTGTAAAAAACTGTTTCAACGATTTCATGAGAACTTCACTTCTAAAATTAGAAACAAAAGATATAAAAACTACTTTATTTCTCAAAATTTTTTCCGTAGGGGAGAAGCGGCGAAATTGGCGCGTCGTCTAAATTGGCGCACCCTATTTTTCAGAAAATGATAACATAACGAAAAATAAAAATAGTTCTATCGTGTGCATTCTTGTATGATATGTACTTGATAGAAAAAATTATAAAAATCTAATTGCTTAATACAGTTTTATTGCGTATTATCGTTTTTTGGCATAATGGTTATGTTCGAAGCCATTGAGTTAAATCGTTAAATAATAGTAATTCAAGGTGAATTAGATTAATGCAACGATTTTATAATCTTTGATATTTAATCTTACGATTAGGATAGAATATTTGTATGACAAAATAAGCATTTTACGTAAAAAGTATTTAATTAATGAACGATACACTTGCGGCAAAATTGGCGCATACGAGATTCAAATCAGAGGCGAAGTTGGCACACGTGTTGTGTTTCTGGAAACCGGTGACTGAAGTCAAGTGCTCGGATGTTTATGATTGAAAATATAAAGATAGTAAGTACACAATTATTAATATATAGATATATACATTTGAATGTTGCTGGACTTTTCTCCTAATCTTTTTCTTACGATTTTTTGTGACATGGGAGGTAATGTGGTTCGCAAAACTGATGTAACGACTTTGTAAGGTTATATTCATTTGAATAATCAGTGGTTAAATTTTTTTTTTAAGTTTGAGGTATTAAGGCATTTTAAAAGCGATTTTTAATAATTAATTTGCAGTCTGACAGTGTTTTGAAAGTTTTCTCGATTTTAAGATGTGAAAGCAATGTAAGTAAAAAATTTGTATTTTTGATTGATTGTTTCTATTATTTATAAGTCTTCTAAAGTTAATAATTGTATATACTTCTGATTACAAATTCAAATAATTCTCTATAAAAATGATTTCAATTTGAATATTCACTTAAATATCCACAATTGCCAGTATTTTATTGCACAAATATAAAATATATTTAAATATTAAAATATATAACTACCTCTTTTCATCAACCTTTGCTACTGAAATGTAATTCTGAATCTATGAAAATATAACTAATACGTGGCAAGAGAAGATTATAATATTAGTGCGTCAATTTACCCGACATGGGGGGTAAATTGACGCAGGTGCAGTCCTTCGGAAATCTGAATAAAAACCTGCTTTAATAATTTTCAATGCAATCTTTATCCATTGGAAAGTATAGAAAAGATATCCAGCTATTAAATAAATATTTTTTCATAATTTTTAGTCATATACTTTCTTTTTAAACTCGCACTTTCTATTAGGTGCGCCAATTTCGCCGCTTCTCCCCTATCTCGTATATTTTGTCAAGAAAAATGAATTGTTGATTTTTATAAAAACTTTTTTGATGAATAATAGTCTAAAGAAAATTTTGAGATCTCTTTGAAACAAACAATTTTGTTTCTTAACATTTTTTTGTATCCTGCATAGGTCCTGTATATCTTCTTGAGATTAACTATTTTGTCCCTAAGATTATATTCGTATCTCGAGAAACTATCTTGAAAACTGAAAGTTTTTATTTCTAAAAACATTTTGTATCAATAAACATAAGATTTAACTTTTATGTACAAATGGTCAACAGCAAATTTGTACATCTTTTTAAAATAAACCTTTATGTTTTTTGACAATATGTCCATAACTCGTATATTTTGGCGGGAAAACTGAATTATTGATTTTTACAAAAACGTTTTTATGGATACTTTCATTTTATTTTACCGTTGCACAGTGAGCTGAAATCTCAAATTTCTGGCCAAAACTCAAACGATGAAATACCCCCTCCCCCCATCCCTCCTTGAATGAAGGGCTTTTGGGGTCTTTGGGGTAGTTCCTTTCAAAAATTACTTCGAAAATTCAAAATTTCAGACAAAAAATAGCCGATGGTTTTCAAGAAAAAGTAATACTTCAAGCTGAAATTTAGCATCATGGGGTTTTTTGGGTTGCTAATTTCAAAAATGACCCATAAATTTGAAGATTCAGAATGGCGGATACAAAATAGCAGGTAATTTTCCAGAAAAGTAATTTTTTTACATTCTCATCATATGAGAAAGTATTGGTTTTATGTGAAAAATCACTTTCGGAATTTTCATTAATTCTTTACGTTTTGAAACTCCCTGAGTCAGAAAAAACGGTTTTTACGAAAGTGTCTGTCTGTCCGGCGTTTGTGGACACGATAACTCTCAAAAGAATTATCGGATTGGATTGAAATTTAGTATATTTCTTGAAAACCCAAAACGTAAGAACGAGTTTGATAACCAGCCGCATCCGACCAAAATTGTGAAAATAAGCGCATTTTTTGTGCTTTTAAAATTTTTCTTTTGATAAATAAAAAATTGCAATTTTGTTTTCTGAAAGTGCTTGTAAATGTCTACTAATTATTCCCATCACGTTTAGCGATTAAATCAAAATTAGAAAAATTACAGTATATTGAATCTTGAAAAAAGTCAATATAAAAATTCCATTTTCCAATTAAATTATACGAGATACGAAAAAAAAGCTAAAGTAGAAAATGTTTTACTACGAAAAGATCATTAAATTATTTGTTTAGTAATTTGTATGTAAAGGATATAGAGTACTGAGCGCGAATCGCGATGATCGAACTGCGTGCTCAAATTTTTTTCGATAGTGAACATTGAGCGCGAAGCGCGAGTGTCGTGATAAGAATGTATTTCTCAAAGTCGAAGTAACTTTGAGAAAATTTAATTCACATTTACAATATTATAAAATTGACTTGAGTTACAATATAAACCAACAGAAAATAAACTTGAATGTATGTGAAGAACATGAGACCGAGCGAGTATAAGTCAAGGAAAGAAAATTTTTATCCTTTTCGAAACAAATTTTTCATTTTCTCATAGCTTTTTACTTCCAGCAGGACTACTCTTTAAACATTAATAATAAAAAAACTACTTGAGCTGATTCGCCTCTATATTTTCAAAAACTTTGGAAAAGCTGAAATAAAACTTCGGAAACCTTCTGCAGCCTAAAATTCTATAAAATACACGGAGAAAATTATTTGTCAAAAATTACCATACAAATCCTGAATCTACGTTATTTTTTCTAATAATTCAACAATTATTAGGATTTCTATTATAAATACGCTGAATCACAGATAAAAATTCCCATCTAGACGGTAAAATAAATTGAAATTGTAGATTTATAAAATAAATTGAATTATTAGAAAAAAGTGCGTAGCTTGAGAATTTATCATGCGTTTCCAAATAGTTTGGTAATTTTTGACGAATATTTTTCTTCGTGTAAAAAAAAAGAATTTTAATGCATAGATTATGTAGCTCAACAAAGTTGAATCTCCTTTCATGGATAGTAATTTATTTTCCATTAATTTTCAATTTTTAAAAATACTTGTAAAACTTGTTTTACTTTCACTGTAAATAAATTTGTGTAGTCCATATTGTATTAAATGTGGAGAATTCTTTTGTGTGGATTTTATTTATGCATTATTTATCAATATAAACTCTTTGTCAACTACTAATATTATTAGACAAATTCATGACAAAGTATTAAAATTCATTATGTGTAAATATTCTCATCTTAAGAAAGCAAATACTACAATGTTCAGCCGATTATAGAAGGTTTAGATTATAGAGCAGGAATTTAATAATTAAGTCAGGCTGGTATAGTGGGCAACCACGACAATTCATATCTTTCATCAGGTATTTCCATGATAATTCTCAAGACTACTGATTTAATTTCCTATTGTATCAGACTAAATTCCGATTTAAATTAAATTCCTTATTATGAGGAAATATAGCGTGTTGCTATCAGCGCCTATTATTGAGATTACCTTCACTGCTCCATATGGAAACGTAAAACATTAAATTTGCTAAAATTGTCTTTTGTTTGCTTTAATTCCATTGGATTATCGTGTAACATAAAACAACGAAAATCACGATCTTTTCGTTTATTTTTGAAAGTTTTTCCATACTTCACATCCGATTTATTCACTTCCATTTTCAGAAGCTGAGTCTGTGAGGAATCGTAAAAAGACAACTGAACAAATAAATCACATTTCAAAATGATGTGAAGATCAATATGCATCATGTTTGGTTTCCGATTTCTGATTTCTTCGAAGTTCCTTGTGAGGAAGGTCATAAATTGGCCAATATCTCAAGCCGTCATGTAAGGGAGATTCTTCGGAATCTCATCGATAAAAATTTCCTGTTCCTTCAGGTTATATCGTAACTTTTATTTTCCTGGTGGCAAATTTTCTTGGTAAAGGTATAGGCTTCTGGAAGATAAATCTGTACCCAGTGGGACTAGCAAAGATGGACAGTCACATTTATTTTCGAACCCGAGGCGAGATCGCAATTACCTGATATTTGATTTGTCGGATTCGTAAAATTTAACTTGCTTCGATTTTAAGTTTGCTGAGATATTTGCACATATTTCTTACTTCCTCTTAAATAATTCGTAAATCTATTCGCCAATAATTTTATTTCAAGACACTTGAACTATCGGATTTTAAAAATCAACCTCCAGTTGATTTCAAGCTCCTAACATTGTTTAACCAGTTCTTGCTTCCGCTCTTAAATCTTTCAAAGCCCAATTTCTGCACGCCAATAACTGATAAACTTTCGAGAGTTTTTAAATCAAATTTAAAACTATCTTAAAAAAAAAAAGTTCTATTAGAGTTAGAAAATAATTATAGAAAATCAATTTAAATGGTACGGGCATTACATAAATTACCTAACATAGCCCTATTCATTTTACTTTCAGGGACTTGGTTCATTACTCGGTGTTTTAAAAGTGAAAATCATTTAATAATTGTATATTGTGCACCAAGGGCTAAAAATGGGCTTAATTACTCTCTAAATCTGAATCAGTCAAATTTTCACTGATTGAATTAGTGATTTGCCTTTTCACAGATTCATCAGTAAAAATATATTTTTCACTGTTAAATCAGTTAATTTTTACTGATTCATCAGTGAGAAAAATATTTTTCACGTCTAAATCAGTTAATTACCACTGAAGTAATCAGTGAAATTTGACTGTTTCTCAGTAAAACCTCTTTTTAGCTATTTGAATCATTTAAATTTCACTGATAATCAGTAGATGTTAACTGATTCAGATTTAAAGAGCAGTTTCATGTGATTGACGCACTGGCCTAAAAAAGCCCATTCTCCCATAGCACAAACGATTTTTTGTTCATGCAGGTATGAATTTGGCGGGTTTGTCATGCTCGTAAGAAGGGAAACACGGTGAAAAATATAGAACTGACAAAATTTTTATTTGCTGTCCCAACAAAATTTTAGTTCTCCTTACAAAAAGTTTTGTCAAGCAAAAAACAATAACGAACTCTTTTGTTGGTTCAACAAATAGGTTTGTTGGGACAGCATGAAAAAGAGCCAAATTCATGCCTGCTTGGGAAAATAGTATATTGTGCAACTAGGGGAAGAAGTTCATTTTCTACTAGCGGATTGTAAAGTGCATTTTATTGACCCCTGTTGGGAAAACAAATCCATTTTTTGATTCCCTCAGTAGAAAAAAATCGTATGAAACACGAGAATAGTATTTTGTGCAACTAGGGGAAAAAGATTATTTTAGACTAGCAGGTCGTAAAGTGCATTTTATTGCCTCCAGCGGAGCAAACAAGTCCATTTCTTGATCCCCGAATAGAAAAAAAATCAAGTGCAACATGGAAAAAATAATTTTTTTACTCGTGCGATTGTTTTCTTCCCTAGTTGCACAATATACTATTTTCGTGTTGCATGCGATTTCTTTTCTACTAGGGGGATCAAAGAATTGATTTTTTGCCCTACAAGGGGCAATAAAATGCATTTTATGACCCGATAGTAGAAAAAAACATGTTTTTAAATTATGTTACAGATTATAAGAGAGGGGAAGTTCAAACAATTTGTTACGACTTGTGACATGGGAAGAGGAAGGGGTCCATGATTGGCAAAAAATCTCCCGAGTCGAAATTTGGAGGGCCTCATATGAGCCTTTTGGTGATGTTGAAGCTCATTTGAAACATTTTAAGCCTACGCAACCTCTTTAAAGCCTATTGATAATCGTTAAGTCACCATTTAACCCTCTTTAGCCTCTGTATTTTATTTTTCAACCACTTTTAACGCTCAGGAACCTCTTCGATCGAGAAGAGCCTCACAGGCACTTTTCCCGTCGTAATGTATGACCTCCTTTGAACCTCTTGAGCCTAAAACGGACGTAAGTCAAGTCTGGAGGCTTAAAAGAGGTTCAAAAATACGAACAAGAACCTCTTTTACCCCTCTTCAGCCTCAAAATTATGTCGCAGAGGCTCAAATGAGGCCTTCGATTTTTCGACTCGGGCTGTTTCGCAATTTATGGGATGCCCTTAGTAATAATTTTCATTACTGATTTCTAATTGCTAATTACAAAGTTCTCTCTGACCAAACAACGGGATATTAGGAACAACTAGCAAGCTATTCCATTTGTACTTAATCCTGAGGATTATCACATGTACAACTCCACTGCAGTGTACATTGCACTACATTGGACAAACACGTTTGATTTGACATAAACTGTAACGCCTTGTGTCACCGCCAAACGTCTACATTATATGTATATGTCCAAGCAACATCCTCTGAGAATCCAGGCGGAATACATTAATGTGTTACTACTAATTTGAACCTGCTGTCTGCACACTCAGAGAAACTGACTCCTGTTGAAGAATCACGTGATATAACATTCATAAAAACTAATTACAAATAAATGATTCTACTTAAAATTCCTATTATGTCAAGCAGAATATTATTTAGAGAATGGAATTAAAAATTTAATGGAAAGCAATTTTGTTCCTTCAAAAAATAAACAATTTAAAGAAAATGCTTTTTGCCGAATAAACATTTTTTGTCTGTAATTAGAACAACATTATTAGGTAATTTGTTTTACTATAGATGGCTATTATATTTGTTCGTTATTTACATTTGAGGAAATTTAACCGCGTTTTTGTAGATTTGTTTTCCAATTTTCAGTTTTATTTTCAAGGGAATAAAGATAAATATGTTTTGTTGAGGCTATAGAGATCATAAAAGAATTAAGAATTGCATTGAATTCGTTTGAATCGAAAATTGGAACGTTCGGTCAGTGTTCACGCTTCATCGAAAGCGATTGCATTTACACTAGGGAAATTCAATGGATATTTCACTGATAGAAACCATTGAAAGATATTTTACATTTACAGTGGTACATTATTCACAGATATCGGATTTATGAAAGAGTAACTTCGCCTCCAGGGATAAGTAGAGTGCAGAAAATATGTTTTTAAAGTTGCAATAAACTAAGATTGAGTTTAGAAAGTGAGAATTGTTTTCCTCAACTTTTAATTAAAAATTTAAATACATTTACAATGTTCGTCAAAGTAGAGAATGAGGTTAAACGTTAAAATCACTATTATCCAGTTTGTTAATTTAACTTTCTTAATGCATTTCTCTGAGGAATATGTTAACAGTACGTAAATATAAAACGTAATTTTTAAAATTGAGAAAAAGATACCCTTATGTCGCTTTTACCAAAAATGTTCTAATTAGACAATTTGAATTTCCTATGAAGTAACCCGTGCAGAAATCGCCCGATTTGTCCTCATTTAAGGTAGGGCTACGGTTAGGCCCTCGCTAGAAAAAGTAGACTAGGAAGTTCTAGGCGGGCCCCGGCGAGGCGTTGATAAGGTTCACCCTGTTTGGTTTCTAGAAAAACTAGTTCCTTCTAGTCGGGCCCTATTTTTGGATTTTAGTCAGGCCCTAGGTAGTTCCTTATTTTAATAAAAAGTTTAGATATTCTTTGCTGCGCATGCTCATGCAAAAGGCCTTTACATACACGGAGAAAAATAGTTAAAGTAATTTTACTCAACTTCCGATCAAATTTGGGACATAAGGACAAGTTAGAAGTTATTTAGTATCACTGTATTTATTTGTGATATATTAAATGTTCGAAAATTAATCAAAGTTGAGTAAAATTCAGAAGTGTAGGGTGAAGTATGAAAGAGTGCATTAAAAATTTTTAAATATATATATTATTACTCGTAGTATAACTATAAAAAACCAATCTTTTATTAAATCACAAAAATAGTAGAGCTTTCCGTTCATTCTACTCTACGCTTCAATCGAGAGTTGAGTAAACCGTGAATCGCAAGATTTATTCCAACAGCTACATCTATTCACGCAGGAACGAATGAAAGTAATCTGCGCCTTGGGCACACATGAAAAATTTTTTATTTCAAAAACTTAAATTCTTAAAATTAAATTGATCTTATGAAAATTTAAACAAAAAAAAAACTATAAGTGTATTACATAAAATATGAAATATCACATAAATTACTCAGGCAGAATAATAATTTGGAATTCGCAAATGTAAAATCCATATTTTGAAAATATAAAACACAGAAAATAAAAGAACCTTCTTTTAAATGTTTTTATACAAGATACTTCTTAATAATAATGCAATTTTTTAATGTACATTTGAAAATTTAGTTTCACTAAACTTCATACGTTGTTATAATAAAAATGTATACTAAATGTAATTTAATAATTATATTATATATATCAATAATCATAGTTATAATAATTGTGTAATTATATTAATTTTTAAAAATATTTTATTAATCATTTATGAAAAAAGTTGATTTATTTTTACTTGAGTAAGGCTAAAAAATTTTATTGACGGCACTTACTCTCACAAGCTCTGAATAACTCATGCAGTCACTATATAAGAAAGTTCCAAATTTTATATCTCAGCATTGTAAGCGAGCGTGTGCGTGATTCGACGAAAGCGTATTGTACTATATATAAGTGTTGTTATTAGGTTTATATATGTAAGGTTATATGTTTAAGTGTATTTGTAATTTGAAATATGATTGGCTACGTCCGTAATGGTGTGAATGTATTTGTAAGTTGTTTATGTATATACCGGATGACTATTGGCAGGCTCGAGGTAAGAATTTTTGTGTATTTGAGAGAAGCATACCATTGCCAGTTAAAATAATACGCCCGATGCTTATTTTACCCAACTACGGTTTGAAGCACCTCAAGCGTCGGTGATATACTTATACATTTCATGTTAACCCACTGACGCATGTTGGTGCCCTGTCGTCGATAACGTTTTACTTAACTCCTTACTATTCCCTATGTAACGCTTATTGTTATTCACTTTGGGTGAATTAGGTATATATCAAATTCATTATACCCGACTAGGATTTAATAAATGTTCAAATGTCCTTATGTCCCAAGTTTAATCGACAGAGTTGAGTAAAATTACTTCAACTATTTTTCTCCGTGTAGCTGGGGCCCCATTGTACGGTTAGGCAATAGATATGTATTCTAATCAGGGCCCGACTAGATGTCCTAAATAGGGCCTGCCTAAAACAGCGTTACAGAAGTAGATGGGGCCTGACTACTTTTCCCTACTAGATCCCGACTAGAAGTAGGGAAAAGTAGTCAGGGCCCTACTATATCCTAAATGAAATTTCTGCACGGGAAGTTAACATTAAAGAAAGGTGAAATTCTCAATGTTGGATGAATCGTTCAGACTATTAATAATAATATATATCAATTTATTCCAAAAAAACTCAACGTTTCGCATGCCTCTCTGGCAGCATCATCAGGAGAATCTATATAAAAATATTATAATTATGTTTGTATGATAACAATATTAATAATTAAACTTAAATCCGTATAAAAAAATATATTACAGTTACTTTGTTCTAAAAATAAGAACATTTGCAAGCTTTATCAATTTTATTGTCCACACTCAGTAGTCACATCACTATTATTCATTATCAAAATTTGAATATAGTGTCATCAAAACAAGGTCAATTATAAGATAACAAATTTAAAAACATTTAAACATTTTTAACTAGTCAAATATAAAATTAAATAAAATAGATATGGGAGCAAGAGAAACATGCTCTGCTCTCAAGTTAAAATTCAAAACTGACAATAATAACTTAAGTAACTTATAAACAATGACTAAGTGAAATTGTTGTGAATAAAATTACCCCGTGTAGAAATTTCCTTATTTTTGCACTGTTAGCACCCGATTAGTATTTCTAGGCCAGGAAAAATTGATAGGGGCCCTGTCAGGTGCCAGTGAGGAATTCCTTGTTTCGCTTAAGTATGGAAAATCTATTTGTATCTGACGGGGCCCTGACTAGAGAATCCCTACTTGTAATATTTGTAGTTAAGGTTAGGTCCATTAGATACAACATAACCTTCATTCTTTATTCCCATAAAAATTTGATCTTATCTCAGAAAAATGGAGATTTTCTGAACACGGTCTTTGATAAGGTCATTATTTAAGAGGAATCAAGCACTTTTATTAAAACTTTTTTATAATTTTGACTCGAATTCGCATGTAATCATAATAATTATACTCGAACACGTGTGTGTGTGTGTGTGTCTGATTGTGTCAAGGTAGTAACAATAACTAAACATGTAGTTCAATCAACATGGAGTGAATAGTAAAATCAATTAAAGCTTTTATAGTAAACATAAGCAGTAGAAGTTACTACATAAGAAGAGTAGTTAGAAAAACAAACTGATGATAAGTAAATAAGTGTACTTTTTTTAAAAATAGTACTTCATTAGTTTGAATTTCTTATTGCGAACTTGAATGCATAATTGCGTTATGAGATAATTTTCTTGGTTCAAAAGTTTCATCAAAAATTAAAACAAAAATTAAAGGAATCATAACCTGTATAAAGTATCAATAATATATAATAATAAAAATTAATACTCCTAAAATTTATATAATTCTTTTTATTATGTAATGTTCTTTAATTCAAAAATTTGATCTGTTTCTTTCAAAAATATTTTATTTGACAGAAAATCGATTTAATACTTAAAAATCTTGAAAATTTTAATCAGAATTATAAATTGGCATAAAATTTAAAAACTTTCCCATTACACGGGGCCCAAACGCTTTTTACACGGCCCTGCAGTAGTTGCAGCCTATGAGCGCTATTTTCTTTCTTGTATTCCAAGCGTGCGCAGCCATAGGCTTAGTCGTTCGTACAGCGTTAGCACCCTACTGATAAAGCCTTGTACATTTGAACTGCGCATGCGTCTATTAAAATCCATTACTACTACACAAGATCGATAAAACCAAAATGGCCGGGACTAGTCATGACATATCAAGTGTAATGACTAGCCGCTTCGTCTCGGCTTCGATCTCCTGCGAGCATTGTCGCTCGTCACGCAATAATCCTCATTGTGCCCCTAGGCACGTAATATACTATTATTAGTAAGGGTTGAACTCACTAAACCCCTACTAGAAAGCCTAGTGGGGCCCGCCTCGACAAAAGCGTTACGTTACCGACGGGGCCCTGACTAGTTTTCCACGCTAGATCCCGACTAGAAATAGGGCAAACTCGTCTGGGCCCTACTAGGCCTCTATCGAAAATTCTACACGGGACAGAGAGCAACGATGATAAACAAAGATAAACGAATAATAATAAAGATCGAGAACTAATATAAATTTGAAATTGAAATAAAATTTTGAAAAATTAGTTTCATGATGTAAAACTGATGTTTTTTCCCATAAAAAATAATGGTTAATATCATCCGCATTTTCTGTTAGGTGTTTGCTAATAACATTATGATATTTTTTATTCAACTTAATATTATCAAAATGTTCCTTTCTTCGAATTCTCAGGGGGCGTTTAGTTTGGCCTCTATAACATTTTCCACATTTGGAATTAATTTTGTAAACTACGTTTTTTTATCCATTCTATATAATGGATCTTTACCCAATTTTATAAATTTACTTAGTTCTGTACCACTGCGAAAGACAGTTCCCACTCCCAACTTATTAAGCAATCTTTTAATATTTTCAGAAATATTACCATAATATGGAAAAGAAATAATTGGTTATTATAATAATTGATAAAGCTTACAAATATTATTATTTTTAGACCAAGGTAGCTGTAATATATTTTTTATATGGACTTAAGTTTAATTATTTATATTGTTATTATACAAACATAATTATGATATTTTTATATAGATTCTCCTCAAGATGCTACCAGAGAGGCATGCGAAACGTAGAGTTTTTTTGGAATAAATTGATATATATTATTATTAATAGTCTAAACGATTCATCCAATATTGATAATTCCACCTTTCTTTAATGTTAACTTACTTCATAATTTGATCTTGGACTTGAAATATTGTTTTCGATTTTATCAATAATTTTGAATCTTCTAACTACGATTTATACTGAGTCGCAGTCATAAAAGATACTATTGAGAAAGATAGATTTAATTATGTAATTTGGAGTAAACTTATCAAAATCATCGAAAGTAATTATTAAATTGTTTACATTAAATTTTATCACCATGAGGGGAAGAGGAATACAAATAAATTTGCAGTGAGAGGTGCCACTGTAATTTATTTTCAGTCAATAGGAAAACTAACCTGTCGAGAGCGATGGCAACCAGATGCAAAATCGAAGCTGTACAACACAGAACATCGCTACTGGTCCACATGTCACAAAGTTCCGGTCCGAGAGCCCATTCATGAGACACTTCGTACACGGCTCCTGTCGAAAATGTCACACTAAAGCCACAGCAATATCCACAGACATACACATTTTTTTCCAATATCATTTCAGAGATGTACTTATACGCAGCGATAAATACTTCCTTTTTCAACAAAAAATGTCTACAATTAATTTTTCTTAATTTTTTTAAATAGAAAATCTATTGAACTTTATTAACGAAAATTTAATAATATTTAAATTGATGAGACAATGCACGTTTTTAAAACTTTCAGCTGTAACACCTGTTGCAACTGAGAATATCCGTAATTGCCATGTAAGTTTTACAAAGCAACTGTTACAGAGCTTCAGTAATATTTGTTATGTAAACATTATATGTTTGTTTCATAATGAAATTAGGTAAATATTCTATGATTTTGATAAAAATATTAATAGACTTTTTCCCCATTGGACATTATTAAAAAAATAACAAGTGCAAATTCTAAAAGTTAGAAAATTGTGTCACAGCACTAATATTACAGAAGCGATATTAAATTGTTGCATAGCAGTCACAGAATAATTAAGGTAGTTGTCGTGAGAAAAAACAGATCTTTGGAGGAAAAAGTTTTTCTATGGCTTTAAGAGTAGAAATGATATTATCAGTCGTGTCTTATTAGAGAAAAAATATCATTTTTTAGAAAAAAAGTTTGAAACTTACGAAGAATAATACTTTTAATAATGTTTTTTGTGAAAGAATTTTTCCTTTCTATCGATCGTTACCAGTTTTTTGAAAATGGTTGGATTTTCATAATTTATGGCTTATTTCGGTTTTTAAAGTAAAGTCTTCAATGGCTGAAATGATTGCAACTAATTTTTTTAAAAGAAATATTTTATTTATAAAATAATTTTATTTGAAAATTATTTACTTATTTCCATAACTAAAAATGGTAGATTTCTAGAGAATCTTTTTCCCGAAAAAATAACTCATGATTGATGAAAATTCAATGATTTTTAAAAAATTGTCATAGGAGACAATAGTAAGGAAAAATTCGATTACAAAAAGTATCATTAAAGGTGTTATTTTTTGAAAATTAAAATTTTTTTTTATAAGAAATAATGCTTTTTCTTTAATAAGACACGACTGATAATATCATTTCAAGTTTTAAAATCATACAAAGACCTTTTTTTAATAGACTTGATTCTTCGCACGATAACTACCTTAAGGGTATAAATAATATAAATAATTTGTTTATTAATAAATGTTAAAGTTACCCAAAGGCATCACAAGACAAGCCACTAGGAGATCAGCAACAGCGAGAGACAGAATCAAATAATTTGCCACGCTCTGCAAATTGCGTTCTAGTACAATGGCGGCGATCACGAAAACGTTACCTGTAACAAAGATTAATGGTTCGTCAGAGCAATTTTTCGAGCAAGCGTCAAACGGTTCGACAAAGACCGTTTCGTTCCATCTGGTAATGCTATTAATAATATCACACCCTGACAATGGTAACGGAACTATGAAGCTCAAAGTATCGCATTTGAACTCAGGTAACTACAAAGTATAGTGAGAAGTCACTTTTCAGGCTATTTGAATCAAATAATTCCAAAGGAAAAAACCAAAATTAAAATTATTTTTAAATAAGTATTTATGAATTTCATCAAAATCGAACCATATATACCGCAACTAAGTACTTAAAAGAAAACTTTTATTATATGCATAAAAATAAATACTGATTTTTGGGTTATCAAAACTATCAACGTTAAGGTGTCACATCCGCACGGAGAAACTTTTCATTTTAAAATCTTGTATTATTAACTATTATTTTTATTATTATATATTTATTATATATATTTTTATTACTATATTATTAAATTACTATTTTCAATATATTAACACGTTCCGTACCGGACCGATTTTTAAAGACCTTTCGTTCAGGCCTCAGCGGGAGTCGTATACGCCCCACATGGCACGGAACGTGATAGACTATGGAGTTACTAATAATATTGGAGAAAATGGTGAAATAATTGTACTTATGCGCCTGAAAAAAAAGCAAGTTTTATTTCCTGAAATAGTAAAATCGTGATCGACACATCGAACGAATTATTGAGCTAAACCCAATAGATGTTTCATTAATAAACATACCAACACACGCTCAAATACTAATTTTACGCGACTTAACCCTTTGAGGGGCAGCGTATCATAAAGGGTTTTCGAAAAGAGACATAACAATTTCGTATCTTTATATGAACGCACCCTTAAACTTTTTTAATGAACTGTCAATGTCAAAATGTTAGTTAAAGTCAACATTTTCATCATGGTAAAGTTCACGAACCAGCAAAGTTTGGAAATTATTAAAAATTACTACCGAAATTCTGAGTCGGTGGTCGCAACTTTAAGAGCGCTTACTCCAATTTTCGGGCGTAATAATCGTCCCACCCGACAGGCTGTGCGTGCTATAGTGGATAAATTCGAGACCAAATCAGTTGATTCTACGTCGTTCTCAAGAGTTGGGCATTGCTCAAACAACACTGTGGCGTATTATGCGAAAAGATCTTGGCCTACATGCTTTCAAGATTAAATTGACTCAATAACTAAGGCCAGTTGATCATTTGAAACGCCGAAACTTCTCCAATTGGGCTCTGGCAAAGCTTGAAGAAAATGAAGAATATCATCGAAAAATCATCTTCAGCGATGAAGCTCATTTCTGGCTCAATGGCTTTGCTAATAAGCAAAATATGCATTATTGGTCAGCAACAAACCCAAATGTGCTTCTTGAGACACCGTTGCATCCGCAAAAAGTGACTGTTTGGTGCGGTTTTCATGCCGGAGGTGTGATTGGGCCGCATGTTTTCGTGGATGAAAACGACCGCCATGTTACCGTCAATGGAGAGCGCTATCGTGCTATGTTGGAAGATTATTTGTGGACAGAATTGGCTGAACTTGACATCAACGATATGTGGTTTCAACAAGACGGTGCCACTAGCCACACAGCACGCGTCACAATCGATTTATTGAAAGGCAAATTCGGTGAACGTGTTATCTCAAGAAATGGTCCGGTCGAATGGCCGCCTCGTTCATGCAATCTGACGCCTTTGGATTTCTTTTTATGCGGCCATATCAAGTCACTGGTCTATGTCAACAAGCCAGCAACTTTAGACGACCTCAAAGACAACATCCAGCGTGAAATTGTCAACGTTCCGGTCGAAATGTGCGCCAGAATGGTGGAAAATTGGGTCCAAAGAATCGACTGCTGTAAACGGGCTCGTGGTGGTCATATGACCGATATCGAATTTCATTCATAAAATGTAATGCTTGCACTACACCCACAATAAATTTGAACTCAATATCTCAAATATTTCTGTGTTTTATTCATAGATAAAATTGTTATGTCCCTATTGGAAAACCCTTTATGAGATACACCAAAATTTTTTCAGTTTTTTATCCATACCGCGACCGTTTTCAGATCAATCGCTCTATAATAATATATAATATAATATAATAATATCTATTTCAGTTTCATTTTTACTTTTTTTGGCAACATAACGTAGATCCGCCGTTCCGCGTTCGTGTTTTGTGTTTGTGTTGTGCAGGCTTCTCAAGTGTGTTGTGGCAAAAATTGTGTCTTTTCTTCACGAAAGTTGTGTTGATTTCTTATATAAAAGAAATATTATTTAAAAACTCATCCTCATTACACTGTTCTTGTGCTCACTTTTGAGGAGAAGCGGGCTTTACAGTCAACACTTTCAACGATTCTGCCGTACTGGAGTTCATGTTTTATTCTTGAGGACTGGGGTTTTGAGCTGTCTCGTCCCTGGACGTTTTGGATCTTGCCCCCCTTACATAAGTGCTTTGCATGTTTTTATCAAATAATAATTTTAAGAAAAAAAAATCCAAAAAACACAAAAAAAATCTAATTTAATATGTACGAATAAACTCTTGCATGTTTACAGCCTAGTCGTTAAGTCCATGAAAAAAATTTTTTTGCCACTGAAGAGGAAATCCATTTGCGTTGATATGTGTACAGAGTGCACGGGCATTTAAATGAATTGTATAAAATATATATTCATCTATTTAAATACATAAATAATTATTAAAAAATATATTACTATATCGGGTACCGACAAATAATCATAACAAGCGCATGGAGCGATTTTCGAGTAATATCGGAAACGTTCGGCGTATCTGACGTCACTCGGCGTATACAGATTTAAAACTATATCTGATTGTATACAGATTCCCAATGTTTGTACACAGATTTTCAATGCTTGTACACAGATTTTTAATGTTCTATCACTGTCATGTAAATTTTACATAACTCTCTCGTAATACTTGTTTGGTATATTCCTCTTTCTGTGCTATTTAACTACATAAAAATATTGGTTGGAAGCTTCTATCATATTGATGTTGGGTGCTTGTAATACTTTACTTTACACAGATTTTTAATCTTCAATCAATCTACGTAAATATTGCATGACCCCTGCGCAATAATTTGTTGTCATATGCCTCCTTCTATGCTATATAACTATGTTGTTATAAAGGTTACAACCGTTATATAGCAGCTAAATTACCAGTATCACATTGTTTCTCTTGATTAATACGATAAAAAACGAATCTGGAATTGACTAATATTTGACCAGTTCTATCTGTTACGGGCGCTCCAAAGTGTGCAATATTTTTTGGAAAATATTTTTATCAATGTGTAAAATCTAATTGATTGCATTCCAATGGCTAATGCAACTCAGAATTTCTAGTCATACGGGCTGGTCTGGAGACGTACAGTAATTCCTAAATTAACTTTTCTAGTTATTTAAATACGTTCAATTAAAAAAACTTTTAAGGGAAAGAAGAGTTCACCCTTATGTTTTTCAGGTGCATTAATGTTTTATAAACTAGATTAATTGATAGCAAGAGCGCATAGGCACTCGATCACTATGAACTATAAAGGTATGAAATGAGAGAAAAGCGAAGAATGAGTGTAAAGTGAGAGCGATGATATAAAAACTAGGATGAGCGGAGAAAGAATAGAATAGGAAAAAGAATGAGCAATAGTAGTCTCGCAACTATATCACCGCGATAGAATGTACGAATAGAAGAGGAAAAAGAGAACGAAGGAGAGAGGAAGAGAGAGAGAGAGAGATATCTAGTACACGTACACCCATGCACTGTTTGTCGCCACGGCTTTCTGCCGTTTGTCAATTCCTCCTTTCGTTCGCCTATGCACATGCCTCATATACTGGTCTCTTTTAGAAAATCTTGATGCGCTCTACTGTGCATCGCGAGGCTAGCATTCATCTCATAATTGCATCTCCTTTTCATACACCTATCCTTGCTCAAATGCTTTAGCCAGTAAGCCAGCTGATCTCCCGCCACAAAGGCCACGTGCTTTTTGTAACTAAAACCCAAGGCTCACCTGAATACTTAAATAATTATGTTAAAGATTTAATCCACCTAAAGATTATAAGCCTAGACTAATTAAATATATATATTTCGATTTACTCTGCAATATGCTAGAAACTAAAATTGTTTCTACAATTTGATGATCATGCATCAAATACCAAAAATTGATGAGCACATTTCCTTTCTCATGATAGGTGTAGAAAGAGGGGAGAAATATTTTCATTCTAAAAATCAGCAAATGGCGCAATAACCACATCAGCATTTGTGCAAATTCCTAAATCCTCCCTGCCATTATTACCTCTGTCCAATCATTAATTCCTTAATCATCAAAAAACCCTACCATGCTCACCTCGCGATGAACTAGTAAAACGGATCAAGGCAAAATGAAATTCGCAGTCTTCTGAGTGTCTTGACCGAATTCAGACCTTAGAATAATGAAGAAAACATTTTTTCTTTTATCGTGCCTGTTTGCGGTCTAGATCGACAGTTCCTGGATCCTCGTTAGTTGATTAAAACCGTAAAACTTTATCTAACGAAATTATTTATTTTTGGAATCGTGTCGGGCGGAAGTAAAATACAAAAGTCTTCATCTAGACGGAATCAATTCTTTTATTTTGAACATATCAAAATTAAATTCATCTTCGGCGGGCCACTTGAAAGGTCCAATTCGTCGATCGTGAACGCTCGATATACCTATTTCACTAGTTGAGGATAACTCGTAAACGATTATCTACTGATAGACTCTTGGCAATCGCATCGGGCGTGTATCGACGAAAATCTTTGGCAATCCCAGTTTTGCAGTTTTTCCTTTACCAAAATAAAACGGCATAAAGGTACGCGAAAATCGCAGAAAAATTAATACTACTGAATCTCAAAACAGTAGTGATAATTTTTCATAAAATATTTTAATTAGATTCAATAGGAAAATTCTAGCGGCGAAAAGGGCGAGTTTAAAAGCCCTCAACCCTTTTCTGGTTAGAGCCAACCGTTATTTTCTCTTATTAAACCTAACAGAAAGTGGCTATAGTGGTGTCGGTTTGCGTGTGCGCGTATTTGTGCGCGGATTGCAAACTAGAAGGACTGGAGTTTCCCCTTTTGGGCAACAATAACAAGAAGAATCATCATCCGCCCATTCCCGGAAATCAGGAGGAAGCTCTCTTTCTCTCTCTCGTTCCAGGAGTGGTAGTCGTAAGTTAAAGGATAAGTGTAAGTAGTACATTTTCCTAAAAATTTTGTAATTATAAAACCTTTTATAATAAATTATTAAAATTGGCAATTTCAAGCTTAAACTTTATTCTGGTGATTTACTTGTGTGTGGGTATAGCCTCCTCAGCCAGAAGAGAGGGCAATCACGATCCCAATAATTAAACAAATTTTGATTTATTTAATTTTTATTTTCTAAATTGAAATTTGGCAGTTTGAAGCCTCAACCGAATGAGTATTTAAATTTGATATTTTAATTTAATATTTCAAAGTTAATTATTCGTACGTAACACTATCATACGTTTTAAATCCATATTGATTGTTATA
Source organism: Diplolepis rosae (assembly GCA_030998225.1). NCBI lineage: Eukaryota > Metazoa > Arthropoda > Insecta > Hymenoptera > Diplolepididae > Diplolepis > Diplolepis rosae. The sequence goes on along the minus strand of JAPYXD010000723.1, from coordinate 21,910,778 downwards.
ACATATACACTGTAATAATATATTCGAAAAATCTACCCCGTTTCTTTCCCTGGAAAATAACACTAACATGTGCTTTCCATCTCTCATGTTTATTGAGACGGTTGACGTTTCGAAGTTTTGGGACAAGCTCTTGAAGTGTGCAGGCTTGGGGGCTTTAAACTCAAGTCCTCCTAACACATTTTTCCTCATACTTAAAAGCATTCTTGACATTAGCCTTCAAATGTCATATTCCATTCCTTTAAATCAATTTGCGTTTTCACTTGGAACGATCTCGACGAACGCCGATCCTTCCACAGTTTAAAAAGCGTAAAACTATTTTTATGTGCCACTGGCGCGCAAACTCGTTTTTTCGCTACAGTTAACAGTAGCGCAATGTAGTATATTGCGCTGCAGAGGAATGAAATGTAAAAATTGAACTCCGCATGCGCCTATCGCCATGCAACGGAGCACAATCTTCTTCTTATTCTTCTTATTCTTCTTATTCTTCTTCTTCGTACAGCGTTAGCACCTTACTGGCAGAGCCTTGTACATTTGAACTGCGCATGCGTCTTAAAATCCATTACTAATACACAAAATCGATAAAATCAAAATGGCCGGGACTAGTCGTGACATATCAAGTGTAATGACTAGCGCCGCAAACAACTACAATACTAGATTAGATTCGAGTGTACGCATAAAAACTCGTATACGCACCGAAGTCACATAAAATAGAATACGTGCCAATGCTCACAATTCGGGAAATTACGAGACTCGCGACAATGCTCGCAGGACTGATCGCGCCTCGGCTTCGTCTCGGCTACGCCTCGACTACGCTTCACCTACGCCACGACTACGCCTTGGCTTCGATCTCCTGCGAGCATTGTCGCTCGTCACGCAATAACCCTCATTGTGCGCTTAGGCACGTAATATACTATTTCACCTTTAATTGCGCTCGCGTGTGTGTGTAGATCCATAATGAGTGTTCAATTTCAATAATTAATTTACTTTTTACTTTTTCAACTGTTTAATTTCTTTAATAGCAAGAAATGAACAAAAATTCTATGAATTTTGGGTCAATATAATAGCAGACATGTCATCAAACATATCACTTTAAAATTTAATTAGTGAATTCAAACTCTGTTTAAATTTTTCATTCTGATTTCATGCTAAGCATGGTTTATTTAACAAATTAGTTAAATGTATTAGATTATTGTCTACATATAAGACAGCCATTTAGAAATTGCAACTCAAAATTATTTAGATTTTTAAAAAAATTGCTAATTGGTAATTTCAAGATGTTGAAAGTTAATGTTCAAGATAATAAACGCTGGTTTATCTTATGCCGGTTTATTAAAATTTAATACCTGAGTCTATAAAAGCTTATGTTATTACCTTTTAATTTCTGGTACATTACAGAAATATATTACGCAGTACGTGTTACTATCCAGATATTATCATATAAAATCTGTCCATACAGATTATCTATTTTCTATGTCTTTGTCTTTTATATAATGTAAGCAATAAAACACATACTCAGAAGAAGGATTTGTTTTAAATTTCAAAAGTATGTCCGCTTCGTAGGCACATTCTCATCATGTGCTTCGCTCGCAAATTTCAGCGCGCTTAAGGCGCGCGATCGATCGTCGCGTTTCGCACTCGGAAATATCTTGTATTCTTCGCATACATTTAAGTTTATTTCTTGTAATTTGATACTGGAACTCAAGTCAATTTTATGATATTGTAGATGTGAATTATTTACATTTTCTCAAAGTTACTAATTCTTTTTTCATATCAAATGATAAAGGAAATTCAATTTACTTCAGGCTCTATCAGCCTTAAGAAATGCATTCCCATTATAACACTCGCGCTTGATTTTCTGTATACATTTCTGTAACTTTTTCATAATTCACAAGATTAAAATAAATTATTTTTTTCCGAATATCTCTAACAGGAAAAACAATCGTAGACTTTAATCAAGCAAACAATCTTGCATTTCAACACCTATATCGTATATCTCACATAGTTTGGTTAAAAAATGGAATTTTAAAATTTTTAATAGTGTTTTTTTTAATTCAAAACATAAAATATACATCTTGTCAAAAAATATCCAACTGAGAATTTATAGACTTCATTTTAGCGAATAATTTCCCATGTTAACGTTTTTTTTCGTATGTCACAAATTTTGCTTACATAATGGAATTTTTGAATTTTAATCGTATTTTTTAAAATTAAAATGAAAATATACGTTTTATCAGAAACTATGTCAGACAAAATTTGTAGATCTTATTGAAAAGAATAATTTTGCAAAATTACATTTTTTTCGCATTTCACATATTATTATTAAAAAATCGGATTTTTGATTTTCAATAGTATTTTTTAAATTAAAAAGAAAAATATACATACATCTTATGAAAAAATTTTGTAGTTCACTGTGGGAGCTTGCGTCCAGGTTAAATAATTTCAACCAACTACTTAACTGTACTTGACTGACCTGAACCTAAGCTAGTGACAAAGTTATTGAAGGGAAAGGAAAGTACAATAAAATAAGGATGCATACCTGCATTGCTAAAACTTCGAAGTAAATCTGAAAAGGGAAAATAACGAAACTCCGAAAAGAGAGAATATTCTGAAAGCTATTTTAAAGAAATAATATTTGAATTTAATAGAATTTGCTATCTAATCACGAAATTAAATTATAAATGAAATTAGCATAAAATATTAATAATTATAACAGGTGGTCACCACATATACCCCCCTGCTAGTGATTGACTCGATAAAATAAAACATTTCGAACATGTGTAAAATGATGTGAGAAGAAATCACGATGAAATTTAAACAAAATATAATATAACATAGTATAGCATATGTTGCTTATATTGATAAAATTCGGAATAAAAGAAAAGAAAATATTATTTGCAATCTCCATCGGTCGTGTAATAAAAAAAAATGTAGAATTTAAAAGAAAGGGATACAAAATTAGGAAAATCCTGCTTGATAACGTTCTGTGAATCGAACGCGTCTGTTAAATCTATTTTTCTTCTCTGGCGGAATATTTTCTGCAGGGATCTCGGTTGGTGCCTGTGTATTCTCCAAATCCTGTTGCCTACTTGGAACTTCTTCCTGAGAAATTTCTTCAGAGATTGTATAGGCTGGTTTAAGTCTGTCAATGGTAACCGTGACAATTTTGCCATTGATTTCGAGGTCAAAAGTCTTATCTTTTCGGTTGCTGACAGTGTAGGGTCCATCGTAGGGCATGTCAAACAAACCTCCAGGTTTGTCGCGGCGTAGAAAAACTTGGTTGGTGGTGGCGAGATCCTTAAAGATGAAAGGCTTGTGTTTATTGTGTCTTGTGCCTCCTACTGGACTGAGGTCGTGAAGGAACTTCCTAATTTGCTTCACGAACTCTGATGTCTCATTATATTGTTGCAATTTTGACTTCAGTGCCAAAAATTCTCCGGGTAGCCGCAGGCTTTCTCCATATAGAAGTTCTGCGATAGTTCCCTTGAAAAAAAAACGCCAAGCTGCTCTGAGACCAAGTAAAATGATGGGTAGAGTTTCGGTCCATGATTCGTTAGCGTGATATCTGATAGCTGCTTTCAGCGGGCGGTGGAAACGTTCAATCATTCCATTGGAAGCTGGATGATAAGCAGTAGTCCGTAGGTGCTTATTACCGAGAAGACTATTCAACTCTTTGAATAAATGAGACTCGAATTGTCGTCCTTGATCGCTGGTAATCCGAAGCGGTGTCCCGAACCTCGCTATCCAATTTGTAAAAATTGCTTTAGCGATTGTGGGTGCTGAGATGTCCTCAACTGGTATTGCTTCTGGCCAGCGTGAAAATCTGTCGATGATGGTGAGACAGTGCTGGTAACCTCGTGAATGAGGTAAGGGTCCAACGAGGTCTACGTGGACATGTTCAAATCTAGACGTTGGTGGGATGAAAATTCCAACCGGAGCTGAAACATGTCGCGAAACTTTTGCTTTCTGGCATGCAATGCAAGCTCTGGCCCATTTTTTACAGTCCGCCTTGATAGATGGCCAAACGAATCGTTGTGTGACCAATCTGACAGTGGCTTTGATTCCAGGGTGTGAGAGCTGATGTAGCGAGTTGAATACTGCTTGGCGAAAGGGTTGAGTAACGAATGGCCTTGCTGTGCTCGTGGAAACGTCACAGTACAGAGCTACGTCTGTCTCTGGGACGTGAATTTTTTTAAGCTGCAATCCGGTGCCTGGTCGAAGATATTTTTTAAACTCTTCATCAAGAGTCTGAGATTCTGCGAGCGCGGAGAAGTTGATTGTACTCGCAACTTCCTCGATGCGAGAGAGAGCATCTGCGATGACGTTTTTGCTACCTGAAATATGTCGAATATCAGTAGGGAATTGACCGATGAATTCGAGCTGCCGGAAATGTCGAGGGTCGCATTTGCTATATTTTTGCTGGAATGCGAAGGTTATGGGTTTATGATCAGTGAAGATCATAAAATCTCGCCCTTCGACCATGTGCCGAAAATACTTTACAGCTTTGTAAATTGCCAGTAATTCTCTGCTGTAAGCGCCGTATCTTTGCTGGCGGGACTCAGTTTCTTTGAGAAAAATCCCAGTGGTTCCCATTTTTCGTCGACACGTTGCTGCAAAGCTGCGCCGATAGCGAAATCCGATGCGTCTGTAAAGATGGCCAGTGGTGCCTTTGACGCAGGGTGGACCAAAAGTATTGCTTCGGCGAAACTTTCCTTGCAGTCCTCAAAAGCCTTCATAGCTTCTGGATTCCAGGGAATGGGTGCTTTTCCTCGAATTTTTCCTCTCAGTAGATTATTGAGAGGTGCCCGTTGTGAAGCTGCCATCGGGATACTGAGCCTATAAAAATTTAAAATCCCAAGGAATTGCCTTAGTTGCTTTGCTGTCTTAGGTTGAGGAAAATCAAGGATGGATTGGATCCTTTCTGGTAGAGGTTTGATGCCTTTTTCAGATACTTCATATCCAAGAAACCTCACTGACGATTCGCCCCAGGAAAATTTAGCAGGGTTAATTAGAACGCCGTAAATCTTGAGGCGATCAAAAATTTGACGGGGGTGCTGCTCATGTTCTTCAGCTGAAGATGATGCTACCAGGATGTCATCAATATAAACATATGTGAAGTCAAGGCCCCTGAGTACTTCATCTATAAATCTCTGGTATGTTTGAGCAGCATTGCACAAACCAAAGGGCATATATACATATTCGAAGAGTCCAAATGGCGTTGTGACAGCCGTCTTTGGAACATCTTCCTCTGCGACTGGAATTTGGTGGAATGCTCTGACAAGATCGATAGTTGAAAAAATGTTCTTACCATGAAGAGTGTGTGAGAAATCATGGATGTGAGGTAATGGATACTTATCGGGGATAGTCCTCTCATTTAACCTCCTGTAATCTCCACACATACGCCATTCTCCGGCTTTCTTGGGGACCATGTGAAGTGGTGATGCCCAACTGCTTTTTGATGGACGAATGATGGACATATCTATCAGAGACTGGAATTCTGCCTTCGCCTGTTGATATTTTTCAGGGGATAATCGCCGTGGACCTTCTACTTCTGGTGGACCTGGCGTGGTTTAGATCCGATGTACTTTAGAGTGCGGTGGCTTGTTCCTGGCTCTCGTAGGTTGCGTAATCTCTGGAAATTCCTTTAGAAGCGCGTGCCAAGGAGATGTTCCTGAGACAGCAAATACCGAGAAGCTCTTCAGGGCATTGAGAAACTTTGCCTTTGGAAAACAGAGACGTTAAATTGTCGATTAAACACTGGTTGCGAATATCCACTAATAAAGCAAAGTGGTGAAGAAAGTCAACGCCAATTATGGGCTTAGTCACATCTGCTACTACAAAACGCCACGTGAATGCGCGACGAAGTCCGAGGTTGAGAGTCAATGTTTCGGAACCGTAAGTAGGAATAATTGAACCATTCGCAGCGTAAAGATCGTAATCGGCCTTTTTTCTACGTCCACAAACTCGCGAACGCGGGTAAACGCAAAGATCGGCACCAGTATCCACCAAAAATTGCACTTTAGTGTCTTTATCCATCACTAAAAAACGGCGAGATTTGCTCGGAAGGACGCTTGCCGCCATTAACGTCCGGCCAACGAGTTTTCGGAATAGGAGCAAGGTTTCGTGCATTTTTGTGCTGACGCACTGAATTTTCGGTGATACCAGCAGATTCCGTCGCCCCTGTTTTGGCTGCGGTCTGAGGAACGTGAGCGGTCACGCGATTTTCCGCGGAAACCACGGTTGTTCCTTGACGAGTGCGCGACTGCTGCAATTTCCTGCTTGAGGTAGTTTTTGACCTCCTCGATGTGCGAGGTCATTGTGAGTATCATCCGTTGCATCAGACTTTCCAATGTCTCTGTACTGTTGTGAGCTTGTACCTCTGCTATCCGTCCTCTAGGAGCTAAGGTTTCAGCGACAACATCTGCTAGCTTTGCCATTTCGTCTAAAGGACTCTGCGTTCTGGTTGCCACGATTGCTTGGATTCCTGACGGCAGACGGCTCAGCCAGAGCGGACGAAGAACATCGTCAAGAACGACTGTGCCTGCGAGAGATCTGAGGTGGCGCAAGAATTGAGACGGCTTGCGATCGCCGATTTGCTCGTGCTCGAGGAGGCGCCTAACTTTATTTTCTTGTGTCTCACTGAGTCTCTTAATTAGCTCCGTTTTTAGTTTCGTATAACGGTTTTGTGTCCGCGGGTTGGTGAGAACATTAAAGTTGTTTTGTTTATTATTTTCTATATTAAATTCACTATTATATGCATAAATAAAATTAAAGCAAATTTAAGATCTTTACTTTCCGAAACCATTTAAATTCTTAATAAGACAGATTTGTATGGAAAGTATATTAACTAACAAAGATTTTATTGGTGTTCGGTAAGGATTCTAACGGTGAATATTAGAGTCTTAACTCGAATTTCCTCTATACTTTTTCTCTCAGTGTGGAAAATCGTTTTTATTTATTATTTTCTCAAAGAGATACCTGAACAAGATTGGTCACGTGACTCTGCTGATATATGCCCTTAAATTCAATGCGGAGGTCCAATAGGGCCCTAATGGTGTCCTTTTTTGTAGGTGGGGTAGTGAAAGGGCTGACCTCACTAAACCCCAACTAGAAAGTCTAGTAGGGCCCACCTCGACAAAAGCGTTACGTTACCGACGGGGCCCCGACTAGTTTTCCACGTTAGATCCCGACTAGACATAGGGCAAACTCGTCGGGGCCCCACTAGACCCCTATCAAAATTTCTACACGGGATGGACCAACCTGGTAACGTGACTAGATTCCTACTTTACCGGCATTTCAGTTTGTGCAACCTCATTTCTATAAAAAATAAGATAGGTAACTGAAAATTTGTAGAATTAAATGAAATACATTAATATACATCTGTCTGGTCATAAATGCTTATAATTATAGAGAACAATTTCCTTGAAAAAAATAATTTTACAATTATAAACATATATGGCCGACAGACTTGACTTAGTGTATTTCATTTACTCTCACAAGTTTTCAACTTATCTCATTTTTTACAGAAATCGGGTTACACGAATTGAAAATGCTGGTAATGTAGGAACTAAGTCACGTGATCCGGTTGGTCAATGGCCTTAATATAAATAAATTGTTTTTGATAATATTACTCAGAATCTGTGCAACATTACTCATAATTCCAAGCGTGTCACGACTTTATTATAGTTACACTGTTAGATATTCTTACCACAATATCCCGAAACACGTGACTGGAGTTTTATTCAGTTACAAGTTCCTAAAATTAAGATAGAATTTCAGAAAATTTAGTTACTTTTTATTAAATTTATGGAACATCTTAATTGATAGTTACAAAGTGCTGAATATAGTATTCTGATACTTGTATCTGGGAATTCTGAAACTTGAAACAGGAATAATTTTACGTCTTGAGTAACTGAAGTTTTATGCAGTTTCATGTAACTGAAAATTTTGTTAGTATCGTAATTTTATGATAAATTTTATAAAATTTCTGTTACAGTTTGTTAGTTTTAAGACACATTTTATGAAAAGTCAATCGAGGTTCATAATATTAAGAAAATTTTTCGCTATTTTAAGATACCTTTACTCAAAATCATCATAAATATCGTCAACTTTTACGTTACCTTTGTAACATAAAATTTTTGTACAAACATTTCTAACAGTGCAACAGAAATACTTTTCTGGTAGATATACCTACTCTGATAAGAATATTTAATTCATTCAACTACTTCGGTTTGTAAAATATGTTACTAGTAATTGCATTTTGAAACAATTAACACCTAACCTTATGGGAAACCGAGTTCATTTACAAGTCCTGCCATAACTATCGTTCAGATTTCAATAAAAATGACTGGTGCATTAATTGATGATATCAGCATCATTTTACAAGTTAAAACATCTCAGTTGGATACGTGTAAGCGTAGCAAAATCCAATTAAGTGAGCAAAAATATAATTTTTCTCCAGTAACCAACGGTGATTGAATAGATATGCGGCAGCGTCGCAGAATAAGTGAAAGCGCGCGCCATTCACATATCGTAAGAAGTCATTTGCTATACACACATGTATAGTCGCTTTCTTATGCGACGTTGACAAATTTAGATACCGCGTGAAGCAAATGAAAAAAAGTACTCATTTGATTAGCTACGTCCCGACAGTACTACCTTAAGGGGCTAGATTAGTTTTTTACTGTAAAAAAATCGATTTTTTTTCTACATTTTTCGATACCTTTTGAGCCAGAAGAAGGTGAACTGTATGGCCTGGAATAGCAGAATAGCTGTAAGTACGATAAATTAAATTTTATAACATAGAAATCACTCGTTAAAACTTTAAACGCGTTTTTCTCGAATCTGCATTTTTCAAAATGGCTATAGCTCTAACTCGCGAACATATCTATAAATCGATTCGGAATTTTCAGAGTATATTCAGCACATGTTTTTACATACCATGAACTACACGGAGAAAAGTAAATCTTAATGGTTACTCCCCAAACCGCAACAATTTCGCGTAGCTCGCGCCGCGGGAGAAAGCAGTAGCGTTAACTGTTTAAGTGTTACGGTCCTGACAGTAACTATTACTGCAGTCGATCCGTAAACGTTTCCGCCAGCGCAGTTTTCTGTTCAAATATCTTTTTAATGTCGGTTTTTGGTATATAAGAAACACGGCACGCGTATCTGAAAAACTCGGCACAATGCATTCAGCTGTTATATTCAGTGGCGCCCCTACCGATATTATATGCAACGAGAACTGCGCCGGGAGAAACGCTTTCGGTTCGGTCAACGCAGTAACCATTGCGGTTTCGGTGGTAAGTATCCAGGTTTATTTTTTTCCGTGTAGGATCTTTATAATCCGTTAAAAATTGCAAATTTTCAATGCAGAAAACTGACGTTTTTTTGTGTGCAAAATTCGAAATTTTTTTTCAAAACGCCGCCATTTTATAAATTGTTGTTATTTTCCAAAAATCCTAGTTCATTGTATGCAGAATATCATCTAGTTTAACGCCTTTTTTGTTTTTTTACAACTGCAGCAAATAATATAAAAACAAATAATATAAAAAAATGCACCATATGGGCATTCCATAATTATAGAACAGGACAAATGTTCACTGCTCAAGTGTCATGACCAATATGTCGCCAAAAAACAGCTGTCTAGTACCCAGAATGCCAACGGGCATCGAGCATGCGTATATTTGATATGCCACCATCTAGCGGTGACGAATGATATTTATACTCATCAGGATAGTCAATGACATGTACACTCGCTTAGATTATTTTGTTGCTAAAGTCAACAAATAATGTCGGATGAGAAGATGACATCTGTCAACATCACGAGCAATGTATTATGATGAAGATTCGGAAGAAATTCGGCTCGTTTTTGCCTACAAATGCCCATATGGTGCATTTGTTTATATTATTTGTTGCTAAAGTTGATAAATAATGTCGGATGACAAGATAACATCTGTCAACATCACAAGCAATGTATTATGATGAAGATTCGGAAGAAATTCGGCTCGTTTTTGCCTACAAATGCCCATACTGTGCATTTGTTTATATTATTTGTTGTTAAAGTTAACAAATAATAACGGATGACGAATTTTCATGATGAGATATCATCTTAGAGATGGGAACGATTGATTCCGACGCTTAATTGGATTGCACAAATGACCAATCCATTCCGTTGACTAATTGTTATATCTATTTGTTTATAACAAATGAATTCACATTTCAACAAAATTATTCCATTCTATATACTCCTACGCATCGAAGCTGGGGTGTGACAGGCCTAGGAAAAATTTACTCGAAGAAATAAAAAATAAAATTCGAAAAATCGACATTTTTTCCGCTATTTACATTAAAATAAAAGTTGTAACAACAACAAATTCAAAAATCGGCCTGCAGCGATCTCTTCAAAATTTAAAGTTGGATTTTTCAAAACAAAAAAATCTCAAATCGGTCAAGAATTCAGCTCAGAAAATGATTTTGAACCTCGTTTTTCTATTTCACTCCACTGTGGAACGCCACGAAAAGAAGTCATTTTTGCATCGAATTGTTACTGGTGTTGAAAAATGGATCCATTACGACAACCCGAAGCGCAAAAAATCATATGTGAAACCCGGCCAACCAGCCAAATCAACGGCAAAGCCGAAAATCCATGGCACGAAGGTAATGCTCTGTATTTGGTGGGATCAGAAGGGGGCGCTGTATTATGAGCTGCTAAAACCGGGTGAAACCATCAATGGAGAACGCTACCAAACACAATTAATCCGTTTGAAGAGAGCAATAGCCGTAAAACGCCCGGAATATGCGACCAGACACGAGGCAATAATTTTCCATCATGACAACGCTCGGCCCCAAGTTGCTATTCCGGTCAAGAACTATTTGGAAAACAGTGAATGGGAAGTTTTACCCCACCCGCCTTGTAGCCCAGACCTTGCCCCTCCTGGCTACCATTTGTTCCGGTCGATGCAGAACGCCCTCACTGAAATACGGTTCACATCAGAACAGGGTATTAAAAATTGGCTTGATTCATTCTTGGCCGCCAAGCCGGCGCAGTTCTTTTGGGATGGAATCCACAAATTGCCAGAAAGATGGGAAAAATTCATAGCTTCAGAAGAGCAATACTTTGAATAATACTATTGTAAATGTTTTTCTTAAATAAACGTTCAAATTTTGAAGAAAAAAACCGCACGAATTAAGTTATAGATCCAATATATTATATTATATTACATTATTAATATTATTATATTATATTATTTTTTCTAAGATATTTTTAAGATAAGTACACTCGACTCGCCCTAATGCGACCTCCGCTAAGGCGACGTTCGCGCTAAGGCGGCGGCAAAACCCATGAGAAACCAACGTGACTCTATTTACATGCGCAGATATCAAAACTGAAAGTACGACGCAGGTCGTGGAAAGTGAGTAGGATTCCTTCTTGCGGACGCCTTAATTAACGCGAATACTCGGTATTATTTACGTCGCCTTCGCGAGAGTCGAGTGTACTCTACATTCAATGCACTCTACTGAAAAAAACTGCCATTATATCTAATGGAATTTGAATACAGAAGTCTATAACAGTATAGAGGAGAGTGGAGCACAGCGAACTACTTCACCTTGGATAAACATAGTTTTGAAGACAATAGTTAAAAAAATTTAGCACTGCGAAATAATACATGACGATTATTCTATTTTTATGGAACTTGAAATCATTGTGAAGTAATAAAAAATCAGTAAAAACTAAAGATTTTATGGAGTGAATTTCACTTGTTTCGTTTTTAAAGCAAACTTTTTGAATTTTTTTTTTTTTTAAATAAATAAACTTTATTTCAATAGATTAGCAAAGTCAAAAGCTATAATCCTATAGTACGCAACCATTTATCGTCCTATTTTGCCCGTTTATGATGCGAAATGAAAATATATTTTTTTGACGATCACTGAAACGCAAATATAATGATGCCAACAGGAAGATGAAGTTTCAGCATTGTAATATCGTTATATATAACAACTTTTTCCTCATTTGAAAGGAATGAGAAAAAACTTGTATTTTAATGACGACCAAGCACCGAACCATAAATAAAATTATTCATAATTTATTGGTATAAAATGAGGATTGCGACTTTCTTAGACTTTCAATGAGTGCTCTTCAACTAGAACAACTATAATTTCTGGAAAATTCCAGCATTCTTATCAGCTTTCAACATATTTTTGACACATTTAATTATTTATGATTCTATACTCATCATAAAAGTTTGCAGTTTAAAATTTTTCTGTAAATTTTTTTAAAAATGTTTTCGAGAAAAAATCAACAAGTAACTTTGAAGCAGAGTTTTGTGGACTACGAAATTGGAATAAAATGATAATTCACTAGTTTTATAGAAATTGCGGGAATTAAAAAACCATTAAAAACCAATTTTTATAAAAAATTGCTGAGTTTGATGATAATTAAACAAATTGATTAATAAAATAATTTATCCGTGTTATAAATTTTTTTCCTGGAAAATAATCTTTCCTCTTTTAAGTGGTCCCTTTATTGATAACATTAATAAAATTAATATATTTAATAATAATATTCTTGAAAGAAAAATTATCTATTTTTTCCTAAGGCCTAATTTTTGCAAGTGTACTACTTTAATTGAGTGTCCGGATCGAATAACTCACCGAGTATAGTATATAGTACTATACTAATATAGTATAGGCTAAGTTTTGTTCGTTTTATTCAGTTCTTTATATACAGTAAATTCTACATATTCATTCAATACGTGTTGTGCATACTGGACTGCTTCATTTTGATTTGCAAGTTACAAGATAAGTTTTTGAGTTTTATGATTTTCCATATTTTCACTATCTCCTATATTTTAATCTTTTAGAGAAATGTTGAATTAATATTTCAATTTCTGGCACTTAAGAGGGTCCCCATATGTGGCCGAAACGTTCGCCTTACTTTTTTACATTATTTATATCTACTATTGATAATTTTTAAATGAAGAAAATAATAAGAAACTGACCCTATGCATAACAAGAAATGAATAAAAATTCTTTATTTTCGAGCCCAAGCGCTCGGCGAGTTATTCGATTCGGACACTCGATTGATTCAATCCGAAAAGTCTCTCTGGCGAAAGTTTCGGAAAGGAATCTAATCCGAATGGATGCAAACTATTTCAAAATATATACTTGTATATTTTGTACATACAGCTTGAGGCACATAAAGTAGTACAGAGCGATAGCACTCAAACTATTGATCATATTTAGAAATGTTTCAGACAAAAGTTTCAGGGTTCAAGAAGACCGTCATACTGGACCACCCCATTTTTTTTATCGGTGGAGGCGCTGAAGCTACGTCAAGGTCAACTCCACTTTTTTAAATGGAACCATGTATTTTTTTTGCGATGACATTATTACCGATTTTAAGACTAATTCAGCGACCTACAACACAAGGTCATTCTACACTCTAAAAACAAGTGTGTAGTGAAATGTGTAATTTTTACACACTACACACGTTGTCAAGTGTGTAATTGAGCGAAGTGTGTACTTACTAAACATTGCCAATTTAATTTTTCGGGTACAAAACGTTACGTTTGTAATGTGTATTGAAAATACACACTTTAAATGCCTAAAGAATTACTATCGTGATTTACGTGTAGAAGTAACACACTTGTTTTTAGAGTTTAGTCATGCAAAATATGAAAATAGTCGAAAAATCGAAACGTATCGGAATAATCACTGTCAAAGGATCCACTAACCTTGGTTTGGGTCTACCTACAGAAGATGCTCGAATTAATGACCCTCGACTTGTAAGCATTTGTTAATTCGCTGATGAAAAGATCGTATAACTTCGGCCAACATTTGTGGCGTAATTTCGGTTCATGCTTGGCGTATTCTCCCGAGTCGAAGTTCTTGCCTTCTCTTTGCCCTCGCTACACTTTGTATTTGAAAAATCGAGTGTTTGGCGAGTGTGGAGCGAATATTATGTCTCAAATTCTTGAAAAACTGAAGGTGAATAGTTTATAAGTTGAACGCAGAGAATAACGACTACGAAGCGATAGTGAAACGAGAGCGAAGTGATATTGAAAATTCTAATTCCAAGATCAGAAAATTTAGAATTCAAGAAGGTATAATTAATTATTTGGAGCAGATATATATATAGTTGCAATGAGTAATATGCATGTATAATCATGCACTCATGATCAAGTTATTTTATCAAAACCAGTAAGACTGGTGAGTGTTATTTTATTATAACCAAGTTTACTCAATTCAACTTTAAATCTGAATCAGTCAAAATCTACTGATTATTAGTTAAATTTGACTAATTCAAATAGCTAAAAACAGTCTACTTTGATTCAGTCACATAACAGTGATTTCTTGAGTGAAAATTAACTGATTTAACAATGAAAAAGCAAATCACTGATTCGATCAGTGAAAATTTGAATGATTCAGATTTAGAGAGTAAAAACAATAATAATTCAAATACAATTATTGAGTTTCACTCAAGTTCTTTAGTTTTGACCTTTATGCCAACGACAATTTCGTCGTCAACGTTATTTTGTCACATTTGATAAGTAATAATAAATTATGAAAACTATTAATACGAATAGTAGGCTTTCTCCCTACAGAAATAGAGTTGATGTGATTTCACTCAACTTCCGATCAAATTTGGGACATAAAAACAAGTTAGAAGTTATTTAGTAACACTGTAATTATTTGTGACGTATTAAATGTTAAAAAATGAATCAAAGTTGAGTGAAATTCAGAAGTGTAGGATGAAGTATGAAAGCGTGCATTAAAAGTTTCTAAATATATATATATTATTGCTCGTAGTATAATAATAAAAACCAGTCTTTTATTAAATCACGAAAATAGTAGAGCTTTCGCTTCATTCTACTCTACGCTTCAATCGAGAGTTGAGTAAACCGTGAATCGCAAGATTTATTCCACCAGCTATATCTATTCACGCAGGAACGAATGAAAGTTGGATTTTCAGCATACTGATGTTCCACGTTAATATCCCGTGTAGAAATTTCCCTATCTTTTCTTATTTCAAGTTGGGTTCTAGTGGGGCCCGGACTAGAATTTCGTAATATAGAAAAAACTGGTAGGGGCACTTTTAGTGCCTGATTAGTATTTCTAGACCAGAAAAAAATGATAGGGGCCCTGTCAGGTGTCAGTGAGGAATTCCTTGTTTGGCTTAAGTATGGAAAATCTATTTGTATCTGGCGGGGCCCCGATTAGAGAATCCCTACTTGTAATATTTGCGGTTTAGGTTAGGTCTATTAGATACAACATACCTTTTATTCTCTATTTCCATAAAAATTTTATCTTATCTCAGAAAAATGGAGATTTTCTGAACACGGCCTTAGATAAGATCAATACTCAAAAGAAATCAAGCACTTTTAAGAAAACTTTTTTATAATTTTGACTCGTATTTGCATGTAATCATAATAATTATATGTGAGAACGTGTGTGTATATATATGTATCTGATTGTGTCGAGGTAGTAACAATAACTAAACATGTAGTTCAATCAATATGGAGTGAATAGTAAGATCAATTAAAGCTTTCATAGTAAACATAAGCAGTAGAAGTTACTACATAAGAGTAGTTAGAAAAAAAAACTGATGATAAGTAAATAAGTGTCCTTTTTTTTGTAATAGTACTTCATTAGTTTGAATTTCTAAGCGTGGAGTCTCATTTGTGCTGTGGTCGAAGACGGTCGCTCGTGCGCCGTCGCTCTGCAACTTGGTTCTCCTTGCGCTGATTTCTCACTTGTGCTTTTGTGCCTATCTAATGTGCTTCGTGCTCGATATTTCTGCAACTGCATTCCTGCCCTTGTGGCTTGCTACGTGTGACTCTTTTGAGGTGAGGTGTACCTGCTGAATAACTCGTGGTGTTTTCCGGATCTCTACACTTTTCTGGTCGCTACGATTTGGATTGACGACGCCGTGCCGGCTTGGTCGCCATTTTGTGCCTGTGCCTGTGCTACTCTGAGGATAGTGACACTATTAATTTTTGAATCTGTGGCTGGTGCTCGTTTTTTGGAATCTTTGGCATTATATCCTTTGCCTAAATTACGACGGCTACATTTTTATTCTTTCGTGATCAGTCAGAATCTCTGATTATGAGAAGGTCTAGCTGATCTCTAACCAGAAACTCTCAAGGTGATCTGTGTTTTGAACTTTTGGTACGTTACAATATTTTGAATATTTGTTCGCTGCTTAGCTGTGCTTGGCTTGTGCTTTGCTTGACCCCTGATCTCGCTTGCTGCTTCTATCCTATTATTTACCTTTCCTTATAAACTCGGTATCTTGGATGCTCTCACCTATTTATTTTTGCTCAATATATTTATTTTGATTATTCTTATTATTGGGTGTTATTGCAATTATCATTGTTCTTTGATTTTATTATTGGTTCTAAGTAATTTGTTTTCCTATCCGTCCCTAGTAATTAATTTTTCTATTATCTGTTTAATCACTATTATTTATACTCCTTCTCACTCGCTCCAACTAGCGGTCTATCAGAGGCTGGGTGTATGGATAGGTAAACACAAGTATAACTTATTCCCTACTCTAAGAATTGTAAATATTAGAATATAGCTATCTTATTAATTACTTGTTTGGTTTAATTTAGCATATATTCTAACCCATGTTTTTTAATCTCTCCTAGGGGCGAGCCCTAGTTTAAACGTTTAACCGGCCGAATTAGTTGCCTTATCTATTGTCTGCTTGGTCGTTCGGTTGCCGATTGAGTCCGATCGAACTATTGAGCAGCCCTTTGCGTTTGCTTTGTTTTTTCCAACTTTTCTGCCTCCGTTTCTTTTTTTAGGTCACTGTCTCTCTCTTCGCTATGGTCACTAGCGGTAGGGGCTTTGGACCTGGGCGCTCTCCGGCACCTACTAGATCTGCTCCGTCACGAGGACGAGGAGCCCGGACGTGCCGATGCCAATTTGCTCATTTCTTCTCACGATCTCAGGATCGCTGGCTACAAGGCTTTTCTCCCCATATTGTTGATTCGCAAGAGGGCGACTATTAGGCATATTGACCCCCGGCACAATCCCATATCCATCCTGAATAGACTTGACCCTCGCAGTAGGGACATTGTAACTGCGATTAGACGCAGGACGGAGGGCGATGGTGCCCCCTTTGACACGGTGGAGTTTACCATGGAGACTACCACCATTCCTTCTGCTGTCTCTATCTCGGGCTTTGAGCTGGAGCTCTTCCCGGTTATCCCCCCCCCCCCCGAGGAGATGCTATACCTTTCAACGATTTCGCCATGTCTCCGGCCAGTGTAGATTCTCTAGGCCCTGCTGCGAGTTCTGCGCAGGTCTTCATCTTACGAGGGACTGCTCTCACGGAGTACGGACGACCCTATGTTCAAATTGCTTTGCTGATCACATGGCCTCTTCTCGGGTTTGTCTGATTTTTCGGTACGAGTATGAGGACAAGCGCGTTAGATTCTGGAGCAACTGCGGCTTTCCTGAGGCTGAGGCTATCCTTGGTGAACGGGGTGTTCTGCGGCCGCCTCGTTTGGCGGATCGCGGGGCTCGTGGTGTCGCTGCCTCTTCTCCTCCTGGGGACCTTTTTGCTGGGTCGCTTTCTGGGGATGTTGCTTCTCGGCCGGGTACTTCTGATTCGGTTATTGATATTGCGAGGTCACTGCTGGAGCTTAGTCAGCGGAGTGACAAGTGCATAAAACGCTTGATGGATGTTCGTGCTTCTGCCCAGGATCTCGAGGGCCCTCCCTTGGAGAGCGCGTCGGACTGTCTCAGTCAGATTTCTCAGCACTCCTAGGTGTCTTTTTCGAAGGGGTTTCTTTTTATTTTTTGCTATGGCTCGCCCTACCTAATTATAATTATATTTGTTTAAATTATTTTCTGTTCTGCGTATCGTTACTTCATTCTTTACATATGAGGCTACCCTGATCCTCTCTTTTTTTTTCTCCTTGTGTGGATTCGTTCCCTCTATTTGGTCCTGAGTGGTCCTACCCAATTTTAAACAATCTTAGGTTAATTTAACTCGGTTCTTTGTTTCCTTATCTGCTATCTTACTTATTGGTTCCCTCTACGCACGGTACTATATTTTTGACGGCCTGCTACTGATGTGATTGCCTGCCTTTGACGGTCAATGCTGTCTTCCCGCTGTGCCGTTCTCTTTTTCCAGTCGATCACTTTTGGTAGCTGCTGATCTGTGGCTACTGGCTGCTCTGTTCGTGGCGATTTTCCTGGCGTTGTTTACCTAGGTTACATGGCTATTATCTGTGCCTTTATGCCTCCTAATTCGGGTGCCGATCTTCTGGCATGGCGAACCTTGTTTGCATGCGTGCCCACTGGTGCGGCCATTCTCTTCTGTAGCGACTTCAACGCCCATTCTGGTCATTGGGGTTCAACTATCACTAACGCGGCTGGCAGGCTGATCTCCGGTTTGGTCTCCGACTTTGATCTTATTCCTCTGAACGATTCATCGCCCACATTCATCGCTGGCCCTGGAATTCTGTGTAACAATCTGGATTTTGTCTTCTTATCGGCTTCCCTTTTCCATCTTTCATCGTTTTATGTTGGTGATGACTCGTTCGGGTCCGACCATCTTCCGCTCCTCTGTTCGCTTGATGCGTCTCTGCAACGCGGCCGCTCTGCTAGTCGGCGCTTCAACATTAAGAATCTCGATTGGCCAGGTTTCCGTTCTCGCTGTGATGAGCTTTCACGGTATCTTCAGCCTCGGCTTGAGCTTGGGGACGATCCTAGATCCATCTACCGGGATTTCCTCACGGGTGTCTATTCTGCGCTGGAGGCTTGCGACGCGTACCGCCCCTCCTCCCTGCGGGGTAAGAGAAAGGCCCAGCCGCTGTGGTGGAACCCCCAATGTGATGCGGCTATTGCTAGGAGGAGATCCGCTATTAAGGCTTATTTGTGCGACCATAACCAGTCTGGTGAAGGCTTCTTTTCGACGTGTTGACGAGGAGGTGAAGCGTTTTCTGAGGTCTCAAAAGAGTGAGTCTCTCCGCTCTTACTGCGAGTCTCTGTCCCCGTCCGCTGGGCTGGGTAACATCTGGCGTACGGTTAGGTCCATGTCTGCCAGGAGGGTCTCGGGATGCTCCGGTGTTACTAATTCCCCGGATTCCCCCGAGTTTCGTGCTATGCAGGACATCTCGCTGTTTCCTGGGTCGTGGAGGGATTCGCTGGTTGTTTTTATACCAAAGACTAGCTCTGGGAAGTTTCGCCCTATCTTTCTCACGTCGACCTGGTGCAAGCTTTTTGAGAGGTTGGTGCAGAGACCGGTCGAGCACTTGGCGGAGTTTGGCGACTGGATCCCGCCTAATCAGTATGGCTTCCGAAGAGGTCGCTCTTCTCTCGACTGTGTGGCTGCGGTGGTCTGCGACTTCCTCTCTGGCTTTGCATCTGGTGAGAGTTCTTATGCCTACCTGGCAGACTGCTCAAATTCATCTCTTTTCTGACTGTCAAACGGCATCCATTTTTTTCCTCATCGGATCCCTTTCCGAGGGTCTGTGGCGTCTGTGTCCCTCAGGGAGGTGTGCTGTCTCCGATCCTATTTAACCTTCATCTGAGGCTCTTGAACAGGTATCTTCCCGCTGGCGTTCGTGCTGCCATATATGCGGACGACCTACTTCTCTACGTTAGCGGGACCGACTCTGCTGGGGCTCTGAACCTATCCGAGTCGGCTATGGACTGGCTCACCCCCTGGCTTGGTGATCTGGGTCTCTCTATTTTCAATTTCTCTATATATGTGCAGTTTTCGATGACTAGAAGAGAGTTGACTATGAATGCTGAACATTTATAGATTCTCTCCTCACATTATCGTAGCCGTCGTCACACATTCGCCTCAATCTTGACAGTAGAGACTGAGGCGAGTCTTAGGATTTCGACTCGGGCTTTCTTTCATGTAATGTGGTGATGTTAGATCTGGCGAACGAGGTGGCCAAGCTACAGGGCCGTCTCGTCCTATCCACTTTTCGTCAAAAATCTCATTCATCACTTGTCTTGAATACAGAGCATAATGGGGTGGTGCACCGTCGTGTTGCATCCACGTGTTCATGCGAACATGCAAGGGCACGTCTTCCATTAGTTGAGGCAGTACGTTTTGCAGAAAGTTTGCGTAAACTTGCCCAGTCAAGCGACCTTAAAAAAAATGTGGATTTAGTGCAGCAAAAGCTAAGATAGCAGCCGCATTATTTTAATTAACAATTGGTCGCCTTTTGACTCGTGTTTGTTTCACATTATCGAAGCGACAGAAACGGTCAGCCAATCGCTTAAAAGCCTTGTGCGATTTTTGTTGCCTATCCGGATAACGAGCCGCATACAAATCTTGGGCATTTCTGTAATGTTTACGGCATTCCCCCAGCACCATCAACATATCAAAATATTTTTGAAAATCGTTCATTTTCGCATTCCGATGTACTCACATTCCGATGTACTCACATTAGAAGGTAATGCGTGACTAACTGATATGTCAACAGAAAATGCTTACTTTCTGCCGATGTCAACAATACCCTATCGATGTATATTATCATGGGTATCGTAAAAATGAAATGAAAATGATTTTTCGTCTATTTTCATACTTTGCGTAACTAGAATGACCTTGTGTTGTAGGTCGCTGAATTCGTATTAAAATCGGTAATAGTGTCATCGAAAAAAAAATACATGGTTCCATTTTAAAAAGTGGAGTAGACCTTGACGTAGCTTCGGCGCCTCCACCGATAAAAAAATAGGGTGGTCCAGTATGACAGCCTTCTCGAACACTGAAACTTTTGTCTGAAACATTTTTGGATATGATTAATAGTTTGAGTGTTATCGTTCTGTAACACTTTATGTGCCTCACTCTGTATATAAATATTTTACCAAATTTTCAGATCATTATCCGTCATTTTCGTTTTTTGCTTTTTTTAGCTAAACTAACCATAGTAAAATTTTGAAAAAAATCAGGGTTGTTTTTTCCAATAGAAGACACATTTGCAGGCAACTTTATTCATGTTTGATTTGCTCGACCAGTCTTTTGAATTATGCTATTCATTAGTTACCTATCGATAATTAAAACAGAATTTTTACAGATTTTTGTAAGGTTTGGGCATCAGGAGTAAAAAAAAATAAAAACCGTTAAAATACACATTCTCCCAACATCTTACTATTAAAGCTTATTTTATAATAACTGTAGACTAATGAAAAAAAAAATTTATTTGGTAATCTACCTCTAACACGGTTTGCTGTAGAAATTTTGATTGAATTCCTTCCTGAAACTTTCACCAGGATTATTTTTCCTGAATGTAACTAAATTGAATTACGTCATAAAAATCGTAAATATAATACTATCTTATTTCAAAGTTTCATTTTAAGGCCATGTATGGCATCCGATCCCTACCTTAGCGGCACTTTATTTTTGTCCTTTGCGTTTCCACGTTAATTGAGATATTGATGAGTTAAAACTTTTAGTAATTAAGTAAAAAGCAGTAATAAACGTTTACTTCGCCCTAAATTTGTATAATTATTAAAAAAATATTTCCTAAAATAAATTTGATCATACATAATTATAAATACTTAGGAGCAGATATCAATTAATTCTGGATATGCGAAGGACGAAAAGAAGTGTCGCTAAGATAGGGAACGGATAAGTCATGCATGACTTCAAATCATGATCCGAAAATCCTCGTTTTCCAGATTCGATGGTCTCTTTAAAGCCATCGATCAACCAGATCACGCGTCCAAAATCCTCTTAAAGTTCGTGTAAGGAAACTTTTTTCTTTTACAAAATGTCTTACTGGAATTTTTGGAAAATACAACATAAAATGATAAAGAACGTTTGTCAACATCGTTTGAGCCAAAATTTCACAGTTAACTGTCATTAACGATAAGTTTTTAAATATTTTTCAAAATTTTTGCGAAATAGAAGTTAAGAGACGTGCTTTATTGTCTTTTGTTACGTTTTCCACATTTTCAGAAAGATACTTTGTAAATCAAAAAAGTTACCTTAAATGAACGAATAAATGTATAATATAGTCACGTGGTCCGATTGATCCATGGCCTTAAAAATAGTGAGACAGGAAATTTGAGTATTTTGTCAAGGAACTGGAAATTCGCGATGGCCCTTCACTTGGAACTTTGAATAGGTTTTACTGGACCAACGAATAGCATTCGGCGATGGATTTACTGTTCAAATATTTTATATGTGATTTGTATTCACTTGTTTCCACTTGTTTTACTCTTAGTATTTGACTGATTTTCCCGTAGTGGTTTGCTTTTTATATGGAATATTTTGTTTGTGTGACACTTTATACAATAGTTTCCCAGGACTTGTGAAAATTTCACCTGTATACATAAGTGCCACAGTGACAGAAAACAGTATATTATGCAATTACAGGGAAAGAAGGCTTATTTTGTGAGTTTGAAGTTTGATGGCTGAGCAAAGCGAGGGCAATAATCACACAAGTAAAATAAATCTTTTTTTGTCTACCGTACACCGAAAGTTATCCTTCTTAATGTAATTTATCGTGCGGAAAGTTGATTTTCCCGCACTAGTACGGTAAAATTTTAAGTGTGCGGAAAATTAAAACAAACTTAAAATGTTATCGCACTAGTGCGGGAAAATCAACTTACCATATTTGATACGAAATATACTATTCTCGTGTTGCACACGACTTTTTTCTATTGGGGGGTCAAAAAAAGGATTTGTTTGTCCCGCAGGGGACAATAAAATGCACTTTATGACCCACTAGTAGAAAAAGAAACCAATGCAACAGTTACGTAACAATTACGTGAAAATCGTAAGCGTTAATTATTAGACAAATAGTACGCAACTGTAACAGGTTTGTACGTAAGTGATTGTCTCGCTGTAACTTTTTAAAAGCACCTCAATATTAATATTTTGAACAAAATATTAAGAAGCAATTCAAAAGTTTTTGTGAAAAAATATGTCTTCTATTAACTTGTTGAGAGTGATATAACAGTAATATTTTATCTAGATACTGTGAGATAATTCAAATTATATCGTTAAGTCTCCATCATCAGATGGCGCAACGATCAAGGACAGCGATCCGTCTCTGACCGACACAATGTATAGATCGAACCCTGAATAAAACCTTTTATTCTAATACAAAATCAGCCTTCATTGCCTTACAATACTGAGTCAAGAATCCAAATTTTTCAAATTAATATTTCAAGATACACTTCATTCTTACTATTAACCAAGTTATTATCAGCCTGCATAGAAAATTTTCGAGGTGAAGCGAAATTTTTCTCAATTTTCATGTGTCTGGAAAATCTATCTTGGAGCTTTTGCAAATGTCATTCAAATTATCGTACCATTGCGGATTGTAAAATTAGTTTGACTACTGGTTTGCAACATTTGAAAACCACCATTGGAAAAACTTGGAAAAATTTAGCTACTTCTGGGCATTCATCGTCACTGCTCTCACTACAAATTCATGTTTATAGCAAGATGACTTCCTTATATCAGATTCCTCTCATTTTTGGCTTTTCTATATATTTTCTATTACCATATTTATTATTTATTATTACCATTTCTAGACTGTCAAACCAACAAACCATGTTTTAAATCCAAAGAAGACAACAATAGGAAGTAGTTAAATCAAGAAAAAAGCAACAAGAATTGAGTTATTCTTCCGATTACAAGGGTTTATTTTCCACACCAATGATTAAACTCTTTGTTTACACAATCCACATTTTAGATTACAAAAGTTTATGTACATCGATTTGTTAATTTACACTATTTTAAAAAATTTCTACGGTGTGACGAGACGTCATGCAATCGCCCGAGACACAAAGAAAAGACAAAATTGAGAAAACATAAAATAATTCTTAAGTTTAGAAGTAACCTGCTCAGTCTTACAATATTACTTAAACTAGCACTTTTACCAGCTCTGTGCCTCGAAGTTCTCAGGCCAATCACACCCTTTCATGAAGCTTGGACGAATTGAGAAGTAAAAATGCCTATTG
Organism: Diplolepis rosae; assembly: GCA_030998225.1. Lineage (NCBI taxonomy): Eukaryota > Metazoa > Arthropoda > Insecta > Hymenoptera > Diplolepididae > Diplolepis > Diplolepis rosae. The sequence goes on along the minus strand of JAPYXD010000723.1, from coordinate 21,886,835 downwards.
TTCTGTGTAAAATATTACTTTGGGGTTTTCCCAAGTGCTTGAGTAAATTTTACTTTAACTATAACTAAAGCTTTTCGGATCTTTTGAATTTGAGTTCCACAATTCCAAAAAGAGCCTCAATGTTTCTCAAGATAAGGACCTCAAGTAACAACTCTTTATAGCTTTTAAAACAATCGCAAATTTTAACGGTATAGCTTCCAAAAAGAACTGGGGAAAAGCCGAATGCTTCCTTTTATTTCAAATAGAAATTCCAACAAACCAATGTTAAAGAAAGATTCACAAAGCAAGGAATTACGAAAGGTGCACGAAGAAAAGTAGTTCGAGAAACTTTACTTAACTTTTAAACGAGGTTGGGACGTATGGACAAGTTGGAGATTATATTTAATATTATTGTAATAATTTGTGACGTAATTTTGAAAATTTATTCTACATTTTTAAAGTTTACCGAACTGTGATGCATTCTTCAATATTTTGTACATCACAAATTATTACCATAATATTATATAATTTAAAGAATATGAAATCTTCAATATTTAGTACATCACAAATTATTACCATAATATTATATAATTTAAAGAATCTGAAATCTTTCTGTGGAAAAGGAGATGCTTTCGATTATGTCAGGATTCAAGCGCGGGTCTATCGATTGCCGGTCTAATTTGAAAATATTAAATAATCTCCAACTTGTCCATATGTACCAACTTTTCTAAAAGTTAAGTGCAGTTTCTCCAACTATTTTTCTCCGTGTGTGGAAATGAACTATAAAGAAAAAAATTTCCTAATTGGGTATATGTATTTATGCTCTGCTTTCATATGAGGTGAAATTTTAAAATTTTGGCAATGATTTAATCACTCTTTCGATAAAGCCTTTTACATAAGTTATTTAACATTATTATTAACAGTATAAAATTTATGTATACAAGAGTTCCAAAATCTATTACATGTTGCTTAATGTCTTAGAAATTATAGAGTGCCTACCCGGACAGGCGAGTGGTTGATGTCGTTCATCAACTGAAAACCTTCTTGGGTTTTGGACAAAACAGAAGGAATTGTGGTTGACCTGACAAGTTTCTAGAGAAGGGTTGTCGTATAGCCACCTGCGAAATCGAGCTTTCATTCTATTATATTCCCCTTTTAGGTCTCAGATAAATGGTCTCGAATCAACTTTTGCGTGTTAAATGTGCTGTGCGATGAAAATAGGGAAATTTCAAACTCTAAAATACCTATTATGAAGTATACACAGGAAAGAATCAATAACTGTAAAACATAAAAAATTATGAAAGTGAAATGAAATTTAATTTGAATTAGGCATTAATTATTTAAGGTTGATATTAAAATTGAATATATTCTTTAATGTCTAAATATTTTATAGTAATAATATATATCAAATAACGACATCAAAAATGTTAAAAATACCGAAATCAACAATCGACCTTCATATAGAACGTCTTGGACTCATTAAAAAACTTGATATTTGGATTTCACATGAATTGAAATAAATTCATTTAACAAAACGCATCAACGCTTGTTATTTGCATCTTAAGGTGGTTATATCGTGACTCAGTGAGTCATATAAGAGCGTAAAAATATTCTTGATTTACATCGAATCTTTTGTGTTGTAAAATCCTAAAATTAATTTAGATTGACATTTGTGACCGTTCCGCGATATAAATGAGAATAATAAATAACTTAATAATAGTATATTACGTGCCTAGGCGCACAATGAGGGTTATTGCGCGACGAGCGACAATGCTCGCAGGAGATCGAAGCCAAGGCCAAGCCGAGACGAAGCCGAGGCGCGATCAGTCCTGCGAGCATTGTCGCGAGTCTGGTAATTTCCCGAATTGTGTGCATTGGCACGTATTCTATTTTATGTGATTTCGGTGCGGATACGAGTTTTTATGCGTACACTCGAATCTAATTTAGTATTCATCATGATTCTCGTTCATTGCACTTGATATTTCGCGACTAGTCCCGGCCATTTTGATTTTATCGATCTTGTGTGGTAGTAGCGTGTTGTAATAGAGCATGCACAGTTCCAATGTACAAGGCTTTGTCAGTAGGGTGCTAACGCTGTACGAAGAAGAAGAAGAATACGAAGAAGATCGTGCTCCGCTGTATGGCTATAGGCGCATGCGCAGTTCAATTTTTACATTTCATTCCTCTGTAGAGGAATACACAACATTGTGAAACTCTCAAAAGTAGCGGAAAACGAGGCACATAAAAAGATATCTCTCAACGGTTTGCGTATTCACGACCATATGAATTTTGAAAGAAGCAATGTGGCAACGTCACGCTCTCTCCACTTCTCTAGTCCTCATCTGATGAGGTGAGACACAAAGGTAGATTTATAAAGAAAAAAGAATTAACAAGGAGAGAAAATGTCCGGAAAGAAATATTGAGCGAAGTAAGCAAAACCGTGACAAGATTGTTGACAAAAATCGCGCTGAAGCGAGTGCGAGAGCCACGGCCCATCCTACTGGAAACCGCATAGTAAACTAAAAACTAAAATATCGCCTTATGAATGAATTATTAATGTAAAAAGAAGTATTCACTTTAGTGTAATATATCATCACTTGAGTTATGAAAATAAAATTAAATTTACAGCAAATTTCAGTGTTTTTTTATTTCTCGAACATAAGATAACTTATTTGAACAATTTTTTCTGTAAAAAAGGAACGCTTCCACTCTGCTGGGTATCGAGCCCAGGACCTTTCGATTGCCGGTCGAATGCTCTATCATCTGAGCTACGGAGGTTCCACAAAACTTTTCTCACAGAATCTATTTACGCCAATTTGGCCACGGATATATTTTTTAGAAAATTTTGTATATAGTTCATGATATATCCGTGGCCAAATTGGCGTAAATAGATTCTGTGAGAAAAGTTTTGTGGAACCTCCATAGCTCAGATGATAGAGCATTCAACCGGCAATCGAAAGGTCTTGGGCTCGATACCCAGCGGAGTGGAAGCGTTCCTTTTTTCACAGAAAAAATTGTTCAAATATATATTGAAAATTCCATCTGGTCTTAAATGACGTTAATTCTAAATCACAGGTTGATAGGGTCGATATGGTAGAGTTCAGTTATCGTGGTGAATGATACACTCTTCTAATTATCGACATAATCGACTGAAATGATTTAGAAAATTTTGTATATTAGATGACTTATTTCAAATTCTCTTGTGTATACGACGTATACCTACTCCTAACTGCCTGCGTATACATGTACGCTCGAGCATGCGTTGCAACGTTGCCACGTGCTCACTGCTGTCATCTTCGATTATGGCTGCCGATAAAAGTCGACAGAGTTATAATCTTTGGAAAGACAATACAAACTTATTGTACGGTGAAAATTCTTTAAAAAAGCAGACGAATTTTTCAAGGCTCGCGGCAAATTTGTATAGTTTTTTGAATACGTAGCATGGATTTTGTAAGTATAATGCTCATTTGAAACTTGGGTTCACTTGTCATTGCCATTGACGGTATAGTAATTCATGATCAAACGGTGAAAGTTCAATTAATTATTTCTCTATAACTAGACGGTCAAGCAACCTAAAAGTTTGCAGGTGTCTTCTAAAATAATTAAAGAAGCTATAATAAAAATTTCAGCTTTTTAGCATGGATTTCGTTTCATGATAAAACCATCTTAAACGTAATTAATTGAAACATTTTTTAAAATGAATTATAAAAAATGGATTGTTTACAATAATGTCGTTCTAAAACGACCGTGGTTCAAGCGTGATGAACCACCACAAACAACATCAAAAGCTGAATTGCATCAGAAAAAGATTATGCTGTCTGTTTAGTGGGATTGGAAAGGTGTGGTATTTTTTGAGCTGCTTCCAAGGAACCAAACGATTAATTAGGATGTCTACTGTCGTCAGCTAAACGAATTGAACGCAGTGGTAAAAGAAAAACGGCCAGAATTGGTCATTCGTAAAGGTGTAATTTTTCATCATGACAACGCTACACCACACACATCTTTAGCCACTCACTAAAAATTATTCAGCAGAACTCCTTGAATGGTAAAACTTTCAATTATGAAGAAGCTTAAAATCGCACTTGGTTCAGTTTTTTAACGATAAAGACTGGAAGTCCTATGAGTGTGGAATCATGAAGTTACCAGAAAGATGGCAAAAGGTGATTGAACAAAATGAAAAATATGTCATTGAGTAAAGTTCATTCCTTGTATATAAAAAAATGTGTTTAATTTGTATGAAAAAATCGGGAATTACTTCTGGGACAACCCAATACATATCTTATGTTACTGTCACGTCTAGTTTTTGAGGTACCTGCCGATATCTTTTCAACTACTTCCTTTTTACGCATATTAGTAAAAGATGACGTAATTGACGAAATCTGTTTAATTAATGCTGGTGTTTTTGTGATAAACTATTTGTGAACGTAATTATATAATTTTTCAAGATGAATACCGAAAAAAATGGTCGTCGCGAGTGCGAAAATTCACTAAACAAGTTTTACTGCTGGCGCCTAAAGCGAGAAGATTCTTTTTAACATAAAAGGAAAAGTTAAAAAATTTACCTATTTTGTGTACACTATTTGGTTTTACCTATATATTTTGTGTTTTATGCTGCAATATATCAAAAAGAATTTTTATTGTAGGTTTTCTTAAATATTTTTTAATAAAATAAAAATACGTATATAATGGGTGTTTACTTTTTAGTTATTTTACTAATAGCCGCACCTAAAAAATGGCACGTGTTAGAAAAAAATACGTGTGAATTCTTATTTCACGATAAGTATAAATAAAAAAACATGGACATTTGAAAAGGGTACTCAATTTTTTTTTAAATTTGTAATGTAGTGTAATTGTTTGTAATAATTACTTTCAGTGTGTAAAATTTCAAAATCATCCCATAAAAAGTAATGGGGCATGGGATCATTCTGGTGTTCAATAAAATTTTTTGAAATAACATTGTGATATTTGACATTTAATTTCATATTAATCAAATATGTTCATTACGTCTAATATGTATTGGTCTTTAAGTGTGACCGATGTACGATTTATTATTACTGTTATTCAATAAGATTTGAAATTATAACCAAAGATTCTCTCTGATCAACTAAATTAAAAAATTTTTTAATTCTTTATCGACTCAATCTTACATTTTTTTTTCATTTTCCCACTATTGAGCTATTTGTATACAAAAAATCTATTGTTGATAGATTTTACTCCTGATGAGGAGATCCAGCGAATCTCGAAACGTTGAGTAATAAATTATTTAAATTGTCTGAATGATGTCGTTATTTTATATGTATTATTACTAATTTGAATACTTTATTTTTCAAATTATTATTATAATTAATACATTTTTGTTAGGTAGCAACATATTTTCGCATTACCCTTTTTTGTACATTATTCGGAAAATATTTTTAAATTTCATATACATTTGTATAAGCAACGAGAGAAAAGTTTTGTTTAAATTAAATATACCGTTTTTTAATTGGGTTTTTTTTAGTTTAAGACAGTAATTTATTTAGATTGACGAAGATTTTGTTTGATTCCAGTGGATATAAACTCCTGGGATATTTGATATTGACGTGATAAAATGAGCAAGAATTAATTTTTTTGGCAAAAATCGGTTTTATTTTTCAATGCACTCTCCTCTTAGCCCAATACAATGATTCCAACAATGTTTCAACTTTTCTATGCCTTAAAAATAATACAATTTGTCAATCCCTTCAAACTACCCTTCTGTTCCCCATTCAGCTTCTTCGTTCAACTCTAAACGCCTACCACACAGCCATCTCTTGAGGTTTGAGAACAGATAATAGTCGCTGGGGGCTAGGTTTTGAGAATGCGGTGGGTGCGGAAGCGATTTAAAAGCCAATTCATGCGTTTTTGCCTCTGCAATGTTCGATGTCTGAGATGGTGCATTGTCATCATGAAAACGGATTTTTTCCTTTTTCAAATGTGGCCATTTCTTCCTGATTTCGTCAACCAATCGATCCAATAATGCAGCATAACATTTTTTCGTACGTTGCGTATTTCTTGAGATATTTCGATGTCTCAAGATAAAAAAACTTACGTAGTATAATAAAAATGACTTATTATGAATATATAATATTAAAAAGATGACCAAATTGAATAGAAAATTCAGTTTGTACAGTTTTTGAAATGATGAAACTTTGCCAATTACGAAATGTAGATACTTAAAATTATTGACAAAACTGTTTAATTTTACTTTTGTTTGCATGGTATATATTTTTGGCAAAACAAGTTATTTTGTGCAAAATTTGAAAGAAGCAAGTCTTTTGTGAAGTAAAAGACTAGAGTTTCAACTCATAAACATATATGTAAAATGTCTATCTCCTGAGAAAAGATCAGATGCAAGAACATTCCACTACAATAGAAAGAGTTAGTTTTAAATGTATGGGAATATTAGTCAAAGAAACGCGAATAAAGTCAGACCACAGTCGGTGGAAGCAAGTTCAGTAAGACTTTGAAAATGTAAATTTCAAGCCAGACGAAAGCATATATACGTAATACAATATAATATATTAGGTGTACAACTTTGCTTCTGCCATTTTTCGATAGATGGCTGCAGCGGTAAGTGCTGGTCGAAATAGGCAGATCAAAAATGTCACACAGGAAGCTTGGATATCTGTCAACATGACGACACCACCACCTTAGTGAATTTGTATTTGCATCATAAATTTATTCTTCATCGAAAATATCAGTATCCGAGCCAAATTCTCGTCATTTGCGGGTAGTTCTGATTTTCTTCTTTCAATTGAGGAAAACTGCTCTTAGTGAAAGAACATTTCGTGAATGGTTTCAACGCTTCAAAAGCGGTGATTACGATGTCGAGAACCAGCATGGCAGTGGAAAAGAGGAAAATTTCGAAGATTCCGAATTGGAGGCATTACTTGCTGAAGACTTATACCAAACGCAAGAAAAATTGGCAAAATCATTGAGAGTGAGTCAACAAGCAATTTCGAAACGCCTTCACTGCAAATCCAAGCGTGTCGCCATTTTTACACGTTTTAGGGCTTGTTTTCCATCACAGACCCTAGTCGTGTTAATTTTAAAGATATAAACGTGTTTAGTCAATTCGTGCCATACGAGTTATTTTTGTATTTTTACTCCTTCAAAAGTTTAGAAGTTGATTAAATACGTTTATACGAACTCCGCCATTGCCGGTCCCAAGCCCGGATGAGAAAGGAGGAGGGGGCACACAGACAGCAACATGACACAACACATTACAGCGACACTAAACACAACACACCTAACAACCGAGAGAGCGTTTTGTGGGCGGGCAGGGTCTCGCCGAGGTGAATGCATGAGTCCAAGCACGGAGCAGACGTGTCCTGCAGCCCACCAACGGTAGTAGCCGTAAGGACTCTGCCAGCAGTAGGGCTGTCGCCGTCAGGATGGCCGCCAAGGGAGCCCTATAGACAGGCTTTTCCCTAGTGATGGGCCTGCCGGGCGCAAGTGCCACGACGGTTCTGCGACTTTCAAGCGCGTGAGGACGCGATGTGGAGCGAAAGCATCAGGGGACCTTGAACAGGTCTCTTGATGCCGAATGAACGAACACGGAGTGAATGCGGGGGGCCCCTTAATCGGGGTATCGCCCCAAATGCGTATGCGGTGATGACGCTGAACTTCCCGCGTGCGCTCTTGCGGTCACACCACAATCACATGCACGACACCGACACCCACACACACCAGAATGAATGGGATGCTGAGAGAATGGGGCTGCGGCCGGCGCCTGGTGGATATTCCCGATAGACTAGCCAAGGGTAGCCTCTCGACCAGGGTAGGACGCGATGTCAGTACCTCACCTCTGTGGAAGTAATATGGGTAACCGTAAGTCCCTCCGGTGTTCGACCGCGAAGGGCAAAGATCCCGTGAAAACACATGTTAATCTGGGAAAACCGCTCACGACCCTACTGTCTTGTGCCAATGTCGGGGTTGAAATCATGGACGTCCGGGCGCAGGAATGAAGGATTACCTGGTCAGTATTTCCTTATATCCGACGCTGCGTAGGATAAATCGCACACCGTCTAGCCTGAAGTTCGGGTCAGGTGTCGGGACGGACACGGCACCGCTCGCTCGATAGGGGTGATGTTAAACCTTTAGCATCATTATGGCGCGGGCCTATCCCGTAACCTTTTTACTAGCTTCATTTAATGTGCCGATAGGATCGACCTTCCGATAAGCCGCTTCTCGGTTTCGGCGCATAAAACTAGGGATCTATACAGGCGAGGATAGTAGCCCTACTGCGGTAGGGCTCCCATGATGGGCGAACCGTCTTAAGACACGAGGATAATAAATATGAATTCAGTTAAAAATAAAGGAGATGGAGAGGTGAAGGCGCCAGATGCGCACTCACACACTCCTACAGGATCTGAGGGATCGCAAGACGTCCTTCAGCTCCTGAAGGAGCAAAATGGAAAAATGGAAAAGTTAGCCAGGGCCCTCAGCGTTATACAACAGGGTATGCTGAGGAATAACCCTGGCTTCGTTAAAGACTCGGTGAACGAGGCAACTGAGGTGTTGAGCGGTATGCTCAACACCCACAAGTGCCTCCTGGAGAGCGGGGTGAAATTCCAGAAGAAAATGGAATCTCACCCCGCTATGAAGAAATTGGGGATCTTCCAGAGACCACGTTCGGCGTCTCTGGGAGATACCCCAAAAAATCAGGCGAAGGGCGAAAAAAGATCTGCGCGCTCTCCCCCTCTGGAAAAAACTCCCAAGAGGGGGAAGGGCGGCTCTTCGCCCTCTTATGCCGAGGTGGCCACGAGCCAGCCCCCAAACAAAGAAGGGGACTGGCATGTAATCACAAAAAAAAGAAAAAAAAGAAAAAAGGAAAAAAAAAGGAGAAAAGGGCGGAGGACCCTGCCCAAAAAGCGCAGGGAACCACCGCCACTCCTAAGTCGAAGCGCTCCACGCCCGCCAGGTCGGGCGATGCCATCAAGGTGTCGGCGAAAGACGGCCAGGACTTGTAAGGCACCACCAAGGTCCCTGCCATGCGCAGACAGGGGCGACAAAGATGTCGCCCATGTGTCAGGGAGCGGCTCGTGCCCGCTCTTCCGGGAAGAGCTTCGGAGGTTGAGAGGCAGGAATTGAAGTTCCTGCAACTCAACCTCGGAAGGGGGAAGGATGCCAAGGACCTCCTGATGCAGACTGCCAGGGAGAGGGGGGCCGATGTGCTGCTACGCTGCACGAGGCATGGAAAGGGGGAAAAACAGCTTTGAGGCGAGGCATAAAGAAAAGCCGACTTCAATGCTGGAAAGACTTGATCGGTGAGGTCGAGCAGGACCCATGGGGTCTCGCCTTCAAAATAGTCACCAAAAGATTGGTGGCTAGAAGAAAGACCCCGCGCCTGGATAATCCCGATCGAGTCAAGTACATTGTGCGAAGCTTTTTCCCACACGTGGAGCCGTTCCAAAGACAGGACCGAAATTCCTGCGTGGTCCGGCGCGAAGAACTCTTCACTCTCGAAGAACTAAAGAGAGCGGGTGGAAGGCTTAAGGCAAATACAGCGCCGGGTATCGACGGGGTGCCGAACGAGATCCTCAAAGAGGTGATCGGGGCATACCCGGAGATCCTCCTAGAAGCCTTTAACTCCTGTCTTCGGGAGGGGAGGTTCTTCGCAGATTGGAAGAGGAAGAGGTTGGTCCTGCTGAGGAAGGGCAACAAACTTCTAGGGGTTGCCTCGTCGTATAGACCAATATGCTTATTGGATACGATGGGGAAGCTTCTGGAGGAGTTGATTCTACAAAGCCTTCAGGCTCTCTTGGTCGGGGAGAACGGGCTCTCGAAAAACCAGTTCAGATTTAGGAAAGGCAGGTCCACTGTGGACGCCATCCAAGCTGTGGTTAACATCGCCACAAATGCAAGAAAAGGAACTGGTAAGCGTAAGGGATTCTGTGCGTTGATTAGCATTGACATACGCAATGCGTTCAATATCGCGAGATGGGACATCTGCATTGAGGCGATGATGCGGAAAAAGGTTCCAGACTACCTGTTACGAATGATAGATGACTATCTGAGCGACAAGTGGGTGATATACGAGGGCAACAAATGGTCTCTTAAAGAAGAGATGACATGTGGCGCTCCTCAAGGGTCGCGGGTGGGTCCACTCTTTTGGAACGTCATGTACGATGACTTTTTGCGCATGGACCTACCTGCTGGAACGGGCATCGTCGGCTTCGCGAATGACGCCCTTTCGTGTGCGCCGCTGACGACGTCGGAATCCTAGAGCTGAGGATCAATGAAAGTCTGTGGCGAGCAAAGCGCTGGTTGGATAGCAGAGGCCTTAAACTGGCCCCTGAGAAAACGGAGGCTTTGCTCGTTACGGACAGGAGATGCTTCCAATACGCGAGGATCGTTCTCGGAGAGCATGAGGTCGAGTGGAAAACAAGCATTAAGTACCTGGGGCTGCAGCTGGATCGTAGGCTTAGCTTTGGCGAACACCTAAAGATCGCAGCTGCCAAAGCCATCCAATGTGGAGCGAACTTGGCCCGGCTTATGCCAAACATTGGTGGACCCAGGGGAGCAAAAAGAAGATTGGTGGCGAGCATGGTCCAATCGAAGCTGCTTTATGCAGCTCCGGTCTGGGCCAATGCCTTGCAAAACCATGCTATCCAGAAGAAGCTGTTCTCGGCGCAGAGACTTGTCGCGCTGAAAAGAGTTTCAGCATATAGAACTATCTCGACGAGCAGTGTGCTGGTCCTGGCGAGCGTCTCACCAATAGATTTATTGGCGGAGGAAAGGCTGGAAACCTTTCAGCTTCGCAAGGAGCTTACCTGCGCAGACCTGCAGGAAATCGCTCGCGCGAAGGAGGCCATCCGCAAGGATGGAAGGCGCAGACTCGTCGTGAAATGGCAGATGAGATGGCATGGTGAGCAGACAGGGAGATGGACCTACCGCCTGATCCTGGAGCTCGCCACCTGGCTGAACAGAAAGCACGGGGAAGTCGGCTTTTACTTGGCGCAAGCGCTCTCGGGCCATGGCTGTTTTAACGCGTACCTGGGGCGCTTTAAGAAGAGAGACGAGGAGACGTGTTGCTAGTGTGATTTCCCGGTGGATAACGCAGAGCACGCACTCTTCGACTGCGCAAAATGGGGTGTGGCTAGGGAGGTCCCCGGTCAGGCGGTGGGTTCCGAACTAACCCCTGACACGATGGTCCCTCTCATACTCCAGTCTGAGCGGTTCTGGACGCTCATCGAGTCATTCGTCACACTTGTGATGAAGACGAGAGAACTTGATGGGCGTCGAGAGCGAAACAACGGGGAGGGCTAGTAGAAATCGCATCGGGGCCTGCACCCGCGGTCCTGCGTGTCGGGTAGACTTGGCTGTCCGCGTCGTTTGCGGGAGGAATCTGATTGTTTCTCCCCTGGGTGGCGCCGATAGTCGGTTTGCCTAGTAGGCGTGTGGCCGCGGATGGAAGTTCCGAGCGAACGGAGGACGTAAGAGTCGTACGCGACTTTAATGGAACCAACCACCCGTGAAGTTTAAAGCCGAAAGGCGGTTCCGCGGGTGGTGTATTGGTTCGAGAGAGGGGGTTTTTTGGTTTTAACAGGTATGCCTAGACCCGTCCTAGGAGAGTCTTGTACAAAGTCTATAAAAGATTTTGCCATTTTTCCTCCTCAACAAAAGAAAAAAAAAAAAAAAATACGTTTATACGTGTAAAATTAACATGGCGAGGGTGTGTGACAGAAAACAAGCCCTAAAACGTGTAAAAAAGGCGACAAGCATTTAGCACACGTAAGTGTGTTAAAATAATACGCTTGGATTTGCAGTGTTAATGTCATGGGAAATTGTGTTTTGTACGAATTGAAGCCGAGAGTTATTGAACGGCGTCTGTTTACTTGTGAATTTCTGCTTCAAAAACAGAATCGGAAGGAGTTTTTACATCGCATTGTGACCGGCGACGAAAAAGTGGTTCACTACGATAATCCCAAGTGCAGAAAATCATGGGTAATACCCGGACATGCCAAAACGTCGACGACAAAATGTAAAAATTCCCGAAAAATGATTGCCTAGTTCCCTCAAGGAAGATAATTTTTTGTAAATAAGGATGAGTGAGATTGAAAGAAAACTAGTTGTCTGTTAAATTTTTCTCTTCTATCTCGTATAAAGTATGATTTTATAACAAATTTTTTCTGATTCTAGTTTTAATATACCAACCATACTTCCGACAAGAGTCTCATTTCGTAAGGATACTTAAGATGCTTATCCGCACGCTAGCAACACCATTTCTAATCGTTTCGGAAGTCCTGCTTTGTCTCATTGAAGAGAAATTAGCATTCTTGCGCCTAGACGATCTGGATTAAACCAAATGATACGTAGTGAATAATTTGAGTTTCTCTAATTTTAGTTTAATGAACTTTGAGGAATACATTCTCATCACGACACTCGCGCCCGATTTTCACAATTGAAATAACATTGAGTCGCAATTGTGGCGGAGACTTCGATCGTCACGTTTGGCACTCCAAAATATGTCGACCTCGCGCTTTGCGCTCGGTGTTTTATGTCCTTTACATACGAATTACTAAATTCGTTTTTGATTCCAAATGAAAAAGGAAATTCAATTTATTTGAGGCTCTATCGGCTTTAAGGAACACATTCTCATCGTACACTGAGAAAAATATTTGTTTCATTCAAACTAATTATTCCTTTATTATACGGCCAAACAGTAGTTTGTGTGTTTGAAACAAATTCTTTGTTTAGTGATTTTTGCTCGATTCAAACAAATATTCTTTTAAAACTTGCAAACTTCTTGTTCAAGTTATTGTTTATTTGACCAAATTTTTTTGATAAACACACATATTTTCTTTGAAAGAACTACAATGTTTGTTTAGATTATTGTTTGTTTGTCGACATCTGTACGATTTAAAAAAAAATTTCTTTAAATTCTGTATATGCACACAAAAAATATTACTTGAGTCAAAGAAATATAGTACTGAATTCGTTCTATCAAATATTTTTCGGATCAAAAGAACTTTTTCTTGAAACAAAAATTATTTTTTCTTTTGAAATGCACTATTTTTTGATGCAAGGAATTCAAGTAATTTTGTACATTATCATCATGGATGAGAAGGTATTGGTTTTAGGTGAAAAATTACTTTCGAAGTTTTCATCAAATCTTTACGTCTTGAGACCCCCTGAGTCAGAAAAAACGGTTTTTACGAAAGTGTCTGTTTGTCTGTCTGTATGTAGTAGGTCGTGTGCGGCATTACTCTCGATAGAATTATCAGATTGAATTGAGCTTTCGCACACTTTATCGGAGCCGAAAAATTAAGGACAAGTTCGTTAACCAGCCACATCCAATCAGAATTGAGGGATTGAGCACTACTTTTGTGTTTTTGAAAATAACTTTTTGAAAAAATAAAAAATTTCAATACTGGTTTTTGATAGTGCTCATAAATCTCTATAAATAATCCTGATAACATTTTTTGATTTAATCAAAATTTGAAATGTTACAGCATATTAAAACTTGCAAAAGTCAATATCAAAATTCCATTTTCCAGTTAAATTATACGAGATACGAAAAAACGTTATGATACAATATTATTTTCTACATAAAGACCTACAAATTTTAATTGTAACATTTTTTCATAAGATGCATATTTTTCTTTGCAATTTAAAAAAAAAATATTGAAAATCGAAAATTCAATTTTTTAACAATAATATGTGAAATATGAAAAAAACGTGAAGATACAAAGTTGTTCGTTTCAAAAAGATCTATAAGTTTTGTCTCACACAGTTTATGAAAAAACATATATTTTTTGTTTCAATTCCAAAAAATACGATTAAAATTATTATTTGCCTAAATGAGGTCTACACATTCTTATTGAGAAATTTCTCGACACGATGTATATTTTATGTTTTGATTTTTAATATTGAAAAATTTCGATTTTTTTCACCAAAATATGTGAGATACGAAAGAAGCGTTGTTCTGCAAAATCGTTTCCTTAAATATAGTCTAGGATTGTTTTTCCTTCTTTAGATATTTGGAAGAAAATAAATTTATCAATAATCATGTAATTTATTAAAAAGTTACTGAAATGTATACAGAAAATCGAGCGCGAAGCGCGAGTGTCATGATGAGGATGTGTTCCTTAAGGCCGATAAAGCCTTAAGTAAATTGAATTTCCTGTTTCACTTAAACTGAAAAAGAAATTTGGTGAATTTGAGAAAATGAGTAATTTACATCATCTTTAATATTATAAAATTGGTTTGAGCTTCAGTATTAAATTATAAGAAATAAACTTAAATATATACAAATGATTTTTTTAATCAAGAAGACAGATATTTTATAATTATTAAATGAAACAAATTCTTGGTCAATCCAAATAAATTACTGTATTAGATATAAAAATCCCAATTGAAAAAACGGTATTTTTAATTTAGGTAAAACTTTTCTCCTAGTGTAATATTCGCGCTTCGCGCTCGATTTTTACCTAATATCAATTAAAGCCACAGTTGCATAAAAAATAAAACAAAAAATTTGTATATCTTTTTGTCGTTAACAATTTTGTACTATAACTTTTTTTTTCGTATCTCGTATAATTTAAATGGAATATGAAATTTTGATATTGATTTTTTTCAAGGTTCAATATACTATAATTTTTCTAATTTTGATTTAATCAGAAAGTGTTATGAGGATAATTAGTAGCTATTTATCAGCACTATCAGAAATCAATATTGCAATATTTTATCTTTTTAAAAGCAAAAGATGCTCTTATTTTCACAATTTTGGTCGAATGTGGCTGGTTATCGAACATTTCCTTACTTCATGGAACCGATAAAGTATGTTAAAGCTTAATTCAATCCAATAGTTTTATCGATAGTTATCGTGTCCACAGATTCCGGACAGACGACAGAGGACAGAGGATACACAGACAGGCAGACAGACAGACAGATTTTCCACATAAAGCCCATACTTTCTCATTAATGATGAGAATGTAAAAAAGTAAAAATTTATAAAGGATGTTATATTGTATAAAGGTGTTGGTCCTGGCGAGCGTCCCGCCAATAGATTTATTGGCAGAGGAAAGGCAGGAGACCTTTCAGCTTCGTAAGGAGGTTACCTGCGCCGACCTGCAGGAAATCGCTCGCACAAAGGAGGCCATCCGTAAGGATGGAAGGCGCAGACTCGTCGAGAAGTGGCAGATGAGATGGCATGGTGAGCAGACAGGGAGATGGAACTACCGCCTGATCTCGGAGCTCGCCACCTGGCTGAATAGAAAGCACGGGGAAGTCGGCTTTTATTTGGCACAAGCGCTCTCGTGCCACAGCTGTTTCAACGCGTACCTGAGGCGCTTTAAGAAGAGAGACGAGGAGACGTGTTGCTACTGCGATTTCCCGGTGGATAACGCAGAGCACGCACTCTTCGTCTGCGCAAAATGGGGTGCGGCTAGGGAGTTCCTCGTCAGGCGGTGGGTTCCGAGCTTACTCCTGACACGATGGTCCCTCTCATGCTCCAGTCTGAACGGTTCTGGACGCTCATCGAGTCATTCGTCACAATTGTGATGAAGACGAGGGAGCTTGATGCGCGTCGAGAGCGTAACAACGGGGAGGGCCAGTAGAAATCGCATCGGGGCCTCCACCCGCGGTTCTGCGCCCTGGTCCGACTTGGCTGTCCGCGTCTGCCGGGGGAGGAATTTTCTTGTTCCCCCCTAGGTTGACGCGGCTAGTGGGTCTGCCAATCGGGCGTGTAGCCGCGGATGGGAGTTCCGGGCGAACGGATGACGGAAGAGTCGTACGCGACTTTAATCTGGAACCAACCACCCGTGAAGTTTAATGCCGAAAGGCGGTTCCGCGGGTGGTGTTTTGGTTCGTGAGAGGGGGTTTCTGGTTTTAACAGGTATGCCTAGACCCGTCCTAGGAGAGTCCTGTACAACGTCTTTAAAAGATTTTGCCATTTTTCCTCCTCACCAAAAAAAAAAAAAAGTTTATTGAACCTTGAGAAAAGTTAATATCAAAATTTCATTTTCCATTGATATTATACGAGATACGAAAAAACGTTATCATCCAAAATTGTAAACTACAAAAATACCTAGAAATTTGAATCACAACATTTTTTTACAAAATGTATATGGATCGTTCCATATTAGATTGACAGTCGATGTCGCAGATTTGAACTAGATAATTTTTTTTTCGGTTCTTTATCAACAATAAATAGACAAGTATTTTTTTGTTTGGCCAAAAAAATTGTTTTAGAAGTATATGATTTTTCGAATTTTCTATGAAATGATATTTTCGACATAGCAAGCGCACTTTCAAGCCTGTTTATCTTGAAAAAAATTGTTCGCACGAAAAATTTTCCAAAGTACGAAAATTAGGGTTTTGGCTCTTCTTTACAGAGATTGTTGCGAAAAAATTGTTTAAATATTTTTTAACATACAAAAGTAAAGAAATAAACGCAAAATCGTTTTTTTCCATATTTGGCCCCTTTTGAAATTTTTTTTTTCGTGGATTTGGATTCTTTGAAGTCTGTTATAAAATATGACGATTGAATCGAAATGACTGGATCATTGATTCCGAAGTTATGGAATGTTGAAGAGCCTCGCGCGGCGAGCGTTTTACCGGGCGTAAGTTATCAGCGCTGGAGGCAAGGCTCCTATGATTAATTTTATGATTTTTGATGGAGAATTCCCAAAGGCATTATATTTCACGGCTGTAAAGGTTTGAATAAATAGTTTTTTTTTATAAAAAGATTATACATTTCCGGATGGGAAGTGCAGGTTGTTATATAAATATTACTCTTTTTGTGGAGGGTTTAGTGACTGTTCGAAAAGAACCCAACAAATTGTTTTATTCTAAGAAAATTCACATTTAAAAAAAGTGCAGCGTGATACCTAGTTCCTATACTTGACGATCCGCGGAAAAATGACTTTCACATCACAGGTGACCCTTTCTTCCAGGATCTTTTTTCTTGCAAGAAGTCTGATATTCTGACGGCTTAAAAAAATATTTTAAAAATAACATACTGAATAATCTCGAATTCAGTCTGTTCAGAGTGTTCAGGCGGGAAAGTCGTGTTACAGTTTTCGCTGTTCATTTCATATTTTTATTTTAATGTTGCTCCACATCAAAAAATCTCGTCGAAAAAAATAAAAGATCGTTGTTTTAATCCATTAAATTCTTATTGAAAAAAAAGATTTGCGACGAGTGAGTGCTCTAGTTTTGAAGAAATTTCTATGTCTAGATGAAAACAATGTAATATGTTCGCCGTGTAGAAATCGAATCGAAAAATAAGTATTTTTAAGTATTCGTGATTTCATAAGCAACATTAAAAGCAAATATTTTATTCTATTAGCGGATCTAAAAGTGATCAGTGATTCAAGCGACAGTCCAAGCTAATGTAAAAAATGATATTTCTCGATAATTAATCAAATTTTTAAACGTATATTGATGCATTTGTTGTTACTTATTATTTAAATATAAAACTCTTCAGCATTTGTAACAGCATCCACTTATTTACCAATCCACCTTTACTTTTAGCGCTAATAACTTACGCCCGGTAAAACGCACGCCGCGTGTGGAAGCGCCCGGATTGCGCGCGAGGCTCTTCAAAATTCCATAACTTCCGAATCAATGATCCAGTCATTTTGATTCAATCGTCATATTTTATAACAGACTTCAAAGAATCCAAATCCACGAAAAAAAAATTTTCAAAAGGGGCCAAATATGGAAAAAAACGATTTTGCGTTTATTTCTTTACTTTTGAATGTTAAAAAATATTTAAACAATTTTTTCGCAACAATCACTGTAAAGAAGAGTCAAAACCATAATTTTTGTAACTTGGAAAATTTTTCGTGCGAACAATTGTTTTCAAGATAAACAGGCTTGAAAGTGCACTTGCTATGTCGAAAATATCATTCCTTAGAAAATTCGAAAAATCGCATACGTGTAAAAAAAATTTTGTTGTCCAAACAAAAAAATACCTGTCTATTTATTGTTGATAAAGAACCGAAAAAAAAATTATCTACAGTAAAACCCCACTTATCGCAACACCCGTTTATCACAACACCCGTTTATCGCAACTCCCGTTTATTGCAACTTGTCTCTCCCGTTTATCGCAATAAACTTTACCATTTTTTTCCCCCTCTTATTAGTAGAAGGAGTGGTCACGTGATTCTTAAGGATAGGCGGGAATACCCCTCACTTTTAAATTTGTGATGCATATATTTATATGAATTTTCGTATATTAGGGATGATACACGCACTAGCATATAATGGTCTTTTCTTTCACTGACCTCCTGATTTGCGCATTTCAAGGGAAAGAAACTGGGAAGCAAAGTCAATAATAAGAGATTGGGTTTTCCATTTTTGTTATTAAGCATCAGTGATTACTTGGACGCCATTTTTAGCGTCTCTATCTTTCTCTTTCTATCCTTCATGTTTGTATTCTCCATCTCTTTCTACGGCGTCCAAGCGTCACCCGCCATCACTGATGCACACAGAAGTTCTCGGTTACGGTAAGTTGCCGTCACGGGCCGGCCAACCCGTTGTCATGTACCTTGCCGTTACCAGAACTTCAATAAATAAATTCACAAAGACGAATGAAGATTAATTAATATTTAAACTAGAATCAAGCTTCCCAGACTTTTTCCAATTTTTAGACGTAAGTTAGGTTTTTAAATTATTGATATTTAGGTTTATATTAGTTTTCCATACTTTTCCCACCACGCCATTGGTGGGACCTTTAAAATTATCTTTATTAATATAACATCTACTTTTAATAATTTCGAACATAGATTTTTATTTTTATAGATTTTAGGTATCAACTAGTATTTAGTTAGATTATAATTAATTAATATTTAAGATTTTTGTATTTTTCAGATTTTCCTCACTAAATGGGCCTACCGGAATACATCGAGAGGGAAAGGTAAACTCTGCCCAGGGATTGGCTCAGCGGACCCAATCCATGGGAAGAGCAAGGCACGCTGCGCAGAGGTATGCGCAAAGGCTAAGGAAATCTCGAGTGCATGGAGCGTGGTGACGACGTAAGCGCACCTCACCCACGCATCTCGAGCATCCCCCACGCCAGCGTCTACCCCCACGCAGTGTCTTCCCTTCGAGCCCTTCGTGTATAAAAGCGGGTGCATTCAGTTGGAAAATCAGTCCAAAAATCGAACTACTAAGGACCAACACCTCTCACCGAATAAAGAACCAACATTTACAAACGAACCATGGTGAGTCTTATTTAGAACCTTTAACAATATCGTTTGCATTAACAGAAAACGCTGGAGCATTCTCCTCGTCTTCTGTCCTTCTGTAAGAACGGGGTTGGAACCTCCACGTCGTTCTTACTCTTTTCTCTCTCTCAGAAGAGGTTGGAGCATTCTCCTCGCCTTCTGGCCTTCTATGAGAACGGGGTTGGAAGCCACGTCGTTCTCACTCTTTTCTTTCTCTTTTCCAGAAGAGGTTGGAGCATTCTCCTCGTCTTCTGGTCTTCTATGAGAACAGGGTTGGACCTCCTCGTCGTTCTCACTCTCTCTCTCTCTCAGAAGAGGCTGGAGCATTCTCCTCGTCTTCTGGCCCTCTATGAGAACGGGGTTGGAAACCACGTCGTTCTCACTCTTCTTCATTTTCTCCCCGAAGAGGCTGGAGCATTCTCCTCGTCTTCTGGGCTTTTGTGAGAACGGGGTTGGAAACCACGTCGTTCTCGCTCTCTTGCTCTTCTCTCTCTCTTTCTAGCCTCTTGTATACACATGTACCGCGAACAATTTCTTGTAACCAACACATTAACGATCCACAGGGAAAAAAGAGGGACCAACGTCGAGCTCTCCTCCGTGCGCAGCAGTACCTGCGCCGTCCTGCTCTTGAGGGCCCGGGGTACGCCACGCATCCCGTCCGCCCGACGTATCAAAGGAGGCAGGAGGATACCAGCGCCATCTTGTTAGGAGATCCAGCGGTCTACTTGGAGTACTGTGGACGACAAGGTGAGGGTTCGCGGCCGACTCCAGCGATTCTCCCGCTTCCGGCCTGGTCCACAGCCCGGACAGGCACAACCACCGCAAGGGAAGAGTCGCACAACCTCCCTGCGCACCTCGATGCGCCGTTAGGGAGGTTCTCACCCACGCCCTGTCCGAGCGACGACCGCCATCGCGAATATCCGCGTGGCTCAACAAGAACTACCTCGCCGAGGTCACCAGCCCGCTTCTCCTACGTATCAAGCGTAGGAACTAGATCCGGCCCAGAGTATGTGCCACGAATTCTAGAGGGGCCCTGGAAGCCGGCCCGGATAGCTTTTCCCAGAGATAAAGGGCCCATACGACCACGGGGCATTTTCTTCCCCCCGACTACGCCGGTGAAGCCTCGATCCCGCAAGAGGGAGCGGGTCGAGAACGCAGACGACCTCGACGCCATCTTCGAGGACCTCCTAGACATACCCCTGCTCCTCTCTCCGATTGGGTCGACGCCTTCGCCACTCGCGCGGTGCGAGTCGACTAGACGCCCTACCCAATCGCGAAGCACCCCCCCTCCTACCACCGGACCCCGTCATCTCGCGGGAAGAACTCGTACTGAAAAAATAAAGCGCCGTCTGAGGGAATTATTTTAATACTGCATCAACGCATTATGATTTAACTTTAAGCTGTATTCTTCGAATATGTTAAAATATATGTATAAAAGTTCAATGAGTTTTCCAATTTAGTTTCCCCCTCTCATCCCTGTGAGAACCTACCAAACCACCCTCTCTCTCATTCCCTCCCTATGCTGCAACGCACCCACATAAAGTTCTAATCACCCCCACTCTTTGTGCTCTCCCCCAACTACTCACACGTTTAAAGAAGGGGGTCCACAACAGGGAGATATGAAATTATTTGTAGCCATTAATTTATTAAAAGGATTTCATTACATTTTTTTAAGCGTCTTTGGAATCCGTACTTATTTTGAGAGGTACATTTTTTTTCTCATGAAATGCATAAATGTTTTTGAAATTCTCCATTTAGCAGTTCTTTCCAAACTATCGTTTATGTATATATTGCTACATATTTCTGTTTTATAAGTAACAGAAAAATATATAAATTTTTCACATTTCAATGTATATTATTATGACAAATTATAGCATGAACTGTGCCTAGTACAGCAATCGCATTACCAATTGCAAATCAATTGTTTTACAAAATGCGGGAATATTTCTACTGAAAAAAATTCAATCATGCATTCGAAAATTATGAGGGAAATATGTAAGCTTTAAAGTAATTAAAATGTATTGTTTGTACTAGTCGTTTACGTACTATCGTTCGGTTCTACGTTTTCACTCATTTATAATTGCACATATAATGACAATAAAAAAAACGCATTCGAGGTTATTGGAACACGACTGTAAACAATGATAAACAGTGAAAGCGCGTGAAACTATTCATTTAGGCGCATGTGCTGATAATCAGTTGTTCAAGCTGGTGGCGAAGAAGTGGGAACCCCTCCGTTTTTGCGATAAACGGGAGGCATTTGATTGGAAGGTGTTGCGATAAACGGGGTTTTACTGTAGTTCCAATCTGCGACATCGACTGTCAATCTAATATGGAATGACCCACATATTTCTTTTTAATTTAAAAATAGTCTATTGAAAATCTAAAAGTGAATTCCTTAACCAAAATATGTAAAATACAAAAAAATGTAATAATGCGAAATTGTTTGCTTGAATAAGGTGTTTTTAAAATGCAAATGTGGCTTTAATGGATATAAAGTGAAGATCGAGAGCGAGTATTACGATGGGAATGTGTTCCTTAAGACCGATAGAGCCCCAAGTAAATTGAATTACCTTTTTCATTTGAAATCAAAAACGAATTAAAAAATTTGTATGTAAAGGACATAGAGCACCGTACGCGAAGAGCAATGACCGAATCGCGTGCCCTAGCCCAGGTAGAAAAGTCGGATTCATGGCAGTATTTACAAACGACACAGTACCGCGCCAGTTGTAAATAAGGAGCAATGCCTGTACTGGACAGGTGGTACCGGGCCGAGGGTTGGCACGGTACTGGCATAGTACAGCCCCAGTCCTGAGACCAAGTGTCGGATAACAACCGACTTCGGAGTAATGCCAGTAGTGCACTAGTACAGATTTCAGTGCTGGCATGGTACCAATGTCCAGTACTGCGCCAGTACCGATGGACAACTTCCAGCCAAGTTACTTTTCGGAGCCGCGTCGGTGGTAGTCCGTGCTTATTCCAGATCTATGCCAGTACCGCGCCAGTACTGAAAATCCTTCTGCGGTACTGGCGTGGTACCAAGCGGGTTGTAAATTTCCACCTGGGAGGTGCGCTTAAATTTGCAAACGATGAGAATTTGCAGATTTTTTCACTGTCCATGACTCCTTTTTAATTTCCCGATAAGAGTATTAACAGTGATCTTTAATTTTCTCCTTCAAATTTGAAAAAATGTTCTTTTTTAACTCTGGACTAACATATTACGTATATAATTCTAACAAATTCTGAAGCAGATTAAAGCATCATATTTCAAAACATATTACATCAGTTTGGAATAATGTTTTAATGTGTTCACATGGTTACGTTGCACAATAACTACATAATGTGCTTGAAAGTGTAATGGTGTAATGCTACTCATTAAGCTCGCACTTAGCTTTCCATTACAAGCTGCTTCCTAGAGGTATGTATTCTTGCTTGATCACTATGCCTTGCAAGCAGTATGGGGTTTATGGGTTACAAATTTATTCACTGAAAAGTATATTTGAAAGACTATTAACTACCAGGGTCTAATCATGTGGGTAAAGTTAGAATGAGAAAATTGGCATTTCTAAAATGTTGCATGCATTTAAGGTTTTCCTAAAATTACTGTAATTATTAGTCAACACTACTGATTATTGAATTATAGCACATCTCATTATATTGCAACTATTACTCTAGATTTTCTCAGCTTTTCTCCTTTATTCTCTAAAATCTTTATGACACACATTTTTCTCTCAGTGTAGAGTTTTATTCTTCTATATACTGATTGTTCGAAATCAAAAAAATCTCCATACTTCTTATTTCTTCATATAAATAATGTATACGTATGATAAAATTTTCTTTAGCTGACGAAGCAAAAAATAAATTTGATTTTTCTTCCTAAACAAGTAATCCCCAATCAATGTGCGAGAGAAAGCATTGAGCAAATCAGTGTTAGGGAAATTGATTAATCTTGTATCAAGGGATGTTGAAAATATGTAAAGAGTGAGTAGTACTTGTACTTAAATTGTGAGCGTATATAGTAAGATCATTAATATTGACCCTGTATTAAAACTAGTCCTGATAGTTTTACGATGAAAGGATAAAGGTTCAAAAACAATCTTTCAATTTTCTTTTTATATTTTCATAATATATTCTGATTACATACAATATAAATAGGTATTACAATAGATTTGTGTAAAATTTGTCGTTCACTTTTATATTTAACACATGTCTACGTTTTGTGAGGAATCCTAAAAAAACATTTTTTCATCTGACATAAACTAAAAATGACACGACGTTTGGACAAAATTAAAAAATTATATCTTATTCCAGTCAAATTATGTTTCGGAAGCGAAAAAAAAATTAATTTTTCAAAAAGAAATCTATAAATTTGATTATTCTTTTGTAAAACGTGTACTTTTTATTTAAATTGTAAAAAAATCTATTAAAAATTTCATTTGTTGACTGAAATAGGTACACGAAATGCAAAAAATGTTAACAGAGGATTTTGAGAAAATAAAACTCGCATTTATAAGATTGTCTAATTTTTCATTTCATGTTATCAAATCATCAGAAATAAACTTAAATCTCGACGAAAAACACATAAGAGATCACTTTTTTTGAATTTGTAGAAATTAATATTCTAGTATTGAATTGGAAAAGTTTACGATTATTTTTCAAATATCTTTTATAATACTCGATAAATAATGTCAAATAACCAAGATTATTTCCAAGAAGATTTCCTCATACCTTTCACCTATCTATAAATTTTTGAAATGCAGATAGTAAGCAGAAAAAGCAAGGAAGACTTCGTGTGCGATTCTTTCTCCATGATTTCAAGACAGATTATTTTAATATTTGAAGAAAAACAAGTTAAAAAAAAGTGATTGATTTCGCGTATTTTAAAATATTTTTATCGTCGCATCCTAATTGCTGTGTTTATTCTCAGATTTGATAATAAAATTGTGATAAGTTTTTAAATCTTGTGTAGTTAATGGGAGAACTAATTTCAAGTTTCAATGGGGAAATACAAACAAAACGAAGAATTACAAGTGTAAATGAAAGATACATAGTTTTGGTGAGCCTTGTTATATTATGTTGAAGTATCTCTTGTAATTAGGCTCGACTCATAAAGTTTGAAACCGCATTGTTGGCAACGATACTAGGATAGAAACTTTGCTGAGAGACCTAGGAACATTAAAACTTTGTTGACAATATTAATATACAGCAACGACAAGGTATTTGTTCACAAATGGTTGTATTACAATGTAAATTACACAGCGGAAACTGTAACAAAGTCATTTAAGGATTATAAACTAAACTCTTGCAAGCAGTTTTAAAAGAAGATTATTTTTCACTTTCAATTTTATTAAGAATGTTGAAAACAACGGATAGAACTTCTGTTATTTCTCAGTCTCAATAAATATCTTTCCTTTGATACTCGCGCGGGAAATGCGATTTTCGAGCCCTGACGCGAAAGAGCAAAAATGATCGATTCCACGATCGATGATGAGTCCGTGTGTTAAAAATTACTTTTCTACACTAGTGACACGAAAGTTTGGAAATATTCGAATCCTGACCTTAATTGTTAGTTTACCGTGCTCTGTGTAAGAGAAATGCCATTTATTTGTTGATATCATGTGCGGCATAACTCTCGATAGAATTATCAGATTTAATTGAGCTTTGGCACACATTATCGGAGTCGAAAAAGTAAGGACAAGTTCGTTAACCAGCCACATCCAATCAAAATTGAGCACTACTTTTGTGTTTTTGAAAATAACTTTTTGAAAAAATCAAAAATTTCAATACTGGTTTTTGATAGTGCTCATAAATATCTACAAATTATCCTGATAACATTTTTTGATTAAATCAAAATTAGAAATGTTACAGCATAATAAAACTTGAAAAAAGTCAATATCAAAATTCCATTTTCCAGTTAAATTACACGAGATACGAAAAAACGTTATGATACAATATTATTTTCTGCATAAAGACCTACAAATTTGAATTGTAACATTTTTTCATAAGATGCATATTTTTCTTTTTAATTAAAAAAAAACTATTGAAAATCCAAAATTCAATTTTTTAACAATAATATGTGAAATACGAAAAAAACGTAAGAATACAAAGTTGTTTGTTTCAAAAAGATCTACAAATTTTGTCTCACACAGTTTCTGAAAAAACATATATTTCTCGTTTCAACTCCAAAAAATACGATTAAAATTCAAGAATTCCATTTTTTAAACAAAATATATGAGATACATAAAAAACGTTTAGATGAAAAATTATTTGCCTAAATGAGGTCTACACATTCTTATTAAGAAATTTCTCGACAGGATGTATATTTTATGTTTTGATTTTTAATATTGAAAAAACTCGATTTTTTCACCAAAATATGTGAGATACGAAATAAGCGTTGTTCTGCAAAATCGTTTTCATAGCGCCTCCTTTGAAAATCCGATTTTCGGTACCTGTAGAGCGGGTGGAAACTACAATTTTTTACCTTACGGTTGAAAGTCGCTGTTTCAACCCGCTCCACAGTTACAGCCAATCAGATTCTCAAAAGAGTTGCTATGAAAAATAGTATACATTACTCGAAACAAAACACAGCGAATGCATTTCGTGTGATTGCAGCCCTCGTTTCACTCGGGCAGCAAACTTCACACTCATGCAATCGCTCTGTTTCGCCCCTTGTAATGTAATATACTATTCCTGAAATAAAGTCTACGATTGTTTTCCCTTTTTGAGATATTTGAAAGAAAATAAATAAATTATTTTAATCATGTAATTTATTAAAAAGTTACTGAAATGTATACAGAAAATCGAGCGCGAAGCATGAGTGTCATGATGAGAATGTGTTCCTTAAGGCTGATAGAGCCTTAACTAAATTGAATTTCCTGTTTCACTTAAACTGAAAAAGAAATTTAGTGATATTGAGAAAATGAGTAATTTACATCATCTTTAGTATTATAAAATTTGTTTGAGCTTCAGTATTAAATTATAAGAAATAAACTTAAATGTATGCGAAGAGCACAAGACCGAGCGCTAAGCGCGAGGTCCAGAAAGAACGGAGCGCGAAGCGCGACGTTCACAAATTCCGGAGCTTGCAGCGCGACGATCGAGTATTACGGAGCGCGAAGCGCGCGATGAGAATGTGCCCGCAAAGTGGGCAGATTTTTTTGTTTCGGTCTAGGCCCTGAAATCATATTGGGTTGGCAATAAATAATTAACAAAACTTGAAACTTTTTTTTTACTGAATAATCTATGAAACGTCAGCTGTCAAATACCATATACATTCTGAAGGTTTGCAATGGAGAAGACTGACTTCGAACGACTAAAGTCATTTAGCGGAAAAAAGCGAAATGACTTTGTTGCCAACGCAATATTTCCTTCCACGGTATGTAAAGAGAATAGTATGTCAGTTAACAATGTATTTCAAATCAAATTCAATAGAAATGTATTATTCTTTAATTGATGCAACAGATTCTCGTTTTTCAAATACCCTATACAAAATTTTTGCACCTTTAAATATTTCTGGTTATGTGTTCCTAATATTTTACTAAATCATATAATTTATCAACGTTATATTTCTACGTCCGTTAAGGTTTCTAATGATCTAGAATTAAAATTTCTTAACTATCTTTGAAAATTCAAAGAGTAAAAAATCTAGAGAAATTTCAAATTAGAAAAGATAGGAAACTGAACAATATTTTAATTTTATATATTTAACTGGAATTCTGAAAAAATCTGAGAAAAACTCGAAAAATTTCAGAAAAGTTTAAATTCTTTCAGATCATTCTGCGGTAAAAATTAATACAAAACGTTCAAGATATGTACAAAAATATAGAGTTTTCATATAGTGATAATGTAAATATTTAGAATACAAATAAATATTCCAATGTCTATGCTTGGTCCATAGAAAAAACTACGTCCTTTTGTGGGAAAAAGATTACTGTGATGAAAATTCAAGAACCTAATTTCAGATGACGTTGGCCAATAAACTCTTTAACGAGTCAGTCGTGAAGCAGAAGTAATCAGATACCGGAAGTTTAGGGCGATTGGTAACTGGCGGTAACTTTACACTCGGCAGCTATTAGTCATTAACCACATTTCGTGCAGAGACGAAAGTTAGCTGCTTTCAATTTGGCTCTTTTCTGACGTCCCTCCTAATGTTTTAGGTAAAACTTTTAAAGAAACTCTTACGTGCGACTTTTAAGTAGTCTGTGTTACCCAAGTTTCCTTGTCAAGTGGATTACAGTTGATGAATACATATACAATGAAAAAACTTTTCCCAAGAATTTCAACTAAGGCTTCCAGTTAAAAAAAAGTAGAGCTAATTACTTCCTGAGTTATGGTAAATAACGTTTTAGCAATGAAAGCTATTATTCAACTGTTTAAGTAAACAGACGGACTAAAAATGGCACTATGAAATATATTTAAAATAAATAGAATATAATAAGTTATAATAACTTAGAAAATCGGTTATGAAAAAATAGGTTTGAACTATTTTCCTTTGTTTCCTGCAGTAGCAAAAAGTTCTCCACTAGTCTTCATAACTGTATAATAATGATTAACATAATGAAGAGATTAAGCACCAGGGTTAAAAAGGTAATTTCAAAACTATCGAGAAAGTTTTTTTGTTGAAGGAATTATTCAAATTCAATATAATGATTAATTGCTTTTGATTTGGTTTTATCAAGTTTAAATTTATCCCTAATTGAGCTCAAGGATCCTATTAATCCTAATTTCTCTAATTACCTGAATGACCACGTAATAAATTTATAAAAATCTTATTATGTTTTGCCTTTCTCACACGAAAAAACAAAGTGTAATATATTATATGTATATTGTATGCAATATATAATATATATCGCGTGTATTGCTACACCAATTCCGGTATTGAAATAACACGCTTTGGATAAAAATTTTTGCGGGTTAATTTGACATTAGATTTATGTATAAAATAACACTTTGTTTTTTCGGATAAAATAACCGTATTAGAACTTAAGGTTTTTAATTCTTTGAATGCTTCTTAAATAAAAGACAAATTTTTAGGTGCTTGCTATATTTCTTTACGACTATTGCCAAACTTGTTTTTGTAAATTGATATAATTTACAATAATATTCATTGATTTAAATGATTTTTATGAAAGCAGTTAAGCATGATAATTTTATTTCATGGCAGATAGGCTGAAGCATACAGAATAAATGTATCCACCATAATTTAGTATGTTATTTTTATGCTGAAGACTTTTACTAAATCAAATTTATTCGCATGCGCATTCACAAAATAATAAAAGAGAAAAGTTTTGTCTGAAGAAGGTAAAAAATAAGTCAAAGTTCTTGGAGGCTTATGAATAATTCCGCAGTATTTCTGCTTCAAATCCAAGCCTTGAAGTTTTGACAACGTTGAAGGGAGACATTTTTTCTATTTAATCAATGATGAATATAAATTTCGTCCCAATGCAATACGCTCAACTCGATGATTTGTTTATGAAGGTTCTACCGTTTGACCTAAACAGTCATTTATAAAAGAGGAAAGATTATAATGATTTGGTTTTAAATACAGGTGTCAAAGAAATTTGGATAAGTAGCCTATGTTAGCAATAAAAAAGTATTTTTCTTCATTATTATTCATTGAACAATAAATATTTTCACTTTAAAGTATTTTTATTATATTTCATCCACAAATCTTAGTTTTTATCGAATAATAAAAACTTATTTTTTTCAGTTAGAATTTCTCTTTAAGTATATACTTTTTGGTTATACCTCAAAATTAAGGTAGTTCCTTCACGGAAATTAGACCTCAGGCAAAAATAGATAATTTTGCTTTCAAGAATAGCAGTATTATTATTGAAGGGCTAATTTGAAAGAGAAAAGATAATTTTTCATGAAAAAAATTTGAAACACACAAAAAAATTTTATTAATAAATTTTATTTTTGCCCAAACTTATTTTCTTATCGCTTTGAGCCAAATTTTTAAAAATGATGCGATTCTAATAAATCATGGTTCAATTTTTTAGGAAAAAGATTCTCTACAACATGAACGTTCCCAATTTGTGAAAATCAATTCTTTAGTGGCTGAAATTATGAAAAAACAATTTTTCAAAACAAAATTTTTATAAACCAATCGCTGTATTTGATGATAATTGATTTATTTTCAAAAATTGGAAACGGTCAAATTGTAGAAAATCTTTTTCCTAAAAAATGATCCATGATTTATCAGAATCGTACCATTTTTAAAAATTTGCTATGAAGTGGTAAAAGAAAAAGTTCGGGTAAAAATAAAATTGGTTAAATGCATTATTTTTCTGCATTTAAAATTTTTGTTATGGAAAATAATCTTTTCTCTTTCAAATTAGCCCTTCACTAATAATATTGCTATTTTTGAAAGCAAAATTATCTATTTTTGCCTGAGGTCTAATTTTCGTGAAGGAACTACCTTAAGGTGTTTAAAAATTAAATCATTTCCGGATTTAATAATTATTGGGTTGGTAACAAAGTCATTTAACTTTTTTCCCGCTAGATGACTTTAGTCTTTCGAAGTCGTTCTGCTCCATTGTAAACTTTAGACCGTATATGATATTTGACAGCTAACATTTCATAGATTATTCAAGAAAGGTAAAAACGCAATTCAAGCTTGGAAAAAGTTGTATGATGTTTATGGTGAAAAATCATTAACAGAACGCCAGTCCCAGAATTGATTTGCTCGTTTTCGTTCCGGAGATTTTCACCTCAAAGATTTTTTTTTTTTCCGCTAGATGACTAGTCGTTCGAAGTCGTTCTTCACCATTGCAAACTTCCAACCGTATATGGTATTTGACAATGACGTCTCATAGATTATTCAGTAAAAAAAAATTTTGTTGTTTATTCATTGTTTTGCATTGATTTGAAATGGAGATTCTAGACGGTCATTTTTGTCACATTTTACTTTATTACTTCCGAAAAGGTAAAAATGCAGTGAAAGATCGGAAAAAGTTGTATGATGTTTAGGATGAAAAATCATTAACAGAAAGCCAGTACCAGAATTTTTTTGCTCGTTTTCGTTCCGGAGATTTTGACCTCAAAGATGCACAACGCTCTGGTCGCCCAACTGAAGTTGACGATGACAAAATAAAAGCAATGATAGAAAATAACCGGCGTAGTACGACACGAGAGATTGCAGAGAAGCTTAACACATCACATACCTGCGTTGAAAGGCATTTAAAACAACTTGGTCACGTTAATTAGCGCAATATTTGGGTTCCCCACAAATTGAACGAAACTCAACTCACCAAACGAATTCCCATTTGCGATTCACTGCTGAAACGTAACGAAACCGATCCATTTTTAAAGAAAATCATAACGGGCGATGAAGAATGGGTTGTTTACGATAACGTCGTGCGAAAAAGATCATGGAGCAAGCGAGATGAGCTTGCACAATCGACATTAAAAGCCGATATTCATCAAAAGAAGGTTATGCTGAGTGTTTGGTGGGATTTCAAAGGTATTGTTTATTTTAAGTCACTCCCAAGGAACCAAACTATCAATTCGAATATCTACTGTCGCCAGCGAATGAAATTGGACAAAGAAATGAAGGAAAAGCAGCCAGAACTGGCAATTCGTAAAGGCGACATTTTCCATCAAGATGACGCCAGACCACATACATCTTTGGTCACTTGCAAAAAATTATTGGAGTTAGGCTGGGAAGTGATGCCTCATCCACTGTTTAGTCCTGACCTTGCACCATCCGATTATCATTTATTCTGTTCACTTCAAAACCATTTGGATGTAAAAACATTATATTCAAATGAGACTGTCAAAAATGAGTTGATTCAGTTTTTTGTCTCTAAGAACCAAACTTTTTACGAAAGCAGAATTACGAAGCTGACTGAAAGATGGCAAAAGGTTATCGAACAAAATGGTCAATACATAATTGTTTAATGTTTGTTATTTGTATTAAATAAACCTGCTTTGAAAATCATGAAAAAAAAACAAAATTACTTTGTTCCTAACCCAATAGTATAACTTGTGCTTAATACATTTTACCAGAAGAAGCTATAAAAAATGTATATTAAAGAGTCAATTTTTTATATAAAATATATAAAACGAGCTGTTGGTTCCGGATCCTAGTAGCGTACGACTCTTCCCTTATCCATTCACTTGAAACCCGTCTTTGCCGCCACACGCTGTTACCAGTGGACCGAGGTATCGCGTTAGACCTGACAGTTTGTTCTCTGCCCGGCATAGCGGCTCAGCCCGCTCGGGACGCGGGACAGAGAGCGCGGACCCTAAAAGTGTATATTCTTCTTAGGCTTAACCCGTTGTTTCTTAATGCACACCTTCACAAGGCTTTCTCTTCGGGGCTACCTCCTGAAAAGCCGCGCACCAGTGATGACAACAACCTGCTACTTTTCTTACTGCGGAAGCTTGAGAAAGAGGTGGAGAAGAGAAGCAAGAAGCAAATCATATTATTTGGCAGTCTATTGAAAAATTTACAAAATATTGGATCCATAACTTAATTCGTGCGGTTTGCTAAGAGATTCCGTAACTTGATTATTATTTCATCGTTCCAATATTTCGAGCATGCGTTGGAAAGCTACTGTTATTGTGCGTCTTTTTCAGTATATATCATTCATTTGGAGCGAAAACATCAATAATTTTTTTCCCCTCAAATATGTCGAACTTTGTGCCTGATAAAGTGTTTTTGCGGGGAGTTCTTCTTCATTACTTTAATATGAAAAAAACTGCTGCCGAAAGTCATCGTATTTTGGTGGAAGTTTATGGTGAACATGCTCTAGCTGAGAGAACGTGCCAAAAGTAGTTTGCACGATTTAAGAGTGGTGATTTTGGCTTGGAAGACGAAGAGCGTCCTGGGCAGCCGAAAAAGTTTGAAGATGAAGAACTGGAAGCATTACACGATGAAGATTATTGCCAAACACAAGAAGAGCTCGTAGAATCTTTGGGAGTCACTCAAGCAGACATTCCAAGACGTTTAAAGCAGCTGAAGACATTCAAAAGCAAGGAAATTGGGTTCCACATGAACTCAAGCCGAGAGACGTTGAAAGGCGATTTTGCATGTCCGAAATGCTGCTCGAACGCCACAAAAAGAAGTCATTTTTGCATCGGATTGTTACTGGTAATGAAAAATGGATCCATTACGACAATCCCAAGCGCAAAAAATCATATGTGAAATCCAGCCAACCAGCCAAATCAACGGCAAAGCCGAATATCCATGGCGCGAAGGTAATGCTTTGTATTTGGTGGGATCAGAAGGGTGTGCTGTATTATGAGCTGCTAAAACCGGGTGGAACCATCAATGGAGAAAGCTACCGAACACAATTAATCCGATTGAAGAGAGTAATAGCCGAAAAACGCCCGGAATATGCGACCAGACACGAGGCAATAATTTTCCATCATGACAACGCTCGGTCCCATGTTGCTATTCCGGTTAAGAACTATTTGAAAAACAGTGGATGGGAAGTTTTACTCCACCCGCCTTTTGGCCCAGACCTTGCCCCTTCTGACTACTATTTGTTCCAGTCGATGCAGAACGCCCTCACTGGAATACGGTTCATATCAGAACAGGGTATCAAAAATTGGCTTGATTCATTCTTGGCCGCCAAGCCGGCGCAATTCTTATGGGATGAAATCCACAAATTGCCAGAATGACGGGAAAAAGTCATAGCTTCAGATGGGCAATACTTTGAATAATACTATTGTACATGTTTTTCTTAAATAAACGTTCAAATTTTGAAAAAAAATCGCACGAATCAAGTTATAGATCCAATACGAAAGAATGATAATTAAAAACATAAAAATTATTATTGTTTGCATTGAATATATAAATAATTAAATCAATAATCTTTCTGGACCTCGCGCTTCGCGCTCGGTCTTGTGCTCTTCGCATGCATTTAAATTTATTTATTATAATTTGATATTGAAGCTCAAACCAATTTTATAATAATATTACAGATGATGTGAATTACACATTTTCTCAAAGTCACTCAATTTCGTTATGAATTTAAGTGAAACAGGAAATTCAATTTACTTAAGGCTCTATCAGCCTTAAGGAACACATTCTCATCATGACGCTCGCGCTTCGCGCTCGATTTTCTGTATACATTTCAGTAACTTCTTAATAAATTATATGATTGAAATAATTTATTTTCTCCCAAATCTCTCAAAAAGGAAAAACAATCATAGACTTTATGTAAGGAAACGATTTTGCAGAACAACGCTTATTTCGTATCTCACATATTTTGGTGAAAAAAATCGAATTTTTTTAATATTAAAAATCAAAACATAAAATATACATTCTCTCCCGAAATGTCTTAATGAGAATTTGTAGACCTCATTTAGGCAAACAATTTTCCATCTAAACGTTTTTTTTGTGTCTCACATATTTTGTCTAAAAAATGGAATTTTTGAATTTTAATCGTATTTTTTGGAATTGAAACGAAAAATATGTGTTTTATTGGAAGCTGCGTCAGACAAAATTTGTAGATCTTTTTGAAACGAAACAACTTTGTATTCTTACGTTTTTTTCGTATTTTACATATTATTGTTAAAAAATTGAATTTTGGATATTCAATAGTTTTTTTTTTAATTAAAAAGAAAAATATGCATTTTATGAAAAAATGTTACAATTAAAATTTGTAGGTCTTTATGTAGAAAATAATATTGTATCATAACGTTTTTTCGTATCTCGTATAATTTAACTGGAAAATGGAATTTTGATATTGACTTTTTTCGAATTTGAATATGCTGTAACATTTCTAATTTTGATTTAATCAAAAATTTTTATCAGGATAATTTTTAGAGATTTATGAGCACTATCAAAAACCAGTATTGGAATTTTTGATTTTTTCAAAAAGTTATTTTCAAAAACACAAAAGTAGTGCTCAATCCCTCAATTTTGATTGGATGTGGCTGGTTAACGAACTTGTCCTTACTTTTTCGGCTCCGATAAAGGGTGCCAAAGCTCAATTCAATCTGATAATTCTATCGAGAGTTATGCCGCACACGACCTACTACAGACAGACAGACAGACAGACAGACATACGGACAGACAGGCAGACAGACAGACAGACACTTTCGTAAAAACCGTTTTTTCTGACTCAGGGGGTCTCAAAACGTAAAGATTTGATGAACACCGAAAAAATTTTTTTTCCGAGAGTCAACTATCACCCATAGTTAAGTCTAACCTAGTTGAAATAACACGGATTCCTGTTTAAGAGAATCACGTACATACAGTTGAACAAACCAATATAAACCTTGTTACAGAGAAATAAAGAATTCTAGTTCTATTGACAATTGAATTCAGTTAATATTTCTATGCTGTTATTACAAAACTCCGCTGTAAAACGAATATCTTGTGTATTTATTACTTTTTCACTGTGTAAACAAAAATTTATTTTTGTCAATAATTCTTTAGAATCCACTTTTATCAATATAAATTTTGCTCTAGTAGATCATAAACGTAAAGTTTTTTATTGGTTACGTTTAATACATGCGCCTGAAAGGATCTGTCCGTCAAATCAACTTGCTTTCTTTGCTTTTCTTACTAAACTTGAACTTTGTCATTTCAACTAGGATTGCAAAGTTGGCGCCTGTCCTAACTAGGCAAAATAGTATACGGGTACAAGGAATTTTTTTCGGTCAAAATTTCGAAAGTCATTTTTCACATAAAACATAAGTTCGACAATTTCTCAAACCCCCCTTTCCCGCTTTACCCCCTAAGCTCCCCTTTTGGGTCTTGTTTCCCCGTACTAGCGAAGAAAATAGTAAATATATGCACCTCGGGGGAAACGGTCGATATCGCTTCGTATGAGTTAAGGTTGTATGTAAAAAAATCGATCTCTGGTAGAATTTTTTGAAAAGGGAGCTTATATTTAAATAGAATGATTATTTATATGTTAAATTAATTTCACATTTAGTAACCGGACCGATGCGGATTTAATTAATATCAAAGTTGACTACTTTAACATGTAATTCATGGGCAATGCATGGGTACTCTCCACATTTTAATTTGAAGTGATTAAACGCTCTGGTAGAGATATTTTAAAAAATTTCGGTATTTGCGCTGCTTAAAAATGCAAATTTTTGAAAAAAAAATATCAAATCTCCCCACCGTGTAGTTTTATAGATAATCTAATGAAAAACATGGAAATTTCTTTCACTTTCAAATGGATAAACGTAACAGTATCGCGACCCGGTGACACTGTTCCCTTTCTCCAGCTTGTCTGCTGTAGGCACTCGACACAGATACACACGCGCACTCACAAACAGCTTGGAAGCGTACGTGAAATCAAGTCACCTGTATAAAACCATGAATGTTATTTATTAAAAATGTTATTAAATCAACGAAGAACTATGACTAAAATACCCAGTAATATTAAATTTCTAATGAAGTTTAAATTTGAAAGAATAATATTGAAATCTTTGACATTAAGCTATTCTATAACGCATATCACAGTTGCTCAAAGATGGTTATGTTTAAATTACAACGTTGCACGATCCTTGAGTCTACCAATGGCATAGATTGGTGACTATACGTATACTACATACTAGGTATTCTAAGCCAGTAGCGCACTAAAATTTTCATCACGTGGACCCATGAAATTTTTTCAAAACAGCATAGCTCAACAGCGCCCCACGGGACTTTACTATTTGCACAAGGACGGGACTTGAATTCAACCTTAAGCACCTTGGCTTCGCCTCGGTGCTCAACCTCATACTTGGTGCATAATCGCTCGTTTTCCCGCTCAGTGCATAATGTACTATTCTTTGATACCCGCCCGGAAAATGCGATTCAGGGGCCCTGGCGCGAAAGAAAAAAATGGTCGATCCCACGATCGATGATGAGTCCGTCTGATAAAACTTACTTTTCCACATTAGTAACGGTAAGGTTTGGAAATATTCGAATTTCAACCTCAATAGTTCATTTATCGTGCTCTGTGTAAGAGAAATGGCATGTACTTGTTGATGCTGTGGTTGCATTGACCGATCGCGGAACTGATCACTTTTTCTGTTTCGTTCTAGGCCCCGAAATCATATTCCCCCTCCAGCTATGTAAAGAAAATAGTATGAGAGTTAACAATGTACTTCGAATCAAATTTAATAGAAAAATATTACTGCCGTGCACCTCATAGTCCCCGGAATATGTTTACCCCGTGGCTTCTCCTCTTTCAGCGGCGCAAAGGTAGCACTCAGGCTTTCCTGTACAGGTCACCGCTATGTAAAAACGGTTCACCTCCGCTTCTCTGCGGACTCTGCAAGAGGTCCACCTGATCTTAATGTGGGTCGGATTAATAAGCTGCAGAGCCCGAGCTTTCTCCAGAAGGACAAACGTCCTCTGGCAACTCTGAAGGGTCTTTTGGTTAGAGACGCCTTCATGTCCAACGTGATTCCCTAGACAGTGACGCCCAGTTGCTTAGAAGTGACCCACTTCTTTAAGTCCTTTAATATCGAGGCGTAGCTCACCTCTTCGACAGGGCTTAAAAAAAAAAGCTTACACTGAGATAAAAATGCAATTGAATCAAAAGCCCCAATCAGGTTCACCTTCTTACCAACTGTCTTTCCCAGCTGGTATTCCAATGATCCTGACCAGCCATCCGTCAATTCGGCATCTACGTGGAGTTGCACTAATTTGTGCAAAACATCCTTAATATCCTTTCAAATTCTCAGGAATATGTTTTTTTCGTCCTGCAAAATGCATCCATTTCTTTAACCGTTTTTTCAATCCTGGAAATGCGTCTAATCAGCTTCTGAAGTGTCCCGTAAAGGCACTCTTTTATGCCCCCTCGGGTCAAACATCTAAAATAGTCGAATAGAGCGCGATAAAATAATTTTCTATTGTAGTTTTAAAAGATTGTGTTACCACTCTACATATTTTTAAAGTAATTTTTGTGTTTATTTTTGTCTTCAGTAAATGGTCCTCTTGGTAACTTTCCTACACTGAGAAAAAAATTTATCCAACAAAACTTTTTTGTTATCCTGACAAAATATTTTGTTGTCCCAACAAAACATTTTGTTTAACCAACAAAATTTGTTTGATATAGCAAAATGTTTTGTTGGCACAACAAAAGATTTTTGTTAGCTAAATACTAACCAAATATTTTTGTTGATTTGACAAAACTGTTTTCTCAGTGTAGTGAGTTGATTGTATATTCCCAGCACAAAAATAATGTAATTATTGATCTCTCAAATTATTATATTCAAGTTATACTTTAGTAATTTTTCTAAACCATTTCAGTCGATTATGTCGATCATTAGAAGAGTGTATCATTCACCGTGATAGCGGAACTCTACTATATCGACCTTATCAACCTGTGAATTTAAAATTAACTTAACGTCATTTAAGACTAGATGGAATTTTCAATATATTTGGAAAAAATTTCTGTGAAAAAAGGAACGCTTCCACTCCGCTGGGTGTCGAGCCAAGGACCTTTCGATTGCCGGTCGAATGCAATAATTATTAAAAAAAAATTATTTCCAAAATAAATTTGTTTATAATTATAAATATTTAGGAGCAGATAAACGTTTCTTAGTTCTTTTTACCTAATTACTCAAAGATTCAATTCGATATCGCAATTAATGTGTAAATACAAAGAACGAAAAAAAAGTGTCGGTAAGGTAGGGATCAGAGAAGTTATACACGGCCTAAAGGCGAGAAATTTCTTTGACCTTATAGTAATGTGAACAAATTTTAATTTAATCAATCAATATGAACATTGGATTCGTTTTAAGATTGACTGTACGCTGATAAATAGTCGGAATACTTGTTAATGTCGAGTAAAATATAGTAAACTGAAAAAACTAGTAAAAGTAACTAGATTTTCAATTCATTAAACGATAACAAAAAATAGTAATCCAGCTTGCCAATCAGTGAACTGGTTAATTGTACCAATTTTTTTACGGTGTGCCGTCTGAACAACCTTTAGTCAACGAAATTTTCTTCCAGGTGTGTGAATAAATTGCAGAATTGGGTATCAGAAAAGTAATGCTTCAAAGCATTTAGTATAATGTTAATTTGGAGTAACAGTCTTATCTACAACGTCAGTTGCTGCTCTCATTTCACACGTCAACTTCCTCTTTGAGGTTTCTGGATAACTGCGGGCATATTCACTAGTTAGCCATTCCTATGCTTCAGAAATCGAGCGAATCCTCACACACCTACTCTGGTGCTTCATTCAGCAAGCATTTTAGTCTCTATGGCTCTGTGAATTACAATCATTTACATACATTTTGAATTAATTTCGAGTACACGCTCCCATGCTTCCGTATGATAATTCAGTAAGACAAACAATATAAAATTCAAGCTAATTTAAAGTTAAAGGAGAGAATCTTCCGATTATGTTCGATAGTAATTTAATCAAAAGATTCAAAAGTACACTGTAAAAAAATCATAATTTTCCAAAACATAGGTGATGAGAATTTTCAATAATAATTGAAAAAGTAATCTTCAATCGAATTATTTCAATAATTTACAAGAAATATTCGAATCGTATTGGATTTTTTTTTCAGTATTGAAATTTTTCAAGTGTAGTCTTAGAATTTCTCAAAGTCCGACACGCAATATTCGACACGTCATTGAATATTTCCAACATGATTATATATAAAAATTTCAAAATTTATATGTATATAAAACATTACATTCTTTGAAAATCTAATAAGTTTGACAACTATATTATTGTATCGCATTTCTTCTTCTTGTTAAAAATGAAGTATTATTATACTAATTTAAATGAAAATTGATAAAAAAATTATTTTATGTGCCTGCGGCGCGTAAACTCGTTTTTACGCTACAGTTGGGAGTAGCGTAATGTTGTGTATTACAATACAGAGGAATGTAATGTAAAAATTGAACGGCGTTGGCACCGTATTGATAAAGCCTTGCACATGTGAACTGCACATGCGTTTATTACAATACGTTACTACTGCACAAGATCGAGAAAATCAAAATGGCCGGAAGTATTCGCGAAATGTCAAGTAAGATGGGCGATAATCACAGCCATTTTGACCTTTTCAGATTGGATTCGAGTGTACGCAAAAAAACTCGTATATGTGCCGAAGTTACATAATAGTATATTATGTGCCTAAGCGCATAATGAGGGTTATTACGCGACGAGCGACAGTGCTCGCAGGAGATCGAAGTCGAGACGAAGCCGAGGCGTGATCAGTCCTGCGAGCATTTTAAGCGAGTCTTATAATCATCCGAATTGTGTGCATTGGCACATGTTCTATTTTATGTGACTTCGGCGCATTTACGAATTTTTATGCGTACACTCGAATCTAATCTAGTATTCATCATAATTATCGTCCATTGCACTTGATATTTCGCGACTAGTTCCGGCCATTTTGATTTTCTCGATCTTGTGTAGTAGTAGCGTATTGTAATAGAGCATGCGCAGTTCAAATGTACAAGGCTTTGTCAGTACGGTGCCAACGCTGTACGAAGAAGAAGATTACGCTCCGCTGTATGGTTATAGGCACATGAGCAGTTAAATTTTCACATTACATTCCTCTGTATCGTAGTACACAACATTACGCTACTCTCAACTGTAGCGTGAAAACGAGTTTACGTGCCGGAGGCACATAAAATAGAATATATGTCAATGCACACAATTCGGGTAATTACGAGACTCGCTTAAAATGCTCGCAGGACTGATAGCGCCTCGGCTTCGTCTCGGCTTTGCCTCAGCTACGCCTCGACTACGCCTTGGCTACGATCTCCTGCGAGCATTGTCACTCGTCGCGTAATAACCCTCATTATGTGCATAGGCACATAATATACTATTACTACTTATGGAATATTGATATACTTTGCGTAAGTAAAAGCGTAACTTTCAAATCTAAAAATTAATTTAAAAAAAGCAAAGCATATAAAATATATATTTTAACTTTTATGCCTGGTCGTTTGAGCAATGCATACAGATGAGATAGTTGTTTTTAATCTTATAAAAGGAATTTTTCTTCTTATTATGATGCGAATCAGCAGAAAGAGAGAAAGTTATATAAGAAAGATGTGTAAAATCTTATATCATCTGGGAAGAATGGTTGAAGTTCAAATTAAGGTTTACTTATCTGCTTCACCTCTGGGAATTGCAGGGTGGTTTCACTACCCCTGCAAGAATGGACGATCGCACATTATTTTTTTTCTTTTTACCTTAATTTTTTTCTTTTCTTTCCTCATCAGCACCTTTCTTCGTCTCTTTCTTTCAACCAAGTAATAAAACAGTGTTAAAGTTAGGATCCAAAAGACGTTCCAAAAAAGTTCTGGGTATGTGGATACGAGAGAAATTACTTCCAAAGTAGTATAGCAAAAGTATCAGATATATGTACAAAAATGGCGCAAAAGTTTTACCCAACTTTTTTTTCAAATTTCAGAAGACCTGGAAAAAATTCAACCCCAAAAAGGATTTAATAAAATTATACGTGTTTCAAAGTTCACAAGAACATTGATATTGTGTTCAGAGCAAAGTTTGAAATATTAAAATTCAGTACTTATATCCAGATTCATGGGAAAAAGTGAATTGTACATAAGAGTTACGGTTTCGATTTCTAACGCCGCAAGTTCGTTAAACCGCAAAAAATATTTTACAATTTACATTTTTTCTTTCTGTTTAAAAATGTGAATTTCTTGTAGACATGTTTTTGGAATAAAATTTTTTAAACAGTGAAGGAAAGTGTAAATTATAAAATTTCTCTTAAAACTTGACTAATCTGTGGATTTTGAAATCAGAATGATTTACTTTTTTCTATGAATCTGGATATTAATATTTGTAACAAAGTTTATCAATATTTGAAATTCTGTGTGATCTTACAATTCCGTATAAAATTTTTATTAGTAGAAATATTAATTTTATTAAACGCCAAATGAAAAAATAAAAATTTATATAAACATAATTTTTTTTAAGTAATATTATGACCATGTTATTGTACGACATTCACTGAGAATAAAATTTGCAGATCTTATTAATCATAGTCAGATGATTAAATAATTTTAATATAAAATGACGCTACCATAAACGTTATGAAATAGAGGTTTTCAACCTTAACGGACGCATTCCCGTGCAGAAATTGCCCAACTTGTTTCCAAGTTCCAATCCGGGCCCGATCGGATTTTCCACATGTGGCCGCAGGGGGGCACATGGTGTGGCCCGGGTTGGAACCACATCGGATTATGATAGACAAGATTATTTTCACATTTTGTATTGTGGTCATGATATTCTAGTGATTATATTGATATTAAAATGCCAAAAGCAAAAAGTACTAGATTCATTACATAAATCCTAACATTGTAATGAACTAGATTATTACTTGAAATATTTTTTTTAACGGTAATTTAGAAAGAAAACTATAATTTTAAGTGTAGAACGTTATTGTATTTCATTATTTTTTATATCGTATATTCGATTTTCCAATGTGAATTTTGTAGAAAGAAAATTATAAATAATGTAATTTATTTTTAGATTCAGAAGAATCGAATAGTTCTACAGACTACGAAGATGGGTTTGAAGATTATACTGTTATTATAATTATACTGTTGCATCACTAATCTGAATTTATGAAATCAGTTTTTTTGAACCAACTATTTATTGTTATTAAACGTAAAGCCTTTAAATTTTACTATTTGTAGAAATACAAAATTAAAAGGGGCCATATCTGGACCAGTTCGGGCCCCCATATTATAGGCACAGATCTGGGCCCGATAGGGTAGGGCGTTTCATTACTGATCTGGCGCTATACAGATTACCCTATCGGGGCCACATTTTTCCCGATCGGGGCCCGATCAGCGTCCCACCAAAATTTCTGCACGGGTTGAATACCATGCGTTACGGTTACTTAATCATACCTTTCATTTAACATTTTCTATACTCGAGCTGGAGGTATGGTTGCCCAGATTCGATTTAAATTATTTTGAGTATCAAGGTCTCTTCTAACTCATTCTATGCATCTTAGCTATATAGCAATTTTGAATCCTGTGTTCTTTAATCCGTTGATGATCTCTTTTTTAAATATCGATGTCTTCAAGTTCACTTCACTATCATTAATCAATTTTTAAAAGAAAATCACTCTTTCAAAAGTGTCTACCTGGCATCTGGCGATGTTTCAATATATACATGGTGACTCATTTTAATCTATAATCCCAAATATCTTCTAAAATACTTTATCTACGAAAAAATGTCTCGGACAAAGGTTGACCAGGTCCAAGGGGGACATTTAACTGTACAATCAATTTTGACCTTGAGGTCAATTTTCAAGGTCAATTTTCAAGGTCAATTTTCAAGGTCAACTTGAGGTAAGACCCTTTTCTTAAATGAGAACCCCTATTTTTGACTGCGGATTTGAAAAGAGCGGGAAATTTGACGTCAAAAATGACCTGTGGAAAAATGGTTTTTGTGACCTTGGAAAGGTAATAAATTGAGGTCAAATGTCTGAGAAACGACCAGATGCGCTTTTTCTGAATTGCCTTGGTTTTTCGGGGTGAACAAACGTTCAAGATGCTTCACAAAAGTCGATGAAATGTTAAGGTGTACATGACCTTAACCATCATGACCTTCAGGTCAGTTTTCAAGGTGACTTGAAGGTCAAGACAATTTTTCTTAGATTGAACTCTGTACCCAGATAAATTTCTTTTGTAGACTTCAAGCTGTGCATTGTTAAGGGACCATTTACCTGGACTATTGGAGAACGTGGACTTAGCAACAAGACAAAGAATGTGGCTTCAACAAGATGGTGCTAACCCCCCCCCCCCCCCCCCCCGCCCCATATCACGTGACTTTCAGTGAGATTTACGAGTACGTTTTTAATAACATATATGATAGCTTTTATAGAAATATCGCAGACTTCACGTATGTGAAAAGAAAATCACCGCACATGTTGAATTTGAATTAGCATACTCAACAGCGTTTATGGACATGATTTCGTTAATACACATAGACACAAAAATTTATGATCACTTTTGTAAACGTACATTTGCTGTCGAATTATAAGGCCATAACTCGGAAGCGTCAACAGATGATGCATGTTTCTTAATTTCCATACTTGAGTGGAAGTAAAAGGTTTTCCAAGTTTCAAGGATGATAAATTTCTCATGGTTTATGGACGAAGTATTTGCAAGACTTTGGCTCCCACTTGCAATTAGTCATCAATCTTACTCTAATGAGCTTACTTCAGTTTATTTTCAAATGCTGAATTGAACTTTTTGTTTTTTCATTCAAAGAGTTTCTTAGAAATGGAAGAAATAGTTTGATTGAAAAATGCAAAGTATTAATTTAAAGTTGTAGAAAATGAGTGAAGAATCAATTTCTATCTTCTTTTACTCGTTTCCTACTTATTTATCATACTTTAAAGAATAATAAATCATAACTTGAAAATGTATTTTAAATTTAGCTACATAAACACGAATTCAAACACTTACGGGGATCCGCCACCTTTAATATTTTTATTTTTTGAGTTTAGACCTTCCATAAAAATTTTTTATGCTTAGTACCATTACTTAGAAAGACTTTGGGGAC
Organism: Diplolepis rosae; assembly: GCA_030998225.1. Lineage (NCBI taxonomy): Eukaryota > Metazoa > Arthropoda > Insecta > Hymenoptera > Diplolepididae > Diplolepis > Diplolepis rosae. The sequence continues at coordinate 21,843,175 of JAPYXD010000723.1, read as the reverse complement.
TATTAAAAATCCCAGTACTTTTATGTACAGGGTTACCCAATAGGGGTGATATGATTTTGAATGTCCCTATCGGGCTCATTTGAACTGAAATTTTTGACGTCTGCTGTCAGTTGTGATCAGTAAGGTTTGCCATTTAATCATGAGTAGTTTCACGCTTCCACAACGTTTGGAAATTGTCCAATTATTTTATCAAAATTCGAGAAGTTTTGTCGGTGTTCAAAGAGCATATCGTACAAAATATGGTCGTCATTCTGCTCCATCCGCGCTCTCAATTCGTCGAATAATCGATAAGTTGGAGAGTGAATTTACTCTATTGGATACTAAGCCTAAAAATCGTATGCGTACCGCACGTTCTACACAGAATATAGCCGCCGTACAGGCCAGTATCGAGGAAAACCGTGAATTGTCCGTGCCACGCCGATCTCAGGAATTGGGCCTGTCCAGGATGACTACCTGGCGTATTTTGCGATTGGATCTTGGCCTGCATCCCTATAAGATGATTCTGGCCCAAGAACTGAAGCCTAATGACCATCGTTTGCGTCGGGAGTTCGCGGATTGGGCTCTGGAATCAATTGAAAATGATCCCCATTTTCATCAAAAAATCATCTTTTCTGATGAGGCGCATTTTTGGCTCAAGTCTCGGGGGACATTTGGCCGATATATTGTTTAAATCATAAATGGCATAGAATATCCAATATAATAAAAAAGATTTCGATCAATTCCGAATGAATATTCAGTGTTTTTTTTCAATTTCAAAACATATCACCCTTATTGGGAAACCCTTTATTTTTAAACTAAAAATTTTCAGTTTTTTGGGCATTTTTCTGACATTTTTTGACATTGAATAACTTTTATCTTTATTAACCAATTGTCATGATTCTTTTTTTATTTCATTTCTTACAATGTGCAGCAATTTTTTGTATTTGAAAAATAAGGTATCATGACTGAAAAATAAGTTACAAATAGAATTAAGAAATAAATAAAAATATCCAATAATATAAAAAAAAAATTTGTTGATATTTTTTAGCTAAAGTGCTTTCTATATCCAAAAATATTGATAATATAACAAAGAATAAGGGGTAAAAATTTCAAAGGCCTGTGTCTAATACTTTAGATTTTAGTCAAACATATGTTTCAACAAACACGGAAAATCACAACTTGCGAAAAACGGAGTTTAAAGTAAAGTCTTGTAGTGAAGCCTTAATACTCACTATCAAAACTCCCCTGCTCTATACATGATTCCGTCTTCAGTAATTTTGTTATCTTCCTCTGCAAGCTGGGCAGACTTTACTCTTTTCCATATGATTCAGAAATATTAGAAAAGAAATAAAAAAAATCTGCCCGCATCGCGGGCACATTCTCATCGCGCGCTTCGCGCTCCGTTCTTTCTGGACCTCGCGCTTAGCGCTCGGTCTTGTGCTCTTCGCATACATTTAAGTTTATTTCTTATAATTTAATACTGAACCAATTCAAATAATTTTATAATAACCAATTTTATAATATTAAAGATGATGTGAATTACTCATTTTCTCAAAATCACCAAATTTCTTTTTCAGTTTAAGTGAAACAGGAAATTCAATTTACTTAAGGCTTTATCGGCCTTAAGGAACACATTCTCATCATGACACTCGCGCTTCGCGCTCGATATTCTGTATACATTTCAGTAACTTTTTAATAAATTACATGATTAAAATAATTCATTTTCTTCCAAATCTCGCAAAAAGAAAAAACAATCGTAGACTTTATTTAAGGAAACGATTTTGCAGAACAACGCTTATTTCGTATCTCACATATTTTGGTGAAAAAAATCGAATTCTTTTAATATTAAAAATCAAAACATAAAATATACATTCTGTCCCGAAATATCTTAATGAGAATTTGTAGACCTCATTTAGGCAAACAATTTTCCATCTAAACGTTTTTTTTGTTTCTCACATATTTTGTCTAAAAAATGGAATTTTTGAAATTTAATCATATTTTTTGGAATTGAAACGAAAAATATATGTTTTATCAGAAACTGTGTGAGATAAAATTTGTAGATCTTTTTGAAACAAACAACTTTGTATTCTTACGTTTTTTTCGTATTTCGAATATTATTGTTAAAAAATTGGATTTTGGATTTTCAATAGTTTTTTTTTAAATTAAGAAGAAAAATATGCATCTTATGAAAAAATGTTACAATTAAAATTTGTAGGACTTTATGTAGAAAATAATATTGTATCATAACGTTTTTTCGTATCTCGTATAATTTAAGTGGAACATGGAATTTTGATATTGACTTTTTTCGAATTTGAATATGCTGTAACATTTCTAATTTTGATTTAATCAAAAAATGTTATTAGGGTAATTTGTAGAGATTTATGAGCACTATCAAAAACCAGGATTGGAATTTTTGATTTTTTCAAAAAATTATTTTCAAAAACACAAAAGTAGTGCTCCATCCCTCAATTTTGATTGGATGTGACTGGTTAACGAACTTGTCCTTACTTTTTCGGCTTCGATAAAGTGTACCAAATCTCAATTCAATCTGATAATTCTATCGAGAGTTATGCCGCACACGACCTACAGACAGACAGACAGACAGACAGACACTTTCGTAAAAACCATTTTTTCTGACTCAGGGGGTCTCAAAACGTAAAGATTTGATGAAAATTTCGAAAGTCATTTTTCACATAAAACTAATACCTTCTCATCCATGATGAGAATGGAAAAATATTTTGTGTAAAAAGATAATTTTCGCTAAAACCACGTTATTCTTTAAATCTTAGTAACTTTTAGTTTTATTTATTTTTCCAAGAAAAAAATCAGATTGCCCTAAAAACACATACTCAGAAAAGCATAGAGAATAGAAAAATAAAATTTTTGGGAAATGTCAAAAAACTCAAAAATATACCAATTAAAGGTGGCGGATCCCCTTAGCGTACGAAAATTTCGTAACAGAAATTCCGAGAACTTTAATGACCGAATCTGGACTGAGCAATCACACTATTCATTCAATTCATTTCCTTAGTCTTTCTTTGTTCATAATCATTTTATAAACTATAATAAACTTAATGGCTTACGTTTCTGTGTCCATACGACCTGCACACGACACATTTTTCGAGGCCAAATTACGGAGTCATTCACAATCTATGGTTCTCAAAGCTTTAGGAAATTATTCCATAATTGCACACCTATTTTGATTAATTTAATTAATAGTCTTTTTGGACCCGAAATTGAACCCCGGGCATGAACGCGAGAATCTAATACGATATTCACTAAGCTACGTGGTCTGATGGAATAAAGCGAAGTTAAACTGGATTCTGCAAAATTATTATTGAAAACTTTCCTTTTGCTTCTAGACAAAATAAAATAAAAACCTTTAGCCTTTGGTAATAATTTTCCTTCTTTTTTTCAACTATGTCATGATGAAAAAATAGTTGTTAGGTATTAATGAGTAGTATTTTTGAATAATTATAATTTCTCCTATCCTGGCATATTTTTGACAATTTATTTTGTAAACAACAAGGTGATATTTGAAACACATAATAATTGTAGTTAAAAAGAGACATACAAATTTTTTATTATGGCAGAAAATTTAGAACACATAAACCGTATAACATTGACTGAAATATTTCAAAGCCATTAAAGTGGCTTCCGGGATTGTAAAGGTTAAAAATTGACTAAAGTCTAGATCCGTAATCAGTTGACTTTGAATACTTAATAATGACAAGCAGAAATGATTTCTTATTTGAGACTTTGATAAATGCTCAACAACTTCAATTTGGATGGATATAGTTTATAAATAATTAATGAAAATAGAACAATTTTTAACACAACCTATTTTTAAAAAATCTGCCCGCTTCGCGGACACATTCTCATTGCGCGCTTCGCTCGCAAGTTTGAGCGCGCCTAGGGCGCGCGATTCGATCGTCGCGCTGCGCGCTTCGCGCTCCGTTCTTTCTGGACCTCGCGCTTCGCGCTCGGTCTTGTGCTCTTGGCATACGTTTAAGTTTATTTCTTATAATTTAATACTGAAGCTCAAACCAATTTAATGATATTAAAGATTATGTAAATTAGTCATTTTCTCAAAGTCACTCTATTTCTTTTTGAATTTAAGTGAAACAGGAAATTCAATTTACTTAAGGCTCTATCGGCCTTAAGGAACACATTCTCATTATGACACTCGCGCTTCGCGCTCGATTTTCTGTATGCATTTTTGTAACTTTTTAATAAATTACATGATTATTGATAAATTTATTTTCTTCCAAATATCTCAAAAAGGAAAAACAATCGTAGACTTTATTTAAGGAAACGATTTTGCAGAACGACGCTTATTTCGTATCTCACATATTTTGGTGAAACAAATCGAATTTTTTCAATATTAAAAATCAAAAAATTAAAATATACATCCTGTCCCGAAATTTCTTTATGAGAATTTGTAGACCTCATTTAGGCAAACAATTTTCCATCTAAATTTTTTTTTTGTATCTCACATATTTTGTCTAAAAAATGGAATTTTTGAATTTTAATCGTATTTTTTGGAATTGAAACGAAAAATATATCTTTTATCAGAAACTGTGTCAGACAAAATTTGTAGATCTTTTTGAAACGAACAACTTTGTATTCTTACGTTTTTTTCGTATTTTACATATTATTGTTAAAAAATTGAATTTTGGATTTTCAATAGATTATTTTTGAATTAAACAAAAAAATATGCATTTTATGAAAAAATGTTACAATTAAAATTTGTAGGTCTTTACACTGAGAGAAATCGGCTTTGGTTCCTGTGCACATAGCACATAAATTTTTTGTACAGTAGTTGCCTTGAACGAAAAAGTTGAGAGAAGCTACTACTTTTATAGTTATCATGACAGTAATCTGGACTTTTTTGTGTATTCGGTTGTTGTGACCAAAGTTGATGATTAGAATGAGCTTTATACGTACCCCAACGGTTAGTACACGTACATTTTCTTTATGTGTACTGCCAAGCTCCTTTGGTTACTACAACCGCAGCGTTCGCTGTTGCGCTAGACAAATCAAGTATAACTTTCATTGAAAGATATGCAGCCTAAGTTGAATCCTGCCAATTCTCGTTCTCGATTCCTGGACTATATTTCACCGTGCCAAGCATTATCAGGTAAATAATTCTATTATAAATATAGTTTGACAATTCTTTCTAAATGATAAACGATTTTGTTCGGGGACAATGCAATGCGTTCCAATGTTGCTGTCTCGTCGTATTTTGTCAAAACTATAGTCAGTCAAAAAAAGTTTATGGTGATGAAAAAAGTGACAATTTTTTAACTTAATCGACGAAAGTTATCATAAATATCATTATACCGGATTATTTTTCTTAGATCTTTTCGGTGAAACTTTATTTTTTCTAATCAAATTGAATTCGTATTTTGATAACTAAGAGAAACATACCTATAACCTCAAAAATAATTTTGGCTGGGTATTTACTGTCCGTAGACTTAGTCATTTTAACTAAACTCTATGCGCGGCTTTACGATGGACTTTGGTTCCTATAACCGCAGCGCTATGGTATTTCAAGTACCAGAATCGTGGTCCCCTTAACGTTCCTTGCAGTTGGAATAAACACTTTTCCAATGTATGACAGCCACTACCATGATTGTCATGAGAACTTTAACATTTTTGTAAAGACGATTTTAACAAAAAAACTTTGGTCAGTGAAACCTAAAATTTCTCTCTGTGTATGTAGAAAATAATATTGTATCATAACGTTTTTTCGTATCTCGTATAATTTAACTGGAAAATGGAATTTTGATATTGACTTTTTTCGAATTTGAATATGCTGTAACATTTCTAATTTTGATTTAATCAAAAAATGTTATTAGGGTAATTTTTAGAGATTTATGAGCACTATCAAAAACCAGTATTGGAATTTTTGATTTTTTCAAAAAATTATTTTCAAAAACACAAAAGTAGTGCTCCATCCCTCAATTTTGATTGGATGTGGCTGGTTAACGAACTTGTCCTTACTTTTTCGGCTCCGATAAAGTGTACCAAATCTTAATTCAATCTGATAATTCTATCGAGAGTTATGCCGCACACGACCTACAGACAGACAGACAGACAGACACTTTCGTAAAAACCATTTTTTCTGACTCAGGGGGTCTCAAAACGTAAAGATTTGATGAAAGTTTCGAAAGTCATTTTTCACATAAAACCAATACCTTCTCATCCATGATGAGAATGTAAAAACGTCGTAAAATAATAATTAAACATCATTACAACACCGGAAAGGCCAATTATGCTTCCATTTAATGAGAAAAAGTAATTGTATAGGTAAAAATCAGTCACACAATGAAATTAGAATAAAAATGCTAATTGAAATTAGAAGTATATTATTTGGGTTGGTAATTTTTCCAGCACGCATTGTCGAGATAGATGAAAATTGTCTGTAGAATCTATAAAGAGAATTTCACGATCTTCATGCAATTTCTGGACTGTCTGATCCGCAGTAAAAACTGGAGACGGGATAGAGAAACATAAATCCACGTTACCAGTTGGTCGCGAGCTCGAGCACATAAAATGGAAAATTGAATTGGCTAAATTACTCTGCGGGTGGCAGAACCATTTCTTATTTCCTGGTTTTCTAACCATTCATTTCGATATGGAATGGAACCATGAATGTTCTTCGACATGCCAGATCCAGCACATTTCACATGTTATTGCAGTCTTTTTTGAGATGTAATATATTATACAACTCTGAAAAGATCGTGAAAATTGAATTCTCTCACAGGGCACTTCGACATTCACACGTGAGTGAAATTATGATCCGGAAGATATACATTCAGACTTTATCAAGAGGATAGAAGAACCGATGATACATAATCTTTTTATATGTAGTCTATAGACTGTTTTAAAAATCAAGGTTCTTTAGACGTTTTTCACATTGTAAGACGTTATCTCAAACAAACAAAATCAAAACAATATTGGATAAGCTTCTAACAAATTTAAATTTGTTTTCGGGTAGATTGGTAATTTATTATCAAGCGATATTTTTTCTCTTACTTATCGAATTAATTTGAAAGATCAATAATTATTTTATTTTTCTGCCGGAAATAAATAATCTACTCACTTCTGCTTGGATCTCGCGCTTCGCGCTCGATCTTATATTCTTCGTATGTACACTGAGACAACAGTTTCTTTGAATCAAAGAAACATTTCTTTGAATTAAAGAACGTTTTGTTAATTTAAAAAGATTTTTTTTATCCTTGATATGCAATTTATTATCAAGCGATATTTTTTCTCTTACTTATCTAATAATTTGAAAGATCAATAATTATTTTATTTTTCTGTCGGAAATAAATAATCTACACACTTCTGTTTGGATCTCGCGCTTCGCGCTCGATTTCATATTCGTCGTATGCACAATGAGACAACAGTTTCTTTGAATCAAAGAAACATTTCTCTGAATTTAAGAAAGTTTTGTTAATTCAAAATGAATTTCTTTGATCCTTAATATGCAATTTATTATCAAGCGATATTTTTTTTCTTATTTAATGATTTGAGAGATCAATAATTATATTTTTTTGTGCTGGGAATAAATAATCTACTCACTTTTGTTTAGATCTCGTGTTTCGCGCTCAAAATTGTAAATTTTTATTCAGTAAACAATTTTGTATCATAAATTTTTTTCGTATTTCGTATAATTTAACTGGAAAATGGAATTTAGATATTGACTTTTTTCAAGTTTTAACATACTGTAACTTTTCTAAGTTTGGTTTAATCGAAAATTGTTATGAGGGTATTTGGTAGAGATTTATAAGCAGTATCAAATATTAATATTGCAATTTTTCATTATTTGAAAAATACAAAAAATGCTCTTATTTTTAGAATTTTGGTCTGTACAGACTCAGGTAATAGTTTGTTTAAATAAAAGAAAATTTATTCTTAATGCATGAAATTATGTCAAAACCTAAAGATTTGATGAGAATTTCGGAAGTCATTTTTCACATAAAACCAATACCTTCTCATATGATAAGAATGCAAAAAAGGTTGGTTGTCTATCGAGATATAGGGTATAATTAATCTTTTGTCACAGTGTGCCAATTGAAATTCTACAAAAGCGTTTACCGATTGCTTTTGTGATTATTTCCCCCAATAACTAGTAGTTTTCTACTAATACACTGAAAAAATGGTTAGTTGATACAACTCCTTCGGCTTTCAAAATATAATTCATCTACTTTTGCATTTTATTTTACTATCTTCATTCATTGTAGCGTTTACTATTAAAGTAGCAGTGGCATATTTGTATTATACACTTCAAAGTAGTAGGTAAACGGTTTCACACTTTTAAGTAAATATTTTTTTACTTATTCAGATTAAGGAAATAGTTCTAATAAACATCCCTTTTCCTGCATTTCATACGATGAATAAAGAAGACAATTTCCCATACTAATAAATTAGATATTAATGTAAACTTGAACAAATAATAATTTATTTCAAGCTTATCCAATGCAGCTGTGATTTTTGTTATTCGGTATATCGTCTTGCAACGTAAATAGTTATTTGTGCACCAAAGGAGAAAAGGCAGCAAATGTATCGACAATTTCGAGTGCTGCAATCACACAAGTCGATACATGAATGCTGCCTTCCCTCCCGTGGCGCTCATACTATTTTTCACAACACTTCATGCGAAAGTTCGACTTCGATGCCTGTAGCTTTAACACTTTTTAATTGGCTCTTAAGTACACTTGTTCCATTCGATTATTTCCGGCTCCGACAAGTAATCAACGTTGAATGAGGCTTGAGAATTGATGTATGGCTCAATCTAGTGTATGAATTTTTTTATGATAATTTCTGCTGTTTCGTGCTAGGCATCGAAATCGCATTCCCCTTTGCGGTATGTAAAGAAAATAGTATGTTACCCAAGTGGAGATTCCCAACTCGCATGATTACCGTGCTCGATTCGTTTGCACGGCACCTTCATGCTTGTTGGGAATCTCCTAGATTCCCCACTTTCTTAACAATGTACTATTCTTACCTCTGACGTCATTCATTTCTCATCCATGTAAAAAAAAGGGTAACAGAAACTGAAAACAATGTCCTTGAAATGACAGAATTCTTATTTCAGTAGATCGAACAAGAATGTTCTATTGTCCTGAAAATTGAATAAACTTGGTCTGTTGGCCTGGCTGAAAATTTCTCTCAATGTAACTCAGTCATTTATCTAATTCTTTCAATCATTTTTTATCCTTTTTTAAATGCGTTCCCGCGTCTATCTTTTGTAACCCTTATCGTTCTATACCATCTGATCAAATTCGACCCGGACTGGTCCAGTTAAACCGTGGGTGTAAGCCGATACGGTCAAAAGCTTTTCTTTCTAGGTTGGTAACACCTTCTTTGACAGTCGTGTGCCATTGGTTTACAACGCGAAAAGTTTGACTGGCGATTTTTACTATGGAAAAAAATTGAACAACGAGATTGCTTGAAATTTTGTGTTTCTAGTGAAATTACAGCTACGGAATCATTAAAAATGTTGCAGAAGTGTTTTGGGGAGTCTACTTTATGGAGAACGCAAGTATTTGAATGGCATAAAGCATAAGTGAGGGTCGTGAGGTCGTAGAAAATTTGCCTCCTGCGAGTCATCCATCCACCTCTGTTAACGACGATAACATCGAAAAAGTGAAGAAAATTGTGCTCGAAAATCGTCATGTTTACATTAGAGAGGTAGCAGAGGCTCTCAACATCTCTTATGGTTCGACTCGACACATTGTGGTTCATGTTTTGGGTATGAAGCGCGTCGCCGCCAGACTGGTACCGAAAGATCTGAATTCTTTGAAAAAAGAACGCCGGGTAGAGGTCGCAAAAGAGATGTTTTCCAACGTAGCTGATGACCCTACATTTATCAAACGTATTATTACTGGTGACAAGACGTGGGTTTATGAATATAACGTCGAAACTGCCCAACAATCTAGCGAATAGCGCGCCAAAAATGAGTCAGAATCAAAAAAACCACGTCAAAGTCGGTCAAAAATCAAGGTGATGCTCATCGTTTTCTTTGTTTATCGTGGTGTGGTTAATCATGAATTTGTCCTAGAGGGTCAAACGGTCAATAAGGAATACTATTTGGCCGTTTGAGGTGTCTACGTAAAGCAATTCATCGTAAACGGCCGGATTTGTGGACAGACAACTCATGGATTTTTCACCACGATAATGCGCCGTCACATTTCAGCCTGATTTTGACTGAATTTTTTGGCTAAACACAAAACAAGTCATTGCTCAGCCACCGTATTCACCAGATTTTGCTTCCTGTGACTTTGTTCTGTTTCCAAAACTCAAATAGCCACTCCGGGGAACGCGCCATGAGACGATTGAGGCCATAAAAAGAAATTTGCTGAAGGAACTAAAGGCCATTCCGGCCGAGGCCTATAAGAAGTGTATGGAAGATTGAATTAACCATTGGCATGCTTGTATTGGCAATTGTCTTCGTCTCATGGATAGAGGGTCCCTGTACCCAAGGATTCTGCTGAATACGGGTACAAAACTAAATAAGTATTTGCGGACAATGGCCCAGGGATGGTCTCGAAAAAAACCCCCAAGCTAAGGTGTGAACAACCGTGCTGTCCATGCTAGAAACTGAATGGTATCTGGGTATAGTGCGATGGAGAATAATAATTTGAAAGAATCTTTTGTGAGCAGTTATTTGGTGGAGAGTTGGACTTAACGGTGATGACGGGCAGGAGCCACAAGTCTGAAGTGAAATATTATAAAGAATCTGGTGAGGAGAAGTTCTCAAAGGAGAAAAAGTAAATCGACAGAGTGGCGGATATCATTAGGAAAGTCGAGGTTTTTGCAAGACGAAGAAGAACATGTTCTTGCCAATCAGGAGAGGAATAGAGGACGCCTTTTTAAGAACTGGGTACATTGCGCTCAAATTCAGAAACTACAGAAGGCTGGGTTAATAACTTCGTGTATTATCTAACCGACGTACTCGGCAAGAAACTTAAAGAGGGTATGTCAACGAGACCAAAAGACATCGTCAGCGAGGTGTCCCAGACGGCATCTCCAATAAAGGTGGCGTCCAAGCCTGAAAACCGCAAACGAACAACGAATTCAACCGTTAATCCACAGAAGGTTACTACAAATAATGAGTTGAAGAAAAAGCTTAGAACTTGAAACGATAGTGAATAGGATAAAGTCACAAAAACGAGACCAAAGGATAAAAAGGTTCCACCCAAGGAGAAGAAAAAAGCAAACGCTGAAAGCTGTGCGCCACGAAGCGTTGCTCATTGTGCAAGAGGGGCGAGTTATGCCAAGATCCTCAAAAATCTGAAGCGTCTCAACCCTGAAGAACTGGGCGTTAAAGTCAGACATATTATGGAAACAAATGCAAGAAGATTTTAGTCAAAAGCAGTGTAGCGCCAGAGCTATATTTAGCTCTGTCATAGAGGATGTTCTCGGGGAAAGCGGAGTAGTTCTTCATCTCATCCCGAGGATTGAGGTGGACATCCTAAACGTCAATCCAACCACGAAGACGCAGTAAGTGGAAGAGGCTCGGGTGAAATTCTTCAACGAAGATTCGCTAGTGGCTTAAATGATGTCCATAACGAAGAAATCCTACAAAGGATCGCGAAGGGCTTACGCCAAGATGGATGAAGTGAGGGCATTGAAGCTACTAAGGGTGACCCACATTGGGTTCCATCCACGATTTGCAAGAAGGAGTACTGATGATCTTCCGGGTACTATAGAATGTGCAACGCTCAGAGAGTGCGGTCTCGAAGAGGAAGTCTCAAGAAGCCGCATAGAAAGTTAAGTAGGCAACAACAAAAAACGCCGAGAAGCGGGGTAATGTGCCTATAGACAATGACCTTGTAGTAATGCTAACGCAGTTCCGGGGCCATTGGTTGGCGCAAAATAGGAGAGGTTATAGTTTGGGAGGAATCCGACACTTCCAGAACACCGTGTGTCTTACATATAAAAGATTCACCGTCATCCTGAAAAAAAAAAATATATTTTAAAAGAGATAAAAACAGGATAAACATGTATAGACAAAAGGTTGACTTGGATTCAAATATACAGATTCTAGAAAATAGATATGTGGTAAACAAGGATTCGAAAGGATCGATATTATTAAACCCAGTAGATAGGTTTGGGGTTAGAAGAAGATAGTTTTCGAGATATGCAAAGTTTTTACATTTTGCATCGATACAAAGTATCTATTCTTTCCTATGCAAAAATCGCTTTTTATATTTTTGTTTCTGGAGGGTGAGATGGACTTAGCTTAGTTGCGATACATAATACGCTTTGAACAATCAAAAGAAATGCTTTCGCTTCCGATGGTACTTTTTTTCCTTAAATGTCCAACCCAGCCATTTTCCTTGATGTCTTGTAACGTGAAGATAACCACGGAATTGAACAACTGTAGAATAAAATGAACGCTATCTCCCGTGAGTACGATGACTAATGGTCCACAGATAGACAAAGGTGATAGTACGAAGGTTTTCTATCGCGATTCCTCGTCAGTAACTTTTACGTGTATCTACAACGAAATTCGTTCAGTATATAGTAAGTATATTAATCCTGAAAGGAAACGATTTTTTTCACAAAAACATTCCACAGAAACTTATACAATTGAAAATAACAATGGAAGTAATGATTAATTCATTAATCTATGAATGACATCAAACATTTGTTCGATCTTCAGTAACATTTAGGAAAATCGTGTACCTAAATATATATACTCACTAGTTCTGAATTAATAAGAGGTCGGTCGATGATGCAAATTGATGGAAAATATACTACTTACTATTAGTCATTTTGTGGTTATTCAATAAGTAGATATTAATAGTTTGACAAGTAATTAGTAAATAAATAGCTAATGATTATCAGAAATTTTTATCGAATGTGAATTAGCTGTCGACTTTTGATTAATTCAGATTTAGAGAGCATATATAGAATGAAATTAATTTTATTAACGGTTTGAGAGACTTATATTTCTGTACGAAAGTGTATAAGTTTACTTAAAACTCTTAACAATAATTCATTTTACTAGGATTAAGTTTCATTGATCAACTTTATGTCATTCAATTAAAAGCCTGAGGCCTTCAATCATACAAGTTACTGCACGTAATCAGATTATTGGAAAATCGACGAATCCATTGCTAATTGGCCTCCGAGTAACAAGAGGTGAAAAGTTTTAAAGTCTAGTAATTACCAGATCTGCGTATAAATAATTATGAAAAGTACTCGGAAACTTGGTCCATAATTTCGTGATAATGAAATCGCTTTCAATATGAATATATTCATATAATTCTAGGATAATTGATATCGTTAAGAAATTAATGGTTCATATTAATGGTTAAGTTTTATTGATATTTTCATTGCATCTTGTAATGGCAATGAATTCAAGCTGGCTAATTCCATTATAAATTAAAATTTTTTAATTCTAGGATTATATTTATTACAGAAAAAACTAAAGGTTCTATTCTGTTGTGGTCCGATTGAAAAGTTATTCTTTCAAAACTTGTTATACACGGAAAAAATTTGTCGCTTAAAATTTAACAGACTATTCGAAGAGTTGTGGACAGAAAGTAAAATCGGAGAAAGTCTTGTAAGGTTCCAATGACTTTTAGGAAATAGTAGAAAAAAATCGAATAACTTTTAAAAAACAAGGTCGAAGAAAAAAAGTCGCGTATTTATTATCATAAAAGTATTTTAAACAGTAACTGATCTTTTCGAAGAAGTAATGAAAAGTTTCACAATCTTTGGATTTATTTGTCATAGATTTTAAAAGACCATCGAATAATTTGAAATGAAAGTAATTCAAACAAATAGTTTTGTAAATTGTATTCTAAAGTCCATCAGATTTTATATGCCGTCTTCTAAAATTTTCTCGACAGTCGCAAAAAGCGATGCGCAGAAACGTAATTCGTAGCATCGCGCAGCAGACAATGCGGCTAGGCTTTTTGTTTTTGTAATAATTTTGGTTAGATTTTGAGATTACATATCGTTTGGTTTCGTTTGAATCTGGATTGAAGAATTAGTTCCGAGTAAGTATATGTTTACCTTGATAAAGTGTATTATGTCAAATTTGAAATTTATCTATTATTTTAGTTTTGCCTTCAAACTCTGAATGTGATCCAAATATTTTAAACAAGTCTCCACGACATTTATCGGCTATGCGGGTTAAGGCGTGCGATTAGAATTGGGTTAGGGTGCGTGCGTGCGTTCGAGCGTTCGATTCTCGGTGCTGCGAAGTGTTTATAAAAAATTGCGTTTCTGTAATGTACAGTGTTAAATGTAATAGTAAGTTCATATTAGGATTATATAGGTAATGTAAAAGTGAAAAATAATTAACTATAAGTGCAGGATCATATCACAGAAAATAATATTTTCCTTTTTACACTGTTCAACATTTTCTTCGACTGTCACTTAAACTTTCGATGCCTGGTTTAGAGAAAATGGAACCCAACCCACGGTGTTTTGAATTTTCCGCGACTGTCACTTAAACTTTCGAATTTACGTTTTACATTTTGAGCGATTATCCATCATATTCTTTAATAAGGAGGTTTATAATATTTAGTCGACTTTCTAACCTATCCACAAGTATTACACAAAGTCGATGACTTTTTAAGCGACAAATTTTTTTCGTGTAGTAATTTGGAAAAAAGTTTTTCATATTCAAACAACATTTTTTGAAATCAAACCAAGGATTTGTTGTATTCAAATTCATTATTTTTAAAAAATAATCAAACTTTTTCTTAATATAAACCAATTTTTATTTTGAATTATAGAAAAGGAGGGTAGGTAAACGATTTTTTTACTTGTCTATATATTTTCTCCGAGTAGCATTTTGTTCAATATTTTTCAATTAATGAATTTAATGAAATTAATGATTTTTATGTGCCTCCGGTGCGTAAACTCGTTTTCACGCTACAGTTGAGAGTATTGTAATGTGTATTACGAAACAGAGGAATGTAATGTAAAAATTGAACTGCGCATGCGCCTATAACCATACAGCGGAGCGTAATCTTCTTATTATTCTTCTTCTTCTTCGTACAGCGTTGGCACCATACTGACAAAGCCTTGTACATTTGAACTGCGCATGCGTCTATTACAATACGCTACTACTACACAAGATCGAGAAAATCAAGATGGCTGGAAGTATTTGCGAAATGTCAAGTGAGATGGACGATGATCACGGCAATTTCGACCCTTTCAGATTGGATTCGAGTGTACGCAGAAAAACTCGTAAATGCGCCGAAGTCACATAAAATAGAATATGCGCCAATGCACACAATTCGGGTAATTACAAGACTCGCTTAAAATGCTCGCAGGACTGATCGCGCCTTGGCTTCGATCTTCTGCGAGCATTGTCACTCGTCGCGTAATAACCCTCATTATGCGCCTAGGAACATAAGATACTATTATTCTATAATGAATTTCTTCAAACTCTTTATATATTCTGGAGTACACGTATTTTATCACGCAAAGCTCATGCTTTTCACTTGAAACATGTACTTTAGTTGTTTTAAATCATTGAGATAAAAAAACCGATATGTACACATTGTATGAAATGAATGAAACTAATTTACATGTTGTGATATGCACTTTTGTACACGAAATAAAATTAACTCCTAATGATCTTAGGGGATTTAAGATAAGAATATTAAAAAATGATCAAAATGTTCTACAGATTGTTATGTGTTACAACTTTTGTATGAAGTAGTTCGAATCAGTATAAATTAAAGTATTTTTGAGGTGAAAATAAGCAATTTCGAAGAAAATAAGACTTTTTTATCTTTAATAATGCGAAATAAGTGGATTCGTTTATAAAAATGGTTTATATCAATGACAGTTGTTGTTAAGGACCAATTTATTTTGTAAAAATATTATTATTAAATAATTAAATAAATAAAAATCTCTTACGTCGAAGAATGCTAAATAATTGAATTTTAAAAAAAAAATTTGTCATTTAGTGTTCGGTCTCGATTAATGATAAATTCAACATAGTTAAGCAACAAAAAAACACTAAAAATTCATTCAAACACCAAAAATCTGTTGTGAAATACAATCTCTGGCATATTTTGATCCAAAATTTCCACTTATTCTTTACTATTGTGGAAGATGGAAAAGGACCCACAAGAAAATTGAATTTCATTATGTAACCCTGAAACAATTAAATTTGTAATTTAACGATGGAGAGTACAGACGGTGTAGTTTAACGGCGTGGACATTAATTAAACTATGCTTTATAACAATGCTGTATGTGCCACTTGCCTTAAGGGTCATTTTATACCTACATTCGTGGATAAAATTACCCTAATGGTAAGTGGAACATACAACGTTATTGCAGGATTGTAAAGAACGATTCAATTGCGTAAGATTTTAAAATGTTTATTGCAGCTTTGTCTAAAGTTTTTCAGACATAATTTATTAAGTATGTCTGTGTGGAATTTCATGGAATAAAACTTTAAAATTATATAATATATATTATAAAATTTATGATAATTCATTTTATAAATATAATAATAATTTTATAATATAATTATACTAACTAATTTATAATAATACAATTCTTTTCTCTAAAACTGAATTAGGAAATATTAACTCATTCAGAGTGAAATTTACTATTGTATTAGGGAAAGTGCGCTTACTCTTAATTAGCGAGAAGTTTCAACTACAACTATAACAATAAAGAATACCACTCAATACAAATTTTTAAGGAATGAAAAAAGAAGAAAAAGCTTCCTCTAGGGGCATTGTAAAAACTCCGGACCCCCTTTTTGTTTTCAAATAGAAGAGCAATAGAAAGGAACTCCTCTAAAGGAATTCAAAATTCGGATTGTGACATTTTTTTATAGAAAATGTTATTAATAATCACACAAATTGTTATTTAGTGTCTCATAATTAGTTTTAGAATCACTTTTAGGTTATTGGCGAATAATTTTCGTGAAAACCCCTTTTTTGTATGAAAAAGTGATAAATCTAAGTTTTTGGTTAAAAAAAATGTTCATAATAATCATATAAATTATTTTTCAATTAATTTTGTTGGTTAAATTATCACAAAAAATGTCATCCCAACAATAATTTAAGGAAAAATAATTTTTTTCTAAGAGTAAACGGCCGATTGGGTCATTTTTTTATAGAAATTATTGTTAACAATCTATATTATTTATGTTTGATTAAAATTTAAGTTTAAAAACGCTTTTAAAGGCAATCATAAATCACTTCTGTTCCGAAAAATCAACAACTAGTCAAACAAAAAATTTTTTCGACGGGAAATACACGCAAGTAAGAATTTGTTTATAATAATTAACTTGAATATTAATCGGATTATTTCTATTCTACGGGAGCAGTTGCAATAATTTTGTCCAATAGTGAGTGAGTTTTGTTGAAAACAGAATGGTCCGTCATCTTGTTTCTATGTTCTCGATAGAGATTGTAAACGTTGACTTAGCCACCAAAACGGAGGAGATGAAAGAGGTTGTAACAAGAGTTTTCGGCGAAGATTTACTGGCGGATTAAAAAACTAGATCGTTTGAAAAGTGCCGGGCCTGAGTAATAAAACAACATTTCTTTGGGAAATTTTGCATTTATTATTCCACATAGTTCCTTTTAAACTCGATGTGCTTATTACAACGAGTTTCAAAAAGCTCGATACCTTTTTTATAGTATTCCGTGCTCAAATCCTCAGAATACACATTTGTGTTGGCCATGACCTCTTCATTTGAGTAAAATCTCTTGTCAGCCAGCCATTTCTTCAAGTTTAGGAAAAGATGATAATTGCAGGGGGGCAAATATGAAGAATACGAGAGGTGGAAAAGCAATTTGTATTTTAATTCAGTCAATTTGATCATCGTCATAATTTCTGGCGTAATCGCATCTGTAGGCCTCCCTGAATGTGGTTCGTCATTTGTGCTAGTACGACCATCCACCTTTTGACTGTTGTATTCGATGCAGCAGATGTAGCATAGTACTTATTGAGCTTTTTTAAACCTTTTTCAGCCGTATTTTCCCTCAAATAATAATATTAATAGCGTAGATGATGGCCTTTCTGGTATATGTGAAGGTGTTATATTGAGAAAATTAATAGATCAGTTTCAAAAATTCTTTTGAAAAAGAATATTTATTATTTTCCTCAACAAGTCAGTCGACGTTTCGAATGAAGCTTCATTCCTTTTCAAGACTTAGAAAGTACGTTGCGAGGATTTCGAGTTTATAACAAAACAATTTATAAAGAAGACGTCACATGGTTATGTATAAAAATTTTTCGTTGAAAATAACAAATTGATGAAGTCTTTAGTTAATATTTCATTGTAATCATAATATTCATGTTGCATAAACTTGATTAACAATGAAATATTAACTAAAGACTTCATCAATTTGTTATTTTCAACGAAAAATTTTTATACATAACCATGTGACGTCTTCTTTATAAATTGTTTTGTTATAAACTCGAAATCCTCGCAACGTACTTTCTAAGTCTTGAAAAGGAATGAAGCTTCATTCGAAACGTCGACTGACTTGTTGAGGAAAATAATAAATATTCTTTTTCAAAAGAATTTTTGAAACTGATCTATTAATTTTCTCAATATAACACCTTCACATATACCAGAAAGGCCATCATCTACGCTATTAATATTTATACTGGTAACAACACAAATATATTTTCAAATTTCTCAAATAATAATGTTTAATGAGAAAAGTAAATTCTTTTTTCTCCATTGTTTAGATAGGATGATGACGTGACAATTACTATCAAACACAAACTACTTGAGAGATTGTAATGAAACTTTGGATTTAGTGTATTAAGGTTGGCACAATGATAAGAGTTTTATATTAGTGATGTAATTTGGTCGTCAGGTCCGGGACTTTTCAAACCATCTGGTAAAAGTTACTGATTAGGTGTTCTATAAAATCCGTAAGAAGACGGAGACAACCCGGTGCTTCAGTAAGCCACAGTGTTACCTGCTCGCCACAAGAAAGGACAGCCCTTGATTTACCATTACACAAGGACAATGAGATGTGCAGCGTTCAGGACGACGGTCCCAAAAATAAGTCTGAAGGTACTACTTCCCTGACCTTCGGAGTAGAAAGTTTCGAATCGGTATACGTCGAATGGCATAGCGCTGGCTTTATCTGTGAAACGATACGTGCCTGCCGGGTGTATGACCGCACGCGCGGTCATACACTCACAATCATGCCTCTCAGCTGTCTAAGGAATCTGGCAACGTCGCAACTCGTCATACGGAGAGACATGCTTGTGCGCGCGAGCTTGTGTTTGTTTTTGTTGTTGGGAGTGAAGTATTTCGGGACAGTTAAAACATAAAAATAAATGGACCAAACAAAAAATGCTCAAAAAACGTCTAAAAGCCGCTGCGGCGCTGGCAAAATCAATAATAAAAGCCAAAACCAGGCCAAGTTAATTCAAAACAAGCTCGAATCAAAATTGGCGCCAACTTTCTGCTTTCCTCGAAGCGCGATGTTGCCAAAAATTACATGTCACAGCTCGAATTTCAAAAAATAATATATTTTCGTATTGAATATCTCGAAAACTAAACACAAGAATCGATTGAAAGTTTGAAAGTAGTTTCGTTTTTGAATAAATAATAAGTATTCAGATTTTCAACTCGGTCGTAAGAGCGATTCGTCGTATATGTAGCTTTTAGGCACATTTCTGTATTGATTTCCTATACCGTGTATGTAAAAGTGATCGACTTTGTTATTAAATATCTCAAAAACTAAACATAAGAAAGAGTTCAAACTTTGGAGGATAAAAGAGCGGATACTTTATTAGTATTATATCTTGATTTTAAACTTTTTGTAAGAAAATCATCTGAGAGAAGTACTACTTTAAGAAGCTGCATGGAGAGCCAAGTAGGCAACAATGGAGGACTCTGGGGTACGACGTAAATATACCTCTAATATAGGGCCCTGAAGTAATACAAAAGTTAATACAGTTCGGTAAACTTTAGGAATGTAGAGTCAAGTTTCAGAATGTACATTTACAAATTATTACAATAATATTAAATAATTTCCAACTTGTCCATATGTCCTAACGTTGCTCAAAAGTTGAGTAAAGTTTCTCGAACTATTTTTTTCCGTAAAAGTAACTATAACTTTCTTCTTTAAAGAAGCGTGCATTTAATTCCTATGAGAAAGCAAAGTGCTCATATAATGTGCACAAGTGAACACATCAATAATGAATACAACAATACTTACTTGGCAGTGGTTTTTTATTATCTATATAGGTAAAGCATCACTTTACTAGGCTTTTGAGTGTTAAGGGAAGTGTGTTTTTAAAGTAGAGGTGATTTTATTGAAGCAGTTCTATGCTTAGATCACATTCGAGTGGTACGTTTTGTTGCCTTATTTGCAAGATTCAATAGTGAAACTGAAATAATTTTATACTTTACATAATATTTTAATTTCTTTAGTGGATGCGATATAAACGCTTGTAGGAATATATGAATATGTATATTTAAATTAACATAAATAATGGAGAAAAGTTTGTAGAATTTGCCAGATTTTTATTATTATCAATTTATTTGCAAATAAATATTTAAAGAGAAAAAAATCAGCTTTTGTGTGAATATTATTATACAGTATGTCTTAAATATAGAGTTAATATCATTCAATGCAATCCGTCATTTCTCTTTTTCTGTATTCCTATCAATATGCATATCCAGCAATATAAGCACACAATTTTCGTCAAGGGTGTACCTTTACTTTTACGTAACTTCCACCGCACTAAGCAAGTAAATCAATCATTAACTGTCAAAATCACTTATCCAACTACTCCATCACAAGAAGAATGTATAAGTCGTAGTCAGGGTATAAAACTAGATATTACCCGTAACATAAATCCGACTGCAGAAGTTCTCAAATAGTTTCTGAAATGTAGACATTTATATCACTTTCATTCTTAAAAGAAATTCATGTAGAAAAACTGGTTTAAATGAAGAAGAAATAAATTAATCCTATGTTGACACTCCATAAAAACTTAAGCGACTGAAAAATTAATGTTGATCATGATATATGTATTTTAATGTGATGTTTTAAGAAAAACAGACCTAAATTGAAGTGGCGGATCGAACAAAGGGGTATATAATTTTTGGTTTGAGTTTAAATGAAGTTTGACAATTCGGAAGTTATAACTTTCAAATTATTTTTCGATGAAATTGAACCAAATTTCTTAAATTAGCTCAATTTATGGAAATTAGGTTTAACAATTTTTTAAACAAAGGTCATTGCGCTAAAAAGTCATTATGCTCGAACGAAAAAATTATATACTCCCTTATTCGATCTGGCGCCGCTTTAATAACATTAGAATTAAATCATAATTATAATAGGTTTCTAGTCATGAGTTTAAAATTTTTAATTCATAAGTATTTCACTGAATTTCGTTGCGGCCGTATTAGCACAAGTGATGCTGAGCGTCCTGACCGTCCAAAAGAGGTGACTTCTCAAGAAATGATCGATAAAATCCACATCGTACTCAACGATCTTCGATTGAAAGTGCGTGAGATTAGTTAGACTGCAAACATTTCAGTGGGACGCATATGGCACATTTTACATGAATGTTTGGGCATGAGGAAGCTGTGTGCAAGATGGGTGCCGCGTTTGCTCACAACCGATCACAAGCGGGCTCGTGTGGTTGCGTCTGAGCAATGTTTGGGCATGTTTCAACGTAATTCAAAGGAATTTTTGCGATGTCATGTAACTGTTGATGAAACGTGGATTCATTATTATACGCCAGAAACAAAAATCAGTCGAAAATTTGGACTGGGCCTGGCGAATCTGCGCCGAAAAAAGGGAAGACGGTTCCATCAGCCGGTAAGGTCATGGCCACAACTTTTTGGGACTCACATAGTATAATATTAATCGATTATCTACAGCAGGGAAAACATATTACAGGCGAGTATTATGCCTCATTATTAGATCGATCTGATGCCATATTGAAGGAAAAACGGCTCCATCTGGCGAAAAAAAGTGCTTTTCCACCACGACAATGCACCAGCTCACACGAGTGCCATTGCAACGGCCAAGTTATTTGATTTACGCTACGAAATACTTCCTCATCCACCTTATTCCCCAGATTTAACTCCTTCCGATTATTTTTTGTTTCTTGACATGAAAACTTGGCTTGGAGGTAAAAGATTTTCATTGGACGGGGGGATCATTGCTGCGACAAATGAGTATTTTGAGGGGTTTGATAAAAATTACTTTTTAGAGGGCATAAAGAAGCTTGAGCACCCCTATAATAAATGCATACAGTTAAAAGGGGGCTATGTTGAAAAATAAATTGGAATTTTTGTTATGAAAAGTGTTCTTCATTTTAAAGTCACGGACTTATTGAACAGCCCTTGTATTTAGATTGAAGATCGACCCATTTTGCAAATTTGGGAATTGCATATTCAATTTCTTATAGTTTTCAAAAAGGTAAGATTATGAAACAAAGAGGTTATTAAATTATTGTAGAATTGACCTAGATTTTGCTTGAAAAAAATTATGATTTTTAGCTTCAGAACATAAAAAAGTTAAATCTGAAGTTAAAATGCTATTTTATTTTAAAGTGTAACGTGATTTGCATAACATTGAAAGTCAGTCAAGAATGATAATTTTGAAGTAAGTTCATTATAGTGTTGAAATCAAGGACTCATTTTCATTTGAACTCAAAGCTCATGAAAATAATTTTGAATTCCCCAGTTGGTAAGCTTTCTTCATCATATTGCAACTTACAGAGATTTAATGTTCATTGGCCATACAAGCAACAGGTCGCTGAGTGATTTTAAATCACTATTTTATTTTAGGAGTCCCGTTTCAGTATACGAAAATATTAAATGAGTGTCTGAATGAAATTCACTGCAAAATCATTGTACAATTTAAAAGTTTTCTAAAAAGTTTGGACTAAAATTTTGAAAAAAGTTCTCAATTTTTCATTTATCGACAGTGCACTTTTTCAAGGCAAATATAAAAATGGTAATAACGACTCATCATTGTAATTAAGAAAATGTCTTCAGTAAAATTCTGTATTTATTTAGATAGGAATTTCAATTTTGTCAGAAAAATGCAAGTGTTATTCACATCTTTCATTAAATTTTGGTGCAATACAATTTTTTGGATTGAAAAGTATACATACTAATTTAATTCAGAAAACTCATTCAATTTTATACAATTTTTCCCTATAAAATCCTTTCTGCCAAGAGTTTATCCTCATCTGAAAGAAGATAAACTTAAGAATTATATTCATGTCGTAATGGATGGACAATTTTAAAATCTAATCAAAGTTCTATTTCCTTCTACAGTGTTGAATAAATCCTCGTCTATGCGAAATGAGAATCCTTTTTTCCTCAACCACTTGCTACGTTTTCCGAGCACTAGAACCTTATTATTTCTGACGTATTCAGGCAGTAGAAAGTAACTGGGCTATTCGTTAAAATTGGTATACCAGAATTCAGACACTTTACATCGGGGCGTTGATAAAGTGCCTCCTCCTGTTGTTGTAGGTAGTATAACTTCTAGTGCAAACATTACGGATTGCATGTGGTTTACCAGTGACTGTACATATACATATATAGTTTATTATCGCTCTCCTTTCACAGTTGGGAGGTTGTATTTCAAGGGGTAAAGGAGGTTGCGGAATAAAGGGGTTGTGCAAGACGGAAAGGGATGCCTGGAACATGATCGTAAGACTTAAAGGGGTAACTAACCCTGCGACGTTATCAGCAAACTTTCTCGTGAACTGCAAGATAGACAATCTACCGTGGTGCTAAATTAATTACCACGAAATCCGGATTATCCGTGCAAACTTTAAAATTTTGATATAAAAATTACCTTCATGCGTTTTAAATTTATAAAAATGTTTATATTTTTACACTTGGAATAATGTTCCATTGTTATAAGTTTATCACTGTAGACAACATCAAGTGTAAATTTCATTTTAAATTGGAGAGTAGAAGCTTATGATAAAAGTTATGATTGTTTTTATGATTTTGACTTATTTCGATTATTCTAAATTTAACTTTGCTAGAAGGTTTGTTATGGGAAGTTTACGAATTCAAGAAAATAATTATATTATTTCTGTGGGAGGGACTAAAGTGAAACGTTAATGGAATATTCATGCGAGGGTTTCGATAAAAATGCTTCGAAATAGATTACATTTTGAAGAAAGGCCATTGGTAATTAACTCTCAAAATACTAACTTTTATGTGAAGGAAAAAATAGTTGGTACATAGTTTCGTCGCATCATAGTCCGTGGATAGAAGTTGAACTATTTTTAATTTTAAGTTTAATAACATTCCCTTTTCTTTGAAAAAGTTTTGTTTCACTTTCTCTATTCCTTTTCTCTATTTTTGTTTCTTTATATACAACCCACCAAGCCCTTTTTCACATGAAGTTTTTGCAATATTTGGCGGTCTTCTCTTTCCCTTGGTCACAGAATTAAATTTTCAGTTCTCTTTTACACGTAATTTGAAATCTTTCCCAACAGAATTTTATAAACTTCCAACAGTGGAAGAAGTTCATGAAATGAACGATTGATGTGGTTTGCAAGGTAGATACCTTCGTTCAAACTAGAGGAAGAAACTCTCTTAAAAAAGTAAAAGAAAAGTGAAAATAAGTTGCGACTGAGCTACGTGCAAAGAATGATGGCATTTGAGAAATTCATCGAAACCCTCCAAGCAATATATTTGATTTTCCAAAGAATCCTTCGTGGAAAAGAAAAATCTTGATTTTAGTCGAAGGTGTCGACTGAATTTCAGATGCAATTCAAATAAGTCAATCCTAAATGTTTAAAGTGCAGTTTGACAAAAAAATTAAAGAAAATTTTTCTACTAACGATTTCAGTCAATATTTTTACCAATTCCCAGTCAATACTGACGTTTAAATTCATCTGAGAATAAGTAGAGCATTCTGACTTAAGGTTTTTTTTATTACCTATGATTTTTTATTTTTATGTTATCTCATTTAAAAAGATATTGCTGCACTGTCTTTCTTAAATTGATTACATACTTCAGAAGATTTTATCTTGAAATCAACCTCCAATGCATAAGTCTGTCTTTTTGTAACAATATTGTACAGTTACATCTCAAAGTTGATCGATTTTTAAGCATGGAATAAGACTTTATTTTCAAAGTGTAGCATAAATTTCAACTTCCAAGTACTTATAGAAGAAGGTTTATGTTCACCGGCTTTACGATACAGCTTCCAGTCGTCACAATAAAGCTAGATAGATACCCGTAAAAATGAAGAATATTTATATAGGCTGTATAGACTCTTGTTATAGCATATCTATATATTCAAAAGTCAGTTTTCTATTACTTAAATTTTTACAGCACTTAAGGTAATGTCAAGAGTCACCAAATGACATTAAACTTTGAATAATTTAAATTTTTTATAAATTTGCATTAATTACACTGTCCGACATGGATTTTGGCACTTAACCAATGATAACTGTTTTCGATAGGCTTTTCCTCGCAGAATCCGAATCTGGAGACGAAAGCAGAGAATTGGCTCTAGATTTGGAAAAATGGGGTCAAAAGTCCCAAAAAACGTGTTTTTAGACATTTTTGAGGATGTGCAAAAATGTAACGCGAGCCAATAGAACCTTCTCAGCGGGATGAAATCGAAGCTTGGTTCTTGTCCTTTCGAAATAAAACACAAAGAATCAGGTGTCATGACCCTGAAATGGTCGGGAACAGACTTTATACATGTACGCGCACTAATTCCACCACACGCTAGAGCGTCTGAAGTCGTGAGAGGCTAGGGAATTCACAATAAAAGAGCACCCCGAATTGTGAGAGGCGAGGGGACTCACAATAAAAAAGCACCCCGAATTGTAGAAGGCTAGAGAATTAATGAGAAGAAAGTTGAAAGACGGAAAGAGCAGCGAGCGCTAATGTGGTAGCGTGTGATGGAATTGGTGTGCTCACATGTACAAAGTCTGTTCCCGACCATTTCAAGGTCATGGCACCTGGTCTTTTGTTTTTTACTCTGAAAGAACATGAGCCAAGCTTCCATTTTATCCCTCTTAGGAGGTTCTATTGCCTCGCGTTACATTTTTACACGTCCTCAAAAATGGCCGAAAACACGTTTTTTGGGACTTTTGACCCCGTTTTTTTCGAAAACTAGAGCTGATTCTCTACTTCCGTCTGCGGATTCAGATTCTACGGAAAAAATCCTATCGAAATCAGTTATCATTGGTCAAGTGACAAAAAAAAGTTCGAAAATGTTATAATGTGACTTTCAATCTTTGTGTAGAATATGACCATTTTTGTGATCAGAAACTCCAAGAATCACTTAAAACTGCATAAAAAATGTCTTTTTACCAATTTTTCAGTATTTGTGTCCCTTACGAGAGTGGTTTGATAATAAAATTGGTTTGATGTTATAGACAACAATTTGGGTTTTGTAATATACCTTATTTTTCGACATAGCCCCCTCGAAGTTCAATGCATTTGACCCAACATTTCTTTAAGTTCACGATTCCTTCACGCATGTGGATTTCTTCGGGGTCTTTAAAATACCAGTCTACGTCCTGTACCACCTTTTCGTTTCACCAAAATTTGTGTCCAGCCAAGAAAATTTTAAGTTTCGTGCATGGTTACTAAATGCTGCAAAAGATCCGTTGGATTTTTCTCAAACACTTGGAAAAAGTCGGCTGATGTTCGCATCCCAGATAAGAATCATGCCTCGCATTTTATTCGCTCAAGATTTACATACATGGAGCTTGTCAACTTTTATCCCTCAGAGAATTTTAAAAAGGAATGTTGCATTCAGATTTAGTACTGAAGGAATTAAAATTTATATTATACTTTCTAGTTCAATTCTTAAACGGGACGTTGAAAAAATGCTTATACCCAGAAATTTATTTATACAAAAGGAATTGCAAAATTGCAATTTTCTACAGTCTACTAAAAGTGGTAGAAAGAATGTGTTGAAAACATATAATTAAAAAATTATAATACTCTGTACTTTTATAAAAAGATACCTTATCAAATAAATCAGTTGAGTAGTTTTATCGAAAAAAAATTCCAAAATGTAGGGCACACATGTGCCTATGGTCGCTATGCAATGATTCAATTCTCTTTAATCATCAGTAATTTTCAGTGGTTATTAGTTAAAATAACTGATTATATAGTCCAAAAGTGGTCACATTTTCCAATGCAGTCAAATTTTGACTTGTTCAAATTTAGAAAGTAGTTTTGTCATTTCAGTTTTTTAAAAAAGGAAATAAATAAAACGATAAAGAAATATACTGGTTTTTTTCATACTATGGAAAG
Source organism: Diplolepis rosae (assembly GCA_030998225.1). NCBI lineage: Eukaryota > Metazoa > Arthropoda > Insecta > Hymenoptera > Diplolepididae > Diplolepis > Diplolepis rosae. The sequence goes on along the minus strand of JAPYXD010000723.1, from coordinate 21,815,936 downwards.
CAAAAAGCAGCTAACACCGCCGATATATAATTTTTTAATTATTTTTACTTCCCTAGTTCATTGTATAAAGAGGTCGTTATTATAGGATGGCATCGACTTGATGGATGGGGCAGCTTGAAATCCGGAACGTCAAGCGTTATGGAAATTTAATTCTCATTCTATGTCCTCGAGGGATGAGCGTCGTTGATAAGGGTGAGTAATTCTGCAAGGTGAATGTATATGGGGAAAGACAAAATGTTGGAAAAAGCAGCCTAGTTCTCTAATGAAAAAAAAGTATTGGATCAAGTATTGGATCATGAATTAGGATGAGTATTGAAATAAGAATTAATAAATTGCATACTAATTTCGCTTTGAAAGTATCGCGAAAACTTGCCTCTAACACTTAACTCCAATACTTTTGACGCAAAAATAATATTAAATTAACCAATGATTATTCAAATACTTATTGCAATACTTTATTCAATACTTTTTTCATAAAGGTTGGTACGAGATAAAAACAGAGATCTACTCCCGACCTTTCTCAAGACGTAAATACAAATATAATAGTTACTATATTTTGACAAATACTTTTCAAATAGATTACTATAAAAAGTGATAAGAGTATTTACATTTTGGTAGTTGCTCAATCAATGTGTGTTTATTTAAAATATTGTCTTTCAATACAAATTTAGTTTTCAGTACCATAAAAAATAAAACTGATGGAATTATTCTAACAAATTAGTATGATTTTACACAAACTTATCTTCAAACCTAGTCCAAGAACATTGAGAAATATGCCAACAGGTTAGTAGGTCTCTCAATTCTGAACAGTTACGTACTTCTTTAAAATTAAAGATAAATCTTACACTGAAAGAAATGGTTAGTAAAACCAACTATTTCGGTTTGTAAAATATGGCTCAGCTATTTTATTAGTTAGCACAACAATTTTTTTTGTTGGTTTTACTATCTCAATTGTTATCAAAAGAACTTGGGTAGTAACACCAACTTAAAAAATTGTTATGCTAACTAATAAAATAGCTGAGGCATATTTTACAAACCGAAGTAGTTGGTTTTACTAACCATTTTTTTCAGTGTAATTTTGATTGTTCACAAATGAATTTATAAATTTGTATGGGAACGATTTGCTTAAGATTTTTTCCTACACTGGTAGAAATGATATGGGAGCTTCAATAATTCGCTTGTAGGTAAAAAATGTTTGGGTGTATTTATAATACAATACGTGTCCTTCAAGCATACGTATTCCTCTTTCTGAAAACTATAGAAGGAAATGCACCACTCGCAGTTTAGTAAATGCAATACGGCTGGTGATTAGATTCACCTGACCCGTTTATTTCGTTTTCAATTTCACATCACAGTGCGCACCATGCATAAATGTGTGAATTTGTTAACGTCGCGGGGCACTTAATTCTATAAAAATAATTTACATGCTTAAAATACTAATAAAATGACACACTGAAGAAGAAAAACTGGATTCTTTATGAGTTTCTAATACGTGGTATGGACCAAAAGTTCGTAGATTAATTTTTGCGTTTCGCTCCAGAGGGCACTGCAAGAATATTAACAATAGCGGCATGTAGTGGCAAGGCTGGCACGATGTTATTTTCAGGGTTTAAAGCGAATGATTTAGATGTACCAGGTCTAGAAATATGAAACCGGAATTTTTTTGCAAAAGTTACACGTCTGTTGCATGAAAATGATCAAAAATATTTTATTCAAAGTAATCTCCATTGCTATTTACACATTTTCCCCACCTCTCCGGAAGGTGATGAATTCTACGCTAATAAAACTGTTCGTCTTTTAAATCAAACTAGTTATCTAGCCATTCTCGTACATTTTCGTACGAAGTGAAGCGTTGTTCAGCGAGAGCGTGGACCAGTGATGCGAACAGATGGTAATCCGACGGAGCCAAGTCTGGAGAAAAAGCGGCATGCGCCAGTATTCCCCAACTGAACGTCTCGATCGTTTCCTTGACCCGTTTCGCTGTGTGTGATGGGGCATTATCGTGAAGAAAATATGACTTTGTGTTGCTTTCTTCGATAATCCGGTCGTTTTTCTAGTAATGCTCGATGTAAATCGATCATTTGCTGTTGGTAGCGATTCGTGTTGACAGTTTCACCAGGTTTTAGCAGCTCTTCATCCAGTAAGGCTTGCAATTCGTTGTCTTCGAACTTTTTAAGCGATTTTCTACGATCTTCGTTTCTTACATCAAAATTACTACTTCTGAATTTTTTAAACCATTCGAAATACTGTGTTTTGCCAAGAGCATGTTCACCGCAAGCTTCGACAAGCATTCTCGACATGTTGATGCTTGTAGTAAATACACTGGTATATCGAACTTGGGTTGTTGTCTACTGAAAATATTTCTCAGCTGCTAGAGGGAGAAGATGGCGCTGCAGAAGCGGTCGTACGGTCCCTATATTGATGGCAAGCACCATCAATACACAGAGAGAAATTTTAGGTTTCACTGACCAAAGTTTTTTTGTTAAAATCGTCTTTACAAAAATGTTAAAGTGCTCATGACAATCATGGTAGTGGCTGTCATACATGGGAAAAGTGTTTACTTCAACTGCAAGGAACGTTACTGAGACCACGATTCTGGTACTTGAAATACCATAGCGCTGCGGTTATAGGAACCAAAGTCCATCGTAAAGCCGCGCATAGAGTTTAGTTAAAATGACTAAGTCTACGGATAGTAAATACCCAGCCAAAATTATTTTTAAGGTTATAGGTATGGTTCTCTTAGTTATCAAAATACAAATTCAATTTGATGAGAAAAAATAAAGTTTCACCGAAAAGATCTAAGAAAAATAATCCGGTATAATGATATTTATGATAACTTTCGTCGATTAAGTTAAAAAATTGTCACTTTTTTCATCATCATAAACTTTTTTTGACTGACTATAGTTTTGACAAAATACGACGAGACAGCAAAATTGGAACGCATTGCATTGTCCCCGAACAAAATCGTTTATCATTTAGAAAGAATTGTCAAACTATATTTATAATAGAATTATTTACCTGATAATGCTTGGCACGGTGAAATATAGTCCAGGAATCGAGAACGAGAATTGGCAGGATTCAACTTAGGCTGCATATCTTTCAATGAAAGTTATACTTGATTTGTCTAGCGCAACAGCGAACGCTGCGGTTGTAGTAACCAAAGGAGCTTGGCAGTACACATAAAGAAAATGTACGTGTACTAACCGTTGGGGTACGTATAAAGCTCATTCTAATCATCAACTTTGGTCACAACAACCGAATACACAAAAAAGTCCAAATTACTGTCATGATAACTATAAAAGTAGTAGCTTCTTTCAACTTTTTTGGTCAAGGCAACTACTGTACAAAAAATTTATGTGCTATGTGCACAGGAACCAAAGCCGATTTCTCTCAGTGTAGGGAAATTCCGGTTTCATACTTCTAGACCTGGTATGTCTAGTGTTTAACAGTGCAATATGCGCGAGTGATTTTTGTGTTGTGCTATATATTCTTTGATCATCGCGATTAATTAACGTGGATGTGTCAAGGAAATTGATTTCTTTAAAATATTAGGTATCCCAGAGTGCGAAGTAAAAATTTTGGAAGGTACTTATACCAAAACAAACAATTTTTATCCGCATAACCTCATTTTTCATTGCTTCTGACAATCGAAGCATTATAAATTTATTAATTTTTAATGCTTTCAACAATCAAAGGGTTATCAGTCGTCTTTTTTCAAAATGCTTTTGTAAAGCGTGCTTGAATTTCAATGAATATTATGGTTTTCATCAAAGTTGTATCTTAAAATTTCTATAAGCTGAAATCTAAGACGGTTCGTTGTTATAGTATTAAGAATGATCGATTTAATATTGGCATTTGTCAAAGTTGGGTTTGTGTACATTTCTTATTAGGTTATATCATACAATATTTTTTCATTTCTCCTCAAAATTATTTTTCTTTTATACGACAAAGGATTTCATTTCCAGACCAAAGGAAATACTTTGACATTAAAAGGACAGCATTTGAAACGACAATCCAGATTTTAAAGCATTTCCTCTCATAGCAATTTCGAATAGAAAATCCTTTAATGGTGAAAGGAATCACTTGACAGTCAATAGTCTGTTTTGAGAGTGTAAAAGAACAACATATCAACATGAATTTCCTTGTGAAGCCCGGAAATAGCGGCTCGGAAATTATCGAAATGTTGCGTCAAGTGTACGGCACGTCTGATCTGAAGCCTGCCATCGTCTACGGGTGGCGAGAAGAAGGGGAATCACGAACAAAAAAAGCCTGCCGTGCAAAATTAAAAATCAATTGCTTGTTTATCGCACTGAAAAAACTAGAGGTTCTTTTATGTGGCCATTTACATAAAAAGTGGTTTTCTTTAGCACTACTAAGAGTTTTGACATTGCCGTGATAAAATGAACAAGAATTAATTTTTTTGACAAAAATCGGTTTTATTTCTCGATGTACTTCCCTTTTAGCTCGATACAATGAGTCCAACGATCTTTGAACTTTTCTATGCCTTCCAAACAATACGATTTGTCAAACCTTCCAAACTATCATTCTGCTTCACATTCAACTACTTCGTCAGACTCTAAACGCCTACCGCAAAGCCATCTCTTGAGGTTTGGGAACAGATAATAGTCACTGGGGGCCAGGTCTGGAGAAGACGGTGGTGCATTGTCATCATGAAAAAGGATTTTTTTCTTCTTGAAATGTGACCGTTTCTTCCTGATTTCGTCAACCAATCGATCCATTAATGCAGCATAATATGCTCCAGTAATCGCCCTTCCTTTCTCAAGGTATTCGATGAAGATTACTCCATGTGCATCCCAAAAAACACCAGCAATAACTTTCCCAGCCGATTGTTACGTTTTCGGAGGCTTTGGTGTACCTTCACCAGGTTTAACCCACTATTTTGACACTTCACGTGATTCCGGAGTATAATGGTAGATCCATGTTTCATCAATCGTCACAAATAAACGCAAAAACTCTTTCGGCTTGTCGTTAAAATAGGCCAAATTTTGCTCCGAAGTGGTTACACGAATGCGTTTTTAGTCGATTGTGAGCAATAGCGGCACCCATCTTGCACAGAGCTTTCTCATGCCCAAATGTTTATGCAAAATATTGACCACACGCTCAGTTTAGATGTATACGATCTCAGCTATCTCACGCACTTTTACTTCCGGGTCATTTAAAACAATATGATGGATTTTATTGATCATTTCTGGTGTAGTGATCTCATTTGGATGACCTGAACTTGGTATGGTTTCTGTGCTTGCACGACCACAACAAAATTCGATAAATCACTTCTGAACCATTCCATACGACGGAGCAGAGTCCGAATAATATTTATCAATCTTGGCCTTGATTTCTGATAAGGTCTTTCCACGCGAAAAGTAGTGTTTAATCAACACACGAAATATACTTTTTCATCATTTTTTTTTGCTTGTATAAAAATGGTGCATTGTGCCAAGGAAACTTATCGTCTTTCAATTTTCGGCGCCATTGTGCTCCTATTAATAGAGTATCAATGTGTCTTCATGCTTTGAGGAAAACTCACAACTTTACAATCATATGTCTGAAGAAGTTTTGATTTCATTCAAAATCACAATATATTTTCACAATTATAGTTTCTTTATCAGAATAATCGGAAAGGGCAATGCCTGGCGAATAGAGCGGGTGGGGTAGGACTTCCTATTTAAGCGTTTTCAAGTAAGAGGGGCGGCCGCCTTTCTTCTTTCCGTTGTTTCTTAAGCCTTAGAAAAAATCACACGAATTCTTAAACCACCACTGGTTTTGCAAATGTGGCTGAGCGTTGACATGATGCAAAATCACTTTGTCGTGTCTCTGCTCGTATAGCAGTCGCTCTTTCTTCAATGCTCGGCTCAAACGCATCAATTGTAGTCGATAGTGATCTCCCGTGATGGTTTCGTTGGTTTCGAGCAACTCGTAATAAACTACACCCAGCTGATCCTATCTAATGCAGAGCAGAAGCTTGTAACCATGGATATTTGGCTTTGTCGACAATGGTAATGCATGGCCAAGCTTACCCCACGATTTTCTACGCTTAGGTTTATCGTAGTGTATTTATTTTGTATCGCCAGTCACGATACGATGCAAAAAATCTCTTGTTTACTGCCGTTGAAGCAGCTGTTCTTACGTGAAAAGACGCCGTTCGACGTCTCTTGGCTTCAACTCGTACGGCATCCAATTCCCTTGCTTTTGAATAATTCCTAATGCTTTCAAACGTTTCGAAACTGTTGTGTGATCAACTCCTAACGATTCTGCAAGTTCAGCTAGCATCTGACATGAGTCTTCATCAAGTAATGTCCCAAATTCTTCGTCTTGAACCTTTTTCGGCACGCCAGAGCGGTCTTTATTTTCAACATCAAACCAATCTCTGAATATTGTTTCCCATAGGGCATGGTCACTGTAAGTCTCAACAAAAATTCAGTGTGCTTCAATTGCAGATTTTGTTTCAATAAAGTAGTGCTGAGAAATACCCTGCAAGTACTTTTTTTGCACAAAATTCGACATGTTCAACACTCTGAAAAAAAAGTTGTTTACACTTCGGCGGAATCACATACATTGAATTCCAAGCTTTTTTATAGTAAAGGGTTTTCCAATTGGAGGTTTCATTTCGATTTATGAGATAAGCGCGTGCTTTTTGTGGAAAATAATTTGATTTTTATTTCATTCAATAGCGGAAGGTTTGCCATTAATAATGAAAAACAATACTTAAAAGACCGATGATTTCACCACTTGTGTGGCACGTAGCGCCGTCTTGTTGGAAATAAACATCGTCCACATCCATATCTTCCAATTCTGGCCATAAAATCTGGTGTAGAGTCGTTTGCGAAATGCCTAATTTCAAAGTACAGCGTGGAATGAACAAACCTGGGTTTTCCTCCACACTGTGAGCTACAGAAGCAATATTCGCTGGTGTTCTTGCACGACGGACACAAGTTCGATTCTTCACATCACTAACTTGTCCCAACAGCTCGAATTTTTGCACCAATTTCACAATAGCTGACCGAGAAGGTGCTTCGTGACATCCGAGAAAACTTTTAACTTTACGAACTGTTTCAGTAAAATTTTCATTATTAAACAACGAGAACTTATTCAACATCCCGATATTAAAATATTTTTGTCATTGAATCTCTGCACATGCATTGTAACAATTAAGGTATGTTATCAACTAACAATAACTCCCAAGTTGTAAATCATGTGAAACGGTTTTTTCAAAATCTGTTCTTTTCCAGATATTCTATCGACAAAATTGGTTCTTTTGGAAGTAAAATTTGATTCTTTTCAAGATTCTTTTAAAGCATTTGAATTTCACACCGGAGCTCTGGCACGTGCATCACTTCTCGTGAATTTAAACGAAATTAGGGAGATCAAACATGAAACAACGATGACGTTTTAGGCCGCGAAACTGAGCGAGTACGAACACTGCCATCCCGAGTGGCAACAACGTTGGCAGCGGTATATTCCTGCAGAGGGAAATTATTTGAAAGAGGATGATGTTGATATTGATATGGGGTGAAATTGATATTTTCTAAGAATTTTTTCTACGAACTTTTTGTTCATACACGTGTGATACAGTTTACGGAATCAGAATTATGCTTATGCTTTCGAAGTATCTCTTTTAGTTGGGTGTCTTTTCCTTCTCCGTCTCACTTAATCTCTTTGTTTTTCCACAGTAAAATTGTAGTGTGAAGGCATATCATTTATAAATTAGTCATATGAAATATATAAATACCTTCCCTCATAGATTGTTGATCCTCTGATATTCATTCAATGAAAATCGGGGGATCAAAATACACATCCCATTTGGTGGTATCTATACGAGCCATACAGGATGGTTAAGGTCATGGATCAACCAGATCACGCGACCCAATTCCTGTAGTAGTTCATGTAAGAAAACTATTTTATTATACAAAATGTCTTCCTGGAAATTTGGAAAATACGATTAAAAATGATAAATAACATCTGTCAATTTCGTTTGAGTGAAAATTTTGCAACAAATTTTCCAGTTAACTTATATCTCGACGAGTTTTCGAATTTTTTTCAAAAGTTTTACTAAAAAGGAGTTAACAGACGTGCTTTATTGTCTCTTCTTACTTTTTACAAATTTTCAGAAAGATACTTTGTAAATTAAAAAAGTTATCTTACGTGAACGAAAAAATGTATAATTTAATCACGTGGTCCGATTGATCCATGGCCTTAATCTTATCAGAAAAATAGGTGTACCAACTATTAATCTCCTTCAGTGTAATGAGATTACTTTTGGAGGTGCTAGAACATTAAATTGTGATATAAGCAGCAGTGAATGTAGGAGAAATGATTTCTAACGCAAGACTTGCTTTTAGAGTTGCCTTACTAAGACATGTTACAATATTAGACATTTATGAGCTGCTTAAGTACCACGTTACACGTCACCTTACTTCAAATAACGGAGAAAATACGAATGCATTATTACACCTTTCAGTGCCAACACAATAGACTGACGGGATTTGCATACGAGTCGACTGGTGTTACATACGCATAACTTAGGGTCTCTCAACCTTTGCGTTTCTCAAACCTGAGACATTTTTAATAATTTTAAATAAATTTGCATTTTTATATGAGTAGAATCTTGTATACTAAGAAAACTTTTTAGTTGCGTCATCGAAAATTTGGTTGCCTCAACAAACAAATTTGATTTTTATACAGCTAACAAAAAGTTTTGTCAAGACAACCAAATTTTTTCTCATGAAACATTTGGTTTGTGCAACCAAAAAATTTGATAGGTGTAACAAACTTGTTTTGTTTAGTCATGGGGGCATCGCTCCCTGTGTAGAAATTTCGGAAGAGATTTTGAATAGAAATCCACCGTTAAGAATATTGTTAACATTTTATTTCATATTTGCTAAAAATAATGTAAGTATCCTGAGTCGAACTATTGATTCTCTTTTGCTTCTCTTGATACTCTCTTGATTCTCTTTTGCTCCTCTTGATACTCTCTTGATTCTCTTTTGTTTCTCTTGATACTCTTTTGATTCTCTTTTGCTTCTCTTGATACTCTCTTGATTCTCTTTTGCTTCTCTTGATACTCTTTTGATTCGCTTTTGCTTCTCTTTATACTCTCTTGATTTAATGAAAGTACATTTAAAGGACTACGGCGCAATTACCAAGGCGATTCAGTAGCGCTCGAATCGTCGGAGACAGCAGACGTGAGTCATAATGAGTTCTGTGTACGCGAAACGTTTTGAAACGGTCTTCTTGTGTACCCATCCAAAGGGACCACTTATGTCCTATACAGTCGCTGCTAAATACATCAAAAAGTCGAAATCGTTCGTGAAGAAGTGGGTTGAGCGTTATAAAGCCAATAAAAAACACCCCGTGAAGGTCCATGTTTGGGGATGCTTCTCATAGCGCGGTTTTGGGTGTTTAGAGCTCTTCACCGAGAACTTGAATGCTCAGAAAATGCTCCAAATATATGAACGTGGTCTTCTAAGGTCTGCTACACAGATGTTTGGAGCCGATACGGCCGATTGGATCTTACAAGAAAATAACGACCCGAAAAATCGAAGCCGTCTCTGCACCGCCTGGAAAACAGAAAAGGGCATCACAACTTTGGACTGGCCATCACAGTCCCCCGATGCGAATCCAATCGAAAATGTCTGGAGTGTTTCAAAGAGGAAGCTTGCGGGAAAACGTGTATTCACCATGAAACAGCTCTCGCAAAAAATCAGGAAGATATGGCAAGAATTACCAAAGGACTACGCTGAAAAATTAGTGGAAAGCATGCCGAAAAGGTGCCAGGCCATTCTGGACAACGATGGAGACTGGACTATCTATTAAATAGTAGCGCCGTAGTCCTTTGAGAGTACTTTTACTCAAAAATAAAACGTTTTAAAATCTCTAATAGTTTTCGAAAAATCGAGGGCACGCTCTTGTTGAACCCTTTTCATTCTGGTACTTGAGGGTATGTGATGCGTAATGACGTCACAAATGACCAACCATTTTATATTATTTATATTCATCGGGTTGATTAGGACAGGAATGTAAATATAATCATGAAATTGTAGGCAACAATGAGGAATCCACCAAAAAATCAATCTCCGGTACCATTTGGATGAATGTTTTCAAACAAAATTCGACATGTACCAGACATTGATACTTTGATACATTCCTCCTTATTTTCTAAAATTCTGGTACTATATTTTTGTTTCTCTCTTAAGCAACACGATAAATATAAATAATAATAAACCGTTGCTAATTCCTGACGTCATTAGGAATTATATACTTTTAAAAATGGAGAATCATAGAGGAGGTAAGGAGAATCTTCGTTGCTACTCTTTAAGATCCTCCAAGGTGCAAAAACGGAAATATCTGCAGGAAAAGAGCATCAACAGAGGATCAAAATTACATTGATTTCAACAGCTAATACTCCTCTTTTGATTCTCTCAAGTCCTCGAAAATGGAGCATCTTAGAGAATCAATAGAGAATCAATAGTTCAACTCGGGATGCTACGTCTGGAAAATGTTTAATTCACTTTATTAATTTATTACTCAAATAAAAGACGGTTGAATAATTTAACATTATAATTGAGTCTTAAGAGTATTTTTTGAAAACATAATAATCAGATAAAAACTGAGCCCAAGCCAGATTATTTATTACAAATTTATTACTTTAGGTCAATAAAACAATGAAAGTGTACCGGAACATGCCACGAAATTATTTCAGTGATCATGAATATATGTTATACTTACAATTTCCTAATTTCCTAGACATTTTTTGTACTGAATCAGAATTGATTTTCAACATTTATAAAAATAATTATAATTTTTATAAAAGTTTCATAGATGAAAATTCAGTGAATTTTGTGAAATAATTTTATAAAATATGCTTGAAAAGTTTAAATTCGTTACGGAAAGTTCAAAAAATTTTAAAAATCAAATTTAGAAAACGTAAAAACTTTGAATTTGAAATAGATTCAACCATGTTTGAGAATATTTTAAATGATTATTTAATCATACTCCTTGTTATTGAATATTTGTAAGTTTGGCGTATTAAGGATTTTGGTATACGAAATGCAGAAAATATCTGTAAAGTCCTTTATGTACATTCAAATAAAACTTCCATTCAAATCGGAAAAATCGTTTATTAACTCTTATTTTTCTTAATCAAACAAAACGAATTCTTTGTTGGAATGATTCATTTAATTTGAAAATATATTATTTTGATTTAACCTATGTGGTTTTATCAACGCGAATGTCTTTTTTTAATTCAAAAAATTATTGTCTGAATTTGAAAAGGATTTTTTTTTAAACACAATGGAGATTTATTTTATTTTATATTTATTTTATATTTATTTATTTCAAAAATTTCTGGTATATAACCTAGATAAACTTGTGTTTTTATCGTGTTTAAAACTTTAGGCCTCTCCAAGTGTTGATTATATTAATATTAAAAATCAAAACACATTCATTTAATACCTTATACATTGATTTAAAACCTTGAAATATGATTTTTAAATACTATAAACTTGTATTCCAGATTTTTCATGAAAATCTTTCAGTTTAAAATATTTGATCAAATTCGACGTGGAGATATTTATTTTTTAAATCTATGACGAGAGTAACTTTTCAAGCTCTAGAAAATATTTTTTTTGCACTTAATGTCTAAATCAAATAAGAAAGGAAAGAAATCGAATATGTTCAACAGTTGAATATGTAGTGACCTTTATTAGGGGTTGAAAGGGACGCCAATTTGAAGAAAAATGTCTTAATCTCGAGCTCAGATAAATGATAGTAAAGTTATTTGTTCGACTAGCTAGTGTTCCTGGGTAATTTTGAATTGGAAACGAGCCAGAAACCAGTTTTCGGAACGGCCAAGTGGAACGAGATACGACATTATACCCTAGAATAAAATCTATTTACTTGAAATATATTCCGAGTGAAGCACAACACTCGTTATTCGTCGACAAAGTCACCTGCTTCATTAAATTAAATTTAAGGTACAAATGTTCTAGAATTCTATAGGAGTAAAATATATGTAGGTATAACAATGCTACATAACATGTAATTAACGATTTTAATAAGTTGACAACAGTAACTATAATTGAATTTGATGAGGACTGTTTCAATAATTCAATTAATCCAAGGACAACCTATCCCTTTCTATTTAAACAGATTGATAACATTTTAAATTTATATTGGAAGTATTGAAAGGATCCAAATTGTTTAATTAATTTTTGATTAATTGCTTTTTAAATTATTTGAAAAAATTAATTGAATCATTTAGAAACGAGTTAGAAACAAAGATAAAAATGGCAATTAATAATTTTCGATGTTACCGGTATTATAGTATTTGAGGAAAGTAGATGGCCTTTCCGGTTTTGTATAATTATTTAAGTCAGTGAAATATGATAAATAAATAATATAGATGGTAGAATATTTTTAAGACCGAAAAAAATTTGAAAGCGTGCATCTTGCATGTGTCAGGAGGAATCGAACCTCCGAATATACTTGCCTTTCCGGGGACTTACTGTGATAAACGCACCAAGCCAACACCGCTTACAGCATTTCAAATAATTTTCGGTATATTTCACATTTCAGTTTAGATGCTTATTTGAATGAAAATTAGGGCTTAAAGTGACCTCCATTGGGTCTGATTGCGAACACTTTCGTGAAACGACAATCTTAGATGGTAAATTTACCAATTCTGTATATTCTTAAGATGTTGTTGAGGTTTTAGGCCAGATAATTAATTAATAATTTTCGATGTTACCGGTATTATAGTATTTGAGGAAAGTAGATGGCCTTTCCGGTTTTTTATCTACTTTCCATCTACTTTCCTCAAATACTATAATACCGGTAACATCGAAAATTATTAATTAATTATCTGGTCTAAAACCTCAACAACATCTTAAGAATATACAGAATTGGTAAATTTACCATCTAAGATTGTCGGTTCACGAAAGTGTTCGTAATCAGACCCAATAGAGGTCGCTTTAAGTCCTAATTTCCATTCAAATAAAACATCTAAAACTAAAAAGTGAAATATACCGAAAAATTATTTGGAATGCTGTAAGCGGTGTTGGCTTGGTGCGTTTATGACAGTAAGTCCCCGGAAAGGCAAGTATATTCGGAGGTTCGATTTCTCCTGACACATGCAAGATGCACGCTTTCAAATTTTTTTCGGTCTTAAAAATATTCTACCATCTATATTATTTATTTATCATATTTCACTGACTTAAATAATTATACAAAACCGGAAGGGCCATCTACTTTCCTCAAATAAAAATGGCAAGTTTTTACCCTTTTACTGAATATAGTTTTTCAGAAAACGCCACAAGTCAGGAATTTGTTTTGAGAATAAAAATATAGCTTAGTGCTTTTTATACTTTGTGACAGTTAACCTGACCTTTGATCATAGGTTTCTGAATTAATGAGCAAAATAACACTATATGATAATTAAATTTGATTTACCATCCGAGAATATTTGATGAGGTTCATTCATGTAGAAGAATTCAATAACAACTACTGTATAGAATAAACTTTATGGAATCATCAAATCACCATTTAAACATATTTTCCATAACAGTTTTATGAAACTAACGCGGAAATAAAGCGGAATTTTTGAAATACAAACAGAAATTTGAAAAAGTTGACCTCATTGTCTAAATTGTAGATTTCAGATTAAGAAATCTTACAAGCACACTTGACATATACTATAAAAATGTTGTTTTCTTAAAAATAATTAATAATTTTTTTATGTAACTTTTCAATCCAGTTATTTATCATACGTATCAAATAAAGCAACAGAAGGTTATGAAAAATACTTTCTTTTCTAAAACACAGCTAAACTTGTTAAATTAAAAAGCATTTCGGTAATATTAAGTATTTATAATCAAATATAATAGCGAATAAGAAATTTTCACATTTTCAGGGAATTTACTTTTCAAAAATTTGAAAATCTCTCAATTTATTTTTACATATAATCTACATTTATAATTTTTATAACTTTAAGTTTTCTAATTTAACATCATTTCTATTTCTCCAATTGAAAGAACGATGTGAGAGGTGAAAAAGAATGATGAAGTGCCAAAAAGGCATATGCGTAACAAATTGCTTAGGCAAGTGTTACCGACATTATGTCAGTCACTAGATGTGACAGGTTGTTCAATAGACAAAGCACAAGAACTGCGCGCCATGTCGCTAGAACGTAATGTTGATTGTCGATATTATACAATGGAATCTGGTGTCACCTGCCACGAAACTTACTAAATAACGTTATACTTTAGGTTCCTCAATAATAATAGCTTTATGTCTATAATAAGACATTTACAACCATCATCAGGTCGAGTTAAACTGAGATTAGAAATCAAACTCTGATCGCGATTATGCTTTATAATGCATTTTAATAATGATGAAATAAATAAATAATGCTTAATTTTTGTCATTAATACAAGTGCGTAATAAATGAGTAATCATTGGAATAATTTTTTGGGTGTTCGAAACAACTGGACTAGCAATTGCTGTTGATTTTTGCATGGGAAAGCTTTGTGCAAGATGAGTGCCGCGATTGATCACAATCGACAAAAAATGCATTTGTGTGACCACTTAAGAGCAAAATTTGGTCTATTTTAACGGCAATACGAAAGAGTTTTTACGTCGATTTGTGACGATGGATGAAACATGGATCTACCATTATACTCCGGAATCACGTGAAGGGTCAAAATAGTGAATTAAATCTGGTGAAAGTACACCAAATCGTCCGAAAATGCAACAATCGGCTGAGAAAGATATGGCTAGTGCTTTTGGGATGCACGTGGAGTAATCTTCATCGACTACCTTGAGAAAGGAAAAACGATTACTGGAACATATTATGCTGCATTATTGGATCGATTGGTTGGCAAAATTAGGAAGAAACGGTCACATTTGAAGAAGAAAAAAAAATCCTTTTTTATGATAACAATGCACCATCTCACACATTGAACATTGCACAGGCAAAAAAGCATGAATTGGGTTTCGAATCGCTTCCGCATCCATCGCATTCTCCAGATCTGGCCCCCAGCGACTATTATCTGTTCCTAAACCTAAAGAGATGGCTGTGTGGTAGGCGTTTTGAGTTGAACTACTGTGGGCAAAAACTAAGGTAAATTTTGTTATAAAATAGAAAATCTTTATTTATTTATCCAAATCAATTTCATCCCCTTCAAAGTAATCCCCTCCCGATATAATGCACTTATGTCAAAGTTTTTCCCAATCGTCAAAACACTTGATAAATTCGATTTCCGGAATTGCATTCAAAGCCTTCTTCGATTCGGCTTGTATCTCTTCAATCGTGTCAAAACGGTGTTTTTGGCGAAATGGTCACGAAGGACGAGTGCAGTGTGAGACGGCGCATTATCGTGATGCAAAAACCACGAGTTCTCTGCCCAAAATATCTTTTGGGACGGTGTTGAGTGATCCTCTTGAAATGCCAATAGTGTCAGCAAGGTCTCTGATTGTTAATCAAGGATTTTTGTGCACTAATTCTTTGATTTGATTGACGTGTTGCTCGTCAGTTGATGTTGATGGTCGTCCGGGGCGTTCTAAGTCATCAACACGTTCTCTGCCTTCTTTAAAGTCTTTGTACCACTTATAAACATTTTTCTGCGACATGGTCAAATCACCGAAGGCCTCCTGCAACATTCTGAAAGTTTCCGCAACTGAAATTCCATTCCGCAAACCAAATTTAATGGCACTTCTTTGCTGAACAAATTCAGACATTGTAAAAATCGAAAAAATCACTTTTAGTCGTTTAGAAAACACAAGCTTAACTATGTAACAAATGATGACATTGACATGAAATCTGGCACAGATGTCAGTAACAGTAGGACCAACATAAAAATAAAAGAGTTTGCCCGAATCGGTTAGCCCGCGAAGTTTAAATTAAAAATTCACCTTAGTCTTTTCCCACAGTAGTAAAACCGATTTTTGCCAGAAAAATAAATTCTTGTTCATTTTATCACGTCAATATCAAACACTCTAGTATAATCCATGGGCATTAATAAAAATATAAGCAGAACTATAGGTGCATTGAAAGAAAACAAATTACAAAAAAATATTTAATTTATTATATTCCTGCTGAAAATAAGTAAATATAATGTCTATGCAGTTGAATCCTATCCAATCCTTGAGATTGAAATAAGCGCAAAATTCATTCAAATATTTCTATCAATAACCTACCATCTCTATCCTTATCAATCCTTACGTTTCTATACTATTATTACTTTTGAGGTGATCCACGAATCGATCCATTTTCTGACATCTTCATGAGAGCGGAAATGCTGATGAGCCAGGCCGTGTGCCATCGATCAGACCAAATGCTAGTCGGAATGAGCAACGTCTGGAGAGTACGGCGAGTGGGGTAAGGCCTCCCATTTCACCATTTCCAAGTATGTCTTGACCGGTCTTACGACATGTGACCGAGAATTGTCATGCTGGAGGAAAACTTTGCCGTGTCTTTCTTGGTACTGTGGCCGTTTCTCCTTTAATGCTCAGCTCAAACGCATCAATTGCGTTCGACATCGATTCCCTGTGAATATTCGGTCTGGTCGTCGACATGGAGGCATTCCCCATGATTTTCTGCATTTGGGATTATCGTAGTGGATCCATTTTTTGTTGCCAGTCACAATGTGATTTAAAAACCCCTTCCGATTCTGTCTTTGAAGCAGCTGTTCACAAGCAAAGAAACGCCGTTTAACATCTCTCGGCTTCAACTCGTACGAAACCCACTCTCTAAATCTGAAACAGTCAAATTTTCACTGATTGAATCAGTGAAAAAATATTTTTCACTGTTAAATCAGTTAATTTTCACTGAATCATCAGTGAAAAAAATATTTTTCACTGTCAAATCAGTCAATTTTCACTGAAATAATCAGTGAAATTTGACTGATTTACAGTAACCTCTTTTTAGCTATTTGAATCAGTCAAATTTCACTGATAATCAGTAGATTTTAACTGATTCAAATTTAGAGAGCAATTTCCTTACTTCTGAATCATTTCCATGGCTTCGAAATGGCTTATTGAGTCACTCCCAATGATTCTGCCAATTCTTCTTGCGTTTGGCACGAGTTTTCAGCAGGTAATGCCTCCGATTCGAAATCTTCGACAATTTTCTTCTTTCACCTTCATGCCGGTCCTTGACATCAAAATTACCGCTCTTGAAGCGTTGAAACCACTCACCGTAAGTACTTGAGAGCATTCGATAAGCCTCAGTCGTAGTTTTCTTCAAATTAAAGCAGAAAATCAAAACTTGCAGCAAATGACGAGAATTTGGCTCGAAAACTGACATCTTCGATCGAGAATAAATTTATAATGCAAACACAAATTCACTTATGTGGTGCTGTCGTTATGTTGACAGATGTCCAAGCTTACTGTGGGACATTTTTGATCTGTTTTAGAATCATTCCGTGATAAACCGAGAAACGAATTAAAATCTCGTTTGATGTGAATCGGTTGAAAATCAATCCAAATCAGTTCAAATGAATTGGAGCTTGGATTCATACAGATTGAAGGCTTGAATTGAATCAGGTTAAGTTGCATTGATTTCCAACCGATTTGTATTGAACCAAATTCTAATTTGTTTTCCAAATTGGTTGCGGATGATTTGAAAAAAGGTTTCGGGAAGGTTCAGAATAGCTCCGATTATTTTTATATTATGTACAGGAAAATTGAGTGAAAATGGAGAAATTTGTATGAATATACTTGAAACTAATTTTAAGATTATTTTCACGCTAAAAATTGTGTCAAAATTCGTGTACATGTACTCTAATGTAATTAAAGGACTTTTTTGATTTTGGTAGCGTACGAAACTCTTCCTGCTTAGGAACCCTTGCTGACCTTTTCTTAGGGTGATTTTTCTATACATTACATCAAACCAAGTTTACCTATGATTATAGATTTTCTTCGTGGAGCTCTAAAACCTATGAATTGAGATAAGTTGCGCATAGAAATGAAGGTCAATCCACGAAGACTATCTACCGTTATGTACCAAATTTGATGCCTTTCCAGGACCCAATGTCGGTGTATTTATGTATCAACTCTGAACAAATTTATCTCTACGTTTTCAAATTCCTTCCTTGAATCTTTTAATTTAAATGATTCAAAACTTCATACATTTAAACAATGTTCGTAATAATTCTCCATTAAAAGGCCAACATAGTTCCACACTTTGTTTTTCTGTTCAAAATTGAAATTGTTTTCATAACTTGCCGTTGTTCGATTTTACGAGGAAAGTGATGTATTGTTATGGAAAGTATTTTAATGTTGGTTAACTGAAATTAAATTTCATTCCTGACAAGCTATAGATTTTCTTGAGAGAAATAATCTCAAAAAAGTATATAATACATTTATAGAGAATAATTATACTAAATTTTTTATATTAATTCCCCAATTCAATTATTTATTTTTAGCATTTCTATAAATTTTTTAGGTTTTTTTTTAAAAATAGAAAATTGTTTAATCTATTTCCTCTGTAAAATGTATTTTTGTGTCTAAGACATCTTATCTTTTATCTTATTTTCCTGCTCAGTGAGCATTTTCTGCATATTCAGACTGCCATCATGACTGAAAAGTGAATGATCCCTGCACCTTACTTATTTTCTCGAATGTGGACACAAAGTTTGAGATAAATCTGACATGCCAAAAATTCCGCTAGAAAAGTATTATAATTTTGTTTAATTAAATTTTTTGTTCTGCTCTATATCTTTGAATACAAATAAAAAAAAGGAAGAACGTTTACAGTTGATTTTATTGATTTATTGTATGCAAAACAAACACAATTCATGTAGAAGGTTTGCCCTGGCACAGACCAGGCTCAGGCATGGCAAGCCCTGTCTTGGCGTACAGATTATTCTTGGTAAATTAAATTTCACTGAATTTCATTTCAACCGGTGCAGACATTTGTTCGTAACCTAGATTAGGCCCAGATATGGCATACCTACTTCAAAATGAAATTGCAACGCTCTCAGACAGATTTTTAATCTTCCTCACTGGACTCAGATCTGGTTTGACGTTTCATTTCAAACTAGGAACAAATCAAGGAATTTCTGTATGATAGCAGAGATAAATTCTGCATTTACTTTCAATTTTAGATTAATTCTTATCCCAAATTAGTTTAAAATAATGTCGTTTGCTCCTTTAAACAACAGGATAAAACATTTCTAGCACTGTCTAAATCTGAATCAGTGATATTCTCACTGAATTGAAATCAGTGACCTATTTCCAGCTGGGAAATTAGTGATTCTACATTGGTTTTCAGTAAAAAACCACTGATTGTCCAGTTATAAGTGGGTCACTGACTTAAATTCAGTGAGAAACTCACTGATTCAGATTTGGAGAGTATGGAAAAGGTTCTAAATGAATTATCGAATATTTTGGACATAAATTGAAAGACATTGAACGTTCATTCATTCTTTCAAAAATAAATTTTATTGACTTTAACGAAATTCTGTATTTATAATTATTTGGTTGGCTCAAAAAAATATGATTCTTAATATAACCAAATATTGATAAAAAATGCAAAGATCATTTGTTCTTTCTGAATAAATTATTCGTTTAATAATCTTTTAATAGTGTTTAATTGGATGTTTTGAGTTAATTGATTAAATGAATTTATTAGTGTATTTGATCATCTAGCTATTACCGTTTATTTCTATTATTACACTGAGAAAAAATACTATTGAATTTATGGCATTTATGATTAAAGCATGTATATAATTTAAAAATATGCCACATAACTGATGAATATGCTAAAATTCCGTAGTATATTGATTTGAATCAATGATATACATTCTTGCGGCAGAAATTCTATAGACTTAATAGCATTTTTCTCCTCAGACTATCTCATTTTTAACTTCATGAACATTTTGCCTTGTTTTTATTTAAAAAATCGAGTAAAAATTCTGCTTGAGTTTTCAAATAAAAATCATAAATTCAAATGTGAGAAACAGATGTCAATCTAAACGTTTCATTATATTAACCTAAAAATTTTTTTGTTTTAATAAAATTTACTTAAATAAATCTTATGATTAAATTATCAAATAGTTTTGTAGGTTATATAATAAGAAAATTCTTCAATTCATTAAGTGAAACTTTGAATCAATAAAACAGTTTTTGTCATATTTTACACTATTTATGAGCTCGATGATGGTGACTCTTCAACTATATTTTATTCATGATTTAATAATTTTTCACTTTTTGCGAAAAAATAAAGAAAACAATGTTCAGTATTTGGCGTTTAGGAAAATTTTCCTACATCAAATCTGGCAAAAATTCATCCATTTTGAAATTCACCTGCAACTGAATTTTACATACGTTTTTATTGTACCAGTAATTAACAAACAAAGATGCATAAAAACCTGCTTCATTTCTGATAACTAGTTGCAGAATTTCATTTATGAATAGCATTAATAATTATTTTCATATGAATGTAATGATAAATAAATGTACCAGCTGAACATATTTTTTCATAATCTCCTCATTTCATTATAACATGAAACCTCTTTTTTATAAATGCTTCTTTATCTCTTAATTTGAAGTAAAATGAAGGGAGTTCTGGACAAAAATAGAATAAGATCAGAAAGAAACGTCGGAAACTGAATAAGAAGGAATGTGAGAAATTATAAATTCACCCCAAGGATCGCTTTATTTAACATTCCCTTTTTCTCAGTTTCACTTAAAAATTTTCCTTTTTTTTTTAAAAATCGACTACATCAAATTTACTCACATTTACATAAAAAAGACATCTCATAAGTTCCATACGAGATAAATAATTTTTGTGCTAAGAAAAAAAAATTTTTAATAAAAATTGTGTGTAAAATGGATTAAAAATATGTTTCAACTTGGTGAAAATAATTCCATTTCGCGACTTAGTATTATTGAGCATGAAATAAAATAAGTAGCTTGGGCAAGATAATAGTTAAAACAATCATTCATATTAAATTAATTTAAAAAACCATTTTTATTTGTCCCAGTAAACACATTTTACTCTTAGTATGCAATTATAATACAATATGAAGGGCTTGCTTACATATATGGATTTTTCAGAAGCAGGTGGGTGTTGAATTTGGGAATGAGGGTTAAATTTGGTCAATTTAGTTCGTAACTTTCCCTTCTTTTTATTTTAAGAACCGATTTTAAACTGTGATAAAGTTGTGTCTTAAGCAGTTAGTAAACAATGACTTAAAGAATGATTGAAATGTAGATCTTATTTAAATATATTGTTCTTATGAGAATGCTTGAATTTTGACGTAAAACATAATTTTTATTTTTTCCCCATAGAGGAATTTTTGTAAAATGAAATTTTTTTACTTTGATTTTTAATTTATCTTGATGTAATTTAATCTCAAGAGTCTGAAAATGATATTAGAAAAAGTTTATGTCAACATTACTTTTTCATGATAACTTGCGAACGACTTGAGCTAAGATCACAAACTTTAGAGAAATTGGATATTGATTAGATTCAGAGCAAAATCAAATCAGAATACATTTTTTCGATTTCCACAAAATTTTGAAACATTGCTTATGGCGCGAATTTACAAAAATTATTGATGAAATTGATCAAACTTGCTCTACAGTTTAACATTATTAATAAAACACATTATTTGATAACAGAAAATATTATGGTAAATTCACCATAAATATTATATCATAAAAAGTACACCTAGAGAAAACATTTAGTAATTGCAACGAAGTGGTTTTTTTGAGCATTTTTTGTTCTAGGAAAGAATTGTTGTTATTCATATAAAATTTTTTTATTAGCCTAACAACATTATTTTTCCGGTCTTGTTTTGTTGAACTAAAAAAAGTTTTCTTGAGCCTACAAAACTCTGCATGTGCTAATCAATTTCTCATGAAAAGCATGTCTATGTAATTATTGTCTCTATTATTATTTTTTGATAGAACTAAAGAGCAGAAAAGAAGTTTGAAACAAATTGTATTTGTTTATGCGAATTGAATGCATGCGGTGAACGCTGGTAGAAATTTTCATTCCTATTGAAAAATCTGATTTTATATTTCTTAACATAAAATATGCTGTTCTTAGTATTTTTTTATGTTTAATTATTTTCAGGCCAAGAAATATTGATGTTCGTTTTGCAGATTAAAATGTATTGAAAACTTTTTCTTTTTCATAAAATCAGGTCATCAATTGCTTTTTACAGATATATACATTCTCATCATATGAGAAGGTGTTGCTTTTATGTGACAAATCACTTTTCAAATTTTCATGAAATCTCGACGCTTTGATACCCCCTAAGTGAGAAAAAAATATACGAGCTACGGAAACAATGTTTAAAAAAAATTGTTCATTTTAAAGAGATCTAGAAATTTGCTCATGACAATTTTTTCATAGGAGATATATCTTTTGTTTATTGATAAAAAATGTTATTAAAAGTAAAACCTTTTGGTTCCCAAAAAAACTATACGATACGAAAAAAATATTGGAAATGGAAAATTATTATTATTTTATTTATTTATCATTATTATCCGCCTGAAAAGCGTTTTCAGAATATTTTGGTTTCTCTTTTTGTATTAGGAAAAAAAAATCGATCGCGAGGCCCGAGTATTACGTTGAGAATTTGTTCTTTAAGGCCGATAGGACCTTAAGTAAATTGAATTTTCTTTTTCATTTGAAATTAAAAACAAATTTAGTAATTTGTATGTAAAGGACATAGAACACTAAGCGCGAAGTGCAATAAAGTTATTAATATGTTTTGAATCTCATTAATTATATTTCTCTAAACATTCCCTTAGATATAATAAAACCTTGAGGGCCTTAGACATCATTTTTTGTTTAGAAGTTTTTATAATATAAAGTTTTTTCATAATATTCGGTGGTAAGTATGATGAGTTTATGATGTGCTCACTAATGAAGAAAGATTATGAGAATTCTTGAAAAGATGAGAGGAAGTATGTCTTGTAATGTCAATCTCTTGATTAAATCAAAAGAGGAACTAAGTATACATATTTTCTACATTTTACGTCGTTGCCATGCTAATTGGCCTTTTTATTCATTTTAAACTTATATTTACGCTAATAGTGTTATGAATTAGCATTGTATTCACATGTTTTAAAATTCCAAAAGGAAATTTATTTGAAAAATTCCAATAAAGTCACCACAAAACTGTGTTAAGTTGAAAAATCCAAACTTTTTAAGTACTTGGCTAGTAAGTTTTAAAAAAAATATTTTGTTACTAGAATTAAAATGTCGAAAGTAAATAAATTCTTCGTAGATTAAACAAAAATAAGTTTTTATTCTACAGTAAAATAATTAATTTATATTTTTCAATCAAGTTCATATTTTTATACATTTAGATTGGGACTTTCAAATATGTGTTGTACCCAACGATAATGATGTGTCAAATTTTAACATCCTAATTTTGTGAAATTAATTATGAAGTGTTAAATTCATTTAATATCTAATCACTCAATTAAAACTTAAGTTGAGTTTAATATAAGTTTAAGACATACAAGAATTTTCGGATACGCAAACAAAATGTCTAAACCAAATATGACTTTTAGATAGGAAATAAGTTGGATATTTGTGAATTTTTCGCTTCATTCATAATTCCTTTTGTCAGTTTGAAGTTCCGCAAAGGGATTTCTAGCTTAGTCGATTTCGAGTTTAGATCTTATCATTTTCGTAGTAAACATTTTCATACTCAAATCACGTAAGTTGAGAACATTACTTGAGATAGGGACTTAAAAAGTTCTTCAGGTTTGTCGACATTTTTATTGCTTCAATAAGATATTGGCCTAGAGATGTAATTCCATTTGAGTTCATGTTTTTCCCCGAACCATTTTTAGTGGTTGAGCTAGGCAGCATTTTGATCTTTATATTCAACATCTATTTAAAATAGTTCAAAACTTCAATCTTTCGGTCAAAGTCATCAATTTTCACTTGAAAAATGTTTTCCTATTCTCTGAGTACGAAATTCTAAACAAATAACTAGGAATTTCAATGTACTTTCTTTACTTAAACGAAAAAAAGCAATTCTCTAAGTGAAATCTAGTGCTTTCTTATATCTTCAATTGGACTGATGGCATGATAGAAAAAACCTTAAAAAAGGAATTGTACCATCTAATCGGATCCGTTAGCGAGATAAAGCTATGGTTTTTTATCTCAAGTCGAGTTAGCTTGGTAATAAAATGAACTAAATGGTTTCTTTTTCTGGTCCTGGGAAAGACAATTTATGTTTTTAAATTCGTATCTTGACTCATGAATTTAGCTAATTCAAAAGTAGATAATCTTTTACCCAAACGTAAATTAGAAAAACAGCTCTGTGCGAGTGGAGTTTTCAATTGAGCACATCAGAGAAAAAAAGTCATAGTTTAAAATTCTGCGCGTAAAAGAAATACAAATTTGATCAGCACAAAAGACAATTAAAAAATACTTGAGAGCAAACTGGATATAGGAAAACCGCGAGCACGAAAACAAAACATAAGTTTTCTCAGCGCAAAAGACGGATATCTTTTTTCGTGGGTGCACTTGGATTAAAATTCGAGCCCAGGTCTTTCGATTGCCAGTCGATTGCACTAACCAACTTAGCTACACCAGAAGAAAAAGTATCCTTTCCTTTACCGTGTCTTGTGTCCTTATAAAGTAAACAGTACAATTTTAAGTCTACCATCAAAATTACAAAATTATTAAATGCCGCTACGCAATATAACAAGGTCTTCCTGTGAAGAGAAGGATGTCAGAAGCCAGAGTAGCTCAGTTGGTTAGAGCAGTCGACCGGTAATCCAAAGACCCGGGCTCGAATCCCGGCGCAGTCGATAGCGTCTCTTTTTACACAGAAAGATTTTTGAATTCTTTGAAAAATATTAATTGAGCAGAATATTGAGCGCACGGAAAGGAATCTTCATTTATAAAGTAATTTTGGATATTTTCTTTAACACAATTTTACAAGAAATCACTTTGTTATAGTTATATACAAATCTGTATGAATAATGATTGATAATTATTAAGATTTCAAACATAATATTTATTAATATAAATTCTTAAAGTAGCAATAACTAATTAACGTTTTTCCAATTTTTGAAATACTTCGTATTAAATAGAAGCGCGAATTCTCAGAAATAACTAATCAATTCGACTGTAATGAAATAATATGATCTATTTTTAACTTCAGACAAGGAGTTGTCATCCAAGTGCACCCACGAAAAAAGATAACCGTCTTTTGCGCTGAGAAAACTTATGTTTTGTTTTCGCGCTCCGGGTTTTCCTATATTCATTTTGCTCTCAATTATTTTTTAACTGTCTTTTGTACTGATTAAATTTGTATTTCTTTTACGCGCAGACTTTTTGCCGATGGCTTTTATTACTCTGATGTGCTCAATTGTCCTTTCGTGAAAGTAATCGATCGATATTACGCCCTCACTTTTGCGGTTGCCCCTCGTACTAAGAGTTCTTGCAGAAGATTCTTGCTTTTTTGCTCCTTTGAATTTAAAGGTTTAGAGCTCCCATAGTACAAGTTTCGAATACTTACGCTTCATTCAATAGCATAAAAAGTTTCGAGGTTTCGTAAAAAGTTTGAGTTTCCAATTTGAAGTTTCGTAACAAACGGATAGTCCCGTTTGGTGTATGTGTGATGTGATTGCAGAGATATGTGAAAACTCGAAATTGCAGTTTTTATTCGACTTGTACTATCGATAAAAGTCCAACTAACCCTTTAGAAAGAAGCGAGAATAGAAATAAAAAGAGTTTTGAAAAGCTTTATCTTATTAATACACAAAATGTTAGCATGCAGATGTGAAGATTTTCAGGCAAGTTGCCCCTTTGATTTCTAGAAACATGTATTTAATTTTTATAAACTACATTTAGAATACACATTAATCAAATAAAGAAGTATGTCAGATTACTCTAGGTATGGAGCGAAGAAAAAAATATTCTTACACATTGCTTTTTTTTACCATTAAGCGGAAAAAAAGTTTTATTATTTATTCAGTTGTGAAATATTCGAAAAGAATCTTTAAAAGCTGTTGAAATTGATGAAAGTGGATGATTCTGGAGCTAAATTTTATCGTGAAATATATTTTGATGCTTCGACCTTTCATACATGACGATGCTAAAAGCTCAGGTGCGTCTACGAAATCGAATTTTAAAAATTGAGAGAAAATTCAGCTTTCCGTCCAAGAAAAGTAATCATTTAATTTAATTTTGAAATTTACCTTCATAGAAATTTTTGAATATAGGAATTTTGAAACGGTGTAAAATTTTAAGAAGTAAAAAAATGTCGACAATTTTAAAAAATAACCACTTACCACCTTTTTGCTTTTCAAACTGTTCCATTATCGACACTTACCTGCAACAAAAAATGAATTTATATTTTATCTAGTCATGTAAAAATATTTGACTAACATTTTTTCAAATAAAAGTCTCTCATTAGAATGAAATTCATGTTCTTAAGTATTGAAATAATGAAACCGATAAAAATGCTAGAAATGTTTGTACGTGGTGCACGGATAGAGAAAGGAATTATAAAGACAATTGTTTTCCTTGGCGCAATATCGTGACAAAATATTTCAGACGCTAATAAATTTTATTCAAGATTATTATTTCTTAAGTTGGATTTGGTTTTGATACTTTTTAATTACTTGGTCTTTAATTAATGTATTTAATAAGAAATTCAAGATTTATCTTATTGTATGTAAGATTTGTAAATCATGAAAAGTTTCAATTTATTTCAAAGCTTTATAATTTGAAAGTTTCAATTTTAGAAATCTTAGTTCCAGAGGATTTTGATTTTCCATGTTTTTCAATGTTAATGTTTGGAAATATTTCAATATTTTTTTTAAAATTAACTTTTGATTTCGATTTACTATGAGAATTATTAGTGGCCTGTGAAATTTTTTAAAATGATTCACTCTTTCGATTTTCGATTTTTCGAGTCAACTTAAAATTTTGTTGTTCGTATAATACAAAAATACTAGGTTCAAACTGATCAAAATTTTGTCGATTCAAGTCAATCATTTTTTAATGTAACTGATAAACTGTCAGTATTAAAAAATTGACCCCACGTTATTGAATTAATTCTTTTTAAAAAAAGTCCACAATGTAGGTAATAATATATTCTTGTTAAAAATTACAGAAGTATTTGAGGATGAAAGTATTAAATAAATAAAAAAGTAAATGCGAGGAAGAAACTTCAGTTCTTTAAATTTTACAATTTTAACAAATTGTGATATATTGTATTTATATATATTCTCACGCTTCATAAATAATTAACAGGTGTTTATTCCACGGTGCAATAATAATGGGATCTTAAATCTTAGTCTTCCACTTCCAGCATTCTTTTTTGATATTTTCCCATTAGGACAGCGACGACAATAATTAAGGTCAGGCTTGCCAGTGAGGGAGCTCGGTGTCGCGTCAAAGAGAAAGCAGCTTTAGAGCCGTCGATTTTATTCAAACCAGAATCCCCGAGGGTTCGGATAAGTTTCCGAGACGGCAGAAGTAACTTAAAATAGGTTTACCGCGATAATTGGACCTATTGTACGCCCTGTGCATCATTCGTTTTAAAAGAAATGAAATTTATTGTCCTCTTGCCCTAGTTGAGTTGATCTACCATAACTGTTTCTACTTCATCACTAATTTCAAGATATAATAGAGCAAATACATTGAATCAACTGAAAACCATATTGCGTAATATAAATTTATACATTTTTTATGACATCAGGTCTCTATGGGAGAAAAAAAAAGAGTATTTTTTTTACAAAAATGAAATGTGATCTGACGCAGACGAGACGTTCTAGCTAGCGACTAGCCAGAGCTGTAACACTTTTTGCAGGGCAAAAAAGAACATGTTCTTGCTAATCAAGAAAGCCGGGTCAACCGTGAGCCCGGAGGAGATCGAAGCAAGAAATCCGGAGGAGAAGAAGTTGAGAGCCTCCACTGAGGAAGAGGGATAAGTGGAGGTTCGGGCTAGGTAGAACCTTCGAAAGCTCAAACCTAAACCGGAAGCAGAAAAACAGGAGCGGCCTAGACGGGCTCGCTCAGAAGCCCGCAGGGGGAATGAGCTACACGGCCATTCTAAAGAACCTGAAGAAGCGGGTCAAACCAGATAAGCTGGGCGTAACCATCCAGGGCATCAGGGAAACGCGATCTAAGAAACTTCTGGTGGAGCTTAAATATTCCAAGGACAGAGGGCGGCTAGACTCTGTCCTGAAAGAGGTTATTAGTGAGAGCGGGTTTTCCGTCAACTCATCCCCAGGATTGAAGTGAAGATTGTGGACATTGACCCCAGCATTGAAGCTGAGGATTTCGAAGAGGCTGTAAGAGGCTTTTTTGACCATAGATCGGCGCCAGACCTGGAGGTGTCTCTGACTAAGAGTAACCTTAGAGGTAACAGAAAGACGTATGTCATACGGGGGGTGGCGCAGGCCCCAAAGCTACTAAAGGCGACCCACATTAAGATCAGGTGGGTCTTCTGCAAGGTCCATAAGCAGACGCTAGCTCTAGCCATATGGCGGCGTACTGTTGGGGGCCTGATAGGAGCAGGTCTTGCTGGAGGTACGAAAAAGAGGGACACACTGTTCAATGAAACCGCAGTAATACCTCTGCGTCGCAAAAGAAGATAGTCTCTGGGTTGATCATATTCCAGGACAATGCGGTATGCGCCTTTTCGGGAGGCAGCCCCGAAGAGGAAGCTTGTGAGAGGCCGCGATTGAAGCCAAGCAAACACCATAGAAGGACGTCGAAGCTCGGCGTAGTGAGCCTATAGAACGTGATCCTGAAGTAAAGCTAACGTGGTTCCAGGACCATGGGCTGGCGGGCGAAACAGGGGGAGTTTTGAGTTAAGTCGGTATCTGTTCCTGAGTAGTTGCATTCTTTCATTACGCGCATTGCTGTCTCTCTTTCTGTATCGCATAATCTACAAGACTTTTTTCTTCTTCCATCCAGTATCTGCTTGCTTTCCATTCATTTCCTAATTTAAATCTAGCAATTCTGTTTAGTTTCTGCCCCTTGCTTTTCTCCTGCAAATATCTCGGCATCCTTTCCGTTCTCCATCTACTGTACTCTTCGTTATAGGCTGACTCTTCCAATCTCCTTTCTCTTTCCTTTCTTTCCACCTTAATTACTGTGTTTCTCCATAATTCCACAACATTTTCACCTTTATCGCCTCTTCCCTCTGCCTCCCACTTGCTCATCTCAGCTTTTTTGTATAAGTCTTCCCTTGCTTTTCCTAATCTCGTTGCTGTCCATTTTTCCTTATCCATCTCTTTCCTACATTGTCTGAGTATCACATTTTCTGATCTCTTTATTTTCCCCTCATATTTAATTACTTTCTCACCTGCCTCTACCATAATCCTTTCTGTTTTCGCCTCCTCTCTTACCAGGTAGCCTGGTGTGCATCTCTATAATCCTAGAATATTCTTCAGATACCTTTCTTTTATACTTTCGATTCCTTTTCTTTCTTCTATGCTCCTGTGCTCCATATCTGCACCATTGCTGCTGTTTCTCTTTTCCTCAAATCTTGTATGTGTGTATCGCCCTTGTTGTTGTATTTAAACGTATACCTTAGATATTTAAATTCTGTTACTTCTTCTATTTCCTTGCCTTTCCATTTCTATTCTCTCTTCAGCTCTTTGTCCTTAAAGTACTTATTCATGTATTTTATCATTCTCTCCATTTCCTCTTTCGTTTCTGCGATTATCGCCAGGTTATCTGCGTAAACTATCTTGTTTCCAATTGTAATTCCTCCTTCCTGTCTTTTCCTTAGGTATTTTTCTATATCTGCTATCAAAAGTATGAACAGCAGCGGGCTCAGTAGGCAACCCTGTCTTACCCCCTTCTCTGTCCAGAACGATTCTGTATAGTTCTTTCCTATTTTTACCTTGCTTTTCGTTTCTCTGTATATCCTTCCTATGTTGCCCATCACGTCCGCCCTTATACCCTTTCGCCTCAAATACTCCCATAGTTTTTCCCTTCTACCCTTATCGAATGCCACCTTTAGGTCCACAAAAAATGAAAACAGTTTATCTTTTTTCTCATTTATCGTCTTTTCTGCTGCGATCTTTAATATATAGATATTGTCTATACCGCTTCTTCCTTTTCTAAATCCCATCTGCGTCTCTGGTAATAATTGTAACCTGTCTATCTCTTCTCTTAATCTTTTTTCTGCTATCATTGCGTATATCTTATACGCTGTGCACATTAACGTTACTCCCCTATAGTTCTTTGCTTTTGCTCTCTTTTCTAACTAAAGTATACTTATTGCAAAAGAGTGTTAACAGAAAAAGTTGTTCTCATAAAAAAATCTTACGGATGGGATCTCGAAAAATTTTTAGTAGGAAACATTGTTTCAATTTTATTAGTTTTCAAAACAGGTCACCTTTCGAAACATAAATTTCTGTTCATGGAAAGGAGACAAAGTTTTGATTCTTCTTTTTAATTTTTTTTTTAAAGCGCGTGTTCCAGTTCACTTTTAACCAGTAATATCGAGTGCTAATGTCGTGATAAGAATATTTTTTCTGCAGTCGAAGTAATTTGGAGAAAGTTGAATTCACATTTACATTATTATGAAATTTACTGTAGTCTACCGTGAGAAGTGAATTTAAATGTTCGCAAAGAACATAATAAACCGAGCGCGAAGCACGACGATTGAATCGTGCTGGTAGATTCTTTATATTAAAATATTATACACTTGATCCTGCAAGGTGATTAAAATTGTTAGGTATATGATTCACTTCGTTTTTAATGTGATAAACTCGAGTTCATACAACTGAGAAATTATCAGAGTAAAAAATTCTAATATGATATAATATAATATAATTTCTGCTAAAAGTGGGTCTTTACGCAGTTAAAATTTAACATGATATTGTGTTCAATAAATAAGTAATAAATCATTAATACATGAACGATAATTATGGAAAAATGATTGGATTTTACAAAACATAAAATATAATTTAAACTCAGTATACAATTATCTGGAGAGCATTTCTCGAATTTTTTAAGATTTTCTTAGTAATTCTATAGCAGTAGAAGCGAAGAGTAATTGCACCAGCGAGTAAGCGTCTCATGATGTTTGTACATCTTTTTCTGAAAAGACAGAATAAAGAAGTGCTGCAGTTCCATGAAGAAAGAGACAGAAAAGAAAGGCAATTAGAGATGAAATGTCCCTTAATGCTTCGTTTAAAAGTTATTCACATCAAGCATAATGATTCGTTTGTTAAGAGCTCTGAACATTTATTATCATTTAGTTCAAAGAAGATAGAATTAATGGAAAACGTATTTTTCGTCTATGAAGCATATATGAAGTGTAATTGTGTCACTAATTTAAATAGAATGTAAACACAAAGTCTCTGTTAAACTACGACGTAATTATAAAATGTTAACGCAAATTAAAGTTTAATTTTCAAAGCACTGGATAGTTAAAATCATTTAATTTCAAACTTTTAGCTTTTACACTTTTATTTAATGGAAGTAAACAAGTTGTAGATATTTCAACTTGCTAATCAGCTTTAAGTTGAGCGTTGTGGATTATTTAATTTCACATATATTAATTTAAGTTTAAACTTTTCAAAAAATGAACACTTTTAATACATTTTTTCTTAGGGTCGGTTCATCCAACCTTCTGATAAGTTCCAGATGAATTTATCGTATGTTAAATCCTATGGTAAATTTCTCTGGAACTTAACAGAAGGTGGATCAAGCAACCGTTAATTTCAATATTATTTATATTATATCAGGAAATCTAAACCCTTTAAAGTTTTAAAACATGGAAATTGATATATCACTTTTGTGCTTATATGAGCTTTAGAAAAAAAGTTACTAAATTAGCTTTATGCTGTTTATCCTCAATCAAAAGAATATTTCAATTTTTCAAATTCTGTTTCGATATTTCATGAATTACTTGATCTCTTTTTAATTAATTCATCAAAAGATACAAAATTTATCTCTTCCTCGATATATTGCTTTTTTTCCTGCATTTATACGAGCTTTATAAAATAAGTTACCAAGCCAATTTTTTATTGATCATCCTGAAGGTATAAAATAATTCAATTTATTAATGGAATTTTTTAAATCATCTTTATTATCCATTCTCATTGTAGAAGATTGCTGGGTGTTGATGGTGTATGAATTAAAAACGCGTAGCTTTCTTGAGAGAACAAGACAAAAAAGTCACAATCTTATTCTATGAAGTAAATCTTTCTCTGATGGTCTATGCATGAAACAGTTTATTTACCCTTAGAAATATTTAGTTCAAATCAAGTTTCTTCCTAGGAATTTTCTCTACAGAGTATTTTTTCACCCTCGTCTAGAATATTAGAGTATTATAGAGTATTTGACTGACTTTAATTCATCTCAATTAACTAAAGTGAATACTATAAACATATCTGTTAATTAAACTTGTTTATCTCAGAAGCTAATATAATATTATTTAATTTATTTGACTCCCTTTCAGAATACACATATTTATTTCGTTTATATTTAACTTGACGTGCAAGGAAAATTCTGTGATCAAACAGAGGAGAAGTAATCAGGAGTTTCGAAAGAACTAAATTAGAAAAGTGAGAAGATATAAGAATTATAAACTTTGGCTCTTCCACAAATCCAGATACTGCTGAGGTAATTTAAATTTGATGCGGTCTTGAAGACCAAATAAGAACAAGAAAAACGATCAAAGGTGAACTTTTATTAAATTTCGACGCTTGTAAAGTTACAATTGGTCTTATGCAAATATTTCTCTGTGGCCAAAACTAGGCCTAGGCCTGGCTAGCACTATCTTCGCTAAAAACGCTAAGCCTAATCTGGGTCTTGTCTGGTGGATAGAACACTATCTTCCAAATTTTCAAATATGTACCTGCTTGTGCAGAAATTTTAGTATGTCCCAGATATGGCCTGTCTAGTTCGGAATAAATCACCGAGCCTCTACCAAAACATGCTACGTTACCGGGTTGCTAGATATGTGCCTGGTCGGGCCGTGAATCTCATCACCGATTTGAACCGCCTTATTGGACCCGACCAGGGCCACAGAAGAATATCGACAACGGGTGCAATACTATACCTGTGATGGCTGGCGCTGGCCACAGTTGACCAACTAGTACAGACATAGTTGTACACTATTTGTACTGGATCATTGTTGTTAAACCAGTGCAGAACATCGTTAATATCCCAGATAACACGTGGATCAATAAGTCCCGGGACTAACTAGGAAAAACACATTTTTTCGGCAAAACTCGACTTTATTCATCAACATAGTCTCCTTCAAAAGCAAAACAATCAGTCCAGTGCTTCTCTAACATTTCAATACTTTTCTTGTAGAACGATTTATCTTTGGCCTCGAAATAAGCGTTCGTTTCGGTGATGACTTCCTCGTTGGAGTAGAATCTCTTTCCTTGGAGCATTTTTTTGAGGTCTGCAAACAGGTAGTAGTCGCTGGGGGCCAGATCCGGTGAATATGGTGGATGCGGAAGCAATTCGAAGCTCGATTCATTCAATTTCGCCATGGTAGCGAGCAACTTGTGACACGGCGCATTGTCTTGGTAAAAGAGCACTTTTTTCTTCTTCATTTGGAGCCGTTTCTCACCGATTTCGTTCATTAAACGCATCAATTGGCCAATGTAACGTTCGCTAATGATCGTCTTACCTTTTTCAAGGTAGACGATGAACAAAACTCCATGAGCATCCCAAAATACTGAGGCCATAACCTTACCGGCCCACATTTGCCTTTTTGGCCGCTTTGGACGCTTCTCACCGACTGCAGTCCACTCGGCTGACGACCGCTTTGACTCCGGAGTGTAGTGATGGATCCAGTAACCTCATTTGGCCGGCCGGAGCGTTCAGCATCTTCAGTGTCTGTACGACCACGTTTAAACTCAGCATACCACCGACAAATGGTTGTTTTTGATGGAGCAGAGTCCCCGTAGCACTTTTCAAGCCATTGCTGAGCTTGCACTGTGTTTTTTTTCATCAAAAAGTAATGGTAAATCAACACACGAAATTGTTTCGAATCCATTGTTTTGAGAATATCAAGACTAGCGTCACTTAAATCACTGTAACTCGTGGACCAAACATCAGAATGTCATGAAATTTTGACAGGTATCTTTTGAAGGCTGGTACTCCTGAAAAATCATACAGAACTTTTGTTGGCAACGCCATCTATGTGTCAGTCCCGGGACTTATTGATCCACGTGTTATGTGCCAGTGTGAAAGCATTACAGGATGCCAGTACCGCGCCAGTTCTCCCAGCAGTGGTTTCGTACAGCGCCATTTGTCAATTTCTAAGATCAGGCCCAGGCATGACAAGCCCTGGTATGGTATAAAACGCCGAGCCTATCTTGGACCCAGTTTGGTGGACGGATTCTTGCAACGCCCTCTACCAGATTTTCTATCTTGTTGACCAGGTCAGCTTAGGTAGCCTGAATAACCCCATGAGGTCTCAAATATTGTCAGACTAAATTATCAACAATATCAGTTCATAAAAAAACTTAATGATTGAAAGAATGTTCTAACGATTCGCGTACATTCAAGTTTATTTCTTGTAATTTGCTATTGAAACTTGAGTCAATTTTATCATATTGTAAATGTGAATTAAATTTTCTTAAAGTTACTTCCACTTTGAGGAATACATTTTCATCATGACACTCGCGCTCGATATTCACAATTGAAAACAAGGAACTAAGAGAATCGTGATTTAAAGGGAGAAATAAGTATAATCATAATATATATTGATTGCCTTCTAATATACACGGTGACCCATTTTAATCTATAATCCCAAATATCTTCCAAAATACTTTATCTACAAAAAATAGTTCGGACTAAAGTTGACCAGGTCTGAGAGGGACATTTGACTGTACCATCAATTTTGACCTTGAAGTCAATTTTCAAGGTCAGATGGTGGTAAGACCCTTTTCTTAAATGAGAACCCCTATTTTTGACTGCGGATTTGAAAAGAGCAAGAAGTTTCAGGTGAGAAATGACCTGTGGAAAAATGGTTTTTGTTGTGGTTGATTAACGCGAGTCCCCTTGCCTCTCACTATTGCTACCAGTGTCTTTTTTTTTGTAACTAGTCACAGAGAAGTGAGATTGTCAAGATTGTCACATTTGTAACTAGATAGTCAGAGTCTTTACATTTTATCCGAAATGATTGTTACTGTCTGGGTGTTCGGGAGGGTGTTGTGATAAGAATCCACAGCCTGAAGTCTACAAAAAAAATGTATCCAGGCACAGAGTTCAATCTAAGATAAATCGTTTTGACCTTCAAGTCACCTTGAAAATTGACCTGAAGGTCATGATGGTGAAGGTAATGTACACCTTAACATTTCATCGACTTTTATGAAGCATCTTGAACGTTTGTTTACCCCAAAATACCAAGACAATTCAGAAAAAGGGCATCTGGTAGTTTCTCAGACATTTGACCTTAATTTTTTACCTTTCCAAGGTCACAAAAACCATTTTTCCACAGGTCATTTCTCACCTGAAACTTCTTGCTCTTTTCAAATCCGCAGTCAAAAATAGGGGTTCTCATTTAAGAAAAGGGTCTTACCACCATCTGACCTTGAAAATTGACTTCAAGGTCAAAATTGATGGTACAGTCAAATGTTTTTTATTATTGATTTTTGAAAGTTTTAACTACTGTAACTTTTATAATTTTAGTTTTATTGAAAAATTTTATGAAGACAATTTGTAGAGCTTCCTGAAAACTATCAGAAATTGGTATAAAAATATTGGATTTTTCCAAAAATTAGTTTTCACAAATATCATATATGCTTTCATTTCTGAAATTTTGGTCGGATATGGCTGTTTAACGAACTTTTCCTTGCTTTTTGGGCTTTGATAGAGTGTAACAAAGCGCATTTAAATCTGAGGATTATTTCGAAAGTTGTCATGTCTACAGAACTTTTGTTTCCCCTATGTGTTTATTAATAATTTTTGTACCCAAAATAATTATAATTGTTAACTTTTTAAATATTTTTTGACTGGCAGTCATTCTTCCAATTGTTTAAAATATTTTAAGTGCAAAAAAATTGTTGTCTACGCGAAAGAACCAAAATTTTGAATTTGTTTGTCTAATTTGTTTATAAAAATTTCAATTGTTATATTTTATCAGATATTATTCGAGATGTATTATCTCAAGAAATATCTGAAGTCGTTCTGGCGATTAAGGGAAATTATAATCTGAAAAAACCTCAAATTAAATATTTTGTCACAAGAATTGTTTATAACAATGGTTATCGTTAGTTTTTAATTATTTTTATGATCAAATGTCATTCCTATATTAATACGAAGCACTTTTAGCAAAACGAAATTTTTTTTACCCATAATAAGACTATTTGCCAACTTGTCGATAAAATTTGTTTATAACAATTGAATGGAATAATAAACAAATTATTTGTACCTTTTTTCGTATTCAGGAGATTATGAAACGTGAATATTCCTTGAAAAAAGTAGGGTTTATATTTTACACAAATATAATACCTTCTCATATTAGACCAAGCAACAGGGAATTTATTATGACATTATTTATTTCAGAAAACGGACTGTGCCATCAGAAGAGAGGTTGGTCATAGAGTAATTGTGTCGTGTTTTGGACAACGAAATATGATTTATAAATTTGTTATTAACATTTAAGACAAAAAAATCGCACTTTTTTTAGTTTTTTGTTTATAACATTAAAGGTAATTATCCAATCTTGATGACATCAATCGAAAAGTTGTAGAAAACATAATTTCGAACAATATGAGTCGTCTCTTGATCTGATTGGATAATTAGAAGCGGAGAAAATTCGGAAAAACCGGGAAATTGAGCTTTTGTTAAACAAATTAATATCTCAGTTAATTTTTAACTTTTCAGGTTGAGGTTAGGTGGAAAAGTAACCAACTTTATGCTCTTCAAATGTATAAAAAAAAGAACACTTTAAGATAATACGTTTCCGCGCTATTGACACTTTAATTTATTTCATGCGTTAATTGTAAAATGTCTGCTTGCCGCAGAGGTGGTGCGATTTTTTGGTCTTAAATGTTAATAAAAAATTTATAAATCATATTTCGTTGTCCAAACCATGACACAATTACTCTATGACCAACCTCTCTTCTGATGGCGCAGTCCGTTTTCTGAAATAAATAATGTCATAAATCATTCATAAAAAATTCCCTGTTGCTTGGTCTATATGTGAAGAGAATTAAAAAAGGATTATTTCAAATTAAATAAGAAATTATAGTTGTTATTCTACTATAATCCCGAAAAAAATGTGATTATATATTGATGTTTTGTATGAATATTATTGTTCAAATTCTAAAGTATTCTAAAATAGAATTTCTTTATAATTTCATTAAATTCTGAAATTATAAAAGTGTCTTTGCCTTTTTTGAAACACGTGTTGAAGTTCAGAAATCTACGCGAGTATTTTCTCAATTTCGTGCTAGTTTTATTTGAATAAAGTATAATGATGTCTTGTTTCTTATTCTATCCATACTCTCAAGTTATGCCTTGACTTGAGTACTTTCCTAACTTCGGATGATTTGAATATAAATTTAGATTCGATGCAGAAGACAAGCTAATGCAGACTGTCAAGAGCAAGCCCGTTAGCAGAATGTAATTCAGAGTTAAACTCTTCTCTAATCAAATTAAAGTTACTCAACTATTCTTCTGCAATTAACTCATTACTTATTCTTTTGGTAATCTCAAATTATCTCACAATCCCTTTTAATCCTTTCTTCAATCTGAAATGCTTCTATTCATTTTGATACATGCTTATTCAGATCATATTAACCTTATTTTTAGTTTAACTTTTTTTTTTATTCAAAAATAATTTTATCCTTTTTTTATCCACGTCTATTGCATTTTTTTCAAAAGAAAAAAAACATCCTTATTGTAATTTTTGAAAATAAATTTGCTCTACTTGAAATTTTGTATCACCTTTTATTATTTAATTTCATTTTCGTATTGTAACAATCTTAATTATTGAATCAAAAAATCTGTGAACAATCATTTTTTCATCTAGCGAGTCAAAAAGTGCATTTCCCCCCCTGCGGGAGAAACTAATTGATTTTTTGACCCCCAAGTGGAAAAAATCATGTGCAACACAGGAAAAATATTCATTTTATTTGAAGAATTAGAAAATCTTACAAAGTATCCTATCTGATACCCGACTAGTGGTCCTTCGATAATGTAGGCAGTGACAAACATTTCAAACTCAACTAATTAATTTGAATTCATTTTATTGTTGTGATTGTTACCCTTGCTTTGCTCGGGCATCAAACTTCACACTCGCAAAATAAACTTGTTTCTCTCTAGTTGCATAATATATTATTTATTAAAAAAAAAACGACTGAAAAGAATTGAAAAATTTCAAGTGAGCTGCATTTATCAATTAGAATCCGTTTATTCGTTATATATCCTTTTGACATAAAAATAATTTGGTTATATCACGTGTCTGACTAAAATCGAACGTACTACTGAGTTTCTCTAAAAGAGATTCGTATTATTGATCTGTCTATATTTTTATGTAAATACGTTTTAAAATTAAATCAATAATTCTCTACGAGTACCAGACTTCAGGAAATGAAAAAACGTATCAGAAAGGCTCATTAATTTTGAAGTTTAAAATGACAATCCCCAATCCTTGCATCTCTCTTCCATTTACATCTTCCTTCAATTATATAACCCTTTGCATTCTGAAAACTCTATATGTATAACTCATGCCAACGATTAAAATTAATTTTTTAATTTCCTGTATCTAATCATATTATCTCCCTTCAGTTTTAAAATTTATGCCTAGGCGCATAATGAGGATTATTACGCGACGAGCGACAATGCTCGCAGGCGATCGAAGCCGAGACGAAGCCGAGGCGCGATCAGTCCTGCGAGCATTTTAAGCGAGTCTCACAATTACCCGAATTGTGTGCATTAGCACATATTCTATTTGATGTGCCTCCAGCGCGTAAACTCGTTTTTACGCTACAGTTTAGAGTAGCGTAATGTTGTATATTACGAAACAGAGGAATGTAATGTAAAAATTGAACTGCGCATGTGCCTATAACCATGCAGCGGAGTGTAATCTTCTTCTTCTTCGTACAGCGTTGGTACCGTACTGACAAAGCCTTGTACATTTGAACTGCGCATGCTCTATTACAATACGCTACTACTACACAAGATCGAAAAAATCAAAATGGCCGGAACTACTCGCGAAATATCAAGTGTAATGGACGAGAATCATGATGAATACTAGATTAGATTCGAGTGTACGCATAAAAACTCGTATACGCACCGAAGTCACATAAAATAGAATATGTGCCAATGCACACAATTCGGGTAGTTACGAGACTCGCTTAAAATGCTCGCAGGACTGATCGCGCCTCGGCTACGTCTCGGCTTTGTCTCGGCTTCGATATCCTGCCAACCTTGTCGCTCGTCGCGTAATAACCCTCATTATGAGCCTAGGCACATAATATACTATTATGTGATTTCGGCGCATATACGAGTTTTTATGCGTACACTCGAATCCAATCTGAAAAGGTCGAAATTTCCGTGATTATCGCCCATCTCACTTGACATTTTGCGAATACTTCGGCCATTTTGATTTTATCGATCTTGTGTAGTAGTAGCGGATTTTAAGACGCATGTGCAGTTCAAATGTACAAGGCTTTGTCAGTACGGTGCCAACGCTGTACGAAGAAGAAGAAGAATAAGAAAAAGATTACGCATCGCTTTACCGTAACAGGCGCATGCGCAGTTCAATTTTTACATTACATTCCTCTGTATCGTAATACACAACATTACGCTACTCTCAACTATAGCGTAAAGACGAGTTTACGCGCCGGAGGCACATGAATTGAATTTACTATCTGATTTTTAATATTCAAATCAACATGCATTGATTGCAATTGAAATCATAGAGAAATAAGCAATTTTACTTGAGATAGACACCTAACATAATCAGAGGAATTTCTGTGTTTTGGCAGTAGTATTGATTTCCTCCAGCATTGTAAGTTTCACGTGTATGGCATATAACGTATAGATGTTTGAATTTGGATGCGGGAACGTAGATTTATTTCAATACCGCAGTCAAGAATGGCTAACGACATGTTGCGTCGTGAACTATTTGTTACACTACGCGTGAAGTCTTGTGAAAGATTATTTATAGCTACTAAGGTTTATAAAAGAAGAAAAATGTTTCAAACAAATACCCGCAGTATCAAAAGTGTCTATCCCATGGGATAATCTGCCTAAATTTGCTCAGATAGTTGTTGGCTATATTAAAAAGTGCCCAACTG
Source organism: Diplolepis rosae (assembly GCA_030998225.1). Classification (NCBI taxonomy): domain Eukaryota; kingdom Metazoa; phylum Arthropoda; class Insecta; order Hymenoptera; family Diplolepididae; genus Diplolepis; species Diplolepis rosae. The sequence goes on along the minus strand of JAPYXD010000723.1, from coordinate 21,775,691 downwards.
GGTTTTTAATTTTAGAAGAAGGCAAATAATTATTGAATAAATTAACTTAAATACATTTAGACTGTCTTTAAGGTTGTTCATCCACGAAAATTAGACCTCAGGCAAAAATAGATAATTTTGCTTTCAAGAATAGCAATATTACACAGGCACACAAAAAAAACCAAGTCTCTGATATTTGAACGCGACACATATGTTCCCATGTAATTTGATCCGCTGATCACGAATCCGCGGTCCAATTGACCCCATCACATCTGGGTCAAGGGCATTTGAAGGTCAAAATTGAACACACACATTTGAGTTGAAAAAAATGACTAATCTTTATGTTTTTTGGGTCGCTGAATAATAATTCGAGGTCGGTTTGACCTCAAGTAGTAAATGTCAAGGTCATTTGAAGGTCAAACGTGTTTATTTTGGAAATAATGCATTTTTGACTGCAGATTCTGAAAGAACGGAAAATTTTACGTCCAAAACTGTATTTTTTAATTTTTTTAATATGATCCAAAGGTCATTTCAAGGTCATTATAAGTGGTGATGTGGAGAATCAATTTAATCACTACAAAAATACGAAAATATGATTTCCTTTACCTAAACTACTGTGGTAATATATTTTGGTGGTTGCTGGATCAGAATACGAGGTCTTTTTGACCCCATCACACCTGGGTCAATGGCATTTGAAGGTCGAAATTGGGAAAAATATCGTTTTAGTGGAATAAACTACTTATCATTATGTTTTTTGGTTCGCTGAATTCGAATTTGAGGTCGGTTTGATCTCAAGCTGTGAAGGTCAAGGTCATTTTAAGGTCAAACTTGTTTATTTTGAAAAGAAACTGCATTTTTGACTCCAGATTCTGAAAGAACGGAGTAGTATCTATCAGTAATACCTATCTTGTGTCAGCACCCAGGGCACCTCCACGTGGTGACGGCGGAAACGGCATTGTTTTTCTTGTTTGTTTTCGGCTAAGCCCTGGGGTGAAGGCATGACGCCGTCATGGCTGGCACAGGAAAGTCTACGATGCAGGGTCTTGGATGCCCAGTATCGGCGGTTGGTCAGGGTGAGCAAGCGGGCCCGCAATCATCGTCATCAAGTGACCGCAGCTCTTTACTAGTTGGTGACTTGGCTAATAAGGAGTATGATGCTACAAGAAGAATTGAAGATGCTGCAAGCCACTTTTGTGGCACTGATAAATAACAAAAGCGATGACTAAAAAACTATTGTAGCAAATATGATAAGAAACTATAAGTGTTTGGGATGTTTGATGAGTCACAAAGTTCATTTTATGGATGCTCATCTCAGCTATTTCCCTGATAACTTGGGAGATTACAGCGAAGAACAAGGGGAACGGTTCCATCAAGATCTGAAAGAGGCTGAAACTAGATGGCAAGGGAAATGGGACGTAAATATGTTGGCGGACTACTGTTGGTTACTGAAAAGAGATCGAGTGTCAGATGATGAAGAAGATGACGAGAGCGCAAAAAGAATTAGAAATCCGCTACACAGATCCTTCGAAAGTAAAAGAAAGCGTTATAGAAGAAAAAACAATAGCTAAGTCTCATATTTATAGTTCTTCAGAGATTCAGTTCTTTTTTTACCTTGATGGGGCGACCCTTATCTTGTCCTTGAGGAGACAGACGAACCTTGTATTCTGGTTCAACGATCACCAAAATATATTACCGCAATAGTTTAGGTGAAGGGAACCATATTTTCGTATTTTTGCAGTGATTAAATTGATTCTCCACATCACCACTTATAATGACCTTGAAATGACCTTTGGATCATATTAAAAAAATTAAAAAATACAGTTTTGGACGTAAAATTTTCCGTTCTTTCAGAATCTGCAGTCAAAAATGCATTATTTCCAAAACAAACACGTTTGACCTTCAAATGACCTTGACCTTTACTACTTGAGGTCAAACCGACCTCGAATTATTATTCAGCGACCCAAAAAACATAAAGATTAGTCATTTTTTTCAACTCAAATGTGTGTGTTCAATTTTGACCTTCAAATGCCCTTGACCCAGATGTGATGGGGTCAATTGGACCGCGGATTCGTGATCAGCGGATCAAATTACATGGGAACATATGTGTCGCGTTCAAATATCAGAGACTTGGTTTTTTTTGTGTGCCTGTGTTATTATTGAAGGGCTTTCTTGAAAGAGAAAAGATTATTTTTCATGAAAAAAATTTGAAACACAGAAAAATAATCTTATTAATGAAGTTTGTTTTTGAACCAACGTTTTTTCTTATTGCTTATTACCAAATTTTAAAAAATTACGCGATTCTAATAAATTGCGAATCACTTTATTAAAGAAAAGATTCTCTACAACTTGAACGTTTCCATTTTTTGAAAATGAATCAATTATTATCAAATTCAGCTATTTGTTCATAAAAACTTCGTTTTGGAAAATATTTTTTTAATCGTTTCAGCCATCAAAGAATTGATTTTCAAAAATTGGAAACGGTGAAGTTGTGGAGAAGCTTTTCTCAGAAGAAATCATTCCTGATTTATTAGAATCGCATAATTTTCTTAAATTTGGTAAGAAGCGATAAGAAAAAGAGTTTGGGAAAAAAAATTTATTAATAAAATTATTATCTTTCCTCTTTCAAAATAGCCCTATAATAGTAATATTGCTATTCTTGAAAGCAAAATTATCTATTTTTGCCTGAGGTCTAATTTTCGTGGATCAACTACCTTAAAAGGAGTTTATAAGTTTAGGTTTTCAAAAAAATATCTGGCCTATCAAAAGACTACCTTTCAATAATGGGAGACTTTCAAAAATATGCTAAAATCACTTTTTTTTTTACTGAAAACTACTTTCTTACAATTATTTTTCTGATAAGTAATTTATAACAGAAATCGCATTACCGTATCATTCTTTCAAATTAACAAAGCCATTCTATGCGGGAAATTCATAAGCAAGGAAACAAATATACGCATGATTACAATATTGAATCTCTGCTACATGAATTAAAAATCTTGGAAATTCCATTTACTTAAGTAATCTTTACGTGGTTGTCATCTACTTGTATTGCCTTAGGGCTTGTAAAAATAATTCGAATATAATATAATATGAGGTAATATGAATAATATGAATAATGAGTTACAATCAGAGTTGTTGGTTCTGGGAAGTTTGTGATGGGACAGTGACAGGATTATGACACATAGATTCCTTTTAATCAAAACACAAGTATATTTAAAGATTGATTTTGGATTACATGAGGCTGTGACAAAGAACGATAATCGACTGACTATCTGAAACAAAAAATGAACTACTGCGCAGATGGCGCAGAATGTGTTGCAAGGGTGTAGCTTGCCCCGATGGGACCATGTCCAACAAGAGTATATACACTGATAAATCAGTAAATTTGCACTGTTATGCAGTAAACTTTTAATTATTGGCCAGTGTAAATTCGCTGGTTGTAATCTCTTCCGTGCGAAAATTGATAGGCATGGCCCAGATCGGTGATGAAACAGACGGCCTGGTCGGGCCAGACCAGTCCCCGATTATTAAATTTTTTGATTGCTTGATTCTTTCGGGGTCACTCATCAAGAATCCGGAGCCAGATTTGCAGAATTAAAAATGGTGGATCCAATATGGCGAACAAATTCTCAAAAAGTTAATGGATTTTTGAAATTCTAACTTCAGCTTTGTTATCAGAAACCCCAAAAACCCATAGATGCCAAGTTTCATCAGAATTCAACAATTTTTTGAAAACTCGTCCACCATATTCAATCCGTCATTTTGAATTTTGCAAATCTGACCCCGTATTCGTAATTAGCGACCCTAAAAACGTCCGAGTAACAAGTTTTATTCTAATTTATTAAATACTTCGTTCAAAAATGAATTCTTTCGTAAAAAAGAGCGATTTTCGAAATTTGATTGTTTATAACTATTTATAATTTTACACAATATATTTCTCATAATTTTTTTTACACTCTGCAATGCTTCAAATACCATATCAAAAAGATTTATTTGATATTACTTCCAAAACATTAAATCTGGAGAAAAAAGTTGTGAATAAAAAAGGTGATAATCTGGGTTACCACTATACCGCAAAAGGTTAACAATAGTATATTATGTGCCTAGGCACACAATGAGGGTGATTGCGTGACGAGCGAGAATGCTCGCAGGAGATCGAAGCCAAGGCGTAGTCGAGATGTAGCCGAGACGAAGCCGAGACAAAGCCGAGACGAAGCTGAGGCGCGATCAGTCTCATCAGTCCTGCGAGCATTGTCGCGAGTCTCGCAACGTCCCGAATTGTGTGCATTGGCACATATTCTATTTTATGTGACCGTGGTGCGGATACGAGTTTTTATGCGTACATTGGAATCTAATCTAGTACTTATTGTAGTTGTTTGCTGCGCTAGTTGTACGAAGCGGGCGCAAATTGGCGACTAGTCCCGGCCATTTTTATTTTATCGGTCTTGTGCAGTAGTCAGTGCTAACGCTGTACGAAGAAGAAGTGAGAAGAATAAGAAATAGATTACGTTCCGCTGTAAGACTATAATGCGCATGCGCAGTTCAATTTCTACATTGTATTCCTCTGTAACGGAATATAAAACATTGCTTTACTCTCAGCTGTAACGGAAAAACGAGTTTCCGCGGCTGAGGCACATAATAGTACATTGTACGAGTAAAATAAATGTTTTTCCCGTTTTGCACACGATTTTTTTTCTACTAGCGGGTCAGAAAGTGGATTTGTTTGCCCCGCACGGGGCAATAAAGTCCACTTTATGGCCCGCTCGTAGAAAAAAATATTTATACAACATAAGCATGTTTTTCTCGCTTATTGACGCGTGTTTTGCGGGCATAAAGTAGTCATTTAATACTGCGTATTTATGTCCGCAGGACTTAAATAACAAGCTTTACGCCCGTAAAACACACGTCAAAAAGCGAGAAAAACATGCTTTTGTTGCATAAAGTACCGTGTACAACACGGGGGTAAGATTATTTAAAATGATCAACTTTACCCCCTTGCTGTACAATGTACTATTATGTGCCACCGGCGCGCAAACTCGTTTTTTCGCTACAGTTAACAGTAGCGCAATGTAGTACATTGCGCTACGAAGGAATGAAATGTAAAATTTGAACTGCGCATGCGTCTACTAAAATCCATTACTACTACACAAGATCGATAAAATCAAAATGGCCGGGACTAGTCGTGACATATCAAGTGTAATGACTAGCGCCGCAAACAACTACAATACTAGATTAGATTCAAGTGTACGCATAAAAACTCGTATACGCACCGGAGTCACATAAAATAGTATACGTGCCAATGCACACAATTCGGGAAATTACGAGACTCGCGACAATGCTCGCAGGACTGATGAGACTGATCGCGCCTCAGCTTCGTCTCGGCTTTGTCTCGGCTTCGATCTCCTGCATTGTCGCTCGTCACGCAATAACCCTCATTGTGCGCCCAGGCACGTAATATACTATTTCCTTAATTTGAAGTAAAAAATTTTCTTCGTTCAAGGTAATAAAATTAAATAAATTATTTTTTAAGTTCTTAACGGTATTCTATCTGAATCAAGTAAATATATTTTTTTAATCAAATAAATATAGTTAAAAAAATCATTTCTTTCAGTTTTACTCCGAATTGAAGAAATAAAGTTAAAAAACGATTTCTTAAATTTAAATAAAACTTTTTCCTGGGTGTGGGCGTTACAAGCCAAGTCTCAATCAATCATTTAAATTATTTTCATTCAATGAGTATAAAATTGCTCTAATTTATTTTTAAAATATTCTTAACTTTTATCTTTTTTTACACAAAGCGCTTTTCATTTGCAGAATTTAAAAAATCAAAATCTATTATGAATGTATATCGAGAGAATATAGGATAACTTATATTTTCTGGTATTCCACTATTCAGACAGCTTTTTCATTTCGAAAAATAACGCGATTGTCATTTAGTGACAAATGTTCAAATTGATGTGAAATTCTTGAAAAGAATTGATAGTTTCTACGCATTCTTCCTATATTTTAAACTGAAGTGGAATTAACGCCCAGTGACGATAAGTGAAGTTTTTATTGTAGTAAATTTTAACCCTTTAAGTGTATTAAAGTTTTTATTATTAACTTTTTACTCGGGTTTTTTTTCGATTTTAAATCCATACTAATCGTGAAGAAAATTCAGGGAAATTAAAAAAATTTCTTATGATTTTGGTAAAGCTAAGACAATTCCAAAATAATTTTAAAACCAGCAGAAGATTTTTAGGAATTAATTATGAGAATATAAAAGACATTGATAGTATACACGGAAAAAATAAATACTGGGAAATTTACATGAGAAAGTGCTCGACTTTCAGATACGTTCATAAGTTACTTGTAACTGGAAGTACCGTTCTTGTACAATTAGATCAACAATCCTGGAAAATTTCTGAGGTCGAATTACACCGCAGTGCTTATAATGACTACTGAAGTTCTAATTGTTATCCTTAATAAAAAGTTTCCCTGTAAGTAAGAAATAATTTTAATGTTTGTGTTACTATTTTCAAATTAAGTATTTAGGTATTTTTAGTTCTATAATGCAAATTTGATGAACTGCTTGAATCAAAATAATTGAAATCAAAAACTTAATGTTCACGTAGGCATGTATTAGAATTCTTTTAAAACAAAATTTGTTTTCCAATTTTTTATTTATTTTCAGTGATTTCCAGGATGTTTTTAAATTGCAATTAATTAATTTTGAATTATTTAAAAAACTGACACTGCAACTGCACATGGTGCTTGAATTAATCTAGAACACTTATTTTTTCTGTGTAGGAAGCTTAAAATGGAATACATAAGATCTTGAAAAAAATTACAAATCAGAAGGTATAGAAATTCGAAAATTCGATTTCAAAAACATTAAAAATGGATTAATTTAATGATGTCATTGTTAAATAATTTTAATATATGGAGAACCTGGTATTCAAAAAACTAAAAATATCTGTAAATTAAAGGAGTGAAAAATCTACACCTGAAAGCTTTCAAGTGAGGACTAATGCAATTATTTTTGTATGATTCATCAATTCACGTTTATTTTTTTAAATCACCTGTGAGCTTTGTTAAAATAAAAGAGCAATGCTGGTTTGTATACAGAGTGATGGACGTAACGTGGAATGAATACAAATTGTATAATATGCTACGAACCATAGCATAACATATTTAACATATGAGCTGACATCAGATTTGAACAACGCATATGTTACAGAATGTTGACGAGCTTTTAGAAAATTTATTTCAAAATTTTCAAAAAAATTTGTGAAAAATCATATTTATGTAAAACGTAATACAATAGAATGTTTTACAATATATTTAAATTCCATAGATTAAATTGAATATGACAAAATAAATAACATTAATAATACAGGAAAAGTTTTATTCTTCACAATTATCGTTTGTTATCGTAAGTGCAAGCAGTATAAGAAATTTAAAAAACTATATCGTTATTTTTCTATTACACTATATTATTCAGAAAAATTTAATTCTAGATTCTGAACATGAATAAATTTCGCTGAATGAGTTTGATAATTTCAATAAATGAATGGGAACTGATGAAAAATGAAACCAGGCAATATTTGTTGGTTAATGATTAATTAATTGAAGAGCAAAATAATACAAAATGAATACAGTGGAAAAATGATAAATCAGAGAGGAAATATTTGTTTACGATAAAATGCAATATACAATAATAATTCATAATAAACCAAAATAATCTAACGATTGTATTTATGTTTGTTAAAATTTATAATTGAGCCGCTGGATCAAATAAGGGTATATAAAACTATTTAACTATTTTTGACGGCCTATGACTTTGACAATTTTAAAAATGTTGATCTCGAGAAGATACATTTCTATATGAAATTCAAAGCACCTAGAAATATTTTCGCGCAGGATGGACAAACGTTTATAAATCAATTTTTTCTATTTTCCAATATTCAATGAAATTTTTCATCTTAAACTTCTCTGGCCATTTTATAATATGAAATACGCTATTATAATAACCTAGAATTACAGATTAAAATTTAGTAAATATAGATTTAAAACAACCAACTTTGCACTCATACGTTTTTTCGTATTTCACATATTATTGTTAAAAAAAATTGAATTTTGGATTTTCAATAGTATTTTGTTAAATTAAAAAAAAATATATACATCTTATAAAAAAATGTTGCAATTCAAATTTGTAGATCTTAATGTAGAAAATAATTTTGTATGATAACTTTTTTTCATATCTCGTATAATTTAATTGGAAAATAGAATTTTTATATTGACTCTTTTCAAGTTCTAACATGCTGTAACATTTATAATTTTGGTTTAATCAAAGAATGTTATTGAGATAATTTATAGAGATTTGTGAGCACTATCAAAAACCAGTATTATAATTTTTAATTTTTTTAATTTCCATATGTTACCAAAGTATTGCTACCTCAATTCTAGTAGCAAAATAACTCTCCTGGGATCAAATTTGTTGCAGATTAGTTTTTGCTTGAATTCTGGGTTAAAATACCACTTTATGTGTGTGATCCTTAATGTTCTCGATTACAAATTGTATTAAGAGGACAAAAGAAATATTGTTTCTCGTTCAAAATTTAGGGAGGAGTGATATTTCACTTATTATGTGACGGAACTTTATAAAAATAAGTTATTTTCATAATTTTAGCGGGTGAAGTATAACAAAAATTTTAGTACTGCGGTATTCGGTCTCTGAAAATTCATTTTTGGTTAATTACTTACAATTTTATACAATCAAAAAACAAAACCATAAGGTTTTTGAATAAGTCGATCATTTATACATTAATACTCATTTTCGTCTGCTGATTTTCGTTTGTCAATGCGATTTGTATTATGCCTTTGTTTCCAAACGTATTTAGGAATTTGAATGTTTTTCAATACTTGCAATATTTTATTGTAATTGTACTGCCTCTTATTAGTGTAATTTGGTAGTTAAAAACACCATAGCATTTTAGTACTCGAATAAGAATTTTTTTTTTTTAATTGACATTTCAAGTGAATTGATATTTTTATATTAGAATAACTCCGATTAGAAGAAAATTTATTAGCATCGTTACAAATCAAGAAAAACATATGAGGCTGAGCAGAATAAACTTTTATAGCAGAAAATCGTAAGAAATCATAGTAAAACATTAATATGTATTATTATACATTATTATGTATAATGCAGATATTATTGACGAATTCATATATAATCTTATGTAACCTTTTCTAGAAAATTGTCATTCTGAATATCACGTATTTTTCTCAAGATGTAACTTTACTTTCCCACTTTTTATTACGTGGCATCAAATATTCAACGCTTTTTTTATATCTCACGTATTTTAGTTAAAAAATGGAATTCTTTATTTTCAATAGTGTTTTGAAAATTAATACATAAAATATACATCCTGTTGAAAAATGTCCCAATAAGAATTTGTAGACCTTCATTTAGGCAAATTTTCCATCTTGACGTTTTTTTCGTATTTTAAATATCTTATGTGCCACCGGCGCGCAAACTCGTTTTTTCGCTACCGTTAACAGTAGCGCAATGTAGTATATTGCGCTACAGAGGAATGAAATGTAGAAATTGAACTGCGCATGCGCCTATAGCCATGCAACGGAGCACAATCTTCTTCTTATTCTTCTTCGTACAGCGTTAGCACCTTACTGGCAAAGCCTTATACATTTGAACTGCGCATCCCTCTATTAAAATCCATTACTACTACACAATATCGATAAAATCAAAATGGCCGGGACTAGTCGTGACATATCAAGTATAATGACTAGCGCCGCAAACAACTACAATACTAGATTAGATTCGAGTGTACGCATAAAAACTCGTATACGCACCGAAGTCACATAAAATAGAATACGTGCCAATGCACACGATTCGGGAAGTTACGAGACTCGCGACAATGCTCGCAGGATTGATTGTGCCTAGGCTTTGTCTTGGCTTTGCCTCAGCTACGTCTTGGCTTCGATCTCCTGCGAGCATTGTCGCTCGTCACGCAATACCCTCATTGTGCGCCTAGGCACGTAATATACTATTGTTTAAAAATTATGATTTTTAAATTTTAATCGTATTTTTTGTAATTGCACGCAAAAAAGGAATTTCTGAAAATTGGAAGATATCTGATATATATATATATCTGATATATATTATATACTAATATAATGTAGAGTGCGTTCTAAATTTTCGCAAGTTATATTCTACAAATTAGATATTTTCGTTTGAAAATTATAACTTGACTTGCTGAATTATAGTAAAAATTTCTGAATTGTAGCAGTAGACTTTCCGGATTTCGAAATGTCGCGCTCTGAGATTTAGAATTTTGTTCTTAATCTTAGAAGATGACTTACTGATGTCGAGAAAGCGTTCTACTGAATGTTATCAAGTGGTCTGTTAGATTTTAGCATATTTATTTCGTGTCTCAATAAAAAAAAAAAAAATTTTCGGGTATACTTATTCGTTTTTTTCTTACCTACTGTACATTGTTTATCATTTTCCCCAACGGATTATTACATAATTTTATCCTTAAAAACGTAATCAAAATTAGAACACTTTTGCTGCTCCTGATCATTTTCATGCTTAAATAACATTAAATCTTTTGCTGATACATCTTAAGGTAGTTGATCCACGAAAATTAGACCTCAGGCAAAAATAGATAATTTTGCTTCCAAGACTAGCAATATTATTATTGAAGGGCTATTTTGGAAGGGAAAAGATTATTTTACATGAAAAAAATTTGAAACACAAAAATAATTTTATTAATAAATTTTATTTTTGACAAAACCTTAAGATGTAAGGTAAAAGCACCAATAGCCGGACAGTACCCAATAGCCGAACAGAGCTATGAATTTTTCTCAAAATTAGAGATTTATGAATCACTTATCGCTATTTTGGTGTACCGTATACAAACCTCAAAATTTACACTTTAAAAAAGTGAAAAAGTTGTTCAATTAGAATTTTAAATTTCGCCAAGAAAAAAAAAAATTTCTGTACTGGAGCACAAGGCTGGTCGAAATTTAGCGAAGTCTGCTCTATAAACTAACTGACGCGTTGTCTTTGTTAAGAAAATAAGATTTACATTTACCTTCATTTGTCATTTTAATACGTATTACACTAAAGTCAGATGCTTTATATAAACCATAATATTTTTCAAAATTAAAAAACATTTTCCTTTAATTAAATATTTTAAATCCGGTTATTATTAAAGAAAAATCAAAAGCAGGATTAAAAGAAAAAATCTTTGAATAGAAAGAAAGAAGAATAAAACAAAAAACCAGCAAAAAAACGAAGAAGCAGAAGTGTTAAGTAAATATTTCATTATGTAAATGTAAAGCAAATTTTATAGAAAAAAATTGGCAAAATAAATTAAACTTAATCAATAGACCTCAAAAGAATGAAGTTCATTAACAATTCTATTTGTAAAATCTTTTCAATATTTTTTTTATAAGCGTAGACCTAAAAAATGTTTCCGTAAATATTTTCCAGTGTATTATTTAATGAAGAGAATTATTAAAATGGATTATTCAGATTTAACACAACTCTGGACTTTTTGTTATAGTAGGGAGGACACATACATCAAAATAATCGCGGCAATTCTTGATTCCGCATCACATTTAGAACGATTAATACAAAAAAATGAATGACATTTCCTTAGTCGTCTGGCTATTGGTGCTTTTACCTTATCAGCTAATTTCGAACATCTTCGTTCACTGATTTTTAGCATCTTCATGTTTCTATAAAACTGAATAGAATTTTCTCCTTGACAGCGATAGTCTACTTATTTACGGGATACCGTATACTTGTTTTCAGCAAGTGAAATCTGGCAATGAACTTACTCGACTTTAGCGAAAGTTTTATAGAATTTAATACTTATTCGCTGATGTGTAGTAATTTTTGTACCGTTTAGACCAATTTCTAAAATCTAGAAAGTGCTTTCTGATATTCAGAAAATAATTATAATATTCAGAAATTCCTTTTTTCCATGTGTAGTGAAAAATATACGTTTTACACTATTTTATTCTATGAGTCATTTCCTTGGACATTTTTTTCTAATTATTTTTTTCTTTTTATTACTTTTAGGAAGCTAGTCTGCTAAAATATTGTTAGAGAAACTAGATTATTCTGTTGCTAGTGTATATCAAGATCGAAAAAAATAAAATAGAAGAGTATTATAAACGTAAATTATGTAAATTTTGTGTAAAAAGATATGCACGATATGTATGTCGAGTCGAGTTTCACATTTTAATAAATCATCGTTAACACTGTGGTCAGTTTTAATATATCACGTTCTTCTCTCACACATGAAATTCAAAAGCATCATAATCAAATAAGGTTGATTTTTGTAAACTTTATTACATTCTCATCATAAATAAGAAGGTATTAGTTTTATATAAAAAATGACTTTCGAAATTTTCATTAAATCATTATGTTTTGAAACGTTAAAATGCAAAATTGTTTGTTTGAATAAGATCTACAAATTTTGTCTGACATAGTTTCTGATAAAACGTATATTTTTTATTTTAATTTCAAAAAATACGTTTAAAATTCAAAAATTCCATTATTCAAACAAAATATGTGACAAACGAAAATAACGTTTATTTGCCTATAAGAGGTCTACAAATTCTCAGTAGGACATTTGCTGACTAGATGTATATTTTATGTTTTAGTTTTAAAAGAACACTATTGAAAATAAAAAAATCTGCCCGCTTCGCGGGCACATTCTCATCGCGCGCTTTGCGCGCAGCTCGCAAGTTTGAGCGCGCCTAGGGCGCGCGATTTGATCGTCGCGCTTCGCGCTCCGTTCTTTCTGGACCTCGCGCTTCGCGCTGGGTCTTGTGCTCTTCACATACATTCAAGTTTATTTATTATAATTTGATAATGAAGCTCAAACCAATTTTATAATAATATCACAGATGATGTGAATTACACATTTTCTCAAAGTCACTCAATTTCTTTTTGAAATTAAGTGAAACAGGAAATTCAATTTACTTAAGGCTCTATCAGCCTTAAGGAACACATTCTCATCATGGCGCTCGCGCTTCGCGCTCGATTTTCTGTATACATTTCAGTAACTTTTTAATAAATTACATGATTAAAATAATTTATTTTCTTCCAAATCTCTCAAAAAGGAAAAACAATCGTAGACTTTATATAAGGAAACGATTTTGCAGAACAACGCTTATTTCGTATCTCCATTTTTTGGTGAAAAAAATCGGATTTTTTTAATATTCATAATCAAAACATAAAATATACATCCTGTCCCGAAATGTCTTAATGAGAATTTATAGACCTCATTTAGGCAAACAATTTTCCATCTAAACGTTTTTTTTGTATCTCTCATATTTTGTCTAAAAAATGGAATTTTTGAATTTTAATCGTATTTTTTGGAATTGAAACGAAAAATATATGCTTTATCAGAAACTGTGTGAGACAAAATTTGTAGATCTTTTGAAACGAACAACTTTGTATTCTTACATTTTTTTCGTGTTTCGAATATTATTGCTAAAAAATTGAATTTTGGATTTTCAATAGTTTTTTTTTTAATTAAAAAGATAAATATGCATCTTCTGAAAAAATGTTACAATTCAAATTTGTAGGTCTTTATTTATTTAATAATATTGTATCATAACGTTTTTTCGTATCTCGTATAATTTAACTTGAAAATAGAATTTTGATATTGAGTTTTTTCGAATTTGAATATGCTGTGACATTTCTAATTTTGATTTAATCAAAAAATGTTATCAGGATAATTTTTAGAGATTTATGAGCAAACAATTTTCCATCTAAACGTTTTTTTTGTATCTCTCATATTTTGTCTAAAAAATGGAATTTTTGAATTTTAATCGTATTTTTTGGAATTGAAATGAAAAATATATGTTTTATCATAAACTGTGTGAGACAAAATTTGTAGATCTTTTTGAAACAAACAACTTTGTATTCTTACGTTTTTTTCGTATTTCGAATATTATTGCTAAAAAATTGAATTTTGGATTTTCAATAGTTTTTTTTTTAATTAAAAAGATAAATATGCATCTTATGTGTTACGTACGGGTGGTAGGGATAAATAAATAATTAAATATTATAAATAATAAATTAATATTTATTTAAAAGATGAAAAAGTGTACGCGGAGGCTTCACAAACTGTAGGACTCTTTTGTGTCCCTTTTTTTATTTTTAAGTAGGATCGTTTTCGGAATCTTTGCTTTCTCTACTGGCTACTAGAAAGGAATATAAAATGCTAGAATTTCGATGAAAAGAAAATATCTACTAAATTTCGGAAGGGCTCAATCAGGAGATTTTGCTTCTATATTCAAATAAAATATTATAAATTGAGAACGATACAGCTTACCGATATTTGTAGTTAACTCTACCAGTTGGTAGGACAAGGGTTGGAGAAGAAGGCTGTCATCGATGTCACCCTTGATTTTCTGACTCAACTGGGCTTTTAAATATTCTGTGATGCGTGACTAAAACTAGTCACTCTTGTTCATTTTTCACCGATTGCACGTGTTTGCAATTAACACACACACACGAATTCTCGACACTTTTGCCTTATTAATTTTATAAAAATTAAAAGATGGATGGTTTCGAACCAGAAAGAAAACAGTAATTTTAAATTGTGTTCTTTCTCCACTTTTAATCGTTTATAATCTTAATGTGGCTTCTCGAAAAATATCTTCTCGTCGTTTTGAGATTCGACGACAGGATTATTTTTCGGAACTTTGTTTTTCAACGCCAGGCTGTACACGCACAGTTAACTCTCGCGGCTAACCGACCACCGACGCACTCAAAATATTATTTCAGAAGCGTAGTGATAAAAAATTTTACTTGTATAATTTTTTAGCGCGACAACCCCGTGAACGGCTTTCGTCGGAGGAAAGATTTTAGAAGTATTTACGTCCGCCCAAGTAAAATCCCCAATTTGTGGCCCTGGCTAGGTCTTTTCACGAATCTAGGTCAACTATCCAGGTGATAGGACGTACTTGTTCCGAACCGCGGACGGGCGAATGCAAAGAACCGTGTCTTGCTCTTTAGAGTTCTTACCCGGAGTAAGAAGCTCGTCAGACTGCGTTTTTGATTTCAAATTGATTGATTTTTATGGAATTGTATCGATGTCATACAGGTGGGGAATAGTGATGACTTGGAAATATTTCTATGTGGCGTGATTTCTGTGAAGAGGAATTTTTGCTGAGAAAGAATTTGG
Organism: Diplolepis rosae; assembly: GCA_030998225.1. Lineage (NCBI taxonomy): Eukaryota > Metazoa > Arthropoda > Insecta > Hymenoptera > Diplolepididae > Diplolepis > Diplolepis rosae. Next base: position 21,760,494 of record JAPYXD010000723.1, on the reverse strand, counting down.
AAATATTGAAGACCTAAATACTTGGTAGTTTTGAAATTCTTCATGTCTATTGCCAAGTGAGAATTTTTGTTGACTTGGCATTTTATTAGTTAATGATAATTTCTGGATTATTCCAGAATTTTAACAAGTCGTAGGTCAATATCAGGATTTTAGATTGACCTTTAGAATTTTTTGGAATCTGACACCTTTTCGATTTTTCATATTTTCAGAAAAATGTTGGTTCAGATTCTGTTGGTAATGTATTACTCACTGGCCGACAATTTTTCAGCTACTCAAGCTTTAGGTATAATAAATAATAGGAACAGTGATTTAATGGATTGAGGTGGTTTCAGTAATACTATTGTATGCATAACATCGATACCAGCGGTCAAAGATTTTAGCGCGTGGTCTCTAACATGCGTAGGATCCGTCAAAGTCGGTGCGTACAGGCGAGCGTAAGCTGTTTACGGCAGGCGTAAGGTGTGATGACGTCACCGCAAGGGTTATACCTGCGCTTACAGCCACTAGGGTCCAGCTTACGTGTGTGTGAGCATTTTCCTTTTCGTTTTCCTTTTCCTTCTTTCTCCGTTATTTATCCTACCTACGTGCGTTCGCTGTTTTCTCGCATTCTCTTCTCTATCGTTCTTTACAATTTTTAAACTTCCACGTTTTTCTTAATCTTCATTCATTCCATTTACATTATTTTAATTCATTCTTCCATTCTTACTTCATGCCTGCTTAATTTAATTTTATTATATATTTACATGCATACATTTAGGTGCCAATATCTTTTGTCATAATTGGCACGTGAATATATGCACACACATTCAAACATGGACACAAATCTAAACGCTCAAGTTAGCGTTATTATGAATAACCCATGTTATATTATCTATAATAATATAACAAAAGTATACAATACATATATATATATTATATTATAGATCATACATATACACATATATACCTATAACCTTATTTATTGTTATAAACAATCTTTCCCATTGCATGGAGATTGTTGTTTTAATTTTGAGTTTTCTTAATATGTTTAGGTCCTTGAACCGACCCCTTTACCTGCCTCTGCTGAGCGTGCAAAAGCGCTCAGGTTACGAGAACCGTGAATGAACTATTTATTGTTTATTTGAGTCTTGCGTAAATACTTCGCTTGGGTAATAATAAAATATTTTTATGAAATTACAACTTATTATAATTTTTAATATTTTATTCACGGTTTGCTCGTAACATTATGAAAAAATGTTACAATTCAAATTTGTAGGTCTTTATTTATTTAATAATATTGTATCATAACGTTTTTTCGTATCTCGTATAATTTAACTGGAAAATGGAATTTTGATATTGACTTTTTTCGAATTTGAATATGCTGTGACATTTCTAATTTTGATTTAATCAAAAAATGATATCGGGATAATTTTTAGAGATTTATGAGCACTATCAAAAACCAGTATTGGAATTTTTGATTTTTTCAAAAAGTTATTTTCAAAAACACAAAAGTAGTGCTCAATCCCTCAATTTTGATTGGATGTGGCTGGTTAACGAACTTGTCCTTACTTTTTCGGCTCCGATAAAGTGTACCAAAGCTCAATTCAATCTGATAATTCTATCGAGAGTTATGCCGCACACGACCTACAGACAGACAGACAGACACTTTCGTAAAAACCCTTTTTTTATGACTCAGGAGGTCTCAAAACGTAAAGATTTGATGAAAATATCGAAAGTCATTTTTCACATAAAACCAATACCTTCTCATCCATGATGAGAATGTAAAAATCCGTTTTTAACCAAAATATATGAGATACAAAATAAGCGTTGAGATAAAAAATTGTTTGCTTAAAAACAATATACGAATTATTTTCCTTTTTGAGATATTTGGAAGATAAATTTTTTAAAATCATATAAATTATTAGAAAGTTACAAAGTACAAATTTAGTAATTCTATTTGCAATGGATTTTTATCGATCGAAGTTTGTTTTTATCTTTTTTATATTTTCTATCTGTTTTATTTGACTTTTGGTCAGAACACTCTTTCTTGAAAATTCTGTTTTGTTGCAAATATAAGGGCACATTATATTACAGGCAACAGAAGGTAGTAAATGCACAATGGCTAGCTACAATAAATCTCAGTATCTGATACAATACTGGTCTTAAGAGGATCTTCATTGTTGAGAACTTGAGAAAACTTCTAAGATACATGTATAAAAGATTTTTTGAAAATCAGGAAAAAAAGAAAAAGCTTCTCGTAAAAGATTTGCGTTTATAGCAATCGATAATCACAAGATATTATGAAGCTGTCCCGGAATATCTGGGGCACATTTCAGGGATATTTTCAGAATGTTTTCAGGGTATCTTCGGGTATCCTGCATAATTCGAATTTATTTGAATTGGAATCACCTAGGGATATCCTATTAATAATCAAGGGACATTCCAATGATTATTTTAGGAATTATACGGCACTTCAGGCAAAGCGCTGCATATGCGCCGAAAATTAATTTTTATAATTGAAAACTATTTCAGCAAACTCTTTTTATTTTTTAATAAATAATGTTTTCTTTTAGATCATTTATTATCTTTTTTAAAATTTTTATAGATGAATTTCGTCCTGGTGTCTACTGAAAAGCCGAGATAATTTTCGAATATTATTTGAAAACCTATAGAACATATTTATGAAATCCCAAGGATACACTGAGAGAAATATAGTGCGTGAGTGAAACAATAAATTTATATTGTGATTTCACAAGTTTAATTTATAGTTATATTTCAACTATGCATGCATGTTTACGATTTAAAACTACATTTTCTATTTCGTTGAGGCTTCAAGTGAATTCTGTAGTTATTACAATTGTAAACAGTAATTAAAATTTTGGTACACAAGGCGCATAAATATTCTATATTTTCTAAAGTTTATTTGACCGAAACTCATGTAACCAAATTACCATTCTAAAAATTGTTATGTTTTCGATTCATCACATAATCTAATGTTTATATTTTCGAATAACTATTTGTCCACATTTTTATTTCTCCAAATGATTATTTGACATATTGTATTTCTTATATTACCAAATCACTATTTAACCTAATTTTTATTTTTCCGAATTATCATTTGCCATGATTGTTATAATTGCGAATCACCATTTTACCTGAATTCCACTTCCGCGAATTGTCATGTTACAAAAAAACCATTTTACCTAAAACACAATCAGCTCAGCCATGACAGCGCCACAGTCATATCCAGCCAGTTAGAATTCATAATAATTAAAACCAAAAATCGTGATTGGCTGAATTAAATTCTCCCGCCATTATTTTTTGTCGGGATGTGATTCAGGTAAAATGGTTTTTCTGTAACATGACAATTCGGTGAAATGAGAATTAGAAAAAATCGTGATTTCGAAGTATAAAAATTATACCAAATAATAATTCGGAAAAATAAAAATTAGGTTAAATTATGATTTGTTAATATAAAAATAATGTCAAATAATAATTCGGAAAAATAAAAGTTCGAACAAATATAGTTATTCGGGATAATGAACATTAGGTTATATGATGAACCAGAACTATATAAATTAAAAAAAATAGTAATTCGGTTGCATGAATTTCGGTAATTTCAATGTTAACCAGCTTTATTATTTGTCCTTGCTACGTATATAATTTTAAAACAGCTGATATTTGTACTTTGGATAAATTGTCTTCCGCAATTCATCGAGTTTCAGTTCATTATTGCTGCGACTATAAAAATTCAGTTTTTACCTGAATAAACTATTTATTTTCAGTTGAAATCACTATTGATTTTAAGTTATCGTAACTAATTTTTTCTGAACGTAATTCCAGTATATTCTAGGGATATCCTGAGCGGCAGACATGCTATAGATTCAATAGCATTTTTTCTCAGTCTTGATATTTTATGGCGTGGAAATGTCGATACATTTAAAATATTCCTGGGAAATCCAAGGATATCCTAAGGACTATTTTACGATATTATAAAGTATCGTGAAGATATTTTCAGAACGTTCCTGGATATCATTATGATTTACGTGTTGTTATATATTTTCATAATTTTGATGACAAAAATGTTATTATTTTTTTCAAAATTAAAATTATTGATGAAGTTTCAAGTTTTTAATTATGAAAATCTAATTTGAAGATGCAAATTTTGTTGGAAGGTTCGAATATGTTCGATTGTGGGTTGATTGATCTCTTCGAGGTAGTTTGGGAACCATGAGCTACTTTTCAAATATGGACTACTGCAATTAATTCTGAATTTCATGATCTCAAAGTTTCCGCTCGTTATGGACGCATTCAAACTCAAGTGGAATATCCAAATAATCATTTACGACATAATACTTGTACATCCTATACGTGTATTTTCCAGAGAGTTACGTGTTCGATGCAAATTTACGAGAGTTTACTTCGGAATAGAATTTACGAATTGGGTGAGTAAAAAAGTAAATTTCAAAATAGAATTGGCAAAGAGTAGGGGACTTGTGTTTAAAATGGACACTTTAGTATTGAACCACTCCATACTTCCAGGCGCTCTATAATTTCTTCAAAATCGGTGTGATAAATGCTGCTTTGATATTTTATCTACAATATCCAAGGCTTGAGAGTGAAGTACGAAATATTTAAACACAGTGAAAGTTGCAAAATGCAAACTTCGGCATATCGAGCGTTTTGATTTGACGCGAAAATTTGAATCATTGAAATAAAATTAGTGTTCCTTCACAATAAGTCATAATAAGTTTTCAAGAATATTGAAAATTATTTTGTCAAACTACATAAAAATTGTTTTAAACCATCATTACTTTTATGAATAAGTATATTACTTGTATTTTGAATTTTGTAAATACTTGAGTAGGCTGCGTTTAATTTGTTCGATAAATTATATAATTATTATTAATCATCCCGCGTTATAAGAATAATTTTCTTTTATTTGGAACAAAGTTCATTACATTTTTATGTCAACAAGAAAATCGAAATTTTCCACAACGATGACCTAGGCGGAAAAGTCGGACTTATGCCGGATCTTACGAACGGCATGGTACCGCGCCAGTTGTAAATGAGGAGCAATTCCAGTACTGATCATTAGTACCGCGCCGAGCGTTGGTGCGGTACTGGTTTAGTACTGCCCCAGTATGGAGTCCAAATGCTGGCTAGAAGCCGACTTAGGGATTTATGCCGAGCGTTGGCGTGGAACTGGTTTAGCACTGCCCCAGTATGCAGTCCAAGTGCTGGCTGAAAGCCGACTTAGGGATTTATGTCGAGCGTTGGCGCGGTACTGATTAGTACTGCCCCAGTAGGGAGTCCATGTGTACTATTTTTTTAATAGTTTTTTTTTTAATAACTTATTGCGAACTTGAATGCATAAATTCGTTATGAGATAATTTTCTTGATTCCAAAGTTTCATCATATTTTTGAAATTGAAAAAACTCAAAATTTTCAGATTCTGAACATACGTTGATTTTACTCTTGAAAACAAAAATTAAAGGAATCATAACCTGTATAAAGTATCACTAATATATAATAATAAAAGTTAATAATTCTAAAATGTATATAAATATTTTTATTACGTAATGTTCTTTAATTCAAAAATTTGATCGCTTTCTTTCAAAAATATTTTATTTTATAGAAAATCGATTTAATAATTAAAAATCTTAAAAATTTTAATTACAATCATAAATCGGGATAAAATCTAAAAATTCCCGATTACACGGGGCCTATACACTTCTTACACGGCCCTGCAGTAGTTGAAGGTTATAAGCGCTATTTTCTTTCTTGTATTCCTAGCGTGCGCAGCCGAGAGGCTTAGTCGTTGGGTTAATAATGCGTTAATTGTAAGTAGAGAGGGTTCGAACCCGCAGCGTTAAGAATAATTTTTAATTCTACCTATACGAGCGTTTGTGTAGTGTAGAGGGTAATGTGTGTTTGTAGGTGAGTTAGTATATAAAAATAGTAAGTTAGAGTCTGCTTAAAAGTAGAATAAAGTTTTAAAATACACTAAGAATATTCATCGATTCAACTACTGCTCTTATTTGATTTACCTATCTTCCTGCAGTTCACTTAACTTAAAAAATGACACTGGGGCCTTTACGAACTACGGAAAGTAAGTTAAAAAGTAGTCAAACCTACTGAGATTTTTTTTCTGTGTGCGTGTAACGAAAAAGTATTGTCAATTTACTCAGAAAAATTTTCTAGCTTGAAAACAGATTTTTTACTGTGAAAACAGTAAACTTAATCTTCAAAACAAATATCCCTCCGTTGCCGTTAAAAACGGTAAATATTAGAGTCATAACTCGAACTTTGCCTGTACTTTTTATCTTAGTACAATACAGATTTTCGGTACATTTTCCAGTACCGCCCCAGTACTAAAAGACAACTCCCAGCCGAGTGACATTTTGTACTAGTGCCAGCACCGCACCAGCACTGAAGGCCTGCGCTGGCGCAGTACCGCTGGTCAGCACTATGCTGTTGTTAACTATCGGAGTTCTGCCAGCACCGCGCCAGCACTGAAGGTTAGCGCTAACGCACACTGAGAAAAATAGATACTAAAAATGAGATACTAGAATGTTGGATATTACCTTATATCATCTAGATTATACTACATAATATCTAATATATTCTTTTAAATATACAAGATATTAATCACCAATAACAGTTTATATTCAAAATTTACAATATTAGATATTAAACTTTAATATCTAAGATTTTTATAAACAGTAGCGTGCACGTGCCCGAGGAAAAGTCATGTGATCAGAGTCTTTGAATTCCATGTAATTTGTCTATCGCTCTCGCCCATAGTTTTGCCGGTCGCATGGTTTTTGGTTTCGACACTGAAATAATAATGTTGTGTCTATATGAAGTTTTGAAGTGTGATTTTTGAAAAATTTTTATATTACCAGTACTGAAATCAGTAAGTATTTATCTATATAAGTATATCATTTTTATACCTTCAATATTTGAAATGAATTTTCTAACCTCTCAATAACTTGTTCGCCGTTTTTAAATTCAACATTGAATCGGAATTTATTTACTGGAATTCGTAATAGTTTCCAAATCTTTACAATTATGTTGAACGTTTTTATAATCTCCATTTATTAACAGGTTGCCTTGACTTTGAGAATAATAATCAACAAAATATGGACTTGCGAAAACTCTTAGATCGAGGAATTCGAGAAAAAAAGGAAATTATAAGAAAATTTTGAATTCCTTGATCAATCATTATTTACATCATGTTATATTTTCTTAATTTCATTTTTTCTTAATATCTCAAATAGTATGACCTGATATCTAATGTATTTCAGTTTACCATCTGAGATATTTCAAATTAACATATTGGGTTCTTTAATTTAATATCTTAGATATTGCGAAATAACATATTTTTTTTAATATCTACAGATACTTTGTTTCAATATCTAGATTGCTGTCCCATGGTTAAATCGCAAATACATTATTTGCTAATATCAAGATATTGCGGTTTACACGGAGAAAAATGGATGTTCAACTATGGGACAGCCATCTTATATGTTCAATCGTATTATCTAGATGTTCAACTTTAATATCCAAGATATTAATCTCTGCATATTTTAACATCTTAGATATTACTCCTGAATATCTAGATATTACAACTAAACATATAAGATGGCTGTCCCATACTTAAACATCTAGATGTTAATTCTAAACATCCATTTTTCTCTGTGTACCATCTATTTTTCTCCGTGCAGCACTGCTGGTCAGCACTATGCCGGTGTTACCTTTCGACGTTTTGCCAGCACCGCGACAGACTTCATGAGGATCTACTGCCAGCACTATGCCAGCGCTGGAAGTCCGCTGGCAGTGCTGGCGCGGTGCTGCGCCGGTTGTAAATTTCCGCCCGGGGAGATATATTTATAGCCGGAATATTTAAAAAATAATGTTTAAATAGCATATTTTTATGCCTAAAATATGTCTTTTCAATTTTTCTACTAAATTTTTGTGATCGACTTTGAAAAACATGACTTTACTTCCGAGTACATATAAAATTTAATATCGAGGTTTAGTGACTGTAGGGCATATTTAATAATGACGTAAAGTGCTTTATTGCCCCTAAATAATTAATTTTCTTAAGATGTTAATTTATTATTCTCAAAAGTATACTTTTGAAATTATTTATAAATTATAAACATAAGATTGTGTCCATATTATACGAGTTGGTATGCTATTATTTTCATTTTATTTTTATTTAATTGGGTCATGATTTTGAATTTTTATTCAGCTAAAATGTAAGTTTAAAGTTTGAGCTATGTTAATACCATGTAAAGCATTCGATGATTTACTCCAATTTTGAAATAAAATTCTATAATCAAATATATAAAAAATATTATCGCCTTTTTTGTGTTCATTTATATATTCAATACTTGAAAAGATTTGCTATTGGTGTTACTCGGGTTTAACAATAATTCTGTATTAAAACCTTATGTTAATTTACTTAACCCAATTAATGATTAAAGATTGACCGTTTTATCAAACTTACCGTTTTAGATATTGTCTCCCCACTTAAAAATTGTATTCTATTCCTTGTAAATAAATAATTCAAATTTTTTCTTCAATATTTTAATATTCAAATTCGTTGGTTTATGAAAATAAGAAGTTCACAAAGAAAACTAACATCAAGGGCTCCTCATAAAAGGTTAATACCAAGCCTTTTTTAGATCCACTTTAAGTTTTTGTCGCCTCTCACTTTCCATTCGTTGATCGGTCTTCAGCCACAGCTTATATATGTAGATGTGTCACGAAAACAAATTCTCTTCTTTCTAGAAAATAAGGTGCTGAAACCGAAAGCACTGATAAATTCCCGTGGGAGTAAGAGCCAGCTGCGATCTGTTGAAGCAAAGGAAATAGAATGGTTCATTTAACCGGATTTTTAAATTGAATTAAAACTTAGAGTAATTGATATATTAGATTTTTCGTAAATTAAAAGTTTCGTTCCGTTTAGCCATTTATACTGCTTGTAAAAATCTTTTAATTTAATCTTTAAAAACTCCTAAAAATCTAAAACCATTTTGTATTTTAAATTTCAAAAATATTTTTTTAAATCAGTATAGAAAAAAATGGAATTGGATTAGTTTTGATTAACTCGGATAGAAAGAGAACCAAAACTTACATGATTTGATATTAAATAACAATAGTTTCGACGGAAAAATCGAATCACTAATTTCAAATATATATAAATATATATATATAAACTTATTGAACATATTTAAACATATTGGATAATCAATTTTCCGGCTTCAAAGTTTCTCTAATCGCTTTTTTTACATTCTCATTATGGATTTGAAGGTATTGGTTTTATGTGAAAAATGACTTTTGAAATTTTTATCAAATCTTTACGTTTTGAGACCCCCTGAGTCAGAAAAAACGGTTTTTACGAAAGTGTCTGTCTGTCTGTCTGTCTGTCCTGTCTGTCTGTCTGTCTGTCTGTAGGTCGTGTGCGGTATAACTTTCGATAGAATCATCAGATTGAATTGAGCTTTGGTACACTTTATCGGGGCCGAAAAATTAAGGACAAGTTCGTTAACCAGCCACATCCAATCAAAATTGAGGGATTGAGCACTACTTTTGTGTTTTTGAAAATAACTTTTTGAAAAAATCAAAAATTTCAACACTGGTTTTTGATAGTGCTCATAAATCTCTACAAATTATCCTGATAACATTTTTTGATTAAATCAAAATTAGAAATGTTACAGCATATTCAAATTAGAAAAAAGTCAATATCAAAATTCCATTTTCCAGTTAAATTATACGAGATACGAAAAAACGTTATGATACAATATTATTAAATACATAAAGAACTACAAATTTGAATTGTAACATTTTGTCATAAGATGCATATTTTTCTTTTTAATTAAAAAAAAACTATTGAAAATCCAAAATTCAATTTTTTAACAATAATATGTGAAATACGAAAAAAACGTAAGAATACAAAGTTGTTCGTTTCAAAAATATCTACAAGTTTTGTCTTACACAGTTTATGAAAAAACATATATTTTTCGTTTCAATTCCAAAAAATACGATTAAAATTCAATAATTCCATTTTTTAGACAAAATATATGAGATACATAAAAAAAGTTTAGATGAAAAATTATTTGCCTAAATGAGGTCTACACATTCTTATTAATAAATTTCTCGACAGGATGTATATTTTATGTTTTGATTTTTAATATTAAAAAAATTCGATTTTTTTCACCAAACTATGTGAGATACGAAATAAGCGTTGTTCTGCAAAATCGTTTCCTTAAGGTATTAAGATCACGAAAATTAGACCTCAGACAAAAATAGATAATTTTGCTTTCACGAATAGCAACATTATTATTGAAGGGCCAATTTGAATGAGAAAAGATTATTTTTCATGAAAAAAATTTGAAACACAAAAAAATAATGTTATTAATAAATTTTATTTTTGCCCAAACTTATTTTCTTATCGCTTCGAGTCAAATGTTTGAAAATGTTGCGATTCTAATAAATTATGGTTCATTTTTTTTAGAAAAAAGATTCTCTACAACTTGACCGTTTCCTATTTTTTAATTTTTTCTTGAAAGCAAAATTATCTATTTTAGCCTGAGGTCTAATTTTCGTGATCGTACTACCTTAAATAAAGTCTACGATTATTTTTTCTTTTTGAGAGATTTGGAAGAAAATAAATTATTTTAATCATGTAATTTATTAAAAAGTTACTGAAATGTATACAGAAAATCGAGCGCGAAGCGCGAGCGCCATGATGAGAATGTGTTCCTTAAGGCTGATAGAGCCTTAAGTAAATTGAATTTCCTGTTTCACTTAAACTGAAAAAGAAATTAAGTGAATTTGAGAAAATGAGTAATTCACATCATCTTTAATATTATAAAATTGGTTTGAGCTTCAGTATTGAATTATAAGAAATAAACTTAAATGCATGCAAAGCGCGCGATGAGAATGTGCCCGCGAAGCGGGCAGATTTTTTTTTAAATATGTGGTACTGACCCCATAATACTTTTGCTGGCGCACGCCTGATTAAAATAGTTCATACTACTGGAAATTTGAAAATTCGTATTACTGGTTTGTCATGTATTTAGTTAATTATCAAAAAATTCACTCTGAAAGTAATAAGTTTTTTACTGCGTTAGATAAAAAGTAGATTTGAATCTGTTCGATTCAAATGATCTATCACTACTTAATGCAAATGCTTGGACGTGCATGACTAAAATGGATTTTACTACTGGATTTGTATGAAGTCAGTGAATTTCTATATTTACCATAAAGAACATAAGTTTACTAGAGTATAACAAATAGAGAGATAAACTTCGATATGTCCGACTAAAGCTTTATTTTACTACATATTTTTTTGTCTTCAGAAGTCTGACTAAAGTCTATTTTACTACTGAATTTTTTACTGCGTAGACTTAGTTGAATTTATGATGAAAGAAACCATTACTTCCATGTATTTTTTTAGAGTCAATAAATTCTGAATTCTAGGCATTCATAATAGGTTTTCATTATCTAAAGAGACATATTCACTGAATCATCCCCTTTCATCTCGAGTTCTACAAGTTTGGTCTCGTTTCACATATTTCGATAAAACCCAGAGAGGTTAGCAGTTCAGTCAACTTCAAGAAGGAGCAGAATATATATTCTTAGATGTTGTTGAAAAAAAAAATGATATTTTGGGAAACTCGCAATTCACACTAAGATTGACTCCAACATGCTTCCTCCTAATTAAAGAAATTTTATCGAAATATTTTCAATCCATGTTTCACTTTTTAAGGTACTTGTCAAAATTGTCATTTCAGTGGCTAAAATCGCTAAAAGAATTTTTTAAAAGGAAAATAATTTTCTTTTTTTTAAACTCATTATCAAAAGTATTTTTATTGTAAGTTTAAATTTTTTTTCATGAAATATAAGGTTTTTTTTTGCCTAAAACATGACTGATAACATCATCTTAAGTTTTAAAATAATAGAAATTTTTTTTTCTAGAGACCTCACTTTTGGCACAACTGCCTTAAGTCTTCAAGTGTGTGCATCAAATTTTAAAATATTGTTGCTAATGATTATAGAATAATTATTATTTTTGTAATATTTTAAATATTTTTATTCAACATTATTTTGGATAAAACTTGTTTAAAAATCATTATTGCAAATAAATAAGAGTCATAATATTTCTTAGAACTAAATCACTGACTCCTCATAATGTTCCTCATAAAATTCATCATTTTTTCTCTTCAAAATATCATTAGCCGAGTACCAAAACGTTAATTGATTATTGACAAGAAGAGCCATAGAGTAGATTTAGTAACAAGAAGAAAATGAATTTTTCTCAAAAAAAACTTTTCTAAGACACGTTTGTTTTTCCATTTACACTTATAAAGCGCTGTGTAAAACACATATTAAAGAGACCATGTTAAATGGATTTTCACTGTTCACTTCAGAGATATTTATCAGGAGCAAAATGAATAAACGGCGATGCACTTTCCTAGCTTAGGAAGGTGCATTCTTTAGAAAGTACTAAATGTGCAGTAACATTAGTCAAATCAACGGTAGTTCAAAAAAGAGAGAGTAAGAAAAGGCAAGAGGGAAAATGAGGGACAGAGAGGCACAGAGAGGAAACTACAGAGAGCAGAAAAATAAAAGAAAAATGAGGAAAAGAGAAAAAGAGTGATCGATGATCTTGAATGATTGGAATTTTGTCATATTTTTCACCCTGTTTTCTCACCATTTCAGTATGTTCTAATATGTATGAAAAATGGAACCTCTATTTTAATATATGAAACATATTTTTACTCAGCATTTTAAATAAAGCCAGAAAATACTCAAAAAATTTTCAAGCAAGAAGAATTTTCAATTATTTCTGTAATCTTCAGGGGAAATTTCGGTGTGGAGGGTCTAAAAGATCGATTTTTTTGGATTTTTCGCAAGTATTTACCTTGTAAAATACATACATATATATAAATATCTTGAGTACATATATAATACTCGTCTAAAGTAGAATTAAGTCAAAATATTTATTTTTATCAATTTTACAACCCTTTGAATAACAAAAAAAAATCGCAAAAATCGGAACCCAATCTCAAAAACGTCAGTATTTTATTTTTCCCGATATTTTTTGTTTATCTTTATTTAAAAAATAGCTTTTAACATATATTTTGAAAATATCTCATGATTTTTTGTTTGAGATAAGCAGAAGGGCCGTAATCATGGGTTGCGTGGAACACTTTTTTTGAAATGCCCTCGTGATTATTGTTGTAAAAGATTTAATTTATGAAGCGGAGCAAATTTGTGAATATTTTTGAAATAAACAATTTTTTTTCTAAACATTTTTTTCGTATCTCGCATACATTTGGGATAGAACGGAATTTTTCATTTTTGATAACGTTTTTTACAATGGAAACGAAATCTACGTGTCCGATCAAAAAATGGTCTGCAGTAAATTTGTGTATCTTCTTGAGATAAAAAATTTTATCCTCAACGTTTTTTTAGTATTCCACGTAGATTTTTGCTTGAAAAGAGAATTTTTTATAATAATATTTTTCATGATTAAGCAAAAGATATAACTCCCATAAAAAAATCTTTTACATCCAATTTGTAGATCTTTTTGAAATAAAAAATTTTGTTTGTTTAACATTTTTTCCGTATTTTGTATATTTTGTCGGAAAATTGAATTTTTAGATTTTCTTAAAAACGTTTTTGATTAAAATCAATTACAGGATATAACTTTTATGATCATATGATCTCATAAGATTAGAATGTAATAAAATGTAATTAAAAGACCAACAAGAAAAAGTAATTTTTAATTAAGTTACTACATTTCATTCTGGATCTTTTACCTTTTATTCTCTAGTCTCACACTTTTGCTTTTTTTTAACTTGTCCACGATGTTCTGTTTCAACTCTCGATCCGTTTTCACCCTCGAAACCCTTCTCTTGTAAGTCTCATTAGTTTTACATTTCATCAACTATGTCAATGGATACCCTAAATGGGTTAAACCTGAAACGTAGCGTAAATCTTTTCCTCTTTCGAAATTCGCTCAAACCCCTGAGAGAAACATCAGGTTTAATTCTGATTTCTTTTTCATGGTGAATTCTGGATTATTGTCGAATGGGCGCTTATTTGAAAGTAGGGAGACAAAGTATTCAAGAGCATTAAGAAATGGAGTGGAAATTTGTACAAATGCCATGTGGGAGTGTGAGAGAAAATAAAAAAAGTTATTCTGATTGAAAAAGTTTTCATATAAAGAGAATCTGGAGTAATTAATGAAATTACCGTCCTCTTAGACGAAGTAAAAATTTACTTTGAAAAATTGCCATAATTTTTGCATCTGCATACACATATTTCAAAAACAATTTTTTTGACTTCTCAATATTTTGAATGATTTAAGGTTCGAAAAGTATTATGTAGGAATTTTCAAATTTTTAACCCTTGAATTTCCTTGAGGTAGTTGCCTTGCTGGAAAACAGATCGCAGAAGAAGATTCACTCATACTTTTAGGGCCTTAAAGATTGTTATTGATATTAGCGTTCATAAGAGAAAAGAGCTTTTTTTTATAAAAAAATTTTAAGTATACAAAAATGATTTATTTTAAAACTTTTATTTTTGGCTGAACTTTTTGTGATATTGATAAACAAAATTTTTTTTTAATGACAAGATTTTGAAAGAGTAGAGCAAACTTTTTCGTGAAGGAGATTCTCCACAATTTTACCGAATATAATTTTTAAAAATAAATATTTTAATGCCAAAAATCATTAAAAAAATGAATTTTTGCAATAAAGACATCTTTTTCCTTCCAAATGATATGCATATGCATTAACTGCAAGTATAATTAAATATTTTTATTAAGACATCATCTTTTCAACGAAGCAACTATCTCAACCTTAATAAGAGGGAATTTTTGTATTAATATAATATATAATTTTAAGGAATTCAAACAAAATTTTATCAACTTTTTCTGAATCCTTATTTAAAAAACCTTTTGATTTGAAAGACTAAGACTTAAGAGTTCAGAAAGCTACGTACTTTGCATTTCAAATTTCAATTTTACGTTGCTTCTCTTGCGTGGAATATATCTCTGCCCTTTTCTAATAATATCTCTCTGCCCTTTAAAATTCTAGAATGTCTAGAATACGTACACGGAGAAAAATAGTTTTAAAAACTCAGCTTTTGAGGGAAGTTGAGACACATGGACAAGCTGGAGATTATTTAATATTTCAAATTAATTAGTTGAGTTTGAAATTTTTGTCACTGCCCACATTATCGGAGGATCACTAGTCGCGTATCAGATAGGATACGTTGTCGACAGGTGTCCTCGTAGACAATTTCAAACTCTTATATCGCAAATAATGCAAATAAATTCAATATTTAAAGAATTTGAAAATTTTTCTGTGGAAAAAATGACACTTTCGACTGCGCTGGGATTCGAGCCCAGGTCTTTCGATTGCCGGTCGACTGCTCTGACCACTGAGCTACACAGGCGTCCGACATCTCTTTCTCCACAGGAAGATCTCCTTATATCGCCTAGTGGCTCAGCCTTGCGGCTGTAAATGATTTCAAATTAATTAGTTGAGTTTGAAATTTTTGTCACTGCCCACATTATCGGAGGATCACTAGTCGCGTATCAGATAGGATACGTTGTCGACAGGTGTCCTCGTAGACAATTTCAAACTCTTATATCGCAAATAATGCAAATAAATTCAATATTTAAAGAATTTGAAAATTTTTCTGTGGAAAAAATGACGCTTTCGACTGCGCTGGGATTCGAGCCCAGGTCTTTCGATTGCCAGTCGACCGGCAATCGAAAGACCTGGGCTCGAATCCCAGCGCAGTCGAAAGCGTCATTTTTTCCACAGAAAAATTTTCAAATTCTTTAAATATTATTTAATATTATTGTAATAATTTATGACGTATATTTTGAAATTATACTCTACGTTTCTGAAGTTTACCAAATCTATGCATTGTTAGAAATGTTCAGAAATTTACAAAATTTTTATGAAAAAGAAAAGATTATTTTTTATGAAAAAAATTTGAAACACAGAAAAATAATCTTATTAATGAAGTTTGTTTTTGAACCAACTTTTTTTCTCATCGTTTCTTACCAAATTTTAAAAAAGTGATGCAATTCCAATAACTTACGAATCACTTTTTTAAGGAAAAGATTCCCTACAGCTTAGCCACTTCCAATTTTTGAAAATGAATCAATTATTATCAAATTTAGTAATTTGTTTATAAAAATTTCGTTTTGGAAAATTTTCCTTTAATGGTTTCAGCCAATAAAGAATTTAGTTTTAAAAAATGAAAACGATTTAGTTGTAGAGAATATTTCCCTTGAAAAAGTGATTCGTGATTTATTAGCATCGCATAATTTTTTAAATTTAGGTAAGAAGCGATAAGAAAAAAAGTTGGGACAAAAATAAAATTTATTAATAAAATTATTTATCTGTGCTTCAAATTCTTTTCATGGTAAATAATATTTTTTCTTTCAGATTAGCCCTTCAATAATAATATTACTATTCTTGAAAGCAAAATTATCTATTTTTGCCTGAGGTCTAATTTTTGTGGATGAACTACATTGAGAAAAAAATATGTATAAATATTGTTGATTTGACAAAACTGTTTTCTCAGTGTACCTTAAGGAGTCAGAAGGGAAATCGATAAAACATATCCAACTCATTTTCATCTCTTTAGGAGTTGAATTCCGAAAAATCCCTTCTGAGTGGGTGCCTGGTTCATGGAAAAAATATGCTCCCCCAAATGTCATGTTTCTAGGTCCCGAGATTTGAGCTAAGCGTTCATGACTCAGTCAGTCAGTCACTGATTAAGTCACATTTTTTCTTTATATATTTAGTCGAAATCTCCGTTACACATAAACCTTTCTATCAATATCTATTGCACATATATCTGTGACTTTCGTACTATTGTGAGACTAGACCATTGATCCCAAGCTACTCGCATGTCGTTTGTGAAATCTCGTAACGCTTTGCACGAATTTATGTGGCCGATAACAGTTAGAAAAACGATTCTGACGGTCGTTATATGTTTGCGATGGTTGGCAATTGAAGACGTAGAACGATCATGAAAAAGGTCTTCCGCATAAAATCGTCTCGAGAGTTTCTAGGACTATTGTTATAGTTCCTTTTGTGAAAATGCATCGGCAGAAGAGTACGCGAAAAAAAAAGTTCATTAAAAATTACTTAACTTTTTTCAAGAATTTGGGTTTGAGATCAAGTTATGTAAAAGTTCTTCCAAACAAATTTGGATAAATGAGGAACTAATTCTTCAATATTCTAGATGAAATCAGATAATTTTCTTGAAATATCCAATGATTTTTTTAAGTCACGCTATCACACTGGTACACACACACTATGGAATCTTTGTAATCAGATAATATTCATTAAAATTTATTTTTAGATAAATACAATATGGTACCCAAGAAATAACTGTCTTTAATTATATACATTATACATATAAGAATACAAAGCTGAAAGAGAATAATTAGATAGAGAAAATTAATCAAGATGGTAAGGAATCGAACCCGGGTTCCTGAACACCGCAGTCGTGTTTTTGCTTTTCATTAAGGCTAGGTTTTCAGCGGTGCCAACTTTTAGACTAAAAATCATAGCAATCAATTTATTGATTTCATTATGTAATTTAAAAATATTTATTTTATCTATCATGAAGGTGTAAAACGAAAAGATTTAAAAAAATAAAGTGAACTGAATAAAACGCTACATTTGTATGAAGAGAAACAAAAATTGGGTCCAATTAATGAAAAATTACACATGTATTAAAATATCCTAACATTCTCACATTATGACGTTAATATAACTCCTATAAGAAATTTATCATCAGTAGGCTATAGAGTTCTCCTAATTTTTTTTTTTGTTGACAAAAGTTAATTGTGTTCTACTAGCGGGTCAAAAAGTGAATTTTTCGTCCCCTAAGTGGAAAAAAATCGTATGCAACAAAGAAATAGTACATTGTACATTTGCAAAACAGCAAAAGTGATCGGTTTCACGATCGATTGATTTTTCTTACATTTCTCTTACGCAGAACACGATAAACCAATAATTAATGTTGGGATTCAAATATTTCCAAACTTTCCCGTCACTAATGTGGAAAAGTAACTTTTATCACGCGGACTCATCATGGATTGTGGATCAGGAATATTTACTGAAATTTGTATATTTTAATTGGAAATTCTTTAAAAACTTTTACACTTAGATTCGCATCCGAGACATCGGAACGTGTTCAATAATTTTTAATGAACTTATTTTCTCCGTGTAGATCATTTAGATATATCAGGCAAAGTTTAATTTCGACTGTGATATTTTAAATGCATTAAGTGTTTTATAGGCAAGAAAATCATTCTCGGAGAAACTTCTATGGTATAGTTTAATACAATTGGTATCATATTTTAATATATTACTCTTCTAATTTAGGAAAATTCAAGCTCCATTCTAAACATTAGTGTTGTCAGTATCAATGGGCAAATTTCTTTCCTACTAGCGGGTCATAAAGTGCATTTTATTGCCCTTTACGGGGCAAACAAATCCGTTTTCCTTTACACGTCTAGTGAAAATTGTACTTTCACCGTCTATTTTAACACTAGAACTACCAAGGGGGTCAAAATGACTTGTTTGACATGGTAGAAGTAGGTATACCTCAATCGTCGGTAGTTCTAGTGTTATGACGGGAAGATGGCTGATTTCACAACTGTCACTATTTCCCCCACTCGTAGGAAAAATAGCCATTTTTCCTTCTTAAAACAGATGGTAAAAGTACAATTGTCACTAGACATGTTGGGAAAAATAACGTGTTTCGCTAGTGGAGAAAACAAATAGCTATTTTCGACCCCTCCAGAGGGAAAAAATCGTATAAAATTCGAAGAAATCGTTTATTTTACTTGTGTGATTGTTGCCTGACCCCCACCGTTTTGCGTTTTTTTTCAATATACACTCTTGATAAATTTTGTTTAAATAAAAAAGAACGAAACCAACCTTATGCCAAAACAAGAAGAATTCAAATAAATTTTATATTAATAAGCATTAAGAATATTAATAAGTGGTAAATACTATATTTAAGTTTGTAAAGCATCCCAAAAGCACAATTATATTGCGAATCATTTTATTTCATTCCATTTTTCTGTAGCGAGAATCACATTATTTGAAATGGACTATGTTGAATATTGTGAGTTAGATTCAGTAAAAGAATTGACCTACAAAAATGTTAAAGGTAGGTACAAATCACGCACACGCACAAACATACAATCACACTTAATACATAAAGGCTAAATTTATAGCTGGCTTAACATAATTTAACATAAATGTACCCACGCGTCGTAAATACAAAATGTTATATAAAACTACAAAGCTCCTTATATAGTAATGATTTATTAATATTGCGGATTGTGAGACAAAAAAGCGCCGTTTCTCTACTGGCAAAAATTTTAACCTTTAGAATCACTAAATTCAAAATATTTACAGAAGGGGGACTTGGATTTCCGCCAAGGTCGAAAACGCTTGAAAGTTTTAACATTGTCAATACTAATTTTCAAAATTCACCCTTGCAATTCACGATATTCTAAATTACAGAAAGACACAGTTTTAACCCTCTTTTTGCGTATCTGTTGACTACTACTGTGGGCAAAAAATAAGGTCAATTTTGTTATAAAATGAAAAATCTTTATTTATTTATCCAAATCAATTTCATCCCCTTTAAAGAAATCCCCTCCCAATATAATGCACTTATGCCAACGTTTTTTTCAATCGTCGAAACACTTGTTAAATTCGATTTCCGTATTTGCCTTCAAAGCCTTCTTCGATTCGGCTTGCATCTCTTCAATCGTGTCAAAACGGTGTCCTCGGAGTGGTCTTTTGAGTTTGGTGAATAGCTAGAAGTCACACGGAGTCAAATCAGCCGAATATGGTGGTTGTGGAACGGTATGCGTTGAGTTTTTGGAGAAATGGTCACGAAGAACGAGTGCAGTGTGAGACGGCGCATTATCGTGATGCAAAAAGCACGAGTTGTCTGTCTGCCCAAAATATCTTTTGAAACGGTGTTGAGTGATCCTCTTGAAATTCCAACAGTTCAGCAAGATCTCTAATTGTCGATCAGCGATTTTTGTGCATTATTTCTTTGATTTGATCAACGTGTTGCTCGTCAGTTGATGTTAGTGGTCGTCCGGGGCGTTCCAAGTCATCAACACGTTCTCTGCCTTCTTTGAAGTCTTTGTACCACTTATAAACATTTTTCTGCGACATGGTCAAATCACCGAAGGCCTTCTACAACATTCTGGACGTTTCCGCAACTGAAATTTCATTCCGCTAACAAAATTTAATGGCACTTCTTTGCTCAACAAATTCAGACATTGTAAAAATCGAAAAAATAACTTTTAGTCGTTTAGAAAAGACAAGCGTAACTATGTAACAAATGATGATATTGACATGCAATTTGGCACAGATATCAGTAACAGTAGGACCAACATAAAATTAAAAGAGTTTACCCGAATCAGTTAGCCCGCGAAGCTTAAATTAAAAATTCACCTTAGTTTTTGCCCACAGTAGCATAGTAGTAGAGGTCTGTCCGGAAAGTATCGGGCCTACCTTTATATCTCCGCGCTGACGTTATTCTTCATCATCGGGCGGGTGGCATTCTTCAAAGTAATCCCCACTTGATTGAATAACACAGTTCCAGCGATGTTTCCACTTATCGAAACAGTCCTGGAACTCACTTTTAAGGATGACCTTGAGTACGCTCATCGCATTATTTTCAAACGTCGTCTTTTTCGGTATTCCGAGATCATTTTCTAGTTCACGAACAGTCAATCGACGATCACCTTCAATCGCAAGTCGCACTCGCTCAATATTATCCAATGTTTTTGTCGTCGAAGGTCGGCCTGAACGAGAATCACTATCAACAGAAGTGCGGCCTCCTTTGGAACGATTATACCACTCTTTTATTCGTGTTTTGCTCATACACTCTTTCCCAAAGGCCGTCTACATCATCTGAATAGTTTCCGAACTCGTTTTTCCGAGTTGAAAACAAAATTTGATGCAAATTCGTGGATCTTGTTTTTCAGTCATTTTTAACAATTACAAAATCCGCCGAAGTCAAAAATAGCTTTGTAAACAAAGACACGCTGCGCATGAACTATACGTCCGGCAGATGTCAGCAAGACACCGATAGATTCGTGAGGCTTTACTGTTGACGTTCATGCCCCGCAGAGGTCGCTCGGACACTATGGCGCGGAGATATAAAGGGTTCCCATGTGAATAATCTTTTTGGGGCCTAGCTAGAAGAGCATAACGTGAATGTGTAGGCCCTATATTAATTCCCATACTAAGGCCTAGTTAAAAAAGGGGAAAATAGGTTAGGACTCAAAAAGAACCAGATTGACAATTCTACACGGTCTATGTTAAATTTTCGCACACTTTTATCATTTTATGTTGCTTTAACTATTTATTTATAGAATGTTTTTTTCAATTATTTCATGACAGCCACTACCAATATTACCCAGTCTTAAACCCTTTAAACAAACTATTGTGTTTTTGTATCGTCCATGCAAACTCTTAATCTTAAAAAGTATGGACAATAAATTTTATTATTGCAGTGTAAATATTGGGTTGTCCCAGAAGTAATTGCCGATTTCACATATAGATGTCTTTTACCATCTTTTTAAATGGCTCCTTTCAATGTCAGTATTTTTTCCTTCTGGAATTTATTAGCTGTCACTCTTAGCTTTCTTTACAAATAGGCGAGCGGGACTTACCCCCAAACGGACCTCCGAGCGACCACGGAAGTACTAGTCGCTAAAACCACTTTTACTTCATGTTTTCGAGGTCGCTGGATACGAATCTGAAATTATTTTTTCGACAAAATAGGTGGAACATTGAAAAAAACGGCAATTTAGCGGAAAATTGAAAATAATGAATTTTGGGTTTTTCAATGTTACTCTCGCTATATTTCAGACGATTATTAATGTATCTTTATGAAATTTTTTCTGATTATTGCACAACTAAAGAGCTAAATAATAAGCCTACTCCGATCATTCTGCGTCAATTACTACTCGCTCGGTGAATTTCCAAATGTGTACTATTACGAATTCCGACTTTTGTTATACAATCGCAAAAGATGAGTGACGAAGTTTCGAATTTCCAATAACTAATTATTGAGTATTAAAATATAATACATAAAGAAGTTTTTGGGAAAAGTTCAGCTCAAAATATCGAAAAAAAAAGCTGTGCTATTTCAAAGTCGTGTGTCGCGTCAGAATGCACGGAGTGCGCTAGCGCGCAGCGATCGTGCGGCGCGACAGCTACTATTGATGAAATTGAAATACGGGTTTAATATATTAAATTAAAATCAAAACCATTGGAATATTAAAAAAAAATTTCATTTATTCATTTACATCTAATATAACATCTTGATTTGCACACGTATTGTTACAACTGCAAACATCACAGCACATCAAATTATTTTTTTTACATGCGCAAACTTCCGTTTTACAGGCATTTTTACCAGTACAAGAACAAAAGTACTCTTGCAATACTTCCATTGCAGTGGGGCCATCGTGATAATCAAAAGCCAATTTGCCCTTCTCTGTCAACCATCCAAACTTCGTTATCTCTTTGGAAATAATAACAAAAAATCATAAATTATTTCTTTAACATATCAATGGAATAAAATATAGAAACTAAAGAGCGATGTAATAAATCGCATTTTAACTCATTGGTAGTTGCTGCCGCGCCGCATGATCGCTGCGCGCTAGCGCGCTCCGTGCATTCTGACGCAACATACGACTTGGAAATAGCATAGTTTTTTTCTTTTTGATATTTTTAGCTGAACCTTTCTCAAAAACTTCTTTATGTATTATATTTTAATGCTCAATAATTAGTTTTTGGAAATTCGAAACTTCGTCACTCAACTTTTACGATTGTATGACAAAAGTCGCAATTC
The DNA here is from genome assembly GCA_030998225.1 of Diplolepis rosae. Lineage (NCBI taxonomy): Eukaryota > Metazoa > Arthropoda > Insecta > Hymenoptera > Diplolepididae > Diplolepis > Diplolepis rosae. The sequence continues at coordinate 21,737,553 of JAPYXD010000723.1, read as the reverse complement.
GTAGTAGTACACATTTGAAAATTCACCGAGCGAGTAATAATTGACGCAGAATGATCGTAGTAGGCTTGTTATTTAGCTATTTAGTTGTGCAATAATCAGAAAAAATTTCATAAAAATACATTAATAATCGTCTGAAATATAGCGAGAGTAACATTGAAAAACCCAAAATTCATTATTTTCAATTTTCCGCTAAATTGCCGTTTTTTTCAATGTTCCACCTATTTTATCGAAAAAATAATTTCAGGTTCGTATCCAGCGACCTCGAAAATATGAAGTAAAAGTGGCTTTAGCGACTAGGACTGCGTGGTCACATACTGCTATTTCTAACCGTCTTTTTGGAGGTGTCCCACTCGCCTAAAACAAATTACGCGTAATTTCGTTTGGAGTTGTTAGTTTGGCAGAAACTTTAAGATAGAGTGTAAAAACGAGAATTTTCGTCATATTTTGTTATTTTATTTGCGTGAAGGAAAGAACGCAGCACAGGTTGCTAAAAAGTTACGTGATATGTATGGCGAGGAAGCCTTAATAGACAGACAGTGCCGAAATTGGTTTGATAAATTTCGTTCTGGGGATTTTCACTCAAAGATACGCAACGTTCAGGTCAGCCAAATGAATTTAATGACCAAATCAAAGCTATAATCGAATCGGATCGTCATGTAGCTGTGCGAGAGATTGAAGAAATGTTGAATATACCAAAATCAACCGTCATATACAACGTCTTGGACTCATTAAAAAAAATTGATATTTGGATTCCACATGAATTGAAAGAAATTCATTTAACAAAACGCATCAACGCTTGTGATTTGCATCTTAATCGCAATGAATTCGATCCTTTTTTCAAACGAATTGTTACTAGTGATGAAAAATGGATTTACAATAACACCGTTCAAAAAAGATCATGGTCCAAGCGTGATGAATGACCACAAACAATATCGAAAGCTGCATTGCATCAAAAAAAGATTATGCTGTCTGTTTGGTGGGATTGGAAAGCAGTGGTATTTTTTGAGCTTCTTCCAAGGAACCAAACGATTAATTCGGATGTCTACTGTCGTCAGCTGAACAAAGTGAACGCAGTGGTAAAAGAAAAACGTCCAGAATTGGTCAATCGTAAAGGTGTAATTTTTCACCATTGCAACGCTACACCACACATATCTTTAGCCACTAGCCAAAAATTACTAAGGCTGGGTTGGGAAGTGATGTTACATCCACCATATAGCCTTGACCTTACACACCATTAGATTACTATTAATTTCGATCTTTGCAGAACTCCTTGAATAGTAAAACTTTTAATCATGATGAAGCTGTGAAATCGCACTTGGTTCAGTTTTTTGCCGATTAAGACCATAAGTTCTATGAGCGTGAAATCATGAAGTTCCCAGAAAGATGGCAACAGGTCATTGAACTAAATGGAAAATATATCATTGATTAAAGTTCATTCCTTGTATTTAAAAAAATGTGTTTAATCTGTGTGAAAAAATCGGCTATTACTTCTGGTCTTGGTGAATTTTTTTATATCTTCGACTTCCTGAAAGCGGGTTTGAATTAAACTGTGTTTCTTTGACGAAAATCGGAGGTAGACGAAATCAAATCTTACGAATAAGCTGGATGAGGAATAAGTTAATTCTTTATTCAAGTTTAATATTACTTTCTGAGACGCGCGGGCAACATGTGTTCGAGTGTTATTATGCAGGAAAATAACTTTCTACCTTCCGTGTTCTGTAAATGGCCTTTTTTGTTTTTTTCTTTGCTTCAATAACCTAAGTGTCGGCTGTGTCGATCGTCGATAATGGTTTTACGAAACTTTACAGTGAAATACTTTTTCCATATAAATATACTATTAAGGTCACTGGAAAAAAAAGTTTTTCTATGATTATGAGGCTTGAAATGATATTATCAGTCGTGTCTCATGAAAAAAAAAAACATTATTTTGTTATTAAAAAATGTAATACTTACGAAAAATAATACTTTCAATAATTTTATTTGTAATAGAATTTTTCCTTGCCATTAATTCTTACCAATTATTAAAAATGATTGAATTTTCATAAATCATGGCTTATTTCTGCATTTACACAAAGTTTCATGAATATTGAAAATTCTAAATTTTATTACAATATTTATTGTATGAGAGCCACGAATTATTTTAATTAATAAAAGGATGTTTGTAAAAAAATCTCTTTTTTTATACGAAATAATTTTCATAATGGGTAATAAAAACCATAAAACCACAGCTTCCGGCGGAATCTATGGAAATGAAGAGAAAAATAAAAGGTTCAATTTTAAAGTCCAAAAACTGTGATATTTTTCATGAAATTTGACATTTATTCGCATGTCACCAAAAAATTGCGAATTATGAATTTTGTTCGGAAACATAGGAGGTTTACAAATTATATTGAAGATTCCGTTGGAAATAATACATATTCTACGTATTCTCAATTACTTTCAATCTGATTTGAACCTCCGTTCGTTAACTCTGCAAATTTTGCTTCAATAATATTACTTTCTATGATGTTTTTTTAATTTTCATTTTATAAATCAACACAACACAAAAGAGTTTTTCAGTATTTGCTTTCATTCTTTTGTGAAAGAGTAAATTCAAAATGTAAAAATTCCCGAGAAACGATTGTCTAGTCCCCTTAAGAATGACATACGTTACGAAATTAAAAAACAAATAATGATGTAACTTTACATTTTAGTGCTATTAGGTATTTCCAGTTCTATAAACAACTAACTTTACAACGATTTACACATTTTCAAAATTGCAATGACAAAACTCAGAAACCACATCCGAACCAGTTGTTTCAATTGGTTCCAATCTGAACCTACTCTCTAATCTTAAATCAATCAAGTAAAACTTTGATCAACTCAAATATAAAAAATACACTATAATTTCGGATCAAGTAATTCTGAATTATATCTAAAACAAGTTTTCAATCTACCCCAATTCGTGAGTTTACTCAAGACTATTCAGAATAAATCCGAGATTCAACCAAATTAATTTCTTAATTCGTCCTAATCCAATTTTTGTACATGTACGGAACTATAAACTCTTTAAGTTTATTATACGATGAACGACATTTAAAATTGATTTAATAAGAATGAATCTTACAATTAGGATCAATCTTTAGGTAGGTGTTTTGTTTCACTTTGATAAATAGGGAGGGCGAATTTTGATTAAATTAGTCTTTGCTTTGCGGTTTGACCAACGCTGTCAGCATAACCGTATCTAAATGTCTGAGGAAAATAATGAAGTTAGATCGCTCGCTAAAGACATTGACTCGACACACAAATATTCCACTCAAGGTTCTCATGCTAACGAATGTTGGCTATAAATTCTGTTATGATTACACGTTGCTCTGGTACTTTTTCCATTCTTCTGGGACACGAGTTTCTCATACTCCTTCCTGCTACTTTATGAGAAACTGTAAAACGAATTTTATTACTGACATTATTTATCTGTGGGTAACAATATTATTATATGTACTCGTATTTGACTTGTAAATTTAAATTACAATGTGGAAATTACTTTTCTTGTGTTTTTATGTAATGTATAGATGCATGTGGAGATATTCTCCAGTCTCTATTGCTTAAAACAGAATAATCAAATTACAAATTTAGTCGTGAGAAATGATTACTAATTGTTAAATTGCAAATTTTGTCATTTCTTCCTGGAATATCTTAGAGGTATCGTAGAGTGAGAAAACTGTTTGGTATGACTAAAAAAATTTTGTTGGCCAAAAAAATAAGTTTGTTGGTATTTTCACAAAAAAAACTGTATTGTTGGAGCAAACAAGAATTTGTTTCAGGTCTTTTTGTTGTCCTGGATAAAAGATTTTATTGGTTCAACAAAACTGTTTTGTTAGTCAAATAAAATTAATTGTTGGATCAAAAAAATTTATTCGAAGGCTTAAGAAGATATTTTTGTAGATTGAATTAAATTTTGTGATTAAGATTCACTCATTGATTTATTTAATTACAATTAAAATTAATTTCTATCTCAAAATAACCACCATATTAGAAATTTTAAAAAACCTGCTTGAGTTCCCAGCAAGATAAATCATCAATTTATCAATTTACTGCTGGAGTAATCTATTCACAAACAGCGGGAACTTATTTGCGCACCTAATACATTTATTTAAAAAAAATTATTTCAAGAAGTGACATATTGTTACTTTTTGGATTTTATTTATTTAAATTTAAACTATTCTATCTTTAAACATTGGAGTCCGAATGCGGGAAGAGAAATGAAAACGATTCGGGATGCGGTTGAATCTATTTAAATGGTCTCTATACTATGTCGATTTTCCATTTACAAGATTTTTATTGATCAATGTTAACATGGTTTATTTCAAAAGAGGAAAATCGCCCTACTCTAAGAATTATCCCCTAAATCTCCTATCTATTAATCTTAACATAAAATAAACATTTGATTATAATTTTATGTGCCTCCGGCGCGTAAACTCGTTTTTACGCTACGGTTGAGAGTAGCGTAATGTAGTGTATTACGCTACAGATGAATGTAATGTAAAAATTGAACTGCGCATGTGCCTATAACCATACAGCGGAGCGTGATCTTCTTCCTATTCTTCTTCTTCTTCGTACAGCATTGGCACCGTACTGACATACATTTGAACTGCTTATGCTCTATTACAATACGCTACTACTACACAAGATCGAGAAAATCATAATGGCCGGAACTAGTCGCGAAATATCAAGTGCAGTGGACGAGAATCATGATGAATACTAGATTAGATTCGAGTGTACGCATAAAAACTCGTATACGCACCGAAGTCACATAAAATAGAATATGTGCCAATGCACACAATTCGGGTGGTTACGAGACTCGCTTAAAATGCTCGCAGGACTGATCGCGCCTCGGCTTCGTCTCAGCTTCGATCTCTTGCGAGCATTGTCGCTCGTCGCATAATAACCCTCATTATGCGCCTAGGCACATAATATACTATTATTTCCAGTGCTTTACTTTAAAAGAGGGAAATCGCCCTACTCTAAGAATCATCCCCTAAATCTCCTATCTATTAATCTTAATATAAAATAAACATTTGATTATAATTTTATTTCCACTGAGTCGATACAATGCAAGGTAAATTTCTATATGCTTACATTAAGTCTATTTGCTTTATTCACAATGAAGTTTTATCTTCTTTTAGCCTCCCAAGAGTAACCGTAAGCATGGATCGATCCAAATGTTTATCAATAAATGTAAAAATTCATTGATGAAATCCTTTCGTGAGGATCGTGGAAATCTTGAGCATAGAACTCAAAATAAGAGGAGAAGCCTCTTAATCTGTTCCGCGAACTTCAAGAATGAAACCAGTTAGAACTCAGCGGAGAGCAGGAAGCTCCAAACCTGCCCTAAAAGGTCTCAGATGACAAGTTAGAACTCGTCTGAAAGCAGCAGGGGGTTCCAACTCTTACAAGACTCCGTGTAACATGAAATTTTAGTGGCGCCCTCCCGATGAACTAGCTACTCCGCTTTACTCCACCGTCTCACCACCGTACTGGACCATCCCACCACCGCACTGCACCTTATTCCACTCAATTCCACTCCCGCGTATATCTGCGTACATCCGAGTGGTGGGAGCAAAATACCGAAAGGAATACGTTGAAAAAAGAGCGCGTACACGCCGAGCTTGGATATGTACATAAAGCAAGATCAAGTATATTGGAGCAAGCGAAAGTGTCGTTCACTCAGCGGCAATATCGGAGCCGGCACCCGGAAATTAATGATTTCGATGCATTTTAAATTTTAATGTTACTTTAGTATTAGCATTTAAGGTAGAATGCGAAACTAGATGGTTCTTTTCTCAAGACTGTTGGAGATTTTAAAATATAATCTTGCAAGTACATTCTCTCGAGTAAAATCATCGGATGATTTTTTCTTGCGCCGGAGAGGAGAAACTTGGAGCAAGATGGCCTCGCTGTGAGGGGCGTGCGGGAGAGGTAGAGAGAAGCGGGGAGAAGAAACTCTAGCATGATTTCGCAGGGAACCCCATGGAAAGCGGAAAACTTCCAGCCTGTTCTATAATTCCACTTGGGCTGCTTACGGCCCGTTTGCGAGCCGCCAGAATACTCTTTCCATGGCCGCATCCAGCTTTTATATTATTTCGCGGCTTTTCCCCACCGTGGCTCTCGCGCCACGCGTGAGGGACGCGACTCGTGAGTGGGAGGCGCGCGCTTGCGCCCTACATCCGCGCCTGTGCTTGGGCTGCTTTGCTCTTGCGGCATGCATAGTGGCGAGCTTGGTTGCTGTTCTACAGGGGCCTCGCATAGTCCAAGGGTTACAATATTTTTTATCAATTTTAATGCTATTATTGGGAAAAAATTTCAACTTCTTATCATGAAGATGAAGACACTTTAGCAATAGCTAAAACAACAGGTGAACTTATATAATTTCCAAAGGTAGTGCGTGCATTTAAGATATTCCAGCGATAGCTTTGGAATATTACAAAGATAAGTATGGAATATATATTTCACAGCGCCTCCTTTGAAAATCCGATTTTCGGTACCTGTAGAGCGGGTTGAAACTACGATTTTCAACCCTGGGGTTGAAAGTCGCTGTTTCAACCCGCTCCACAGTTACAGCCAATCAGATTCTCAAAAGAGTTGCTATGAAAAATAGTATACATTACTCGAAACAAAACACAGCGAAAGCATTTCGTGTGATTGCAGCCCTCGTTTCACTCGGGCAGAGCAAACTTCACACTCATGCAATCGCTCTGTTTCGCCCCTTGTAACAGTGATCCCAGAACGTGGCAGCTGGCGGCCCCCACCATAGATGCCTCGAGCACATTGTGTCTTCCTCATTCAACCAACCTATGGCAGTCGAGCGAGGAAGAAGCCATGAGCTGGTGGGGTCTATGGTGGGGGCCGCCAGCTCCAACGTTCTGGGATCACTGCCTTGTAATGTAATATACTAATGGTGCAGAAATATTCTAAACAAGATATTTTGTGAAGCGAAAATATTCATATGTTTTTATTATTCTAAGCATATATTCAGGATATCCTGAATATCATCAGGACATATTAAGCGGGATATATCAGGATATCTACAGAACATATTATCGGTAATAAATGTTAATATGTTTATATTATTCTAAGGATATATCTAAGATATCATCAGAAAATCCTAAGCAGGATATTTTGTGGGTCGAAAGTGTTCATATTTTTGGATTATTCTAGGGATATATTCAGGATATTATCAGCATATTCTTATAATATCTTGACCAAGATGCCTTGTGGGTCAAAATTACGATATCTTTAAGATATCCATGGTATTTTTTAAGAAGAACTCCTCATGAGGCGAAAATTTCGTTATCCTGAAGGATATTCCTGAGATGTATAGGGATATTTAAAAGATTATGTTAGAATACTTTAATCCAGTCAAAATATTCTGAGAACGTCCCCAGAATATTCTTTTACTTTACAGATCGATTTACACACAACATGTGAAATTATGTATTCTTGAAAAGAAAAAGCTGTTATCTGAAGTGATCTGTTTCACCGATAGGAAGATTCAGCATTCATTTTTCATCGTATACTTTACTTCTTCCTTGTTTGATTTTCCATGCAGACGATGCAAATTGAACTAGCATGAACTACATTACCCGTGGTGTTCTGTTCTAAAAATCACACATTTTCTAACATCGTATACTTTTCTATCCTTAAACTTTCTCCGATCGACATTTCTTCTATTTGCAAATACTTTTCTGCATCACTGGTTCTGATTTTGCTTGGATTTGCATGCACATGTGTATTGAAATGCACCTGGCGCTTGCAACTAGGTCTGTGAGACGAATAGTTACATTTAGCTTTTGAATGCATGCGAGAGGAATTCTAGAAAACTGCTCATTCTCAGAAGGACATTTGAATCAAAAGCAAATTCATCTCTGGTGCACCCTAGTTTATGGCGTGTTCCATGGCAAATCGGACGGGTTCAGGACTCCATGTTTCCGATTTCCTTGAAATTTTAAGGATAGATAAACTAACATAAATAATGAAGAAACCCAAAATTTGAGATTATTTCAAGCATTATTTGAAAAGTTATAGGATAAACGAAAAAAAAAATATTTTTGTTCTTTTTCAATTATTTAAAAACTGAAACTAGGAAAAATTCTGAAAAAAATTACACAAACGTATCACTAGATGGCCGATGTAGTAGTATTTTTTGGGAAAATTTTTACTCCAAATTTAATGATAAAAAAAATGTTTTCTTCAAACAAATTGATTTTTTGAAAAAACGCTATCTTTGAAAAATCTGAAAAAATTCATAGTGATAGCCGCAAGTATTACGCAAATTTTAGGTATATAATTAAGGTACGCACTCAAAAATTGTGCGAAATATGAATTTTTTCGAGAACGTTACTATCAAAAAGTGATGGGAAGTGATGATTAATTGTTTAATTATCGCTTTATACTCATAACATATGAATTATTGTAATGAGTTTTATGATTATACATAAATTATCAAAAAAATAATTTTTTTTATTATCATGAAAATAAATGTGTTCGTAAAAAATCCACAAACAAATTTTTTACGTCAGAAAGTATGAAGAGTGATTTTTTTAATTGTACGTTGATGAGAATATGATAAATCGCAAGGACTCTGATTTTTCGTCAATATTATTGTCTTCGAGAGATTTTTGGAACCGGATGGTACCTGGAGGCCATGAGAAGGAAGATTTTGCGAGTCATTCACCGATTTCTGGTAATTTTAACAATGAAGAAAGAAAACATAAATGCTAGGAGGAACAAATCTTATTATTTTCTATCCTTATTCTAAAACTTCATCTTTTATAACTCTTATCCTGTATGTGTTGCAAAGGAGAGCATTTTGTTTGACATCTTTGAATTTATTGAGAAAATGCTCTGGGAATGCCCTTAAACTGTTTTCATTTGAATCTGCCGGTATAATCTATTAAGAGGAAAATGATTTTTAAGCTGAGGTTTGATAAATTATTTATAGATTACACTGAGAAAACTGGAGTGTCAACCTAAACATTTGGAGGGTGAAGCAGACTATATTTGAGGTTAAACTATAGGACAGCCTTCTAGATAGTGTAACTTATTACCTGTAAATTGTGAAAATAAGATGGTCAACTTGAATACTTTAGAGGGAAAAGTTGATCATCGCAGAGAGAAAAATAGATTATCGAAGAGGGAAAAATATACTATAATCTACCTCTATGGCTAACCTCAAAACTATTACATTTAAGCTTTCACAATTATTATGTTATTATAGCAAGTGAAATAGGTACTCGCCAATTAGTTGGCAAAAATAACCCTCGTGACACTTTAACACTTAAAGGACGCGAAACCGGCAATGAGGTTAGAGTCCCACGCTGATGATATTGTAGAAAAAATAGGCGAACCCACGTGACTTTACAATTTTGGCGCGTATTTCGCCAATCGACACTCTTTATAGTGATTCTGACACTCTGGTAACAGTTAAGCAGAATATCAAATGAGTGTCTTCCTGACCAAAAATAAAAAATTTCGGAAAGAGTGTTATACTATCTAGAAGTTCAGACTGACTATCTACATTTTGACACTCAAAGTTTGACACTCCAGTTTTCTCAGTGTAGCACGTGATGATTTCACTATATTTCTATTTGTATCGAGAGTGAAAAATCACGTAATATTCACTTACGGTTTTTGTTTTTGTATGGATTACAACAATATTTCCCTTTTTGTCGAATCATGTCAACTGCTTTTTGAAAATAAACTCTCGTGGATTTTTTACCAACTAATTTATTTTCATGATAATAAAAAAAATAATTTTTTTGGTAATTTATGTATAATTATAAAACTCATTACATTATTCATATGTTATGAGTATAAAGCGATAATTAAACAATTAATAATCACTTCCCAACACTTTTTGATAGTAACGTTCTCGAAAAAGCAGATAGTAATAGAACATTAGTGGAACTTGCGCCCGACACCGTCGATCGAAGATCGTGATTCCACGTGCATCACTTTACAACAAAATTCATATTTCGCACAATTCTTAAGTACGCACCTTAATTATATACCTAAAATTTGCGTAATACTTGCGGCTATCACTATGAATTTTTTCAGATTTTTCAAAGATAGCGTTTTTTCAAAAAATCAATTTGTTTGAAGAAAACATTTTTTTTATCATTAAATTTGGAGTAAAAATTTTCCCAAGAATACTTCTACATCGGCCATCTAGTGATACGTTTGTGTAATTTTTTTCAGAATTTTTCCTAGTTTCAGTTTTTAAATAATTGAAAAAGAACAAAAATATATTTTTTTTCGTTTATCCTATAACTTTTTAAATAATGCTTGAAATAATCTCAAATTTTGGGTTTCTTCATTATTTATGTTAGTTTATCAATCCTTAAAATTTCAAGGAAATCGGAAACATGGAGCCCTGAACCCGTCCGATTTGCCATGGAACACGCCTTATACACAGAATTCTGAAATAATTGTAAATTCTAGATCAAGTGAATCATTATATTGCAACCAAATAATTTATATGAAAGAAGTTGTCGTGCCAAAAATCAGGTCTTTCGGAAAAAAGTTTTTCTTTAATTTTAAGGCTTGAAATTATATTGAAAGTCTTATTTTATGGGAAAAAACATCATTTTTTTATAAAATAATTTGAAACTTACGAAAAATAATCCTTTTAATAATGTTTTGTGTAATATAATTTTTTCTTAGTATCGCTTCTTACTAATGTTTTAAGAATTATTGAATTTCTGTTTCGAAACTTGGAAATAGTAGAGGTATACACCCAGAAAACAGTTTCCTTAAATTAAAAAAACATTTTCTTGATATAAGGTCACAGAAAAATTTTTTTTGAATTGAAGAAAGTTTTATTGATTCAAAAACATTTTCTTTAATGTATAAAAATCTATTTCTTTGAATCAAAGAAAAACATTTTGAATTAAAAAAACTTTCTCCAATTCAAAGAAATTTTTTCTTTGACCGTATATATCAAAGAAATGATTCTTTGATTTAAAGACACTCTTTTCTCAGTGATAGAGAATATTCTTTTACGAAAAAATATTTCATGATTTATGAAAATCGAATCATGTTTTAAAAATTGGTAATAAAAAATTTTGTTGCAAGAAACATCATTAAAAGTATTATGTTACATATCTTATATATATATATATATATTACATATCTTTCTTAACTGAAATAATTTGTAGCTATCATACAATAGAAATCGTGATAAATTTTAGAATTTTTAATATTCATAAAACTTTGTCATTCTCATAAATTTTTATCTTCATTGAAAGAAAAAGGTGTCAATTTCTACTTGTGTAATATTTCAACTTGTGGTTATACAATCAAGATAGATTGTAGAAAATATTTGCACTGTAATTTCGTTACTACAAAAGAGTGTGTAATTGCGATTATATTTTTCTAAACGTGCAATGACTTAATTTTATGTTACAATTCTATGAGAGAGATTAAAAATTGTGTTTATTTAACTGGAAAATCTTGAATTTTATTGATTTTATCGCAAAAATATAAATCCAGATTGCTTAATATAGAGATAGATTAATCTATCTTCAGATTGACGGCACGCAAATATTTATTCTGCCTAGGGCGCCAAATTTTCTTCAGCCAGCCCTGCTCATCATATGGAAATGTATTACTTTTGTGTAGAGCTTGACATTTTCACATTATCAACATTTATTTAAGACATTTTCCAAAATTTCCAGAATAAACGCATTGTTGATGGTTTTTCCAATAAAAAACTCTGGTAAATGTTCCTAACGTTTTGAGTGAAAAAATTTTGTTTCAAATTCGAAATGTCCAGTGAATTTTAATCACAAATTAATATCAGAATATTGGGTAACTATTGTTGGAGTTAGAGGTATCGTGTATCCATGTTCCAGTTTACATGAGCTGATTGATTTACAAGTCTTATCAGACTGATGCAGCAGCAGCTATTTCAGATTAACCGAGATTGAGACACGAGCCTTTTCCTTTATCTTTCTCTTTGTTCTTCTCTTGTATCGTACCTGCGCATGGTTGGCTTCTCAGTTGCTATAATATCTGTGAGATATTAAGAGCTTAGAGATACGATATCACATAATAGGATAAGGCACGTAAAAGTAAATGGATGGCACTCAACACTCATGAAGCATGATCTCGATCAATATACATTAGCTCCTTTGCGAAAGAAATTTAATAATACGTTAATAAAATGCAACTCAAGTATAATCCACAAAGAAACATTTTTCAGGTTTAAAGAATCTAATTTAATATTCAAATTTGAAGAATGAATAAATTTCTGTTTTCTGTTACCTTACGGAATCCTCAAGTGAAAATCTCTTGAATTTTGCTTGAATACCGATTCTCCCAAATTTTATACAAAAATCTAGACTTGTCTATTGGTCGAATATATCTGATCTTCTTTTGTTTAGAATCTATGTCACTGACCATAGGAATATTAGAATAGAAATATGTTTACTATATAATACATATGTACCAGAGGCATTCGATATTTCTGGAGAACTGAAGCATGCATCAAAGCACGTGATACCCATTTCTGTTCATCTTTTATTATATAGGGTTTGAGGATTTCCTTCTCGTTGCATTTGAAAACACTTTGAAGAACACGTGAGAGAATAAAGGAAGTAGAAAAGAATTGAAAGACCTAGAAAGATAAACGTGAAGAATACGAAGAGATTTGGTACCTGAAATGTACACCAGTAAATTCAGATATGGGACATTCTTTTGCGTTTTGAGATCAGAATTTATATTTGCATAAAAATTTTTTTATACCTTCCTATCAATAAATTAACCAACACGTATATCGGAATTTTCGAAAAAAAATTTTTTTTTTGAGAGATATATTAATTTAAACTTTTGATAAAATTGGATAAAATGCTAAATTCTCTTGTACATAGAAAATTCATTACCTCCGGTTGAAATAATCAAATCGATTTCGGGTTTGTTTCATTTTCTAGCTTATTACGTTAGATTTTAAGATAAATATTTCCATAATTTCTATTTTGTTATCACGGAGAAAAATAGTTGAAGTAATTTTACTCAACTTCCGATCAAAGTCGGGACATAAGGACAAGTTAGAAGTTATTTAGTATCACTGTATTTATTTGTGATGTATTAAATGTTCGAAAATGAATCAAAGTTGAGTAAATTTCAGAAGTGTAGGGTGAAGTATGAAAGCGTGCATTAAAAATTTGTAAATATATATATTATTACTCGTAGTATAACTATAAAAAACCAATCTTTTATTAAATCACAAAAATAGTAGAGCTTTCCGTTCATTCTACTCTACGCTTCAATCGAGAGTTGAGTAAACCGTGAATCGCAAGATTTATTCTTCCAACAGCTACATCTATTCACGCAGGAACGAATGAAAGTAATCTGCGCCTTGGGCACACATAAAAAATTTTTAATTTCAAAAACTTAAATTCTTAAAATTAAATTGTTATTATGAAAATTTAAACAAAAAAAGTCGATAAGTGTATTACATAAAATATGAAATATCACATAAATTACTCAGGCAGAATAATAATTTGGAATTCGCAAATGTAAAATCCATATTTTGAAAATATTTTATTAATCATTTATGAAAAAAGTTGATTTATTTTTACTTGAGTAAGGCTAAAAAATTTTATTGACGGCACTTACTCTCACAAGCTCTGAATAACTCATGCAGTCACTATATAAGAAAGTTCCAAGTTTTATATCTCAGCATTGTAAGCGAGCGTGTGCGTGATTCGACGAAAGCGTATCGTACTATATATAAGTGTAGTTATTAAGTTTATATATGTAAGGTTATATGTTTAAGTATATTTGATAATTTGAAATGTGATTGGCTACCCTTTGAGTGAATTAGGTATATATCAAATTGATTTTACCCGACTAGGATTTAATAGATGTTCAAATGTCCTTATGTCCCAAGTTTAATCGACAGAGTTGAGTAAAATTACTTCAACTATTTTTCTCCGTGATAATTAACTACAGATATAAGTAATTTGATTGTTTAAACCATTTTTGCATGTTAGCCCCCTCAGTAGAAAAATTTGGAAAAAATAGTATCATATGCGCTATGTCTCAATATAACTAGCGCATATTTAATAAAAGTGGAGACTTAATTAGATCGGAAGATATTAAATATTTTTGAGCGCGCGACGTGTTTAATCGTGTCCGAGTCGACCAAAAGCACATTATTTCTTGAGGAAGGCTAGTTACAGCTCGACTCGGAAATGATTAAACACGTCGCGCGCTCAAAAATATTTAATATCTTCCGATCTAATTAAGTCTCCACTTTTATTAAATATGCGCTAGTTATATTGAGTCATAGCCATATGTAACTATTTTTTCCAAATTTTTCTACTCGGGGGAAAAACATGCAAAAATTGTTTAAACAATTAAATTGCTTATACCTGCAGTTAATTAACAAAATAAAAATTACGAAAATATTATCTAAAAACATAACGTAATAAGCTAAAAAATGAAACAGACCCGAAATCGATTTGATTATTTCAACCGGAGATAATGAATTTTAAATAAAGGGTTTCCCAATAAGGGTGATATGTTTTGAAATTGAAAAAAAACACTGAATATTCATTCGGAATTGATCGAAATCTTTTTTATTATATTGGATATTCTATGCCATTTATGATTTAAAGAATATATCGGCCAAATGTCCCCCGAGACTTGAGCCAAAAATGCGCCTCATCAGAAAAGATGATTTTTTGATGAAAATTGGGATGATTTTCAATTGATTCCAGAGCCCAATCCGCGAACTCCCGACGCAAACGATGGTCATTAGGCTTCAGTTCTTGGGCCAGAATGATCTTATAGGGATGCAGGCCAAGATCCAATCGCAAAATACGCCAGGTAGTCATCCTGGACAGGACCAATTCCTGAGATCGGCGTGGCACGGACAATTCACGGTTTTCCTCGATACTGGCCTGTACGGCGGCTATATTCTGTGTAGAACGTGCGGTACGCATACGATTTTTAGGCTTAGTATCCAATAGAGTAAATTCACTCTCCAACTTATCGATTATTCGACGAATTGAGAGCGCGGATGGAGCAGAATGACGACCATATTTTGCACGATATGCTCTTTCAACACCGACAAAACTTCTCGAATTTTGATAAAATAATTGGACAATTTCCAAACGTTGTGGAAGCGTGAAACTACTCATGATTAAATGGCAAACCTTACTGATGACAACTGACAGCAGACGTCAAAAATTTCAGTTCAAATGAGCCCGATAGGGACATTCAAAATCATATCACCCCTATTGGGAAACCCTTTACAAGAGAATTTAGCATTTTATTCAATTTTATCAAAAGTTTAAATTAATATATCTCTCAAAATTTTTTTTTTTTTTCGAAAATCCCGATATACGTGTCGATTAAATTAATAAAAAGATGCCACAGAAAAGAATTTAAGACTTTAAAAAATGTGAACAATTTTTTTTTTTTAAATCCGTACGATTTGCAAAAGAATGTCCCATATACAGGGTGTTCAAGAACACTTGTCAAAAATAATTTTATTTTCACTCGTCAAAATATCGTTGCAATCTGTAACTGTATATAGCATTGACGTTTAAGCCGTTTGGGCTTTTTTCTATAGCTCTGTTTGGAGCATTTAGCTTGTTCAACATGAATGATTTCATTGTCAAAAAAGATTTGGTCATAGAGAATCATTTCTAAGAGAACTGTAACAATTAGAGTGTTTCTTATTGTAAACAGAAGACATACATACAAAATTATCCGACGATACTTTCAGAAAATACTAAAAATATAATAAGTGAAGACTTACCTAATCTCAAAATTTATGTTAAAATTTCTGTTGCAAATTTTGTAACGTTTTCCTCTAATTTTGAAGTATCATAGGATAGTTAGGAACTTGGAGACTCTTTAAAAGAATTGTATATATTGGACTGCGTATGATTCACAGTGTTTTCGTGAAAAGTCGTTTACAAATTCTCACTCTACGATATTAAACTTTATTTCCTTATGTCTTTGATATAGAAAATTAAACTTACCACGACGTCAAACAATTTCCTTCAGGATATTTGAAACTAACCATCTGGAGGTAGAGACTCCAAGCTTACAAACATTACTCAACTACATATACGTATACTATGTATGTTGATTCTAGGCTAAATTATGTTGAGTTTCTATTTCGTACAAACTATCATTTTGCTGATTAATTTTCTTACCTAACATTCCTAAATAAAATGGAGCAACGTATAAAATTTAGAACTATTTCTTAGCAATTGATTAATGAACGTTTGGTACATATATTTATGAAAAGACATAAATTAAAAAGAATAATAAGGTAATTCCACACAAAAATTAAATGCCATGTTATCGTATCTTGTACTGTTTTAGAAAATCGATAAAAAATGAAAATTTTGACCTATTAAGAGGAAAATACAGTCAAGACTCGTATATTGCAAGTCGCGAGACTCGTCTTTTGCAAGGCCCGAATTTCCCCTTACCCCCACCTTTAAAGCATATGCAACACTGTGGTTAGGGCGACAACCAATCCACTGCTTGCTCTGAAAACCATCCTTACCGATAGTTGTGGTAGTGAGAGCCCCTCTCGTCTTGCAATAAACGAGTCTTGACTGTATCAATGACATTGTTCATTTATGTGAACTTTGTAAACTTCAAGGAAAATTAGTATTATCAAGTATTGATTTCAATATATTTTTGCGAATTAAATATAAGTAAATATTAAATCTCGTGAAAATAGTATGAGTTTCAATACTGGACAATACTTTTTTTCTACAAAGGATGCATTGCAGAAATACAAACGTCCACCGGGGTTTTTATTATATTACCAGGTGTACAAATAAGTTTCCGCCGTTTGACGAAATTTGACGTCACCAGTAAATTTTGGTTGAAACTGACAGATGTGGAACGTCACTGTCGTAAGGTTGGACATCTGTTAACAACATAACCCTGAAATATTAGTGAATTTTTAT
This sequence comes from Diplolepis rosae, assembly GCA_030998225.1. Lineage (NCBI taxonomy): Eukaryota > Metazoa > Arthropoda > Insecta > Hymenoptera > Diplolepididae > Diplolepis > Diplolepis rosae. The sequence goes on along the minus strand of JAPYXD010000723.1, from coordinate 21,720,571 downwards.
TAGTATAATATATTATTTTGTGTGCGAAAATGTCGAGTTTTGAGCCGAATAAGCGTCATTTACGGGAACTTTTGATTTAATTCTTCAATTTGAAGAAATCTGCAGCTGAGGCGCATCGGCTGCTTGTAGAAACATTTGGTAAGGCTGCCTTAATTGAGAAAAGTTGTAGTGAGTGGTTTCAAAAGTTTAAAAATGGTGAATTTGATATCGAAGACAAATAACGTAGCGGAAGGCCGAAAGTGTATGAAGACGTGGAATTGGAAGCATTATTGGATCAAGATTCGTGCCAAATGCAAGAAGAACAATAGGATGCAAACCTGAACTCGAAGCCGTATCACTACTAACACGAATTCTTCCCAACATCCAAACAAAAGTATAATTCAAAATTTCAAGAATTCGTAATCACTCAAATCCTCAAAATACAAAAAACACGACCAAATTTGGATCAAAATCACCACATTTTAACAAACAAAAAAGGAGGGAAGAAAAAAGAAGGCAACCTTCCAAAACCCCTTCCTTCTTTTTCTCTCTTTTGTCGCCTTCTGTCTTTATTACCCACCACCATTTACATAAACAAAAAGATAAAAAAACAAAACTACTCGCCGACGTTTCGGTGCTCTTCCAGCACCCTCTTCAACGCTGAAATTCTAAAAAAAATATAAAAAATGATGTCTCCTAACATCCTCCATGTGGACGTAGAACCTTCTCCATAGACGCCAACAGGAAACTGTCTTTAAAAACATTGTCTTATGTAATAGTAAACAAAGTAAAAACAATTATTAAAATTTGATCTCCAATCCAAGTCAATACAATTCAAACCTGAACTCAAACCCGTATCACTACTAACTTGAATTCCTCCCAACGTTCAAACAAAAGTATAATTCAAAATTTCAAGAATTCAAAATCGCTCGAATCCTCAAAATATAAAAAATACGACCAAATTTGGACCAAAATCACCACATTTTAATTTAAAAAAAAGGAGGAAAGAAAAAGAAAGACAAACCTTCCAAAACCCCTTCCTTTTTTTCTTTCTTTTATCGTTTTTTGTCTTTATTACCCACCAGCATTTACATAAACAAAAAAATAAAAAAACAAAACTACTCGCCGACGTTTTGGTGCTCTTCGAGCACTTCCACTTCTTCTTCTTGCAATTTTGAATTATACTTTTGTTTGGACGTTGGGAGGAATTCGAGTTAGTAGTGATACGGGTTCGAGTTCAGGTTTGAATTCTATTGACTTGGATTGGAGGTCAATTTTAATAATTTCTTTTACTTTGTTTACTATTGCATAAGACAATGTTTTTAAAGGCAGTTTCCTGTTGGTGTCCATGGAGAAGCATGGAGAAGGTTCTACGTCACCATGGAGGATGATAAGAGACATAATTTTTCATATTTTTTTTAGAATTTCAGCGTTGAAGAGGGTGCCGGAAGAGCACCGAAACGTCGGCGAGTAGTTTCGTTTTTTTATTTTTTTGTTTATGTTTATTTATGAAGGAAGGGGTTTTGGAAGGCTGCCTCGTGTTTTTTGTATTTTGAGGATTCGAGCGATTTCGAATTCTTGAAATTTTGAATCAAACAATAGGATGGCCAATACTTTGAATAAAACATAAAGTTCCGTTCTTTCACAATAAATGCCCAATTTTTGATGAAAAAGGGCGAAAACTTATTTGTATACCTAATAAAAGAGGAAATTCCTCAAATTTTCAAAATTTTCTACAATTTCCTTCTATGTATTCAATTTTTTCTTAAACAAAATCCATTTAAGGGGGTCATCCCGTGTAACTGGTTGAAGCAATTAAACTTTTATTGATGCATAAATTGCATCCAAATATACGAGTAGAGCAGAATATGTGGCAGATAGCACATTGTCGGTGAGTCAAAATTTTATTGGTGGTAATCGCATTTGAACCTTTAACCGTGTTTCTCTCAAAACTGAATTTTTCAAACTGGTGACCACGACACTTCGAAATCTATCTAACGAATACCTTCGAAATGTTGATGGCTTATTCCGCGCTCATGCAGACACAAGCTGAACTACGATAATTCTGACTCATTGAGCCGTTTTTTTCATGTTGGAGAAATCGTATAAAAACACCAAAATTCATAAAAAAATATTCAATAACTTACTGAAAATTTATTTTTAAATATTTTTTAATGATCCTAGTTCAAAGACTAGCTCTTATTTCACAGATTAAAATTCCGTTTGATTTTTTTGTTTTAGATTAGCAGAACGCTTGCAATCTTGGTCACCGCAAAAACTTTTTTTAGAGATGAATGGCTAAGTTTCTGCACAGTTCAGCAATGACAGAAGATTTCAGATTGAAAAACTTTTAAAGTGTGCTTCAAATGTGAATAAATATGTGATAAAAAGTTTGCAGTTGTATGTTCATTTAGATCGCCAATAGAAATTTTCAAAATAAGCGAAAAAAAATTGCAATCACACGGGATGACCCCCTTAAGGGGTCTACCCACATTACTAATTCCATAGAGGCCATATTTCAACGGAGACAGGCTATTTTAGATTAAAATGAGTATTATGAAGTAACAGAAGGCCTACTGTATGGTGCAGGCATCGCTGATTAAGCGTAGGTAAATTTTTTTACGATTTTTCATTAAAAAAAAGTTCAAACGTGTTTTTTGACGCCTTGTTGATAAAATCTCTAAAGCTAATGAACCTATCCTTATGAAATTTTTACCACATATTCTGTACAGTTATAGCTATAGCGCATATCAAGGACTTTTTTTAAATTTTGATATAATTGTTTTTTTTTGTTGCAAAAAACACATTGTTTTTTCCCTTTTCAAAAAATGTCTGCCATTATGTTATTTTTGGAAAAATATAAAATTGTATGATATGCGCTGTAGCCATTAACATATTGAATCTGAAAACGTTTGACTTTTTTGTTTCAGACAATCCACCTCCGAGATTTCATCAACAGCGCACACCTATCTACTTTTTGAGGACCTATGATTCAGCACCATTTTTATCCATAAAAAGTGTATAAAATAAATTTTAAAAAATTTATTCATGTATTGTAAGAGTGTATTTACTTAGTCTCACAATTTTCATATCAACATCTATGATATAAATCTCACAAAAAAATTCATGAAAACAGCCTTTTTTTCAGTGTCTAATATTTATTTATTGAACAATTTTTTAAGCATTTATAAATATTCAGGACCAGATAAATCTCCTTTATTGTCTTCTATTTAATTTTCCCAAGTTTCAAATCGATATCTCATTTTCTGTGGAAATGCGACCGGTGACAAAAATTATCCATATTTAATTACTCTGGAAAAATTTTTTTTCGGGATTTTTACCCAAATCAAGCAGATAAACGTAGTTTATTATTCTCTCTACCATTTTCCAAAGTTTTGAAATGGTATTTCCATCACAAAAAATGTAATATGGGCGAAAAAAAGTATTAATGTTTGTGTCCGAAAAATACACAAAATTTTGTTATCAAAATTCAGGAAAAGGTAGAGAAAATAAAAACGAACATGGTTCAACTACTTTTGGTATTGATAATTGACAAAATTTTCCCGATATATTATGCTAAATTTGAAATTTTATGTATCATATATGTATCAAATGCCCTCAAAGTACACTATCGTCGGAAATTGTGCGCACGGTACTTGTGAGCGTTATTAAAAATCACTGCTGACTTTGAACCATGATATCTCGGTGAAAGAAAGAGATAGGGCATTTTCAAAAATACAGTTGGAAATCTTATGAAATTCCACGTCTAGTGATACTCAACGAATATTTTTTTAACCTTCTGAAAATAATACAGCACGTGAGGAGTTAAAAAAAAAAATTCAAGATTTTCTCAAATTCTCTACCTCAACTTCAACTTTTTGCATGACCTAGAGAAATATCTTGATTAATTAGGAAAATACTATGAAGACATACTTTCAAAATGAGACTTAACACTTTTTAAAATGTTAATTATTTTTAGAGTTATTAATATTTTCCAAAAACATCGAAAAATGACGTTTAAGCAATATATTTTCATAATATAAACTTTTTGCTTTCAACTTGCGCTCATTGGATGACAAAATTGTATCAACTTTAATGTTATTAGAGGGAAAAAATTTCAATTTTTTATTATAAAAATTAAGACACTATAATGATAGGTGAAACAATAGTTGCACCCATAATTTCCGAAATATATAAAAATATTTAAAATTTTTATGTTATACTTTAATATAGAGATATTAAGGTTGAAAACGTCTTTGTTGGCTACTTGCTGTCAAACAAATAAGGTATTAAGTGTTAAAATCCATTTTTCTCAGCGTATATTTCAATTTTTAAACAGTATAAAATTATTAAATAAGATGAGAGTTTTCATTTAAAAATAATTTTAAAATTCCGTAAACATCTAATATCTTTCAGTAAAAGTTATGTTTGATAAATTAATCAAATTACTATTATTTTTGTTTACCAATTATATCAGGATAAAACTGAAGCAGGATGAGAATTCAAAGAACAGTAATTGCACACATTTAATTGCACCACAAGGTCAACACTAATGAGTGTTCTCTGCCATTTGAAATTACGTAATTGGCTCGAACTTCTTGTAAATATCTGAATTAATTAAATATCTCATTCTGAGATAAACTTTTGACTCACTGAAAATGCTGGTAAAGCTTTTTAATAATAATAGAACTAAGTAAAAATATAGCGAAGATAGCAATTTATCGATAGAAAAAAATGCAATTTTCTATCTCTGGAAAGTATACACTTTGCTTCCATTAAATGTTATATTTCACCATCAATGTATGCCTACCCTACTAGAAGTAAAGAATGTCTATTAATTTGAAACTTTTTTCAATCTTTCGTTTAATGATTTCAATCATCATCTACCTGTTAAAATATGACATTGCACCTATAATTTTCAATCCCCATCTTTACATCCGAGTCTTTTCTTTGTCTGATAATTTTAATATTTTTCTGTTTTTTAAATTTCTTGGTTGAAATAGATAGACGAAGAATAGTTTTGGATAGGAGAATTGGTAATTAAAAAAGTCAAAATGGTATTAAATGGATAAAATGATAGGAAATTATTTATATAGACAGATTCAGAATAAATTGAGGGATATCCCAGGTAGAAATTTCTTAAGTTTCACTTGACAGTTGATTAGTTAATAGTAAGTCAAAACTAGTAAGAAAATATTTGTAAGCAACTTGCTAGTTATTTGTAAGTTTAACTATTACAAGCTAAACTGGAGTAAAACTTGTCTAGTTTCCCACGTGATTAACTTTTGAATATTGCTTGTAAGTAATTGTTGAGGCATTTGTAAACGAAAACTTGGAGTCATTTCATTTAATGTGTGCGTACTAAAAATACAAGTTAAATGTCAACCTAAAATTTATTAGTGCGTTTGTTTGGTGTTGGGAAAAAACTTTTGCACATCGTAAAATGGACCGAAAAAGGGAAGGAAACAGAAACTGAGTGAAACAGTTTCGTAAAAGGAGAAAAATTAGCCAAAAGTATCAGTATGAGTCTAGTAAGTATTCATCGCAATACGTCTATATTTTATGGGTTATGACATTATTTTTTCAATAAAATTCGCAATTTACCTTGTTTTGTTTCTTGTCCAAAATGTTGCAAAAGCATGTCACGTACAATTTATTTTTTAATCTACAAAGTCCTTTGATTACTTCCTTAAGTACTTAATCTATAAATTCCTCGGGATCCCGCATAAGTTTTCGTTACCTGGTTTTCAAAAACTTTTTTGGTTTCTCATTTATGGTATTAGGTTTTTATATAACAGTTTTTGTGGCAGACGGATGAACTGATGCAGACAAATTTTTTGGAATCGACGTTCAAGGTCCATCAACATTAAATTTTATTGCTCAAAACCTTCACTCAGATTTTTGTACATATATGTGAGATTTCAATCCCTAACAAAGAACTGTCTATTGCCTTAAAAATAACTAGAGAGTGCCTTAACAATACTTTAAAAGTTTAGACTCACTAATAACTTAAATGGCGTAGCATTACATTCCTTCTGAATACCTTATAAGTTTTCCCCAAGAGGTCCTCACTAGTTGAAAAGGAAAACTTGCGAGTATCTCAAATAAAACTTTTGAAAATTTCTACTTGGGATGAAGAGATAGGTATTTCTTGCTATGGTGGAAAATTAATGGCAAAAGAAGATAGCGTTTGAGGGACGCCAAATGTCGAAATTTTCTTGCCTTTTCTATACAAACATTTCTGTTTTTTTGCCTTTTTACTTTCTACAGAAACATTATATTCAGTAGGGTCTAGCTTTCTTCATCCATGTAAATCCCTTCCTATTTATTGTTACACGGAGAAAAATACTTGTCAAAGATTACCAAACTAATTGGAAACGCATAATAAATTCTAAAGTTACGTACTTTTTTCTAATAATTCAACATTTATTAAGATTTTCGTCATAAAATACGCTAAATTACTGATGAAAATTCACATCTAAATGGCAAAATAAATTGAATTATTGTAAAAAAGATCGTAGCTTTAGAATTTTTCATGCGTTTTCAAATAGTTTGGAAATTTTTGAAACGTAATTTTCTCCGTGTATCTCTTAATATCTTCTTCTAATACCTTTTTCAATCTTTCTGAACCCTAAATGTATTGTCACGTCCCGCGACGTATTTAAATGTATTTAATACGCACAGGCTGGATTCAGTAAAAATCTATGAGAAAATCAATAAAGGGGAACCAGAAGTAGGAAGAAGTAAAGGGGTCCTTCTTGTTTAAGGAAATATGACTACGTCACGTAAAACGCTGACTGTCAATTTGTAAAGAAAAATATAAAAGTGGCTCACAACAAGAGCGAGCAGTTAATTTTCGTCCAGTTCATCAGTTAAATTTTTCTTCAAAATTATCACCGGTCTCGCGACAATAATACAGTGAATCTTCTTCGATTTCAACTGCAAGAATATCCCAGTTTGAGTTCGTAAAATTCGACAGGTACAATTTAAAATTCAAGTTCGGAAGTCGTAAAAGTTATCCTGATCTCCCTTTAGATATTTGAAAAGTTCTTTGATTCGGTAGTGAAGCAGGATCATCGTCTATTCGCAGTCATACTTGTGTGGATTATATTTCCGTCTCTTTTCCTCCGCTGTGGGGATCATCAGTCTATCCCACTCTAATTTAAGGGGATCATCACCCAGAAAGCTAAAGGGTTTTTCAATAGGGACATAACAATTTCGTATCTTTATATGAACGTACCCTTAAACTTTTTTAATGAACTGTCAATGTCAAAACGTTAGTTAAAGTCAACATTTTCATCATGGTAAAGTTCACGAACCAGCAACGTTTGGAAATTATTAAAAATTACTACCGAAATTCTGAGTCAGTGGTCGCAACTTTAAGAGCGCTTATTCCAATTTTCGGCCGTAATAATCGTCCCACCCGACAGGCTGTGCGTGCTATAGTGGACAAATTCGAGACAAAATTTACACTATTGGACGTTCCGGTGCCAAAAAGACGTCGTATTGCTCGAAGCGAAGAAATAATCGCAGCCATAAGTGCATCGATTATAAAATGAGCCAAATCAGTCGATTCCACGTCGTTTTCAAGAATTGAGCATCGCTCAAACGACACTATCCCGTGCAGAAATTGCCAAACTTGTTCCCAAGTTCCGATCCGGGCCCGATCGGATTTTCCACATGTTTTTTTAAGATTATTTTTAAATTTTCTGTTGCGGTCGTGATATTGTAGTGACTATACCAAATGCATAAAAGTCCATGGCGAGTTCGGAAGCACAGAATCGTTGGTGAAATTTCTTATATCCGCATTATAGATCAAGCTAAGTTAATTCACTAAATTCATTACATAAATCCTAACATTATAATAAACTAGATTATTACTTGGCATATTTTTTTATTAACGGTAATTTGAAAAGAAAAGAAAATTATAATTTCAAGTGTAGAACATTATTGTGTTTGATTATTTTTTATATGGTATATTCAATTTTCGAAAGTGAATTTTTTAGAAAGAAAATGATAAATAATGTAATTTATTTTTATATTCAGAAGAATCGAATAGTTCTATAGACTACGAAGATGGGCTTAAAGATTATATTGTTTGTATACTTTTGATTATACTGTTGCATCACTTATCTGAATTTATGAAAAAAATTTTTTGAAGCAACTATTTATTGCTAATAAACCAACTCCTTTTAAATTTTACTATTTGTAGAAATACAAAATTAGAAGGGGCCATATCTGGGCCAGACCGGGCCCCCATTTTATAGGCCCAGATCTGGTCCCGATCGGGTAGGGCGTTTCATTACTGGTCTGGCGCTAGATAGATTACCCTATCGGGGCCACATTTTTCCCGATCGGGGCCCGATCGGCGCCCCACCAATATTTCTGGACGGGATGGCGTATTATGCGAAAAGATCTTGGCCTGCATGCTTTCAAGATTAAATTGACTTAAGAACTAAAGCCACTTGATCATTTGAAATGCCGAAACTTCTCCAATTGGGCTCTGGCAAAGCATGAAGAAAATGAAGAATTTCATCGAAAAATCATCTTCAGCGATGAAGCTCATTTCTGGCTCAATGGCTTTGTTAATAAGCAAAATATACGTTATTGGTCAGCAACAAACCCAAATGTGTTTCTTGAGACACCGTTGCATCCGCAAAAAGTGACTGTTTGGTGCGGTTGTCATGCCGGAGGTGTGATTGTGCCGTATTTTTTCGTGAATGAAAACGACCGTCATGTTACCGTCAATGGACCATGAACGATATGTGGTTTCAACAAGACGGTGCCACTAGCCACACAGCACGCGTCACAATCGATTTATTGAAAGGCAAATTCGGTGATCGTGTTATCTCGAGAAATGGTATGGTCGAATGGCCGACTCGTTCATGCGATCTAACGCCATTGGATTTCTTTTTATGGGGCCATATCAAGTCACTGGTTTATGCCAACAAGCCAACAACTTTAGACGACCTCAAAGACAACATTCAACGCGAAATTACCAACGTTCCGGTCGAAATGTGTGCCAGAGTGGTGGAAAATTGGGTTCAAAGAATCGACCGCTGTAAACGGACTCGTGGTGGTCATATGACCGATATTGAATTTCATTCATAAAATGTAATGCTTGCACTACACCCACAATAAATTTGAACTCAATGTCTTAAATATTTCTGTGTTTTATTCATAGATAAAATTGTTATGTCCCTATTGGAAAACCCTTTTTTATATAATAAACACCTACAAGATTCTTAAAGGTACCAAGCTTCTCTATCTTTGTCTTTGCCTTTCTTATTCAACCAAATAGCCTGTGCCCCATTCATTAATTCTATTGTTAATAATGTGACTGATTGAAACTTTAATTGTTTATATAAACTTTCGTAATTTAAATAAATTCAATTTGTCTTACTTTATTAATCATTGTATCTTTCACTGACTTATCCTCATCCCTAAGCGAGAATTATTTGATCCTAACTTAAAAAGAGGAACCTTCGATTAAAGTAAGTATTTACATAGTTGTGACGTAAAAATATCCATGTTAATCCTTTTATTTCCGTCTAAAATCCAATACTTCATCTGTTTTATCAATCTTTATTTTTCTATTTGCATCTATTCTTTATCTATCCATTATATTAAATTAAAAGATAGGAATTGAAGAAGAAAGGTGGAGTAATAAATCATAGATTGGTGAAGGACATAATAAAAAGGTGTAAAAGTGAAAGATGGGTGAAAAGCGAATAATTAAGAGTTCAAAAGATAGATCGTCCTTATAAATAGATTGAAGATGTATAAAAAGTATCGTTGAAAATTATTGGAGGGAACAGAATTTTTAATGTGAAATCGTTACAAAGCAAATATTATGACATCATCTCCTGAATGAGATTCAATACTTTTTAATAAGACGTTTTCTGACTCACATTAAATATCATTCGAATGAGTACAAATTTTTACTTTACAATTTGCTTCGAATTGAATCAGATTTGAATGAATGTGAACTATCGTATTAAAAATGATTCGAGATATATTCTAAATCTTGCGTATTGAATCGAGTTTACTTTGATTGAAGGGAATTCGTACTGCCGAACTGAAAAGAATTAATCTCATGCTTCATTTCGTATTTTCTGTAAACCAGATTAGCAGATCAGCATCCATAAATGATATTGAATCGTTTTTAATAACATTCCATTTGCAATGATATCAATTGTATCAAAAATAATTTGGGAATCATTAAAAAAATTAAAGGTAACAAACTTCATCTGAAAGCATTTTTATGTATCAAATTTTCGCCTTCAGAATACGTTTTTCGGGTTACTCTAGTCACCAAAACGATAGTGATTTTTCTCATTAGGATTCTTTATTGTTTAAAATTAATTTTTTAGAAACCATGTATAGTTTCAGTGTTATTCAAAGTCAATCAGATTTTGAAAGTCTTGTTCAAAAATAGGTTGAAAGAGAAAAAAAAAAACACTTTTTTTTTATGAAATTAAAGATTGTATATTTCATATTTTGGTTACAGGAAGTAAACACTACATAGAAAAAGCAAGTATTTTACGATAATATAAATAAAAAATAATAACTTAAGTTGAAAATAAATGACGATAAAGTCTATTGAGAGAATAAAAGTGGTTTGTGAAGCATACGTAAAAACTTAAGGCGTTTAGAATTGATCTATTTCTGACAGAATGTACTGGCACTACTTCAATAAACTGGATCGTTTATGGATTTACTGAAATTGTTAAATGTCAATTTTACTGTGTGGATCAATTCATAAAAATTTGAGATATTTATGTAATAGTCATCTCCTCTTTTGTCTACAATTCCCACAAGTCGTTTTCCGTAAAATATAGGAGCTCCCTCCATGATCTAAAATAACACAATTTTAAAGCTTTGTATTTTCAGTTGAACTAATACAACTGCATTAATTTCAATAAACGTGTATTTAATGGATATATGAATGATTGATATACACTTTTAATTTAAGAACTTAAGTAAGACAGAGAATTCAAAATCATCCTTTGATCTTGGAATTCAACTCTTGATCTAAACGTTATGAAACTTGCTTTCATTGCATTCTTGTTGAATGTGATTACAGTCAAAGATTAATAACAATCAACTATTTTCTAAACTGTTTGATCATAATTTTATGGAATAAGTTTTTGCCCGTTACTAAATTGTTTTATACGAATTTTCGTGATTTGATATACTTACGTGCTTGTTAACAATTTGAATTTCGTTCAACTGTTCATGTATCCATGTTTTACCTGATTCCTTGACAGGGAAAGACTTTTTTCTTATCTTCGTGTTCTGTAACGTCCAATTTTCATTAACTTGCATTTAACTTGCGTGAAACATTATTGTCATTGTAGACAACATTTTTCACAATTAATAGAATCGTATGATGGCTCAAAATTTTCGTATAAACAAGTGCTTTTAAGTGAATAGTTTCCTTCAGATTAAATCAAAATGGCGCTTCCAATATGGCAGCTTGATTTCGCAAAATAAACGACATCCGTAACAATATTGCAAAAAAAAATTGTAGCAACGCTGAACAAAAACCTCTGATCAGTGCAGAATAACCGCTAGGATAGTATTATAGCTATAATGTTCTATGTAATTTTGTTAGAAAATAAAGAATGGAAATCCAATATGGTGGCTAATACGTAAAAAATTATCAATAAACGCCTGAGAATCCGCATAAAGGCGATTTTACGGCATTCGGTTATAAATTCATGGTCTAATTTTTATTATTTAGTTTTGCTCATTGTACATCTGTAATAAAATGTCTAAAATTCAAAATGGTGGACACAAGAGGAAAGCTATCAATATTTGCAGTAAAATGTGTGGTTTCGCATTCACCAGGTTGCTAATTACGCATTTTAAGAATAAATTTTACAATTTCATGCTACTTATTGCGTATCTGTAAGAAAATGCCCAAAATTAGAAATAGCGGAATCTATATGTCGGACCAAAAGTAAGAAATTCTTAATTTCTTGTATGCAAATCTTTGCATGAGCATTTTTCAGGATGCTTATTACGAATGTTAAGAATGAATTTTACAATTTTGTGCTGCTTATCGTAGATTTGTAATAAAAAGTCCAAAATTCAAAATAGTAGATTCATTATTTCATGAAAATAAATTCTGGTTGAAATATAAAGCTTTATTCCAAGCTTAATTTTCAATCCTAAAATAAAGTATTCAATACTGATTTAAAGTTGATTGATGCTGTATCAAGATGGATTATGATGGAAATCACACTATATTTCAAGGCACAATGAAGCCGAATCAAGCTTGGTATCAACGTGGAATCCAGTCGGGTCAAGTTTGATTTCAAGGTGGAATCAAGCCGCATACAGCTTGATATCAACATGGAATCAAGCTGGATTCAGATTGACATGAAAGTAGAATTAATATGGATATCTTCAATTTATAGGTAGAATAAAGATGGATTCAGCTTGATATCAAAGTATAATCGATCCGAGTCAAGCTTGATCTTAAGGAAGTTGAACATGTAGATGGGTGCTGTCGCTATTCAGTCGCTTATAACATGAACAATACCATATTCCTCGACATCAAGCTTGAATCGGCTAACTCCGCCATTGCCGGTCCCAAGCCCGGATGCGAAAGGAGGAGGGGACACACAGACAGCAACATGACACTACATACTTACAGCAACACTGAACGCAACACAACCAATACCCGAGACGGCCTTTCGCGGGAGGGCAGTGTCTCACCCACAGGAACGTGTGAGGCCATGCACGGAGCAGACGCGTCCTGCAGCCCGCCAATGGTAGTAGCCGAAAGGACTCTGCCAACAGCTGGGCTGTCGCCGTTAGGATGGCCGTCAAGGGAGTCTTATAGACAGACTTTCCCTAGCGGTGGGCCTGCCGGGCGCACGCGTTTGAATGGTCTCTCCTCAACCTTCGGACGCGTGAGGACGCGGTGTGGAGCAAAAAGCATCAGGGGACCTTGAACAGGTTCCTTGATGCCGCATGAGTGGAACCAGTGTGAATGCGGGGGGCCCCTTAATCGGGGTATCAACCCAAATACGCATGCGGCGGTGACGCTGAACTTCCCTCGTGCCCTTCTCGCGGTCACATCACAACCACATGCACGATACCGACACCCACACATACCAGTACGAATGCGTTGCCGAGTGAATGGGCTGCGGCCGGCGCCTGGTGGATATTCCCGATAGACTAGCCAAGGGAGGAGTAGTAGCCTCCCGACCAGGGTAGGACGCGATGTCAGTACCTTACCTCTGTGGAAGTAATATGGGTAAATGTAAGTCCCTCCGGTGTTCGGCCGCGAAGGGCAAAGATCCCGTGAAACCACATGTTAAACTGGGAAAACCGCTCACGTTTCTACTGTCTGGAGCCAATTTCGGGGTTGAAATCATGGACGCCCGGGCGCAGGAATGAAGGATTACCTGGTCAGTATTTCCTTATACCCGACGATGCGTAGGATAAATCGCACACCGTCTAGCCTGAAGTCCGGGTCAGGTGTCGGGGCGGACCCGGCACCGCTCGGTCGATAGGGGTGACGTTAAACCTTTAGCATCATTATGGCGCGGGCCTATCCCGTAACCTTTTTTACTAGCTTCATATAATGTGCCGATAGGATCGACCATCCGATAAGCCGCTTCTCGGTTTCGGTGCACATAACTAGGGATCTATACAGGCGGGGATAGTAGCCCTACTGCGGTAGGGCTCCCATGATGGGCGAACCGTCTCAAGACACGACGACATTAATATGAATTTTAAAAATTTTGAAAAAAATAAAGGAGATGAAGCGGTGAAGGCGCCTGATGCGCAGTCACACACTCCTCCAGGGGCTGATGGATGGAAAGACGTCCTTCAGCTCCTGAAGGAGCAAAGTAAGAAAATGGAGAGGTTGGCCAGGGCTCTCAGCGTTATCCAGCAGGGTATGCTGAGAAACAACCCTGGCCATGTTAAGGACAGTGTGAGTGAGGCTACGGAGGTGTTGAGCGGAATGCTCAACACCCACAAGTGCTTACTAGAGAGCGGGGTGGAAATCCAGAAAAGGATGGAATCCCACCCCGCCGTCAAAAAGATGGGTATCTTCCGGAGACTGCGCTCTGCGTCTCTGGGAGATACCCCAAAAAAGCTGACAAAGGGGGAGAAGAGGGTTGCTCCTTCTCCCCCCGAAGATCGGCTTCCCAAGAAAGGGAAGGGCGGCATACCGCCAACTTACGCTGCGGCCACCAGAAGCCAAACCCCAAAAAAGGATGGGGAATGGCAGCTGGTGGAGAAGAAAAAAAAGAAAAAAATTAAAAAAGAGAAGACAAAAGAGGTTCCTGTGCCATCTGCGCAGGAACCTAAAACAAAGGTGAAGTTGGCGAGGCGCTCTCCGGCCGCACGGTCGGGCGACGCTATCAGGGTGTCGGCGAGGGATGGAGAGTCCTACGCCGATATCCTGAAGGCTATGAAGGCGAAAGTAAACCCCCAGAACGCAGGGGCGGAGGTCCTCTCCATTCGGAGAACCAGGAGGGAGGAGATTCTCCTGGTCCTCAGAAAGGGGGGTGACGTCTCGACCTTCGAAAAGGCGCTCGACCAGGCGGTCGGAGAGAAGGCCGAAGTTAAATCTTTGGTCTCGAAGAGGTCCCTTGAAGTTAGGGACCTCGACGAGACAGTCACAAGAGAAGAGGTTGTTGCAGCGCTTTGCATCGCACTGGGCAAGCCAGACCTCGGTGACCAGTGCAGGCTGTACAAACGCTTTGGCGGTGTGCAGACTGCGGTGGTCCGTTTAACCGAGGCGGACGCCCAGAGCTTGCTCGGGCTTGGTAGACTAAGGGTAGGGTGGGTGAACTGCCGCATCCGAGAGCATGTCGAGGTTGCCCGGTGCTTCAGGTGCCAGGGATACGGCCATGTGTCGCGTGGCTGCGCGCTTCCAGGCAGGAAGGATGCCTGCTGGAGGTGTGGGGGCGCGTCACACGTGGCCAAGGAGTGCAAGGCTCCCCCTCGGTGCCTGACTTGTACTGATAGGGGCGAAAAAGATGTCGCCCATGCTTCGGGGAGCGGTTCTTGCCCAATATTCAGGGCGGAGCTCCGGAGGTTGAGAGGTGGAAAGTGAAATTTCTACAGCTCAACCTCGGGAGAGGGAAGGAAGCCCAGAACCTTCTGATGCAGACTGCCAGGGAGAGGGGAGCCGATGTGTTGCTCATTAGTGAGCAACACAAATGGTCCGAAAACTCTGCTTGGTACCAGGATGCATCAAGGAGGGCTGGGATCCTTGTCTGCAGCCCTGATTTGAGCATCGCGGAGTTCCTGGAGACCGACGCGGGGTTCGTTTGGGTGGAGGTGGCGGGGGTACGTGTGTACAGCTGCTACTTCTCCCCCAACGATCCTTTCGAGATTTTCGAGACCCAGATCCTCCTCCTTGAGGAAAGCCTCAAAGAGGCTAGTGGGCGGTCCCTTATTGCGGGTGACTTTAATAGTAAGTCGCCCGAGTGGGGAGAAGCCCGTCTGGACAGGAGGGGAATCTTGGTCGGTGAGATGGTCGCCAGGAATGACCTGATCGTGTTGAATCGGGGCAGGGATTTTACGTTCAGACGAGGAGCGGGGGGTCGATTATCGACCTCACGATTGCCGCGCCCCGTCTTGCCTCCAGGATAGGCGACTGGTGCGTCCTCGATGTAATAACCTTGAGTGACCACCAGTGCGTTGAGTTTAGCATCCAGGAGCGGAGTCGCCCAGTGAATACGGGAAGGGGCGGAAAGGTGACAAGTCCCTCCTGGAACACAAGACGACTAAGCAAAGACAAGCTTCGGGAACATCTTGATGAAACCAGGCTCATAGAGGAGTTTGGTTGGGCAAAGTCTGCTGGGTCGTTGGAGGACACTGTGCGGGCGGCGAGGCGGAAAGTGGTCGCAGCATGTGACCATTCGATGCCTCGACGGGGGCACGGGCGTACCGGGGAGTCAATGTACTGGTGGAAAGACCAGTTGTCTGTCCTGCGTCGGGAATTCCTCGCAGCGCGGCGGAGATTCACCCGCTCAAAGGGTGATTCTCTGCTGCACGAGGCATGGAAAAATGCAAAATCAGCTCTGAGGCAAGCCATAAAAAAAAGCTGACTTCAGTGCTGGAAAGACTTGATCGGTGAGGTCGAGAAGGTCCCATGGGGTCTCGCCTTCAAAATAGTCACCAAGAGATTGGTGACTAGAAGAAAGACCCCGGGCCTGGATAATCCCGATCGAGTCAAGTACATCGTGCGAAGCTTGTTTCCGCATGTAGAGCCGTTCCAAAGACAGGACCGAAGCTCCTGCGTGGTCCAGCACGAAGAACTCTTCACTCTCGAGGAACTAAAAAGAGCGGGTGGAAGGCTCAAGGCAAACACAGCGCCGGGGATCGACGGGTTGCCGAACGAGATCCTCAAAGAGGTGATCGGGGTATACCCGGAGATGCTCCTAGAAGTCTTCAACTCCTGTCTTCGGGAGGGGAGGTTCTTCGCAGACTGGAAGAAGCAGAGGTTGGTCCTGCTGAGGAAAGGCAACAAACCTCTAGGGGATGCCTCATCGTATAGGCCAATATGTTTATTGGATACGATGGGGAAACTTCTGGAGGAAATGATCCTACAAAGACTACAGGGTCACATGGTCCGCGAGAATGGTCTCTCGGAAAACCAGTTCGGCTTTCGGAAAGGCAGGTCCACAGTCGACGCCATCCAGGCAGTGGTGGACATCGCCACTAAAGCAAGAAGAGGAACTGGTAAGCGTAAGGGATTCTGCGCGTTGATCAGCATTGACATACGCAATGCGTTTAATACCGCGAGATGGAACATCTGCATCGAGGCGATGGTGCGGAAAAAGGTTCCAGACTACCTGTTACGAATGATAGATGACTATCTGAGCGACAGGTGGGTGATATACGAGGGCGACAAATGGTCTCTCAAGGAAGAGATGACATGTGGCGCCCCTCAAGGGTCGCGGGTAGGTCCACTCGTCTGGAACGTCATGTACGACGATTTCCTGCGCATGGACCTGCCTGCTGGAACGAGCATCATCGGCTTCGCGGATGACGCACTTGTCGTGTGCGCCGCTGACGACGTCAAAATCCTGGAGCTGAGGATCAATGATAGTCTGTGGCGGGCAAAGCGTTGGTTGGATAGCAGATGCCTGAAAATGGCCCCTGAGAAGACCGAGGCTTTGCTGGTCACAGACAGGAGATCCTTCAAATACCCGAGGATCGTTCTCGGGGAACATGAAATCAAGTGGAAAAAGAGCATTAAGTACCTGGGTGTGCAGTTGGATCGAAGGCTTAGCTTCGGCGAACACCTGCAGATCGCGACTGCCAAAGCCATCCAGTGTGGGGCCGCCCTGACTCGGCTCATGCCCAACATTGGTGGTCCTAGGGAAGCTAAGAGAAGGCTGGTGGCGAGCGTGGTAAATTCGAAGCTGCTTTATGCAGCTCCGATCTGGACAAGTGCCCTTAACAACCATGCTATCCTGAAGAAGCTGTTCTCGGCACAGAGAGGTGTGGTGATGAGAATTGTCTCAGCATACCGAACTGTGTCGACGAGTGCTGTGCTGGTCCTGGCGAGCGTCCCGCCAATAGATTTATTGGCGGAGGAAAGGCAGGAGACCTTTCAGTTTGGCAAGGAGCTTACCTGCGCCGACCTGCAGGAAATCGCTCGCGCGAAGGAGGCCATCCGCAAGGATGGAAGGCGCAGACTCGTCGAGAAATGGCAGACGAGATGGCATGGTGACCAAACCGGGAGATGGACACACCGTCTGATCCCGGAGCTCGCCACCTGGCTGGATAGAAAGCACGGTCAAGTCGGCTTTTACCATGCGCAAGCGCTTTCGGGCCATGGTTGCTTTAATGCGTACCTGAAGCGCTTCAAAAAAAGAGACGATGAGTCGTGCCGCTACTGCGGTTCCCTTGTGGATAATGCAGAGCACGCACTCTTCGTCTGCGCAAAGTGGGGCGCGGCAAGGGAGGCCCTCGGTCAGGCAGTGGGTGCCGAGCTCACTCCTGACACGATGGTCTCTCTCATGCTCCAGTCTGAACAGATTTGGATGTTTATCGAGTCATTCGTCACCCTGGTGATGAAGGCGAGGGAGCTCGATGAGCGTGCAGAGCGTGGCAACAATGGGGGCCAGTAGAAATCGCATCGGGGCCTACACCCGCGGTCCTGCGTCTTGGGCGGACTTGGCTGTTCGCGTCGACCGGGGAGGAATCTCCTTATTCCTTTTCTGGTTGGCGCGGTTGGCCGGCCTGCCTAACGGGCGTGTGCCCGCGGATGGGAGTCCCGGGCGAACGGACGACGGAAGAGTCGTACGCGACTTTAAGCTAGAACCAACTGCCCGCGAAGTTTAAAGCCGAAAGGCGGTTCCGCGGGCGGTGCATTGGTTCGCGAGAGGGGGTTTTTTGGTTTTAACAGGTATGCCTAGACCCGTCCTAGGAGAGTCCTGTACAACGTCTATAAAAGATTTCGCCATTTTTCCTCCTCACAAAAAAAAAAAAAAAAAAAAAAAAAAAAAAAAAAAAAAAAAAAAAAAACCAAAAAAGCTTGAATCGGCTTGATTCTGCTTTAAAATCTAGCTTAATTTCCATCATAATCCATCTTGAAACAGCATCAATATTGAATACTTTTTTCAGGTTTGAAAATTAAGCTCGGAATAAAGCTTTATATTTTAACCAGAATTTATTTTCATGAAATAATGAATCCACTATTTCGCATTTTAGACATTTTATTACAGATGTGCGATAAGCAGCATGATATTGTATAATTTATCGTTACAATTCATAATAAGCATCCCAAAAAATGCTTATCTACACATTTTACTACAAAAAATTGATAGTTTCTTATATTTGTCTGATATATTGAATCCACCATTTTGAATTTTAGACATTTTGTTACAGATGCACAATCAGCAGAACTGAATAATAAAAATTAGAGCTTGATTCATAACTAACGACCGTGAAATCGTCTTTAAAGGGACTTTCAGGCGCTTATTGATAAGTTTTTACGTATCAGCCACCATATTGGATTTGAATTTCTAAATTTCCAACAAAATAATACAGAATTTCATAGCTACTATCCCAGCGCTTTTTTAAACCGATAAGGTGTTTTTTTTCAGCGCTGCTACAATTTTCTTTTTGTAATATTGTTATGGATGTCGTTCATTTAGCAAAATCAAGCTTCCATATTAGAAGCGCCATTTTTTCATTTTCTAAAGGACATAATTATTAATGGCTTTAATTGAGTGTGAAAAATGTTGTCTATATCCCTGACCCGTTTGATGTGACACGTCCCATATATAAAATTATGTTGTAAGATTATTTATTTATATTATGGATATGTATACAAAACATAGTTTGCACCTTGATACAAAATAAGAACTATGTACTGTTACATTGTAAAAAATTCAAAAGAACTTCGAAATGTTTGGGACGCAATAAACAAATAAGTGCTCTTTTTTTGACCCGTTCTGAAAATTTTATCTTATAAAAAGAGAGACCAAGATATCAAGTGATAGAAGCGTGAAGTTTCTTGAAAGTTAGGTCAGTAAGTGTTTATAAACTAGAATTGATACTATTTCATATTAGGAGACTAACAATCAGCATTGAATCAAAATACAACTGACCATGTACATATTCTTACCTCTTTTACTTCTATTACTGTTACAGTAACACCTATTTTCACTTCATTTACTGGTTCATTTGATAAGAAGGCTAATGACACATATTCCGATAGCTCTAATTCTTCGAGAATCTATAACAAAGTTAATTTTTTTCTTTGATACCCGTGCGGGAAATCCGATTTTGGGGCCCTGGCACGAAATAGCAAAAATGATCGATTCCACGATCGATGATAAGTCCGTGTTATAAAACTTATCTCTCCACATAGTGACGGGGAAGCTTGGAAATATTCGAATTCTAACTTTAATTGTTAGTTTACCGTGCTTTGCGCAAGAGAAATCCCACGTACTTGTTGATGTCGTGATTGCATTAATTGATCGTGGAACCGATCATTTTTGCTGCTTTGCACCAGGCCCAGAAATCACATTCCCCTTCACGGCATGTAAAGAAAATAGTATGTTAACAGAGTGGGGAAATGGTTGATTCGTAACTCACATGATTATCGCACTCGCTTCGCTCACGCGACAACTTCGTGCTCGTTGGAAATCTCTTAGATCCCCCACTTGGTTGACAATATACTATTATTTAGAAATATTCAACAATTGTGAACCTTCACAGAGAAAAATGAAAATCGAAACAATGATTACCAAAAAGTGTTATTAAAAAATGTTCACACCTAATTATTTCCAACTGAGTGTAACATAGCTTTGTAATGATTACTGAATTCCGGACATTATTGCTGACCTACGTCACACTTCCTTCTCTCTTTGCATAGATTGTTGCAAAAGTTTTCAGTGTCTTTTTATAGAATTGATACATCAAGACAACACGTCTTACATCTTTTCAAAGTACTCTTCTCTAGTTTCAATACACTTATGCATTCTTAAAAACCATTGAGAAAATGCAGTTTTCTCCTCCTGTTATTCTATGCTATTAACCACTTCCACATGTGCTTCAATAGTCTCCTCATCTGATCAAAAGTGACGCCCACGTAACTTTCATTTTACTTGGGGAAAAAGAAAAAGTCACATGGGACGAAATCAGGCGAGAAGTCGATGGAGCAACACTCGGATGCCCTTGTCCGCCAAAAAGTCCACAGTTTCAATGACGGTGTGCGAGGAAACATTGTGATGTTGGAAAAGCAAATGTTTCTTCTTTGATTTGGGGTGCTGTGATTGCCAAGTACTGATGACCTTAAGAAGGCAGTGTGTTTTTCGCACCTTGGTCGGTGATTCGTCATCTTGGAAGCACTAGACTTCCGATTGCCGTTTTGTTTCTAGATCATAGTGATAGTGCGAGTTTTCTTCACCCGTCACGATGTTGTAAACGTCTTTACCTATTCCATTCAAAATTTTTTTAAATATTGTGTGGCACTAATCCACATGAGCAGCTTTATGCTCCACAGTTAAAATATGGGTTATCCATCAAGTACAGAGTTTCTTAACCTGTAAGTACACATGTAGAATGGTATTTATGTTTTTTGGCCCAATCTCTAAAATTGCCTCTATTTCACTACAAGTGATATGTGGGTCTTCTGTGATCAGTTTGCGCACAGCCGCAAGGTTTCATCCGTCATCGTAGTATGCAGACAACCTGCACGAGGCTCGTCTTTCAGGGATTAACATAATCTTCTAAATTTCCTTAAGGGGCACAGCTAGTTTGAAATTTTGAAAATTTCGATTTTTTTTTACATTCCTAAACAGCCCAGCTGGCGCTTTTCGAAGAAGAGGAAGGTGAATTGTATGAACCTGGAATAGTAGATTAGCTCTAGGTATGACACTTAAAAATTTATAACAATGAAATCAGTAATTTTATCATTAAACACGTTTTTCTCAAAACTACATTTTTCAAATTTGCTGCAGCTGTAACTCGATAACAAATCATCCGATCGACTTGCGTCCTTTTTTTAGCTTATTGTGTATTTGTTTTTCCATACAATGACCCTCCGGTTTTATGATTGGATGAAAAATATAATTTTGCCACGCCAAAAACCATCAGATTTTTGAGCAAACTTTTAATTTTTTTTTCGAAACTTCGCCATTTTGTTGCATTTTGATTTTTTTGAACAATCGAGGGTCATTGTATAGGAAATATATTCCATTTTAATTAAATTTTTGGTTTTTTTTTATTTCAGGCACTGTGAAGGCGACAATCACTGCAGCAGTGGCGGAACTTTTTTTTTGAAGACTCAGAAGACGGTGGATAACTTGCTGAAAATCCAATATTTTAATTTGAAAACATTACCGTGTATTCATTATTTATGCACTAATATATCTGCAAAATTTTAAAACATTCGATGCAATACTTTTTTTTTTAAATTCACAAAAATTACCTGTTTTTCTGGCGGTCAAACTAGTTGTTCCCCTTAATCAATTACCTACTGTTGCTCTTGAAAGGGCAGGCCCTCTAAAACCTTCAATTAAACTGGTAAAGCATTCATCTGCAGTAAACTGTTTTTCATAATCATATAAAAACATTGCAAGAAAATCACGTCTCGTGAGATTCATGGTGCTTGTTGCTCAAAGTATTAATGAAGACCAGCATTTCTACACTCCACACTATACCGTCACTACAATCCCTACTGCCTTATATGCTTACACTCAATGAACAGCGCTCTTTCGAATGCCATAGACTATATGAATTGACTTTACTTTATTTAAGCCCTGATAAAAACTTTTGCAACTATTCATGTATTAGGAAATCAGTTGGAAAGAATCAAGAGTAAAATTTCATTCACATCGCTTTTCCGTAATCAATACTGTTTTTCGAATCTCCATTTTTCTCCATGTTCTAATATGAAATAAAGTTCAAATGATTTAAAATTAAATTCTTGAATTTTGTGCGGGATACTAACCGTAAAGATTGCCAAACAGGATTTAGCTAATGGGTTGACTTTCTTCTGAGTTATTATTTTTGAAACATGTTTAATGTTTCCTTGTCCAGTCGGGAAAGGACTTTGTCCTCCAAAAACAGCGATCGTCGTTCGCTCAGGAATAGGAATTTGCTATATTAAAAATCGTCGATATAGTAAATCCGAAATTTCAAAGAGAAAGAGTTTTTAACAAAAGCAGATAGATGAAACTATTAGAATTAAAAAGTATTGTTAGTCTGCTTTTAAAAGTTACTGAAGGAGTGAGGGTCAATTAGAAATTTCAAAAAATTGATTTGCCTTTTTTTAGGCCTTTGACAAAATTGCGTATAACTTGGATATAAATTAATATTTTTCGATGAAAAAAGTATTCCGACTTTTAGAAATATGTATTATTTGATTAAAAGAACATTAGCTAAATATAAATAAACCAGTCTTGAATAAAAATTCGTGAAAGAGCCTTTTTTTCGAGAGTTTGAAAGATATAATATTTGCTCCACGCTCGCCAAACATTCGATTTTTGAAATAGAAAGTGTAGCGAGGGCGAAGGCAAGGACTTCGACTCGGGATTCTACATACTTCATCAATTATAGGTAATAAAAAACAATGCATTAATACATAAAAACCATCCTTAGTCGATATTTACCATATTTTAGTTTTATGTATGCAATACTTTTTGAGAATTGTACGACGTTGTCATAAATCAAATCTATTCTTTAAAAGATTGTTACAGGATTGAAGGGCTCCATCGAATAACCGGTTATAGAATTTTAGTGCTCCGTTTGTTGGCCCCTAACTGCTTACAAAAAATATAACGTCAATTGCAACAATAGTTCAAAAGCTGTGATTGTTTTTTTTTTCGGCTGTGGTCGGTTTTTGCCCGTAGGTATTATCTTTAATTGTAAATATATTAATTTTTACTTTTTGATCTTATTTGAAAATAATGTCTATCAGGGCTAGCATCAGTCTGGTCTCCGGTATGTTGTGCTATGCACTCAAAAAATTTGCGTGTGTTGAATTACCCACCGAAAATTGGAAAAGCATTTTCTAAGTTATAGGCCTAAGTTAAAGTTTCGTGCACGCCGGGAATTTCAAGCAGAGAGCGCGCGTTCGTTTTTTTCTGTTTTACAGCGTTTTGTCTAGTCACGTGTTTTAATGCTTTTTATTATTAAACTAATTTGATCACGTGACCATGACGCTTTAATGCTTGGCCTGCGCTTGGCAATCGTCAGAAACGTGTAAATGCACCTTAAACACTACGATAAATACTACAGTGAGAGTGACAAATGTTACTGAAGTTTGTGCTGTTGATTAGTCTCACTGCAATAGTAATCTTCATATGCGTGATACACACAAATATACATCCAACGCATTCATTGATAATTTTTACATTCTTATCATACATTCTGTTAACCTGCCACCGGAAGTTGACATCGCTAAAGTGAAGGAAATGGTCAGTGAAAATCGTCGTTTAAGTTTAAGAGAGATAGCCGCTGAACTTTCTGTGTCTCACGGATCATTTCGTACAATTTTAAACGATTGTTTGGGCATGAAACGCGTTGCTGTTCGACTAGTTCCGATAGACCTGAATTTTCTTCAAAAACTCAATTGCGTAAAGGCCAAAAACTCAACAAATTTCATCGAACAACCACCCTATTCACCTGATATGGCTCCGACCGACTTTTGTTTGTTTCCAAAACTCAAATTACCACTTCGAGGCACCCTATTTCAGTCGATAGAAAACATAAAAAAGAATTCGCGGCGAGAACTGAAGTCGATTCCGGAAAATGCGTTTAAAAAATGTTTTGATGATTGGATTATTCGTTGGCACAAGTGTATTATTTCGGGAGGAGCCTACTTTGAAGGCGATAAATAGTTTGTGTTTTATTGACCAATTCCCGGTACTTTTTCGACAGAATGTAAGAGAAGGTTAATATAGGAGCATTTTTGTGTTTTTGAAAAAAACTTTATGGAAGAATAAAAAATTCCAATACCGGTTTCTGATAGTGCTCATAAATCTCTACTAATTATCTCAATAACATTTTTCGATTTAACTAAAATTAGGAAAGTAACAGTATGTTAAAACTTGAAAGAAGTTAATATCAAATTTCCATTTTCCAGTTGAATTTTTTGATAAAACGTACATCTTCATTTTAGTTTTGAAAAATAGGATTAAAATTCAAAAATTCCATTATTTAAACAAAATAAAATAAAATTGATTTTGTTTAATGAAGTAAATTTAATTTCCTTTCTCATTTGAAATCAAAAACTGTGTTTATCAACGCCATATGCTTATAGCGAATTCAGTTTTGTTTTGAAAAAAAAAATGTAAAAAAAGCAATGTCGGGATTCCGAAAAATCATTTAAAGGCAAGATACCAAATTCTAAAAGGATCGACATAAGTCATGCTTACGTCATCCTTTATTTGTCAAACGGCGATGTATAGCTTTTTAATATACACAGAGAAGAAAATCCAACTCCATTTAGTATAAAGCCAAAAGTTAAGCTCGCGGATATTAAAAGTGAATCTTCTCCATCTGCTAGAATAACTAAAGCAAAAATGAATGTTGTAAAGGATTTATTAACATATCTTGGTTCTGAAGGTCAAACCTTTTTTATCGAATACATCACCTCGATCTCGAACGATAAAGCAGTCGATGATAATGTTTTTTTTCATCTGATGACGATTAAAGTACACAGACGTGTCAATTTTCTGATGTATTCTTCATTTTTTTATGTGCCTCCGGCGCGTAAACTCGTTTTCACGCTACAGTTGAGACTAGCGTAATGTAGTGTATTACGCTACAGAGGAATGTAATGTAAAAATTGAGCTACGCATGCGCCTATAACACAATTCGGGTAATTACGAGACTCGCTTAAAATGCTCGCAGGGCTGATCGCGCCTCGGCTTCATCTCGGCTTCGTCTCGCCTTTGCCCCAGCTACGTCTCGGCTTCGCCTTGGCTTCGATCTCCTGCGAGCATTGTCGCTCGTAGCGTAATAACCCCCATTATGCGCCTAGGCACATAATATACTATTGCATATAGTTGTCAATATGCTCAAAAAGTACAAATAAATGTATTTATAAAAAATGGCCTTACCCAAAATAAAACAATCACAACTTTTGGACTATTGTTGTAATCGACGTTATATTTTGCAAAAAAATTATTTGTTTCTTTTTGAAGAAATTTGTCGTTGAACTTATTCGCTTGCTTAAAATTTGCTCGACTCCATGAACATTAAAGAATATGATTGTGCATTTTTTGTAACGAGATATAAAAAAATTATAAACTTTTTTTATAATAAATGTTTTACCTTTTCACTTGTAGATCAAAGGTCATTACAACGTGCGATCTCTGTAAATTTCATTGGGGAATTCCCAAAATTGTGTAATTGAGCGTGAGTTGAAGTCGAAACAGAACTTAACTTTAAATTTGAAAAAAATATTTTTTTACATTTATTTTAAAAACTATAGGAGCTACAACTTTTTTCATAAAAATAAAAGCGCAATTAAATTCTCTACTTGAAACTATGTTTTAAAAATTGAAATTGGAAACATTTTTTACAAGCAGCTAGGGGCCAATAAAACGGTGCGCTAAAATTCTATAACCGGTTATTCGATGGAGCCTCTCAATTGTCACAATCACAAATGTGTAAAAATCCTGTGAATTTTGATTTACCATTTGTTTAACTTTTTCATCTGGTCGGTAACAGTTGCAAAACTACGAGTTCTCTATATTAATGTATGTTGTGCAATAACTTACGTTAACTACAATAGTTTTTGAAGCACAAACAGAATTACTCAAAGCGCTGTGTATGGTAATTAAAGCTGCAAGACAGAATGGAGTACCATCATTAGAAAAATAAATTACGGAAGATTGGGGCACCGGTGTTCTGATATGACTATGCGTTTTTCCAGACAATTGTGTAATTTCCCACGGATTGGATTCTGTTAAAATTACGTTGCAAAACATCAAATAAACAATTTAAATATTTATGACGTTATTTAATCACTTTTTGCTTCCAAGAGGAAGTTAACACTGCATGGAAAAAACAGTATAGTTGTGATAACCATTTGCCCTAAAAAACTCAATAGTTATTTTAAATAATAATAAGGTTGAGGTGACTCATATAAATGGTCGACCCAAATTCATCTATTTTTGTAGTTGTCACATCTATACAGTTCTTTTACGTCTGTGATAATAGAAATTTTCAGTCTTTTTTAATGTATTTTTAAAATCAGACTCGCTATATGTATATATAAAGGGTGTACCAGAAAAATCGGGACACCTGAATATTTTGGAAACCGTTAAGTTTGACAAAAAATGATTCTAACAAAAGTTGTATAGTTCTTTGAGAAGTATGCGACAATGACCTTGATTTTACCATAACTAAATTATTTGAAGGTCATTTTTTGTCAAACTTCACGGTTTCCAAAATATTCAGGTGTCCCGATCTTTCAGGTACACCATGTATTTATTACATCATTTCTGTGAGTATTCTAAAATATAAAGTCAAAATTTGTTTTGTATATTTAATGCAATATTTTTTCCATAAAATTCCATTTTAAAAGGCGTTAATTTTTCAAGATTGTTCCTCTCTTATTCTTTTAAGTTTTGCGCACTTTTGAAACACGCAGGAGAAAGTTAAGAAAAAATTAAAAATATGCATTATATGCCATTCCAA
The DNA here is from genome assembly GCA_030998225.1 of Diplolepis rosae. Classification (NCBI taxonomy): domain Eukaryota; kingdom Metazoa; phylum Arthropoda; class Insecta; order Hymenoptera; family Diplolepididae; genus Diplolepis; species Diplolepis rosae. The sequence goes on along the minus strand of JAPYXD010000723.1, from coordinate 21,693,442 downwards.
TTCGCATCAATAATAGGATGGAATACACTGAAAAACTCTTGGTTAGAGTAAATTATCAAAATGAATTATATTTTAGTATGATATCGTTTCAAAATGAGGCAAACAGGGTTTACGTATCAGAAATTAATATAGTGGTTTTCAAGCAGCGAAGTTAATATATTCGTTTGAATAAATGGAATATATGTTCTACTAACTGTTACAAAACCTTCGATAATTTGAAATCCACTATATCAAAGTTGCGAAGCGAAACAAATAATACACGGAAAAATTTAGTCGCTTGAAGTTTAAGTTACTTTCGAAGACTCTTGGGCATAGAGTTTTAAAAGACGAAGTCGCAGGGAGTTTCAGTAACTTTCATTAAATAATGTTCAATTTTTTTTAGCATTTAAGTAACTTCTTCTGTTATTTAATAAAAAGTCACTGAAATTTTCTGCGACTGCGTCTTTTAAAACTCTATGTCCAAGAGTCTTCGAAAGTAACTTAAACTTTAAGCGACTAAATTTTTCCGTCTATGTGAATCTGAAAACCACTTATATGAAAAATCACTCACTCCACCAAAAGGTTTGACCTTCAGAAGTGACGGATTCAGATTAAGAATTTTTGTGTCTTTTTCTAACGCGTGCAAAACAGAAGGAATATAGAGGGGAGAGCTTTGGCACTGAGAGGAGGGGAGGTTTCAGTGAAAACACACACATAAATATTATTATACCTTATTTATATTCACATATTTAAGTATGCAATGCGTATTTATAATCGCACACGCTTGAAATTAAATTTAAAAATCGCTTTTGGGTTCGAACCCTCTAACTCTACCTATATCTATATAACTAAACGCATTCCTAACGCCTAAAGCCTCTCGACTATTCTCGCTTGTCATATTCCGAAATAAATGTCACGTATAAGCCACTTCTGAGTTGGGCAGACTTGGATCGACTCCACGAAGCTATTCGGATAACTTCGGAAGCACTCGGGCGACATTCTGAAATAAACTATACGAAAAACCGAGAATGAATGTTTTGATTTCTGCTGCGCGTCGCTAGGATTCTGGCGAGTTCATATTCATAATATTAATTTCTCAAATATGCTTTCCAGGTTATAATATTCATTGTTCGACTTATTAGAATTATATGTAGAACACTTAGTAATCATAATATCATTTTCTAGTACTCTTTATTTTTCGAATGGAGATTGATAATATTTAGTATTTAGAATACTAATTTTTCTGTACACGTTTCAAGGACTGTTATGACTATATTGTATTTTGATGCCATAATATGAGTAAATGTTATAAAACCTCGGCTTTCACCAGGGATTATGGTGAGAATTTATGTTGGTATGAACCTTGAATTTAAAAAAAAAATCGAAATGTCATCAAATATTATAGTGAATGATAGCAAACATCAAAATAACATACTTGTATCCTTCCAAATTAAATTATTATATAGTATTATATAATTACAAATATATATAGTATTATATTAGTTAACCCGTTAAGGGCCAAAATGGCATAAACGATACACCGGTCTTTGAGGCCGTGTAACTTATGCTATTCGCGACTGAAAAAATTGAGAGGGACATATTTGTGAAGTTCAAGACTTGCGCTTTCCAATGGTAAATACGAAATTGATCTAAAAAGTTAATAATTATAAAAATATTCAGTTTAAAAAAAAAAGCACGATTTTTTCGATCTTTTTTTTTTTTGAAAGCGAGTTTTGAAAGGTTTCTCGGTCTGTCAACGACCTGGAACAATTTTAACCGGTGGAATAAATGTCTGAACTTTAAGAAGGTGTGGTTCGGAGATTAATTTTTCACTTTGGTCTTTACAAAATGGCGCCCGAATTACAAAATTTTCACGAATACATTCAGGATTTTTTTTGTCAGAAAATATGAACAAACCGAGGAAATTACGAACAATGAAAAGTTCTTAAAATCACGCAAAGAATACGTTTGAATTTTCTCAAAACGTTTCGAGCAACTTTTCAATTTTGCAAATAGCATCATTTTTGTAAAATCAAAAAATTCCTCAAAACAACGCGAAAAAATTTGTATGTATTCTTTGACCAATTCTAAACACTTTTTATTCTTGGTAATTTTCGCCATAAGTATATTGCTTTCTAGAGAAAAATTCTCAATAACCTCGAAAGTACCGCAGTATATTCGATTGATCAAATTGAGGCGATGTTGAGAAAAATTGGATATCGAGAGGCAACCCCGGGTGAAAATCGTTTACGACTACAGCAGGCCTACAGCTCGGTTAGAGACTTGCAACAGGTCTGCAGCAGGCCTGCATTCAATCACACCCTTGTTGAAAATTCCTGTATAGGATCCTCTAGAGGATCCTTACTTGGGGTCCCGTTCAGGTCCCTGTACAGGATCATGCATAAGAATCATCAGGATCCTGTTCAGGATCCTTGAATAGGTTCCTGTGTGACACAAAAACGGTTAGCACAGGATCCTTTATAAGATCCTCTAAGGTGAGGGTACAGTATAGATGAAAGGTCCCTTGATGAGATCCTTCAAGTCGTTAGATGAACAATCTAATACTGTACATGATCCTGTACAGGCTCTTATGTATGTTCCTTTATGTGTTCCTATACAGTAGAACGAAGGAAAATATTTCTGTATGCAGGATCCCACAGAGGGAAACTTCAAAGAATCCCGACTGATTTTGAACCACGAAATTATTCCTTTATAGGTTCTTGTAAAAACTCGCTTTCAAAAAAAAAGATCGAAAAAATCGTGCTTTTTTTTTTTAAACTGAATATTTTTATAATTAATAATTTTTTAGATTCATTTTGTATTAACCATCGGAAAGGGCAAGTCTTTAACTTCAAAAATATGTCCCTCTCAATTTTTTCAGTCGCGAATAGCATAAGTTACACGGCCTCAAAGACCGGTGTATCGTTTATGCCATTTTGGCCCTTAACGGGTTAATAGGGACTCAGTAAAATCTACACGGAGAAAAATGGAGATCAGAAGAATATGAATAATAACTAAAAACCAGGATTGGCTGCTAGGTGAGAAAAAAGAATTTTATGCAGATAGGGGACGATTTCTGTACTGTTTAAAACTCTTTTTGCTTTTTGTTAATCATTCCTGTTTTTTAGTTAGTTTTCATTTCAAAAGAATTTAATAATTTATTTTGCAATTATTATTACATTCTCATCATGGATGAGAAGGTATTGGTTTCATGTGAAAAATGACTTTCGAAATTTTCATCAAATCTTTACGTTTTGAGACCCCCTGAGTCAGAAAAAATGGTTTTTACGAAAGTGTCTGTCTGTCTGTCTGTCTGTAGGTCGTGTGCGGCATAACTCTCGATAGAATTATCAGATTGAATTGAGCTTTGGTTTTTAACAATAATATTTAAAATAAGAAAAAAACGTAAGAATACAATGTTGTTAGTTTCAAAAAGATCTACAAATTTTGTCTCACACAGTTTCTGATAAAACATATATTTTTCGTTTCAATTCCAAAAAATACGATTAAAATTCAAAAATTCCATTTTTTAGACAAAATATGTGAGATACAAAAAAAACTTTGAGATGAAAAATTGTTTGGCTAAATAAGGTCTACACATTCTTATCGAGAAATTTCTTGACAGGATGTATATTTTAATATTTTGATTTTTAATATTGAAAAAATTCGATTTGTTTCACCAAAATATGTGAGATACGAAATAAGCGTTGTTCTGCAAAATCGTTTCCTTAAATAAAGTCTACGATTGTTTTTCCTTTTTGAGATATTTGGAAGAAAATAAATTTATCAATAATCATGTAATTTATTAAAAAGTTACAAAAATTCACTTAAATTCAAAAAGAAATAGAGTGACTTCGAGAAAATGACTAATTTACATCATCTTTAATATCATTAAATTGGTTTGAGCTTCAGTATTAAATTATAAGAAATAAACTTAAACGTATGCCAAGAGCACAAGACCGAGCGCGAAGCGCGACGTTCAAAAATTCCGGAGCGCGAAGCGCGACGATCGAATCGCGCGCCCTAGGCGCACTCAAACTTGCGAGCGAAGCGAGCTGCGCGCAAAGCGCGTAATGAGAATGTGCCCGCGAAGCGGGCAGATTTTTTTTGATTCACTTGTTCTGCTTGTGAAATTATTTGTCCTATGAAATACCAAAATCCTAGAATTGTCTTTTATAATGTAGAACATCAATAACATGATTTTTCTAGAACCTGAGGCAAAACCCATTATAGGAAATAAAGATTTCCGAATTTTTTTTTATTTTTGTAAAACTTTAAATTCTAATATTTGATCCAATAATTAAAGGTAAAGAAGTTTAAGGCCTGTATAAACTTGATAATTAGATGATATTATGGCAGAAATTTCAACGTGGCCTATTCCAGGGCTACGAATCTTGCACTAAAATTATTTCGTTTTACTAGCTAACTTCTAGTAAGATTAACTTTTAGAAATAGTGGAATAAACTAAGTTTGAGATTAATTTAACGTAGAAGAAACTAGTAATCTTGCTAGCCAATCAATCAACTGCGCCGGACAGACAGACACTTTGTAAAAACCGTTTTTTCTTAATCAGGGAGTCTTAAAACGTGAAGATTTGATAAAATTTCCGAAAGTGATTTTTCACATAAAACCAATACTTTCTCATATAATGAGAATGTAAAAACAAGCTTTATTCATATGGATCTTAATAGGGCAAAATGTAACCTTCGATGTTAACAAGATAACATTAATCCCTTTGGAATGCTCTTATTTCTTGTTATCTAGTTTGTTTTTGTACTACATGCAACCAAAAATTTCAAAACATATCTAATATCAATATAAATCTTGGCAGTAAACATGGAGTCAACTTTCAAGTTTAGAGTTCATTCTCATTCTTGCTACTCTAATGCGGCCTAGATTCTCTCGGGTTTGGGCCCAATCAAGGATATGTCAAAAATTTTTCACGTGTGCACGTGATAAAATAAATATTCTAAAAAATTCAATCAGATTTTTTTCTATGAAAATTTGTAGCTTTTAGAATAAAGTTCAGAAATTTAGAGAAAGAGTCATTCCGGGATTTTTATTTTAATGTTTTTTACATGTCTTCATATCTTATAATGTTTTTGAAAGTATTGTGTCATTTTTTATAACAGATTATAGACATGCTGATATTCTAGGCACTCCGTCGACGGCTGAAATCGCCAGACGGTATTGTTGGAAACCAGCTAGCGCCTTCTCCTGGCGCGCTTTCTTTCCTTCTCCTCGTCTCTTTCGTTCGCTTAAGCGCACTCTCTTTCTTCACCTTTTTCTTCCTTTCGCTTTCTCCTTTAGTTCTCAGATTTAAAGCTTGTTAACATGATCTTTCTTCAAATTCCTTCGTTTTTAAATAAGTTGCAAGTTACCTGCGCATTTATTCGATGTTTAGGTTCAATAAATTTTCCAACTTAAGCTCAATAAATTCTTAATTTCAATCTTGAGATCTTATATTTAAACATTATCTTTTCTTCTTTTTTTTTTTGCTCAAAATTGAAAATTGATCTTTCTTTTCCTGGGGATTCCTTAAAAATCATTTGACCTAAGAGTTACTTGATCCTCGATAAAAATCTTGTGAGAACGTGGACATCTCCAACGCTCCAGCCTCTCATCGAGTTTCAGGGTGGCCGTTTTTATCGACGAAAATAATTCCCGGCCATCGGAAATTTTTTCCCGGTCATTAAAAAAATAGTTTCCAATGAATAATAGTTAATAAAATGGGTTTTTAAAGTTTTAAAATATTTTTTGGTCAATATTCTGAAATAAAATTTCTCCTGGTATACCGAAATCGCGAAATCATACGAAATGGACAATTGTCAATAAGGCGGGAATTTCGAAATGCATAATCACTTTATGTAACACATTTAAAACAAATAAAAATCATTTTTTATTAAAACTTTAAAAAAATTCCCGGTTTCTCGGTCCAGCGGCCACCCTCAGTTTTCTTCAGGTTCCTGAGCCTCTTCCAGTTGCAGCTTCCAGGATTGTGCTTCCTCCAGAATAGTGATGTGTCGTTTCACGTCCTGTTAGTGCGCTAATTCTCGGCTTCTACTCGCGATTTGTACCCAATGGGTGTCCAGGGACAACGGGTAAGTCGACGGGTGTCGGAGCTTTAGGGCCATAACCGTCGATTTGCGTTGCTCTCGCTGTCGATTGGGCGTGGGTCCTGCTGGGTTACGACCATCGATTTAGCACTCGTTCGTCGCGCTCCTTCCTCAACGCGATTCCGAGGTCCTTACAAGTGGCCGAGCGTCGGATTCTGCGAGGCCATAACCTTCGATCTCACGCTTCCGGCCAGTGGGCGTGGGTCTTCGAGGATCGCGACCCTCGATCATCGGTGCCTGAAAATTGGCGGGCGTGGGTCCCTTTTGGGTCATGACCATCGGTTTCGTGCTTGTATTCCGTGCTTCAGGCAGGGCTGATTCGTTTGTTATTTCCTTGAGCAATTCTAATTTTTTCACATACGCTTATTTTATTTACACAATCTTCTCCTTCGTTCACGTTCTAACTGCTGCAAAGAAAGACTTCGATTACCGGGAATATCGGTTTCAATGAATGTCCTACGAGTTAACAACTTGGATCGCCGCTTCAAACGACCAAGCTTGGAACGCTGCGCGCATGAACCAATTTTAATTCCGTTCGACAGATCACCTGAAAAATTCTCGCCATCCCCGCGGAAGGCCCTATAGAAGGTCAAACGAACACTTTTCCCTACCTAAACGGATCGTAACATACAACCAAAAGTCAACACATCATTAATTCCAGACGTAATATTACTTAAATAAATATCAATACATTACTTTTACGTAACTCATATTCACGAACGAGCTTGAACATTAATTTATTATTCATAAAATTTTATGAATAACCTATCAAAGTATTATATAGTAAAACAATAAAATGAAAACAATAATTTGTAATTGTTTTGATGTTATTTCATTAGATTATTATCTATTGAAGGTCAGTAAAATAAATATAGTTGTCAGAATTCAAAAACAAACATGATACGCTTGTTTAATTCACGATAATTTTGGATAATATTGTGTTTTGTATATTTCATATTTAAGTAAAGTAATCTAATTCAAACTCAAAAGTATCAGTATTACAATAAGAAAATGAACAAACAATTTCGTCAAGAATTTCTGAGTTTAGAAAAAACAGGTGATTTGGAAAATAAATCATTTTCGTTTATTTGAAAAAATGGTATAATACATTACTCATTTTTCAAAATTTTATTATTTTTTTCATCTGTTTTATGAAAGTATGTGTGAAATGTATATGTGAAACCTGACAAAATGTAATAAGAACTAATTTGAAACTTCAAAATTAACAAACTGAGGAATCCCTATTGAGATAACTACAGTTGATTTTACAAAAATAAAACTAATTGTGAATTTCAATTTTTCAATCACTCACAGAAATGATGAATATATTATATATTTCCTATTTTAGTAACAATTTGTCGTGTAATACAAATCGGTATACGTCATTAGAAATAGAATCAAACAGTATCACACTTAAGCTATTTTTTTATTTTTAATAAAATAAATCTACTTCATCTATCCAACAAAAAAATAGACATTCATTTAACAAATAAAAATCTGCCCGCTTCGCGGGCACATTCTCATGGCGCGCTTCGCGCGCAGCTCGCTTCGCGCGCAAGTTTGAGCGCGCCTAAAGCGCGCGATTTGATCGTCGCGGTTCGCGCTCCGGAATTTTTGAAAGTCGCGCTTCGCGCTCCGTTCTTTTTGGACCTCGCGCTTCGCGCTCGGTCTTGTGCTCTTCACATACATTCAAGTTTATTTATTATAATTTGATACTGAAGCTCAAACCAATTTTATAATAATGTTACAGATGATGTGAATTACACATTTTCTCAAAGTCGCTCAATTTCTTTTTGAATTTAAGTGAAACAGGAAATTCAATTTACTTAAGGCTCTATCAGCCTTAAGGAACACATTCTCATCATGGCAATCGCGCTTCGCGCTCGATTTTCTGTATACATTTCAGTAACTTTTTAATAAATTACATGATTAAATTAATTTATTTTCTTCCAAATCTCTCAAAAAGGAAAAACAATCGTAGACTTTATTTAAGGAAATGATTTTCCAGAACAACGCTTATTTCGTATCTCACATATTTTGGTGAAAAAATCGAATTTTTTTTAATATTAAAAATCAAAACAAAATATAAATCCTGTCCCGAAATGTCTTAATGAGAATTTGTAGACCTCATTTAGGCAAACAATTTTCCATCTAAACGTTTTTTTGCATCTCACATATTTTGTCTAAAAAATGGAATTTTTGAATTTTAAACGTATTTTTTGGAATTGAAACGAAAAATATATCTTTTATCAGAAACTGTGTGAAACAAAATTTGTAGATCTTTTTGAAACGACAAACTTTGTATTCTTACGTTTTTTTCGTATTTCGAATATTATTGTTAAAAAATTGAATTTTGGATTTTCAATAGATTTTTTTTGAATTAAAAAGAAAAATATGCATCTTATGAAAAAATTTTATAATGCGAATTTGTAGGTCTTTATTTATTTAATAATATTGTATTATAACGTTTTTTCGTATTTCGTATAATTTAACTGAAAAATGGAATTTTGATATTTACTTTTTTCGAATTTGAATATGCTGTAACATTTCTAATTTTGATTTAATCAAAAAATGTTATCAGGATAATTTTTAGACATTTATGAGCACTATCTAAAACCAGTATTGAAATTTTTGATTTTTTCAAAAAATTATTTTCAAAAACACAAAAGTAGTGCTCCATCCCTCAATTTTGATTGGATGTGGCTGGTTAACGAACTTGTCCTTACTTTTTCGGCTCCGATAAAGTGTACCAAAGCTCAATTCAATCTGATAATTCTATCGAGAGTTATGCCGCACACGACCTACTACAGACAGACAGACAGACAGACAGACATACAGACACTTTCGTAAAAACCATTTTTTCTGACTCAGGGGGTCTCAAAACGTAAAGATTTGATGAAAATTTCGAAAGTCATTTTTCACATAAAACCAATACCTTCTCATCCATGATGAGAATGTAAAAAGGTATTTCCAACGGAAACATCCAATATTTTATGGATCAATTATTATAGGTTTGAGTGTTAAATAGATAAGAATAAATGTGGAAAATATTTTTCATAGAAGAGAATCAAAATACGTTCCTCTTTTTTAGATACATAGAAATTTCAATAGAAATTAATTATAGCTCACGAGTTGAATGAATGTAAATAAATACCTTGAGAATAAGCGAAAGCTAGAAGTCCAAAAAGTATTGAAACAAGTGAAATGTTCATCTTCACCAATTTTCAATAACTTAATGTAGTATACTTTGATAGTAAATACACCTATGAATACACTCGTATAAATTACCGATTATGCACGTTCAAGCACGTATATATACTATGGTGGGAGACTATTCATTAGCAAAAAAGATTTAAGTTCAATGTAATCAATTCTCTGATTGGCTTTCGTGCACCAATTGCGCCAATCAGACAACACTATGTGGCAGTTCGATATCTTGTCGGCGCATCATTATGAACGATTTAATGGGTTCCACTATATGTGTATTCGTCGTTATTTCAATATTGAGTAAACGTATTAAGTTACGCTCGAACGTACTTTTGAACGTTAAAGAATTCATTCAAAATAATAATTGTTTTTCGTGTAATGATTTAGGGAAAAATATTAGAATATTATTAAAATTCAAACAAGTAAAATGTGTAATTATTGTGAATTGATGATAGGGCATTATTTATTTTTTTAATAACCACCTAAAAAGTTGAATAGCAAATTACAAGCAAATCGCAATAATTGTATTCCTACAATATATTTTGATAAAGTCAGAATTTAATTCAGTTATTAGTAATGTATAAAAATCAAAATCTTATGTGTATATTGTTTCGTTTACTTTTTCAATGCAATCTGAACTGATTCTTTTGTCTGGCAATCATAAAAAAAAATTCAAACAGAATTAAAATTACGTTCGAGAATGACTCATTTGTGTAGACTAGATGCTGACTGCACACGCTAAAGGGCATGCTCTCCTTCTTTAAAGCTTTTAAGGCCATAGATCAACTGGCCCACATAACTTTGGTAATTGCAACCATAGTATGTAAGGTTATTTAAAAAATAATAAGTACAATGGATATTTGGTACCATACCGACGTGAAAAAAAAAGTCAAGAAGGTCTGTTTGATACAAAAATTCTTTTCTATCAGGAGCACAAATAAGTTTCCGCTGTTTGACAAAATTTGGCGTCACCAGTAAGTTTTGGTTGAAATTGACATATGTAAAACGTCACTGTCGTAAGGTTGGATATTTGTCAACAACATAACCTTGAAATATTAGTGAATTTTTATCAGTATAATATATTCTTTTGTGTGCGAAAATGTCGAGTTTTTTGCCAAATAAGTGTCATTTGCGGGAACTTTTAAATTACTTCTTCAATTTGAAGGAATCTGCAGCTGAAGTGCATCGATTGCTCGTAGAAACATATGTTGAGGCTGCCTTAAGTGAGATAAGTTGTCGCGAGTGGTTTCAAAAGTTAAAGAATGGTGAATTTGACATCGAAGACAAAGAACGTTGTGGAAGGCCGAAAGTGTACGAAGACACGGAATTGGAAGCATTATTGGATCAAGATTCGTGCCAAATGCGAAAAGAACAATAGGATGGACAATACTTCGAATAAAACATAAGGTTCCGTTTTTTCACAATAAATGCCCAATTTTTGATAAAAAACGGCGGAAACTTATTTGTACACCTGATAGTTATTAATTTTTCAATAACTTTACATACTGTAGTTGTAATTACTGACGTCACGTGGTCTGGTTGATCCATGGCCTTAATTGGAAAGTTACGTACGCTTTTAAAAGAACTATAAGTCGATGCCAATGCATTTGTAAAAATCTATGTTTTACTTTAGTCTACAGTCAGTATTAGAATTATGGTATGAGAGCAGACAATTTTTATGAGCTAATCTTATCTAACATAATTCATATTTACTATAAAATGTTGATATCACTTTCCGAAACTAATTGTTTGAGTGACAGTATGTATATATGTGACCTGCCACGAGGACAAAGGGACCTAAGGCGTATAAATTCGATTTTCGGGTTTTTGCATTTATAAGTAGTTTTTAGTTGCTCTTTCTAATGGACGAATTCAAAAAATTCTAACTAATTTACTTTGTCCGTAATTAAGCTGCAAAGTATTCGGAAAGTACACTGATAGAAAGGAATGGCTGTTACAACGATATTTATGATTAATTTAACCTTACCTTATTGCTGGCATAGATACAGCAATATGAGATTTGTATTTTAACCATCCGATTATAACTGAATAAATATGAACGAATCAACCATATTATTGGTTGCTATGGAAAAATATATTGTTTGCCTTCCCATATTATATTTCTGATTCGACCAGTTTCACTTAAAATATTTTGATTTCTGTATTTAACTTCCTGCATTGTTTAGAGAGACATATTATTTTATAAATACAATTATAAATTCCCAACCTACAACCGAATGGCTAAAACTCCCGAACCATTTCTTTTAGTGTAACGTTCTTCATTTTTAGCCTTTCTTTCAAACGCTCGTCCTGTAAAATCTTGCCTTGCAGCATCAGGTCCTTTTCCTCATGACAAGTTACATATACAGGGTGCGTCATCTCAATATGGTCAATGGAATCCTTAATCCCATTGGCCAGCGTCTCAGGCCATATCGCTGCCATTTCGGCCCGAATGTTGTTTTTAAGCTCTTCTATGGTCTTTGGCTTGTTGGCATGAACTTTACTCTTCAAAAACCCCACAAAAAGAGGTCCGGTGGAGTCAAATCCGCAGATCTTAGTGGCCAGTCAATATCGCCCTTTTTCGAAATCACACATCTCGGGATATTGACTGGCCATTAAGATCTCCGGATTTGACTCCACCGGACTTCTTTTTGTGGGGATTTTTGAAGAGTAAAGTTTATACCAACAAGCCAAAGACCATGGAAGAGCTCAAAGACAACATTCGAGCCGACATGGCAGCAATATCGCCCTAGACGTAATAATGGAACCTCGATATCGGAAAAATCGGTGTTTTTGCTTTCGATGTTGATGTTTTCGACATCGATGTTTGAGATTCGATGTTGAGGTTACATCGAACATCGAAACTTCTTGTTTTCTATGGTTCAAAAGTCGATGTTTTTAGATTTTTATTCGCCGCTACGGCCGCTACGTTCTACGAGGCGGGACGATCACCCGTCGCCGGCGTCGTCCGGCCGCCACCACCCTGGCCAATAATAAAAAAGATTTGCTGGTAGGTACATGTTGCTAAATGCTGATTAGATATTTCTGTTAGTACCTTATATCTAGGACGCTAGAAATGAGTGGAGTAGAGGGAAAAGTGAAATTTTCCGTTAGTCGATGTTTCTGATGTCGAAGCATTTATGGCTCTTTGTTAGTGATGGAACCTCGACACCAGAAGCATCGAAACATCGAGGTCTCGTTTTCGATACATCGGTGGCATCGATGTTGACCATTTTCAATGTCCGAGGTTCCTTAACATCGAGGTTTTGCTTTCGAAGTTCTATCACTACCTAGATGCTAGCCAAAGTGATGCAAAATGCCAGAAAAAGAGCTCATTTTTGTCTTACCAATAACGGCGGCGACTTAATCGATATTGTTTTTGGAAACTAGTTAAGATAAATTAGAATTAATTATTAACACTAGAACTACCAAGGGGGTCAAAATGACTTGTTTGACATGGTAGAAGTAGGTAAACCTCAATCGTCGGTAGTTCTAGTGTTAATTATAATATTATAATATTAATAATTCATTAATTATAATAAAGAACTTTCCGAAATGTATTGAGAATTGTCAAAGTTATTCAATATTTCCATTGACCGGATTGAGATGGTGCACCCTGCATATAAAAAGGTACGTGGAGTAATAATACTTAATTCACTAGGGTACTTAGTTTTGAAAATATTAGGTTGTCCCAGAAGTAATTGCCGATTTCACATATAGATGTCTTTGACCATCTTTTCGAATGGTTTCTTTCAATTTCATGATTTGTTCCTTCTGACATTTGTTAGCTATCGCTCTTAGCTTTCTTTACAAAAAAATTGCGCGCAATTTCGTTTACAGTTGTTAGTTTGACATCAACTTTAAGATGCAGTGTAGAAACGAGCATTTTCGTCATATTTTGATTTTTGATTTCCGTAAAGGAAAGAACGCCGCACACGCTGCTAAAAAGTTAAGTGTTGTGTATGGTGAAGAAGCCTCAAAAGACAGACAGTGTCGAAATTGTTTTGATAAATTCCCTTCTGAGGATTTTTCACTCAAAGATGCGCAACATTCAGATGGGCCAAAGTAAGTTGATGATGACCAAATCAAAGCCATAATTGAATCGAATCGACATGTAACTGTGCGAGAGATTGAAGAAATGTTGAAAATACCAAAATCAACAATCAACCGTCATATACGTCTTGGACTCGTTAAAAACTTAATATTTGGATTCCACATAAATTGAAGGAAATTCATTTAACAAAATGCATCAACGCTTGTGATTTGCATCTTAAACGCAATGAATTCGATCCTTTTTTCAAACGAATTATCACTGGTGTTGAAAAATGGATTGTTTACAATAATGTCGTTCAGAAACAGTCATGTTCTAAGTTCCAAGAAAGGTGTGGTATTTTTTGAGCTGCTTCCATGGAACCAAAAATTATTAAGGCTTGGTTGGGAAGTGATGTTACATCTACCATATAGCCCTGACCCTGCACCATCAAAGTATTATTTATTTCGATCTTTGCAGAACTCCTTGAATGGTAAAACTTTCAACGATGATGAAGCTGTGAAATCGTACTTGGTTCCGTTTTTTGCCAATAAAAACTAGAAGTTCTATGAGCGTGGAATCATGAAGTTACCAGAAAGATGGCAAAAGGTCATTGAACAAAATGGAAAATATATAATTTATTAAAATGCATTCCTTGTATTAAAAAAATGCGTTTAGTTTGCATGGAAAAATCGGCAATTACTTCTAGGACAACCCAATATTTATCTCAAATTTTCTCAGTATCAGATTAGAATGCAGGTCACTGCTCGATTACGCGGTTGATTCTATTTTTGGCACACATAGATAACATTAAAAGCTATAATCCAAATATTTAAATGAACGATAAAAATAATATATGTATGATTAATAGTTTACAATCTATTTCTTATTGTTATAATGCACGAGTAATGTTTAGACTGTTTAAAATAAGCGTATGATACCGCAATTCCCCAATGCATAACTTAGCGTAAAGAATAAATCATAATCGATTTTCTGTATAGATTTCTCTGATTATCTAATAAATTATATGATTGAAATAATTTGTTTTCTTTACGAATATCTTAAAAAGAAGGAAAATCGTAGATTAATAAATAAATGTTTTACATTAGTAGACGTCGTGGAATTCAGTTCCTGTTCCTGTGAATATTGTAAGTGGTCATAATAATTTAATCATCCTCTGTAGTGTCACTCCGGTTTGCTGATGAATCTGCTTTTGACATAGTGGAGCTTGCCATGGCTGTTTTCAGGATCTCACGTCAAGTTCTTTTTAAGGGATATGCGTTCCCGTTGATCATCGAAATGAATTTCTGCTTTTGGAGCCACTGTGATTTTAGCGATACGGAACTCTCAGACTTCGAACTTTCAAGGATATGAGTTGAGCCAAGTGGTTACAGACTTTGATCTTACTTCGCTTAATGACCTTATCCTGACTTTCTTGCTTATCCTGAGCCAGACATTTCTTGGTGTTGGATCTTATAGATGCTGTTCCTTTGTATGCTCGTTCTTCCTCCAAGAGTTTTGATGAAAAACATTTTGACTCGCCTCTCTTTTATTGATTTTCCCACGAACTTCTTTTTGAGTTAAAAACTGCTCTTGAGAATGAGGATTATCCTACTGTGATATACCACTGGTTTATGGATGCTCTCTCGTTTGCTTAAGCGGGGTGGTGCCTATAACCCCTTTACTTTCCTGGGTAGAAGAAAAGTTCAACTTTTATACCAAAATCCAAAATGCGACCAACCACCTGCCAGACGATTTACTGCTCTCAAGCACAATGTCACCAATCACACACGTGAGGAGAAACTGATATATCGGAGAGTTGATCAAGATGTTAAGAAATTCTTAAGTCCACATATGCACTTATCTTCTGTTGAATTCTTCAAATCTTTCAAACCATCGAACAAGCTTCCGTGTTTCGTGCCTCAATAATATAAAATACCTAGATGTTGCTCTAGACTCACGATTGTCTTGGGCTCCCCACATTAAATACATCGCAGGCAATGCGACTCGGTTTGTCAACGTCCTCAAGGCTATAGTTTGATTATCCTGGGGTGCCAGTTCTTCTGTTGCTCACAGTCTACAGAAACTTGGTCAGAGCTTGCTTTAAATGGAGCGCCCCTGTCTTCTCAGCTGCAGATTAATCGGTTCTTCATATTCTAGTCAGATTACAAATGTAGGCTCTTTGTGTTGTTCTGGGCTGTATGCATTCGACTCAGGAGTCGAGCCATTCATCGATTGTCATCTTCATGATAAATTCTGGTAAGCACACTTTAAGTTTGTGCGAATCTCTCCTCTTAACCAGATTTATTCTGCGAAATTTTCCTCGGAGTGATAACCTTTTGATGTCTCGATTTTAGCTTCTTACTGAAAAATCGCATAGAAGAGCTTATAGGATTAATCCTTCGAAATGCAGCCTGGTCCTGGCTTATGATTTGAGTAGACCTATTCTGAATTATTTTTCTCGACCCTGATGACCTGCTTGCTCCTGTTTATTGTGAAAAGAGCTTACTATACATTCTTCTTGAGCAGATTATAGCTTAGCTGTCAGAGTTTCTGGGAATCCGGTGCTTTGTTTTAATGGAATTGTTAAAGACCTTTATCTGATTTTAGTCCCAATATTCACGCATGGTTCGTATTGAGTTGTATGGTCGTGCTGCTTTCCCGGATTGTTTGTTGACCAAGCAGCCGTACCAATTTTGAATTTAGAATTGGTTATTTTTTGTTACTGTAGTGGGATAAGTAAGGAAGACACTGTGGTTTTATGTTCCTGATTTAATTCAACACTACAAGTGGTTGTATCTAGAGCCGAGAAACAACAAGGTGCGTTGCAAGTAGTTACTAGTTTTAATAATTGGTAGTTGTACAGAGGCTTGAACTTGACTAGTTTCGTAGGACAGTTACAGATAAAAAGTGTGGTTTTTACAAATTTAAAGAGTGAGGCGGAAGCCCAGTGCCCGAAGGTTCGTACAAATTTCAACATTCCGAGAAAGCTCGAAACGAAGCGAAAATATACGAGGTGGCCACGGCGTGTCCACTCCCATGTATTTCAAAAGAGTACTTAAAGATGGTGGAGGGACGAATTAATTCATATCAGCGACATCTAGGGGACGTAGCAAGAATTATATTTCAAGGAAACTACCCCTCCCCCCTCCACTTCAGGTTTTATAGTGAAACATAATTTTCAAAATTTATGTTAATAATTTATATTTTTCTGAAAAAATTTGAATAAAGCGAGTGTTTGCTTATAAAATGATGAATTGTTAGGTACAATTCTATAAGAGTTTTCAACATTTGTGTTGTTGTAGTGCCTTCCAATGCGAAAAAGGAATAGTTCGGATTTTATCATATTTAAGGTTACTTTACATGGCTTCAATCAACTTTGAAAGGGACTGGAGTTTTGTCTTTATGGACACTTAAATGCGGATTTAAAACTAAAGGACAAAAATACTTTTTAATCCAAGCCTCCTTACCGGGTTTAGCAATATGATAATACGTAGTGAATGTTTATAGACGAAACCTTGAAACCAAGCCTTCACAAGTTTTATTCTAGATTCAAATTAAAAGTTATTGGTGACTTACTCGATTTGCAGCTGCAACTATTTTCATTTGAAGGGCAACAAGTAAAGCACTACTAGTTATTGGCACATTAGCTTAGGTATTAGCACTTTAAAGATCGAAGTTCATTAAAATCACTTAAAATCGCACTCAGTTTCAATCAATTACAGCATGCAGACAAGTGACAACATGTCTACCGCGTACGACGTTCATTTCGATTAAGGATCCTCTAGGGAAGGATGCGACAAACTCCGTACCTAATACGGATTGGTCGAGCGGAGTTTGTTGGAGAGTTCCAGTTAAGTGTTAAGCGGTTATGTTCCTGTTTAGTAATTTATAACGAATGTGAGTATATTCGTTTAATAAGTATCTAATTAGGATATATACATCATAACTGATACATTGTGATGCATATTACCATACGGGAAAGTGTATTTGCTCCTAAAGCTAACCTCAAAACGTGTGCCTTTTGTTGTTGTTTTAGACGATCAAGAATGCGTATGACGTCACTTCCGATCCAATTGTCATGACGGAGGGCTCAGTGGGGGGACATTGTCCCATCCTTCCCTAGAGGATCCTTAATTTCGATGATACACTAACGTCGACTAGGGGACATGGCAATCACTATTTTTCTTTCGTCACTTGGCCTATAGGAGTGGGCGCACCGTGGAGGTGGTTTTCCCCGTAGTGGCGAATTTTTTCTGAAGTAGATCAAATTAGATGTTATCTTAGTCATAGATTTTAGGCCTTCGTAGCTAACTAGTATAAGTCTACCGCAATAAAAGACTTAACTATGGGAGGTATAAGCGTAGACTTTAACAATGTTTGGCAAAATGCGATATTTGGATGCTACAGAACCAGATTCAGGATTTACTTGACAGGCTTCACCTTTGTCATGTCTTTTGAGATTTATGCGAGTTTTTTTTGCTCTTAAGCATGTTTTTCGGATGAGTTACCGTGCTACCGTTTAATCAATTTGGTTGAATGTCAATTAAATCCACGTCAGGTATGCCTTTGATCGGCTGTCCGATTGAAAAATACTCTGGAGTTGAAGCCTTTATATGAGAGTAGTCGAACGAAAGAGCAAAAAGCTGTCAAACGTGAATCCCCTCTCTTACGGTCTTCGTTATATCCACGTGGAGAGCATACAGTTTCGTTAGTATGTTTTTATGCTTTTCAAAATATCGCGCACATTTTAAGCTTGTGTACCAAAGATAGCCGACTTCCATATGGTGGCCATACTCTCCTTTTAGCCTCTCTAATCGCTCGAAGACGAGCACTCTCTTAGGGATGTTCGATTTTTTGGAAAGAGTCGATTCTTGATTTAATCTAAGATCAAATAGACGAGAATCAATCCTTTAAAAGATCAACTTGGAACGAATCGTTCTTTTAAAGGCCGATCTCTTAGAAACGCATACAAAAAGTTAATTTAAGTCATCAATTGTTTATTTTCAGTAATTATGTAATTTGTTATTAAATTTGTGGTATTATGATGAAAAGACAAAGTATATTTTTCAATGAAAAAGTTATTTTAAATAAAAAAACTAATTATTAATCGAAATTAGAGTTCTCGATTTTAACAGAATGGAAAACACCGATTCGTAAACTGCACACATATATTCTATACACTATTCAAGAGAGTGTGTTTTTACGTTGTCAGTGACAAATGATTTTAAGAAAAATTTCTTAATCTGCAATATTTTTTATTCTTATTGCAATTCCTTGAGCAGACATTTTTTTCTAAAATTTCTTTGAAACCAAAAAACATTGGTCTTTGTTGAGATTTTTTCAGTGAAAAATGTTCAACTTTGAACGTCCAAAATTATCATTATTGTGATTATACACATAAACGTCATATGCTTTTGCAAATGCATCATAAAAGCCATGAAGATTAACTTTAACTTTATTGCCGCAAATGACTGTAAGTAGAAAGTTATTTCTTAATATATAACGAACTTTTATTCTTCCAATTTCCAAACATGTAAGTACATATTACAGTCTTCAAATTTTAAAAAGTATTTTTATACAAAGTTTTCAATTTTTTAGTTATTAATCACCTTTTCTAATTCAAACTTTTTTAAAACAATTTTTTTAAAAATATTTTGCATCCAATTTGAAAATCGGATGAGTTTAATTCATACTCATATAAACCTTGATAGATAAATCTATAAACTTCTTTACCAAGAAGGTGACATGTTTTCTTATTATGTTTTCGTGTTTAATTTGTTTTGCAAGTACAAACAATAATACCGAGAACTCATTATCACTTTTCTGTCTGAACCATTTTTCACTGAATTTATAATTAAATATTATTCGTAATTTACTCCATAATTTTTAATTCAACGAAATATAAAATTAATATACAATTTATTATATTCTTTATTATCACATATCGGTAAACAAAAAACGCAATTAAGAAGAGATACATGTTCCTTTTTACATTCTCATCATGGATGAGAAGGTATTGGTTTTATGTGAAAAATGACTCGAAATTTTCATCAAATCTTTACGTTTTGAGACCCCCTGAATCAGAAAAAATGGTTTTTACGAAAGTGTCTGTCTGCCTGTCTGTCTGTAGTAGGTCGTGTGCGGCATAACTCTCGATAGAATTATCAGATTGAATTGAGCTTTAGTACACTTTATCGGAGCCGAAAAAGTAAGGACAAGTTCGTTAACCAGCCACATCCAATCAAAATTGAGGGTTGGAGCACTACTTTTGTGTTTTTGAAAATAATTTTTTGAAAAAATCAAAAATTCCAATCCTGGTTTTTGATAGTACTCATAAATCTCTACAAATTATCCTTATAACATTTTTTGATTAAATCAAAATTTGAAATGTTACAGCATATTCAAATTCGAAAAAGTCAATATCAAAATTCCATTTTCCAGTTAAATTATACGAGATACGAAAAAACGTTATGATACAATATTATTTTTTACATAAAGACCTACAAATTTGAATTATAACATTTTTTCATAAGATGCATATTTTTCTTTTTAATTAAAAAAAAACTATTGAAAATCCAAAATTCAATTTTTTAACAATAATATTGGAAATACCAAAAAAACGTAGGAATACAAAGTTGTTCGTTTAAAAAAGATCTACAAATTTTGTTTTACACAGTTTCTTATAAAAAACTGGGAGGCCAATTGTAACTTTGGTCACATATGGGAATTCGAATTTGTCTACATTGGCATTAGAGGTTATTCGATTTTCCCCTTGTTAGGAATATTACATATAGAAAAGAGAATCGTGAAATCTGTGAGTCAATATTTGGCTCACATATTGCATGATAATCAGTTGTTGATAAAGTAAATCTTTTTTCCAACTAGTGAGCGGATTTAAATTGAACTAAGAAACTCAAATAGTGATAAGTGCATAAAAAATTTCAAACGACGCATATGCGCACTAATGGCTAACTCGATGCGAGCGTACTCTCGAGAAGATTCGTGAACTACTGAGAACGTGTCGTCACCTCAATTCAAATAACGGGAAAACTTTTCTGATTTCAATTGCAGTTTCTGGACTGATATCACTTGAAAATTCAATTTTCATAGGTAGCGCTCGTTTGCTGAGTAGTAATAAAGAAAACTATGCGTATTAGCGATGACAATGGAATTTTTTTTCTAACTTGCTAATCTGAAATAGCAATTAAAATCAGTATAATGAGATAATTTTCTTTCCATTACTTTGTGGTCGTCATGTAAGGAGATCAATGCCATATCCATGATTTTTTGTCAGGGGGTTTCGTTAACTAACAAAATTTTCACTTCTGGGGAACCAAGCTGTGCCATGTCGCTGAATTCAAATTTCTACATCCTAAAAGAGTCACTTCATGGACTGCTATTACTATAAGAATGATTTCCTTGAATTCTTTAACAATCTTACCATCGAAGCGGGAGATTACTGTTACAGTTATTGAAAAATAGCTTATCTCCTTGAGGCTGGAAATAGTATATTATGTGCCTAGGCGCATAATGAGGGTTATTACGCGACGAGCGATAATGCTCGCAGGAGATCGAAGCCGAGGCGCGATCAGTCCTGCGAGCATTTTAAGCGAGTCTCGTAATTACCCGAATTGTGTGCATTGGCACGTATTCTAATTTATGTGACTTCGGTGCGTATACGAGTTTTTATGCGTACACTCGAATCTAATCTAGTATTCATCATGATTCTCGTCCATTGCACTTGATATTTCGCGACTAATTCCGGCCATTTTAATTTTCTCGATCTTGTGTAGTAGTAGCGTATTGTAATAGACGCATGCGCAGTTCAAATATACAAGGCTTTGCCAGTAGGGTGCTAACGCTGTACGAAGAAGAAGAAGAATAAGAAGAAGATTACGCTCCGCTGTATGGTTATAGGCGCATTCGCAGTTCAATTTTTACATTACATTACTATGTATCGTGATACACAACATTACGCTACTCTCAACTGTAGTGTAAAAACGAGTTTACGTGCCAGAGACACATCAAATTAAGTAATTAAGTTTGCATTTTATTGTAAGATGATGCCACTCCGCGTAGGTCTGTGTGTGAAAGATTCTAAGGCCATCATTGAGGAATTAAAATACGTAATTAGGAATGTTATTCGAAGTATTGACAAAACCACAAAAAAAGCCCTTTTATATTAGTTTTGAAAGTAAAATAAAGTTCTACAGTATAAGTAACGGTAAGCACTTAGAAGGCATTGTATTTTAATTTGCCAAGTTTTTTTGCACAAAAAATGATTATTATCTACCTATAATCCTGTTGAAGTTATTGAAATTTCGCTTTGGTCGCATACTATGTGACATTCAGTTAATCAATACAAAGTACAAGCCACACAAATAAAAGAAAGTTACATTTAGTTATGTAAATGTATTTTTTAATAATAAAGTACAACTTGTAATAGTCGAAAATATGTGATTGTATTATTTCCTAAAAATGGTGAACACTTCCTATAAATTTTGTAGAATGGTTTGAATTCCTACAAAATATGGTTATTCCTATTTTAATTTTTTTCTAGTTTTTACCAACTGGTAGTCATTTTTCAAGAGTTATTAAAAGCTAAAAAAATCGCAACAATCTCTACAAGATCTTAAAAATCTAGAACAAAATTCAAAAATGTATACAAAACGTAAAAAGTGATTACAGATTTCTACAAAAAATTACAATTGTTGTATAATTGTGTTTTTTTGCAATGCAATCTATATTATTCTGAAAACAAATTTTTATCAGAGGTGCATTCAGTTTTTTTATTATTTTATCACTATTTAATTATATTCTTCTTTCATAAGTTCAATTTTCGCTGGACGAGGAGTTAGGAACAGTTTCAAATCGCTTTCATAAAACAGTAATTGGTTGTTAAATCGTAATTATCGTTCAGGGGATAGAGCGAATTCCAGTGGTAGAGGGCTTGCGCAATCGATTGATATTAATTCCTGGTTACCACCTAGGTTCGTTCTAAACTTTTAGAGTTTGTTCCTTTCTAACACATTTAATATAGGGGAAAATCGTAATATACAGAAAATATTACCTAAATCCGCAATCATATTAATTTCATTATGAAAATACTTGTATAGTTTTCTCCCTTTACTTTTTACGAGGTACCTAAGCAGAATTTTAACTATAAAATACGAGAATCAATGTATCCCCAAGGTATACATTTTGTATATTTTGTATACGCCTTGGCTTTGATCTCCTGCGAGCATTTTCGCTCGTCGCGTAATAACCCTCATTATACGCCTAGGCACATAATATACTATTACCATTATGATGGGACTTTTTCACAACTTTTTCCAATAGTTCCGGTTTACTCTCTAAAATGGTACTTCTTCTCATGAAACGTGATACATTTACCCATCAAATTTCTTCCTGTGTAGTTGTTGTTTACTTAGAAAATCTAATAAAAGTAAACTAATGTAACTTCATAAATTTATAATTGTAAAAATTATTGCTGTTTTACGTACCAATAATGGTGATAAGAATGAGAAGACTAAGAAAGCAGGCGGTAAAGATCATAATAATGTCATATTGTGCTTCAGTAGCATTTCCGGTGATCGGCCACGTAGCATTTTCGGATCCATTGTGAGCCTCGTTGTGTGCAGAACCGTTCCAAAAATTACCTGCAGTTTCAACCAGCAGGCTTGTGTTTGATACGGTTCGCGTACTGCCATTCCCCATGTCCACAAAACTCTGTCGCCGGCCATTACTGTACATAAATAAGCAATAATTTCAATGCATACTAACTTTTTTCTTGAGTTCTACTAATTAAAAATACCAAAATTATTTATATACAAGTGATTATAAGCATTCTTTCGTAACCAATAATACGTTGACTGATATGAATTAATAATAATAAAAAAGTTTCTACAAAATTAAATTCAAATTTTACCTCCAAAAACCACAATCACTAGAACCACGAAGTAATAGTAAGGAGGCTGAACTTTGGAAACAAAAGTGACCTTCCTTTTCTGATTTCAGTTATCTGGAATTAAGTAGTAGCGATACTAGCGATCCCCGCAGCGAATTCTTCGAAATCAGAATGAGATCTTATAGCCTATGTAAGGTGAGAGACTAGGGGAAACAAACATCCCATACTCCGTTTGCTGGAAGGGATACAGTACATCACCCCCGATCCCTTCACCTAATAAAGACTATGGAATGTATCGCGACTGCTCATCCTCGGGTAACTGAAATTGGAAAAGGGGGTCATCTTTGCTTGCAGCAACCCATGTCTCCTTATTACTACTTCGTAACTAAAACTTTATTACACATGGAAAAGGTTATAAAGGTTAAAAAACTTGTGCAACATATCGACAGAAATCTACGAGGGTAGTTCCAGAAGTACCCGACCTGGCGTATAGATGACGGTTGTTGTTTGAAAAGAATTACTATGGTCGAAAGTACCAACCTTATAAAGCTCAAGTTAGAAGTTTGAAGACGCTACGTTGTTTAGTATTTTTTGACAGCTATCAATCGTGAATGCTTTCAGTGAATTGGTAAAGATTGAAAAACTTGTTCATCGTTATGTGATACAATACTTTCATTCGAAAGGTCTCAGTCCAATCAATATCGGAGTCGAGCTAGATTCTATTCTAGGGGAACCTGCTCCTTTGTATACAATAATAAAGTATTGGGTGGCAGAGTTTAAACGAAGTCATACGAGATACCAAGATGAACATCGCAGTGGTCGACCAGATGAGATGACCATGACAGAAATAGTAAAGAAAATCTACAAAATGGTATTGGATGACCGACGACTAAAGGTACGCGAACTAGCAAACATGTTAAACATTCCAAAAAGTGCTGTACATTGCACATTGACTGAAAATTTGGACATGAGAAACCTGTGCGTAAGATGGGTGCCGCGTTTGCTCATAATGGAACAAAAAGAGCGTCGTGAGGATGTTTCAATCGAGTGTTTGGCGATAAAAAAACATCAATAAAGCTGATTTTTTGTGTCGACTCATAGACATGGATGAAACATGGTTCTATGACTTCACACCTGAGATGAAGTGACAGTCAAAACAATGGACTGAGAGGGGAGAATCGGCTCCAAAGAAGGCGAAGACAGTTCCATCTGCTGGCAAGGTCATGGCATCAGTTTTTTGGGATAGACGTAGGGTAATTTTCATTGATTATCTTCAAAAAGGAAAAACAATCAACGTCAAGTATTATGCGCACTTATTACAGCATCTGAATAATGAAATTAAGAAAAAATGGCCGCATTTGTCGAAAAATAAAGTTTTGTTTCATCAAGACAATGCAGCAGTCCACACATCCATTATCACGATGGTTGAAATCAATAAGTTAAACTTTAAATTGCTTCCTTATGCACCCTATTCCCCAGATTTAGCCCCTTCAGATTATTTTCTTTCTCCAAACTTGAAAAAATGGCTCAGTGGTCAAAGATTTGCCAACAATAAAGAGATGGAGTCTGCGGTTGATGACTGTTTCAAGGAGCTCGACGGTTCTCACTATAAACAGGGTATCGAAGCTATTGAACATCGCTAGGGAAGGTGTATCGAGCTGAAAGGAGACTATGTTGAGAAATAAAGGTTTTTTTCCGAATTTTTCAGGTTTTCTTTGTTAGGTCGGGTAGTTCTGGGGCTGGCCTCGAATTGTAAAAATTTTCTACATGGAAATGCAAATATGCTTCCAATTCATTATCAAAATGCTCATCAAAATTGAAGACATTTTGACTGTCAGATAATACAGATATTGAAGTGCACACAATACGATTGAGATCTTTTACCAAGCAAGATGTTAACTTCTACTCTTATATAGCATTAGCTATAAAATTATATCTTGAATATTTGGATGATAACCAGTACAAAATGTAGTCTCATTTCTATTCGTAAACGATAATCTTTTATCTTAAGCCTTTTTAAATATTACTTCCTGTAGAATATAACAAATTTAATACCAAAAGAACTATATATATTTAATGAAAATGTCCATCCTCAGTAGCAGAGATAGATTTTGAACGAAATTCTCCAACTTCACTCTTAGTTTTTTTCGATAAAGACATAAAATAGCAAAATCTTTCTTGCAACACTTTAGCGGAAGTTTGCACTTTGCGCACCGAAAAATGTTCGGAAAATGGCAGATTCCCGATGATCCTAAAATTAAATAATGACATTCCCACAAACTTAAATATGCAGGAATATTGATTCCTGCACACTACTTTTTGTGCACATTTTTCGGTGCACTAAGTGCGAACTCCCCGTGCAGTGTTGGATAAAATAGTAGATAATACACGTGGAGCAAAATTCGTCAAGTGTACCCGCCTAAAAACTTTTTGTCTCCGATTTCCTTGAAAGTCCGCGAAATTATTGTCCTAGTGAACCTCTTTTAATTTCCCTAAGAGAACGTCTCTAGTACGACGGGTTTTCAGTATACGGGGGCTCGAATTTTCAACCTTTTACCGCTCACGCTGATACTCAATTAACCATGGCTTCTACAAAAGTTATCCAAATTAATTTTTTTATGGAGGTCTTAGAAATGTTTTTTCATCAGCTTTACGCAGAAGGCAATGGTTTTTGGACCAAAAAAATTATTTGAGCTTCATTTTTTAATTTTAAACATATTTTTGAGTTTTTCTCCAAGTGCGGCCGTTAGTTTTCTTTCCAAATTTTTTTTTAAAAAATAGCTTGACTTTTTCCTTTCAAAATGAGCCATGGTCGAAAGTGGGGCGAAAGAAATTGGTGGAGATGTATAACACTTCTTGCGCGCGGTTTCTGCGTCGCAGTGCAGCTAGGCGCCACGATTACGACGTACCGTCAATTGGAAAATTATTTAATTGTACTTTGCATAATTTGTTCGTAAAACTGTTATTTTTGGCTGGTACGAAATTAAAAATAAAAATTAATTTGTAATTCGGGGTGATTTTTTAGTGTGAGTCCCCTTGTCTCTCACATCGAAAATTGAGTCAAATAATTTGCTTATTACAGTGTATGTGCACTTCTCTTTCTTCTTTGTCTCACAGTTTTTTTCGGGAAAACATCACATTCTAATGATGACGAATATTTTTATTTTTTTTATTTTACTTTAATATTATTATTTTATTATAAAGAGGACAACATTCTAAAGCACTGCAGTCTTGCTATGTTATTAGACTGTTAGACTCATGACACAATTGCTGTGTACGAATTTCAAAAAATTATTACAAACTATTTGAAAGAGAATTTTCAACCCAGAAAAATGATTTATTTTACAAATGGAGCCTCCCAGCACTTTAAAAATAAATATAACTTCATCTATTTGCTCCACCATGAAATGGATTTTGGTATTCTAGCCGAGTGGCATTTCCATGCAACGGCGCACGGAAAAGGCCCTTGTGATGGTATTGGGGGAAATTTAAAAAGACTCGCAGCGCGTGCTAGCCTACAAGCGTCATCTAAAGATCCGATTTTGACTGCTGATGCCTTGTATCAATGGGCAAAGAAAAATTTAGTTGAAACTTTAATATTCTTTAGTCACAAAGAAAATCACGCAATCACAGCTCAAGAACTTAAGAGTAGATTTGCATCAGCAAACACAGTGCCTGGTACACAAAAATATCACTTTTTCGTTCCCTCTGCTGAATTAACTCTCATGTTGAGAAAATATTCGCCATCATTAGAATGTGATGTTTTCCCGATAAAAACTGTGAAGCAAAGAAGAAAGAGAAGTGCACAAACACTGTAATAAGCAAATTATTTGACTCAAGCGTTTTTTTAAACATAATTTTGGAAAGAAAATTAACGGCCACACTTGCAAAAAAACTCAAAAATATGTTTAAAATTAAAAAATGAAGCTCAAATTTCTAAGACCTCCATAAAAAAATTAATTTGCATAACTTTTGTAGAAGTTATGATTAATTAAGTATCAGCGTGCGCGGTAAAAGGTTGAAAATTCGAGCCCCTGTATACTGAAAACCCGTCGTACTAGAGACTTTCTCTTAGGGGAATTAAAAAAGGTTCACTAGGAAAATAATTTCACGGACTTTCAAGGAAATCGGAGACAAAAAGTTTTCAGGCGGGTAAACTTGACGAATTTTGCCCCATGTGTATTATAATATGTGACCTTATAATAATGTAATATTAATATTATAAAGGACCTTATGCCAAACAGGAAAATTTTCAGGGCAAGCGATTGAAATAGACTCTGCAACGGAGAGAAGGGAAATGAAAGGCGGTTAAGTCTATGAATATTATAGACTTTAATGCAATGACATACAAGAAATAGTAAAATGATTCGCCTCAAGTACTTGTAAGCTGTCAAACTGGCAACTCTATAGCAATAAACTTCTCTGCCATGTATCTTTCGAACAGTTACAGCTGGAACTATAAACTTTTCTGAAATATGTTCTTCATCAAAAAAAGAAAAGAATGACATGCAGTTGACTGAAAAATAATTAATATTCAGTTAAATATAAAGCTTTATGTAAAACCATTTTTCTTTCGTGTTTATTTTTAGTTTTTTTCCAATTATCTCAGGAACTATATAAAATAATGAAGAAACAAAACAATCAATACATTTTGCGATAAAAAACGCATAGAAATCATGTATTGTTTTCCCTTTAAAATTTTTTTACACCCTTTTATCATACGATTTGTGATTTTAAAAAAAAATGTTAACTCAAAAAATCTCAAAAACCTGACGCGTTGGGAAAAAACAGAGGCCAGATTTTGTATCAGCACAGAAAAATACTCTGGAAATGATATAGCTCTTTCCATGAACACATAGGTCATATTTTGTTGACCAGTGCTACCCGCGGGACCACTTTCCGGCTTTAAATTTCACGAGTGGTTGGTTCCAGCTTAGAGTCGCGCACGAATCGTCTGTTATCCGTTCACCCGAAACCCGCCATCGTTGCCACACGGTCGTTACCAGCGGACCTAGTTACTGCGCCGGGACGTACAGCAGATTCCATCTGTGTGTCCCTCTTTGCCGCAACTCTAGTACTGCTTGCTTCTATCGGGCCCCCCGGTGATCCGCGACCATGTCGCCAAAGCGATGGCAGCGGTAACACTGGTTGTCTCCGTCTTCCTGCGGAACCTGCAGGAGACCCACCTGATCTTAATGTGGTCACCTTAACCAGCTCTAGGGCTCGCACTTCCTTTAGCAAGGCATACGCCCTTCTGGTGCTTCTGAAGGGTCTCTTGTTCAGACACCTCCAGGTCTACCGTCAATCCATGAATGAAAAACCCCTTACTGCTTCTTAAACATTCTCGACCTCGATATCCACAATCTCCATTTTAATCCTGAAGATGAGGTGGCGGACAGATCCGCTCGTACCAATATCCTCTTTGAGGGCGGAATTTAGCAACCCTCTGTTCTCTTTGGAATATTTTTAATTTAAAATCAAAATAAATCAGTCAAAATTTAAGAAATTATGAATAATAGCATATGGAAGGAATAGAAGAAGGCATGGTGTATCAAAATGAAATTTCTTAAAAGTTTTATGAAAAATACCAACTACGTGTCTAGAGTTTTGTTGCACTGGTCTAAGACTGTTGGTAATGTACTCTGCAAATTTACTAACACTAATTATGTTTATCAAAATTATTTTGTATCATTATGAATATTTAAGGATGTAGTCTCGTGTTCGGGCTTCGAAAAATCGATTTTTTCATATATTTCGAAAGTATAATATATTGAGAGTATACTGCAAAAGTTTTAGACCGAAATATGAAAAATTTACGAAGCTGTAAAGGACATAGTTGAGAGCATGCTGAGACCGCAAGCTGTGAACTGCGCGGCAACTGCAACTGTATACATTTTTTTTTTATGTAAGAAATCTGAAATCAAAACTTTAAATGCATTTTTCTTGGAACAACATTTTTGTAAGCGGCGCGGGCGATTACAAAAATTCTATCCAACCGATTAGTTTTATCTTTACACATATTATTCTACACAATAATGTCTCCGTCGGGTACTAAAATTACTTAATCATAATAATAATTTCTTTTTTTCTCACTGATTCTCAACGAAAAAAATCACGATTTTTTAATTGTTTCTTTTATAAGTTCGCCATTTTGTTATTTATTAATAAAAATATTAATATCTAGTACAGGACGGAACCACAAGCACTCAGAACAATAATAAATTTACTTTTTTTGTCTCAGGTGACTCCAAGTGCCGTAATCATCCGTACCACCCACATACCTCCTTTCAAAGGCGTCTACTTTAGCTTAAAAAACAATTATAAAATTATTAAGAATTAAGTAAAAATTTTTTTTTTAATTTTATGATGTCAATAAAAACATGTAAAAAATTGAAATGATTGTATTTTATTTTTTATAAAAAAAATCCTGAAATAAGCCTCTAAAACGGGCCTGAACACAAGACTACATCCTTAAGACATAACAGACCTGTCTCAGTAATTTTAATTCCTTTCCCAAAATTTCAAGACGATATATCATTCTCCGTGGAAATGTAATTATAGAGCTGTAATTGCCGATAACACTTCACTTTTATATTTTATAATAAAAAAAAATCGCAGAATTTTTACTAAATCGAAGTTAACAGACGTTTCTAATTGTTCTCTGATGAATTTACTAAATTTTGAGCATGATTTTGAGAATTATTTAAAAAAAAAAAGATACCTTACATGATTGGATTAACATTTAATTTTTGTCATGCGACCTGTTTGGCCCATGGCCTTAAATCCCACCAAAAGATCCTTGAAGCATGTCTCCCTAATTCCCTGAACAGTAACACCCAGCTCCTCAGCTTAGACCCGCTTCTTCAAGTCCTTCAATATAGTCGCATAGTTTAATCCCTCAACGGGTATATTAGCATCGCTTCTAGGCGGGCATGCCTTGGCCACTCCGGTTTCTTAGCCTGCAGTTTACGCTTTCGTTTCTGGATGTTCTTTCCAACCGGAACCTCCACCCACTCCTCTTTCCATGCCAAGCAAGTACTCGAGCGACTGGATAAAGGTCATGTGGTTGCTGTTACTACAGCGCAGCTGACGAAGCTCGTTCAGTACATCGGCTGTGCCCTGTCTGTTAGGGAGGAACATATTTTTTTTTTGAGCGGCAGAAAACCTCCACCCCTTTGAGGATCAGTGTCACCCTCACGAATAATGTTTACTTCATGCAAATGAACGAATTTATTTACTTAATACAGTCAAGACTTGTTTATTGCAAGACTCAACTATTGCAAGGCCCGAGCGTTCCCCTAACCCCCACCTTTGCCATATATGCAACACTGTGGTTCGGGCGACAAGCAATCCACTGCTTGCTCTGAAAACCAACATTACCGATAGTTGCGGTGGTGGGAGCCCCTCTTGTCTTGCAATAAACGAGTCTCGCTCGTTTCGTAGCCTTGTAATAAACGACTCTTGACTGTATTTGAGTTGATAAAACTATAAGAGGTGAAAAATAATATCACGGACCAAATTTTATAATGAATTTTAATAGTATTTTCCTCTTTGACGGCAATAACTCGTTACCAGTAACGAACTTCATGCGATTATGTCATAACTTTATCATTTTAAAGAAAAAATTGAAAGAGTTCAATATTGTTCTTTATTAATTTTAATTTATTTAAATAATGTTTGCGGACGCAAAGGTGTATGAAAGAACCATAGGCGTGGATTAAGTAAAAATTGTAACAAAATTTTTATTATAACTCAGTACCTTTACATCAGTTTTTAATAATATTCTAATGCGATGTTGCACAGTGACTGACTCGACTCTAAGATATCGAGAAATATCGAAATAATCGCACTTCGATTGATATAGGTAGCGCGGCTATAGCGAAATCATATATACAAATTTTATATTATATTCTAATGTTGTATTGTCCGAAGGCTACCACAACGCTAAGATATGTCAAGAGACAGCAAAATAATTATCGTCTACGAAATGGAGATGGCGCGGCTATCGCAAAATTATATATTTAATTTTTATGTAATTTTCGATGATAGTGTTGCTCAGTGATCAACACTATACAGAGATACATAGAAAATATCGAAATAATCGTATTTTACAATACGCAGATGGCGCGACTATCGCGGAGAGATATATCAAGTTTTCACACAATATTCGATCAAGATGTTGCTCAGTGGCTAACACGACGTAGAGAAATATAAGAAAAATATCAAAATAATAGTATTTTATAAGACGTAGATGGCGCAACTATCGCAAAAGATATATTTGATTTTCATACAATATTCGTTGAAGATCTTGCTCTGTGGCTAACACGACGCAGAGAAATGTAAGAAAATATCGAAATAACTGTATTTTATTATATGCAGATGGCGCGACTATCGCGAAAGATATATTAAGTTTTCACACAATATTCGATGAAGATGTTTCTCAGTAGCTAACACGACGTAGAGAAATATAAGTAGTAATATCGAAATAATAGTGTTTTACCAGACCTAGGGGTCTCAGGGTTGCTCAGTGGCGAACACTATGCTGAGATATGTAGAGAAATATGGGGATACTTTATAATTTACTAAATATAGGTGGCGCTGCTGCAAGAAAAGATGTGTTAGATAAACGGCGGAGCACTTGGTTGAAAAAGGTTCTCACACTGGAGCCTGGTGCTGCGTACCCAAATAAATATTGCTATCTATTACTTCCTGAAGCCTGGAGCAGCGTACCCGGAGAGTAATGCAGTTTAATGAATTATTGAAAATCAATGAGTGTTCGAGAGCCTAGGCAGCGTACCTAGAGTCACTCAGCAAAAAATAATTACCATGTTCCTTCTTCGATAACCCTTTGGCTGCTTCTCTTGAAGGGTGGAAGGTTCAGACTGAGAGTCTGACCGAAGTGCTTCTGGAAGATTTATTACGCTTGGTTATAGACCGACGGATTCGGGTTGGCTGTGGGCAGAGTCGCGGTGCGACCCTAGCGGAGACTGTTAGAGTTGCTGCCACAGCGTACCTGCTATGCCGTCTGGCTGGTGTCGTATCTCTTGCCTTCATTAATGGTGCGTGACAGCTGATGTGACCGTCTCATCTGCCCCATTTTCGAGAAAAGGTCCTCCTTTAGGAGCTTTTTTCGAAACTTAGATGTTATTGTTCACATCAGCTGGCCGGAAATGCCTCTCAAGCTTCTTCCATGCCCTTGTACCGTATCTTTCGGCTTCATCTTCGAAGTCTGGGCCAAAAAGATCCTGGATCTTCACCCTATTCTTCTCCAGTCGTTCTTTAATGGTGGTTTCGCTTGATGCGTCGAATCTGCGGTCGTGAGGCTCTGCTTACATTAGCAATTTGTGCTTCTACCCTTTCCTGGATCAGGACGTGGCGGCTCTTGGTCGACTTGGTGGCTTTATC
This sequence comes from Diplolepis rosae, assembly GCA_030998225.1. NCBI lineage: Eukaryota > Metazoa > Arthropoda > Insecta > Hymenoptera > Diplolepididae > Diplolepis > Diplolepis rosae. The sequence goes on along the minus strand of JAPYXD010000723.1, from coordinate 21,660,795 downwards.
TTCCTGTCATAGTGGCTTGCTCAGGGCGGTGGTTTTTATGGCTTTTAGAGCCTCTTGGAGGGCCTCCTGGAAACCATCATTGCTCTTTGGGCTGGTGGTGCAGTTAGGTGGGTGGCTGCTAGCGAAACCATCATCCCTTTTTCTTGGGGTGCTTTTTCTTTATGGACGGTTGCCATCCTCTTCCGGTGACTATTCTGGGCCCCCTTAACATTTTGCGTACAAAGCTCGGCTCTGTAGTGTTGGTCTGGATAGTAACGTCTGCCCGTCCCAGCAGGTGGTAACTCTCCGTCTGCGTGCTTGCGTCCATGATCTAAGAAATGTGGCAGAGCAAAAAAAAAATAAAAACATGAAGCATAGCAAAAAAAATAAATAAATGAAATAAGCGGGTGCTTGAGAATGGGCTGAGTCTTTCTCATGTTGAGTAATGGCCGTAGTATCTGCGTAGGTCGTTAGCATGGAAGACGCCTCGTTCTTTATTATTTCTTATATCGATAACTGAATAAGTGCCTTCCCTGAGGATCTTATTAATTAGATAGGGTCCCTCAAATACAGACATGAATTTCGCGGCCCGCTTTAATATTTTGTCCGAGAGTTTGTACGCCTTCACCAATACTTGTTCGTTTTCTTGATAAAAAGTCATCTTTCGGTCAGTGTCTGTTTTCCGGGCTCTCATGGCACCCTTCTTCTTTATTCTCTCCCGTACCCAAAAGAGTTTCTGTTCATGAGTGGATTGTTTGTCAGCTCTCTGATCAGGAAGCCATTTTCTCCAGAATCTAGTAGGCCTTTTCCGTAGCATTATTTCCATCGGAGTAAATTCTGTGGTGTCATGGTGGGTCTTGTTTAGGATATCTTCAATGGTCTGCATTTTGTCATGCCAGGACGAGTGCTTGAGTTCCCCTAGTAGAATCCTGAAGAACTTTGAGAGTTCTCTGTTAACCGTTTCCACCATGTTGGCCTGCGGATCTCGAATGGAGGCGAGGGTGTGTTTAGTTCCTTCTTTCATTAATTTATCTTTCCAGACCTGCGTAGTGAATTGGGTGCCATGGTCCATGACAATTCTATCCGGTTTTCCAAAAAGGGGAACAGCTTTACATACTTGCTGAATCCGTCCAAGTTGGCTAAGATGTATTTGAACCCGTATCTAGCTGTAGGGAGAGGACCGTAGAAGTCGATGAAGACTGCTTCTAATGGCTGAGAAAGAATTATAGGTTGAGAAGGTGAGAAGCTGCTCTGTGTTGATACTTTGTTTAGTTGGCAGACTTGACATGTTTTTAGTTTCCTCTTAATTCGTTTGAGTAGTCCCGGACGGTGGAAATCCTCGGGAAACATTAGGTAACATTTCCTGGGAACAACATGCCCATAAATTTCATGACAGTTAGAGGCAAGTTCTTCTGCCAGGATGCCAGGTAGGCAAACTTGTGAGATTCCCTGGTGTGTTTTATATAGGCAATCTTCTATTAGTTCGTAGAGTGGCTGATTGGCGATGTTCTCTCGAATGATCTTGAGCTTTGGGTCGTTTTTTTGTTCTTCTATAAGATTGTAGAAACCCTGCTTCACCAATTTTGTCTACTCTTTTGGCTAGACGGTTTAGGGTAATATTCTTCTCTTCCATGTCCGTGGTGGATGTTGTCTGGCGACTGATAGTATCAGCAATTACGTTCCTTTTGCCCGGGCAGTGTTCGGTTTGGATGTGGTTGTCTTGTATGGCCATAATCCACCTGGTTAAACTTTTACTAATCAGTTTGCAAAAGCGCAAAAAGGTCAGTGCCATGTGGTCACTTCTGTGAACAATGACTGCTCCCCATAAAAAACTGGTATTTTTGTAGTGCCCAGACTAATGCCGAGAGCTCCTTTTCTGTGGCAAAATAGTTTAACTCAGATCCTCGTAATGTTCTACTACCGCAGGCAATGAGTTTTATGCCCTCCTTATCTTGCTGATATAGGACTGCGCCTATCACATAGTCGCTAGCATCGGTTTGCAGATAGTAGGGTTGTGAGCTATCAGGAAAGTGGAGCATGATCTCGCTACAGAGCAGGGATTTGACCTTTTCGAAGGCTACTTGGTGTACCTCCTTCCAGCGCCGTTTTATGCTCTTCTTCATTAGTCCCAAAATTTGGCTTATGGCCTCACAGATGTCTTTGCTGAACGATAACCCTTTGGCTGCTTCTCTTGAAGGGTGGAAGGTTCAGACTGAGAGTCTGACCGAAGTGCTTCTGGAAGTTCTATTACGCTTGGTTATAGACCGACGGATTTGGGTTGGCTGTGGGCAGAGTCGCGGTGCGACCCTAGTGGAGACTGTTAGAGTTGCTGCCACAGCGTACCTGCTATGCTGTCTGGCAGGTGTCGTATCTCTTGCCTTCAGTAATGGTGCGTGACAGCTGATGTGACCGTCTCAAAATCATATTCAAACGACTACGCAGAGTTGCAAAAAGTCTGGATTTGTTTCAATATCTTGACAACAATTCATGTTAGAAAAGATCTTTGGGGAAAAAGTTGTAGGGTTTTGAGATTTATTGAGAAGTGTTTCATATTGGACCCGGAACCTAATACTTTTATTGATAAATCGTGTTTAGAATATTCTTTCCGTTGACTAATTAAATTTTTTAAATTGATTTCTGTACGAGATATTCAACAGTTTTAGTCTTTAAGGACTTTTTACTCTTATATGGATTTTATGACAAAATCATTAGTGAAAATGTATTCGTATCTGCAGTAGACATTTACTACAATGCTTGTGATAAACTGGGGCCTTTCTAACCGTACCAACTGAGCAATTGAACATCTTCGGTTTAGTTTCAGGCTCTTCTGACTTGACAGAGTTTAAAACTTAATTGGCGAACTTTAATCACTTCTCTATAAACGAGCGTTTTCATGACCACTAAATCAGATTTGAAATAAGAAGTTGTGAAATTAAGCTAATGAGCTATTTTAATTGATATCCAAGTGCAGAATTACAAAATCCCTGATATTGGCCCAGCATTATCAGGAATATTGCTGAAGTTTGATCATTCATGCTACACCTACATCGAATTATTAGATATAGTTTTAATTTGGCAGCCATTACTAGGTCAAATACACTAAAAAAAACGGTTTTGACAAATCAACAAAAATATTTTGCTCCTATATATATGACTCAATATTTTTGTTGTTCTAACAAAAATGTTGTTAACGTTATAAAATTTTGGTTATTTAAAAAAAATTTACTTGGGACAAAAAAATATTTTGCTCTAAAGTAGGAATGAGTTGTATTTGGAAGTATCGGATGAAAAAATCTGGTTGGTTTTATACGAAATGAAATCCTCAGAATAAAACCTTTGCTGGGGATTATTTGGATTTGATGTTTCTGAATGAAAGATAGAAAACCTTTTTTGGCATTGGCACGAAAACTGATTTCCGATTTGCGTGGATTAGTACGGAATGAAATCCTGTCTGAAACATTCACCACGGAAATGAGACAGATATCCTAGAATTTTCCGCCCTTATAAAGAGTTTTTACAAACTTAAATGTTTCGAATCAATATGATATCCCAAGTGGGGTTCCAGTATTGGAACAATGTCGTTCCGATGTCGGCAGCCGACATTCCAGTGTCGGAACGACATCGGTTTCCGACACTGGATCGGTGTCGGATGAATGTCGAAATGTAAGACCGATTCGGTACTGGATTCCAACATCGTTCCGACATAGGATCCCAACATCGTTCCGACACTGGATTCCAACATCGTTCCGATACTGGATTCAAACATCGTTCCGATACTGGATTTCAATATCGTTCCGATACTGGATTCCAATATTGTTCCATTATCAAAAGGCAACACTTATTTGGTATCAGAATTTTAAATACAATAAATATAAACAATATTTTAGTTTTCATAATATTTATTTAAATCGAATTTCAAAGGTTTTAATCAATATTAATATTAATAAATATAATAATAAATAAATATAAGATAAATATAAAATATAAATATAATAAATACAATACAATATAACAATATATAACATAATATATAATAATAATATATAATAATATAGTAATACAATATAATAAATATAAGACAATAAATATAAAAACGAACTAATTTTTCCATTTTTAATTTCGCTTAGTCCCTCCTTACTCATATTGCATCTGCGTTTCGTTAATATCATTAGCACTATGAAAAATCGAGTCATTCTCACTTATATTATTGGAACTGTAAATTTCACTTTAAAAACAACTATTTAATTCTTGAGTCTTGTCATTTCAATGCACACTCACTTTCAATTATTTTGTCTCACACTAAATGTCTTTTTGAGACACGATGCTTCCTGGTGTACCCACGTGATCGTTTCCAATTTTGTTCAATTTTACTATTTATATCAATCATTTTTCCACAGCACCGATATATAAACAGCCTTTACCTTCAAAAAAGAATAAGACACTACTTGATAAGACATTTCATACCTGGACAAGCAACGAAAATAAGCGGCTAGCTACCACATGTTTCTAAATATCCCTTGCAAAGAATATTCAGGTATATTGAAAGACTAATAAAATATGATTTACTCTAGAACTGTAAGGTTCCAAGTTTAATGTACAAAAATGTACTATTTTCTAAAAAATTACAAAAATTTATTAAAGTTTATATTAATTGACATAAAAATGCAAATTTAAGTAATTTAAAATCGATTGAAATTAACTAAAAATTTATTTTAATCAATTAAAATTAATTAATTAGTTATTTCAATTAATTGAGGGTATATAATTAGTTTTTTAAATCAATTAAAATTGATTAATTAGTTATAGTAATTAATTAAAATTAACTAGAATTTTATTACAAATCAAAAAAGTCTAAAAAAATTATATACATTTTTAATGGAACTATTTTTATGAATAACTTATCCAATTACCAAATGCTATGAAATTGCATAATAAAAATAATTATTTTCAATTGAAAATAATTATGATGAATTTTACAAAATAAAATATATAAATATATAAAAAATATATAAAAAAATATATTTAAGAAATCTGGGCTTTGCTCATCTTTATTTATACATATTCAATAAAAATTTGAATCCAGTGTCGATTCAATAATGGTTTTAAGTCTGCAATCCAGTACTGGGTTGCCGACATCATTCCGCTACTGAATCGACACCGGTTTCAGGTCTGCAATTCAGTACTGGGTTGCCGACATTATTCCGCTACTGAATCGACACCGGTTTCATGTCTGCAATCCGGTACTGAGGACCCTACATAGGAACGATGTCGTTCCGGTTGTATAAACGATGTCGGTCCAGTGTCGGAACCCAGTACTGGAAAACCGACATCGGAAAGATGTCGTTCCGACCATCAGTGTCGGATAACCCTACTTGGGATGAATATTAGATCATTTTTAAAGCAAAAGGAAATTCAAGTTCTTATAGCAAAATCTAGGATTCTATTACATTTAACTCACCTTAATCAGTCCTACATTTGTCATCCTCACTCCTTATTTGTAAATTAGATGAAGAATAATAGCCTTATTTCTTTTAATTACAAGTGGAGTTAAGTCAAATTGATTCATTTTAAACGTTGTTTTAATGAAAGTTGATTTGTAATGAAACCTGAAACAACATAAAAACAGCTTGAAATTCTATATATATTTTTCGAGAATAACATTTTTTTAATATATTCAAAAGTATTAAAGTAATATAAGAGCGATCTATAATGTGGCGCTCCTTACACATAAATCTTGATTGAATAGAAAATAGAAGCTGCACTATTGCGGTAAAAGTAGAGGACATAAATTTTCATTAAATTAGTTTGTTGTATATGAATACACGGAGAAAAATAGTTCGAGAACCTTCACTTAACTTTTAGCAAAGTTAGGATGTGTAATAATTTGTAAGGTACCAAATGTTAAAGAATGCATCACAGTTCGGTGAACTTTAAAAATGTTGAGTAAAGTTTAAAAATGTACGTCACAAATTATTACAATGATATTAAATAATCTCCAGCTTGTCCATATGTCCCAACTTTACTCGAAAGTTGAGTTTTCTCGAACTATTTTTCTCTGTGAAACAATTTTGGACCTGCATTATAAATCATAGACATCAACTTATCTGACTGATTTAAATGCACACTCCCAAATAAACATTTTTTATGCAAAATATAAGTAATTTTGATAACGAATGAAGGGGTATATAGCGTTCGCATGATTCTAAAGTAGAATTTTGAAAAAAATGTATGAGTAATTGAAGACAGGGATGGAAGAACGGAATGCGCGCGTGACCCGGAGCTGAGTAGACCCTGAAAGTAGGAAATTAAAAGCACTTGACGGCGCACGAGTCAATAGCACCGAAAAAAATTTGCATATGTACTGGGGCGACATTTCGGCCTAACCTTCTCGCTGAAAGTTTTCTGGGCGACAAACATTTGGGGCGGTATTTAATTGAAACGGCGTTTGGCCGTTTTCAGTTGTAATTGCCTACTATCAGGAGCTACTCAGCTCCAGGTCACGCGCAAAACCCGTTCTTCCATCCATTCCTTCAATTTATGATATTAATTGTTTCACTGGTTTTAAGTCCTCGAGTAAAAATGGAATAGGCGAATTACGCACATTAACTGCTATACTAATTTAGAGGTAACACATCACTTAATAAGTTTCCAGTCTAACATATAGATGGCACCACTGTTGTCAAATCCATATGATTTCTGTATAGTATCAACCTTCAAACGTTAGGTATCAAAATTTCATGACAACCTGATGTTTAGTTCAGAAGTTATAGAGGTTTTGGTGAAGCAACTTTTGTCATTTTCAAAACAATGGATAAAAAAGAGTTTCGAATGTTAATCAAACATTGCTTTTAATTAGGAAAAGATATTGTTGAAGCAAAGCAGTGGCTTGATAAGCGTTATGAGGACTCTGCACCAAGGAAATCAAAAATCATCAAGTGGTATCCCGAATTACAATGTGGTCGTACAAACACCGATGACGTGGAACGCTCTGGTCGCCTGGAATCAGCAGTTGTTCCGGAAATCATAACAAAAGTCCACAAAATAGTTTTGGGCGATCGTAAATTAAAGTTGAGTGAGATAGCTGACACCTCAAAGATATCAGAAGGTAGTGTGTTTACAATTTTGCACGAATATGTGGGGATTCGTCAGTTGTTTTCGAAGTGGGTGCCGCGTTTGCTTTCACCCGACCAAAAACAACAACGCGCCGAGGATTCAGAGCGCTGCTTGGAGCCGTTCAAGCGAGGTAAAAAGAATTTTCTGCGTCGATATGTGACAATGGATAAAACATGGATTCACCACTACACACCTGAAATAATAAGATCGTCAGCTGAGTGGACAGCAGCTGGTGAAAGACGTCCAAAGCGACCAAAAACTCAACAGTGGGCTGGCAAGGTTATGGCATCCGTATTTTGGGACCCGCAAATTATTTTGTTTATCGACTATCTTGAGAAAGGTAAAACCATTGACGTCGACTATTACATGGCATTACTGGATCGATTGAGCGCAAAAATCAAGAAAAAAGGGCCTTACATGCAAAAGAAAAAAGTGCTGTTCCACCAAGACAGTGCACCGTGCCACAAGTCCATGAAAACGATAGTCAAATTAAATGAATTAAGCTTCGAATTGCTTCCTCACCCACCATATTCTCCAGATCTGGCCCCCCAGCGAATACTGACTCTTTGCTGAACTGAAAAAAATGCTCCGGGGAAAAAAAATTGGCTCCAATGAAGAAGCGATTGCCGGAACCGAGGCCTATTTTGACAGCAAAGACCAATCATTTTACAAAAAAGGCATCGAAAAGTTAGAGAAACGTTGGAATAAATGTATTACGCTTGAAGGAAACTATGTTGTTGAATAAAATCGAATTTATCGAAAAAACTTTGTTTTTCTTAGTTAGACCAGAAACTTATTGAGTGATGTGTTAGTTCCCCTGCTTCATAACTAGAAATGTAAAATATTAAGGTTATGTTTGTTTCCCATAATGCATAGAGAATTGATTTAAATGATTTATTGACTTTGTAATCTGTAAATCCAGCTTTATAACTTGTGTATATAGGATTGTTCATATGATGATTGTGTGTACACGTTCATTAATTTAATTCAAGCATGGAAATCGTGAACCAATTTATTTGTATAATTTGTTATTCATTAGTGACGTAAATGAATAAGCATCGGAGAGAATGAAAGTAACTCTAAAATTGAATGAGAAAGTCTGACCTTATAAAATTAATTTTTTTTATGTGTACAGAAGAGCTCTAATTATTTTACCCCGTTAATTTCTATTCAGAATGACTACCTTTCCAAGTTAAATAAAAATAAAAAAAAGTTACATCTGTAATATTTTTCAAATTTGTGAAAAATCTGCTTGGGAATGAAGAACTTTTTTTAAAATTTATTCACATTAAAATTCTTCAATTACTACTATATTTCCCACGAGGAAGATTATGTGAAATAAAAAATTACCCAAATTTTTAATTGCACAGATATAAAAGTGACTTTATTAAATTTTGTGCTTAAGGGGTCAGTAGGGTAATCTTTTTTCAAAAAATTTTTTTTTTTTTTTTGCATTTTCTGTTTCCTTATACCCTTAGAATTTCTACGGAGCAGGCATAGCCGATTAGGGGTATGTCAATTTTTCGACGTTTATGTCCATCTTTGTATAAGTTTTCAGTACCTCAAACTTTAAACGCGTTTTTCTCAAAACACACTTTTTTAAACTGGCCGACATGATTCCGGCCGAACTACTTAACCGATTTCCTTAAATTTTTTTTTTAAATGTTCACAAAACGCCTGGCTATCGTCCCTACCACGGACATGATTTTTTATTAATTATTGGCAATATTATGACAAAATTTATGTTAAAAAACATGGGGAAAAATCGACAAAAAAAAATGTTGGGTTTTTATGTTTCAGATGATCCAAACATGAGAAATCGCGTCGGCCAGAAAAAAACCGCATTTTTTCATCCAGCCATTACTCCGACAGATGTCATCAAAAATTTTCGAAAAAATTTGTTTATACACTCCACCATATGCCTCATTATGTGTAAAAAAAGTTTCATTGTAAAATAAAAATTTCTATAAAAAAAAAATGTCAAAAAAACAGGCCACATTACCCTACTGACCCCTTAATTACAATTTTGACAGTATAAAATTAAGCCTGTATTTATTAAAGTTAAAGCTAAATTGTTTATAATTTTTTTTATCGAAAACATATTGTATTTCTTAATATCTGTATAGATTTTAAGTTCAGGAAGAAAAAGAATTTGCTGAATCAAAACTTTGTCGCTGGGTTGAATAATTAAGGAAGTTGTCTCCCTGAAAAATAGGTATCAGATAAAAATATTTAATAAGATTTTTATAATTTAAATATTATTATTGATAATATCTAGATTCTTTGTATAAATAAATACCAATTTTTTAAATATCATGTGATTTTAATATATTCTCTCGAAATATTTTTGAAAAATGATTTTTCATTGCCATAAATATAAAAAAATAATTTAAAGAAATGTAAAAAAATGAAATCGTTTAGCATTAATTTAATAGTATTTTTTAAAAAAAATTTTAAGAGTCTTATTTTTATCGTGTTTAATGTTTTTCTTTGTTTGCTTATTCCTTATTTGGTTGATTGAAGAAGGTTGTTATCATTGTAATTTGCTACAAAGAGGGTGAGAAGGTTGACTTTACGCATCGATTCAGTCCATAAATTTCTATAGTTTGGTTTCCTTCTGAGATTTTATTAGGTTGCGTCCTATTCTCCACTTTACCACTTAACCTTCCTTCACGAAACGAGATTCTTATTCTAGATCGAATTCGTGTCATTCGCATATCATCTCCTTGCTTTTATTACACTCGAGCTGGCAATGTTGTTTTAACTGTTCAGTGTATATAATTTATGGTTTGTTATTTAAAAAGAGGAACAAATTTACCGCATAGATTCATTTTTTTAAATCTGTCATACTGCAAGTATTACAAGTTCTAGAAATGAAAAAATGTCATCTTAATTAGATTAATTTATTATTTTTGTTTAATTTCACGATTTCTATAAATTCAGTAAAATAAAACTATAATAGATAATTGTAAAAATATGTTTAGGTTACAAAAAGTTTTCAAATTGAATATTTGATATAAATGTTGATGATTCTAAACGTGAATAGTACCTGATATAGTTGTAATATTTTTAATTTTGTCTGTAGTATTAGGACATTATATTATTTTAGTGATATCAAATTTCGCAATGGTCGGGTTCTCGAGAAAGAAAAATTAACTACAAGTTATAGAAATAATTACTCTTTTGTATAGGAAAGTTAAAATTAGGAAAATATGATAACAAAAATTATAGGTATTAAGAAAATTAATGATAATATTTATTATAGCAAATAGTGTAATTTACTGATCAACCATGAATGATTATTAATTTAAAGGTAAGAATCGAATAAAGTGAGGAAACAAGATTTACTTCAAGAACGGAGAAAATAAAATTCAAGTTAAGTTGAAAATTTCTGCAAAGTAATATTTGGTTTGTTGAGCTGGGGCCTTATTCTTGAGTTCACTTGAGTAATTTTCGTATGCGAATGCATAGTGCTTTCCCTCTAAGTGTCAACAGTCAAAAAAAGACAGGACTATACTTTTACATACAAAAATTAGTCGAGCGATCTCGATAACAGCACCCCAGTTCCGATGAAAGATATCACAATAATTTCTGCCAAGTGCGCCTAATTTTAAATTCAAGAAAACATTTTCACCAATGAGAAGGTTCTATTATTGTTATTTGTATGAATTACACTAAAAAGAAGTCTATTTAAAACAGTAAGAATTTTAGTAATTTTAACTAGACTTTTTTTGGGGTATTTTTTAAAGAACCTTTTTAAATTGAAAGCAGCATACAGACAATTTATAAAATGTATGGATCTATTTTACAATTTTCAGAAATCAATTATATTTTTCACGCATAAAAATAACAATACTTACTATTTATTTAAAAAATGTGACTCATGAAAATTAGAGAAAGCTCGATTTAAGATGAGGTCAACTGTAATTGGAGGAACGGATGAAAGAACGGGATGCACGCGTTATCTGGAGCTGAATAACTCCTAAAAGTAGGCAATTAAAAGAACGCGACTGCGCGTCATTCAATAGCGCCAAACACTTCAACTGGCGACGTTTTCGATCTCACTGCACGAAGATGCTCAAAATTTGGCATGCGTACGCAGGAGACATGTCAGCCTAACTTCCTCGCTGGAAGTTTTCTATACGACAAATATTTGGCGCGGCATTTAATTGAAAACGCCGTTTGGCCGTTTCCAGCGGTGATTGCCTACTTTCAGGGGCTACCCAGCTCCAGGTCACGCTACCGTTCTCCATTTTTTCAATATGGTGACAAAAATATAAAAAAGTCACAAAAATGTCAATTTTTTTTTCATTATATCGTATTTTTTAACATGAAAGTGTTATCTTATCCTTTCGATTGTCTAGATCTGGTGGCATAAATGTTTTTTAAAAGAAAAAATCATTTTCGTTCATAAATTCAATATTGCGGATAGAACATGACGACGTTTTGACAAAACATCTTACGTTTTCCATGTTTTTCATCATTTTTTTTCAAATTTAATATGGCGGAAGTTGTTATTTTATCTTGTTTTTCCAACCGGTTTATAAACATATGGATACATAGTTGCTATATTAGAAGCTAAAACTAAAACTGGAAAATTTTTTATTTCAACGTTCAATATAGTAATGTTTATAAAAATATTAATATAGATATATTGATGTAGATGTTTATAATTTTTGTGATCTCGTTTTAGCAAGAGTAACAATGTATTTGAATATTGTAGTGTTCATATTTAGTACTTGCAACGATCTTTCCCGCACTTGTTGCTGAATACTTTGGGTTATTAAGATTTTTAGTGTCTACTGCAATCTTACTATCATGAAAACATTTTGTCGGCATTAAAGGGGTCAAACATGAAATGGTGAAGACGTTGAAGTCCATGAAACTAAGCGACTATGGACCATAGAGATATTACAGATAGAGGAAACAAGCCAGCCTGAAACCTGTCAGCTCGTGCGAGAGTGAGAGTGAGCGTAGACAAAGACAGAAAAAACCTCCCATCGTCTCTCTCTTTCATTCTCACCGAGTTTGCAGACTGACATTGCCACTTAAAGAGCGGCCTATGGCTTGTCTCCTCTATCTGTAATATCTCTATGCTACGGACACTGCTTCTCCAAGTATTGAATCTATAACTTAATTCGTGCGGTTTCCGAAGAGATGGCGTAACTTGATTATTATTCCATCGTTCCAATATTCCGAACATGCGTTGGAAAGCTACTGTCATTGTGCGTCCTTTTCAGTATATGTCATTCATTTGAAGTGTAAAAGTGTTTTTGCGGGGGGTTCTTCTATATGACTTTGATATGAAGAAAACTGCTGTCGAAAGGCATCGTATTTTGGTGGAAGTTTATGGTGAACATGCTCTAGCTGAGCGAACTTACCAAAAGTGGTTTGCATGATTTAAAAGTGGTGATTTTGGCTTGGAAGACGAAGAACGTCCTGGGCAGCCAAACAAGTTTGAAGATGAAGAAGTGGAAGCATTACTCGATGGAGATTGTTGCCAAACACAAGAATAGCTCGCAGAATCTTTGGGAGTCACTCAAGCAGCCATTTCAAAACGTTTAAAAGCAGCCGGATACATTCAAAAGCAAGAAAATTGGGTTCCACAAGAACTCAAACTCAAAGGCGGGTTTGCATGTCCGAAATACTGCTGGAACGCCACTAAAAGAAGTCATTTTTGCATCGGATTATTACTGGTAATGAAAATTAGATCCATTACGACAACCCCAAGCGCAAAAAATCATATGTGAAACCCGGCCAACCAGCCAAATCAACGGCAAAGCCGAATATCCATGGCGCGAAGGTAATGCTCTGTTTTTGGTGGGATCAGAAGGGTGTGCTGTATTATCAGCTGCTTAAACCGGGTGAAACGATCAATGGAGAACACTACTAAACACAATTTATCCGTTTGAAGAGAGCAATAGCCGAAAAACGCCCGGAATATGCGACCAGACACGAGGCAATAATTTTCCATCATGACAACTCTTGGCCCCATGTTACTATTCCGGTTAAGAACAATTTGGAAAACAGTGGATGGGAAGTTTCACCCCACCTGCCTTATAGCCCAGATCTTGCCCCTTCTGACTACCATTTGTCTCGATCGATGCAGAACGCCCTCACTGGAATACGGTTCACATCAGAACAGGGTATCAAAAATTGGCTTGATTTATTCTTAGCCTCCAAGCCGGCGCAGTTCTTTTGGGATGGGATCCACAAATTTCCAGAAAGATGGGAAAAAGTCATAACTTCAGATGGGCATTACTTTGAATAATACTATTGTACATGTTTTTCTTAAATAAATGTTCAAATTTTGAAGAAAAAAAAACCGCACGAATTAAGTTATAGATCCAATAGTAACAACGTTGGCAGCGATGTATTCATGCTGAGGGAAATTACTTGAAGGGGATAATGTTACCTTTGACGAAGACTGAAATTCATATTTTCTAAGAACTTTCTGTCCATACCACGTATGCGTTTGAGTTTGTAGTGATATTCATTTGAATTATTTTTCAGTTAGACTTATAGGAATTTAATTGGTATGTATTTCACTATAATATCATTATAGGTTGCATTCTTCGAAAAATGTGAAAGAGATTCACCTAAATATAAACAAAATGCCTAACCACATGTTAACTGTATTTTTTTTACGATGTTTACAATTTTTCCTATTCTTACTTGTAAAACTGAAAGAATATGCATTAACTTTTCTTAGTTTTTTTAGAGGATTCTTTTATTTTATTTTATAACCAAACAGCCATATCCCAGATTACTATCTACTTTTGAAATTATGAGTAGAGTTTTATTCAAATTTACAACAGATCAAAGTCTTTCAGTGTGAAAATCCAGTTGTGATTTCTGCAGGATGTTATAGCATAAAAGCAAAATATTAAAGCAGGTTTTTTCAAGATATATGATTGTAATTAGTGAATAAAATTGCGGCGTCAGCATAATAGAATGACAGCGACCAGTATTAAAATTAAATATATGTGTACAGTGTACTTGTCTTCGTGAATGAATGATACAAATGAAGTATGAAAAGAAATTGTACAAAATAAATTTATATTAGTAAAACCCTGGGGTGACATTAATTAAGAAGTTATTAATTTGGCCTAAAAATGTGTTATGTCGACATTGTCGACTATAAGAGCATGCCTGACACTTAATTAACTTGACTAACACAGTAAATTGTGGGTCATGACCCTGTGAAAGACATATTACAGTTTTAAGCCTAATTGATAACATTTAAAATTAATTTCACCCCAGGGGTGCACTAAAATTAATTTTCTTTATGAACTATTTCTTTTTGTGCTTCATTTAAAGCATTTCCTTATAAAAGATAAAATATTTAAACCTATTCCTTCGCACTCAGTTTTATCTAGTCTTCATGCACGCTAAAAAGAGAGTTCAGATATTTAGAAATTTTGTTCTAATTTATAGGTATTTCTAGTAATTTCAGGAAAAATACTGCAGTTTAGAAAATATACACTGGAGACTGGAAAATTTCAAGCTGCGCTTTAGCACACCATATTCTAAATTAAGGTTTCTAAATATTAGAAACTTACTCATTTTTAGAATAGAACTATTTTTCAGTATTTTTTTATTTACCCTTGAATTTCCCAAATTTAGAACTTGACCTTCTAAACTTAAGTTAATGGTTTTCTAACGACTAGAAGTCATCAACGAATTTTTCAAAAGTAGAGTTATTAATTTTAGCGAGACAGTAGAAAAAGGAGACTTGCTCAAATTCAGTAAAATATTTACTGGCCCTTAGAAAAACAGATACTATCAACAGAACAAACTGTCTTGAAACTTCGAACGTGTTTTTCTGGGAACCACGTTTTCACAGCTTTTCGGCAAGTTTTCTGGAGAACAGTTTCACATTATCCGATAGTTGAATACTTAAATTAATTTTCGCAACCTAAGGGAACGGACGAAATAGAGTAATTGTAATCGGATAATATTTACTATTATATTTTTTACGGTTAAAAAACTTTAAGGAAAAAGCGAAAAACGAACATTTATTTAAAATCAGTCACCATTTGTTTATAATAAAACCATGCTCAATTCCTTTCAAAAGATATCAGCCGAGCTGTTGTATGAGTAAATGTGTCAGGAGGACCCCCCTCCCCTTCCCCCCTTCCCCCACCAACACCTCGTACCCTACCTTGCCTTCGTACTTTTTTTCAAATTCAATATTTATAAAAATACTGGGTTTCAGAACTTAAAATTCTATAACGGATTTCTGAACATTAGAGCATTTGTCGTGGAGCCACTATTTAGTACCTAAAGTTCTAAATGGATGGAAATATTTACTATAGTTTAAAACTTTTTTTAGCGTGCGGACATTCTAATTTATTCCTCATGATTCATACTGTGATTTTGAACGGAAACTTATTGTGTTGAGACTTTCTGCAAAGGAAAAACATATGTTAGCGATCATGTCTATCTTTTTCAGAGATTAATTATATAAGTTATTCTAGGATAATAATTCAACTTTCAGCTCAAACAGTTCTTCGATCACTATTATAAATACTTAAAAATATTTTTCAAACATTTAATTATGTTTCGCTGGATAAGAAAGTCATAGGTAAACGAACTTAGACAGCATAAGGATATTGTCGTAATATATTATATAAAGGGAAGACTTTGAAGTTTGAATGCACATTGTATCAAAGATGGCCATAGTTCCTATCTTTTTTAGGATTATTTCTCATTCACGTGCTCATATAGTGTCTTACCTTTTCTTTCTAGACACGACAAAGTTCGCTTTGCTAGAATTGTATTTTTCCAAGGGCTTCGGTAATAAGAAGGAATATGGCGTTCATCAAATGAGAACTACTCCTTCTGCTAGGTTAATTCCTAATATTGGAACTACGATGTGGATCACTTTAGTCGCCTTAGCAACTTTCCAAGATTATCAGCAAAGTCAGGTTTGATTAAAGATATCAAGGAAGGAAAGATCGTTCAAAGAAACTTGATACTGTGAGAGAGTCTTCTCAATATAAGTTTCAATCTACATTAATTTGCATTCAATTTAGTTATAAATTTATCTTTTCTTCTTAGTAACTTTCAATTAATATACATTGAGAAATTGAATTCGTTCACTTAAGTTTAACAATATGAAAAGATTCGACGTAACCAAAATTTATTTGTGTTTGGATACAATTTTCATGAGAATTCATCCTCTTACATATTTTTTATTCTTGGATAGATAGGCTTCTTGTTTTCTAAGTTTGATGATGTTTATCGGTCTTGAATTTAATCACTAATTGATATGCAGATTTTACAACTTATGGACGTGTAGATATACTGAGAAAAAAGTGCTATTGAATCTATAGCATTTCAGCCAAAAGCATGTATATTATTGATTCAAGAAAATATTCTATAAAAAAAGATACATATGCTACCAATTCTATAGCATTTTGATTTAAATCAATGATAAACATGCTTTTGGCAGAAATGCTATAGATTCAATAGCATTTGTTTCTCAGTGTAATATGCCCATAAGTTCATGTAATCACCCCAGCACCTTATATTAGAGTAATTAGGTTGATCAATCTACAAACCAATGGATAATTAAGTTTAGCATACAGGAATCCCTAATCTATACAATATAATATGTAGATGAGCATTAGACCCAGATATTTTAGAGGTGAGAGGGTAATGACTTGAAATAGTTAATCATATTACAATAGTTTTGATTACGTATTATCTGATAGTGAGTAATAAAATAAGAAAATATAACCATTGTAATTTTGTTAATAAATTTGTAATTAGTTACTAACATTAGTTCAACTTCTATTAAAGGAATAATTGTTTTTCACCGCAGTAGTAATTTCCTGTAACTTATAACAATTTCTTTAGAAACATTCTCACCTTTTTGTAGAAAAAGATCAAAATTGATTTGAAATTATTACAAAATTTACGAGAAACTATAATTTTTTGCTATAAGTCATAAATCTCAACATGAAATATTTGATACATATGATTTTATATATTATAAATTAATGGTATAGTGTAATGAAAAGTCATTAAAGCTGTAAAGAAGTTCGGAAAGTAGCAAGAATTCAAAAGGTGAAGGTCACGGAAGCTGAACCAGTGAAAATTTCAACTTAAAATCGTCCTTTGCTTATAAAATAACATTGTAAGATCCTGAACTACTCACTCTTAGTCAATAGGCTACAATGTAAGGAAAGATTAAATTCTACATCTGTAGAGGAGTGAACGATTAAATTCAGTTCTAACAGTCTCGCAATTAGTATAAGACCCGAAGAATGAACACTTTAGTGAATTTCAAAGTTAGAACTGAGTTACAAGAACCATTTGCATTTCCTGTGAAACATTCTGTTCGTTATTAAATCTGACCTATTCACACCGTGTAACCCTTAGACTCAGTCAGAATGCAGAATGTATCTTCCTGAAACGCGGTTTCCACTTCATGAACCAAAAGTTTCGTCTATTTGGTTAATCCAATAAGAAAATTACGTTGGAATGGAAATATGTATGAAGATTTATCGAAATATAAATGTGACGTACAAAAAGCTTTAATCAATGCTTAAAAATCAATGCTTCATTAATTTATGTAATCAAAGTTAACACATCATGGAAATATTTATTTTAGTATCACAATAGCATATTATGCAACTAGGGAGAGAAAAGTTCATTTTGCGAATGTGAAGTTTTATGCCCGAGCAAAGCCATTTTCCCATTTACCCTGATCTAATGAATGGAGTGAAACCAATGACCCATTTTCAGTTATGCAATTAGTCATTTGTTATTACATTTCAGTGAAAAATGAATGGTTTCATAGCTAAAAGGGGGTCACTAATTCAAGTCCAGTTACATTTTCACTGATTGAGATTCTGGGAGTATTCATAAGATCTTTGTTACTCAGTAATTTTAATTGATAAATGAAGAAGGATGAGAATCTATGGATGATTTATTACATACGAATAATCGTGTTCTAATAAACTAACGAAACGAAATAACGTAATGGTATCCGTATGCTACCAATTAAGGTAGTTTTCATCCACAAAAATTAGACCTCAGGCAAAAATAGATAATTTTGCTTTCAAGAATAGCAATATTATTATTGAAGGGCTATTTTGAAAGAGAAAAGATTATTTTACATGAAAAAAATCTGAAACACAGAAAAATAATTTTATTAATAAATTTTATTTTTGGCCAAACTTTTGTTCTTATCGCTTCTTACCAAAAATAAAAAAATTATGCGATTCTAATAAATCATGAATCATTTTTTCAGAGAAAAGAATTCCCACAACTTCACCGTTTCTGATTTTCAAAAATAAATTCTTTAATGGCTGAAACCATTAAAAAAACATTTTCCAAAACGAAATTTTTATAAACAAATTGCTGAATTTGGCAATAATTTATCCATTTTCGAAAATTGGTAATGGTTAAGTTGTAGGGAATCTTTTTATTGAAAAATTGATTTGTAATTTATTGAAATCGCATAATTTTTTTATTTTTGGTAAGAAGCGATAAGAAAAAAAGTCGGGACAAAAATAAAATTGATTAATAAAATTATTTTTCTGCATTTCAAATTTTTTTCATGGAAATTAATCTTTTATGTGCCACTGGCGCGCAAACTCGTTTTTTCGCAACATTTAACAGTAGCGCAATGTAGTATATTGCGCTACAGAGGAATGAAATGTAAAAATTGAACTGCTCATGCGCCTATAGCCATGCAACGGAACACAATCTTCTTCTTATTCTTCTTCTTCTTCGTACAGCGTTAGCACTTTACTGGAAAAGCCTTGTACATTTGAACTGCGCATGCGTCTATTAAACTCCATTACTACTACACAAGATCGATAAAATCAAAATGTGCGGGACTAGTCGTGACATATCAAGTGTAATGACTAGCGCCGCAAACAACTACAGTCACATAAAATAGAATAAGGTAAAAGCACCAATAGCCGGACGGTACCCAATAGCCGGACAGAGCCATGAATTTTTCTCAAAATTAGAGATTTACGAATCACTTATCGCTATTTTGGTTTACCGTATACGAACCTCTCGAAACGTACACTTCAAAAAAGTGAAAAATTTGTTGAATTAAAAATTAAAACTTGTCCAAGAAAAAAAAATTTCTCTACTGAAGCACAAGGCTGGTCGAAATGTAGCGAAATCCGCTCTATAAACTAACTGACACGTTGTCTTTGTTAAGCAAATAACATTTACATTCATCCTCATTTTTCATTTTAATACGTGTTACACTGAAGTCAAATGCTTTATCTACATCATAATATTCTTCAAAATTAAAAAAAAATTTACTTTAATTAAATATTCTAAATCCGCTTATTAGGTCAATGAATATTCGTTTTGCCTAATAACCGAACGCGTGTCCGGAGTTACATTGCACTTATTTTGTTTTCGCTCTAGTCACCGGACGAAAAGGTTATTACAAAAACGAATGAGAAATTTAAAAGTGCTGTTGATATTTTCGAGAAATGTGGTAAGTATTTGATTGTTTTCAATTCATAGAAGATATCTATCTGATAAAATATTAGGTAAATTACTTTAAACACATTTTAATTAGTCAAATGTGAAATCCAACCTCAATTGACATTTGACGTTTATTTTCTTGTTGAATTTACATTGAGAACAATGAAAATATGGATTTCAGAGTGAAATTCTACTTTTTGATCTTTTTGAATGATAATTTTCAATAATAATGATAAAGTATGATTGATAATGAATAATTTTGTAAAGAAATAATGTTTGAATTATGGATTTGCTGCAAATCTGATATTTTGAGAAAGTATTTTCATTTTAACATATGTATTTTCTGGGTTTTATGTATTTGGTGTATTTATTATAGACCATGGAAAAAGTACCAGAAAAAAAGATTAAAAAGCTTTATACCAAAGCGGATATTATTAATGCGATTGAAGATATAAGGCAAAAACGATTGACAATTAGTGCTGCAAGCTCTAAATATAATATATTCTATTTGTAAAATCTTTTCAATACTTTTTTTTTTATAAGCGCAGACCTAAAAAATATTTCCGTAAATATTTCCCAGTGTTTATTATGCTTAAAAAATATCAAATCCATATCAATAAAATTATAATATTCTCTTGTCCGAGTATTGGTGCAGCGCTGTCCGGCTATTGGATCAATTTACTTTACCCGTCCGGCAATTGGCTCCAGAGCATTATTTAATGAAAAGAATTATTAAAATGGATTATTCAGATTTAACACAACTCTGGACTTTTTGTTATAGTAGGGAGGACACATACATCAAAATAATCGCGGCAATTCTTGATTCCGCATCACATTTAGAACGATTAATACAAAAAATTGAATGACACTTCCTTAGACGTACGGCTATTGGTGCTTTTACCTTACGTGCCAATGCACACAATTCGGGAAATTACGAGACTCGCAACAATGCTCGCAGGACTGATCGCGCCTCGGCTTCGTCTCGGCTTTGTCTCGGCTTCGATCTCCTGCAAGCATTGTCGCTCGTCACGTAATAACCCTCATTCTGCGCCTAGGCACGTAATATACTATTCTCTTCCAAAATAGCCCTTCAATAATAATATTGCTATTCTTGAAAGCAAAATTATCTATTTTTGCCTAAGGTCTAATTTTCGTGGATCAACTACCTTAACTATACGAAGAAATCTGTAAAAATCAATATATACTTTTTGTATTTAACATTTTTTAAGAAGATTAAACAAGTTTAAAAAAAATATAAGGCAGAAAGAAAATGTATTACTTAAAAATTATCGAATTAGTTTGGCGAATCGAAGACATAGCGGCACTTAAGGAATGCTTGACATTATTTCGAGATGTATTAAGGTACTGAACTACATAAACTAGAAAATAGTTCGGTGAAATCTCAAGTGAAAAAGTAGAAATATTTATGTGCAATATTTGACATAAGGTTTGCATTATGTACCTACCAGCCTTTTATCAAAAAATGTAAAACCATGTAAATGATTAAAAATAAATTATGCGAAGTTCACTTTTATATAATAATATTCAATTACTAAAAAAGGATTGAGGATTGAAATTTTTTTTAGAAATTTTCAATTTTACTACTAGATTATTTACAAAAATGTTTGGGAAAATGAGATGCGCCAGGTGCGTGACTATTTTCAGAATTAAAGATCAAAATCAAGTCTCCGGTAAACAATTTAAAATGTTCACGTCACCTCAATCAACATAATAGAATGCTGTGACGATTTTGTTTCATAAAGTTATGCATTTATATAAAGCACTCAGTGATTACTTTATGTATTATTTCACAACCAGAAATAGTAATTTTGATAATTCTTGATATTTAAGTTGACCCTTCGGAATGACCGATTTGGTCATCGAGATAATCGAGTAAACTTTGTTTCTTAAGAGGAACTTCCACCTTGTGACTCGGTTTTTGAACAAAATTCAAAATTTTTTTTCCACAGAATGGCACAAAATATCATAATAATTTTTTTGCATATTGTTCGTTTATTCCTCAAGATAAAAAATATATTTACATGAAAAGTTTGAAAAAAAAATTTCGCGGTATAGTCGTCCTCGAACGTGACCGTGTCGGAAAGTTGGAGCCAAAATGTGACCATGAAATGAATGACCATTTTGAAATGAAGCGAAATGGCACCTATTTGTACAAAAAAAATGAATTTTTTGGCCTATTTTCGATAGTTCATTTAGTTATAAAAGTGCGAAAAATGAAAATAAAATAAATCTAGTAGGTGCGCAACTAAGTTCCCGCTGTTTTTTTTATGAGAATACAATTTTATTGTGAAAAAATGGATACAAATGAATCATTCAACACTGAAAGAAATTTATTGTGAATACAGACAATTTTCTGTGTATATTAGCAAAAGAGTTTGGCTGACTCAGATACAGCTAAACTGTATGGGTGTTTTATAAAAACAGTTATAGTTGAAGGTATATTACTGCACCAGTAATATATTTTCAATACACACATCCAAACTGATATGGCTGCAACAGATGAAACATGATTATGGTTCCTTTAGCCAAACTCTGTTTTGGAAAATCAGCTCAACTTCAAACAGACGCTTGTTTGCCAGTGATGCGTAGCAGTTTTAGAGGCTAGGGATAAGTAAACTATTATATCAGTGGTTGATTTTAAGATTTTAAAACTGTATCAAATAACTAATTTCATAGATTTCATAGATTTCATAGATACATTGTGTTTAAAAATTTAGATATATACAAAGGCATGTAGACACGATTATTAGTGATGTAGTAGAACATTCATTTTACGTAGTAAACATGGTACATTGTTATTAAAAATCTTTTATAAGGAATTCCACATCTTAAAAATTCCAGGAGATGTATTTCTTATGATCCATTTCTTCATTTAATAATAATATTATTTCATTTATTAGTATTAGAATTGTTAAAAACTTTAAATTTATTTATATGTTAAATTATAATACCATTCAGCTTAGGAATATAGTATTAATATATCTGTTAAGAAAATGTATTAAATTAAAAATTAGTATTTAACTTACATGTTTTTTTTTAAATTTTGTAACGTATGAATTTAAAATTAAAAGTAGTTAACATGATGGAGGATCCATGATGACTAGTTAAAAATGTAAATAGGATGCTAGGATAAGATCGATTATGATATTGTTAGGCGGGAAAAATTTTTGAATTCAAAAAATATTATTTTTAAAAAAATGATTAAAAAATCAGTAAATATGTAAATAGATTAATTAGTTAATTTAATAATATTAGAATAAATATCATTTAAAATTTCAATACCTGTTCTAAAGTTAATTGAATTATTATTTTTTTAATATGAATCATTTCTAGGCAGAGTCGTTTTTTAAATTTTGTTCATGTTCTAAAATTTTAACTTCTTTAAAATCAAAGGTGTGTTTAAAAGTATGTGCATGCTGCGCTAGAGCAGTACTATTAGCATTATAATTTTTAATCGATCTTGCATGTTCTAACATCCTGGTATGTAAAAATCTACATGTTTGTCCAATGTAAATACTATTGCATTGTATGCATTTAATTTCATAAACAACATTGTATTTCAATTTTTTTGGTGTTGGTGTTGTAACCAATGTTAAAATTTTTTGCTGAATAGTATTATCATAGATGAAACTGATTTGCAGATTTGAATTTTTAAAAATTCTATAAAATTGTTCATGAAGGTTATGTATATATGGTAAAGTTATAATTTTTTTTGAAGTCTTTAGTTTCAGATGTATCATTTATGTTGTTTTTACCAAATTTATTATTCATAAGAAGTTTATATCTCGTGGCAATTTTATCATTTAACAAATCAAGTGGATATCCATTTTTGATAAGCGTTTCTTTAACTAAATTTAAGTTTTCTGAGTGGAATTTATCATGTGACAAAAGTATAGCTCTATCAGTTAGTGAATAGATAATAACTATTTTTTTTGATAGGCTATGATTTGAATAGAAATTCAAATAACGTCCAGACCAAACATCTTTTCTATACCAATTTGTGATAATTTTATTATTTTCAACTTTAATATTGAGATCTAAGAAATTGATACTATCATTGACTGATTTTTCTAATGTGAATATTAATTTTGAATGAATTTTATTAAATTTGCTGAGAATATCATTTATTTTATTTTTAGGTAGACAAATTAATGTATCGTCTATATAGCGATAATAAAATTAAATATAATAAGTTAGCTCATTAATAATTTTAGTTTCTGATTCTTCCATTACTATATTAGCTAGAGTTGCAGATAATGGTGATCCCATTGGTAGGCCATTAATTTGTTTATAAATATTATTATCATAGTAACAATGTAGTATCATAACAATGCTATGATATTTTTTACTATAGGTTAAGACTAATTTGTCTGTTTATCTGTTCATGTAATTCTGTGATGATTTTACAATTTTCAGTCTCGATAAGGACTGAGTAATCAGTCGAAACGTTGACTTTGAACAGGAATGAAATATATTTCAATTTTATCTATATTATCTTGTACAGACATGCCTAGGATACACCTAGCTCAGGATACCCTCCGGAAATTTGAAAAATATCAATAATTTCACCTTTGGGGATATCCTGCTTTGTAAATCTAGATTAGTAGAAAGCTACCAAGGGAAATAACACAAAATCATTTGCCCATTGCCTCAGTAAACATTCGTACCGATAAATAATGGTTTTCTTTTAAATAATAGTAGAATTCTACTGGCGCAGTTAGTTGTAGTTCAATTTCTACCAATAAGTTTGGTTACCATTTTCTTATCTTATTAATTAGTAGAAATCGGTGAAATACTACAAACTAAATTTGAAGACAACTGCTAATTACTAATTACAAGAAATATTTACTGAAGCTATAGGGCCGAGTTCACCAACAGTGATTAAATTGATGATTAACTAATCATGATTATTTTGTAATCAAGGCTTTAATCATAGAAGTTGGAATGTGTTCCAACATGAATATTAAAACTCTGATTAGTTGATCCTATACTCTCTTCGTAGGAACTCATTATTGGTCTATTCAAAATCTGAGTTATCTTCAGGCACCGATGCTATAGAGAAATCGGATTCATTGTGTTATCATAAACAACACATTTTTCATTTGCCGTTATGATTCGCTTAAAAAATGGATGGGTTTCATTACGTTTCAGCAGTGAATCGCAAATGGAAATTCGTTTGGTGAGTTGAGTTTCGTTCAATTTGTGGGGAACCCAAATATTGAGCTTATTAACGTGAACAAGTTGTTTTAAATGTCTTTCAACGCAGGTATGTGATATGTTAAGCTTCTCTGCAATCTCTCGTGTCGTACTACGCTGGTTATTTTCTATCATTGCTTTTATTTTGTCGTCGTCAACTTCAGTTGGGCGACCAGAGCGTGGTGCATCTTTGAGGTCAAAATCTCCGGAACGAAAACGAGCAAACAAATTCTGGTACTGGCTTTCTGTTAATGATGTTTCATCATAAACATCATACAGCTTTTTCCGAGCTTGCACTGCATTTTTACCTTTTCCGAAGTAATAAAGTAAAATGTGACAAAAATGACCGTCTAGAATCTCCATTTCAAATCAATGCAAAACAATGAATAAACAACAAAACTTTTTTTTTACTGAATAATCTATGAGACGTCATTGTCAAATACCATATACGGTTTGAAGTTTGCAATGGAGAAGAACGACTTCGAACGACTAGTCATCTAGCGGAAAAAGCGAAATGACTTCGTTGCCAACCCAATATTTTAAATCAAAACCAGGAGTGAAAAAGTACAGTCATGTGTTAAATTATGCATTCGAATGTTACATTTGAGGTTAATATTTTAAAAGACTGTTTTTTATACACTCAAATTCAATTTTGAATTCATTTTACCAATCGCTATATACCAGCAATTGTTAGGTAGTTAAGTTATACGGTGATTAACTTTGACACGCACGTTTGTTGGGGGGAGTTGGAATCGGTGAGAGCAGGTGGGAATGTTTCGTGGTTCCCCACAGAATATACTAAGGAATGGAAACTTTTCTGGTTCCCCTAGAAAAGCTGGTTGGGAAAGGTAGGTATTAAGGAAGAACTGAATGTTACTTCTGCCGAGTGGAAGCTCCTTGGGCGTGGTAAGTCCAGTCACGTTAGTAACGGCGGCGTCGTAGCCCGACCGAGTCGGGCTTTATTGCTGTAGGACCTCGTTGGCTTTCCTCTCCAACCTCTTGACTCGTTTTCGTTTAGCGTGGGCGAGACTTTTCTCCAAGTCTCTCCTGGCCCCTGACAGGCACTTCTTCTTTCCCTATCCCTTTTGGGAAAATTGGAAGAAAAATTTCAGGGCGCCGCGAAAAAAAAGTTGATCTTGTTAGATCTGGTCAGATCGAATTCCCAGATCTAACCAGATCTTGAATTTGTCGAGATCTGACCAGATCTGATCAGATCTGAAGTAGATCTGGTCAGATCCAAAGTAGATCTGGTCAGGTCTGAAGTAGATCTGGTCAGGTCTCGACAAAATCAAGATCTGGTTAGATCTGGGAATTTGATCTGACCAGATCTAACAAGATCAACTTTTTTTTCGCGGGTGATTACTCCCGTTATCCGGTGTAGTTAGGTTGAAGGAGTAAGGTATCTCCTAGTTCGCCGAAAAGATACGTTGTGGGGTAGCTGCTCAAGTACGCCCAGGCTAGGGCCAGGAAAGGATGACTCACCTGTTCCCTGGATGAGTTGGAGGTTTGGGGAAGAGACAAAAAAATGTCTCTTTTCAGTTTCCCAAAAGTAGTTAGAGAAAAGAAATCGCCCAGTTCCCTGAGACAATAGAAGGGAGTTTACCAGGGTGCTCCTGAATAAATAGTCAGGGATTAGATGTTTTTCGCTACCCCGAAAAATTGGAGGTAGTTGCAGAAAGTTCCCGGTGCTCCGGTGAAAAAGAAACTTAAACACTTACCAGTGGGTTGGTAGTCGAAGAAAACTGCATTTGAAAAATTTTCAGTGCTTCAACTTCGCTCTTTATTTCCTATACTTTGACACTGGAGTCTAAACTAACACTGAACTACCCGAGAGGGCTGAAGGCGTCAGGTCAATCTCTAGACATGAATGTCCAAATCGTCGCTTCGAGGCCCTTTTTATAATAAGAGAAAAATCGTGGTAGAGAACAGGTTTTTTCTGCATAGTTTTTGGCAGTTGGGCCTCTTTCCCTTAACGTAGTACTTGGACTTTCGCGTATTTGAGGGCTGGGCCAGTATCGTCCATCTTCCTCACTTCTACGGCAAACCCTCTCTTTTTCTGGCTAGTTGACACTACATAATTGGCTTAGAAAGGAGTAGGCGAGGAAACGAGAATCTTCATTTCTCCGCTTTCCATATTTTCTCTGTATTTTTTCAGTATTTTTTCAGGCTGGGACGCTGGAAGTATGCAGTTAGAGAGGAGAGCGGAGTATCTGGGTCCAGTAACCTTCAGTTAGAAAAGAGTGAGAGGGTAGATGCTAGTCGCCCTTTTTTGTTTCGTTATTAGAACTTTCTGACATATTATTGAGGGTCTCAAGGCGAATTAAGGTTGCTTCTAAAAGTATTGATCTCTGGTAGAATTTTTTAAAATCGAGCTTATATTTCAAATAAAATGTTTATTTTCATCCTAAATTAATTTCAAATGATACTACTTTACAGATGCGCAGATAATTAATATCAAAGTTGACTACTTTAATACGTAACGCATGGGCAATGCATAGGCACTCTCCCTATATTAATTTGTAGTAATTAAACGCTCCGGTAGAGAAATTGAAAAAAAATTTGTATTTGTGCCTCTTGAAAGTATGAATTTTTCAACAAAAAATCAAATCTCTCCACGGTATAGTTTTATAGATAATGGAACGAAAAGCATTGAAATTTTAGTTATTTACAAAGGTATAAACGTAACGGATTCGTGACCCGGCATTACTGCTCCCTTTATGAGTGCGAGAGAGATGGCTCAATTTCCGTGCAAAACTTTTTGACATTTTTCAACTTTTATCAACAGCCGCAGGAATTATGTTCCGAGAAAGCTTCTCACAATAATTCCAAACGCATACACATAGTTGATCAGTGAAGGTTATTGCGACGTTTCACGATCTACGATTTTGTCACTGGCATAGCATTGATGACTATACGTATACACATGGAAAAAGTGTTGGTTGAGAGGCTCGCTCAATAGCTACAGCACCAGCACCAAACACGTTGAGAGTCGCGCTCCTACAACTTGGTGTCGCTGCTCTCCGTTTTGGGCGAGCTGCTGTCCCAAATTCGTGCGGCCGTAGTACCAACGTGTTAGCAAAACACACGCGGAAAAGCCTGTGCACCACGTTTGGGGAAGCTGGTCGCCCAAAATGATGTTGCTAGTGAACTAGACGTGTGGTGGCGCTGCGCTATCAGAGGTGGAACAGCCGCTTTACCAAATTTCCGTAATCACATACAACGAATTCTAAGCCAGGAGCGCACTAAAATTTTCCGCATGCGAGGCATGCAATTTTTTCAATACAGTATGGCTCTATAGGCGCCTTGCGGAACTCTTATATTTGTACGAGTGTGAGGCTCAGAAACAACCTTAATATTCTGGTAGAACAAGCGGCTCCAATTATTTACCGCCTTGAAAAGGTGCGTACAACAACTTCCCTTAATCATGATTAAGAGTATGGTGAAATGTGAAGTATTAATTAAATGTGGCTTATCGATGATTAAGGATTTATTAACGAATGATGGTGAAATTGACTCTTAATAAACGAATTCACACTTTGCAATTAGTAGTCTTTTGCTAATTCAGATTTAAAGAGTAAGACGATAGGGGGGTCCAAAAATGCATCGCAAACACTTGTTTCATGCTAGAGGGCACTGATCCCCCTCATTTCATTCCAAATACGAAAATAGTAAATACGTTTTATTTTGATTTATTTAGATTTTAAGAGGTGCCTATGGAAACTTGAAGTTTTCTATCTAAATTTCATAAGGAAAAATAACTTGTTAGGCTTTTTGGAATAATTTTTCAGGGTTCGGGAAAATTTTACCGTAAAATATGAAGACTTGTAAAAACTTTCCAACCAAAAATTCCATGTGCCATGCATATGCATTATTCGTATAAAACCACAAGATCGGACTGTCAGTCTGTTATTATTCAGTAACAAAAATTCATGTTAAAATTATTTTCAATTATCTAAACAATAAATTATTATTCATTCTTAACGTCTCATCAAATTATGTTAGAAAAGTCAGCTCTTATTGCAATTAAAAAAAAGTGATTCTGGACCACCCTAGTGAGACAATTTAAAGATATCGTGTAGAATTCATTTTTGTGTGAGGGGTATGCAGTATCAAAAATATTAAACTACCTAATTTTCCTTTAACTTTTGCAACATTTGATTATGGAAAGATCCTTTTACGATTTCCTATAGAAACTTTTGAACACGAAAATGAAAATAATTTTTTTTGTTTATAATAGCCTGGAATCTGATTTATTTATTGTATAACGATGGAAGAAACAGAAGGCAAAAAGTTTTTGCCCTAAGCGACGAACCAGACTCGAGGACACAATACAGCAAGTAAAGTTTTTAATTGCCCGAGGGAGCGTATAAAGCTTGCGTCACGTGGTCCGTAAATCCGATGAGGCTACCCGCAGGTATACGACCAGGAAAGAGAAATAAAATACTATCGAGCACCATCTTCGGTTAGCTTCAGTAAACATCAATAATTTATTTGAATCCTCTGATAATGTTAAAGACGTTTATCTAGAAAGAGGGATGTATCCATAAATCTTCAATAAGAACTTTTCTTGTCGTAACTATGATTCATCCTATTACTGGTATGTTGAAAGAATCAAAAACCATTAATTATTTTTTTCTACTAGCGAGCCATAAAGTGGATTTTATTGCCCCGTACGGGGCAAAGAGTTTAATTTTTTGACCTCCTGGTAGAAAAAAAAATCGTGTGCGACATGAGAAAAACATTAATTTTACTCGTGTGGTTGTCACCCTCGCATTGCTCGGGCATCAAACTTCACACTCATAAAATGAATTTTTTTCCCTTGTTGCAAAATATACTATTATGTATTCATCAAGAGTTTTTTTTACTTAAAATTGAAAACCGTTTTAGAAAATTTGGGCAGAAATTTCAAGCAGTGATTATCTAATTTCTCAATGAATAATATTTTATGATTTCGAGAAACAGAAACTAATTATTAATTCCAGAAATAAATTGGAAATTGTGGAAAAGATGTGTAAACCGGTATTTTTTATAATAGAAAACAAAAAAGTCTCCAAAGTTCATAGATAGAATACATAAAGGATGAAAATAATAAAATAAAAAATGAAAACAAGTGAAAATCATTACATAATGGATATTAATATATTAAATAATAATAATAATAACTGGATTAAATTATTTGGACAGCTGCAACTTGTAGACTATGCGGAAGTCTCCTTTAGAATTCTGTATGGATAACAGGTTATTTTCATACCTGAAACACCCGAGATTGTCGAGATCGTCCATTTCTCCATACCAGACTGAGTTGAAAATTCGAATGCTTTCAAATTAAATTAAATTTCTGCACAGGAATATTATGCACAAAAATTATATAATAAACGTTGAAATTATTAAATAAATTAATTCTGCTTAAATTTTATATTACTTCTTAAAGAATGAAATGTAAAAACAGTTGATTAAAATTGTTGAAAGTTTTTTATTTTTTTTTTAAATTAGGTTTACCGAATTCTAATCAATTAAACAAAGAAAAAATCCTGGCCAACCAAATAAATACTCTCTAAATTAACTTTCAAAGATTTTTTTTGTTGATATTTTTTAATTGAAGAAAGTAAAAGAATCGAAATAGTGGTAGTATCCACTACCTTTTGGAGAATATTCCTCTGCTTAAGGCAGTTTTCATCCACGAAAATTAGACCTCAGGCAAAAATAGATAATTTTGCTTTTAATAATAGCAATATTATTATTGAAGGGCTATTTTGAAAGAGGAAAAATTAATTTCCATAAAAAAAATTTGAAACGCAGAAAAATAATTTTATTAATAAATTTTATTTTTGAACCAACTTTTTTTCTTATCGCTTCTTACCACATTTTAAAAAATTATGCGATTCTAATAAATCATGAATCTTTTTTTCAGAGAAAAGATTTCCCACAACTTCACCGTTCCTGATTTTTAGAAATAAATTCTTTAATGGATGAAGCCATTAAAAAACATTTTCCAAAACGAAATTTTTATGAACAAATTGCTGAATTTGATAATAATTTATTCATTTTCGAAAATTGAAAATGGTTAAGTTTTAGGGAATCTTTTTCTTGAAAAAGTGATTTGTAATTTATTAGAATCGCATAATTTTTTTAAAATTTGGTAAGAAGCGATAGGAAAAAAAGTTGGAGCAAAAATAAAATTTCTTAATAAAATTATTTTTCTGTATTTCAAATTTTTTTCATAGAAATTAATCTTTTCTCTTCCAAAATAGCCCTTCAATAATAATATTGCTATTCTTGAAAGCAAAATTATCTATTTTTGCCTGAGGTCCAATTTTCGTGGATCAACTACCTTAAGAGGAAGCATTGCTGCTAAAGCTTTGGAGACACTTATCGCTGATTTATTTTTCCAGATTCACTAAAGTTTTGGAATTTAAGAAGAGGATATGAATCCATATCACTAAGAAAATATAGACATGAATTTTGGTATCGTTAAGGTGGGATGCTTTTGAAAAAACGAATATCTCAAGGTAGTGTGTTCTTTTGTGATGCAGCTGCAAGTTAATAAGAGAATATGTAAATTCGAAAAGAAATATTATCGTTGCTTCCGAATTGAAGATATCTCGTATACCATAATCACATTCTTTATATCTTACATTAAAGTGATCGACGATTCAAAATCAATGGAAAATATGTTGTTTTCCATTTTATTAATGCCTAGATGCTGGATGAAATTTCTATGGGAAATAAGAAGCCGCTACTAGTCTGAGTGTTAGGGATGAAAATTTCACTTCAGTTTTGGCAAGGAATTTGAACAACCTAACTTAAGGACTTAGGGCAGTGCAGAAATAATTCTCCACATACTCTGCCATACCAAAATTTAACGAATTCATGCCAATATAAGCGAATAATTCCAGACAAAGATGTTTTATTGCTATGTAACGTACGAAAATTATCTAAGTGAACTTTCCGAATCTGTACGATGTGTGAACAACGATATACTTAAAAGATATGAATGTTCCATAAAATTAAAGCTTTTGTGTATTCAATACATTGAATTTCGGAAAATTATAATTCTTCTTTTGAATTATCGTAAATTTTAAGGTATTATTTAGTTCTTTCTCACAAGAATTTATTGCAAAAGGAATACAGTACAACCATGATAAGAACTTCTAAAAACATTAATGTTCATCAAGATGGAAATTCGAGAATAATTTCACATCTTTGTAAAAAATATCATCTCTAATGATGAACAATGAAAATTTTTTAACTGTACAAAATAAAAATTTGATAAAAGTTTCATGTAACATTACATTGAGCTTTTTATTATAAATTTCATATAGATTTAAGATATTCTTAATTTTTAAATACTTTAAGGGGAGGAAACCCATTGGACGCCCGAAAATGAGTCATTTTTTATGAATTTTTTTAAAGGTAATAAAATAATCGCATTATTTTATTACAGCTTTGAAGTGTATAAAAATATATTTTTTTTATAAAACAAAATGGTGGCTCTGTAGGGTATTTCTTCAAGCGTCTTTTTCGTGGCATCGAAAAGTGCTGCATTCATCATATTTTTTCTATTAATCTGAAACAAAACAAAAAAATTTCGATTACTGACATGTGCGGGGGAAGCATAAACCTATAAAATTATAAAAAAGTATGAAATTAAAAATTAAATAGACTGTTTAATCAAATGTTCAAATTTTCGACTTTTTTACCCCAAAAAACTAATTTATTTACGCGATGTCTTTGAAAATTTGGGTACATCCTTCCGATAAAATTATAGACAGAAACCTCTCAAAATTTCAGCCATATCGATCAATAACTTTTTGAGCTACAGCACAAGCAGTTTTTGAAAATGCAGTTTCGAGAAAATCGCGTTCAAAGTTCCAATAGATAAAACTATTAGTTTTAGTTACTTACCGATCAATCAGTGATTCCAGGCGCATATAATAAGCCTTTAGCCTCCTCGAAAAGCTGGTTATCTTCGATCTGCTGCTGTTTTAGGGCTGTATTAACTGCTTTTGTCTCAGAAAGACTCATCCGGCTCTTTTTCGCTACTCGCGCCTCAACGGTGTTTTCGGCGAAAACTGGAGTAGGTGCCAACAATTATATTTAACTTGTTCATAACTGAGAATGGAGGTATAGTCTTCATTAAATATCCCAGCAGCAATCTAGGCTGTCATTTCAATAATTTTCAGTCCGACAAATTTTCCAGCTAAACTCATTCTAATGCTTGGACAACGTTCGTTTCGTATATCTACAGTTGCATGCTATATAGATATATGTAACGACCTACCAATATAATGTAAGGGTATTTCCACTTTAAATATAGTCAATGCTCTGCCAAAACTAATGGGAAAAAAATTTATACAAAGGTATTGTGAAAGAAAAGTTGCTCCACCCCATGCGCTCTGGCTACCTGACTCGTTAATTTACGGTATGCGGGCCCCGTCGCTCTCGACTATGTGCAATAACACCGTAAATGTTTGATATTTCAATTTTTCCTCTTTCCAGTATACTCTTAATATATTATACTTTCGAAGTATAAGAAAAATATCGTATTTTTGAAAATTGTAAAGGGTTTTCTCCCCTTAAAAGAATCTAATGTAACCGAAAATTAGCATGGCGGCCATTATTTCGGAGTACGGATACATGTACCCCTCTCGGGTAGTTCGTGTACAACATGGCATACGAGGTCTCGCCTATTTGTAAAGCAAGCTAAGAGTGACAGCTAACAAATTCCAGAAGGAAAAAATGATGACATTGAAGGAAGCCATTCAAAAAGATAGTAAAAGACATCTATATGTGAAATCGGCAATTACTTCTGGGACAATCCAATATTTACACTGCAATAAAAAAATTTATTGTCAATACTTTTTAAGATTAAGAATTTGCATGGACGATACAAAAACACAATAGTTTGTTTAAAGAGTTTAAGATTGGGCAATATTGGTAGTGGCTGTCATGAAATAATTGAAAAATACATTCTATTAATAAATAGTTAAAGCAACATAAAATGATAAAAATGTACGAAAATTTAACATAGACCGTGTAGAATTGGTAATCTGTTTCTATTTGAGTCCTAACCTATTTTCCCCTTTTTTAACTAGGCCCTAGTATGGGAATTAATATAGGGCCTACACATTCACGTTACGTTCTTCTAGCTAGGCCCCAACAAGATTATTCACATGGGACCCCTTTATATCTCCGCGCCATAGTGTTCGAGCGACCTCTGCAGGGCATGAACGTCAACAGTAAAGCCTCACGAATCTATCGGCGTCTTGCTGACATCTGCCGGACGTATAGTTCATGCGCAGCGTTTCTTTGTTCACAAAGCTATTTTTGAGTTCGGCGGATTTTGTGATTGTTAAAAATAACTGAAATACAAGATCAACGAATTTGCATCAAATTTTGTCTTTAACTCGGAAAAACGAGTTCGGAAACTATTCAGATGATGCAGAAGGCCTTTGGGAATGAGTGTATGAGCAAAACACGAATAAAAGAGTGGTATAATCGCTTCAAAAAAGGCCGCACTTCTGTTTTGCTAGTGATTCTCGTTCTGGCCGACCTTCGACGACAAAAACATTGGATAATATTGAGCGGGTGCGACTTTCGATTGAAGGTGATCGTCGATTAACTGTTCGTGAACTAAAAATGATCTCGGAATACCAAAAACTACTGTTTGGGAAATTTTGAACAAGATTTTAGAAGTGACTCGCGTGTGTGCGGTGACTGGCTTCTTCACCACGATAACACGCCAGCGCATCCATCGAATAATGTGCAGAAGTTTCTGAGTAAACACAGTATCGAATTGCTTCGACAACCTCCGTACAGTCCCGATATAGCCCCCTGTGACTGTTGGCTGTTTCAGAAACTCAAAAAACCACTCAAAGGACAGCGATTCGATGATAAAACGACGGTTGAAAATAATGCGACGAGCGTACTCAAGGCCATCCCTAAAAGTGAGTTTGAGGACTGTTTCGAGAAGTGGAAACATCGCTGGAACCGTGTTATTCAATCAAGTGGGGATTACTTTGAAGGATGCCACCCGCCCGATCATGAAGAATAACGCCAGCGCGGAGATATAAAGGTAGGCCCGATACTTTCCGGTCAGACCTCATATACTTCCGACATGAAGGTGCTCAACTTTTGTGAAGTCCATGCATTAGAGTTTGTCTCCTTTTGTCTATTCTCTATATGGTAGTAGCACTCTTCAAACCAGAATATACAGAGGTATAGCCAAAGCTGACGCTTAGATTACGTTTGAAATACGTTTGATATATACGTGTCAGTGGTTGTCTTAAAAATGGAACAAGAAGAGTTCCGTGGAGTGATTAAGAATTTTTATTTTAAAAAGTGGACAGCTGCGCAGATTAAAGCGCTGAGTTAAACAAAGTTTACGGAATTTCTGCACCGGCGTTAAAGACCGTTTACTTGTGGATTAACGAATTCAAATGTGGTTGAGCATCAACCCAAGATGAAGCGCGCCCTGGAGGTCGAGTTGAGGTCACCACGCCAAGAATGATTGAGAAAATTCATCGTATCGTTATAGAAGATCTATAAATAAAAGTGTGTGAGATAGCTGCGATCGTAATTATCTCAGTATATAGGGTGCATATTATCCTGTACGAAAAATTGCAGATGAACCAGCTGTGTGCGTACACGATAGACTAATGTAATGTACCACTATGACATTATCAGACGCGGCGGTTAATTATTCTTTATTCTTTTAAGAGATGGCGCTAGAAACAAGGGTTGGTTCACAGTCGCATCTCTTATGTCATTGTGTTGCTATGACAGTACCTTTCAAAACGCCATTGATGTTTAAACGATTTCGACTCAGCGTCATATATTTTTCGTGTGGTGAACATGTCGAGTTTTGAGTCAAATAAAGAGCATTTGCGGCACATACTGCTTTTCTGGTTCAGCAAAAAAATGCGAGTGAAAGCCGTCCTATTTTTGTGAAGACTCGCGGTGAAAATGTTCCTACGCAAAACGCTATTGTGCATTGGTTTAGGTGATTCAAAAGTTGGGATTTCGACTTTAAAGACAAAAAATGCATGGTTTGCATGGCATGGGAAATATTCAGCAGGCAGGAAAATGGGTACTACATCAGGTGAAGACAGGCTTTTTTACATCGAATTGTAAGACAATGCTGTAATTTATTAAAAAGTTACAGAAATGTATACAGAAAATCATGATGAGAATGCGGGCCAATTTTTTAACATGCAAATGTGGCTCCGATGGATATAAAGTAAAAATCGAGCGCGAGTATCACGACGAGAATGTGTTCCTTAAGTCCGATAGATCCTTGAGTAAATTACATTTTTTTTTCTCATTTGGAGTCAAAAACCAATTTAGTATTTCTTATGCAAAGGACATACCATCTGATCTGATTTCGGGCCATGGTTGCTTCAATGCGTACCTGAAGCGCTTCAAGAAAAGAGACGATGAGTCGCGTCGCAACTACGGTTCCCTTGTGGAAAATGCAAAGCACACACTCTTTGTCTGTGCCAGGTGGGGCGCGGAAAGGGAGGCTGTCGGCCGGGCAGTGGGCGCACAACTCACTCCTGACACGATGGTCTCTCTTATGCTCCAGTCTGAACAGATATGGATGCTTATCGAGTCATTCGTCACCCTGGTGATGAAGACGAGGGAGCTCGATGGGTTTGCAGAGCGCGGCAACAACGGGGGCCAGTAGAAACCGCATCGGGGCCTGCACCCGCGGACCCGCGTCTTGGGCGGACTTGGCTGTCCGCGTCGACCAGGGCAGGAATCATCTTATTCATCCCCTGGTTGGCGCGGCTAGCCGGCCTGCCTAACAGGCGTGTGCTCGCGGATGGGAGTCCTGGGCGAACGGACGAGGGAAGAGTCGTACGTGACTTCAAGCTGGAACCAACTGCCCGCGAAGTTTAAAGCCGAAAGGCGGTTCCGCGGGCGGTGTATTGGTTCGTGAGAGAGGGTTTTTTGGTTTTAACAGGTATGCCTAGACCCGTCCTAGGAGAGTCCTGTACAACGTCTATAAAAGATTTCACCATTTGAAGTCAAAAACCAATTTAGTATTTCGTATGCAAAGGACATACCATGTGATCAAATTTGACCCAGATTGGTTAAAAAAAAAAAACGTTTTTATGTATTTTAATCCAATCTTTATTACCGCCTTCAAAATAGGCTCATTTTGAGCCAATACAAGCATGCCAACGGTTAATCCAATTTTCCATACACTTCTTATACACTGAGAAAAAAATGCTATTGAATCAAAAGCATTTCTTTCCAAAAGCATGTATACTATTAATTCATAAAAATATACTACAAGAACTAATAAATATGTTACTAATTCCATAGCATATTGATTTGAATCCATGATATACATATTTTTGGAAAGAAATGCTTTTGATTTAATAGCATTTTTTCTCAGTGTAGGTCTCGGCCCGTATGACCCTTACTTCCTTCAGCGAATTTTTTTTTATGGCCTCAATCGACTCATGGCGCGTTCCCCAGAGCGGATATTTGATTTTTGGAAATAGGAAAAAGTCATAGGGTGCCAAATCTGGCGAATGCGGTGGCTGAGCAATGACTTTTGTTTCGTGTTTAGCCAAATATTCAGTCACAATCAGGCTGGAATGTAACGGCACATTACCGTGGTTTCACGTCGTTTGCTACGAGTCTGGTGGCGACACGCTTCATACCCAAAACGTGAATCACAATTTCTTGAGTCGATCCATAAGAGATGTTAATGGCCTCTGCTACCTCTCTAATGCCAACACGATGATTTTCGAACACAATTTTCTTCACTTTTTCGATGTTATCGTCGTTAACAGAGGTGGATGGACGACTCGCATGAGGCAAGTTTTCTAAGACTAATGGCTGCTAAACACACACTAATGGAGTCTCCCGCTCAAACTTCACACAACTTTTAAAGAAGGTGTTACCAACCCAGAAAAAAAACTTTCTACCGTTTCGGATCACACGCGCGGTTTAACTGGACTAGTCCGGGTCAAGTTTGATCAGATGCTAGAACATCGAGCACGAAACGCAAGTCTCATGTTGATAATGTGTTATTTAAGGCCAATAGAGCTTTAATTAAATTGAATTCTCTTTTTAATTTTTAAACTCATAAACAAATTTAGTAATTTTAAGAAAATTTAATTCACGTTTACAGTATCATGGAATTGACTTGAGTTTTAGTATCAAACTACAAGAAATAAACTCGAATGCATGTGAAAAACGTAAGATTAAGCGCGAAGCAACAGGTTTAAAAAGAACGGAGTGCGAAGCGCGACGATCGAATCGCATGCTCTAGGCGCGCTCGCATTTGCGAGCGAAGAGAATGTGCCCACGAAGTGGGCATATTTTTTCATTGAGAATATGTGAATATTTACTAAAAATTTTAGAAAAATTTGCTGAATTTTCCAGAAAATTGAAAAAAGTGTTTACGGTAATCAAATGTGTAGACAGCTTGGTCAATGATCCAACTTTTTATCAAAGTTTACATATTTTTAAGTTTGGAGTATGAAATAATTTAATATTTTATTTTTTTGACTGCAGTTGTGTTAAATAAACTTTAAAAAAAATAAAAACATACGGTCACAAATTACAAATCATGAGGAAATAGTGATAAATTTTTTTTTAAACATGAAGCTTTCTTAGAACCTATTTTTCAGTGGCACTTTTCAAACCTTTGATGCATTTAAAAAGTTTAATTCTAATTTAAAACCATTAGTAAATCCTCAACCTGGAAAAAAATTTGTTCTGGTAAGGATTTTGCAAAAACGTTTTTTGGAGAAAATAAAAGTGTCGAAGTTATCGACAATTATAGTTAACTGTCGTAGTTTAGCCAAGTTTTTGCTTGAATAAAGTTGCCAGACGTTCGTTATTGCATTCTATCTACTATATCTCCTAAATCTAAAAGAGATATTTTGTAAGTTAAAAAAGTTATCTCACACGGATTTTCATGAAAATTTTTTCATGTGGTTCAGTTGATTCATTTCGGATACATTTTTCATACATTTTCGGTAATCACTGTGTGTAAAAGATGATCTGTAATCAAATTCCTTTTAAATATAATGAACATTTAATAGCACTTTGCATGGAGAAAAATAGTTTAAGAAACATTACTCAACATTTGAGCAACGTTGGGACATATGAACAAGTTGGAGATAATATAATATTATTGAAATAATTTGTGACATACCAAATGTTAAAGAATGCCTCAGAGTTCGATAAACTTTAAAGACTCAGAGTAAAGTTTCAAAATGTATGTCACAAATTATTACAACAATATTAAATAATTTCCAACCTGTCCACGTGTCCTGACTTTGCCCAAAAGTTTAGTAAAGTTTCTGGAACTATTTTCCTCAGTGTACAAATCGAAAAACGTTTAAAAAACTTTTTATGTTTCTAATTTCATACAGTTTTTAATCGATGCAATGCATGCAAAAATCACGTTTTTCCAAAATGTTCATGTCGAATATTTTTTCAGAAAGTCGTTTTGTTAATCGTAATGTGTGGAATTGAGGCTTATTGAATGAAACGATATTTATTATGCGCAAACAGTATCCTTGCTTTATTTGTCTTTAAAAATTGCTAGTCAGGAAAATCTCGGCTCAACCGATTCACTTTTTCAAACAAAGTTTCACAAATAATGTGAAATAAAATATTGATACATGAATCATGAACTTACTTAATTGCATTAAACGCAAACTAACTAAGATAAAGTGTTTTGAAGTTTTCTACCTTTACACATTTAGAATTTGAAAAAAAGTCTTCTGATAGGTTTAAAAATACAATGAAGAGAATGCAGAGAAAATTTTGCACGTTTAAATGTGTTAAGCACCAGAATCTTGTTAAAGATATGGAATTTTAATAAATATGAAAATTAATCAATAATAATACATATAAATTTTTTTAAGCTTTAAACTTAAATACTTAGTCATACAATTACTTGCTTTATACATTGACGAAATGGTATCTTTCTCTGAAGCTAGGAATATCTCTAAATTAGGCTAATAATCCAAAAGTTTCAAGTTATATAAGAGGAGGTTCTGCCAATAACATATTTAATCTGATACCAAGACAAAAGTTCCCCTCTAATGATATAAACACTGATAAAAGTTTTAAACTTAGCCACTTGTTTAAGCAATTACTTGCATTTTAAAGCGACATAACAATATCTTGCTGAGAAGCAAGAAATTTCAGACGCCAGTGATGCTCAATGATAAGAGAATTCTACCGCAAACTGGAATAATCCGCTCACTTTCCACAAATTTTGAAGTACGAATTTTCTTATCAACTTGGGAGCTTGAAATTATCTAATGTGCACAGAAAGGAATGGAAAATTTGAAATTGCCCAATTTACAGAGTTATATTCTCACTGTACAGTTGTATCCGATTGATCTGATATTTCTGAGATCGTTATTTTCCACGCACAAATTTTTGTTGAACCAACGAAACTTTTTTTTGAATGTATGAAAATTAGATAATCGTTAATAATGAATTATATGCCTAATTCAAGTCTTGTAAAGAAGTTGGAATTCAAAACAAGGCTATAAATAATAAATATTTCATTATTTTAAATTACGTAAATATAAATTTGTAAACTTGTTCTAATGCTTGCAGACCAAATGAAGCTATCCGCAGGAGAAATCTCATAGATTAAAATATTTGAATTGTCCAATGCATATTACGATAAAAGAGTAAAATTCGCATGAAATTTTCAAAATTCGAACTCTAAACAATCGGCGTAGGAGTTTTAAACCGAGTAGACTCCTCAGATCTTATTCTACAAAAAAATGTTTTAAAACTAAGGAAAACATGTGGCTTTACCCGACAAATATTTTTTTACGTTTTTTTATAATTGATATTATAATTAATTATATTTTATAATTATATATAATTATAATTTTATTATAATTTTTTATAATTTATAATCAAGAATAAGTGTCTTTTGTTCTTTATAATCTCTTTTACTGTACGAGTGGACGAAACCGTTTATTTTTAAAAACAAGGATTTTAATATTTAGAAGGTTCATTTGTTGTTGTTATAGTCATCAATCCTGGGAGACATGTGTACTTTTGCCGAAGTGTAAATAACATAGTTTTTGGAGCACTAAATATATGTCTTTATAAACTGCAAAGAGGAATGCGATTTCGGGGCCTGACGCGAAACTGCAAAAATGATTGGTTCCACGATCAATTGATGCAACCACGACATCAACATGTAATACTGTGGGCAAAAACTAAGGTGAATTTTTAATTTAAACTTCGCGGGCTAACCGATTTGGGAAAACTTTTTTATTTTTATGTTGGTCCTACTGTTATTGACATCTGCCAAATTTCATGTCAATGTCATCATTTGTAACATAGTTACGCTTGTGTTTTCTAAACGACTAAAAGTGATTTTTTCGATTTTTACAATGTCTGAATTTGTTGAGCAAAGAAATGCCATTAAATTTTGTTTGTGAAATGAAATTTCAATTGCGGAAACGTTCAGAATGTTGCAGCAGGCCTTCGGTGATTTGAGCATGTCGCAGAAAAATGTTTATAAGTCAATCAAATCAAAGAATTAGTGCACAAAAATCGTCGATTGAAAATTAGAGACCTTGCTGACACTATTGGCATTTCAAGAGGATCACTCAACACCGTTTCAAAAGATATTTTGGGCAGACAACTCGTGGTTTTTGCATCAGGATAATGCGCCGTCTCACACTGCACTCGTTTTTTGTGGCTATTTCGCCAAAAACTCAACGCATATCGTTTCACAACCTCCATATTCGCCTGATTTGGCTCCGTGTGACTTCTGGCTATTTCCCAAACTCAAACGACCACTCCGAGAACATCGTTTTAAAACGATTGAAGAGATACAAGCCGAATCGAAGAAGGCTTTGAAGGCAATCCCGGAAATCGAATTTAACAAGAGTTTCGGCGATTGGAAAAAACGTTGGCATAAGTGCATTATATCGGAAGGGGATTACTTTGAAGGGGATGAAATTGATTTGGATTAAAAAAATAAGATTTTTCATTTTATTACAAAATTCACCTTAGTTCTTGCCCACAGTAGTAGGTGAAATTTCTCCTACACAGGACATGGTAAGCTAATAATTAAGGTTGGAATTTGAATAATTCCAAACTTTCCCGTCACCAGTGTGAAAAAGTAAGTATTATTACATGGGCTCATCATCGATCGTGGAATCGATCGTTTTTGCTGTTTCGTGCCAGCGCCCCAAAATCGCATTTCCCGTGCGGTTATGATAGAAAACAATTTATTGTCATTCCAAATAAATAATAGTACTGCTATTTTCAAAATACCT
The DNA here is from genome assembly GCA_030998225.1 of Diplolepis rosae. Lineage (NCBI taxonomy): Eukaryota > Metazoa > Arthropoda > Insecta > Hymenoptera > Diplolepididae > Diplolepis > Diplolepis rosae. The sequence continues at coordinate 21,618,724 of JAPYXD010000723.1, read as the reverse complement.
ACACGGAAAAAAATTTGGTAAAGCACCTGTTCCACCTCTACTAGCGCAGCGGTACTACGCGTTTAATGTACTAGGAACATCATTTTGGGAGGCCAGCTGCCCCAAACGTGGTGTAGAGGCTTTGCCATGTGTATTTTGCCAATACGTTGGTGCTACGACCGCACAATTTTGGAGCACTAGCTTGCCAAAAGCAGAGAGCAGCCACACCATGTTGTAGGCACGCGGCTCTCGACGTGTGTGGTGCTGCCATTGTAACTGTTGGGCAAGCTGCTTAAACAAACTTGTTTCCGTATAGAGTTTCTTTTGGAACCCAGGTGGCAACTGACGTAATTAGGGCTGCATGGCACCAGGAGGTGGTGTTTTTTACGGTGTCTCCAGGAAACCATGTCGCTTCCTAGAGTATTCAGACCTAATTGCTGCATGCGGAATTCTGCAGTGGTAGACTGTATACTTGCCTAGCTGATTGTGGGATGAAAATGACGATCGAAAAACATCGAAAAAGTTTTTTTGATGCTCGAAGTAAAATATGTTTCTCCCTATCAGGGAAGGCATAATCGATTCGATGGGGGAAGTGAGTCGCTGCACCGTAATAACGGCAGCCACAAAAGTTACATCTTATCGCTGGAGCTCTCCCCTGGCGTGCAGGTCGTCAAGGACAAGGGGAGAAAGGCAGAGATGAGGAGGGCGAAGAGGGCGAAGAGGAGAGCAAACCTCATGAGTGACGGGTGCCAGACCGCCCCCAAACTTGGACTGGGGTCTACCCCGGACCTACGGAAATGGCCTAGAGAGCCATCATCCAAAAATCTCGAAGCGAAGAGGTTGAGAGCCTCCACGAGAGAAGAAGAGGGGGCGGAGGTCCTGATTTGAAAAAGCCTCCGGAAGCAAAAACCTAAACCGAAAGCTAAAAGACCAGAGTGGCCAGAACGTGCCCGCCAAGAAACGGTGCTAATAAAGTCCGCCGAGGGAGTGAGCTATGTGGCCATATTCAAAGACCTGAAGAAGCGTTTCAAACCTGAAGAAATGAGTTTCACTGTACAGGGCATTGGTAACACGCGCTCTAAAGACTTTCTGGTGAAGCTTAAATATCCTAAGGAGGACAGAGGGCGCCTAGACTCTGCCCATAGAAAGTTAATAAGCGCCAAAAAGAGAAAGCGGATCTGCGCCGCCATCTGATCCCTAGAATTGAGGTGAACCAAGAGACCCTTCAGAGGCACCAAAAAGGCGTATGTCCTGATGGAGGAGCTGGCCTTGAAGCGAATTAAGGGTACCCACATTATGATCCGGTGGGTCTCCTGCAGCGTCCGCAGGATAACGGTGGCGAACCTGTTCTACCGCTGCCTTAACTTTGGCCACATGACAGTGAACTGCCAGGGTCTTGATAGAGGCAGAAACGGCTGGAAATGCGGCAAAGGACACACAGCTAGGACCTGTTCCAGGAAACCACAGTACTACTTCTGTGCTTTAATACAAGAGAAGCCCCGGGATAACCATATTCCAGGGAGGATGAGATGCGCGGCTTCTTGGGAGGCAGCGCTTTTGCATGAAGAAAATATGTTTAAAGTTGGTAGTCTAGTATCCCATAGTGCACGGAAAACTCCATATTGCTAGGGTGGCAATATTAGAGAGGTCGCAAGGTTACGTTGTTGTTGTCAATACGATACAAAGAGTATCGTGGTCAGAAGTATACACGTAGCGCTCTGTCAGCGCTTTACTTACTATAAAACGCTGTGTCGCTGTCAGAGCGACACACTTCGCTACGATCGCGATACACTGCATAAGGATCTCAGCTATAAGAATTAAATAGTTATGAGAACGATATATGCATTTACGTGTCGCATAAACGATTTTTTCAGCATAATTGTCAATGCGTAAAAGAACAAAAAAGCTTACATGACAATTTTGGAATAATTTTTATTAAATTGATATCTCAAGTAACAAATTCAATGAATGCAATTGTTTTTAGAAAACAGTATTGACATAATGACATAACTGTGTCAAAATGAGGCATGATTTCAGGATATGCGAAAATTTACCTGCGCAGATAGACCTTACGTATAGACGCTGAAACGCCACCGTGACGCTTTCGCAGCTCTACCGTATGGGTGTCAGAGCGATACACTTTTTGTGGCTGCCGTAGAGATACGTATACTGCTACTAGAGCGGAACTGCATCGCTACGGGGGCTATTTACATATACCTCATGTAGGATTTTGAAAAATTAATAAGTCTGTAGCGCTGTCACAGCAATATGGAGTTTTCAGTGTGGAAATATAACATTTAAAAGAAATACGTTTTCTAATTGGTTTTTTGTGGCATTTTATGCAATGCAAGTGTCGTTTGAAATGTCTATGATGTAATATACCAGTTAACGTTCCTTTTTTGGTTACCGTCAATAAAAAATTGAAATGCGTTACAGTATAGCATACCGATTTCACTTCTCGTTGAAAATAAAATATTAAAGTAAAAAAGGCTTCAGAACTTTTCATGTTAAGAGAGTAAAATGAATTAAAATTAAATACCAGAAACATGCTACTCATACATTTTTTACAAGCGAAATTTTCCTGTAAATTCTAAAGTGTAATATGATAAAACGAGTAAATTAATATTGAACGTTTGGAAGCATGCTTCTAGGACGAAGGTAGCATCTCTCAGTTTTTTGATCACGCAGCATGTATGATAACTTATGGTTAATTGGATCTCGTTTCCGTAGAATCCTGTGTTATATATAATATCGATTTTATGCCTTGCTAAAAGCTTCACAAGAAAACAATACAGTAGATTCTGCAGGTATATATCACACGATACAGAATGTGGAATAAGAACAATTGAGATATATATTTTGATTGGGAAATGAAGAAATTGGTGAAGAGGATAGTGAGATAAAAAAGTGTGAAGAAAAATGTCGTAACTGGCAGATATAAAATGATGTTAGAAAAAGAAATCTAGGTGTATGGTAGCCAATTATTGCAATGATTTGAAATATTAAAAAAAATAGCTAACAAAAGTCTGCACCTGCAAAAATCATGGGTATGTAACTTTCTTTGGATTACGCGCGTTTGATAAAAAATGCTAAGCCTCATTTGTTATTAAATTATTGTTATCAAAAAGTAAAAACTTTTGGTTTCCAAAAAACTATACAAGATACGAAAATAATTTTAAAGATAACATTGTTTATCTCAAGAAGATATGCAGATTTATTTCAGAAAATTTCTTAATCAGCTACGTAGTTTTCATTTTAATCGTAAAAACCGCTATCAAAAATGAATAATTCCATTTTGCACCAAATCTATGCGGGAGTTATATCTTTTCCTTTATTCATCAAAAATTTTTTTACAAAAATAAAAAATTTAATGTTTCTTACATTATTGGTTTTATGTGAAAATTTACTTTTCCAATTTTATATATTCTCATTTTTAATGTAAATGTGGTTTTAATGGATATAAAATAAAAATCGGATGCGAAGCGCGAGTATTACGATGAGAATATGTTACTCAATGCCAATAGAGCCTTAAGTAAATGGAATTTCTTTCTTCATTTTTAATAAAAAAAATTTAGTAAAATTTTGAAAAACTGTTAGAATTGAATGAATAAAATAAGTAATTAGACAATTTTATTGCAATTTTATACAGAAAACTGCAAATACTTTTCCAAGAATTGTTTATCAGAGTTGTTTTCATTCAAAGACGTTTAAAATGCAAGTATTGAAATACAGTATTGCTAGGATTTGAAAAAAATTATTATTATTAATTTTATTTGCAATAATTTTTATTTAAAAGTTTAATAATATACGATGAGAGCTGGAAATACATTAATAAACAAACTGTACATTATATATTATAGACATTTTTTATACTTTACTTTTATTCATATTTTGCTTCTTATTATATTCATATAATACATAATTGAAATTATTTTTAAAATCAAATTAGTGTTTCAGAGCAAGACTCTGTCCTCAAATGCTCGAATTTACCGTAGCTTACTTCATAAAATCTGATAGCAGAGTTTCATGTCCAATTAAGGATTTATCCTAAGTTTCATCCCGTGTATACGCGATGTTTGGTTCACCAAGAAAATAAAATTTCCGCTGTGGAAACTGTTCTTCTTCAAAGAATTTATGCACGAACACACCCGCCAACTGCGTTGTAACAAAACTTTATCGAGGCAAAAACATTGTCATTCATCCAGTAACTGCATAACAAGTTTGACTGAAAGATAGATCTTGACCATAAAAAAGAGATAAAGTGGAAAAGTAAGATATTCCACCAATTTTTCAATTAACTTTTTATGCGAGTTAAATTCTATTATCTGAATTTTGCAGATCTCGTATTAATTCTGCAAACAAATTTCTTGGTGCATTTTCCATTTCAAAACTTGTGCAAATAAAATGCAAGGGCTGCAGAAAAAGAGAGTTTTCTGTAGGAGATATGTTGAAAAAGCTTTTTTCTACTGCCTATATTTCAATAAATTATGGAATCCTATAAAAATTGACGTTTAAATTAAAGGTTTCTTTTATACATTGCAAAAAATTATTAACTTTATATAAAATACATATAAAATAGCACATTAAATTAAAAATTTTGCGTCATATTTACGTGCATTGCAATATTAGGGGAGAAGCGGCGAAATTGGCGCGTCGTCTAAATAGGCGCACCCTATTTTTCAGAAAATGATAACATAACAAAAAATAAAAATAGTTCTATCGTGTGCATTCTTGTATGATATGTATTTGATAGAAAACAGTATAAAAATCTAATTGCTTAATACAGTTTTATTGCGATTAATCGTTTTTTGGCATAACGGTTATGTTCGAAGCCATTGAGTTAAATCGTTAAATAATAGTAATTCAAGGTGAATTAGATTAATGCAACGATTTTATAATCTTTGATATTTAATCTTACGATTAGGACAGAATATTTGTATGAAAAAATAAGCATTTTACGTAAAAAGTATTTAATTAATGAACGATACACTTGCGGCAAAATTGGCGCATACGAGATTCAAATCAGAGGCGAAGTTGGCACACGTGTTGTGTTTCTGGAAACCGGTGACTGAAGTCAAGTGCTCGGGTGTTTATGATTGAAAATATAAAGAAGATAGTAAGTACACAATTATTAATATATAGATATATACATTTGAATGTTGCTAGACTTTTCTGCTAATCTTTTTCTTAAGAATTTTTGTGACATGGGAGGTAATGTGGTTCGCAAAACTGATGTAACGACTTTGTAAGGTTATATTCATTTGAACAATCAGTGGTTAAATTTTTTTTTAAGTTTGAGGTATTAAGGCATTTTAAAAGCGATTTTTAATAATTAATTTGCAGTCTGACAGTGTTTTGAAAGTTTTCTCGATTTTAAGATGTGAAAGCAATGTAAGTAAAAAATTTGTATTTTTGATTGATTGTTTCTATTATTTATAAGTCTTCTAAAGTTAATAATTGTATATACTTCTGATTAAAAATTCAAATAATTCTCTATAAAAATGATTTCAATTTGAATATTCACTTAAATATCCACAATTGCCAGTATTTTATTGTACAAATATAAAATATATTTTAACTTTGGCTGGTTTATGTGAATAAAGGTATAAAAAACTTCACATATCTTGATATACTATCTCAAATTTAGTTTCAAATTATAACTACCTCTTTTCATCAACCTTTGCTACTGAAATGTAATTCTAAATCTATGAAAATATAACTAATGCGTGACAAGAGAAGATTATAATATTAGTGCGTCAATTTACCCGACATGACAGATAAATTGACGCAGGTGCAGTCCTTCGGAAATCTTAATAAAAACCTGCTTTAATAATTTTCGATACAATTTTTATCCATTGGAAAGTATAGAAAAGATATCCAGCTATTAAATAAATATTTTTTCATAATTTTTAGTCATATACTTTCTTTTTAAACTCGCACTTTCTATTAGGTGCGCCAATTTCGCCGCTTCTCGCCTATCAGTCATTTTTTCTGCAATGACCGAAAAATGACTCTTTGCATCGTGAAGTTAGCTAAAGGGTTTCCCAATAAGGGTGATATGTTTTGAAATTGAAAAAAAACACTGAATATTCATTCGGAATTGATCGAAATCTTTTTTATTATATTGGATATTGTATGCCATTTATGATTTAAAGAATATATCGGCCAAATGTCCCCCGAGACTTGAGCCAAAAATGCGCCTCATCAGAAAAGATGATTTTTTGATGAAAATTGGGATGATTTTCAATTGATTCCAGAGCCCAATCCGCGAACTCCCGACGCAAACGATGGTCATTAGGCTTCAGTTCTTGGGCCAGAATCATCTTATAGGGATGCAGGCCAAGATCCAATCGCAAAATACGCCAGGTAGTGATCCTGGACAGGCCCAATTCCTGAGATCGGCGTGGCACGGACAATTCACGGTTTTCCTCGATACTGGCCTGTACGGCGGCTATATTCTGTGTAGAACGTGCGGTACGCATACGATTTTTAGGCTTAGTATCCAATAGAGTAAATTCACTCTCCAACTTATCGATTATTCGACGAATTGAGAGCGCGGATGGAGCAGAATGACGACCATATTTTGCACGATATGCTCTTTGAACACCGACAAAACTTCTCGAATTTTGATAAAATAATTGGACAATTTCCAAACGTTGTGGAAGCGTGAAACTACTCATGATTAAATGGCAAACCTTACTGATGACAACTGACAGCAGACGTCAAAAATTTCAGTTCAAATGAGCCCGATAGGGACATTCAAAATCATATCACCCCTATTGGGAAACCCTTTAGTTGGATAGTGGCCAGAGGATAGTGAGCTCTCCAGTTAAATTTTCACTCATGAAATGTCGGTCTTAAAAGAATGAAATTGCATTCACAGTAAATGTAAGCTTTTATGGACTCTGCAGAGAATCTGACAGTTCTGACTCATGAAAATTTATTGATCATAGGCCTACTTTTATTATCAATCCATTCTGCATGAAATATCTTTATTTTATATCTTCTGGCTATATATTTGGTTATAAAAAAAATTTAGCTTTTCTCATGGCACGAATGACGCAATAAATGCATAAATTTTAAGATCCTCTAAGAAAAATTAAATATTTAAGTAAATGGAAGTTGTTGAAATAATCACCAGTTACTCACTCAAAAAAAGTTCAGCTGAACAATAAAAATTCTGGTTGTTTTTACCAGAATTTTGAAAAGTAACTGGAAACCTGGTAAAAACAAGCAGAAAAGATGGTTAAACATGCCTTAATTGGTTATTTAAACTAGACTTTTTTTTGAGTGCTTAACTAATCAATAAAACCTTGTAAATAAATAATTTATTAAAATTATTGCCTTAAAGCTTTGTAGATTATCAATTTAAAAAAACGGTGAAAAATTCCTTTAAAACGAAAATATATTTTTAGTATTATAGAAAGAAAGTGATGGAAAGAAATAATTGAAGATAAATTTTCCTTTATTCTAATAAAAATTGATGACCCAAAAATTTCTCATTATCATCAAATCTTAATTTATGTTGATCCTCAAGTTCAGAAGAATATTAAGTGGACATAAAACTCAACCGGAATTAAGATTTTGAGGAAAGAGCAAACGTAAGGACAATACATTGAACAAAAGAACGAATGACAGAGAATTTTCAGATTTGAACATTTCAAGACTACGTTTTTACTGAGGAATTAAAAAGTTATATTGAAAATGGATTTCTACCAAACTTCCAAGCTCGAAACTTGTGGAAAGTTACTTAAAACTACTTTAGTATTCCACAAAGAATCTTTCTTGAAGCTCATTCAGAAAAGGTTTGCATATTGACGTTTCATCGATAGAATGGATAACATTTTTCTCGTTCAGTTACCTTTATATTAATCAGTCTTTTTCTTTTGTGTTTGGAGGCCCAGCTATTGGTTAAGATTGAGAGCATAAAAATTTAAGAACCATCAAAGTACAAGAAAAGTAAAGTTTTAAGGAAGTTTGTTCAATTTAGTCTTGACCTTTTCTACTCATATAATTTCAAGTATTTAATCATTTCCATCAGACATTTTTAGTCAATTAGCAAGGCAAATTTTATCAGAGAAAATTATACTCTTATAAAGAGGTGAAATGATATCACAGGAAATAATCATTGGACTACCTATAAGATTCCTAATTTATAGTTTGCTAATACTACATTATTTTTCCAAGCATTACTAGCAAATTTTTAAAACAGATTTCTATTATTTTGTATAATTGACAATAAAATATGTCCTTTTCCCTAAAAAATGATTCAAGGTTATAGAAAAAAAAAACCAAACACGATTCATTATTATGATTAATTCTTTCTTTTCGCATTTAACTACAAAAACCCGTTTTGATAACAATAACTTTTGTTTTAAAATTTCTACTTTGAAATGTTTAAAATTGCCATAAGCTTTTATTTATGTGTTCAATTTTGTAAACCAAAATATATCCAAGCATTCGAGGAAATAGAGAATAGTAAACTTTGGTAAACTATTTAAAGCTTTAAAGCTCACTTTTCAAATTGAATGCTATTCACATGGTTTCCACCCGATACTTGTGGGATTCTGACCTTTGTACCTCTTACCCTCACCCTCATTCGCACCCCAGTTCCATTGAGATCCCACGGTGCGAAAGGCAGGTTTGGATAGTCACCGAATTTTCCTCTCTTCGAAAATATTCTCAATAATATTTTACATTTATAGGATTAAAAAATCTTTCGTTTTCCTCAACATTTTTCGAAAATATGATGCCTTTTAATCTGTCTGATTGTCATTCTTTTATATTCACTTTATCATTTTCCAACCTTTAAGTAATGACGTATTATTTCATTAAAATTCCTACAGTTGTTATTTTATAGATATTAGATTTCATGACAAATAAATTGAATTCTTCTAGGCAATGATTTTATGCACTAAAACAAAATAAATTAGGATAAATCACAATAATGTGGTAATTCAAATTTTTTAGAAAGTTTTAATTGATTAATTTTGTAAAGTTGTTTAATTTTAAGTGATATTTAGTTTATTTCTAATCCAAACCTTTCACGCATAACATGACGGATAAGGCACATTGTATGTACAAATGACCATTTATTCTCCAGTTTAAATCCAAAAATTCACGAAAGTTTTTAAAATCTGTAATAAGTCTATGAATCTTGTCTTAAAAAGAAACTGATTGATAATTTCATGTACTTAAAAATAAAAATAAAACAAAAGAATCGAAAAATTTCTGGTAGAAAAATAGGGAATGTGAACATAATACTTTTAGTAGAAAAGGTAAGGATATAGTCAGACATGAGTGGGTGAAACGTGAACATAAAAATCTGGTTTTCTTACAATTAGACAAATTCATTAAAATTTCATACTAATAACAAAAACAAGGTATTATAAGTCAAACATTAAATTCAATCACTGTACTGAACTGCACCGTATCCAGACAACATTGACTTAAACTACTATGTAATTCTGTAATTCCATGAATAGAGCAATGCTGTCTGAGCTTGAATTTCTCAACAATAGATAGTCAGATGTTGATTACTCTTAAGGGAAATTTAATTTACAGTACTTCAATTATACAGTAATAATTAGAAAATAATAACTTCTTGATTTAATAGACCAAGAAATAAAAAATATTTTCATTGAATAATTTACTGTATTTACGGAGAAAAATGGAAAGTCAGTTTGAATATTTATGAGGTCGGGCTGATTATATTTAGGGCAACCATACTGTAATCATACTAAGCATGTCTAGAGAGTGAAAACAAGATGATCGACTGGATTATTCCAGAGAATCGATTTGATTATTACAGAGTGTTAATTTGATCATTCAGAATGATCAACTTGATCATTTCGAAGGGCCGACATGAATATTGCCGAAGGTATATTCCCGTGTGGAAAATGCTTCGTTTCGGCCTACATTGAGCACGGAGTCAAAAGATTCACGTAGGCCTTATTTACTGTTTTAAAAGTATTCACTTTAGATTGCTCCTTTCCTTCGTTCCAGAATCATAAGAAGGTCAGAAGAGTGAATATTCAAAACGACAAAAATATGTTTTTAAGCGTATTAAAACGGTGTTGGGCCTACATATAGATTGTCTTCGTTGGCCCAAAATTGAAAGGAGGCAAATTATGCAGTACATACGTGGGGCCAATTCAAATTTTCCACTCGGGTTATTTTTAATAACTATTTGAAAACAGAATTTGACATGAAAGTCATGTATCAGAAAGATTACGTGACTTTCGTATATGTATTTACAGTTGGCATATTGAATATGATATTCAAAAACAAAAATAACTGGAATGGATTTTTCAAATTAAAACGAATAAAGCTGCAGTATTTGAAATTTTTTAAAAATCAATAATATAAAATGGATATATTTTCATTGCATTTCTACTATTACTGTTCACGAAATGCATTTTTTATTTTTCAGTGGCGTTTTTGTTGCATTGAATTAGAATTTATCAATTTCCTTTTTGAACTCCAATAATGTATTTCTTTTTCTGCTTTCGGATAAGTTTTTTTATAATTTGAAGTTTAACAATAATAATTATATTTTATTCATCCATAATTTTTACATTCTCATCATGGATGAGAAGGTATTAGTTTTATTTGAAAAATGACTTTCGACATTTTCATCAAATCTTTACGTTTTGAGACCCCCTGAGTCAGAAAATGTGGTTTTTACGAAAGTGTCTACAAATTCTCTTTAAGACGTTTCTCGACAGGATATATATTTTATGTTTTGATTTTAAATATTGAAAAAATTCCATTTGTTTCACCAAAATATGTGAGATACGAAATAAGCGTTGTTCTGCAAAATCGTTATCATAAATAAAGTCTATGATTGTTTTTCCTTTTTGAGATATTTGGAAGAAAATAAATAAATTATTTTAATCATGTAATTTATTAAAAAGTTACTGAAATGTATACAGAAAATCGAGCACGAGGCGCGAGCGTCATGACGAGAATGTGTTCCTTAAGGCTGATAGAGCCTTAAGTAAATTGAATTTCCTGTTTCACTTAAATTCAAAAAGAAATTTAGTGACTTTGAGAAAATGTGTAATTCACATCATCTTTAATATTATAAAATTGGTTTGGGCTTCAGTATCAAATTATAAGAAATAAACTTAAATGTATGCGAAAAGCATAAGACCGAGGGCTAAGCGCGGGGTCCAAAAAGAACGGAGCGTGAAGCGCGACGATCAAATCGCGTGCCCTAAGCGCAAAAAAAGACAAGAGGTGACTAAAAGTTACTTCAAGATTATTTTCGTAGAAATTTTTTTCAAGAAAAAACGTTATTTTTAATTATTTAAGCGAAAAATAGTTTACCTACGTACTTTTTAAGTAACTTTGCTTCTTCCAAATGAAGATATAATAATTTTGATTATTTCATATGTAAATGTGTATAAACTCATAAAATTTCACATAATTAGTACAGGAACTAGAATCAGGTCTTAAAAAAATGTTCTAACTTGAATCGTGAATAATTTTGTGCTCGCCCTATCCATAGTTTATGAAACGTCACATTGATTATTTCTGATTTTTTAAGGGAAAACCACTCAGTATATTTCCCTCTATTAGAATGAGCTTATAAAAACCTAATCCCAATGTAACTTTTTTACTTCCAGAGAAAAATAATATTTATGCACGTAGATTATACCACTTTATAGAATCATGTGAAGTGGATATGTAAATAGTTTTTATTATTCTTACCATATTCAACATCAAATTTTTGAATATTTAAAACAGAAGTAGGGTCAAAAGCAGAATAATTTTAAATAAAATTGAAGATTTATTAGATTCTGAGCTGGACCTTGCCAGTATTAAGCCAGGCCTGGGACACGGAAAAATTTCTGCTTTGGCTTTGAAACTATTTATTTAATTAATTCTGCTGGTTACATTGTTTTAACATGAACAATTAATTAAGTTTTCAGACATAATAATAAAAACGTGCAATGTCAATTGAGATGAAAATTGAATTGAGAATTCAGTATTCAGGGAAATGTGCCAGGAAAGTCTTTGGATTTTACAGTATAAGTTTTACGTTTATTTTACGAGCACCGAGAAGCGCACTTTTATTTTGCTACATATCGTATGTTACGTATTTAATATTTCCATCTGGGACACCTGTGCCTTTCGATATTTGCCCATGCTCTCTTAATTTTAATCGATAGTTTTTTTATTCATTTCATTCTGCTATTCATCCAATTTTTTCTTCAGGCAAATTGTGAAATGAGTGAGTCAAACCTGAATGCGGTTTTCTTTTTCATGACAATATGATGACGTTCTAAAATTCAAAGATAACTTTTGAGAAGGTCCCTGAGGACTTTTGAAAATGAAAGGCGTATTGAACCTGAATCTATAACAGTGGAAAAAAATTTTCCGAAAATAGTCGGACAGCTTAAAATACGAATGGGTCGTAAATTTTTCCAAAGATATAGTCGGAAATATTTCCGACATAGAACTGGAAATATTTTCTGCTGTTTGGTCGGAGAAATATTCTGTTTATTAGGAAAAATTGATATATTTCATAATTTAAGTGGAAAAAGATCCTAAAAAAGTTAATAAATTTCCGTTTTTGTGCAATAATTTCCACATTTCATGGGAAAAATTTTCTACAACTTAGGAGATTTGTGAAATGTTTTCACCTTTTTGATATATTTCCTAATAGTTCGGAAATAATTCCGAAAATTCGGTCAATTTTCCTCAAATCTATGAAATATTTCCACTTTCTGTAGAAAAATCTATGCTACCTGGGGATTTAGGAAAAATTTCCTAACACATAGTAGGAAAATTTAACGATATTTTTTACAGTGCAGATTTAGTATTCTTGTCGTACAAATCGAATTCTTATCTTTTCATCAACATTATAAGTTCAGTTATAAAACACAGACTTTAACATAGAAATTCGTAAATTCGTAAATTATGCACACAATATTTTTTATAAAAACTGTAAGAAATATGCCACTTAGGGGAGAAGCGGCGAAATTGGCGCACCTAATAGAAAGTGCGAGTTTAAAAAGAAAGTATATGACTAAAAATTATGAAAAAATATTTATTTAATAGCTGGATATCTTTTCTATACTTTCCAATGGATAAAGATTGCATTGAAAATTATTAAAGCAGGTTTTTATTCAGATTTCCGAAGGACTGCACCTGCGTCAATTTACCCGCCATGTCGGGTAAATTGACGCACTAATATTATAATCTTCTCTTGCCACGTATTAGTTATATTTTCATAGATTTAGAATTACATTTCAGTAGCAAAGGTTGATGAAAAGAGGTAGTTATAATTTGAAACTAAATTTGAGATAGTATATCAAGATATGTGAAGTTTTTTATACCTTTATTCACATAAACCAGCCAAAGTTAAAATATATTTTATATTTGTACAATAAAATACTGGCAATTGTGGATATTTAAGTGAATATTCAAATTGAAATCATTTTTATAGAGAATTATTTGAATTTTTAATCAGAAGTATATACAATTATTAACTTTAGAAGACTTATAAATAATAGAAACAATCAATCAAAAATACAAATTTTTTACTTACATTGCTTTCACATCTTAAAATCGAGAAAACTTTCAAATCTCTGTCAGACTGCAAATTAATTATTAAAAATCGCTTTTAAAATGCCTTAATACCTCAAACTTAAAAAAAAATTTAACCACTGATTGTTCAAATGAATATAACCTTACAAAGTCGTTACATCAGTTTTGCGAACCACATTACCTCCCATGTCACAAAAAATCTTAAGAAAAAGATTAGCAGAAAAGTCCAGCAACATTCAAATGTATATATCTATATATTAATAATTGTGTACTTACTATCTTCTTTATATTTTCAATCATAAACATCCGAGCACTTGACTTCAGTCACCGGTTTCCAGAAACACAACACGTGTGCCAACTTCGCCTCTGATTTGAATCTCGTATGCGCCAATTTTGCCGCAAGTGTATCGTTCATTAATTAAATACTTTTTACGTAAAATGCTTATTTTTTAATAGATATATTCTATCCTAATAGTAAGATTAAATATCAAAGATTATAAAATCGTTGCCTTAATCTAATTCACCTTGAATTACTATTATTTAACGATTTAACTCAATGGCTTCGAACATAACCATTATGCCAAAAAACGATTAATCGCAATAAAACTGTATTAAGCAATTAGATTTTTATAATGTTTTCTATCAAATACATATCATACAAGAATGCACACGATAGAACTATTATTATTTTTTGTTATGTTATCATTTTCTGAAAAATAGGGTGCGCCAATTTAGACGACGCGCCAATTTCGCCGCTTCTCCCCTACCGTGCGTATAGAGCGTGCAAAAAGAATTTCGTTAACCAGACTAATTAGGGAACTGATTTCAAGTCACTAATACGGGTTAATCGTTTTTTTAACGAAAATAACCGCACGATCTACACGCGCAAAAATTCACTCATTTCATACTTGTACCATAATAGTATATGTATTATGATACTAATGCGGGAAGTTGGTGATTCTCAATGAATCAACGAATGGAGAACCACTAATTCCACGTGTATCATATACTATTTTTTGCAACACTTTATGTTGAGTTCGCACTTAGTGCACCGAAAAATGTGCGCAAAAGATAGTGTGCGGGAAACAATATTCCCACATACTTGAGTGTGCGGAAATTTCATGATTGTTGCACACTTTTAAGGTCATCGGGGAATATGCCATTTTGCGAACATTTTTCGGTGCGCAAAGTGCAAACTTCCCGTACGATATTGCGAAACAATAGTATATTGTCCTATGGCACATACGATACTTTTTTCCATGCAGGTATGAATTTGGTGACTTTATCGTGCTCGTGAGAAGGGGAAAAACTACGTGTGAAGAGAAGAATAGCGGGAGTAAAAAAAGTCTCTAAAAAGTAAAAATAATGGCGGAAATGTAACTTTCATTGTCGGCATTATTTTTATTTCCTAAGAACTGTTAATTCAGTCCCGCTACTCCCCACTGATTAAAAATCCACGATTTTTGCCCCAACTTACAAGCATGGTAAGGTCGCCAAATTCATTCCTGCTTGGAAAAAACATATTTGAGCACGAGTTGTGCGTCTGCTCTGTACATGGAAAAGATTAAACAGCAAAATTTATGGTTATGATTTGTGTAGCCATGAATTAGTCAAAATACAACAGAAATTTCGCAGTGTACATTTCCTTTTATGGTTAAGAAACATGCTTTACTTCGCCATCGTTCATTTTACACCTTCGAGTCCACACAGAGAGAACAAATCTGTTGCATTTACTACACTTTAAAAAATGTTATTAATTTCAATACACAATTAAATATAGAAATGGTAAATTAAAATTAATATTTCTGTAAATTATGAAGAGTTATGATAAAATTTGTATTAAGTTTACGGATATTCCAGTACATTTCATTACTTTTTTGTAAACGTAAATGACTCGTTTAAGCAAACAATTGTTCCTTCTGATGTTTTTTTCGCATCCTGTATAGTCATGCTAAGAAAACTAAATTGTTTATTTCCATTGACATTTTTCAAAATTAAAACGAAAGATAATCTTGAATTAAATAAAAAATTTCTCAGATTTTTGCAAAATTGTAATTTTCTATGATTTTTACATTCTCATCACATATGAGGATGTATAAGATTTTTTTAAATTCTGACATCCACTTTTTCAATGTATTTTCACGTTTTATGATCCCCTGAATTCAAAAAAAGGTTTTATTCAATCCTGTCTGTCCGTCTGTCTATCGTAGCGTGTGGACACGATAACTTTCGAATGAACTATCAGATTCAGATGCGCTTTGGTACACTTTATTAGGGCCCAAAAAGAAAGGATAATTTTTTCATCTAGTTTTATCTGACCAAACTTTCAAAAGTTAGAGAATTTTTAGTGTCTTTAAAAACTACAATACTTGTTTTAAAAATAAACAATTTCAAGGGAGTTCAACAGTGATTAGGAAGCCCTTGGAAAATTTAATTAATTACTACTTTAAAAAATCTGCCCGCATCGCGGGCACATTCTCATCGCGCGCCTAGGGCGCGCGATTTGATCGTCGCGCTTCGCGCTCGGTCTTGTGCTCTTCACATACATTCAAGTTTATTTATTATAATTTGATACTGAAGCTCAAACCAATTTTATAATAATATTACAGATGATGTGAATTACACATTTTCTCAAAGTCACTCAATTTCTTTTTGAATTTAAGTGAAACAAGAAATTGAATTTACTTAAGGCTCTATCAGCCTTAAGGAACACATTCTCATCATGGCGCTCGCGCTTCGCGCTCGATTTTCTGTATACATTTCAGTAACTTTTTAATAAATTACATGATTAAAATAATTTATTTTCTTCCAAATCTCTCAAAAAGGAAAAACAATCGTAGACTTTATTTAAGGAAACGATTTTGCAGAACAACGCTTATTTCGTATCTCACATATTTTGGTGAAAAAAATCGAATTTTTTTAATATTAAAAATCAAAACATAAAATATACCTCCTGTCCCGAAATTTCTTAATGAGAATTTGTAGACCTCATTTAGGCAAACAATTTTCCATCTAAACGTTTTTTTTGCATCTCACATATTTTGTCTAAAAAATGGAATTTTTTAATTTTAATCGTATTTTTTGGAATTGAAACGAAAAATATATCTTTTATCAGAAACTGTGTGAAACAAAACTTGTAGATCTTTTTAAAACGACAAACTTTGTATTCTTACGTTTTTTTCGTATTTCGAATATTATTGTTAAAAAATTGAATTTTGGATTATCAGTAGTTTTTTTTTTAATCAAAACGAAAAATGTTATAATGCAAATTTGTAGGTCTTTTATTTATTTATTTAATTTATTTAATTAATTGATATGTTTGTACTAAATATTAATAAAGTCATTGAAAAATCTCAAATTTCTTAAATTTCATCATAAAATCATATATACATGGATTTACGAATAACATTAAAACATAATGGAGTTCAAAGTTGCGCGCCTCAACTTACGTAAAGTTTCAAGCGCAAGATGGCTGCTGACAATAATAATCTCGGCTAGCCCGCTTACGTCAAAAGTAATTATCGAGATTGATATTGCAGTTGGTCGCTTGCATAAAGTGTGAATTCGAGTGAGGAAAGCTCATAAAAGTGAAGAAAATCGCGATTACTCAAAAGGTGAATTTTTTTTACATTTTTTCACCCGATCAGTAAAAGGTACAAAAAATATATGCATGTCCTTCGATATGACCATTTGCATCAAATTATTGAAAATTTCTATATTATCGAAGTAATCCAGTATCTTTTGACAGTAACAGATTGAACAAACATTATTTATGCGTTCAAATTTTATTTCACCACCCTAACTTTCAAATGGATTGTTCACCGGGAAATTATTCATCGCGAGTGACTGTGTATCCATTGTAATAAGAGTCACTAATAGGAACACACTTTTTTGTACTAATTAGTGACCACCAAATAACTATTAATCATTGCTTAGATTTGAAATGATTTTATCCACTCATACACTTATAATTAATCGTAAATTTTTGTTATATAAATTAATTACTTACAGAATATCAATTTTAACAATCAGTAAATATGTAGTATTGTAGCTATGTTTAATAGCTGCCCACGAAAACATTGCTGGTCACTAATTCGGTCAAAAACATGTCGATCATAATTTACGATACATCTTAATTTCGAAAGGATTGAAGTGCAAACACTTATGTACTTTTTAATGTAAAATATGATACAACAGGCCGGAAAAAATAAATAATCATATGAAAAAACAAACGTTATCAATATCAGCCTATTTTTAATGCACTGTCCATTCCTTACATGGTTACTAATTGGTACATTCACCTTAGGTCTAAGTTTAATGCAGTTTTTTACAAGTTCTCGCTCTAAAAATCTGTTTATTTTCTTTAATGCGCAAGTGACGTAATGAGAATGTATTTCTCAAAGTCGAAGTAATATTGAGAAAAGTAAATTCACATCAACAAAATTGTAAAATTTACTTGAGTTCTAGCTTCAACTTGTTTATACTATCACCATAAAAATGAACCTGGGTCCCATTGGGCCTACATTGGGACCCGGGCCAAATCAAGGCCTGGATGGAAACTTATGATGCATTATCCGGGAAAGGGGAATCATCATCAGCATGGGCATGGGTATGGAATACTTAGGTTGATCTCCAGCCAGAGAAAATGACTTTGGACCTTTGAGGCCCAAATTGACTCTGAGGCCCAAAACTACCCACATTTTTGGTTAAAAAATAATACCGAATAATAATCCGGAATAAAAAGTACGTGTTTCCATTTTAAAGAATTAACTTGGGTTTTATGGGGCCAAAACTAGGCCCTGGGGCCAGTTAACGATTATATATTAAGATATATCTTTTGAAAACTCAAAATTTTGTTTCCCGAAAATGCGATTTTTCGAGACATTTAACCATCCCGCTTATTTTTATAGACTCTCTATATTTTTAACAAATATCCATGTTTTGAGATTCCTTGAATCTAATAAAAGGTTTTTTCCATTCTGTCTGTCTGTCTCTTCATCTTTTAAAGGTATATAGAAGATTTTACCACATGTTCACAAAAAACACATGCGCACCTAATCAAGCTACCCACTGTGTTAACTAATGCTCGACAAATTATGCAAGTGTTGAGCGATCCGCGAACAATGACGTAATTATAAACTGACCATCGAACCATAATTTAAGAGTCAGTTAACACTTGCAGCGCATGAAGTACTTGCGTGTATATAGATTAAATTCTATATTATTGCATTACATTATCTGTGTATCCAATCACATGTGGGAAGGTATCAGATTTGTGTCGAATTTGACATTTACTTTTTTCAACAATTGTTTACATTTCATGATCTATTTAATACAAAAAAAGGGTTTGTTTAATCCGACAAAAATTCCAAAAATTAGAGCATTTTTTGTCTTTTTAGAAACTACTTTTTGCGCAAATAAAAAGTTTTAATATTGATTTCTAATAGTACTCATTATGCTTTACGAATTGTTTTTAATATGAAATTTCTTAATCAAAACAAAATTAAAGAAGTTATAGTATTTTAAATTTTGAGAAAAATCAATAATCGAATTTCATTTGCCAGTCAAAGTATTCGCGATATGAAACAGTATTAAGATGCAAAATATAATAGTTTGCTTGGAAAAGTTATATAAATTTTAATACGTCTCAAACATTTTTTAAATTGTACGTGTCGAAGGTCAGAGGTCAGAATCAAGATCATAATTAATTACCAGATTCATTCAAGTTATATATATAATATATATAAGGGTGATTCCACCCAAGATCTATATTCAACAAAATTTTCTTAGCGTTCTTTAATCGAAAATATTCGACACGTAATTTTTTATTTGAATATGATATTGAACATTTTTGAGAAGTGAATTTTTAAACTTTAGAGGTTCGGAAAGAGTACTTTTTTATGATTGTGCGTACTAAAAAGAGTAGTTTATTAAAAAAATGTGCGCATATCATGAAATTTACGCTTTTTTCCAAGCTGTCGAATGAAGTTTATTAGAAATCGATTTCATTTTTTGTTAATAAAATAACGGCAGAGTTTATAAACAAATAGATCTCTAACTTTATTTCAACTTTTGTTTCGTATTCTGCGTAAAGTTTTGCCTAGAAAGAGGTTTTTTTACTTAATAATATTTTTCATTAATAAACAAAAAATATAACTCTTATGAAAAAATGTTTTTTGATTTTTACAAAAACGTCTTTCATGTTTAAAACCAGAACCAATGGTCAAAAATGGCTGCCTGACGAACTCGTTCTTTTTTTGGGCTCTCAAGAGGCGTGCCAAATTTCAATCCAATCCGATAACTTTTCGAGAGTTATCGTGTTCACAGACGCGGGACAGACGACCGACAGACGACAGACATACAGACACTTTCTTAAAAACCGTTTTTTCAGACTTAGGGCTTCTCAAAACCTAGAGATTTGATAAGAATTCCTAAAGTGATTTTTCACATAAAACCAATCCTTCTCATGTAATGAGAATGTAAAAATATTCCACAAAAAAAATGATTAAATGTAAATCTCGGACGGAATTTCCCAGACATTTCCGGTTTATTATATTCTCATCATATGAGAAGGTATTGGTTTTATGTGAAAAATGACTTTCGAAATTTTCATCAAATCTTTACGTTTTGAGACCTCCTGAGTCAGAAAAAATGGTTTTTCCGAAAGTGTCTGTCTGTCGTCTGTCCTGCGTCTGTAGACACGATAACTCTGGATAGAATTATCGGATTGGACTGGAATTTGGCACACCTCTTAAGAGCCCAAAACGAAAGGATGATTTTGTCAATCAGCCACATCCGACCAAAATTGTGAAATTAAGGTAGTTGATCTACGAAAATTATACCTCAGGAAAAAATAGATAATTTTGCTTTCAAGACTAGCAATATTATTATTGAATTTATTTCCATGAAAAAAATTGAAATACAGAAAAATAATTTTATTAATAAATTTTATTTTTGCCCCAACTTTTTTTCTTATCGCTTCTTACCAAATTTTTAAAAATTATGCGATTTTAATAAATTACAAATCACTTTTTTAAGAAAAAGATTGCCTACAACTTAACCATTTCCAATTTCCGATAATGAATAAATTATTATCAAATTCAGCCATTTGTTTATAAAAATTTCGTTTTGGAAAATGTTTTCTTAATGTTTTCAGCGATTAAAAAATTCATTTAAAATTAATCTTTTCTCTTTCAAAATAGCTCTTCAATAATAATATTGCTATTGTTGAAAGCAAAATTATTTTTTTCTGCCTGAGGTCTAATTATTGTGGATGAAAACTATCTTCAGAGCATGTTTTGTGCTTTCGAAAATTTAAAAAAAAAATCAAAATTTGCAACATTATATATTATTAAATTAAAATTAGGAAAGTTAAAGTATGTTAAAACTTGAAAAAAGTCAATATCCAAATTCCATTTTCCAATTGAATTATACGAGATACATAAAAAAGTTATTGAACAAAATTATCTTCTACAACAAAGATATACAAATTTAAATCACAATTTTTTTTTATAAGATATATATATATTTTATTTTAAAAACATACTATTGAAAATCTTAAATTCAATTTTTTAACCATAATATTTGCAATACAAGAAAAACATAAGAATGCAAAATTGTTCACTCCAATAAGGTGTAGAAATTTCGTTTGACACAGTTTCTGATAAAATATATATTTTTCGTTTCAATTTCAAAAAATACGATTAAATTTATGAATCCCATTTTTTAAACAAAAAATTTGGGGAACGAAAAAGCTTTTGGATGGGAAATTATTTGTCCGAATGAGGTCTACAAATTCTCATTAGCACATTTTTTGATGAGATGTATATTTTATGTTTCGATTTTGAAAAAGATGAAGCGCGCGATGAGAATGTGCCCGCAAGGCGGGCAGATTTTTGTTTAATTGATATTTTGTTTTTATAGATATTAACTATGCTTTAAACTTGTTACTGAAGTTGTTCAGCTCTACTAACAACTCAGAAATATTTTGCCGATACAATGGATGAAGTTGTTTTAGATGACTTTTTTTGGAATTGAGATTTCGTTGAATTTACCTCTTTCTATCAATTTTACTAGCACCTTGAAACAATTTTCCTCTTAGGTGCTACTTCTGAGGAATTTATCAAAACATTTTCCTTGCTTGCATTTTAATGCATTATTCTTGGGAACGATATAAGTACTTGTGTTGCAAACTTACTCGATTAGAGTAAGTGAAATTGCATTAGAGTCTACGAAACTTTAGAAATCATGCTTTAAATTCATTCAAATCTCTTAAGTTTAATTGGGTTTAGCATTGTTAATAGAATTCTTTGCCATTGTGTTTGACAACAACTAAAAACAAATATCAGGATATCTATAAATATTCATGGAAAATGAATAAATTTAATGAATAATTCTATAAAAGCGCGAAATCACATCCAATTATTATTAATTAAACTTAATGTTTCAATATCAAAAAATAAATTTATGTAATATTTAAAAAAAATTTTGTTTAGTATGAAAGAGGTGCAGATATTCAAAGCTGAATGCTCTGAGTTTGAACCTAGGAAAGGTGTCTTCTATTTGCAAGCGCCGACTGGTGTTGACACACAATTTACTTCGATTCAGGGCGGAAACAGGAAATGGCAATAGATAGCTTTCCTGAAATTCGAAAATGTCTACAGTACTGCTACAAAGGATTCATCGTTATCTTTGCAATTGTATAAGATGAAGATAAATATTCTCGATAGACAGTGAATATGACACTTGAGATAAGAGAAGAAAAGCAACTCAAATTGAAAATGAAATTGTGGAAGAATTGGTTCCGGATTAAATTGGATGAAAATATCTGTAACTGACTGAAATAAAACTCTTTTTCCTCAAAGTTTTACTCCAAAATATTAATCTTACCTAATTAAATTGAAACAAAAATTAATTACTACTGTTATCATTAAATAAATGATTTTTATTAAATGATTTTACAATTTAAATGTGATTGTATCAATTAAAATTACATTCTTGGCTTTAAATTTGAAATTTCGAAATGCTTTCAGCATTTCAATTAAATCAAAGAAGTGCTTTTGTCAATATCCATGATTCTGCAATAAACTGCATCTAATACATATATGTATATTCACGTAAAATACAATCCTCTCTGTTGAATATCAATATCAATAGAATGATAAATGTCCTAACTACGCTTAAACCTGTTTCGAAATTCAATCTTTCTATTTTGCGCAGTCAAAGGGTCGCGAAACTTCTTCAAAGTAATTGAATTTCGTAATTTGAGCAATAAAATAGTTTATAGATAAGTAAATTTAAAATTCATTTGAAAAGCGAAACAAGTCTTTTAATGTATTTGAAAAAGTTTTCAAGAATTCTTTTTGAAATATTTAGAAAGGTTCTTCATAATATAAATCTGTAATTACAATAAAATACTATTAATTATTGTTAAGCACGGACAATAGTAATGTGAGAATTTAACTTTTGTAGAAATTTGTAATTACTCGTTCTTCTAAAGTTTGCTGTAATTTTTAACAACTTATTCAATCATTAGCTTCATAAGATTACAAGAAACAAATTTTTTGCTAGAATTATACCAGTTTTACGAGATAAAAAAATTACGATAGTCATATTATCGGAGGTAATTGTATTATATTGTATACAATCGTAAAAAAAAATTTCTATCAATTTTTATCGGAAACAGAAATAGAATGTTATAAATTTTATAACTTCTATTCACACATATACTTTTATTTACAATATTCCCATCAAAATTGCCACTGTGGCATAAAATATATAAAATAACAGCAGAAAAAAAAGATTATTTATTATTTGATAAATGAATTTCACTTCCCAGTAAAATTGCAATAGGAAATGATCTTTACTTTATTTTTAGAATATCACTTACAGGAAATATTTAAAGAGTGTCTGTGCAAAAGAGCGTAACTGCAAAAACTCATATTTTATAAGAAAATATAAAAGACAGTTTATTCCAACACATTTGAACTAAAAAAAATTTCGAACCCTTTTCAAGCTCTGCTGAATCATAAAAAAACCGGCCGGCAAAAAACAATCACATTCAAGAGAAATCTTATGAAAGGGAGGAAGCGTTCCAAAAAATATATTTAACTGAAGAAGAAAAAATTTGATAAGTTTTAAGGGTTTTATTCAAATTGAAAAATTCTGTTTGAAGCTCTCATCGAGTTCTATTGAATCGCGAGAAATGCATGTGGAAGAAAGTAAACAGTCCCCAAAAAAATTACCAAAAATCAAGTAAAAAGATTTTAGAAAAATTTTACAAATTCCATTGTGAAAGATTTTTTTCTTCACTTTTTCTGTTCAATAATTTAGCGCGATTTTTATATGAGGAAAAAATATAAATTAATAGTCCTTGATAAATTACCTTAATTTAATAATTTTAGAGGGCATGAGTAACACAATTAGAGTCGAAATTTTATAACTTTCTTTAAAATTTGCTTTCACTATATATGTGCACTAATAAACAATCAGTCTTATTTTTATAGTTTTTACGTTTTCGAAGAAAGGATTTTATGCAAGGGAAGGACGTTTTTCGTGTCATTCCGGGACTGTTTAGTAACATTAGCAAATCGGGGAATATTTGGGGTGGGGATTTTTACCGTACTTGGATGGTGAAACTCATGTACTGCGCATGCGCAAGCGCTGGTAAAGTCTCTTTTACCGTCCAAGTGTGGTAAAAGTCCATACCCCAAATATTCCCCGATTTGCTAATGTTATACCAAACACTCCCGGAATCACGCGAAAAACGTCCTTCCCTTGCATAAAGTATCGTATGCAACTTAGAGCCAAGCTTTGCCGTACTTGGCAGAGGACGGCACTGCTTGGCTCCACGTTACATAATATACTATTTCAAAGATATTGAAATGTGATATCACAAGCTACGCAATAACGTAACTGGCTGACAATAGGGAAAAACTACTTTTCAAAGAGAAAAGATTGTGAAAGTTTCCCCCGAGAGAGATCTTTTCTTTTTTTCACACTCGTATTTCATTCAATCTAATATTTGAAGGTTACAGTAACTTTGTCCATTTTCACCCTGCCAGCTCATTTTTCTGCTCGATGATATGTGACTCCTTTCAAATTCACTATAAGGATCAAATAGGAATTTTTATTACTTGATCAACTTTCACTTTTACAAGAATTTTCCACATAGATTACTACTCTGTAGAGTATAAAATTTATTTCTAATTCGGAGTTTCAGATTTATTATAACTATATCTATTTGACAAATGTTTCTTTGGAAGCGGAATATTTCAGTTTTTAGAAGAGCAAATAAAATGTAGAACGTTATGACATAACATAGTAAGTAACTGAAACTAGGACAGTAGCACCCGTTTAAAAAAATTTCAAATTAATATAAAGTTTAAGAATAAAAGTTATATCACAGTTTATATCCTCATACTTGTATATTTTTCATTATTGCCTAAATATAGAAAATGATACATTCATTACTTTGATGATTAAACAGCAAAGAGATAATTTGTTTACAGAAGTTAGTCAATTTTTTAATATTGTAGGTGTCAATTATATTTGCACAAAGTTACTAAATTTTTTGATTTCAAATGAAAAAGGAAATTCAATTTACTTAAGGGTCTATTAGCCTTGAGGAATATATTCTTATCATGATACTTGCACCCCGCGCTCGATTTTTCGTATACATTTCTGTAACTTTCTAATAATTTAAACGCTTTTTTCATAACGCCTCCTTTGAAAATCCGATTTTCGGTACCTGTAGAGCGGGTTGAAACTACGATTTTCAACCCTAGGGTTGAAAGTTGCTGTTTCAACCCGCTCTACAGTTACAGCCAATCAGATTCTCAAAAGAGTTGCTATGAAAAATAGTATACATTACTCGAAATAAAACACAGCGAAAGCAATTCGTGTGATTGCAGCCCTGGTTTCACTCGGCCAGCAAACTTCACACTCATGCAATCGCTCTGTTTCGCCCCTTTTAATGTAATATACTATTGTCAACAGATGCCCTACTCAAAATTTGTAGACCTCATTTGGGCAAATAATTTTCCATCTTAACGTTTCCCAGGTGGAAAAGTTGGATTCCTGACAGTATTTACAAACGGCACAGTACCGCGTCAGTTGTAAACAAGGAGCAATGCCTGTACTGGACAGTTGGTAACGGGCCGAGGGTTGGCGCGGTACTGGCATAGTACAGCCCCACTCCTGAGACCAAGTGTCGGCTAACAACCGACTTAGGAGTAATGCCAGTACTGAACCAGTACAGATTTCAGTGCTGGCATGGTACCGATGTCCAGTACCGCACCAGTACCGATAGACAACTTCCAGCCAAGTTACCTTTTGGAGCCGCGCCAGTGGTAGGCCGTGCTTATGCCAGTACTATGCCAGTACCGCGCCAGTACTTTAAATCCTTTTACGGTACTGGCGCGGTACCAAGTCAGTCATAAATTTCCACCTTGGTTCTTTCGTATGTCAGATATTTTGTTAAAATAATGGAATTTTTAATTTTAATCGTAGTTTTTGAAATTAAAATGAAAAATATACGTTTTATCAGAAAATATATCAATCAAAATTTGTAGATCTTATTGAAACGAACAATTTTGCAAACTTTTGGCTTTTTCGTATATCACATATTATTGTTAAAAAAGTGAATTTTCGATTTTCAATAGTATTTTTTTTAATTACAAAGAAAAATATACATCTTATGGAAAGATGTTGCGGTTCAAACTTGTAGATCATTATGTAGTAAACAATTTTGTATCATAACTTTTTTTGTCATGTCTCGTATAATTCAATTGGAAAATGGAATTTAGATATTGACTTTTTTCATGTTTTAACATACTGTAACTTTCCTAATTTTAGTTTAATCAAAAAATTATATCAGGATAATCAGCCGAGATTTATGGGCACTATCTGAAATCAGTATTGGAATTTTAGATTTTTTTATAAAGTCTTTTTCGAAAACACAAAAAATGCTCCTATTCTAATAATTTTTGTTGGGTGTGGCTGATTAACGAACTTATCCTTACCTTTTCCGCTCCGATAAAGTAGGCCAAACCTTAATCCAATCCAATAATTCTATTGAGAGTTATCGAATATACGACCTACAGACAGATAGAAAGACAGACATATTCGTAAAAATTGTTTTTTTTTTACTCAGGGTGTCCCGAAACGTAAAGATTTGAGGAAAATTCCAAAAGTGAAAGAGATGTTGAAATGTCTTGAAGTAATTCGTAGTAGCAGGTAGTACTGAGCTTATACGGGAATGCCATTACTGGCTAACCAGTACTGGTATAGTACTGATCACTATAACTCGGGATTGTATAAATAATAAATGACAAAAAATCAAAATATTTAACTTATTGATATCAATTATTTTTTCTACTCCAGTTTTCGTGGAACACCTTTTATAAAAATTGTCCTGCCTGCGAGATTCGAACCTACAACCTACCTAACAACGCACTCCACGATCTAAAACTAACGCACGCTAACCGCTCGACCGTGCCTATTTCTACCAAATGATTCTTTCCAAATCTGTTACCTATTTCAACCAAACTGAGTACTTCAATCAAATTTCGAAAAATAATTACTTGAAGATGATAAAATCGAATAAAGTAGAAATAGTATAATTCAATACCATTATTGATTATCATTTCAGAATGTTGAATATTAAATATTATTTAAAGAATTTGAAAATCTTTCTGTGGAAAAAATGACGCTTTCGACTGCGCTGGGATTCGAGCCCAGGTCTTTCGATTGCCGGTCGACTGCTCTAACCACTGAGCTACACAGGGGTCCGACATCTCTTTCTCCACAGGAAGATCTCCTTATATCGCCTAGTGGCTCAGCCTTGCGGCTGTAAATGATTTCAAATTAATTAGTTGAGTTTGAAATTTTTGTCACTACCTACATTATCGGAGGATCATTAGTGTAAAATAATACTTTAGTACTACGCCAATACTTCGCCAGTAGTGGCAAGTCAGTAGCGGCTAACCAGTACTGACTCAGTACTGTCGACCAATACTGTCGTGATACTGTCTTCCCAGTACTGGCGCAGTACTAAATATTTATGATAGCCATTACTGCGCCAGTAGCGGCTAACCAGTACTAGCGCAGTACTGAATTTTTTGCGAACGTCATAACAAGACGGATTGGTCCGACTGGGTTAGAACTTCATTTCCTATTTTTCGTAATATGACCTTATAATTTATGATGTATTACACTGAATAATAAAATTTGATATAATAAGAATGCGAAATGAATAAACAGTATATTTATACATTATAATGTAATATTTCTGAGAAAGATGTTGATACTGCGGTTGAGAGGTCTTTTGTCAACTTGTGCCAACTGAATTAAGTTTGTAATGAGTTAGAACACCCTCTTGTATTTCTTGCTACTTCAAACTTCTGGAAAAAGAGCAACCTCAAGAATACTAAACAACCAGGGAAGAAATATCAAGAACTTAAATCACGTTAGCTTTAGCTGTTACGTTCTGACTTGTCGTTTACTCTCCATCGAAAAGGTATAGCTATCATTCCTTCATCCCTTGTAGAAGAACGTGTAAAGCACATGCACGTCATATGCCTTCCGCATTTTGGGATGAACGAGTTACGGGGGATTTACTGAGCTTATGTCAGTTTTGCATGAACAAAGTTTCCCATGCTTATAACTTCTCCTCTATTTCGTCACTAATAGCATAAAGATACGAGGTAGAAAATTGGTGCCAAGTGGAATTTTTCAATAACTGTGTTAAAGATGTTTTTTAAAATAAAAAAAACTCGTTACATTTATATTTACATTTGACAAATAACTTGTCAGAGTGACTAATTATAAGGCTGAGAAGTAACTTTGAAGTTATAATTAAAGCAGAATAAATTTTCTGCCATAATTGAGAAAAAAAATTGAGTAATCTCGATAATTAAATTGATTTGAAATATTATCAACCAGTTTTAAGGGAATATGATACCCGAAAAAGTAGCAAATTTATGTGAATACCTTGCTCCAATTTCTACATTTTCACGTCCGGAATGAATAAAATTTTGTTTTCAAAATTTGGGATGTGGTAGAGAAGTTAAAAATGGACGTAGATAGATTAATTTTGCTTTTGATAATAAAAAATATTTCCCCATGGATTTTGCTAAAATTGATATTTTTTCATTTTTCAAACCAAATTTTTTTATATACGTCTGTTTCTATCTTGTCTACCATTTTCCAAAGCTAATTTCCGAAGTATCAAGTGCCCTTAACCCTTTGCGGGCGAGCGCTTTTTCAAGTGCGTTTCTCGCTGGGTCGAACAAATTTTGTTGAAGAAAGCGATATCATGTAATAAAGCGTTAAATATATGAAGTTAATTGAAAAATATTTTTTTGATGGAATTTTAGACTTTACTAAAAAACAATAAAATTATTATTTTAGAATAGAATATTTTATTCTAGTGAATAGAAATATGTCATGTCGCTTGTGCGGCGACATTCGTCCGCAAAGGGTTCATGTTAATTTTACGAAATTTTACTGTCAAACTTACATATATTTTCATTTTGTACATATGAAATAAATTGTTCATTACGATCTTGTAATTTACTGAAAATTATTGATAAAAATTTAATATTTTCGGAATTTAAATAAAATTTTACAATTTTTTTTACTCGTGGAAAAGAGAAGAAATATCATTTTTCCACAAATGATAATATTAAACAGTAACAAATAGAAATTATTTTAGAATTTGTGATTTGATTTAAAGTTTAATTTCTTATGCGAAGTTCTGTATCTCCAAAATAAAAATATACATAAAGTAAGATTCAAAATTAGTTGAATTTTTTATCTTTTGGCATGGGGAATTCTACAACTTGATTCATTATGAAATTTTGCTGTACTGAAATTTCGCTTCTTGAAATTAACAAAAATGTAAATGGGAAATCCTATAAATATCTAAAAAACTCAATAATAAAATTCTCCTACAAAATTAACAGGACGAAATTTGTTTAGATTGAACAATTTTTCGCAAGATACATTTTTTTTTTGAGGTATTTATAATTTATTATTTGCTTATAATATTTTTCATATAGAACCAAAAGAAGGACGTTATTTTGTAATACAAATTTTCTGAGAGATCTTAGGCTGAGGAATAAACCAGACAGGTTAATTCAACCTAAACGACCTTCCCACTCATGCCTTCGACTACTCGTGCCTTTATCCATGACAAAGCTTTTTTCTGAACCACTACTCTTCTCAACGCGAATAACAAAAGCACGAAAGCATATTAAATGCCAGACTAAAAATACAACCCAAGCGAACCATTTTTTTACTTTCATCTTCCTCGTTTTTTAGCAGCTTTATGAATTCATACCTTCAAAAACATTCCTCAGATGTTAAAATGACTCTAAAATCATAAGGACTTCTCAATAATACCTGATGTTCACATCGGTTAATTGCACTCAGAAAACATATACCATTAAAAAATTAATCAAAGATTTTATATAAAGTAAAATACTTAAGCTTCTTCAATATATTTATGTCCTAGTAAAGAGTTGGGTATCAGTAATGGAAAATGTATTTATCAGTTTCGAGAATTACGTATAAATTTATAGAGGGACTCTAAAAGCAACACCTTTTATTGATAAAAGTTTATCATCTAACAGAACGTATTGCATATTTAAATTTCAAGCTTCAGGGTGAACATAAACGATCGAAAAAAGTTGAGCGAAATTGAGATTCCAGTAAAAGCTTGCAAAAATATTATTTCATTGATTATCTGTTTACTGCCTCATCAAACTAGGTCAGAATTTTATCAATCACTAATTCAATAACTCCTTAGTAACTTTTTTCGAGAACACGTCTATGAAATTTTATTTATAAATAATAAAGGTCTTTTTTCATTCAGACCCTTGAAAAAATGTAATGTTGTATGATTTCATTTCTGAGTAGTAAAGGTATTTTGCGTTCAGCTCAAAGTTGAAAATATTTATATCCCTTTGTTTTTATGAAAATAAGAGATTCCACAAGTCGAAAGTATTAGTATATATTTGATTTATGGGGACTTGTGATTTTATTCCGGAATTTCGACGATTTTGATGAGGAGTCCCATAAGACTACGTGTTAAACTGACACTTTTTCGGTAGCGATTTTTTCGGAAATGGCATCTTTAACCATGCTATTTCTTTTTTTCAAATGAATCTAGCATATTTTATTTAGCTAATCTCTAAGTTACAGAGCTGTTAGTGATTTTTTTTATAAACACCGAAGCCACATTAAGTAGATCAGGTAGTTTATAATCAGCCTTACATTGCAATATTTTCCTCAACTCATTCATTATTTTTTTAAATGCTAAGTGCATGGATATTTTATAAAAATAATCAATTTTTATTTTTCATTTTAATTTGCATTTACTTTTATTTATCATGGAAACACATCAACTTTTATTGGTGTACTGAAAATTCCTATTTCATTATGTTTGTGTGCTTAAAAAAAAATGAATGTTAAAGCATTTTTTAACTAGAAGGAAACAAATATGTTTAGAAATGTTAAGTAGATTTGAGAAGTCTTTTTAAGTGTAAACATAATGTTAATTCATTTTTGACAGACATTTAATAAGTATTTTTTCAGTTTTGGTCTAAGATATTGAAATCCTATTCTACTCTCTTTTCCAAAACTATGTTTTTAATTGAACGCGTCTTGGAAAAGAATCAACCAAAACTTAAATCATAAGCACTGTAGATAATTTATGAACTTCATTTCTATTTTGCGAATATTAATTTTGCATTTAAATTTTAAATTATGAATATCAAAACAAAAAACAACAAACGCTAAATAATAATTAGGTGATTTTTTATTCAGTCCTTTACTATTTTTCATTCTAAGTAAAGAAAATATGTTACACTTATAATGAATTTCAGTTAACTAAATACAATTTTAATTTTAAATATAGAAAACAAATTCAAGGACCAGCCTTTTTAGAATGTATTTTCAGCAGATAAGGTATGTTACATTCAGCCAAGTATCAGAAAAGTAAAATTATAATAACTTAAATATTCAAAAGCTTTCTTAGAATTGAAGTGAATTAATAAGAAGATACATCATGTATTACTGAAATTTATTAATATTAAATACCACTAAAAATTCAGTTTGAAATTGAAGAAAACAATTTTTGCCATAGCTCTCCATTTTTTCCAACATCGATCAAACGAAAAAATTAGTAAGTGACGCCTACTACACGAGACAACACGGAAATGGCTGTCACTCCATAATAGGGCGACAAAGCATAAATTTTAAGACATTACACGTAGTGGGTCTCCAAATCATGGGGTAAAGAGAAAATGTTGCCTTAATACGCCAATAAAAGTTAACATGTGAGAAACTTTTTTATTTATTATATTCAAAATTTGTAGTCGACATATATTAATGAGAAAAGAAAACTCATATTTTAGGTTGGATTATTTTAGCAAGATATCTTGAAAATGAAGTAAATCATCTTGAGAAACCGACTTCTAATTAAGATACCATTAGGTAATTAATTGCATGATATCTGGGGATAAACAATAGAGATTGTGAGAAACAAAGATGGGGTCGTTTCGGAAGTCGACTGAGGCATAGAATCTTGCCTCTACGTTGGTTACTCTGGGCACGTAATGAATCCTTTTTACACTAATAGCCACTGCACTTAGTGGAGGGAACTAGATCATAGGAAAACTGCTTAAGGTACTTCCCCCATTTCTCACGTACTCGTTTCTAAGAAGTACTATATATAATAAGGCCTGTTGCTCATCTATTGTTCTTTTCACCAAAATTTCCCCATAGATAATTATTTTATCTTATCCCTCTCGTACCAAATTTAAAATAAAGCAGCAAATTAAATAAATTGTAAAAAATATATATATGTATATTTAATGTGCTTCAAACATTCAATAACTTTTGAATATTTATTTCAGGGATAATTACAATATAAAAACATGTGAATATTTAAGAGAAATGAGGCTTCATTAGGAAATTTGCTAATAAGATGGTTTTGTGTAAACATTATTGTGACTTATATATAAATTATGTTGAATTATAGCGACCTTTATTTAATAGCTCTTTATATACAGTTATTTATGAATTCAAATTAGGTTATAATAAATTGAATTAATTTAAATGAATTTTCTAGTAGAGTGGAAGTTTATTCAATACAATTAAAAACAAAAATATCAGTTCAATTTATTCCTCACATTATTCATCTGTATGTACTACTTACGAATAGAATGATAAAAATACTATATACAAAATTTTTGAATAATTTTTATCACCCCATAAAATACTCAAATTAATGAAAACCATAAGCATAATCATCAAAACATTAATAAAGAAATGTGAAAAGATGGTGAATCTGATGAAGATCATTTGAAAAATCTACTGATTAGGAAATGTGAATTCAACTGTTATAAAAAACATCTTAGTAATTTAAAGATATCTATTTGCATCATAAATGTAAATTAAATTATGTATTCTATCTATGTTACTCTTACATTATAGTTTTAATCACGCTCTTGCAAGGTATTAATTCGCGTCTATATTAGGTATTAAGTTTTGCAGAACGTGGAACGATATAAACAAGTCTTTTTATCTGTTGGCTAAAATGTCATATAGGTGACAATTTATATATGAACACAGACATATGGTAATAATTTAGACAAAATGAGAAATGGAATGTAGGGAATTGAAAATGATATAAATCGATACCTTGCTCTTTGGAGTGACAATAACGACTATTTTCACGCTCACAACGTCATTGGTGGATTAATAGCATTAAACAAAACTATAGAAAGAGCTGGTGCTTTAATGTGTCAATAAAGCCGTTCGATAAACAAAGAAAAACATTTGGTTTTAGTAGTTCGAAAGCATATGGTCACGTTTCCTGTTGTAGTAATATTTTTCTAAAATTAAGGTATAAATTTAGTTATGAAATTCAAGACAGAAAAATAATTTCTAAACTGTTGTTATATCTTCTTAATTGATTCGACAATGAACAATTTTTCCTGTGTTATTCACACATGGAAAGACAACCATTACCATGGGGAGCTACTAGCTATATTATATTCAGAAATATATATTTTGTTAATTGAATATCAATATATCAAGATCATAATATCGGGTATAATAATAATGACTACCTACAAGTATGCCCATGGTAACTTTTACAATATTTTATTCTTCTTCGAGTATGTGTTAGGTCCTGATAGAATTTTACAAAATTTAACA
Source organism: Diplolepis rosae (assembly GCA_030998225.1). Taxonomy (NCBI): domain Eukaryota; kingdom Metazoa; phylum Arthropoda; class Insecta; order Hymenoptera; family Diplolepididae; genus Diplolepis; species Diplolepis rosae. The sequence goes on along the minus strand of JAPYXD010000723.1, from coordinate 21,584,962 downwards.
AATTATTACAAATTCACGCCCAAAATTATCTGTAACATGATTTGAGATTAATTTTGGAAGCTGATTTCTATTATAAGTAGATTTGCATAATTTTCCAACAAAAATTGAGGGACATTTCTGGTACTTAAGTCCCAAATTATATTTTTAGAAATTTTAAGTAGATTTGAATAGTCGTTCTCAGTGTAAACATAATGTAAATTCATTTCTGATCGCCATTTAATAAGTATTTTGTTGTTGTTTGTGGAAAATTTTGAACAAAGATCCTTGGAAGAATTTTAAAGTGTAAAAAAATGAATTATAATTTTAAAAATAAGCTAATTATTTCGAGGAAGATAGGAGAAGATGAGTAATAAATATCTTTTTTAGAAAACTCTATTCAGCAAGCTTTTTCAATTTTACGAAACTATGTAATCTATACTTCCTATATAATTGCCAATCAATACTTATTTCATTGGTTTGAAAGTTTTATTTCTTTTCGACTATAATCATTTAAAGGCTGGCAAATCTGAGGATACAAGAATCGCTCTAGAAATTGTATAGGGAAGTGCGGAAAGATTCCAAAAATTGAATTTCCGATGAAGGAAAAAAATCGTTTTCAGAGCATTTTATGAGTGAATCAGGTAAAAAGAGAACTATTCGACAAAATTAATTTACTCAAACGAAAATTTGAAAGAAAAAAGAATTCTAGAATAACCTTTTGTGAAAGCCTGTTTTAGAATTTTTTACCACAAAAAACATTCACAAAAATGGCCATTTAAGACATTTTCCTTATCTCTTTATTTAAAAATTTAATGATAAAAAATAATCTTGAGGGAACAATTTATTATGTGAATCAACTTCTTATCCTTGGGTGTAATGCTGATGAGAATTTCTTGATTCAAGAAATTTTATCGTAATAAAAGGTAGTGGAATAATATTACCAAATAATTTTCTTGAAATATTAAAATTGAAAGCTGTATATTAGAGTCTGACGTCAACAATTATATACGACCGCCTCATTAATAAAATAAATACGGCCTTAAAAGAAAGTATTTTGCAAAGCTCCATAAATTTAAAATTATTATACTATACTATCATATAAATTGTTATAATTTTAAAGAAATCAAGCATTTTTCCACTCATAAAATATGTTTTAGATTGAAAAAATATATGGGAGGAATGAAAACGGATTACTGGATAAATTAAACATTTAATAACAACAAGTTCTGAAAGTTTTTTCCCAGGAATATATCATTTATTATATTTTATTTACTTATTCCATTAATTTAAAAAGTGATTTTAAAAGCTTTTCAGTACGTATACATTTTTTACAACATTTACAGATAAAAAGCTCATCTTTACGGTAGACTGATTTCCTATTCCATATTAAAACGATTGATCTAAACCAAAAAAAAAATACGAGAACACAAAAAATAAAGGGTTCATAATTTTTTATGACATTATTTGAGAGAATAACATCTATATTAAGGGGGTCCGCCACCTTTAATATTTTTATTTTTATTTTTTGAGTAATTTTAAACTAAAATTTTTGAGTTTTTTGGGCATTCTTTTGACATTTTTTAACTTGGAATAACTTTTTTGTATTTTAACCGATTGTCATAATTCTTTATTTTATTTTATTCATTACAGTATGTAGAATCTTTTTGGCCGTGGAAAGCACTTTAGCTAAAAAAATAACTACAAATTTTTTTGTTATATTTTGGGATACTTTTTTATCTATTTTTTATTTTATTTTTAACTTTTTTTTCAGTCATGTTACCTTATTTTTCACATCTAGAAAGTTGATACACATTGTAAGGAATAATAATAATTGGTAAAAAAAAAGTTACTCAAAGTCAAAACATGTCAAAAAAATGCCCAGAAAACTCAAAATTTTTTGTTTAAAAATACATAAAGGTGCTGGAATTAAAAAAACCCAAAACCTTTCTGAATAAAGGTACTAAACATAAAAAACTATATGGAAGGTCTACACTCAAAAACTAAAAATATTTGAATTCTAAAGTCTATTATTGCAATAAAATACAATGTTGTAGTATATTAAAATATATTAACATATATGTGCCATATTTCCTACTTTATTTCCATGACTTAATGAATAAATAAATATACTTTCTAGAAAATTGAGTTCAATTGATACATATATTTTGAGAAACTAAAAGTAATAGGGAAGTCATATGAAAATGGATTATGATAGTATAGTAAATATCTCCACGTTTTCAGGATTCTAGTCATGAATCAGGATCCTACTAATCTTCTTAAAGACTCTTCTTAGCCGACTCGATATGTGTTTAATTTTTTATCTGATTACTTTCATCAGTTGAGAAAGATGATCTAAATGACGGATTACCCGAAAAGTCAATCTCCGTTGTTCAAATCCCCAAATTTTATTTCAAATTTCAATGACAGAATCAAGTATCAAAGTTTGAAAAAGTAGTTTTTCAAGCTCTTCTATCATTATCCAGTCGTTAATTTTAGCTTTAGTACCATTTTTATCTTGTTAAAACAAATGAACGTATATTCTTGCTCATTAATTTAAAAAATGCGTACTGAAATTACACTCTTAAAACTGGAATTCTAATCTACTGCTTTGTTTCTCCGTAAACGTTGAGAATTATTTCTTTGTCTATGTGAAGAGGATTGATTTTCATTTTAACTAATTTTTAATTACTGTGCAATGTATCGTGAAAATAAAATAGATTGTTTTTTATTAAAATTGCGTATCAAAACTGATTATCTTAGTTTTATAACAAAATATTGATATAAATTGTTAAGAGTGAATTTAAATTTTTATTTTTACTATGTCACGCTAAATGATATATAATTCATGTTCACAGGTGCGGAAAATTTAATCTTGATGTAACAGAGTTTACTTTGAAGAACCTCAGGCGTGGAGCATAAAAATCAGGTACTGTAAACAATAAAGTTACATGAAGTAATGGACTACCTTAGCTGTAATAGAATATCTGTTTTTCCAAGGAAAATATAGTTTCACTTTCAATTAATAAATGATTTATTAATTTTTTTTAGCATGAATGTACTTTCGCCTATGTACACCTTGTAATTTAAATTCCAGTCTTAGAAAATTTGAAGATTCTAATCAAAATAATATTTTCATTCATCCAAAATAACAGAAAACCACAACAAAATTAACAAAAAACTATAATTTCTAGATAAAATTTAAACAATGTTACAAAATTCAATAAATAATGGTCTAATAAATAATAGAATTGGCAATTTATTTTGATTTATGGAAATTCAGTTTTTTAAATCAAAAATATATTTGTATACATTTGTTGTAATTAATTCACAATTCCCCACACCATTATTGTGAAATTATAACTTAATTTTCTGTAACGTAAGGTAATGCCATTTTAGTTGCATGTTACAAGAAATTTCCCTGTTTCAGAGCAATGTAATATCTATTTAATTCAAGTGCATAAATCTACAAAATATACTAGATTACTGCATCATGTGAAAAAAGAACTCAGAATTTTTATTTAAAAGTAGCAACGTAAAATATAAGCTTCATATTTGGAGCCCTGAGCTCCGTTAAAATTTTTATATATTTCTCGATAAAAAATTCTGAAATGTGTAAAGCGTGACGCAAAATCGTAAAACAACGATGAAAATTGAGTTTCTCTCCAGAGAGGTTGTAAACCGGGATGTGTAAAATGATGTTTGATCTGAAAGCATTCAAGTGTTATTTTTACGTTAAAATGAAAATTCTGTTAATAATTCTTGAAACAAAATAAGAAATAAAATTTCCACTTTCATTTGAATTTTGTAATGATTCCCTACGAAATATTTTTGATGTATTTTCATAACTCTAAAAGTTACTGGTAGGTAAAAATAGAGTACCCAATTTCTCAAAACGAAACGTACTGTTCATCAATAGAATTCTAATTTAAAACCATAGTGAAAAAACAGACTTGATAGCCATAAATATCTCTGGATTATCATCAACCACGCTTGGGGAAAAATTATTGAAGAAAATTAAATCAAAACTAGCTTGAATCATTGTCGTAAAATTAATTCAAAATTCTTCCCTCCCTTCCCTTAGAATCTATCTAACAAAACAGAAATATTTCAAAGACAACTAGAAAAGTTTCGTAGAATCTCTTGAGTGAAATGAAGATGCAAAAGTCTCAACGAACCTTCGGGGCTTCAGCATCCAGCACGTGACAAGTTTATTTCTAAACTCTCTGATATCGTTTTTCCTACAGGGATTCTTTCAAGTTCTTTGAAGTACTTCGAGTGATACTCGAGACCGGAAGTGGTGAATGCCGGCTGCTTATCACGTGATTCTATTCAAATCACAAAATGTCTTCTTTCATGATTTTTGAGATAAAGTTTCGCCGTAATTCAGTAGTAAATGTTTTTTTGAGAAAAAATAAGTTTGGGCCGGTGTAAAAAGCAGTTCTTACGTTTCAAGGGCAAAAGCACGGGGTTGGAAGTCACGGTCGTCTGGCCATGGACGAATCAGGTTCGCGGTTAGTGTGCGTGTACACGAGTTGTGACGACACGACACGAGCGAAAGATCCGTTGAGTAAAACACAAAAACGGCGCGCATTTCACGGGGTATCGCGAAGAACTGAGCCACGGGATAGCAATTTCGGATGCGCACGCGCACATCTTAGAGAAGAGCTCTCAAACATAGGGGTGTATGTCGTCCTGCATTCCAAATGCGATTGGGCGCGCGCACTCTCTCCCGGCTCTTAGCCTTTGTGCGTGAACCAACAATTTTTCACTCTTTTTCCAATCCCACTACTCATTTGATCACGTCACAAGCTAAAATCCCTTTCCAACAAAAATATTTGCTTCTCCCTGTAACTATCCTTTTTATTTTGTGTATTTTACTTAGATCAAGAGTGATCTGATTTCTAGTCAAATTGTTTGGTCTTAATCATGGACTGCTATTTTTTGTGGATGCTGCATATCAATTAATACCTGAAAATTACCGACTTTACATTTTTCAGACTTGACATAATTTCCTAGAGTTTAAAATTTTTATAAAGGGTCCGCCAATTTAGACGCAGTAAAGTAAACGTCAATTTGACAGCGGCGTTATTATTTTTTTTGACATCTCTATATTCATTTGTTAGTTGAATGTTTGCGATTTATCGCTATGGAGTCATATTCGATTAAAGACCGCATTAAACTTATTTAAGAGCACTACAAAAATGGTGAAAAAATGGAAAATACGTTTCGTGCACTTCGTGATCATTTCGGTCGGCATAACCGTCCAAATGAAACAACAATCGGTCGTTTGGTGCGTAAATTTGAGGAGACTGGTTCTGTCGGTGACCTGCCGAAGAGTTTCCACTCTTCCAAAATGCCAAAAAGTGTTCGCACCATAGAGATATTACAGATAGAGGAGACAAGCCAGCCTGAAACCTGTCAGTTCGGGCGAGAGAGAGAGAGAGAGAGAGAGTGATATGGAGGATTATTCTGTCTCTCTCTAACGCGGTACGCGTAGACAAAGACAGAAAAACGTCCCATCGTCTCTCTCTTTCGCTCTCACCGAGTTTCCAGACTGACGTTGCCACTTACAGAGCGGCCTATGGCTTGTCCCCTCTATCTGTAATATCTCTGTGGTTCGCACACCGCAAAATATCGCTGCCGTAAAAAGGAAAGTGTAAAAGAGAGTCCAAAACTCTCACTAAGTCGCCAGTCTCAAGAGTTGGGCATTTCATTAATTTAACATCTTTAGACTTTTTTTTATGGGGGTTCTTAAAGAGTAAAGTGTACGTCAATAAACCAGCCACAATTCAACACCTCAAACATAAAATTATCACCGAAATTAGGGCCATCGAAATAACAATGTTGGAAAATGTCATCGAAAATTTCGACCATCGTATTGGTGTCTGCCGAGCCAGCCATGGTGAAAATTTGAGCGATATAATTTTTCACACATAAATGGCACAGATGTATGCTCGAAATAAAATAGTGAACATGATTCGATTCATACTTAAACTTGTTTTAATTTGCGTTTTATTTTACTGCGTCTAAATTGGCGGACCCTTTAAAATCATCTCTTCAAATGAAATATAATAATACAATAATAATTTACCGTCTTTATTTACTATTCAGAAAAGTTCATTTTTCAAATTCTTGTTCTTTTATCATAGGATCAGTTTCTTAATTATTTTTATTTGAAAAGTTATCAAGGGCGCATATTAAAAAAAGTTAGGCGAACATTTTAGCCGCGTATGGAGTCATTCTTTAGTGCCATAAATTGAAAGATTGTATCAAAATTGCAGTAAATGATTAAAACTAATGAAAATGATGAAGTTGTAGAATACAATATATGTATATAAATAAAACGGTAAAACAAACATCGCTTAGTAACCTGTGATTATAACTGACCGATAACAAATTAAAAGTATACCCGAAAATTATTTGATCTTTAGTACCGAAAAATAGGAATCCCGAAAAAATTATAAGTTTGCTGACTGAGAATTTTTTATGCTGTCCTAAGAGGTTTTCTTCCCTCTCTCAAAAAGACTATTGACTTATAACATATTTAATGAAGAAATTCAAGATCGTTTAAGAAATAGTGATTCTTTCCAGTAGACAAAAGCGTTTATTTTTGAAAATTTTTAATACTAACTTTCTGGACATTCCATTTAGTATTGAATTTACAAGCAATCCTATACAGAAATATCAATGTTTATCATATCGATACATATAATTACATTCTCATCATGGATGAGAAGGTATTGGTTTTATGTGAAAAATGACTTTCGAAATTTTCATCAAATCTTTACGTTTTGAGACCCCCCGAGTCAGAAAAAAGGGTTTTTACGAAAGTGTCTGTCTGTCTGTCTGTCTGTAGGTTGTGTGCGGCATAACTCTCGATATAATTATCAGATTTAATTGAGCTTTGGTACACTTTATCGGAGCCGAAAAAGTAAGGACAAGTTCGTTAACCAGCCACATCCAATCAAAATTGAGGGGTTGAGCACTACTTTTGTGTTTTTGAAAATAATTTTTTGAAAAAATCAAAAATTTCAATACTGGTTTTAGATAGTACTCATAAATCTCTAAAAATTATCCTGATAACATTTTTTGATTAAATCAAAATTAGAAATGTTACAGCATATTCAAATTCGAAAAAAGTCAATATCAAAATTCCATTTTCCAGTTAAATTATACGAGATACGAAAAAACGTTATGATACAATATTATTGAATAAATAAAGACCTACAAATTTGAATTGTAACATTTTTTCATAAGATGCATATTTTTCTTTTTAATTCAAAAAAAAAAAAATATTGAAAATCCAAAATTCAATTTTTTAACAATAATATTCGAAATATGAAAAAAACGTAAGAATACAAAGTTATTCGTTTCAAAAAGATCTACAAATTTTGTCTAACGCAGTTTCTGATAAAACAAGTATTTTTCGTTTCAATTCCAAAAAATACGATTAAAATTCAAAAATTCCATTTTTTAGACAAAATATGTGAGATACAAAAAAAACGTTTAGATGGGAAATTGTTTGCCTAAATGAGGTCTACAAATTCTCATTAAGAAATTTCGGGACAGGAGGTATATTTTATGTTTTGATTTTTAATATTAAAAAAATTCGATTTTTTTCACCAAAATATGTGAGATACGAAATAAGCGTTGTTCTGCAAAATCGTTTCCTTAAATAAAGTCTAGGACTGTTTTTTCTTTTTATGAGATTTGGAAGAAAATAAATAATTTTAATCATGTAATTTATTAAAAAGTTACTGAAATGTATACAGAAAATCGAGCGCGAAGCGCGAGCACCATGATGAGAATGTGTTCCTTAAGGCTGATAGAGCCTTAAGTAAATTAAATTTCCTGTTTCACTTAAACTGAAAAAGAAATTTTAGTGAATTTGAGAAAATGAGTAATTTACATCATCTTTAATATTATAAAATTGGTTTGAACTTCAGTATCAAATTATAATAAATAAACTTGAATGTATGTGAAGAGCACAAGAACGAGCGCGAAGCGCGAGGTCCAGAAAGAACGGAGCGCGAAGCGCGACGATCAAATCGTGCGCCTCAGGCGCGCGATGAGAATGTGCCCGCGAAGCAGGCAGATTTTTTTTTTAAACATTTATTTGAAAAAGTCGTGGAGTTCTTTTAATTTGTCATCTATTTCTTTATCTCATGTTTTGCATGTAATAGGGTGTTTGATATTGACGTGATAAAATGAAAAAGAATTTACTTTTTTTTAGCAAAAATCGGATTTATTTCTTAATGTACTCTCCTTTGAGCTCGACACAACGAGTTCAAAGATCTTTCAACTTTTCTATGCCTTCAAAACAATACGATTTGCCAAACCCTCCAAAATACCATTCTGTTTTCCATTCATCTTCTTCGTTTGACTCAAAACGCTTACCACACAGCCATCTGTTGAGCTTTAGGAACAGATAGTAATCGCTGGGGGCCAGTCTGGTGAATGCGGTGGATGCGGAAGCGATTTGGAACCCAATTTATGCGTTTCTGCCTGTGCAATGTTCAATGTGTGAGATGGTGCATTGTCATTATGAAAAAGGATTTTTTTCTTTTTCAAATTTGGTCGCTTCTTCCTGATATCGTCAACCAATCGATCCAATAATGCAGCATAATATGCTCCAGTAATCGTCCTTCCTTTCTCAAAGTAGTGAAGATTACGTACACCATAACTTCTCCAGCCGATTGTTGCGTTTTCGGACGCTTTGGTGCACTTTTACGAAGGTTAACCAACTGTTTTGACCCTTCACGTGATTCCAAAGTATATTGGAGGATCCATGTTTCATCCATCGGCACAAATCGATGCAAAAACTCTTTCAGATTGCGATTGAAATAGGCCAAATTTTGCTCCAAATTGGTGACACGAATGTGTTTTCGGTCGATTGTAAGCAATCGCGGCACCCATCTTGCACAGAGCTTTCTCATGCACAAATGTGTATGCAAAATATTGACCATACGATCAGTTGAGATAGATACGATCTCAGCTATCCTACACACTTTCACTTTCGTGTGATTCAAAATAATTTCATGGATTTTATTGATCACTTCTGGTGTAGTGATCTCATTTGGATGACCTGGATTTGGTATGGTTTCTGTGCTCCTACAACCACAAGGAAATTTGATAAACTACTTCTGAATCATTCCATACGATGGAGCAAAGTCCGAATAATATTTATTGAGCTTGACCTTGGTTTCTGATAAGGTTTTTCCACGCAAAATGTAGTCTTTAATCAAAACACGAAATTTACTTTTTTCCATCTTTGCAAAAAATTCGCAGATTGGTTGTTTTCAGACATTGTAACTTGTGAACTAGTGAATGGATTTGGCTCAAATTTTGACAGAAGAGGTTTAAAGGATGGAATTTGTCAACAATGATAGCCGTCTGTTATTAGTGGCGACCTCTCATTGAAATATCATGTCAATATCAAGCACCCTAGTAAACCTTTTTTAAATTCATTATTATATTTTATACCTTCCTATTTTAGATTCCTATACTTATATCATCAATCAAAAAGAGATTTGGTTGAATTAATAAAAAAAAATTTTGTTCAACCTTACTATTCTGTTTTTATATGATCAACAAAATGTTTGGTTAATTCCAGAAATTATTTAGTTGATCTTACAAAATTGTTTGCTTGGTTAAATGTAGTTAACAAGAATTTTGTCGATTCAACCAAATATTTCAGTTATTTTGATTAATTTCAAGTAATCACTATTTCTAACCAAAAAAGTTGTCTGAGTTAATCAAATATTGGGTCGGCAACAAGGTCATTTTGCTTTTTTCTGCTAGGTGATTTTAGTCGTTGGAAGTCGTTCTTCTCCATTGCAAACTTCAAACCGTATATGGTATTTGACAGCTGACGTTTCATAGATTATACAGTAAAAAAAAGGTTTGTTGTTTATTCATTGTTTTGCATTGATTTGAAATGGAGATTCTAGACGGTCATTTTCGTCACATTTTACTTTATTACTTCCGAAAATGTAAAAACGCAGTGCAAGCTCGGAACAAGTTATATGATGTTCATGGTGGAAAATCATTAACAGAACGCCAGTGCCAGAAATGGTTTGCTCGTTTTCGTTCCGGAGATGTCCACCTCAAAGATGCACCACGCTCTGAACGCCCAACTGAACTTGACGACGACAAAATAAAAGCAATGATAGAAAATTACCAGCGTAGTACGACACGAGAGATCGCAGAGAAGCATAACACATCATATACATGCGTTGAAAGACATTTAAAACAACTTCGTTACGTTAATAAGCTTCATATATTGGTTCCTCACAAATTGAACGAAATTCAACTCACCAAACGAATTTCCATTTGCGATTCACTGCTGAAACGTAACGAAACCGATACATTTTTAAAGCGAATCGTAACAGGCGGTGAAGAACGGGTTGTTTATGATAAGTCGTGCGAAAAAGATCATGGAGCAAGCGAGATGAGTCTGCACAATCGACATCAAAAGCCGATATTCATCAAAAGAAGGTTATGTTGAGTGTTTGGTGGGATTTGAAAGGTATTATTTATTTTTATCTGCTCCCAAGGAACCAAACTATCAATTTGAATGTCTGATGTCGCTAGCTAATGAAATTGGACAAAGAAATGAAGGAAAAGCGGCCAGAAGTGACAACTCGTAAGGGCGTCATCTTCCATCAAGATAACGCCAGACCACATACATCTTTGTTCACTCGAAAAAAATGATTGAAGTTAGGCTGGGAAATGATGCCTCATCCACCGTATAGTCCTAACCTTGCACCATCCGATTATCATTTATTTCGTTCACTTTAAAACCATTTAAATGGAAAAACATTTAATTCAAATGAGGCTGTCAAAAATGAGTTGATTCAGTTTTTAGCCTCTAAGAACCAAACTTTCTACGAAAGCGAAATTATGAAGCTGACTGAAAGATGGGAAAAGGTCATCGAACAAAATGGTCAATACTTAATTGTTTAATGTTTGTTATTCGTATAAATAAACTTGCTTTGAAAATCATAAAGAAATGAAATAACTTTGTTGCCAACCCAATACTTATGCGAGGTTCAAAAAAAGGGTTTATTCAAGGACACGTGATACTTAAAAAAAGAAGCTAGTTCATGTGGACGATTTAGTCTGGTTTTTACATATTTACGTTCATAATACATAACATTTCCTTTTCAAAATTTGGACAATAATTTCTATTTCCAAACAAAAAATGGTCTTTTTACGTCCGTTTTTATTTCTACTACTATATATCAAGTTTTGAAAACAAAATGTATTTCCAATTAATTTATCAAATTTCGAGTCCAATCATTGTTTTTAAATCCCTATTTTTTATTAACGTTTAGGGAAAAGTTTGCAATAGAGAAAGTAGAAAGATTTATAATATGATGAAAGAAACTAGAAAGTTTCTAACGGGGAAAATTTTTAACTTTCGGAATACTTTATTTTTACCCTACGATTTATTTAATTGATTATATTGTACTATTTAAATCTTCACTCATCCCAGATTGCAAATTAAAATTTTTAATTCCTGAAAACTTCGAGCCCAAAATTATGTGTTGAATTGGATATGATCTTCTCTTTTTAATAGAAAGCAGCACTGAACGGACAGTTTCTTTGAAATAGAAAAACATTTATTTTTATTCATAAAAATGTTTGATTCCAACAAGCTTTCTTCAATGTGAACAAAAATATTTTTATGTGCCGCCGGCGCGCAAACTCGTTTTTTCGCTACAGTTAACAGTAGCGCAATGTAGTACATTTCGCCAGAAAGGAATGAAATGTAAAAACTGAACTGCGCATGCGCCCATAGCCATGAAACGAAGCTCAATCCTTCTTATTCTTCTTCTTCGTACAGCGTTAGCATCTTACTGGCAAAGCCTTGTACATTTGAATTGCGCATGCGTCTACTAAAATCCATTACTACTACACAAGATCGATAAAATCAAAATGGCCGGGACTAGTCGTGACATATCACATATCAAGTGTAATGACTAGCGCCGCAAACAACTACAATACTACATTAGATTCGAGTGTACGCATAAAAACTCGTATCTGCACCAAAGTCACATAAAATAGAATACGTGCCAATGCACACAATTCGGGAAATTGCGAGACTCGCGACAATGCTCGCAGGACTGATCGCGCCTCGGCTTTGTCTCGACGCTTTGCCTCAGCTACGTCTTGGCTACGCCTCACCTACACCTCGTCTACGCCTTGGCTTCGATCTCCTGCGAGCATTGTCGCTCGTCACGCAATAACCCTCATTGTGCGCCTAGGCACGTAATATACTATTCTCTGAATTAAAGGAAATTTCTTTGAATCCAAAGACATTAGAGAATGTTTCTTCGATTTAAAGAAGTTGTTGCTTAAGGGATAACACCACTCTAGTGGCTCGAAAATCATGAATAATTAAGGTATTTTTTTTTTTGAAATATGATCAAATGAATCTGATTTGATTGATTTGGAAAACATGATTTCAATACTATATCATACATGTATTGAAGAAGAAAATAGAATTTGTATTGAAAAAAAAAATTGGGGCTTGACAGTCATTTGTACATAAAAATATTTTTGTAGAAGGAGTGTAACATTTTTTATTGTACCTTCAATCTGCGATGCCTGCTCCATACATGGAATGACTTTTTTATATTCTCTAGATGCTAATACACTACTTAATAAAAAAATGACTTCTCAGAAAATTCTAGAGTGGAAAAGATATTCTCTATAATTCTATTGATTTCAATTTTAAAAATAGCTTTTTTAATGGCTAAAATCGTTGAAAGAATTTTTTAAAGAGAAATCTTTTTCGAAAAAAACTATTATATATTTGAAGATTTTACTCTTTTTTTTCAAAATTGGAAACAGTAGAGTTCTAAAGAATATTTCCCCCGAAAAAATAAGCCATGATTTATTAAAATCCAATAATTTTAAGAAAATTGATAAGGAGTGAAAGTAAAGAAAAATCCTTTTAAAGAAACTGTTATTAAAAGTTTTATTTTTCGTAAGTTTAACATTTTTTTCAAAATATATAATCTTTTTTCTTACATAAGAGGCGACTGATAATGTCATTTCAGGTCTTCAAATCATTAAAAAAAGTTTTTTTAAACTTAGTAAACAATATATTCTCGTGACTGCTCACTGAATCAATATGAATTTACACATATCTCACATAAATTAAAAAAAAGGTTGGGCGAAACTCTTGTGATCCTATTCCGTGAAACTCGTAGTTTTTATTGACATTAACCCTTTCATATGCGGTAGTAAAGTGCACCTCAGTGCGGCGTCGCCTCGTATCGGTTACGATCTCGGCGTGTTTCGTCAAGGCACTTCCATGACTGCCGAGATATTACGAAGGGTACAACGCGAGCGACGATCAGAATGGCGGAGTCTAGGATTGCTAATTAGAGGAATTGGAGGTGGGCGCCGTAGAGCCTGGACTTGCCCGAGCGATTCCTCTGTGGCTATTTGGAGTTTGCGGAGAGAGTCGCGGTTATGGTGGAGATCCGCGTTGATCAAGATTAGAGTTGGGCGCGTAAAATACATGATTTTCTACATATATAACATCAAATATAATCAGTGTTGGACAGTTACATGCAACTCCAAAATTCTTGACGCATAATACGTTTTCTATGTATAATAATATACATCGAAAACTGTAGAAAATCTCGTATCTTATTATTTTTATATTCTATTGAAAAATAATTTATTTATATTTCTCCAAGAAATTTTCGATACCAAAATCTAAATTTGTATAGTTACTATCGGAACTGAAGTAGTAGTATACCACAAGAGACTTCAAATTAGGAAAACTGATTATAATTGGGATTTCTCATCATTTTACGACCCATACCACCAACATATCAAAATGCCATAGCAGGATAAGTATTATCTGGATGCCCCCGCTCGGATGTGCCCCATATTTCGGGGGTAATTTGCTACCTCCACAAAATACATTTTTCTCATGTATTCTGCGTTTTTATTGCAGCGGTTGAACAACATCCACCGTATTTACCACATTTGGCCCCCAGTGACTTTTTTTCTTTCCAAACTTGAAAAAATGGCTCGGCGGACAATGGTTCACGTCAGACGAGGAGGTCGTCATCCTAACAGATGCCTATTTTTTCTAAGGACTTATTGAATGGCCCTCGTAGTTATAAAAAAGTTAAAAACCAATCACGTTAATTAAAAGTGGATAAACAAATTATTGTAAGTTTTTAGCAATTTTTGAAAATTAATTACTTTTTGAAGACCAAATATATATCTTGGCGGAAATAATCGGAGAGATACTTCATAGTTCAAAAAAGGAAAACTTCCTTGGCCCCCACAATGTAAGCAATTGTATCAGATCTGGGGGTCAACCCACTTAAATGCAAGAATGAGTTAATAATTATCCACACTCTGTTTGTGGACTATGCGATTTGCATATGAAAATATTCTTCTTTGTTCACGGTTGTACATCTTAAATCTGCACTAAACGTCGGAGCTTTTGTATTTGATCCTGATAGAACAATTTCGACATCAGAATCTGAAGAAAGGTCTCTCGCATAGCATATATCAGGAGCCTTGCTTCCATCATCCAACTTCTTGTGTTTATAAATGAAAACACGACAACGTTCACACAAGCATCGTTGATGGCGATTCTTTTATCTAGAGCGAAAAAAAAAACTCTTCGTTTCCAGTTTCAACTGCTTTCTTTTTGTCAGATACTTTTTTCACAAACCTGTGGTAGTAAAATTTAAAAAGTTTTCGTTTAATAACAATAAATAGTTGTTTCAAAAATTTGTTTTCATAAATTCAGATTAGTGATGCAACAGTATAATCAAAAGTATACAAACAGTATAACCTCCAAACCCATCTTCGTAGTCTGTAGAACTATTCGATTCTTCTGAATCTAAAAATAAATTACATTATTAATAATTTTCTTTCTAAAAAATACACTTTGCAAAATTGAATATACGATATAAAAAATAATGAAACACAATAACGTTCTACACTTAAAATTATAATTCTCTTTTGTTTTTAAATTACCGTTAATAAAAAAATATGCCAAGTAATAATCTAGTTCATTACAATGTTAGGATTTATCTAATGAATCTAGTGAATTAACTTAGCTTGATCTATAATGCGGATATAAGAAATTTCACCAACGATTCTGTGCTTCAAAACTCGCCATGTACTTTTTGCTTTTGGCATTTTAATTTCAATATAGTCACTACAATATCAGGACCATAACAAAAAATTTGAAAATAATCTTGTCTATCATAATCCGATGTCGTTCCGACCCGGCCCGGGATAAAATTTTCGAGTATACGGTTAGTCTACCGAGTCTCCCGAGTATACGAAACAGTATACCTATGTGCCAAAAGGTAGACTCCCGTATTATATACTCCACGAACGGTACGGAAAGTCTACTAACGGTATACTCCGGTATACTAACAAACTGTTTAGTATACGGTTGGTAGACTCCCGTATACTCCACGAAAGGTACAGAAAGTCTACTAACAGTATACTCCGGTATACTAACAAAATGTTTAGTATACGGTTGGTATACTTTAAAATACTTCAGAAAAAGTGCTGAAAGTCTACCAATGGTATATTTGCAGTGTACCCAACACATGACGTAGTTTTACGTTGTGTAATGCACCTAAAAAAAATGTTTCGACCAGAATTTCATTAAATTTTTTTTATTTCTGTTTAAAAATTTTTAAAAAGTACATTTTTTGCTTCACATGGCTTCATTATCATATGTATTTTAAGTATATATTTTATTTTACTGATGATGCGGATAAGAATTTGGTGCTGATGCTTCAAAAGAGTGAAAGGGGAAACTGCAATCATCATAATTAATCGGTGTAAAACTGTTTTGTCCCTTCTTTTTGAGCTGGAAATTTTTGTGCCAATTGATTATTTATTCAAAGTATTGTTCATCGCTAACCACTACTTTTTCCCATCTTTATGGCAGCACACGGATACCACGTCGGAAAAACGACTCTTCTTTTAAGGGTATCCACGAATCGACCCATTTTTTGGTATCTTGATAAGAAGTGTAGCGTTGCTCAGACAAACCATGAGTCATCGATCAAAACAAATGGTAATCAGGAGGAACAACGTCTGTAGAGTACGGCGGGTGGGGTAGAACTTCTCATTTAATCGTTTCCAAGTAGGTTTTCACCGGTTTTGCAACATTGGGCCGACCGTTGACATGCTGAAAAATCGACACCTCTCGGCTTCAAGTCGTACGGAACCCAATTTCCTTGCTTTTAGATCATTTTTAGTGCATGCAAGCGTCCAGAAATGGTTGAAAGGTCGACTACCAATGATTCTGCCAGTTTATTTTGCGTTTAACACGGGTCTTCATCGAGTAACATCTCCAATTCCTCATCTTCGATCTTTTTCGGATGACCTCAACTTTCTTTGTTCTTCGTGTCGAAAAAAAAAACTATGTTGTTTACACTTCGGCAAAATAACACTTACTGAAAACTAAAGCCACATGATGGCGCTTCGTCATGCATATAGTAACAATATGCCTGGATGCGATATGGTACAAGTTTTTTTGTAAGTATAATGCTCATTTGAAACTTGGGTTCACTTGTCATTGCCATTGACGGTATAGTAATTCATGACCAAACGGTGAAACTTTAATTAATTATTTTTCTATAACTAGACGGTCAAGCAACCTAAAACTTTGCAGGTGTATTCTAGAATAATTAAAGAAGCTGTAATAAAAATTTCAGCTTTTTAGCATGGATTTCGTTTTATGATAAAACCACTTTAAAGACAATTTTTACAGTTCCATTTTCAATCGTTCAAATTTTAAAATTATTACAACGTACATTTACTGTAGTACCAGGCCTAAAGGAGCTAAGCACATTTTCTATTATTTTCGAATAACTGTCTCGTATATTTAATGTGGTGCCAGGCCTAAAAAGAGCTAAGCACGTTTTTGTCTTCTACATCCAATGTGGTAGCAGGTCTTAAAAGAGCTAAGCACGTTTTATGATTGTTTAATCTTCCCACTTCTGTATTTACAATGAATATGGTGTCAGGCCTCTAAGACAACTAGAGACATATTAATTTTATTCTTCAACTTCCAATTTCGACAATTTTATAATCATTGAATTACACTCGTTAGGAAGTTGAATGATTCCAAACTTCAACTCATCTGAAGATTTGTTAGGTTTTAATGTGAAGGTTTCCCAAAAGAAATTAAACTAAGTATATTTTGAAAAATGTATGTACGTTTTCACGTGTGACAATTATTATAATTAGCACAGTTTAGAATACCAACCAGTATCAAATGTCAAAAAGTAAAAAACATGCGAAAGACGAAAATTTATAGGTCTCATTAGTTTCTATAATCGGAAATCTCCGCCGGTAGTCGAGGCATTGTATGGCTGTGTGAGATGTACGTGATTAAACAAAGATCATTTTGCAATTACACGTTAATGGTATTAAGGTACACTTATTGAGCATGAATCAAAACAATTGAGAAACAGGTGCCATCAGTGACACGAACTTATGTAGCATTTGAAGCCATAAGTTGGCGGTGAATTCACGACTTGCAGTTCAGACATAAAAAACTTTGTTAACGTAATGAAGAAGCTTATTGATAGGTGGGCAAATTATATTGAAAAGCAGAGACATCATGTATAGAAATGATGTTTGTCTTTTCTCGAAATTGATGACGATAAATTCCACAGAGTGCAGATGATTATCAACTCACATTTATATGAAGTGTACTGTGCTGTCCACCATGCAGCAAATAAGTTGGCACCCAGATCTCATGGAATTCCTTACATTGTGGGGGCCAAAGAAGTTTTAATTTTTTTTGAACGATGAAGAACTTCTCCGATTATTTTTGCCAAGATACGTATTGTAACCTGGAATGTGAGCATGATATAGGGAAAAAATGGTGGGTCTTCAAAAAGCAATTCATTTCTAAAAAATTGTAAAAAAATTACAATAATTGTTTTGCCTTCTTCTAATTAACGTAATTGGTTCTTTTTTATATATATCTGGCTTAGCACTTGGTAAATTTATTCTGAATGGCCGCATGAGTGCTCCGACACATGGCATTAATTTTACATTTGCAATCTCTTTAAAATCGATGAGCCAACAAGAATGTCATGAACGTCGATTTAGGATTGGAATATTCATGATCAAAGGATACAACCTTCCGCACCAGACGGATACAAAAAAGGCCAAGGTTCTTCTAAAGCAGAAAATATATTCAAGTTATTAGTTACAGAATAACCTTATAGACTGTAATTGCAATTACTGACGTCACGTGGTGCATATAAATAATAAAATAATAAAATTAAAATTTTAAAATAATAATAATATAAATAATAATAACAAAATAATTAAATTTATATTTTTATCTGGTTTTTATTGAAATTTATTGTAAATTATATGCTATTCAAATTTTATGAAAAATATATTCTAATTTATCTTTATGTAACCATTGTATAAAATGTCAGCCTTTTCAAAGCTACTCTGAAGCTTCCAATAAGTAGAGATCGCTCGAAGCAACATCCGGATTGAAGGGCAGATACAATAGAAAAAGCGGTTGGGAGGCGCAATATTCTCAGTTTGATGCTGACAGTCAGATGCCGTCTTCGGCGTGAACAGCATCCTGAACAGAAAAGTAAAAATGGAAGTCACAGCTAGTTTTTACCCAAAATATCATGCCTCAGATGTACTTGAATAGGTTCAAGTTATGAATGCATTAATTTTCAATTCATAGTTGCTATATTTTTATCTGAGTTTTCGAAAAATAATTATTCAAGTTTTTTGAAACAATGATGATGTGTATTTGAATTCTCAAACAGGATTATAAAAAATTTCTTTGCAAACAAACTCAAAATTATTGTAAATTAAAATAAAATTAACTGCCGTATATATTTATTTATTCAATCAGTATTTTTGTTCATGAGCTAAAACAAGCAGTCACATTAATTTCTTATTATCCATTGTTATATTAAATATCTTATATTGTCCATTATATATTAAATTAATGCAATATAAGCAATGTGCATGCTAATTAGTGCTTTAGAAGAAAAAAAAGTTATGAAGCAAAATTGTTTGCCAGAAAAAGATCTGAAAATTTGCATTTAATAATATTTTGACACCGATTTCATTTTTTGTTTTAAGTTTGAAAAATACGATTGAAAATCAAAAATTCAATTTTCCAGCCAAACTATGCGAGATACAGAAAAATGTCAGGATACAAAATACTTACTCTAAAAAAGTTTACAAATTTCCATCTAAACATATTTCAGTAAGACATATATTCTTCGTTTCAATTTAAAAGGAACCATTAAAAATAAAAAATTGTGAATATTGCGCGCGAACCGCGAGTATCATGATAAGAATCTATATAGTTCTCAAAGTCGAACTAACTCTGGGAAAAGTGAATTTACATCAACAATATTATAAAATTTAATTGAGTTATATAGTAATAAATCATAAGGAATGAATTTGATCGCCCGCGAAGAAGAAAAAATCGACCACGACAACCAAATCGCGTGCCAAAAAAAAATTTTGGTCCCAAAAAATCTATCTCTGAAAATTTTTTATGATAGCCTTGTAAGCACTTCAGGTATGTAAAACTTGTGTAGTATCCTTGAATTGCCTGTACGATGATGCAGGAAATGCCACTGTGGTGCATATCAATGCAGCAATGCTATAGTAGAGTATATTCGATAGGAGCTTAGGTACATCGGCAAATATTTGTCAAACCAGTTTGTATCGTTCGTCATTCTGAATCGTACCTTATATACATATGTCTACTCAAACTATTCTACGAAGTCTGCAATCAGGAGCGTTAACTTAACCCTCTGCCGGTCATACGAAATCCCCACTCTGAACCCAGTACCACGTGCCAGTCGGTACTGGGCTTATACGGGCATGCCATTACTGACTAGCCAGTACTTGAACTTTACTAGCAACCAGTACTAGCAAGTGCTGATCACTATAACTCGGGATTGTATAAATACTAAATTAAAGAAATCAAAATATTTAACTTATTTACATCAATTCTTTTTTCCACTCAAGTTTTCATGGAATTTCTTTTATAAAGATTGTCCTGCCTACGAGATTCGAACCTAAAACCTACCTAAGGACGCACCCTACGACCTACAACTAACGAACGCTAACCGCATTTCTACCAAATGATTCCTTCCAAATCTGTTACATAATCATTACATAATCAATAAATAATGATAATTAATATAATAATTAATACAATAAATTAATTAATATATTATTAAGGGGGACTTCCACCTTGTGTGTTTCAAAAAATCGAATTTTTTTTGTAGCATTTTTAGAATCTATGAACTATCAAAAATAGATTCCCAACAGTATTTAATGAAAAAATTGCCGCTTCCAGAGTTACAAAGTTTTAAAGATAACTAGGCTTTAACCCTTTAACGTCAAAAAGACACTTTTCGTGTGTCCCCTTTTCCACATTATTTTTATATTATGAAGACGTCAAGGGAAAAATTCGTAAAGTACCTATCCCACTATTTTCAAGGTGGCTCTTTTCAATGGTGAAATCCAATTTACATAAAAATTCCATTTGTTATTATTTTTTTGCAAAATAACACAAAATTTTTAATCTCATTTTTTTTTCATTCTACATTTTGAACCTCTTATCGTTATGTTTCCCAACCTTGAAGCACACTAATCGTGTCCTCGAACTATGTGCTTGGTTTTTTTTCTACTAGTTTACATTTGCAAAATAACGTGCAAAGCAATTATAAATTCTTGCAATTTTCGGACTATTCAAATTTCTTGATTGGAACGTTCTTTTCACATTTAATAAGCAAAATACATATCATTTTCATAGTTTTTTGAGTTGCTGATTACGAATTTGACATTTTTTTTGCAATTTAAACAATTTGTTTAAACAAATTATGCAAAAAATCGAAATTTTTAAAAATTGTTTCTAAAACTGTCATCTACGGAATAAAGTACGTAAAATATATCTATTATTAATTTTCATGATTATATCACCATGCCACTCGTGAGAAAATACTCCTATGTAAAAAATATAAGGTATATAATAATAACAAAGTACGCAATATCCTACTTCTGTGTTTAATAGACATGTTACATATGATTTCTTAGGTTTTTTGGGTCGCTGATAACGAACTTGATAATATTTTTGCAAAATTAATTAATTTAAACAATTTCTTGAACAAATTATGGAAAAAATCGAAATTTTTAAAAATTGTTTCTAAAACTGTCATCTACAGAATAAAGTACATAAAATATATCTATTATTAATTTTCATGATTATATCACCATGCCACTCGTGAGAAAATACTCCTATGTAAAAAATATACGGTTTTTAGATTTCTAGCCCGGTTGTAGAAGAAGAATGTAATAACATTCTATAAATAGTTACTCTTGATAGTTATACATATTTTGTAAAGAATGCTATTAGATAAAATTTCGTGTTCCGAAGAACTAAATTGCCTAGATTTTTTTCCACGTTCTCAGCTTTTTAGTACTGAGTACTAGCTTTAAAGCTTAGTACTAGCCAAAAACTAGGTAATTTACTTACTGCTACTCAATACTGGCCTGGTACTGTATTTCCAGTACTGGCGCAGTACCAAATATTCATGATAGCCATTACTGTGCTAGTAATGGGAAGTCAGTAGCGGCTAATCAGTACTGACGCAGTACTGAATATCTTATAATATCAACCACATTTTACGTTTTACCTGCCCAAAATGATTTATCACTGATGAAATTTAATAATGTAAGTAAAATAAATGAAAATTTGACGAACAACGAGGAATCTCTGAAATGAAATTCAGCATGTCCAACTTGACCTAAAAAGTGACGTCTAGAGAATCGAAAATAAAGAAAAATATTCCTTAGAAGAAAAATTGAGAAAAATCTACCTGCGGCGTGCTCACGAGAAGACCAGTTTACATTATCAAGAAAACGGAAACTTAACCACCAAAAAACTCCAGAATCACAGATGTAAATACGATAAAGTAATGGTAATCACGAATGCGTTTAAATCGCGCTAACGCAGAAGAGTTTGTGTAAGTAAGCAGTGTGATTGGTTATTCTCTCTCCGTAGACCCCATTTGACGATAATGGTCATTATCGGACCGGCAGGAGGTTGACTTGAATCTAGATATACCAGGTCTAGAAGTATGAAACCGGTATTTTTTTACAAAAGTTACACGTCTGTTGCATGAAAATGATCAAAAATATTTTATTCAAAGTAATCTCCATTGCTATTTACACATTTTTGCCACCTCTCCGGAGGGTGATGAATGCTACGCCAATAAAACTGTTCCTCTTTTAAATCAAACCAGTTATCCAGCCATTCTCGTACATTTTCGTACGAAGTGAAGCGTTGTTCAGCGAGAGCGTAGCCCAGTGATGCGAGCAGATGGTAATCCGACGGAGCCAAGTCTGGAGAATACGCGACATGCGCCAGTATTTCCCAACTGAACATCTCGATTGTTTCCTTGACCCGTTTCGCTGTGTGTGATGAGGCATTATCGTGAAGAAAAATGACTTGGTGTAGCCTTCTTCGATAATTCGGTCGTTTTTCTTGTAATGCTCGATTTAAATCAATCATTTGCTGTTGGTAGCGATTCGTGTTGACAGTTTCACCAAGTTTTAGCAGCTCTTCATCCAGTAAGGCTTGCAATTCGTTGTCTTCGAACTTTGTCACATCAAAATTACCACTTTTGACATGTTGATGCTTGTAGTAAATACACTAGTATATCGAACTTGGGTTGTTGTCTACTAAAAATCTTTCTCAGCTGCTAGAGGGAGAAGATGGCGCTACAGAAGCGGTCGTACGGTCCCTAAACTGATGGCAAGCACCATCAATAGGGAAATTTCGGTTTCACACTTCTACACCTGGTACGTTCACTAAGAGAAAACCTTGATTTATTTGAGCAAAATCGTTTATTCAGTGGTATGTAGTTTGACAAACAAAATATTTTTCTTGAGGCCATGCACCAACCGGATCACGTGACCAAGTGATCAAATGGGGTTACACAAATCGAAATGCCGGTAAGTAAGGGAACTGTAGTCACATGCTGCGGTTGGCTCGTGGCCTTAATTTAAAATTTTTCAGTTAAACAATACCAATACTTTGTGTTGTACTAACTACTACATTAAAATTTAGTTTCACTTCTATTGAATTACAAAATAATATACCTTTCCATGTATTTTTCGAATAAGAAGATAAAAATGTTCTCAACTTATTTTAAAATATTTATCACGGAGTAGTATAAGGAGATGTATCTTAGGCTGGAAAACCCAACTTGGATCGATCGTGGTTTTCCGGAATTCGTTTGGATGTACTCTTAAATACACTATTAGCATATGAGTGGACCATTGTTAATAAAGCTGTACCAGTTTCGGTTAATATGACAAAAGGTATCAGAATTTAGATTAACAAATTAAAAGAAAAGGTCAAATTAATATCGAACCAATTGGGCGAACGTAAAACAAGGGAAATCTTTCGTCCGACTGGAGCCATCCACAAGGTTGATACCGCGGGAAGTCGAGTACTTCCATCACTAAGATTGGCGTTTCATTGAATTTCGAAGCACGTCGGTGGCCAATTAGCCGCTAGTGATAATAGTGCGTATCCAGCTTGGTGCACGGAGAAAAATCCTATTCAAATAGGAGATTAGGAGAACATTTGATATTCAAATTCAATAGTTTAGATATTGAAGCATGAAGTGCGCGCGCATATGTATAAAGGTCATGTGATCACTTTTTCGCGCTCATAGAAATCTAAGTGAATCTAAGATTGACATGCTTGCAGCGAGCCGAAAAGATAAATTTTGAAAGTTTATTAAAGTTTCCTTGAATTCTAATAAGTGTTTCTAATGGAATAAAAGTGATCGGGTCTTTAACTTGAGATGCATTAAGTAAAACACATAAGTTATATATTTTCCCTATATGTGGTTTATAGCTGAGAATGAAATCTAACCTTAATGTTAAGGTTAAGTTTCTAACAAGAACATTAAATTAATTTTATACATGCCAAATAATGAAAATGAGAGCGATGTATAAATCTATACTATATACTTATGTACATAATAAAATATAATTTGACTTTTTTCTAAAAACTGAATATGTAGTTATTTTATAATCTTGAAAATAATTTTTTGAGTATCTTAGACATTGAGCTGTAATATCTATAACTTACCTTTTCAGTATACCTGATATTGATGTTAAATATCTGATATATTCAACTTTAGTACCTCAGACATTCAAGTTCACTAACGAGGATATTCAGAAGTTTAGTATCTTGAATATTCATTTTTAATATCTGAGATAATCAAGCTCAATATCTGAGATACTAGTCGTTAAAACCTTTTTTTCAATATCTGCAGGCATTGAAGTAGAATATCTAAATGTTTGTCACATAGTTGAATGCTACTGACATTGTGCCTCAATATCTAGATATTATGGATCAATATCCATTTTTATCCGTATGTGGAGCAAAGAAAAATCTTCAGAGGAAAATCATCTAGTCGAATCTTAAAATGATAAAAAGAGTTTCTTCGTAGAAACTTTTAAAATTATTACGAAGTACCGATAAGGGAGATGGAGCAATTTTAACGTATTTCTCCTCGTTTGGTTGAAAGCCACTCATTTTTTGTTATCTCTTTTTAAATTTATAAGTTAAGGATCGCGAAAGACAGGTGCGCCTGTGTGTTGCCTAGTTCTCGCGAAAGACAGGAGTTGTGACGAAAGCCACAAGAAAATTAAGGAACAATTATATCAAGGCCCGGTTCACATAGCAGACAGGAACAGACAACAGGAACTTATCCCCTCTCTTTCTCCTTCCTAGTGACTGGTAGGAATAAGCCAGGAGAAATTGGTAATCCAGTATCATTCCAATTTCTCTTATATTATATTAGTAATATTTGTGAATCATTTGAATAAAATTAAACCTAATTCTTATACAAGGCCTCAATTTTCTTGGAAAATACATTCAACAAAACAGAGAGACCACGGCCCCACATAATAATAAACGAACTTCAATAACATCCGTGTTATTTAAGTTCGGCAGTTTGAATAACCCTACGGACTGATTAAAATAAAGAATAAAACATATTAAGGGTGACACTTTTGCCTTTTACAATTTATTTTATTTAATATATCCGTACGTTACAGCTAATAACAGAATATTCAACACTTTGTAACTGAAAATTAAAAAATAAAATTTCCATAAATTTACTACAAAGTAACTGAACTTTAGGAAATTCTATCCTAATTTCAGGGAACTGTAACTGAATAAAACTTCAGTTACATGTTTCAGGAAATTGCGGTAGAAATTTCTAACAGTGTAGAATTCGTATGAGTGATTCTTAGCTATTTTTCATAAATAATCCTTTGTAATTTTATACTATATATGTACTTACATCTATATCTTCAGTATCATTTAGACACAAATACATACCAGTTTTTTAGTTTAGGTATCTCAAAGTTATGGGCTAGAATTTTATTGTATTTCTAAGGAAGTTTTAGCTATTTTATCGATGTTTGAAAGCATGTAAACTCCTGAGTTATTATTTCTGGGCCCTAAAGCCAATTATTAATAACATCAACTTATGAAATTTTTACAATTAACTCAATCTCCGAGACCAATATATTTTAAAATCTATTATAAGAACATGCACTATATATCTTTTCACAAATTGAATTTAAAAATGATATTGAAAATTAAAAACAAAGAAGACTTTTTGAATCAAACGCATTTTACATAACTATTGACCGCATTTATAGCCAAACATATATCATTTTTAAAGGTAGTCACTTACTTTATTTTATTCTTCGACTTTTTACACTTTCACTATTTATATCTTCTCTTTCTTATTTAATTGCTATCCTTTATCCGACGTGACCAATGGCTTTAATGTCTCCTTATGCTACTCCGTGTATTTATATCGAAAAAGGTATGTATTATATATAAAATAAAATATAGGAGACAATAATACAAAATAGAAAATATTTTATACATATTTTCATGAAAAAATATTTTATTCCAAAGACGATCAATTTGGAGATTATAATTTTAAATATTTCAAATATACCACTCTCTTAAGTTGGTCCTGCATGAGCGACAGAAGTCAGCCAAGATTTTGTCAAGAATTTTTGTATATCAAAATTATTTCCTTTACCGATATTTTGTTAAATTGCAAAAATTCCTTAAGTGAATGATGTAAATTTAATTTTTTTAGAGCTCACTTGTTCTGATGGACAAATTATTTATTTGGTTCAGCATAGGAATTTAAAAGTTCTTATTGAAGTTTCAAAGTATTATTTAAATATGAAACATTTTTATTTAATTACAGTCGGACTTCTCAATAAGAGCGCTCATGGGTCTATAGGGGAAGGAATTTCCGAGAAGTCCGGTACTCCACTCTCTACAGAAAAGCTCGCTAGCTCGTAACGTAAGCGGGTCTTTCAACTTTAAAATTAAATCGAAACTAGATATTGCTAAAAAAGATTTTTTTTTAAATCGTCGCGTTACCAAAGCGAGGAAGTCGTTAATAATGAAACTTCACCGAACTCTCTTATTGAGAAGCCTCAAAATGAATCCGGTGGCATTCAAAACAAGCACGGTAGTGGGGTTACTGCTCGATCACGGATTAGAAGAAGCACTCTTATTGAGAACCCTCTTATTGAGAGGCCCGATTGTAAATTGGGCACGAGAACCTTATTTTGTGTGGATTACGAATTGCAAATAGGGTGACTTTTATAAATTAGCTGCATATTCAATAAACTTGTAAAATATAGTACATGAACTAAAAAAGATTATATCTCATTTGTTTTATTTTTCTTTGTGATAATCTTTTCTATAGAATCGGATCGTGAGTCAATATTTTGCAAAGTATATTTCAAATTTTGTTGCTTCAGAATATTTGATATAACAGTTTATTTTGGATGAAATTATGTTTTCTTTGTTGCCACAGAATTCCATATGTTACCTAGACGATATTCCGCAGTGTTAGCTTTGAGAGATAGGGAAGAGCGGCTATCGGTGGTTTGGGTGAATTTCAAACTTTTAATTATGCATAAATTTTCCATAATTCAAGAACTTATATGTTTCAATATAAAGGTTATATATAACATTGAAACTTTATTATGCAAATGTGATAGGCAAAATTTTGTTTAAGTGACTATAGAAATATAATTTTTTTAATACAATAAGTTATTCTTTTTTTTCTCCTTATTATTAATTGATTAGAATTAGATTGAGATTATCATCAATAGATATTATTATATTCTCATCACATATGAGAGAGTAGGGGAGAAGCGGCGAAATTGGCGCACCCAATAGAAAGTGCGAGTTTAAAAAGAAAGTATATGACTAAAAATTATGAAAAAATATTTATTTAATAGCTGGATATCTTTTCTATACTTTCCAATGGATAAAGATTGCATTGAAAATTATTAAAGCAGGTTTTTATTAAGATTTCCGAAGGACTGCACCTGCGTCAATTTATCTGTCATGTCGGGTAAATTGACGCACTAATATTATAATCTTCTCTTGCCACGTATTAGTTATATTTTCATAGATTTAGAATTACATTTCAGTAGCAAAGGTTGATGAAAAGAGGTAGTTATAATTTGAAACTAAATTTGAGATAGTATATCAAGATATGTGAAGTTTTTTATACCTTTATTCACATAAACCAGCCAAAGTTAAAATATATTTTATATTTGTACAATAAAATACTGGCAATTGCGGATATTTAAGTAAATATTCAAATTGAAATCATTTTTATAGAGAATTATTTGAATTTGTAATCAGAAGTATATACAATTATTAACTTTAGAAGACTTATAAATAATAGAAACAATCAATCAAAAATACAAATTTTTTACTTACATTGCTTTCACATCTTAAAATCGAGAAAACTTTCAAAACACTGTCAGACTGCAAATTAATTATTAAAAATCGCTTTTAAAATGCCTTAATACCTCAAACTTAAAAAAAAATTTAACCACTGATTGTTCAAATGAATATAACCTTACAAAGTCGTTACATCAGTTTTGCGAACCACATTACCTCCCATGTCACAAAAAATCTTAAGAAAAAGATTAGCAGAAAAGTCCAGCAACATTCAAATGTATATATCTATGTATTAATAATTGTGTACTTACTATCTTCTTTATATTTTCAATCATAAACATCCGAGCACTTGACTTCAGTCACCGGTTTTCAGAAACGCAACACGTGTGCCAACTTCGCCTCTGATTTGAATCTCGTATGCGCCAATTTTGCCGCAAGTGTATCGTTCATTAATTAAATACTTTTTACGTAAAATGCTTATTTTTTCATACATATATTCTATCCTAATCGTAAGATTAAATATCAAAGATTATAAAATCGTTGCCTTAATCTAATTCACCTTGAATTACTATTATTTAACGATTTAACTCAATGGCTTCGAACATAACCATTATGCCAAAAAACGATTAATCGCAATAAAACTGTATTAAGCAATTAGATTTTTATAATGTTTTCTATCAAATACATATCATACAAGAATGCACACGATAGAACTATTTTTATTTTTTGTTATGTTATCATTTTCTGAAAAATAGGGTGCGCCAATTTAGACGACTCGCCAATTTCGCCGCTTCTCCCCTATTGGTTTTATTTGAAATGTGACTTTTAAATTTTCATCAAATTTTGACGTTTTGAAATTTCCTGAGTAAGAACTTAATAAATATTTACTGAATATTTAAATGCCACAAAAATGTTATTTTTAATCAAATTAAGCTGAGTTAAATTGAAGTAGGATTGATCACAATAGTCTGGATCTTTCAGATTCACTGCTTTTAAATATTATATCTATATGAAATCAGGCGCTTAGAGCAAAAGGAAAGTAAACATTGTTGTCATAGAAAAGTGAAACATAAAAACGGTTGGAGCAAGAGGAAGATAAATCTTCTTCAGCGGTAAAGCGAAAGAAAAAAAAACGTTGGAGCAGAAGAGACAAATATTTTTTAGCGGTACAGGGAGAAAAAAATCTAACTATTATAGTAGGCTGAGCTCTTCCTATTAAAGCACCGAACGTAATGTGTGAAATTAGTATGAGCTTCTAACAGTATTGGCATCAACTCGTGCATTTTTAGCATGAAATCTCTTACACTATTGGGTCTATAACTTAATTCGTGCGGTTTGCTAAGAGATGGCGTAACTTGATTATTATTCCATCGTTCCAATATTCCGAACATGTGTTGGAAAGCTACTGTCATTGTGCGTCTTTTTCAGTATATATCATTCATTTGAAGCGTAAACAACAATAACTTTTTTTCACTCAAATATGTTGAACTTTGTGCCTGAAAAAGTGTTTGCGGGGAGTTCTTCATTACTTTAATATGAAGAAAACTGCTGCCGAAAGTCATCGTATTTTGGTGGAAGTTTATGGTGAACATGCTCTAGCTGAGCGAACGTGCCAAAAGTGGTTTGCACGATTTAAAAGTGGTGATTTTAGCTTAGAAGACGAAGAACGTCCTGTGTAGACAAAAAAGTTTTAAGATGAAGAACTGGAAGCATTACTCGATGAAGATTTTTGCCAAACACAAGAAGAGCTCGCAAAAACTTTGGGAGTCACTTAAGCAGCCATTTTAAAACGTTTAAAAGCAGCCGGATATATTCAAAAGCAAGGAAATTGGGTTCCACATTAACTCAAGCAGAGAGACGTTGAAAGACGGTTTTGCATGTCCGAAATGATGCTGGAACGCCACAAAAAGAAGTCATTTTTGCATCGGATTGTTACTGGCGATGAAAAATGGATCCATTACGACAACCCGAAGCGCAAAAAATCATATGTGAAACCCGGTCAACCAGCCAAATCAACGGCAAAACCGAATATCCATGGCGCGAAGGTAGTGCTCTGTATTTGGTGGGATCAAAAGGGTGTGCTTTATTATGAGCTGCTAAAACAGGGTGAAACCATCAATGGAGAACGCTACCGAATACAATTAATCCGTTTAAAGAGAGCAATAGCCGAAAAACTTTTTTGGGATGGAATCCACAAATTGCCAGAAAGATGGGAAAAAGTCATAGCTTTAGGTGGGCAATACTTTGAATAATACTATTGTACATGTTTTTTAAAAAAAAAATATGCTGTCAGAGCCAGGGGGTTTCAACTCCGGCGAAATCATGCTAGAGTTTCTTCTCCACGCTTCTCTCTACCTCACCCGCACACCCCTCTCTTTTCAACTTATTCCTTTCGGTATTTTTCTCCCACCACTCGAATAAGGTCCAGGTGCAGTGCGGTGGTGGGATGGTGCAGTACGATGGTGGGACGGTGGAGTAAGGTGGAGTAGCTAGTTCATCGAGAGGGCGTCACTAAAATTTCATGTTACACGGAGTCTTATGAGAGTTGGAACCCCCTGGTCAGAGCAAGGTTCTCGCCTGACTACGATTGTAAGAATCTCATCCTATTTCAGTATGAATTCTTTTACAACCGAGAGAACACGTGAGGTGCTACGTTCGAAAGTAGGCGTAGCCTAACATCTCGGTTGTAAGTGAACTCATATTGAAATAGGATGGGTTTCTTGCAACCATAGTAAGGCGAAGTTCGAATTATTTTTGCAAGGCAAAACTGCTCTAAAAGTATGAAACTTGGTACTTTTTTTTAGCATGAAGGGATCCCAGCTTAAAATGTATGATTTTTTCACCAGGATAGCAAGAACGAAACCTGCAACAAAAGCATGACTAGTGTTTTTACTATTATAGTCAGATTTTTTTCTCCGTGTAGAGCGAAACAAAATAAATTTGGTGGAAGAGAGTGACTAGGTTGTCTCGCTTTTGCTATAACATTAAAGCAGGAAGCAGTAGCTCTTTTTCTCCAACTTCATTTCGTTTCGCTTTACCGTTGCAGAGAACTTGTCTCTCTTTTGATCCAACTTTATTTTGTTTCACTTTGCCGCTGAAAAAAATTGTTTAATTTACTAACTACCCGGAATTTATAAGACTTCAAGAGTTCATTATTAAAATTTCACGGATTTTTCAGACAAATAATTAAAGAAGAAGAAAATACCTGCCTCAGCTCAAAAAAATATTTCTTTGATATACGGTCAAAGAAAAAATTTCTTTGAATTGAAGAAAGTTTTGTTGATTCAAAAAAATGTTCTTTAATGCGAACAAATCTATTTCTTTGGATCAAAGAAATTTTTTTAGAATTAACTCATGTACTTATGTACAATAGGGATCTTAGTTTAAATTTAGGCTGAGGCAGATTTTTTTTGTTCTTCAATTATTTTTCTGGAGAAACCGTGAAATGGCAACAATGAATTTGATTGAAAATCCCAGCATGTAAAAAAAGAACTTGAACAGGAGTATGTCTATAATTCTTTGGAGATTATAAACCACAGGTTGAATCACCTGATTCCTTTTTATCAAGGAAGTTTCTTCAATTAGACCTCAAATAGCTAATTCTGTCGATAATAGTATCTAGCTATTGTTGCACATAGAAAAAATTATTCGGTAAAATGATACCGAATTACTTTGGCAAATTAAGGAGATAGAGGCATTTCAAAAATGTTTAACATTATTTTACGATTTATTGATATAAAAAAGTATCAATAATAGATAACAGTTTAGTAAAATCTCAAGTCGAAAAGTGAAAATTTCAATGTGTAATAAAATTAGCATAAGGATTGTATTGCGCATAGCAGTCTATTATAAAAGAACGTAAAATTATGTAATTTTGTATATAATAAGTTATTTGAAGTTTACTTTTATACAATATCAATGAATTACTTGAAAGAAGTGTAAGTGTGAATAATGTTTGTAGATATTTTTACTTTTATACGAAATCTGTTTCTGAACCATTTTTCGCCATTCCGAACTATCATTGCAATAAATCTCAATCCATGCATTCCAGTTAAATTCGAATTGATTGAATCCGCCCTAACTGATGAAGATATTTTCAATTTTGAAAGAAATTCTGATGTGTAAAATTTTTTCGGCGGTATAAATTAGGGGGTTAAAAATACCCTCCTCTTAAAAAAAAACCCAAAATTTCGCCAGGTCTACTGGTTTGAATTATTGTAGAAAATAATGTGACTTTTGGCTCACAAGTGAACAGTTACTGAATCAGTTTCTGGTGGAGCCTAGGCAAATTATTTATATTTACTTGCGATTTAATGAAAATAAAAATAGGATTTTGATGACATTTTTTAAATTAAAAAAAAATATATATACATGTTATTAAAAAATTCAGATGAAAATTTGTAGACATTTGTTAAGCAACCAATTTTTCATTCTGACAATTTTTTGTAACTCGCATAATTTAGGTTTTGGCTTAATCCATAAGAAACGTTTTTATGAACATCCAAAATTCAATTTTCCCACCAAAATATACGAAATACAGAAAAAATGTTAAGAAACAAAATCGTTTATTTCAAAAAAATCTCCATACACTTTTTATAGACCTCGGCTGGTATGGCCTTTAGTTTTTTCAGCGAATTTCTTTTTATGGCCTCAATAAACTCATAGTGCGTTCCCCGGAGTGGATATTTGAGTTCTGGAAACGGGAGAAAGTCCCAGGGAGCCAAATCTAGCGAATACAGTGGCTGAGCAATGACTTTTGTTTCGTGTTTAGCCAAAAATCCAGTCACATTCAGGCTGGAATGTGACGTTGCATTATCGTGTCTGGCGGCAACTTTTTCGTGCCTCTGCTCGTATTGTGGCCGTTTCTCGCACAGTGCTTGGCTCAAACGCATCAATTGCGTTCGATGCCGTTCCCCAGTGATGGTTTCGTTTGGTTTCAACAGCTCATAATAAATAACATCAGTGTCTTTGAAGATTTTTGGCCTTCCTTCACGCGGATGGTCGTCAACATCGAAATCACTGTCTTTGAAGCGACGGAACCAATCACGGTACGTTGTTTCACTTAGAGCAATATCTCCGTAAACTTTTTGGAGTTCTCGATGCGCTTTAGCTGCCGTTTTCTTCGAATGAAAGGAGAAAATCAACACTTCCCGCAAATGACGATTATTTGCCACAAAATCAGACATTTTCACACAACCAAAAGTATATGACGCCAAAACAAAATCACTAATGTGTCAAAACGGTTTGTTTACCATAAGTCTAAGCCTGGTTCATGACGTTTTGGATATGTCAAAATCGACCAGCACATACTGCTGGAGCCAACTATTGACAAACAGCGAAAACTTAGTTGCGCACCTTATACACTACCGTCGGGAATTGTGCGCACGGTGCTCGTGATCGCTATTGAAAATCGCTGCTGACTTTCAACCACGATATCTCGGTAAAAAAAAGAGATAGGGCATTTTTAAAAATACAGTTGAAAAGCTTATGAAATTTCACGTCTAGTGATGCTCAATAAATATTTTTTGACCTCATAAAACTAATGCAGGACGTGAGGAGTTAAAAAAAAAATTCAAGATTTTTTCAAATTCTCTACCTCAACTTTAAATTTTTACATGACCTAGGAAAATTTTTGCTTCGTTGAAGCAGAACAAAAATGGCCACGCACAAAGGTGGCGCTTAAGTGGAGCCCTCTTATATGTATTTTTGATTCTGTTCATTAGTAATTTTTATTTCTAATTATTCTAAATTTCAAAAAATATTTATTGTTATTTGTGATTATTAAAAATTATTTAAATCCAATATTATCCCCATATTAACGAATAGAACAATAATATGTAAACATTTTTTATTTCTTAAAATTCTTATAAACTAGAACATTAATAAAAATTTTAATAGTCATTGTAAATATTAACTAAGAATGAAAGGAAAGGAAATAAAGGAAACACGTTCTTGGATCAAAGAACATATAAGAGAGGTCCACTTAAGCACCACCTTTGCGCGTGGCCTATTCGGTCCTGCCTCAACGAAGGAGGCGAGCAACAAACCGGCCGAGAATCGTGATCGTCGATTAAAATTCAACTCAGATACGATTGAACATTTTTAATCGTATCTCGGGTACCCATGAATATTTTTCAAGTTTTCTTGGCTTAAATTAAAGATAAGATTTTAGACTTTACGTCTTAAAATTTTCAGATTTTCGAAAAATTTTTCCTAGGTCATGCAAAAAGTTGAAGTTGAGGTAGAGAATTTGAGAAAATCTTGAATTTTTTTTTTAACTCCTCACGTGCTGTATTATTTTTAGAAAGTTAAAAAAATATTTATTGAGCATCACTAGACGTGGAATTTCATAAGCTTTTCAACTGAATTTTTAAAAATGCACTATCTCTTTTTTTCACCGAGATATCGTGGTTCAAAGTCAGCAGTGATTTTTAATAGCGATCACGAGCACCGTGCGCACAATTTCCGACGGTAGTGTATATTGGAGAAAACTTATTCCAAAAATTGATTCTAAAAAAACTGGAAATCTTTCACTTCTTTAAACATTTATATATTTTCTTCCCCAAGTTATTAATTAATTAAGTTATTGATTTATGAGTTTGTAAAATAATACAAGATACTGTTACATCAGGAACGTTTCAATTCTCTAATCAAAAGGACTCCTCGTTTTATGTAAGGTTATCAAGGATCCTCTCTAAGAAATGAGGAAAGTCAGTAAAAGGTAAAAAGTTAGGTTAATAAGTTTATTATAATTAAAGTTACAACGTTTCTTGAGGAGCAGCATCATGGAAATACACTACTAAAGAAATAATTATTTATCTGTAGTTACCGCAAATTAGTTTGTAATTATCTTCAGCTCAGTTCAGTCGCCCTGAGTAGCCTGATTATGATCTTAGGTTTGGATGCATTGGGAATTCAGATATTGAGTTGTGTCATAGTTTGAATAAGTTTGGAGTTTCAATCGAATGTTATATCTTAGGATAATTTCAAGGTTCAAACATGCAGTACTCCTAACACTCCGAATAATTCCTAAAGTTTGACCCTCCTTTTACTTCTTGCGGACTGGGAGGGATGCAGGACTCACGGTAAAAAATATGGCAGGACTTAACTGATGTGTGTTGAACCCTTTGGCTTTTTATCAGCTGAATATGAATTAATTAAGATGTCTTATTATGTTAATCGATTTATTAGCTTGCGTTGGTATCATATCACAATACTGTCATGAACATTGCAATACTGTCTTCATCGTTCTATTGATTTGTTGATCTGCTTATAACTTGCGTCGGTTAAGTCAGAATAACATTACTATTTCTTGATTATTTTAATTTACTACTTTAACTTCAGAGGGTAACTATTTTTATTTCTTGTGGCATATAATTAATTTGGGAATAAGTGAATTGTAAATCAGTTGTCTAATTGAAATAATAATTGCACATGTTAATATCTTGTAGAATAATTTGGGACTCGGAATAAGAAAATAAGGTATCAATAACACGTTCTATTAACTTTTTGGAGAGCCATAAATGTTTTTTACAAAATCTAAGGCTTTATTCTTAAAAACTATGAATCGATCCATTTTTAGACTTCTTCATAAAAGCGGAAATGCTGATGAGCATTGAGCAATGAGCAGCAGCTGATTGAAACAAATGGTAGTCAGAAGGAGCAACGTTTGAAGAGTACGGAGAGTGGGATAATACCTCCCATTTCAGCGTTTCCAAGTATGTCTTGACCGGTCTTACGACATGTGACCGAGAATTGTCATGTTGGAGAATAACTTTGTCGTATCTCTCTTGGTACTGTGGCCGTTTCTCCTTCAATGCTCGTCTCAAACGCATAAATTATGTTCGATACCGATTCCCAGTGATGGTTTCACTTGGTTTAAAAGGATCATAATGGTCCCGGTTGGTCCCACCAAATGCAGAGCATAACCTTGGCATTGTGAATATTTGGTCTGGCCGTCGAAGTAGAGGCATATCCGGGCATTCCCTATGATTTTCTGCGCTTGGAATTATTATAGTGGACCCTTTTGTCGTCGCCGGTCACAATGCGATATAAGTACTTGAGAGCATTCGATGAGCACAAATTCTCTAATGTGGTACTGTCGTTATGTTGACAGATGTCCAAGTTTAACGTATGATACTTTTGATCTGTCTATTTCAACCAGCATTTACCGCTGCAGCTATCTATTGAAAAACGGCGGAAGCAAAGTTGTACACCTAACACATATATATATAAAGCTGAAACAGAAAAGTCAGATTAAATGAAATAATCAAGGTGGTGAGGAATCGAACCCGGGTCCCTGAAAACCGCAGTCGTTGGTCTTTCCTCTCAGCTATACAACCGTATAAGGATGATCTATTTTTACTTTCTCATAAGGAAAACTTCTTACACCGAAAAATTTAGTCCCTTATAATTGAAGTTAGTTGCGAAGATTCTTGGACATAGAGTTTTATAAGACACAATCGTAGAAAATTTCAGTAATTTTTTATTAAATAAGAGCAGAAGTTCATTAAATGGTAAATAAAATTGAAGACGATTTAATGAAAGTCATTGAAATTTTCTGCGACTACGCTTTATAAAACTCTATGTCTAAGAGTCTTAGACAGTAATTTGAATTTTAAATGACTAAATTTTTCCGTATAGCGGTGACAACTTTTAGGCTAAAAATGATAGTAATCAATTTATTTATTTAATTTTTAAAATATTTATTACATCTACCTTAAAGGTGTAAAACTATATTATATTACGTGCCTAGGCGCATAATAAGGGTTATTGCGTGACGAGCGAGAATGCTTGCAGGAGATCGAAGCCAAGGCGTAGTCGAGGTATAGCCGATGCGTAGTCGAGACTTAGCTGAGGCAAAGCCGAGACGAAGCCGAGGCGCGATCAGTCCTGCGAGCATTGTCGCGAGTCTCGTAATTTCCCGAATTGTGTGCATTGGCACGTATTCTATTTTATGTGCCACCGGCGAGCAAACTCGTTTTTTCGCTACAGTTAATAGTAGCGCAAAAGTCTCGACTACGCCTTGGCTCCGATCTCCTGCGAGCACTGTCGCTCGTCACGCAATAACCCTCATTGTGCGCCCAGGCACGTAATATACTATTATGTGACTTCGGTGCGGATACGAGTTTTTATGCGTACACTCGAATCTAATCTAGTATTGTAGTTGTCTGCGGCGCTAGTCAGTACACGTGATATTTCGCGACAGGTCCCAGCCATTTTAATTTTATCGATCTTGTGTAGTAGTAGCTTGTTGTAATAGAGCATGCGCAGTTCAAATGTACAAGGCTTTGTCAGTAGGGTGCTAACGCTGTACGAAGAAGAATAAGAAGATTCTGCTCCGCTGTAAGAGTATATGCGCATGCGCAGTTCAATTTTGAAATTATATTCCTCTGTAACGGAACACACAACATTCCGTTACTCTCAGCTGTAACGGAAAAACGAGTTTCCGTGCCGGAAGCACATAAAAAGATTGTTTACTTCAAAATGAATTCGATAAGACGCTACACTTGTATGGAGAGAGACAAAAGTTTGATCCAATTAATGAAAACTTACACATGTAGTAAAATATTTAAACATCTTTACTTTTTGACGTTTATATAACTCCTAACAGAAATTTATTAAAAGCAAGATATAGTGTTCTCTTAACTTTTATTTTTAGAAAAATTCATTGTAAAAATAATTAAAACTCTTCCAATTCTGTATTTTTATAAATCTGTGTTTTATAATTCCTAGCATTTTACTGAACAATGAGTTATCTTAATCATGAGTAACAAGGAAAAACAATAATACCGTCTTAAATGCTTTTGTTTAATTGAAAAACGAATTTGGAAATTCTTAATAGCCTTATGAAATCTAAAATGAAACAAAAAACTGATAGGATAAAATTAAAAATGTTAAATTAATTATATTAGATTATAATAATTTTAAAAATTTATATATATGTCTTCCTGTCCACCATTAAGTAAAAAATCTGAAGAAACTGAAAGCAGAGTATTTTTTAATGTATTCAAGAATTATTACAGAGAGAAAAATATTTGTCTGCTATTACCAAACTATTTGGAAACGCAAAATAAATCCTGAAGCGACGTACTTTATTCTAACAACATTCAATCACATTATATTTTGCGCTGGAATTTCAAGTTAAGTCTTTTAGATATTTTTCCATCAACATTTTAAAAATGAATACATTTTCGATCAATGAATTGTCAATACACCTGATTTAAATGAAAAATAGAATCAAATAATATCTTTAACCATACATATATTTTATTAAAGAAATAAATAATAATATTCATATCCTTGTGAGTCAGATTTGCTCAAACTAATAAACGAGAGAAGGTGGATCTTAACTTTGATTTGTTTTCTTCCTTTTGTTCTAAGCCCTGATCCAAACCAAATCCCTTTAGCTGAGGGAGTCAGGCAAAATCAGTGGAAAATAAGGTTTTCTTTTCGTTCTTCGTGTCTTCGTACAAACTGGGATAGTCTCTTTAAACACAGAAATCTTCTTTTTATGTCCACTAAAAATAATTCCTCTTTTAAAATTCGGGTATGCGTGAAATTGATTTTCATTAGGATGTGCAATCCTGGGCCATAAAACCACCCAAAATTGTAAAAAATGGTAATTCATTTTTTTCTTGGTAAAAAAGTAATTACTCTACGTAGGAGTAAAAATATGACACAAGAAATAAAAAAAATGTATTTTACGTAAACAGACGAAATGTACAAACCATTCGAACATAAAGTCGCCCGCTGCAAGGGTTAAGAATACGTAATTCGTTAAAGGATCATTTTTATTTATTGCATTCTATTGTAAAATCGCATTTATTCAAGGAAGGAAGATATTTTCAATAATAAAATCTTATAACATTTTTTATAATCTTGATAAAAAAGAAACATTTATTTAATTCCAAATCTAGAACAAAGAGAAGGTTTTCTCATTGGGAACGTTATAAGACTTGAGAATATTAATGAAGTATCTGAGCAGCTTGAAAAATATAGAAATATTTTTGATGTTTTCATAAAGTAGTAATAAGAATGAGGTTAAGCAAAATGTGAAATGAGTATATTCCTTTGTAATGAGATGGGAATGAAAGATATCAGGACTCTAAATTAATCTAGTTCATCAAACATGTTTTATTTCCCCTTAACGATTATTTGGGTTGTAAATATAAGGGAGACTTGACATGTAGTAACGTAAATTCTAATAAAAATGGCGTAACTGCCTTTTGTTTATTCCTAATAATTTCTTACTCATATTTATTATTATTATTAACACACATTTATTATTTGCAATAAATAGCTCCAAATATACGACATTACACATCTTGGAAATTGACATTTAAACGACAATATCACTTACGTACGTTTTTTTGTTGTGTAGTAAACAAATAGAATCACATGTAGAGGATTCTTCAAATACAGACAAATTTAAAAAAGACTTAACTTGTAATAAAACCCAGCTCAATTCTTTTGACGTCACGCATAATACATGTCTCTGTAACTGAAAGGTTTATTCGTCAATAGTGTATAAAAGTGGATTTAAATTTTTTAAATACGAATTGTTAGAGGAAATTAGTTTTCAATACAAAAAATATGGAAAATCATTTATTAACATATCCTTTCTTTTAATTGCGTTTTCTCAGAAGTATTTACAATAATTTTCAGGAAATGTATCATAAAATTGCTAAAAGATAACTTAAATTGCAGAAATTTTCCATAAAATCATGAAAATTATCACGACTTTTTTGTCGAATGTAACTGTGTACGACAAATTTTGTTGTTGAAAGTTCCAAAATTTTGAAATAAAAGTTTCGGAATATCAGGTAAATTAATTTTAATTTGACAATATGAAATTTACTGAAAAATAACTGTATTATCTTAATTTTGACATAATTTTGTGAAATTGTAACTGTATGAAAACTGTAGTTTATATTGTGAGAAATTTCAAACAGTGTATGCGTTAAAATAGATTTCTGCAAATATTGTATGTGATCATAATAATATAATCACCCACAATAGAATCCATTCAAGGTAGTTTTCATCGACGAAAATTAGACCTCAGGCAAAAATAGATAATTTTGCTTTCAAGAATAGCAATATTATTATTAAAGGGCTAGTTTGAAAGAGAGAAGATTATACTAAATGAAAAAAATTTGGAACACAGAAAAATAATTTTCTTAATAAATTTTATTTTTGACCCAACTTTTTTTCTCATCGCTTCTTACCAAATTTTTAAAAATTATGCGATTCTAATAAATCATGAATCATTTTTTCAGAGAAAAGATTTCCCACGACTTCACTGTTTCTGATTTTTAAAAATAAATTCTTTAATGACTGAAACCATTAAAAAAATATTTTCTAAAACGAAATTTTTAGAAACAAATTGCTGAATTTGATAATAATTCATTCATTTTCGAAGATTGGAAATGGTTGAGTTGTAGGGAATCTTTTTCTTGAAAATGTGATTTGTAATTTATTAAATTGGCATAATTTTTTAAAATTTGGTAAGAAGAAATAAGAAAAAAAGTTGGGGCAAAAATAAAATTTATTAATAAAATTTATTAATAAAATTATTTTTCTGTATTTAAAATTTTATTAATGGGAATTAATCTTTTCTCTTCCAAAATTGCCCTTCAATAATAATATTTCTATTCTTGAAAGCAAAATTATCTATTTTTGCCTAGGGTCTAATTTTCGTGGATCAACTACCTTAAGAGTCTTTCAGTGTTCCCATCAAAAATGTTATCAAAATGGTTTTTGAATATTGCTTTCAAAGGGTTTGTAATTAGTGTAACTTATGTAACCTAAAAAATTATGAAGATCAATTCACGTAAAACTCTATAAGATTAATTTTCTTATTTATTCGCCTTAAAATGTTGAGTCCTCAATATGTACGGTATTACATATGGGATTACATGGAAGAATGTGTTTCAGATTACGTGGTTGGTTAGTCCTTCGACATTGCATGCATCAATATGCATACTTTCAGTCTTGAAAGTTTCTTGGTATTCTTGGTAACAATGTCAGAGTCTCATGGTATAAATTGAACTTTATGCCGGAATTCTCAGGCATCTCTGAACGGCTATTTCTTTATCCGACCTTCTGGAATTTCAATCAAAAATACTGACCCATACTTTTAGAAATATTCTAAAATTTACGGAATTTTCACCTTATGAAGATAACATAAAATTATAGAATATTTATGATACTTTTAAGTGAGCGTATCTTAAAATTGCAAACAATGCACTGAATTTTCTGAAATTATTAAAATTATGAAACGCAACGGAATTTGTATGGAATGGTTTTAAAAGTAACGAAATTGTGATAGAAATTCCCTAAAATTAATGTTAAATTACGAAACTGTATAACATAATTTTTTGTCACATGTAGTGGCATAAAACTCCAGTTTCCCGAAACGCAAAATTTTTCCTGTTGCAAGTTTCAACATTTTTAGATATGGGTAACGTAAGATTCAATAGTTCTTAATTAAACATCAAGTGATTTTCTCTTGAATTTTTTAGGAGGTAATTGAACTTGTTCAAATTTTATTTTAATTTTACGAAAATGTAACTGCAGGAAATTTCAATCGCGTGTTTCAGAAAATTCCGATAGAAATTTCTAACAGTGAACGCACTAGAATCACATTTCAATTGTTGCTTGCAAAGTGGAATTTCAATATGGATGAATAATATATGAACAATAAAAAAGGCTTTGTTCATTTCTCAAAGTTACTCCAATATTGAGGAATACATTCTCATTACAACATTCGCGAGTTAAGCTCAATGTTAATAGTAAACGAAAGAAATTAGAACTCGCGCTTTAAAAATGTATTGAAAAGAATAACCAAAATTCTCGTCTTATCGACAAATATAACATGACACACAAAAAAGGACAAGGCATCAAAATTTTTAC
Organism: Diplolepis rosae; assembly: GCA_030998225.1. Classification (NCBI taxonomy): domain Eukaryota; kingdom Metazoa; phylum Arthropoda; class Insecta; order Hymenoptera; family Diplolepididae; genus Diplolepis; species Diplolepis rosae. Next base: position 21,543,216 of record JAPYXD010000723.1, on the reverse strand, counting down.
TTCGAAAAGTGACGAGTGCGAAGTGTACCCGCCCGAGCGTAGTGAGGGTGGTATTCACACGAGTCACATCGCCACCATGTCAATCGAGGTACACACGACGCTTTGTGTCCAAATTGGTAGAAAAAGTCGCATTGCGTGCGAGCGCGTAGTTAGCCGCGAGCAGTCAAGTGTCTGGCGGTAAGGTAAAAGCACCAATAGCCAGACAGTACCCAATAGCCGGACAGAGCCATGAATTTTTCTCAAAATTAGAAATTTATGAATCACTTATCGCTATTTTGGTGTACCATATACTAACCTCGAAACGTACACTTTAAAAAAGTGAAAAATTTGTTGAATTAGAAATTAAAATTTTGCCAAGAAAAAAAATTTCTCTACTGAAGCACAAGGCTGGTCGAAATGTAGCGAAATCTGCTCTATAAACTAACTGACGCGTTGTCTTTGTTAAGCAAATAACATTTACATTTACCTTCATTTGTCAGTTTAATACGTGTTACACTAAAGTCAATTGCTTTATATAAACCATAATATTTGAAAAATTGAAAAACATTTTCCTTTAATTAAATATTTTAAATCCGGTTATTAGGTCAATGAATATTCGTTTTGCCTAATAACCGAACGCATGTCCGGCGTTACATTGCACTGCTTTTTGAGGAAGAAACAGGAAGAGACAGGGAAGAAAGAAGCTACACTAAAAACACCAAGAACAGAAAGAGAAAAAAGAAGCTGCATTGAAGAAAAAACAGGAAGAGCAAGAAAAAAGAGAAGCCACGTTAAAGGAAAATCAAAAGCAGGATCAAAAGAAAAAGTCTTTGAAAAGAAAGAATGAAGAATAAAAAAAAAACCAGAAAAAAAACGAAGAAGCAGAAGTGTTAAATAAATACTTCATTACGTAAATGTAAAGCAAAGTTCATAAAAAAAAAAATTGGCAAAATAAATTTAACTTATTCAATAGACCTCAAAACAATGAATTTCATTAACAATTCTATTTGTAAAATCTTTTCAATATTTTTATTTATAAGCGTAGACCTAAAAAATGTTTCCGTAAATATTTCCCAGTGTTTATTATGCTTACAAAATATCAAATCCATATCGATCAAATTATAATATTCTCTTGTCCGAGTATTGGTGCAGCGCTGTCCGGCTATTGGATCAATTTACTTTACCCGTCCGGCAATTGGCTCCAGAGCATTATTTAATGAAAAGAATTATTAAAATGGATTATTCAGATTTAACACAACTCTGGACTTTTATTATAGTAGGGAGGACACATACATCAAAATAATCGCGGCAATTCTTGTCTCCGCATCACATTTAGAACGATTAATACAAAAAATTGAATGATATTTCCTTAGACGTCCGGCTATTGGTGCTTTTACCTTAAGAACATTTCTCCCGTTGAAGCGGGCGGTATGAACATTTCGCCCAATTTTGACGCCGAGGCACAATTGACTGCATGCCGCTTTACGCGCAAGCATGCAATGCGACTTTTTCCGCCCGCTTGAACACAATAGTACATTGTGCAACTAGGGAAAAAAAAATTTATTTTGCGAGTGTGAAGTTTGATGCCCGAGCAAAGCGAGGGTAACAACCACACGAGTAAAATAAATGTTTTTCCCGTGTTGCACACGATTTTTTTTCTACTAGCGGGTCAGAAAGTGGATTTTTTTGCCCCGCACGGGGCAATAAAGTCCACTTTATGGCCCGCTAATAGAAAAAAAAAAATTTTCTCAGCAAAAATGTTGAGGCAGCAAATTTGTAGATTTTTTGAAGGGAACATATTTCTCCATTAACATTTTTTATCATTTCGTATATTTTAGTCGAAAAATGAAATTTTCTCATTTGTAATAGGTAATAGCATAATTTGCAATTAAAATTTAAAACACATGCTTTTCATTAAAAAAGAATTCAAATAAAGCTTGTAGACAGTTTTTAAGGAAACGATTTTGCATCTTAATTTTTCGTTTCGCATAGTTGGATTGGAAAATGGAATTAGATTTTTGATTTCTTCAAGGTTTCACATTCTCATCACTTATAAGAAGGTATTAGATTTGTGTAAAATTTGATCTCAATCAGATTATTCCTTCGAAAGATATCCTGTCCACAGACATCGACAGCAATAATAAGCAGACAATATTGAAAAAAAAAAGTTAATCAGGAAAAATTCAAAAATTGAATTTGGATAGAAGGAGAAAATACCGCTAAATGCAACTTTGTAAGAAAGAAGGAATCAAGACAAAAATGTCCACAAAAGCCCCTTCTTCATTCCTAAAAATAAAAAATTGAAAATTGTAATATTTGTTTTTTGGACTCAACATTTTTGGGCATTATGGAATATCTATTTCTCAAGAAGATTGGTACAAGGGGAGGAGTAGGTTGGAATAATCCTATTTATTGGATTCCTTACGTTTATTATTATTTAAAATCGTGGGACTTCTATAAATTGATTTAACGTGATTTTCTATTGAGATTTGTATATTACAGCTATTGTAACAAGGGGAACGCATTAAAAATTATTGAGTATAAAATGCCAGAGAAATAATAGAAAGTATAGCTATGTTTTATCAATAATTGGAAAAGATTTTATAGGATCAAAAGACTCTAATATTGATATAAAGCATAGATACAGATAATCTCTAGTTTTTTTTACCATAAATGTAAAACTTGCTCCTGATATGAAACCTAAGAGCTGCTATAAACTAAGGAAAATGACAAAAAATTATCTGACTGATGGTTGTAACTACCGGAAGCTACCTTTCTATCGGCAATTCCTCGCTTACTTCTGCAAGCCTTCTAAATTTTTATTACATATATTCTTCGAGCATTGAATCTTAGTCTTCTCGTTCAATTTCACATTTAATCTGAAATTCAGCTTTCTGACTCAACTTTACTGTGATTCAAGTTTTTTTTATCAAATCTGAACTTTAGAGCTCTGCAAATGTGCAATCTGCGAAAGAAATTTCAAATTCCAGGAGAATTTTTAAGAAAAATTTACATTTTCTCCGACGCGAGAAAAAACTTTCGAAATATAATTATGATCGAGTGCACCAATGTGCATAATGCATTAAAAAGAAGGAAAGTTCGAAACTTGGATAACATTTTATTTTCGAGTTTTGTACCCATTCGAGAGTTTTAAAAATCATCAGGAATTTCGGGCTTTACAATATTAGTTCTTTTTTGTTTCCAAAATTAGCTACAAATAATTTAGGATAATTAGAGCTAATTTCTATTCCTTTTCTCAATGTGAAAAATGCGATTATACCGATAAAATTTTCTCCTTGTCATATTCCTAATCTTATAATTCTTTTCAGTATTTTGCTTTAAATGTGTTTTAAAAAATCTAAGTATTTAAATTTGTTTGTAATTGAGATTATTTAACTACTGCGATGCACAAAGTTCTATGAGGAATGGAATTTGTTTATTGTCGTTCTGAATTCTCAAATCGACTTTAATTAAGGGCCGGTTAATTGCTGAAATACACTGATATATTCGTACACTCTCACAATAGGTACACGCGTTTATCGGGTGCTTTCTAATCGTTAGAACTTGACAATGCAATCTCGTTATTGCATTCGCTTTCGGATTCGTACTCTCATATGGTCCATTTACATCAAACGCAGGTATGATTAACAGGTTTCATGAAATTATCAAGTAGCTTTGGAGAATAAATGTAATGTAATAAACACAAAACCTTATTATTAGATCATAAAACTATCTTAGAATTAAATCTTTTATCACCCACTCTCAACATCAGACATCGCACTCTTTAATATCTTGCGCCTATTGAACAATGTTACTCAATATAATTTAACCAATGCAATGTCACACTCATGCATCATCTACGCTTTGCGTGCTAACGTATTATCATCGTTAACACACCGTGTGCAACACGTTGTTGATAAAAATAATTGAATCTCCGCGCATTTGATAACATGTATACTATGCTCTGTGCCCTCCACTCCAAGGTATCAACTACCGTGCCGAGGGCTGCATGGGCGCTAGAGTCCAGGAGATTAGGGAGACGCGCTCCAAGGACCTGCTGGTGGAACTGAGGTGCTTCAAGGAAGGCAGGGGCCAGCTAGATGCCGCCTTCAAAGAGGCGATTGGAGTTAATGGGACTGTCGACCATCTTATCCCCCGGATTGGGATTAAGATTGAGGATCTGGAACCCAGTATTGCGGTTGAAGACGTCGAAAATGCTGTAAGGGGATTCTTCCAGCAAGGATCGGAGATGGAGCTCAGGGTCTCCCTAACAAAGCGACCTTATAGAGGAAACAGAAAGAAATATGTTCTGCTAGAGGAGGCAAGGGCTTTGAAATTACTAAAGACGGTCCACATCAAGATAGGTTGGGTCCCCTGCAGGGTCCATAGGAAAAAGGAGATAAATCGGTGCTATCGCTGCCTTGACTTTGGCCACATGGCAGGGAACTGTCAGGGGCCAGACTGTAGCAGGAGCTGCTGGAAATGCGGTGAGGAGAGGCATACCGCAGGATCCTGCACAAGGAAACCGTGGTGCTACCTCTGCACCGCAGGAGAGGAGAAGCCCCGGGTTAATCACACCCTGGGGACAATGCGTTGCGCAGCTTTCCAAGAGGTAGCCCCAAATAGAAAGTCTTAGAGAGACCGCGAATAGAGTCCAAGCAGGCAGAACAGGAGGACGCTGAGGTTCGGCGTACTGCGCCTACAGACAATGACCCTGAAGTAATGCTAACGCGGTTTCAGGGTCATTGTCTGGCGAGGAAACGGGGGAGTTTTAATCGATCAAACGAACTTACCTGTTGTGAAGTTCGGTCGTAATTATATGTAGAGATTCCTTTGAGAGGTAAATATGTAGTAGCGCTACTTCACGTACAGTGTCGCCACGATCTTCAGACAAAAAATAAACCCAGCCTTCCATCTCTGAGCTTCTTACGTTCCCAAGCGCCATATAGTTTGAAATCAAGAAATATTCCTATAAGATAAACTTTTGGTGGGCACCATTAATGAAATTTAGTAATTAAAAAACAGGGTTAGGAAGTTTATCTCTCAAAGGAATCTCTACATATAATTTCGATCGAACTTCACAATAGGTAAGTTCGTTTGATCAATTAATTATATTTGAGTTTCCTTCTCAAGATAAATATGTAGATGTTTAGAGCTACATAAATTGTTTTTCCTTTCTTATTCAGAAACTGTTACATCATAAACAAAAGATACATAAAAGGCTTATTTAAATTGAATTTTGCATTATAACAGCTTCTGCAAAATTCTCTCTACTAGGTGCTGTAGGCCTATTATAGAATTTAGCAAACCCCTTAGATCTTTAGCCATATCTAGATATGATTGCAAAGTGCTAGCCACTCATAATTGAGGCTTTTCTAGGAACTTAGGAATCAACAGTAGAGGTTGACATACTCCCGGGGGAAAGGTTTTAATTAGATTATCAATTTTAATTGTAAAACCTCGACCACTCTCTATTAAATTTGTAGCTTTATTGCTGTCAAAGTCTGCATCCTATGGGCTGTTGCTCGAGCTAAGAGAACTACTAGACGTGTAGTAAGTTGAAGGAAGGAAATAAGGATGCCGCAGCCTCTAACATAGGAGAAACATCCCACGTATCGTTGTATCTGAGTTTTGTAGGTCTCATTCGCAAAACCCCTTTGAAGAAACGCGTAATCAAAGGACTCTGAAATACTTCATTTCCACTTAGAAGTTCCAGGACTGTACGACAGTTACATAATGTTCCATAGTGTGCGCCCGCATTAAACCTCTCTGTCAACCACTCTAACGCTTGACCTTCAGTAACTTGGTATGGATCTAAATTAGACTTAGAACAGAAGTCGAGCCACTGCTTAATTAGAGTATTGTTTAATAGTTGAATCAGCTAGTGACGATCACAATTTCTATCGACTGTTCAGGCGTGTTTCTTCTACGGAAAGCCTCCCGGATACTTTCCCTGCCATCAAAACAAGACTTCTGGCCAGTGGACGGTGCTGAAATCTACATGGGGAAAGGAGTAAATTAGCCGAAGGTTCGAAGGTTATTGGGGGCTCTAGAAGAAATGAAGTTAACCTTTTAGCTGCGGGGGTGGTCGACTCAAGTGGCATAGAATATTTAGTGTTTTCAGGCAAAATTTGATGTTTTGAATACGTAAAAAATAGTTTTACAATTCTTCGAAACATTGTTGACCTTGAAAATCAACATTTCAAGTTCAAATTTCATTTCTAGTAGAAGCGAGGATTTCCGAGTGTTTTCCTACGTAATTTGATGGACTGAATACCGAAAAAAATCACTGAGGTATCCTTGACCTTGAAAATCTACAGTCTGCGGCAATTTTTTACTATTTTTTTCATAATCAGTGCGTGAAATTACATAGAAATACCCTCTCAAACCTTTATGACAAATGAGACAAATTTTTTACATTGTACTTTACGTTGACTGCGGGGCTGGTCAATATATCGACCAGCATTCTGGTCAGGGACTCCACCTGAGATACCCAGTAATTTTATGTATTAATTTTGCATTTTATAAGAGGTCGATTTTTACTGAAATTTCCCCGCAGCTAAAAGGTTAATAATGGGTACCACGCCTAAGTACACCATTTTGGAAAGAAGTCCTTGCGCCTGGTCTGAGATAATTTCTCTACCTTAATATTCATTGAAAAAGGAGGAAATGCATAAAAGTTTAGGTTTTACCAGTCAAGCGTAAAAGCATCTACAGTTGATGCTTTTGGGTTTCGATGACATGAGCAATAGTAATACATTTATCATTACATCAAGACGCGAAAAGATCTATAGAGGGAGTGCCAAAAACTCCAACTATTCGAAAAAATTCCGACTCCGATAATTCCCATTCTGCGTCGACATTTTTAACAGGTGAGCCATTATCGGCATCTACATTCTCTTTAGACGCAATGTAGGAAGCGAAAAGCCAAATCTCCTTCTTTTCGATCCATTCCCAAATGTTTCGCGTAATTCCATTGAGTTTAGGATATTGGATACCCCCCATTCGGTTTATATAGGAAATTGCCGTTGTTTTGTCGATTCTAAGCAATATCTCGCAATGCAATAAATTTTTGGCTAAGCATTTAGAACCAAAGAAGGCTGCAACAAGCTCTAGATAATTAATATGCTCTTTTCTTTCTGACACTTGTGACGGACTGTGCTCGGCAGCACACTCAGTCACGTTCTCCCCTACCAGCATACCGACCAGCGCGCGCAGCAGCGACCCCTACTACTCTCTGCCTTCCCCCACCACGCACGGATGGGTATAAAGGGAAGGCAGAAGAGCCTAAAAAGGGCAGTTCGCCCGGGGCGGCAAGCCGGGACACACCGGAGCGTCGCTGGTGTCCGACTTCCTGGTGGAGCCGGACCGAGCACTGGCGAATGGGCGCTCCCATGGCCAGTTCTCGGTGCAAGCCGGCACTTAGCTTCAGGTTCCCCTGACTAGGTGCTGCTCAGGCTTCACCAGGATGTGGCAACCACCGCGACCGGACTAATCCCCCAGAGGATGCCGTGTCGAACACCGACGAATGGGTTCCCCCATGGTCGGCTTTCGACATGGGCCGGGAATCAGCTTCAGGCGCACCTGACTGACCCTGGCCCCGACATCCCTGGGTGAGGACGTCACACCCCGACCGGACTAATCCCCCAGAGGATGCCGTGTCGAACACCGACGAATGGGTTCCCTCATGGTCGGCTTTCGACATGGGCCGGGAATCAGCTTCAGGCGCACCTGACTGACCCTGGCCCCGACATCCCTGGGTGAGGACGTCACACCCCGACCGGACTAATCCCCCAGAGGATGCCGTGTCGAACACCGACGAATGGGTTCCCCCATGGTCGGCTTTCGACATGGGCCGGGAATCAGCTTCAGGCACACCTGACTGACCCTGGCCCCGACAACCCTGGGTGAGGACGTCACCCCCGTAACTCGACCCGCACTTGACCCGGACATTTACGCGCGAACTAGACCCGCACTTGACTGTAACTTGACCCGGACATTTCCGCGCGAACTTGACCCGCACTTGACCGCACTTGACCCACACTCGACCCGGACATTGCCACGCGAACTTGACCCGCACTTGACCCCGGTCATTTCCGCGCGAACTTGACCCGCACTTGACGGAACTTGACCCGCACTTGACCCGAACCGCAATAATGTATAACTGACTCAAACACTGCCGAACCCGACCGAGCGCGCTACAAAGACCAATACCGGACCCCACCAATCACGCGAGACCACTTCCTCCTCCCCCTTCTTTCCTGATAACCGACCGACCGACCGACCGAACAACAAACCCGAAACCCCGGCCCCCTGGATACCGCCATGGCCGGGGTCTTGAGGGCGGGGCGCGGACCCAGATACCGCTGGGAGCGCCCTGCCCTACGACGACACCGACTTGACTCCGACTAGACGGACCGTACGTACCTGAGGGACGGGGGACGGCGGGGGTGATTTGAACGTTACCCGGGGGCTCGTGCTCCATATCACAGCGCAGACAATAATTAAACACTATTTTCATTTATTCCAGAACACGAACGAAGCCCAGCTTTTCCTCACCTCTTCCTCTCCGCTTTCACACATTCCGACGACCATACGTCACGCTTTCGCGCACGCACACACGCACACACACACACACACACACACACACACACACACACACGCACACGCAAATTCAAACTCTATTACACGGACACCGGCACACCAAGCTCTTTTATTTTATATCCATTCACACATTTACACTCGCACCGTTTCCGACGTAATTTAGATTAATATATTTATATTTATATTGTTTATATTTCTTACCTTCTTCCATATTTTCTAAATAAAGCTTTTATACTAATTATATTCGACCGATTATTTTCATTCCCTACTCCCCCACTCCTACCGAACCCTGGCTGACTGAAGCGTCTGGCAATCAGGGGGAAAGTAGGGATGTTACACACTATCCAGAAATCAAATGTCAGTTCTTCTCTGCAATAAGCATCCCAACCTGTCTTAGAAGCGCCTGACAAAATTTCCAAAATATAACCTGATCTGATTGGATTATACGTATCCGGAATAGCATTCAACCACCAGTTAAAGTCCGCTTGTAATGAGCTGCTTAAATACATCTTCGCATTATAATCACCCTGATTTTTTAGTAGAGCTAAATACCTTTGTTGTTCAAAGGTCTTCGTATGCAACCAGCCATAACGAACAGCTTTACAAGCAGCTGTCATAGTTCCTACTAACTGTGCAGGTTCCCTAATTCGGCATTCACTTTTATTCTTAAGAATCCAAATTTTTTCCATTAATTTAGCCTTTTTCTTTTTAGGGAGCTCAAGTCACATTTTGGGTGAGGTAATGACAAAACCCAGAAACTGGGAAGTTTGGGGCTGGGGTAAGACTACTTTTATCATGGTTGATAATAAACCCCACCTTTTCTAAAACTTCTATAGTTATCTTTACATTTTTAAGACAGGAAATATAATCAGTGCCTAGACAGAGCCAGTCATCAAGATATAGCACAGATATGAAACATGAAATTGTGAGGTAATTTACAATTGTTTTCATAATATTTGTGAAAAGCCACGGTACTGTACACAAGCCAAAAGGAAGGCACGTATATTCAAACAGCTGTCCTTTCCAAGAGAATCACTAAAATTTCCTATCACCCGATCTAATAGCAACTGAATGATATGCGTCACAAAGATCTATATTAGCCATAAACGAGGCTTGTGATAATAACCTCATGGCCGTACGGATGTCCTCCATTTTAAAATGTTCTGGTATGATGAACTCATTCGGCTTTTTTAAATTTAAAATAAATCTTTTAGTACCGTTCGATTTATCTACCAAGAAATAACTTGATAGGAACTGACTGTTACAAGGAATACATTTTTTAATTGCTCCTATTTTTAGTAAACGTGTGATCGAGTTACAATAGTCCTGCTCCTCTGGAATGCACGATACTGATTCAGAAAGAGCACGCGTTTGTACCGGCAATTCATTAAATGGAATTTTATAGCCATTAATAACATTCAAAATGAACTTGTCATTAGTGAACTCAGACTAGACGTCAGCAAATTTTTTTAGTCTGCCTGGTACATGACTTACCATATTTACTTCTGCATTGTTTGAAGTAAATTGTCCTGAGGTTTGTAGTAACTTTGAGGGCGTTGTGCATAATTCTGCACTGTTCTCCTGATGGAATTTGCTGCGCTGTGGAACACGATGGAAGGAGTTTCTCGTCTTGTAACCCGACTGGGAGTAGCCCTGATTTGTCCTAGACGGGGGCTTCCAGTTACCCGACTGCATTGACTTCAACGGAGGTTTCTTCGCAGGCTGAAAAGGCTTAAGGGTTAAGCCGACCTTCTCCATAGATTTCGCTGATTTCAATCTTCTTGATAACTCCTGACCAAATAGGAAAGAATCAGAATTACCACGTTCCAAGACCTATTTAGCCTTGCAATCTAAACTCGGATGAACAAAAACCTTTCTTGTTTTGCTCAGTTGGTAATAAGACTCAGACAAGAGTTTTCCTGCATCCAAAAAACACTTCATAGCTTTTGGTCGTTCTCTTTCTTCATATTTGCTTCTCAACAAAATAGATGTAATGACAAATGTAAATTCATGACACTAATCACCCACTTGACAGCCGAGGTGGCGTACACCAATAGAAAAACCTCTTATATTCTACTTTTTACGGCATCCTGTTGCAGCGTGCACCGTGGAAAGGCGGTGCTCGAGATGGCAGCCTAGGCAACGTACACCATGGGAGGAAAGTAGACAGCCTATACAGCGTACATCTCTGTTTTAGGACTTTGGAAAACCGTCTCTACGCCTGTAGCAGTGGACTAGAAAACGAGTGCAGGTATAATGAAGTTTATGGTGGAGCCTGTGACAGCTACCCACTAAAAGAAATTTATTCTCTGGAGCCTGGGTAACGGAAGAGGGACAACAAATAATCGTTCCTTCGGCCCTGTTCTCCACTAACTCTGCGACAAGCTCAAAAAGAAGTTTTGAAAACGAAAGTTAAAGTGAATCTATTGACAATAAAACGCCGCTTGCAAAAGTTGAAACTCGGATGGCGAGGCATGATATATCCGTGGCCAAATTGGCGTAAATAGATTCTGTGAGAAAAGTTTTGTGGAACCTCCGTAGCTCAGATGATAGAGCATTCTACCGGCAATCGAAAGGTCCTGGGCTCAATACCCAGCGGAGTGGAAGCGTTCTTTTTTTCACAGAAAAAATTTTGCAAGCAAGGATTTGGTTTTTTATGCATGTTCATCAAGAACTTCAACGCCGAAAAGATGAAAGGGCTCTATGAGCGAGGCTTGTTATCTTCTGCCAGAAAGTTTTTTGGTTAGAAAACCGATGGCATCATGACCTTAGATTAGTCTTTACAGTCTCCTGAGTCCAAACCAATTGAGAACATGTGGTCCATCATGAAAATGAAGCAGCTCTCTCACCAAGTTTGTCAAATATGGAGGTCGCTTCTTGCAATTTATGCCTGAAATTTCGTTGAAAGTATGCCAAGACGATATCAAGCTATATTCGACAACCATGGAGACTGGATGATTTATTGGGTAATGAAGAGAAAGTACATTTGATGTAATCTAAAATAAGCTAAAATAAATATATCTTACGAATTTGGTGTATGGTATATGCTCTTGTGATATAGACTGTAAGTAGGGGTCAGTAATTTTTGAAAATTATTCAATACTATTTATTAAAATAAAATTATAAAATAATGTTTACAGTGTGAGCTTTTATCTTGAGATATTTCGATGTCTCAATATAAAAAATCCACTCTGCATGTATTACTATTATTACTAAATTTACTATCACATTCTATACACGGAAAAAATCTCTCGCTTAAAATTTAATAGACTATTCGAAGAGTCGTGGACAGAAAGTAAAATCAGAGAAAGTCTTGTCAGGTTTCAATGACTATTAGGAAATAGTAGAAAAAAGTCGAATAACTTTTGAAAAACAAGCTCGAAGAAAAAAAGTCACGTATTTATTATTATAAAGGTATTTTAAACACTAACTGATCTTTTCCAAGAAGTAATGAAAAGTTTCATAATTTTTGGATTCATTTGTTACAGATTTTAAAAGACCATCGAATAATTTGAAATGAAAGTAATTCAAACAAATAGTTTTGTAAATTGTATTCTAAAGTCCATCAGATTTTATATGCCGTCTTCTAAAATGTTCTTGACAGTCACAAAAAGCGATGTGCAGAAACGTAATTCGTAGCATTGCGCAGCAGACAATGCGGCTCGGCTTTTTGTTTTTGTAATAATTTTGGTTAGATTTTGAGATTACGTGTCGTTAGGTTTCGTTTGAATCAGGATTGAAGCGTACATTGAAGAATTAGTTTATATTATATTATATTAAATAATAGATTTTCTGTTTTGATAATTTTGTTTATTTTTACAAATAATATACCATTTTACCGATAGAAATGTTTAGTGTCTGGATTCAAAAAAGAAATGTTTAAATAAAACAAAAAATTAAGGTTATGTATTTTCACAAGTGAAATATTGAAAGCAAAAATTCTAGTTATTTTTTTACATTAGCAAAGTTTTAACGACTATTGCAATATAAAAAGAATTGTTTAAGTTGAAACTTTTCGAAAATGTAAGGCATTTTTAAAATTATGTTAATTGCACATTTTTCAGAATAAAGTGTATTATGTCAAATTTGAAATTTATCTATTATTTTAGATTTGCCTTCAAACTCTGAATGTGATCCAAATATTTTACACAAGTCTCCACGACATGTATCGGCTATGCGGGTTAAGGCGTGCGATTAGAATTGGGTTAGGGTGCGTGCGTGCGTGCGAGCGTTCGATTCTCGGTGCTGCGAAGTGTTTATAAAAAATTGCGTTTCTGTAATGTACAGTGTTAAATGTAATAATAAGTTCATGTTAGAATTATATAGGTAATGCAAAAGTGAAAACTAATTAACTATAAGTGCAGGCTCATATCACAATAAAATAATATTTTCCTTTCTACACTGTTCAACATTTTCTTCGACTGTCACTTACACTTTCGAATTTACGTTTTACATTTTCGGCGATTATCAATAAGACTTTAAATTGTTCACTTTTAAATTTTAAAATTGAAATTTTTAAATTTTTCTCTACTTTTGTACATATTTCAGACGATTATCTATCATATTCTTCAATAAGGAGGTTCATAATATTTAGTCGACTTTCTAACCTATTCTGGAGTATTACATAAAGTCGATGACTTTTTAAGCGACAAATTTTTTTCGTGTAGATACCTTATATTTGATTTTGGGGTTACTTTTGAAAATCATTCCAAGGTCGAATTCATTTTTTACAATTAGGATGACCTGTTTTTGACACCGTAAATAGAGTGTCAAATTTTACATATAGAAACATGTGATCATAGATCAGGTCATATAATCTGAATATGCAAATCAACATAAGCAATAATCATCAAGAATCTTTAATCGAATTTATAAAAGACTTTAAAAATTTATGGCAAGGTGAAAATCGAGGTCTTTATTGTATATGGCGGTTTGAAGTAACCAAATTTAGTATCGAACATTTTTTTCTGAATTACATTGCTTTCGAGATATTGAAACCTTTACAAATTTTTGGAACACCCTGTATACAGTATAAGTTTTTTATCTCGAAACATCAAAAGATCTCGAAAAATGCGCATCATACGAAAAAATGTCTACAATAAAAACTCTTATTTTCGAGGGGGAAAAGCGACTTTGCAAAAATTCACCCCATGATGCGTATTTTTTGAGATATTTCGATGTCTTAAGGTAAAAAACTCACCCAGTATATATATTTTGAATGTCGGCATGAATTATAAAGAGATTTTGTGACACGAAATTTCGATTATCCCTATTCGCTTGAAAGCAGCACCTACTATTAAATTACATTGAAGTACATGCAATAGGTATACATTTTAGATTATCGTCTGCTATCGGCTCTCATGTTAATAAATTTTTTTTTTAACTGTCACAAAATTAAAACAAAAGCCCACACAGTTGCCTTATTAGAAACTACACTAGAAATTAAAGTTTTTTGAAAAATTAGAAATCCAAGATGTTTGTACAGGCGAATTCGAAATTCGAAATCATTGATATGCATTAGTTGCACTTAGTTGTCAAATAAGTTTAAAGTTATAAAACGTTAAAGTCTTCATACTCAAAATTGTTCCCCGATTTTACTAGAAGCAATAAATTACACGGGCCTGCGAGGGTCAGTTACGGAAAGGACAGGTATAGCGTTTCATTACAGATCAAGGCCAGATCGGAGGATTTCTGTACGGGTAATATTGATTAGAATTCCATTTTCATACTCTATATCAATAAAAATATTGTTTGTAAATGAAAGTATACGGGTCACTGTCAAAATTCGGGAAAACTTGAAGTCCCAGTAAGATATGAATAAAACGAACTATCATTTATTTTTATTACTTCTGCAATAAATGAAACTGTTTAATGTTTGCAAAATGACGATGTCGCAAATTTGAACGAGATAATAACCTCTGAATCAGTGATCCAGCCACTTTGATTCAATCGTCATATTTTATAACAGACTTCAAAGCAGTGTTCGCAGAACGTGGACGTAAACGGCCCCCACCATGGACCCTACCAGCTCATGGCTTCTTCCTCGCTCCACTGCCATAGGTTGGTTGAATGAGGAAGACACAATGTGCTCGAAGCATCTATGGTGGGGGCCGTTTACGTACACGTTCTGCGAACACTACTTCAAAGAATCTATATCCACGAAAAAAACAAATTTTGAAAGGGGCAAAATTTGGAAAAAAATGATTTAGGGTTTATTTCTTTACTTTTGTATGTTAAAAAATATTTAAACAATTTTTTCGCAACAATCTCTGTAAAGAAAAGTCAAAACCCTAATTTTCGTAATTTGGAAAAATTTTCCTGCGAACAATTGTTTTCAAGATAAACAGGCTTGAAATTCGAAAAATCGTATACTTGTAAAAAAAATTTTCTTGGCCAAACAAAAAAATACGTGTCTATTTATTGTTGATAAAGAACCGAAAAAAATTATTGGATCTATAAACTGATTCGTGCGGTTTGCTAAGAGATGGCGTAACTTCATTATTAGTCCATCGTTCCAATATTCCGAAGATGCGTTGGAAAGGTACTGTCATTGTGCGTCTTTTTCAGTATATGTCATTCATTTGAAGCGTAAACAACAATAATTTTTTTTCACTCAAATATGTCGAACTTTGTGCCTGAAAAAGTGTTTTTGCGGGGAGTTCTTCATTACTTTAATATGAAGAAAACTGCTGCCGAAAGTCATCATATTTTGGTGGAAGTTTATGATGAACATGCTCTAGCTGAGCGAACGTGCCAAAAGTGGTTTGCACGATTTAAAAGTGGTGATTTTAGCTTGGAAGACGAAGAACGTCCTGGGCAGCCAAAAAAGTTTCAAGACGAAGAACTGGAAGCATTACTCGATGAAGATTGTTGCCAAACACAAGAAGAGCTCGCAAAAACTTTGGGAGTCACTTAAGCAGCCATTTTAAAACGTTTAAAAGCAGCCGGATATATTCAAAAGCAAGGAAATTGGGTTCCACATGAACTCAAGCAGAGAGACGTTGAAAGGCGGTTTTGCATGTCCGAAATGATGCTGGAACGCCACAAAAAGAAGTCATCTTTGCATCGGATTGTTACTGGCGATGAAAAATGGATCCATTACGACAACCCCAAGCGCAAAAAAACATATGTGAAACCCGGTCAACCAGCCAAATCAACGGCAAAACCGAATATCCATGGCGCGAAGGTAATGCTTTGTATTTGGTGGGTGCAGAAGGGTGTGCTGTATTATGAGCTGCTAAAACCGGGTGAAACCATCAATGGAGAACGCTACCGAACACAATTAATCCGTTTGAAGAGAGCAATAGCCGAGAAACGCCCGGAATATGCGACCAGACACGAGGCAATAATTTTCCATCATGACAACGCTCGGCTGCATGTTGCTATTCCTGTTAAAATCTATTTGGAAAACAGCGGATGGGAAGTTTCACCCCACCCGCCTTATAGCCCAGACCTTGCCCCTCCTGACTACCATTTGTTCCGGTCGATGCAGAACGCCCTCACTGGAATACGGTTCACATCAGAACAGGGTATCAAAAATTGGCTTGATTCATTCTTGGCCGCCAAGCCGGCGCAGTTCTTTTGGGATGGAATCCACAAATTGCCAGAAAGATGGGAAAAAGTAACAGCTTCAGATGGGCAATACTTTGAATAATACTATTGTACATGTTTTTTAAAAATAAACGTCCAAATTAAAAAAAAACCGCAAGAATTAATTTATAGATCCAATATCTCGTTCAAATCTGCGACATCGACTGTGAATCTAATATGGAATGCCCCATATACTCTTAAAAAAATAAAATAAGATTTCACGAAACTCGGTATCGAGTGAAAAAATCAGAAACAGTTCCGTAAACACTTTCAATTTTATTATTAATATACTTGCATAAAATAGTGAAAGATGAATTTGTAACAAACTACTTGTAATACACGAAAATATTATTATATACAAATAAATACGTGCTCAATATTTATATTCATAACTTCGAATTGCGGCACTTTCATGTGCTTCAAGCGTTTCACATGCATGTTTCATACATGAAATCAACATACAATATTTTAAACAATAGTTTATTAACTATAAAATACTACACGGAGAGAAATACCTAGTGCCGCGCACGTGAAAGGTACCAAGCGTTGAAACTAAGTGAAACGATAAGTGTGAAATACTTGAATTCGAGTGTTTCACACAAACCAATTTCACGTGCGACGCACGTGGAACTCAAGCGTTTGGTACACTGGCACTTTAATTTTACCAGTTATCTTGTCACTAATGCTTGAAGCTTACATAATTCACAATTAGCGTCGATCATGTGAAATTTTTACACATATCCTCTTAAACTGTTAATGTTTACCTTATATAGTAAATATTGCGTATTTTGCGTTCAATTTAAAAACGACAATTTGAATCCATTTATTAAAGTATTATGATATATTTGAATTTGATAATGTTAGACAACATACAGTGTGTCAAAATTCTATGTGAAAATGATCTAATTTATATAAAATTTTTAAATTGTGAAAATTGGTTTGAATGTCTTTCCTAATTTAAATATTCATAATCCACGCCTTCTCAGTTCACTGTTAACCTCAAATTCAACTCGTACAAGAAAAGCTACACGTTCAGCATAAGAAATCGAGACCCGAAACCGTACATAAACATGAAGAAGATCATATAACAATAAAGGAACCCTCACGGGAACCTGCACATGCTTATAGACGTCCTAAATGGTTACCAAGGATGATGAAAGGGAATTTGATCTAGCACAACTTCCCGCGTATCAGTTTTATCATACTGCTTCATATTATCAACAACCAGAAGCATCAATATATCTTTGATAGCTTCTCTTCTTTTATTATCACGAAGATTTAACTCACTAGTGAGAAACTCAGCCCGCTGGCGAACACTGGTGGATTAGTTCTATGAAGGTTCATGTAAGTTAACTTCTACGCGATCCTGTACACGAACCTACATAAAATTTAGAATTAATCCACCGGGGTTCCCTAGCGGGCTGGATTTATCTCTAGTGAGTAGAATCTTCGTGTTTTTAAAAGAAGGGAAGCTATGAAAGATATTGAAGTGATATTTCTATAAGGGATCGCCACTTATAATAAACGGCTATCATTGTTGACAAATTTCATCCTTTAAACCTCTTCTGTCAAAATTGAAACCAAATCGATTCATTAGTTTACAACTCACAGTTTCTAAAAGCAACCAGCCTCCGAATTTTTTGCAAAGATGGAAAAAAGTAAATTTCGTGTTTTGATTAAAGACTACTTTTTGCGTGGAAAAACCTTATCAGAAACCAATGCCAAACTCGATGAATATTATTCGGACTTTGCTCCATCGTATGGAATGATTCAGAAGTAGTTTATCAAATTTCCTTGTGGTTGTAGGAGCACAGAAACCATACCAAATCCAGGTCGTCCAAATGAGATCACTACACCAGAAGTGATCAATAAATCCATGGAATTGTTTTGAATGACACTAAAGTGAAAGTGCGTGAGATAGCTGAGATCGTATCTATCTCAACTGATCACGTGGTCAATATTTTGCATACACATTTGTGCATGAGAAAGCTCTGTGCAAGATGGGTACTGCGATTGCTCACAATTGACCGAAAAGGCATTCGTGTAACCAATTCGGAGCAAAATTTGCCCTATTTCAATTGCAATCCGAAAGCGTTTTTACGTCGGACGATGGATGAAACATGGATCCTCCAATATACTTTGGAATCACGTGAAGGGTCAAAACAGTTGGTTAACCTTCGTAAAAGTGCACCAAAGCGTCCGAAAACGCAACAATCGGCTGGAGAAGTTATGGCTACTTTGAGAAAGGAAGGACGATTACTGAAGCATATTATGCTGCATTATGGGATCGACTGGTTGAAGAAATAAGGAAGAAACGGTCACTTTTAAAGAAGAAAAAAATCATTTTTCATATTGACAATGCAAGTTACGTGTGATGCACTTGTAGTGGACGACTAGGCAACTCGTGCCTAGTACAATAATCGCCGTCGGTGAATATTTTGACCTTCCAGGTCACGTAGTCGGAATCGGTCGTCAAATGAGTCGATTTATAATGGTCGATCACATCGATGGGTCGATGCTCATTAGGCATCATGGCTGCCAGTTGTAATTGTCTGCTCGGGAACCGGTCGTGCCGCGTCTCCAATGCCGCTGCTCTCTGGTGCCGCCGTCTTCGTAGAGTGCATGGAACAGACGGAATAGGAAGCGTAAGTACGGGTAGTGCATGTCAAGTTTTGCGAGTACTCTCGGGTGGTGACGAAGTGGGGTCTCTCGCCATACGACTATTTCCCCTGGTGGACATAACCCCACCTGTCATGCTGGTGAGTACTATTTATGTGTCGGGTAATATTTTATTACCACGTTGCAGGATTTAAATTGATAACGTTTATAACAGTGTAGCTATGATTCTCTTATGTGCAAGCCACAAAGTTTTAATTTTTGTCAGGAATAAAATTGAAATAAATCTTGTAATCTGTGAGGTGGTTTACATGTGAAAAAAATGTACGCATACAAAAGTGACTTATATGAAAACTTTTATCATTGACTAAACTCTTTTCTTTACTTCTGGATACTGATTTTTGGGAAAGATAGAATTTTCTTTAATTAAAGATTGTTGTCTTAAAATAAAGATTTTCTACAAAGTTTTGAAATTTAATAAAATTGCTTTGCAAAAATTGGACGTGGCCAAGTTCCAGAGAATCTTTCCCGGAGAAATATGATTTGTTTTATTCACTTTACTATCATATTATTTCATAAGATGAATATTCAGAAATTATTTTTAATGGGAATATACAAAGTTTTTAAAAAGTTTTTAATTGGATTAATTACAAAGATTTGAGTTATTTGAAAAATGATATAAAAGACATAATCTTTCTGGGTATTTTTGAATTATTAAAATAATTCAAACTTTGAATATTTAAAAATAAAATGAGTCAATTTTTAATGTTTAAGAAAATGTATTCGTTTGTATACGTCTTTGTACTGAAGTATGTCTTACAATGATTTACACAACACATGTAAATACGAGGGTCGTTCGATAAGTAAGGACAATTTCCCACTAGGCGGCGCCGCAATGAACTTTGTAGTATATGGCCAAAAATTAACATTCTTTAAACTAGCCTATACACCATACAAATTTTTGTCCACGGAAATAGAATGACTGGAATGAAAATTGAAAAAGTGATGCAGATTTTTCGTTTTTGTGTGATTTCTCCTATGTAAATCCCATGGGAAATTCCAAGGCCCATGTTTGGTGGGTAAATATTGTCCGATTTGGCTAGAATTGAGCGTACTTAATTTTTTTGGGCATATGAAAAAATTCCGCCAGTGGGAGCAAATGAATTATAAAAATCAAAATTACGCTATAAATAAGGAACACCCTACTCTGCATCAGCGTCGAATTGTTTACTTTTAGATTAATGAATTAAAACGTGTTTATTGATGCTCAGGTGGTCTGCAAGATTTTTGGCGGCGATTCATGATGGTGGATGAGACTTCATAGTTTTCTGAAGGGATAAAAAATTGAAACATCACTAAAACTCAGTGTGTTGAGCTCCAAGGAGACTATGTCTGATAATAAAGGTAAATTTGTCGCAAACAAATTTTTTTACCGTACTTATCGAACGACCCCATATTCTAGATATGTTGTTCTCACGATCAATAGCTGACACAAACGAATCTGCACCTCGAAACTCAATCCTTTTTAATTTTTGAAACAATATTAAAGAAATTAATGCAAAAAAGTCAATGAAGCATAATACAAAATTTTGGTTAACTTTACCACGCTTTTATATTAGATTTTATTAAATCTTGAACTTAGAAGCATTAACTAAGATTTCGAAAATGCATTAGAAATCTTAGAAATTCTTATTATTGTCCTTCCTCAATTTTATTCATAACATCCTAATTGAAAATTCGACTTTCGATACCTGTATAGCGTGGAGAAAGTAGCCGATTTCACGCTTGTGCGTACATTCAACCCTATGTTAGAAGGTACGTACACTGGGAAAAAAACATGGTGAAATTAAGGGGAAGGAGTACCGTTGCCAATTTCACGTTGGCGTAGCGTTGCGCCCCGGGTAAATCACCGTTGCTATTCAACGATGCACTGGCGGTAGACCCAACGTAAATTCACCCAAAGATGATCAACTGGCAATACACGCGATTGTTCTTTTCAGTTCTTTTGTTTTCCTAATAAATGTTTTCCTAATTATATGCCAATTTCATTATGGATATGAAATTGCATTACCGTGTAATTTTTTCAAATCACACGGCGTTCCAGCGTTAAAATCCCCCATGCATATACGGGGCTGAAGTAGCTGGATTAAGGTGAGTTTCCAACGCCACATTGGCACTGGCAGCACGTTAACCTAACATTGTAAACGCGCCGATTCTCCTCCCCATCAATCCAGCGGGATTTTCCGTATAACCTGACGGTTTTTTTTTCCAGTGTATCTTGTCGATGAGAGAGTAGAAAACAGCCGACAGAAACTGCAATATGTCATCATGTTGGATCCGCATTTTAATGCCTACTTCACATCGTGGTCGTGTTGCGTCACATGCATTTGTTTTTTTATAAGAATAAAGAATTGACTACCCGATTTCTAAAATCATATAAAAATATTTATGCAACGCACGCTTTCTACAAGCATCGTAAAGTCGAATTTTCAATAGAAATGTTATGAAAAATGGTAAGCTTGAACGATTTCAACTCGTTGAAATCGTTGCCTCTTTTCTCTTGTTACGCATTATACTATTAAACGTCAATTCCTCATAAGTTTATATTCCTCCGGACACGATTTTACTATAGATTCAAGTTACATCAGTCAACAAGGTGTTTAATTGTATGTATATTAGCAAATCGTTTAATTTTACAGCAGTGCTTTGTGCTTAATTTATGGGCTATACTTTAAAGGATAAAGGAAGTGGTAAATTAGACGCCTTCCGGAGAATGGTATGCATGTTTTCAGAATGCGTTACACAAAGTAAACCTCATTAAGCACAGTCTCTAATCAAGTCAGAGTCGTTGACTGCACTCCAGGAATGCAAATTCAAGAACCTGTATTTTCTTTCATTAGACGACCTACATATACTGAAACTTATATCACCACAAATTAGAAATCATCTAGACAAGCTGAACGGCTACCAATTGGCGGCTGTCCAGTTCATGAACTTTATTTCATTGGTCTTGAAAACCACGAAAGCAATTGATTACATAAGACCAGTCTGCTCGAATTTGGCACTGATCCAATCCTTCTAAAGCCAATAAAGAAATTTGAAGTTTCGTGTTATTTTTATTGCTGTACGTAAAACAATTTATTTGCAGTAAACGAAAAGATCTTTTCACCTCATCAAGTAAAGAATAAATTTTCTTTTGTGCTACATTGAGGATGCAAAATTCTCTTTCTTCCTCAACTATTATATTCTCACGATTGATTTCATTTTAAAATGAATCAGTATCTATAAAACGATATTTTTTATAACATGTAAAAAGTTTTAATCGGACATGATTCAAAACTCGGATTGCAAAATTTTCAAGATTTTTCTTCCCGACTTAGGTCGTAAAAGGAAAAATGTTGCTTTCTCAATTTGCGTTGAACTAAAACCATATCCACTTTTTTAAATATTAAAGAATCAACAGAAATCGATTCATAAATAAATTTTGTTTGCTATACCTAATCAAAAACTTTTATAAAATGTATTCACTAGTGAAAATTAAAGAACTATTTTTTCTTAAACTACATACTCGTATTAATGGGATTTTGCTGGTCCAAAACTCAGATTCGGCACTCCATCACTTTCATGCCTCACAAAATCTGCAAATTTGAACCAAATGATTTCGAATTTCTACTGTGTTTTTGAAGCATACTCAGGGTCACTCCATGCAAATTTAGTTACATTCGGATCATTGGAAAAAAAATTAAAAATAATATACAACAATTTATGGTATTAAAAATATAGCAAACTTTGGTGCGACGTATCGAGGATACCATAAGAGCTATCACTTTCAAATTTTTACCCATTGTTATTGACGGTGCAAGGAAGAACCTGTGCCCAGCAAATTCTTAGGTTTCATTTTTGACGGTCCCTAAGATTTTTTAACCCCGAGAAAAAATTTTAGGAGGACACAAAAAATCGTAAAATCAGTATTTTCAAAAACTCCAGGCACGGATTCTTCTTTACATCGTCAAGAACAATTGGTAAAAGTTTTAAAGTGATAGCTCTAATGGTATCCCTGATACGCCGCACCAAAGTTTGCTATATTTTTAATACCATAAATTGTTGTATATTATTTCTAACTGTTTTGTTCCAATGGTCCAGTGTAAATAAATTTGGATTGGGTGACCCTGAGTATGTTCCAAAAACTATATTTGGAGACCACACATGAAAAAAATTAGCTGATACAGTAAAACCCCATTTATCGCAACACCCGTTTATCGCAACTCCCGTTTATTGCAACTTGTCTCTCCCGTTTATCGCAATAAACTTTACCATTTTTTTCTCCCTCTTATTAGTAGAAGGAGTGGTCACGTGATTCTTAAGGATAGGCGGGAATACCCCTCACTTTTAAATTTGTGATGCATATATTTATATGAATTTTCGTATATTAGGGAGATATGAAATATATTGTTTATATGATATGAAACTATCGTTTATGTATATATTGCTACATATTTGTGTTTTATATGTAACAGAAAAATATATAAATTTTTCACATTTCAATGTATATTATTATGACAAATTATAGCATGAATTGTGCCTAGTACAGCAATCGCTTTACCAATTGCGAATCAATTGTTTTACAAAATGCGGGAATATTTCTACTGAAAAAAATTCAATCATGCATTCGAAAATTATGAGAGAAATATGTAAGCTTTAAAGTAATTAAAATGTATTGTTTGTACTAGTTGTTTACGTACCATCGTTCGATTCCACGTTTTCACTCATTTATAATTGCACATATAATGACAATAAAAAAACGCATTCGAGGTTATTAGAACACGACTGTAAACAATGATAAACAGCGAAAGCGCGTGAAACTATTCATTTAGGCGCATGTGCTGATAATCAGTTGTTCAAGCTGTTGGCGAAGAAGTGGGAACCCCTCCGTTTTTGCGATAAACGGGAGGCATTTGATTGGAAGGTGTGGCGATAAACGGGGTTTTACTGTATAACGAATTTGTTAGTTATACTGAACAAGTTTGTTCTAAAGGCATCTAGTAACCAACGAAACTAACATAATTTCTACTTTACATAAAACCGTTTGAATGAGCAATCTTGATATCTGCACTAATTTAGATGGTTTCCTAATTTTTGGCATTAATTTTTTCGCAATTTAGAGAAAAAAAACTTTCAGAAATTTGATAAAACAAAACATCGATAGAATACGTGTAAAAGAATAGTTTCCAAAATAAATATAACTATAAACTTTTTCTGGTGCTTTTACATAATGGAAAAACATTATAAAAGTTTTAAAAATCAATAAATATATATTTGTAATTAATTGCAAACTGCAGCAGTATTTCATTGAAAGGAGATGGCCTTTCGGAAAATGACATATATTTGTTGGAAATATTAGTGGAAAATGGGCTAATTAGAAAGTTTAAGAATTATATGATCCCTTTTGAATTTTAATCTTCCAATCGATTGGAATAAGGTAGTTCAATAACTTTGCTAGAGAATAAATGGCATGGGTCGTAAATAGTGAGATTGTCCTAAACTTGGATAATATCTTGATCCAAATTCAGAATGCTTTGATTTAGCGTATCCGCCAACCTTTACCAACGAGTTTAAGTGTGCGCAAGTGTTTTCATAGTACTTGACTTCCTCTCTCGAAGGATAAGCTGGTAAGAGGGAGAATGTTTAAAAGTCGATAACCGCAGCTTTACCGACCAAGAAGTGGAATTCTATCATATACTTCATCATTTCGCCACCTAACGCTGCGGTTTCGATTAAATCTTTGGTATCCTTTGTTACAATTCTAACAGGCTTCCAGGCATCAGTAATGTGAAAAGAACCACTTGATAATTAGTCGTGTATAAACGATCTAGAAAGTGGGACACTTAGGTCTTAATCAATGATAACATTCTAAGAATAGTTCCATTAAATAAAAACTTGTATCGTTTAATAATCAAATAAAATTCTGTTAACTTATAGAATATGTACACGGAAAAAAATGAAGTGTCAAATTGAACATCTGGAGTGTAAAACTGATTATATTGGAGTTTTTTTTTTTTTTTTTTTTATCTGTGAAGTGTAAAAACTAGATGTTCAGCTTGACTTTCCCAGAGTGTATGAGAATCCTGGAATGTAAACCTGAGTATCTCAGGAGCGGTAGCTCGATTATCTCGGAGTGTAAGTGTTGACACTGTTGACAGGTTAACTATTTCAGAATGTAAACCTGACATTCTGTCAATATTCAAACAGACTATAAAATTATGGTCTCCCTGACTATCAAGAAAAAATGATAGATAATACGTGGTACTATCTGCAATATAAAACTGACATACCTAAGTTTTGACACTCTAAGTTTGACACTCCATTTTTCTCCGTGTATAGAGTACGTGCAGGGTATTTTTAAAATGATTTCTTTCAGTACAAATTAAGTTCATTATCGTAAAAAAAATATTCACGCTACAAACTTTTTTGAAAATTCTAGGAGCCCTTCGACATCACGCCTTCTTCATATTCTCATAACTAATATTATTTATTCTTCGATAGAGTAAAATAAATTAGATAATTTTCACAAAAATATATTAATGCAGCAAAAAATAAATACGGAATAAAAGGAATACAAAATTGAACACAGGAAAAATGATAACATGAAAAATTTTTGAACAAACATTTTTTTAAAAACGTTTTATGCTACAGTAGTGAGGCAAATGTCCCCCTTATTGGCACCTCAAGAGATTCCGAAAACTCTCAAAGGCTAGAAAATAGTACATTGTACAACACGGTACTTTATACAACAAAAGCATGTTTTTCTCGCTTTTTGACGTGTGTCAATACACTCAATACGGATTTGACAGTTAGTTACATATTCATAATTGAATTGCGATGAATGAGGAGAAATAGATTACTTGATGAGTCTATTGCAGATGATTCTTAATACATTACTTTTAATTATAATTGATAAGTATGCTTAATCATTTTATTGTAATAACATATTTCAATTTGCTTATCAAAAATAATTTCTGTTAAAAAAAAAGTATGATAGAATTATTCCGTAGTAAGGTATGCAAAATCGATTTTTTACATATTTTTAAATTGTCAAAAAATTTGAAGTGTAAACAAAATTCCATGGACTCCATGGGACAGCACCAGAATCTGTAATGCACATTTTGAAGGAGGAAAAATATCAGAAAACCGTATAGATGAATTTTATATTCGAACAATATTTTCTTGGAAGAAGAGAAATCCTTCGAAAGAAATGCCCGCAAGACGACTCGAGGATCGACGAAAAAGGCGGAGCTCACGAGGAGGCAACGCGTCGCTTGTGCGAAATGATTTCCTAGCGTATTAAATAAATTGTTTGCATAAACTTGTGCGAAATGAAAAATAACAGTATGGGTTGTCTGAAGCATTCAGAAATTTGTTGAATAATACCTACATTTTTCTACAACTAATAAAAAAAAAAAATATAAAATGGTTTCTGAACTTTTTTTTGATATTTTCTACGTGTTGTTTTTGTTTTAAATATGACGAAAAATATACTATAATTATAATAATAAATATATATAATATATAGTTTCTGCTGGAACAAATCAGTTATACTTCTTCGAAATATAGAAATAAAGATTCAGTAGAGAACATACGCAAGGAGATACACCATCTGATCAAATCTGATCCGGACATCTTTGACAGTCGTGTGAAGTTTGAGCGGGAGACGTCTATTAGTATGTGTTTGGCAGCCATTGGTTTACAACGCAGAAATTTTGTCTGACGATTTTTACTATGGAAAAAAAAATTGAACAACGAGTTTGCTTGAAATTTTGTGTTTCCAATGGATTGCGGCTAAACACGAAACGAAAGTCATTGCTCAGCCACCGTATTCGCCAGATTTGGCTACCTGTGACTTTTTCCAGTTTCCAAAACTCAAATATTCGTCCCTGGGAACGCGCCATGAATCGATTGAGGCCATAAAAAAAAATTCGCTGAAGGAACTAAAGGCCATACCAGCCGAGGCCTATAAGAAGTGTATGGAAAATTGGATTAACCGTTGGTATGCTTGTATTGGCTCAAAATAAACTTATTTTTAAGGCGATAATAAAGATTTGTATTAAAATACTTAAGAACACCGCATATGTCAGCATCGAAACATCGAAAAAGCGTTTGAGGAGACCTTACGTTGCTTAGAAGAGAAGCAGAAGAGCAAAACTCATGCTTGCAAAGGCTGTTATATTATATGGTGCTGGGATAGCAGAGTAAAGGTAAAAAAATTAACAAGTCGATATTTTGAATATTTCATATAAAGTGTTTTCCAATAGGGACATAACAATTTTATTTATGAATAAAACACAGAAATATTTGAGATATTGAGTTTAAATTTTATGTTGGGTGTAGTACAAACATTACATTTTATGAATGAAATTCAATATCGGCCATATGACCACCACGAGTCCGTTTACAGCGGTCGATTCTTTGAACCCAATTTTCCACCACTCTGGCACACATTTCGACCGGAACGTTAGTAATTTCGCGTTGAATGTTGTCTTTGAGGTCGTCTAAAGTTGTTGGCTTGTTGGCATAGACCAGTGACTTGATATTGCCCCATAAAAAGAAATCCAATGGCGTTAGATCGCATGAACGAGGCGGCCATTCGACCGGACCATTTCTCGAGATAACACGTTCACCGAATTTGCATTTCAATAAATCGATTGTGACGCGTGCTGTGTGGCTAGTGGCACCGTCTTGTTGAAACCACATATCGTTGATGTCAAGTTCATCCAATTCTGGCCACAAATAATCTTCCAACATAGCACGATAGCGCTCTCCATTGACGGTAACATGGCGGTCGTTTTCATCCACCAAAAATACGGCCCAATCACACCTCCGGCATGAAAACCGCACCAAACAGTCACTTTTTGCGGATGCAACGGTGTCTCAAGAAGCACATTTGGGTTTGTTGCTGACCAATAACGCATATTCTGCTTATTAACAAAGCCATTGAGCCAGAAATGAGCTTCATCGCTGAAGGTGATTTTTCGATGAAATTCTTCATTTTCTTCAAGCTTTGCCAAAGCCCAATTGGAGAAGTTGCGGCGTTTCAAATGATCAAGTGGCTTTAGTTTTTGCGTCAATTTAATCTTGAAAGCATGTAGGCCAAGATCTTTTCGCATAATACGCCACAGTGTCGTTTGAGCGATGCCCAATTCTTGAGAACGACGTGGAATCGACTGATTTGACTCATTGTGAATCGATGAACTTACGGCTGCGATTATTTCTTCGCTTCGAGCAATGCGACGTCTTTTTGGCACCGGAACGTCCAATAGTGTAAATTTGGCCTCGAATTTATCTACTGTAGCACGCACAGCCTGTCGGGTGGGACGATTATTACGGCCGAAAATTGGAGTAAGCCCTCTTAAAGTTGCGACCACCGACTCAGAATTTCGGTAGTAATTTTTAATAATTCCCAAACGTTGCTGGTTCGTGAACTTTACCATGATGAAAATGTTGACTTTAACTAACGTTTTGACATTGACAGTTCATTAAAAAAGTTTAAGGGTGCGTTCATATAAAGATACGAAATTTTTATGTCTCTATTGGAAAACCCTTTAGTAAATGCGTTTTGAATCTTTAAACGGGTTTTTCACACACAATATTTTTTACAACAAATGTGAGAAATATGACACTTGTCGTCGATGTAAAACATGTAGAACGAAGTTCGTCAAAAAATTATTTTCAAGCTATCGCTTTTAAAATTGGGCTGTTTTCGGCACACTCTGCATGTACGAAAAGTTACACTTTTCATGCATGTCTTATTAAAACTTATTTATCCAAAAAACCTTGGTTTTCATTACCATTTAAAATATCTTCTTGTAAAAAATAAATAGTTCATTTATTGTTAAATTTCTTTATTATAATCAAACTCTCCGTTTATAAGGACAATGCACCTTCGATGACTACCATCAAATATTGGTCCAATGAATTCAACCATGGACGAACATCTATTTTTCATGAACAGTATCCAGGCCGACCAATTGTGGTAACTACAGAGGAGCGGTAAAAAAATCCTCGATATCGTATTAGCATACCGCCATGCCAGATGAAGATTAAAAAGATTGCTGGCATTGTAAACATCTTAATTGAATGTGTATCGCGTTTGCTCACAGTAGAATAAAAAACAGAATAGCGTGAAATCTTCAGAGCACTGTTTGGACATTTCAAGGTGCAATTCGAAAGAGTTTCTGTGGTTTTTTAAGGCTGCTGACGAAATATGGATCCATTATTATACGCCAAAAACGCAAGAGCAATCAAAACAGTGGACTTCCAGCTCAGTCATCTGCAATCGCTACAGCAAAAGGGTACTCGTCAAACAAGGAGATTTTCAGTTTTGGCCTTATTATTTAAAATGAATCTTTGTCTAGCGAGCTATTCCTTCAAGTTTAGAAAGAGGAAATGACCGCACAGAGAAAAATAAAAATCAGGAGAATATGAACAATTTGCAGAAATCAGGAATAATTACTCAAAAAGAGAAGAAAGTATTAGATAGAATAATGCTCATTCCCAAACTGTGTGACACTCCCTGCTGTCATTGACTTATTATTCCTATTTTCCAATAATCATTCATATTCTTCTAATCTCTTTTTTCCTACGTGCGTTGGGAGCCATATCCAGCAAATACGGCGTATATTAAAACTGTTCGAAGCGTAGGTCATGGAGTTTTGCAACAACAACTCGAGAAGTGTGTGCGGATGTAGACGTTCAGCTTGAATAGTACCCTTCAATTTATCCAGTAGTGAATCGCAATACCCCCCGGCGATGGTCTTGCCTTTTTCCGGGTAGTCTATGAGTAATGAGATAGTTTTTCATAATTTAAGCCTCAAATAAGACTTGGAAAATAGTAAGAGTAGTTTACAGAAATTTACAAAATTACAGTTAGACTTGATCTTTAGCCCCATATCAAGTTCACTTTTGGACTAGCTCTGCAGCAACTAAATTTTTAAGAAACCAAGTTGTGTACTGCAACTTCAATTTGTCAGAAAGGTTCAAGTAAACATACAAGTAACTCAAATTGTTTTTATTTTTTACATGATTCCACAACTTCAATCTCCAACTATTTTCTACTTTTTAAATTCTCAATTTTCATCATAACCTGCAGTCAAACATTCAAGTCTTGGAAATTCATTTGATTTTCTCAACTTCAAACAAAAAATTGAGCATTAGTTTAGTTCAATGTTCGTTTACTTGAAGAATTTACTCTGGAATTCTTGACTCGAAAATTAAAATTAGTACAATTTTTATTATTATAATTGAGATTGTTTATTCTGAATTTATTCAAACAAAAAATTGAACAATAATTTATTTCAGTGTTCGTTTATTTCAAAATTGCAAGTATTTTAATTTTTTGCCAGAAGATTGCAATGCATTCTACGATTCGATTTTGTAAAATAGGTCCTTCGATTGCCGGTCGACTGCTCTAACCACTGAGCTACACAGGCGTCCGACATCTCCTTCTCCACAGGAAGACCCCCTTATATCGCATAGTGGCTCTGCCTTGCGGCTGTAAATGATTTTCAAATTGATTAGTTGAGTTTGGAATTTTTGTCACTGCCTACACTGGGAAAAAAAATCGTCAGGTTATCCGGAAATCCCCGTTGCATTGACGGGAAGGAGCATCGGCGCCTTTACAACGTTAGGTTAACGTGCTGCCACCGTCAATGTAGCGTTGAAAACTCACGTTAATCCAGCTATGTCAGCCCCGTTAATTCACCGGGAATGTTAACGCTGGAACGCCGTGTGATTTGAAAATATTACATGATGACGCAATTTCATATCCATAATGAAATTGGCAGTACTTTGCTTTTAAATACCAATATATAATTAGGAAAACAAAAGAACTGAAAAGAACAATCGCGAGTATTGCAACAGCTGATCATTTTTAGGTGATTTAACGTTGGCTCTACCGTCAGTGCAACGTTAAATATCACCAGCGATTCAACGGGAGAGCAACGCTTCGCCAACGTGACATTGGCGACGGGACTCCTTCCCGTTGATTTCACCAAGTATATTATACGGAACTTTTTTCTGCGTGTGTGGAGAGGACATATCGGACGCATGTATAGCTCAGTGGTTAGAGCAGTCGACCGGAAATCGAAAGATCTGAACTCGAATCCCAGCGCAGTCGAAAGCGTCTTTTTTTCCACAGAAAGATTTTCAAATTCTTTAATATTTGAATTCAGTTGCATTTATTTGCGATATAAGAAATGCACTTACAGTTTTGAACGTTCATGGAACGATGAAAAAAATTTTCTTAAAAGCAAAACTTTGGGTATATATAGAATCAGGGTGCCCCAAAAATACGATTAGTACCAAAAAATTTTGAAGTTTTTAATACTAGGGGTGGAAAACACGCCCTTAATGATTTAAAACGTGAAAAAATGGCTATTTCGTCCCTAACGCGTTCGCTTAGAGCAAAATTTCATGTTGCTAAAAACGGGTCTTGGAATGCCCGACAGATTGGCACCTTCAGAAAATAGGGGATGAAATTAGATAAACCACCCTTAACAAAAAAAGACCCAAAAAAGTGAAAAAATGGCTATATCGTCTCAAGCGCGTTCGCTTAGAGCAAAATTTCATGTTACTGAAAATGGGTCTTGTGATGCCCGAAAGATTGACACCTTCAAAAAATAGGGGACGAAATTAGATAAACCACCCTTAACAAAAAAAGACCCAAAAAAGTGAAAAAATGGCTATATCGTCTCAAGCGCGTTCGCTTAGAGCAAAATTTCATGTTGCTAAAAACGGGTCTTGGAATGCCCGACAGATTGGCACCTTCAGAAAATAGGGGATGAAATTAGATAAACCACCCTTAACAAAAAAAGACCCAAAAAAGTGAAAAAATGGCTATATCGTCTCAAGCGCGTTCGCTTAGAGCAAAATTTCATGTTGCTAAAAATGGGTCTTGGGATGTCCGACAGATTAGCACCTTCAGAAAATAGGGGATGAAATTAGATAAACCACCCTTAACAAAAAAAGACCCAAAAAGTGAAAAAATGGTTATATCGTTCCCGACGCGTTCGCTTAGATCAAAATTTCGGGTCGTTTTGAATAGCTCTCGTGAAGCCCGAAAGATTGACACGTTCAAAGAATAGGGGACGAAATTAGGGAAACCACCCTCATCAAAAAAAATACTTAAAAAAGTGAAAAAATGACTATATCGTTCCAAGCGCGTTCGCTTAGATAAAAATTTCGAGTTGTTTTGAATACCTCTAGTGACGCCTGAAAGATTGACACTTTCAAAAAATAGGTGACGAAATTAGATAAACCACCCTTATCAAAAAAATACTTAAAAAAGTGAAAAAATGACTATATCGTTCCAAGCGCGTTTTCTTAGAGCAAAATTTCATGTTGCTAAAAATGGGTGCTAAAAAATTTGTTTTCTTCCAAATATCTAAAAAAAAGAAAAGATTCATAGACTGATTTTAAGCAAACTATTTCTCATTCTATCGCTGATTTTGTATCTCACACATGATGATTAAAAAATGGAAATTTTTATTTTCAGTGTTTAAAAACAAAACTAAGTATGTATCTTGTCGAAAACTGTCCTACACTGAGAAAAAAATTTATCCAACAAACTTTTTTTGTTGTCCTGACAAAATATTTTGTTGTCCCAACAAAACATTTTGTTTAAGTAACAAAATTTGATTGAAATAGCAAAATGTTTTGTTGGCACAACAAAAGAATTTTGTTAGCTAAATACTAACAAAATATTTTTGTTGATTTGACAAAACTGTTTTCTCAGTGTACTGAGAATTTGTAGACCTCATTTAGGCTAAGATTTTTCTATTTGAACTTTTTTTCGTATATCACATATTTTGTTTAAATAATAGAATGTCTGAATTTTAATTGCATTTTTTCAAATTAAAATGGAGAATATACCTTTCATCAGAAACTATGTCAGACAAAATGTGTAGATCTAATTGAAACGAAAAATTTTGTAAAATTACGTTTTTACATTCTCATCATGGATGAGAAGGTATTAGTTTTATCTGAAATATGACTCGAAATTTCCATTAAATCTTTACGTTTTGAGACCCCCTCAGTCAGAAAAAGTTTTTTGACGATTGAGTCTGTCTGTCTTTTCTGTATAGTAGGTCATATATTTGATAACTCTCGATAGAGTTATCAGATTGAATTGAGCTTGGGCACACTTTATCGGAGCCGAAAAATTAAGGACAAGTTCGTTAACCAGCCATATCCAACCAAAATTGAGGAAACTAGACAAATTTTTTTGTTTTTGAAAAAATTAAAAATTCTCATACTGGTTTTTGATAGTGCTCATAAATCTCTATAAATTATCCTCATAACATTCTTTAATTAAACCAAAATAAGAAATGATACAGCATGTTAAAACTTAAAAAAGATCAATATCAAAAGTTCATTTTCCAGTTAAATTATACGCGATATGAAAAAAAGTTATGATACAAAATTATTTTCTACATTAAGATCTACAAAATTGAATTGCAACATTTTTTCATAAGATGCATATTTTTCTTTTTAATTTAAAAAAAACTATTATAAATCCAAAATTCAATTTTTTAACAATAATATGTGAAATACGAAAAAAACGTAGGAATATAAAGTTGTTCGTTTCAAAAAGATCTACAAATTTTGTCTCACACAGTTTCTGAAAAAACATATATATTTTTCGTTTCAATTCCAAAAAATACGATTAAAATTCAAGAATTCCATTTTTTAGACAAAATATGTGAAATCGAAAAAAAACGTTTAGATGGAAAATTATTTGCCTCAATGAAATCTACAAATTCTCATGAAGATACTTCTCGACAGAATGTATATTTTATGATTTGATTATAAGAAACACTATTGAAAAAATTCCATTTTTTAGCCAAAATATGCGATATGTTTATTAAAAAGTTACTGAAATGTATACAGAAAATCGAGCGCGAAGCGCGAGTGTCATGATGAGAATGTGTTCTTAAGGCCGATAGTCTTAAGTGAATTGAATTTTGACAACGTTTGTCGGTTGTGGCTGATTTACGAACTTGTCCTTACTTTTTCGGCACCGATTATGTATCCCAAATAGAAAATAGAATAAAAATAAATAAATGAAATAAAATAGAAGGGAAGTGGTGGGGACAAACCGACACAGCGCGCTTGATTATGTGTGCATTCACATGGGAGCATGGTGGGGGCCACCAACTACCACGTTCTGGGCTCACTGGTATGCGATGCAATGTTGTCAGATGTGCAAGAAGCCGTTCTTAAAGTGTCGATTCTCGGTTTTCGTCTCATTCCCGCTGCCGGCTGCATCCCCACTCTTTTGCTAACTTCGATTCTGATATTGAATGTGATTTAGAGCATTTAATTAATTTATAATTATAAAAATACTTTTGTTTGAAAAAAAGTAATTTTATAATAATTTCTGAAACATTTTCTGATATTTTTGTCTTATCTCCCATTGTATGGATAAAAATATTAGTATTCTTTTTTTTTTTTTTTTAATCAGACCGAAAAATACAAGTCGTTTAAAAAACATTTAAATTGAAATTTCGATCTTTTTCGAAAGAACAATTTTGCATTATAACTGTTCTCGTATGTGGCGAAGTTTCACCGGAAAAAGAAAAAATCATAATGGTGTGAATGATTCGTAGAATTCAAAAATTGAGCCTTTCAATAGTATAAGGGCATCAAATTATTTATTATAAAAAGGATTTGTTAAAAAATAAATTGGTTATTTATATAATAAAAAATACAACAATTTTTTGAGAATCAATCAAAAAAGAGAGAAAAAGTAGAAAACATACCTTAGGAGTTTTTTTTATGAAAACATAGAAAATGAGGTTAATATATTAAGAACCAGAAAACATTTCAAAATTGAAAGTTGTCATGTAAATTTGTGTTAAAAATGTCATTGTTTAAAAAAACATATTGTTTGTTGTTAAAGGATAAGTATAATACACTCTAAAAAAAAGTTTATTAATAGTGAAATTGCGTTCCTTTCAAAATGCATCCATTGAAATTGAGCAGATTTCTTTTGTCTATATAAACAGTATCGTTGCACTGTTAAAAAACTCATGTGTAAAGTGCAGAACGAAAATAGTTATTTCTAATAAACGATTTATTTAAACTCTGAAAAGAAATCCTTTTACTATTAAAGGATTACATTTGAAGGCTAGCGGACCGTTGAATCGAAAATTCAATTTTTTTCCAGAATATTTGAAGTATAAAATAAACGTAAGGATGCAAAAATTTTCGCTTTAATGAGGTCTACAATTTTTATTCGACACAGTTTCTGATAAAATGTATATTTATCGATTTAATTTAAAAAACCCGAGCCCGAGTATAGTGATGAGAATGTGTTCCTTTTGGCCGATAGTGCCTTAGGTAAATATTGTAAAATATTGTAAATATCAATTTGAATCTCTCACAGTTTTCATATAATCATAACAATTTATTACATTTATTGTGCAGATTTTATGTTTTGATTTATTCACAGTTGAAATTTTAAGCATTTCAGCTTTTTACAGCGTTGTGACATCTCGTTACTTCAGTTACAATTAACAAGTGTACAATGCAACGTTGCCACATATGTAAACTGTTTCAAGTCTCGAGTCAGTTTTGAAGATCGTGGACGTTTTCTCCCATCGGCAGTGTCCCGTGTGGAGCCTTACACAATAAAACGCGGCGTGTCGGTGTGCCCCCACTTCCTCGCTTTAAATTCACGCGGTCAGCTGTTGAGCCAAGATTAAGAAATAGAATTTTTTTCATTTCTCGTTATTTTGGCATAGGGTCAGATTCTTTTTATTTTCTTCGATTAAAAATTTCACTATTAGATATAAAAATAGGGGAGAAGCGGCGAAATTGGCGCGTCGTCTAAATTGGCGCACCCTATTTTTCAGAAAATGATAACATAACAAAAAATAAAAATAGTTCTATCGTGTGCATTCTTGTATGATATGTATTTGATAGAAAAAATTATAAAAATCTAATTGCTTAATACAGTTTTATTGCGATTAATTATATATATATATTATTAATCAAGGTGAATTAGATTAATACAACGATTTTATAATCTTTGATATTTAATCTTACGATTAGGATAGAATATTTGTATGACAAAATAAGCATTTTACGTAAAAAGTATTTAATTAATGAACGATACACTTGCGGCAAAATTGGCGCATACGAGATTCAAATCAGAGGCGAAGTTGGCACACGTGTTGTGTTTTTGGAAACCGGTGACTGAAGTCAAGTGCTTGGATGTTTATGATTGAAAATATAAAGAAGATAGTAAGTACACAATTATTAATATATAGATATATACATTTGAATGTTGCTGGACTTTTCTGCTAATCTTTTTCTTAAGATTTTTTGTGACATGGGAGGTAATGTGGTTCGCAAAACTGATGTAACGACTTTGTAAGGTTATATTCATTTGAACAATCAGTGGTTAAATTTTTTTTTAAGTTTGAGGTATTAAGGCATTTTAAAAGCGATTTTTAATAATTAATTTGCAGTCTGACAGTGTTTTGAAAGTTTTCTCGATTTTAAGATGTGAAAGCAATGTAAGTAAAAAATTTGTATTTTTGATTGATTGTTTCTATTATTTATAAGTCTTCTAAAGTTAATAATTGTATATACTTCTGATTACAAATTCAAATAATTCTCTATAAAAATGATTTCAATTTGAATATTCACTTAAATATCCACAATTGCCAGTATTTTATTGTACAAATATAAAATATATTTTAACTTTGGCTGATTTATGTGAATAAAGGTATAAAAAACTTCACATATCTTGATATACTATCTCAAATTTAGTTTAAAATTATAACTACCTCTTTTCATCAACCTTTGCTACTGAAATGTAATTCTAAATCTATGAAAATATAACTAATACGTGGCAAGAGAAGATTATAATATTAGTGCGTCAATTTACCCGACATGGCGGGTAAATTGACGCAGGTGCAGTCCTTCGGAAATCTGAATAAAAACCTGCTTTAATAATTTTCAATGCAATCTTCATCTATTGGAAAGTATAGAAAAGATATCCAGCTATTAAATAAATATTTTTTCATAATTTTTAGTCATATACTTTCTTTTTAAACTCGCACTTTCTATTAGGTGCGCCAATTTCGCCGCTTCTCACCTACTCAAAAAGAAAGCAAGGCAAACGTTTCGGCCACTTATGGGGGCCCTCTTCAGTGCCATAACAAAATAACGAGAAATGGAAACAATTCTATAAATTTTGGGTCAATATAATAGCAGACATGTTATCAAACATGTCACTTTAAAATTAAGAAATATGTTTCTCTCGACTCCGAGCAAAAGTGGCGCGAAAAAGACGCCAAATTCAATGTTACAAAACAAATCATTTCAAGAATTACACTTCTTTTTTACATATTTTGAAAAAGATTAACCCAAAATAAATTTCTGAAAGATTTTGTAGAATTGTAGAATGATTTTAACACTTAAAGAATCATTTTTCAGTTAAATTAAAAGTCAATTAATGTTTAAAATTTCAAAACAATATATCGATTTTAATATTTTCTATTTTCGTAAATTTACTGCTTTAATTAAAAAATTATGTGCACTCAGAAACAAGATTTGAATGAATCAAAGAAAATGATTTGTTTGAACGACTTTCCTTGATTTAAACAAATGATTTGTTCAAAGGAAATAAAATTTGTTTGATTCATACAAAATATCTTTGAACCAAATAAATATTTGTTTGAATCAAATTAATTTGTCTCCAAAACAAAGAAATTAAAGCATTGATATATGGTTAAAGATATAATTTGTTTGATTTAAGGCAGAAATTTATTTGATTCGAACAAATATTTGTTTGATCCAAAGATATTTTGTTTGAATCAAACAAATTTTCTTTCATTTAAGCAACACATTTCTTTACATCAAAGAAAGTCTTTCAAATAAATAATTTTTTTTGATTCGATCAAATCTTTTTTCTGAGTGTGCAGAATATTCTATACAAAGATATGATTAAATATGAGATTCAAGATTAAAAAATAAAGGGTTTGAATATTTGCGCAAAGCATAAATGATATCTTAATTTACACATGGAATGACACAGTAGGATTTCTCTGATATAAGGAAACGAAAAACATTTTATCCGAATAAAATATTTTCAAAAGTATTTGAAATACATAACATTTTTCACAAGTACACTGAGAAAAATATATCTTAGTTTCTTCTTTTTTTTTAGGCGAAATTCTCCTATAATTTATGGCATCTTAACCCCAGAAAATCTTTATAGAACATTTTCCTATTTTTTATCGGTCTTTACTTACCATCGTAAATTATGCTATAAAATAGGGGGCTTTTTCCGAAAAAACATCATATAATTTCCTACTCAAATGTCTAATTAATTCTTTTTCAAAACAGTAAAATATCACTGTTTTGATTCCGGAATTTTTACTGTTTTTTATCGAACTTTTTCCCGTGATTGGAACACTAAAAAGTTCATATAAATTTGTCAGAATTTTGTCTCCTTTTTATCGGACTTTTTCAACGCAAAAAAAAAAATTTCTTTTCCCTTTTATCGATTCTTTTCTCCTTCTTCCCTCTTCTCTTTACAACGTTTCTACCTTCATTTTTCTACATATCATTGACAACCCGTGTGAAAGGAGAAATTATTCAGACTTTTATTATCATGCACAATTATGAAACAGTGTTAGTAATTAAATTAGGCAATTTGAACATTTATGTAGTAAAGCTGAAGAAATCTGAAAATGATTCTGCTCCAAGCTGGCTTCGAACTCGCGCACTCGTGTTCCATAGGCTAGAACGTAGACCGCTGACCTGTGAAACCATTCCAACGGCACTTCGATTATTAGTTGCATGACCCGCGGCATGAGATGCCCCATTTCCTCACAAGTTTTACTTTGAAAAAGCCTACTGTTGTTGGTGAAATCGTTTCCCAACCGTAAAAAAACAAATTTGTTTTTCTAAATGTAGATTTTACATAGCAATTTACAGATGGTCCTTAGTAAAAGGTTTTCCAATAGGGACATAACAATTTTATCTATGAATAAAGCACAGAAATATTTGAGGTATTGAGTTCAAATTTATTGTGGGTGTAGTGCAAGCATTACATTTTATGAATAAAATTCGATATCGGTCATATGACCAACACGAGTCCGTTTACAGCGGTCGATTCTTTGGACCCAATTTTCCACCACTCTGGCACACATTTCGACCGGAACGTTGGTAATTTCGCGTTTAAAGTTGTCTTTGAGGTCGTCTAAAGTTGTTGGCTTGTTGGCATAGACCAGTGACTTGATATGGCCCCATAAAAAGAAATCCAATGGCGTTAGATCGCATGAACGAGGCGACCATTCGACCGGACCATTTCTCGAGATAACACGTTCACCGAATTTGCATTTCAATAAATCGATTGTGACGCGTGCTGTGTGGCTAGTGGCACCGTCTTGTTGAAACCACATATCGTTGATGTCAAGTTCATCCAATTCTGGCCACAAATAATCTTCCAACATAGCACGATAGCGCTCTCCATTGACGGTTTATTTCTTATAATTTGATACTGTAGCTCAAACCAATTTTATAATAATATTACAGATGATGTGAATTACACATTTTCTCAAAGTCACTCTATTTCTTTTTGAATTCAAGTGAAACAGGAGATTCAATTTACTTAAGGCTCTATCAGCCTTAAGGAACACATTCTTATCATGACGCTCGCGCTTCGCGCTCGATTTTCTGTATACATTTCAGTAACTTTTTAATAAATTACATGATTAAATTAATTTATTTTCTTCCAAATCTCTCAAAAAGGAAAAACAGTCGTAGACTTTATTTAAGGAAACGATTTTGCAGAACAACGCTTATTTCGTATCTCACATATTTTGGTGAAAAAAATCGAATTTTTTTATTATTAAAAATCAAAACATAAAATATACATCCTGTCCCGAAATGTCTTAATGAGAATTTGTAAACCTCATTTAGGCAAACAATTTTCCATATAAACGTTTTTTTTTGTATCTCACATATTTTGTCTAAAAAATGGAATTTTTGAATTTTAAACGTATTTTTTGGAATTGAAACGAAAAATATATGTTTTATCAGAAACTGCGTCAGACAAAATTTGTAGATCTTTTTGAAACGACAAACTTTGTATTCTTACGTTTTTTTCGTATTTCGAATATTATTGTTAAAAAATTGAATTTTGGATTTTCAATAGTTTTTTTTTGAATTAAAAAGAAAAATATGCTTCTTATGAAAAAATGTTACAATTCAAATTTGTAGGTCTTTATTTATTTAATAATATTGTATCATAACGTTTTTTCGTATCTCGTATAATTTAACTGGAAAATGGAATTTTGATATTGACTTTTTTCGAATTTGAATATGCTGCAACATTTCTAATTTTGATTTAATCAAAAAATGTTATCAGGATAATTTGTAGAGATTTATGAGCACTATCAAAAACCAGTATTGGAATTTTTGATTTTTTCAAAAAATTATTTTCAAAAACACAAAAGTAGTGCTCCATCCCTCAATTTTGATTGGATGTGGCTGGTTAACGAACTTGTCCTCACTTTTTCGGCTCCGATAAAGTGTGCCAAAGCTCAATTCAATCTGATAATTCTATCGAGAGTTATGCCGCACACGACCTACTACAGACAGACAGACAGACACTTTCGTAAAAACCATTTTTTCTGACTCAGGGGGTCTCAAAACGTAAAGATTTGATGAAAATTTCGAAAGTCATTTGTCACATAAAACCAATACCTTCTCATCCATGATGAGAATGTAAAAATGCTGCCAGTCCTAAGCCTGGATGAAGTATGAAGGGAAAATGTGCTGTAGATTTCAGGTTTTTATACTGCTTTTCACAAAATATTTATTATTTAAAGAATTTAAAATCATTAATTATTCCTCTTTTATAATTCCTTACAATTGTGAAAAACTGTTCATGTATGAAATTGTAATGAAGTGAGGATTACATAGATGCCTCAAGCTCATTGCTTCTTCCTCATTGAATTAACGTATATGGCAGTGGAGCGAAGAAGAAGCCATGAGCTGGGAGCATCAATACTCATTGCTTCACTTCCTATGTAAAAGTATTTGTTGCAACGTTGCCAGATGCGTTTTAGCTGTTCTTCAAATACGGACTTCAATTCTGGTATGAATTATACTTCTTCTTGCTCTGCGGGTCGGAACTTCGTAAGCTGTTTTGGGTGGCAGGGTTCGCAGGTATACCCCCTCCGCCGGGACGCAATTAGTTCTCCGATTCTCAAGATCTCTTATATTCACAGCAATATGTTATGCCTATAATCCATCTCGAAACTTCCTGCTGCTATTTAAGGTAACATTAGTACCGCCTGAATTAAATTGTTCTCATACGTACTTTTCCTGTCCTTTCCCTTGAAACCGATCAAAGCTATGTTGAAACCTCAACGACAAGGAGGCGATATCAAACAATTTGATAAGAATATCAGATTCAAATAATTTTTGAATTTTGAGTACGCAATTTTAAAATGAAATTTTTTTATCGTATGAATTATCACGATTCTAGTGACATGTTTTTTGCCATAAGGAGCAAAAATTTAATTAGTATTTTCTGAAACGATTCGTACTTTCAATGTTTCATATTGTTAAATTTTCATATTTAATATTTTCATATTCTCTATATAGTCTCTAATTATCACAATTCCCAAAAATAAAAATTGTTAAACATTTTTGTCCTAAACCTACTTTAAGAAAAATTAACTACGCTGTGAAGTGTTAATATAGCGATACTTCCTGGTATCTCATACAGTAATGATTTGGAGTTAGGAATAATTAATGATTTTATGTTTATCCGGCGCATAAACGCGTTTTTATGCTACAGTTGAGAGTAGCGTAATGTTGTGTATTACAATACAGAAGAACATAATGTAAAAATTGAACTGCGCATGCTCTATTACAATACGCTACTACTACACAAGATCGAGAAAATCAAAATGGCCGGAAGTATTCGCGAATTGCCAAGTGAGATGGGCGATAATCACGGCAATTTCGACCTTTTCAGATTGGATTCGAGTGTTCGCAGAAAAACACATATATGCGCCGAAGTCACATAAAATAGAATATGCGCCAATGCACACAATTCGGGTAATTACGAGACTCGCTTAAAATGCTCGCAGGGCTGATCGCGCCTCGGCTTTGTCTCGGCTTTGCCTCAGCTACGCCTCGACTATGCCTTGGCTTCGATCTCCTACGAGCATTGTCGCTCGTCGCGTAATAACCCTCATTATGCGCCTAGGCACATAATATGCTATTAAATAATAAATATGTTGTGAAAAGCAGTATGAAAACCTGAAATCTACAGCACATTTTCCCTTTATACTTCATCCAGGCTTAGGACTGGCAGCATTTTTTTCATTATAATACTGGCATGTTTGAAAAATTTTACATACAATTTTTTGTTCGAAGTGTTAAAATTTTGTTACGATTTTACAAGATCTTATGGGTGATTTTCAGGTGTATGCTTTTTCAAATATCCAGAAAACGAATGTGATCTCTTAAATGAAACACATTGTCATTTTTAATTTTCTTATTCTTGTGGGTTTGTAGAAAAATTTAAATATATATACATATCGATTTTAAACTTGAAAAATATGTTTTTAGTAAAATTAAGTCAATAAATGTTGAAGGCTTCAAGTTAAGATATTAATTAAAAAGTTTTGTAGCTTTGTAAGTCAACTACTTAAATTAAGAAAATTTTTTTTTTACCTCTCAAACATCAAAAATGAGCATTTTTAGCTATGTTTCGAGGGACACAAATGGCGTATTTGGGGCTGGTGCGCAGTATTATTACTGCGCATGTGCAGTGCCTGGCTGGACCCCTATACATTTACATGCATTTGTATGCAAGTATGACTTACCTTGACACTCATTTTTGTCAGAAGCAGGTAAACATTTTTCATCTCTTACCTTTCTCAGTGGTTTTGGCATATTATGTTTTAATAAGTATAAATGTGAAAAAAATTCCTTTAACGTTTTGGACTGTAAGGAAAACATGTTTTTTTTCGTTTATTTTTGTATTTTATTTTGAGTTATTTAAATGATGTTTGAAGAAAAAAAAGGAATCACAATGAATTTTATGATATGATATGATATTTACTCTCTTACTGGTTCTCAGGAATGCAACTAAAACAAGTATATCCGATTTTTGAATGTTGTTAACACACTGGATTTGAACATTTCGAATAGAAAAAACGAGTTT
Source organism: Diplolepis rosae (assembly GCA_030998225.1). NCBI lineage: Eukaryota > Metazoa > Arthropoda > Insecta > Hymenoptera > Diplolepididae > Diplolepis > Diplolepis rosae. Next base: position 21,500,171 of record JAPYXD010000723.1, on the reverse strand, counting down.
TTCGGCGCCTGTAGAGCGGGTCGAAACTGAGGTTTGCAACCCTACCTTTAAAGTTTCGCCCCTAGGGTTGAAAATCGCAGTTTCAACCCGCTTCGCAGGTACCGAAAATCGGATTTCCAAAAGAGGCGCTATAAAAAATATTTTTGATTGGCACTAACTTGTCGTTCAACACTCAATCGTCAATTAACGCTCAAAATGCGAAATACACAAAGCGCAATATAAGAGAAACAACCAATATACACGATTACATACATGGCAGTTTTTGCGTACATTTATTTATATGTGTTGTTTACGCGCTATTTTGCTATACGTCCAATGTTCACTAGTCAACTAATGCGAACAAAGAGAAAAAAACAAAATTATAGTAATCACGGAGAAAAAAAAACTGTTGAATCAACAGATGTCATCTGCTGGAATAGGGACAGCAGATTTTTTTTTGTAATATTTACAAGATACCGGCCCAAACATTAATCTTTTGTGGATATTATGTGTGACTCTCCAACATCCAATCAGGATTTGTGTCGGACCAATATCTACAATTTTGCCTGTTAAATTCACCTTTTAAAGTGAAAATAGCTTCATCTGAAAATACTGTATTGTACAAGAAAAGAGGATCTCTATCAATTCTGTCCATCATAATTTCACAAAATTCAACCCGACGATCAGGATCGTCTTCATTGAGCTCTTGTACCAGATCAACTTTGTAAGGATGGAAATTAATGCTTTTTAAAATATTTCGCACTGTCTCAGGAGCAACGTCACGCTCATCACTAGCTCGACGTAAACTAAGGTGTGGGTTTTCAACAAATGCTTGGGCTATGTCCATCTGCATCTCCTCAGATCCTGCAGATTTCGGCCGACCAGTTCTCTGAAGGTCCTTGATAGATCCATGATTCATAAAGCTCCTTACAATTCTTTCAATTGTTGATTTTGTGACAGGATTTAACCCTTCTCCATTACGAAAAGTGCGATTAAAAAGAAAACGAACTTGATCATAATATCGAACTCGATCTCCCCAACCACGCATCATTAATACAGATACCCTCTCTCGTTCCGAAAGTTTAGCTTGCGCCATAATAATCTTTTAGCGAAAGATAGTAAGTATGTACTCGTAATACCTAAATTTAGTTTTGATTCGTAATATTCGTATAGAGATAGAAAAACGGTATAGGACTTATGGTATCGCCTTAGGTATTGACTTAGGTATCGAAATACGGTATAGGACTTTTCGATATGAATGAATTTCTCGTTGAAATTCACTTCAGGAATTGCACTGACCTCTTGGAAAACTTTGTTAATTTCAAATAACCTCTGATTGACTTTGAACGTTACAATTGACCTATGACTTGGGTACGTACTTGAACGTAGTATTTTTCGCTCTATCGATTGCAGATGTGAAAAAAGGGGGTTTCCACTTTAAAAAAACAAAGTTGACCTTGAAAAAGCTATGAAGGTCAACTTCAAGGTCAAAATGAAGGTCATCATTGAATTCTTCGTTGAAATTTACTTCAGGAATGACCTCCACTTTTTAAAAAAATATTTTACCTGGGGAAATATCCAACCGTCCCGGGACTTTTAAGACACCCTGTACATATGGGGCATAATTTTTCAAGTGATACCCCAAGCAGAAATCATGACACTGCCGACTGTGACGATCGGTTAAATGTTGGTCCGATCTAGAAGATCGACTGTTGATTACTAACGTTGGTACAATGTTGCGAAACGATTGGCCCAACCTTATTCCGACTGTGGAAAAAGTAATTTACCGACAGTGGATGTACAAGGTCTATCCAGTGTCTATTCAGTCCCGGTAGGCGACTGTGAAATACCAGCGTTTGTACAGTGTTGGATGTACAACAGGCCCAACCTTCTTCCGACTGTGGAAAAAGTAATTTTTCGACAGTAAATGTACAAGGTCCACCCAGTGTCTAATCGACTCTGATAATTAACACTGTAAACTACCAGTGTTTGTACAAAGTTGATTCGACACTGGTACACTCTAAAAAAATCTATTGATAGTGAAGTTAGGTTCCTTTCAGAATGCATAAATTGAAATTAAACAGATTTCATTTGTCTATCTGCAGAATTGTTTTACTATTATTGTAGTATTGATGATAACCAATTTAATATTGGCATTTGTCAAAGTTGGGCTTGTGTACATTTCTAATATTTATATTAGATAGGTTATATCATACAATTTGTTTTCTTTTATCCTCGAAATTATTTTTTTTGTACCAGAAAGGATTTCATTTCAAGACAAAAGGAAATACTTTGACAATGAAAGGTTAGCATTTAAAAAGATAATCGTTCAACTGCTAAAGGTTTTCCTCTCATGCCAATTTTGAATAGAAAATCCTCTAATAGTAAAGGGAATCGTTTGAGAGTCAATAGTCTGTTTTTAGAGTCTAGTCTTCTTTAAAAAATGTCTTTACTCGTAAAACATGGATTTAATAATAAAAGTATATAACCAGTATTTTAGAAATGTTGACAGCCAGCATTGAAAATATGTTGGTTACCAGTATTGATACAACGTTGGAAACTGGTGTTGTACCAACGCAGTACATCGTTATCATTTCAACTGTCCGCCGACAGTCGGAAGTTGGTATCCAACGTTGGATCGACGTTGGTCCGATTGTTAATTTCTGCTTGGAACCATCCCAAAAAACGAAGTCTTCCGATCAAGCTTAAAATTCATACTGAATGAAGTTCTATTTGATGGTACTTCCTACAAAAAAGTATTTCGCTTTGACAAATATTCACTGAAATAGGGGGAGTGGGGGGGGGGGGGGGGGGGTGCAATTTTCAGACTTTTGATGGGAAGCCTTTTCTACAAACGAATACAACTTATTTCTTTTTGCATAATGCAAAATTTTACTTCATATGTTTCCTTCAGTCTTTCTCGTGATCTTTCAACTGCTTGTAACCATTTTTGAAAAAAATCAAAATTTGACCTCTATTTTCGAAAATCAAAAATAAATTAGACTTTTCCTTAAATTTGAACCCATTTTATTTTTTTTTTAAATCATCTAGTTAAAAAGCTAAGATTTATGCCTATAAAATAGCAAAATTTCAGGATCGTGTTTTTTTTTGTTTTAGAGCAATTATGCGATGAATAACCGGATGCTCCGCCGGAGCTGAGGACGCGAGACCGTTCGCTAGTGTAAGTGCTCTCTGCATTTACAGAGTTGGGACTGTTATTGTTAAGTTACAACTTACAATTCAATAGATTTAATTTTCAAAACATATTCTAAATTAATCTTACAGTAACTGTAATTCAGGCATTGTAACCTGTAACTTAACAATGACAGTCCCAAGTCTGTAAATGCAGAGAGCAGTTACACTAACAGCGTATGATATTATGTAAAGTAAAAAATTAGCTTGAGGGTGTTCTACGGGTTCCCCGGCGTGAAGACGGTAGAAAACGGTCGCGCGGCCTCAGCTCCAGCGGAGCATCTGGTTATTCATCGCACAATTGCTCGAAAACAAAAAAAAATGCCATTCTGAAATTTTGCTATTTTATAGGAAAAAATCTTAGCTTTTTAACTAGATGATTAATAAATAAATAAAATGGGATCAAATTTGCGAAAATGTTAAATTTATTTTTGATTTTCGAAAATGGAGGTCAAATTTTGATTTTTTTCAAAAATGATTACAACCAGTTGAAAGATCACGAAAAAGACTGAAGAAAACATATGGTGTAAAATTTTGCTTTATGCAAAAAGAAATAAGTTATATTCATTTGAAGAAGAGGCTTCTTATCAAATGTCTCAAAATTGCACTCCCCCTATTTCAGCAAATATTTGTCAGAACGAAAAAAATTTTTTTTTTACGAAGTACCACGAAATACGACTCCAACCAGCCAAACTTTCAGCCCGATTGGACGACTTCGTTTTTTGGGGTGGTATCAATTGAGAAATTATGCCCCATATGTGTATACTCGACAATGTTCCTGTAGAGGAAAAATAGTGAAGTTTGTTAATTTACTGTTGAAAAATATTGTAAATTGATTCTTGAATTTCACCAAATTGATTTAAGATTTGTGAACAATTGTCGAAACAGACGGCTGAAAATTAGTCATATTTTAATAAATCTTAACGTCAGACCTTACCAAAGAGGATATAATTTTCATCATATTTAATTGATCAAATTTAAATTATTCAGGCAGAAAAATATATTGATATTGATGAAATATATTTTGGAAATATTAATTCATTGCTCAAACAAAGTGTTTTCTTTTCTGAATTCTAAACTAGAGAATTGAAAACTAACTTTATGCACTAATCTTCTTACTTAACTTGGGTAATTATTCACATTCTCTCCACTCTAATAATTTGAGAGTCGATAGCACTGTTTCTACCTCAAATTTAATCCATAATAAGTTCACTTGATTACTTATACTAAAGTTTAAAGTTTACTTTATTTTAAGGTAGTACGATCACGAAAATTAGACCTGAGGCAAAAATAGATAATTTTGCTTTCAAGAATAGCAATATTATTATTGAAGGGCTAATTTGAAAGAAAAAAGATTATTTTTCATGAAAAAAATTTGAAACACAAAAAAATAATGTTATTAATAAATTTTATTTTTGCCCAAACTTATTTTCTCATCGCTTCGAGCCAAATTTTTAAAAATGATGCGATTCTAATAAATCACGGTTCATTTTTTTAGGAAAAAGATTCTCTACAACTTGACCGTTTCCGATTTTTGAAAATGAATTCTTTAATGGCTGAAATTATAAAAAAACAATTTTTCAAAACAAAATTTTTATAAACAAATTGCTGTATTTGCTAATAATTAATTCAATTTCAGAAATAGGAAACGGTGAAGTTGTAGGGAATCTTTTTTTTAAAAAAAATAAACAGTGATTTATTAGAATAGCATCATTTTTAAAAATTTGTCTCGAAGTTATAAGAAAATAAGTTTGGGCAAAAATAAAATTTATTAATAACATTATTTTTTTGTGTTTCAAATTTTTTTCATGAAAAATAATCTTTTTTCTTTCAAATTAGCCCTTCAATAATAATATTGCTATTCTTAAGAGCAAAATTATCTATTTTTGCCTCAGGTCTAATTTTCGTGATCGTACTACCTTAAAGCGAATTGCAAAACCAACCCTTGCTTTATCAGAAAGCACACTTTTTAAATAATATCAAAATAAAAAAGTTCTTTTCATTTATCAAGTTATTAATTTACCTCTTAACATAAATAAGTTTAAAGGGAACTGCGCTGGGTTTAAGAGAAACCGAATTTAAGGTAGTTCATCTACGAAACTTAGACTTCTGGTGAAAATAGTTAATTTAGCTTTGAAGAATAGCAATATTATTATTAAAGGGATCATTTGAAAGAAAAGAGATTAATCTTTAAGAAAAAAATGTGAAATATAATAAAATAATGCATTTAACAAATTTTAGTTTTCCCCGAAATTTTTTTCTTATTGCTTCATACCAAATTCTAAAAAATGATGTGATTTTGATAAATCATGGATCATTTCTTCAGAAAAAAAATTCTCTACAACTTAACCGTTTCTAATTTTATAAAATGAATAAATTATTACCAAATTCAGAAAATTTTTTATAACAATTTTGTTTTGGATAATTGGAAAAATGATCCGTGATTTTTTAGAATTACATCATGTTTTAAAATTTGGTATGAAGCAATAAGAAAAATATTTAAGGAATAATAAAATTTGTTGAATGATTTATTTTTTTATTTTTCAAATTCTTTTCTTGGAAATTAATCTCTATTCTTTCAAATGATCCCTTCAATAATAATATTGCTATTCTTGAAATAAAAATGATCTATTTTTGCCTGAGGTCTAATTTTCGTGGATGAACTACCTTAAGCTCAAAACAAACAACAGTGGTTTCATTAATCTTGTTGTAGTTCATTTTAAACTATCATTTTTTTCTGTTTAATCTTCTCAAAATATTAAAATATTACTTCAATTAAAGTCAGAACTTAAAAGTGTAAGATAGTGACCAAACTGCATAGGCCCGAGGTGGCGGGATTATCAGGATTTTGCTTATTGGCCCTACATTGGCCCGGTTTCGGTTGCCAAGGAAACGACATTGGAGTGCTGCTTCTTTCATCTCACTCTTAATGAAAAAGTGGTGCTGGTCAGCGAAAGCTAGACAGAGAAAAATAGTTGAAGTAATTTTACTCAACTTCCGATCACATTTGGGACATAAAGACAAGTTAGAAGTTATTTAGTAATACTGTAATTATTTGTGAAATATTAAATGTTCAAAAATGAATCAAAGTTGAGTAAAATTCAGAAGTGTAGGGTGAAGTTTGAAAGCGTGCATTAAAAGTTTCTAAATAAATATATTATTACTCGTAGTATAATTATAAAAAACCAGTCTTTTATTAAATCACAAAAATAGTAGAGCTTTCCTTTTATTTTACTCTAAATTTCAATCGAGAGTTGAGTAAACCGTGAATCGCAAGATTATTACACCAGCTATGAATGCGAGTAACATAAATAGGAAAAAAACCTGAACGATCATTTATCAAAAGAATAGCTGAGAATTATTCCTATGAAGTTTGGTGCTAAAAAAAATTTTTTTTTAAATTGAATGACAAACTGAACTAACATTGTCAGAAAAAAATTACAACATATGAGTCTTATTGTAGTGTGAGCTTCGTAATGTATGCAAACTACAAATTATTTCTGGACCCTAAAGCCAAATAAAAAAATCATCCACTATTAATTTTCCAATAATTTAGAATTTTAACTCTTATTCAGAATATAGCCGCGTAAAAGTCAAGAAAACTTCAAATTACGAAATTCAAGGGTGAGATGGAGTTTTTCATGACTTAAGCCTCAAATAAGACTTTGCAAATAGTAAGAAATAAGAATAGAAAATTTACCGAACAAAGAATTAAGAGAACGTAAATCCAAAAAAAAAACGACTTAAATTCGAATCAATTTTGTAAAATTCAAAGGTATATGAGGACACCCGGTATAAACGGAAACATCCTGTTAACCGGCGTTAACAGAACTGTTCCTAGAACTCTAAACATACAGTACCTGTAAGAGAAAAATTACACATCAATTCCAAGAATTTTGATCGATTTTGTAGAAATTTAGCTTCAAAATTATTCCAAGAACATTAAAAAATGTTGATTACTTTGAAAGTTATTTAAAATTTAAGAAAGCATTGAAATCTTGACTATTTCTGCAATAACTTCTTCAAAATTTAACAAAACGAATTCATGCTGGGCTCATTTTATAAAGAATTTTGATAGCTTTAAATTTAATCAAGAGAACAAATTTTTTCACTTACATAATTCAAATTAGGATAATTTAAGCAATTATCGAAAAACAGGTGGCCGGACAATTCTGACCGGTACTGAAGTGGGTTTTTAACGTTCTCCAATGCATTTTGTTATATTATTGCCAATATAAATTGCATATATATCATTTTTTCCCATTCATCTAGAGTGTTTCTAAATAATTTTTACAGAATAGATATAAATAAAAAAATCGAATTAGCAAAAATGATGTTGCAACTCTGTCGAATCGCGTGCTCTCGACATAGGGTGCATCTTTCTTTATCCTGCGTTCGATCGATATACCTCGCGACGGTGTCGGTGCGCTCGAGCGTAGTTAAATAAATTTCAATCCTGACCGCAGTTTTGGATCAAAAGATCTCAAAATATATTAAAAAACTGCCTTGAAAGCCTGCGGAACAACTTTTTCGATAAAAGTTCTCTCACCTCTAAACTTCTTCGCATACTTTTTTTTTTTTTTAGGTAAAACATGAGAATTCTGTCAGCCGCAACTGTTATAATAAAAATTATTAACAAATTAAAAATTTTGTTATGTTGAACATAAGCATCTGAAGCTCTAGGGTTTTTTGAGTCTGTTAATAAAATTTCAGACTATTGCGAACAAATTTGTGCGAAAACAGTTGATTGCAAAAAATTGATAGATTTCGTACCTTCAAAAAATACGGTTTTCTTCGATTATAAAAAAAAATAGAGTTTTAACACAAAAATTTATTGTTAAACAAATATGCGGAACGACATTTAACATGCACTGACATGTTTTTCGATCATTTTCCCAAATTTTTTATTCAAATGAAAAAAAGCGTTCGCGCATTGCGGTATCCCCTCTTTTGCCTACTAGGCTACGCGCTCCGTCGGTTATGGAATCCAAAGCCTCAATTTACAAATGAGGAAGTTTTTCTTGCTTCCTGCAAAAAACAGAAAATGAGAGTTACCCCCTTTTGGACGCCAGCCATTCAATTGTCATCGTCCGCGTCAAAGTGAAAAACTAATCTTCATGTCATATTCAATATTCGTGTTTTGAAACGAAAAACTTCACAGAATCATAAAAAAATTATAAACTCGAAAATGTATGTATCATTAATATTTGAATTTAAAAATTTTGTAACAAAGTTAATTGATTCGTTTCGAAATCCGGAAAACATTTATTTTTACAATGGTGACGCATTATATTTTTTGAAAAGTTCCATGGCAACTAGGAAACAGATCTTTTTGTGAATACTTCTCCTATGAAGAAGCAATAAATAGTATAAAATATCATCTTGTCATTCACAGACCTAGTTCATATCCATAAGAGTTTGTATTTTAGAATGTTTCCTAACTATATTGTTTTCTCATCATATGAGAAAGTGTTAGAATTGTTTGAGCTTATATTTGCGGTTGACTACCCCAAATGATTGAGACACCTGTTCTCATAACTTTTGTACCGATTTTCTGCATAATTAAACCAATTTTCTAAAGTTTATCATGGTCAAGAATTTTTCCGTCCATCAAATATGTACGCAGACTTCCTCATACTTGGATATATCCGCCTGTAATCTAGTTCAAACAAAAAGTTAAATATTTTATATATTTCGAAATACATCAAGCTTTTAATAATTATCTTTAGAAAAAGTTGAAAAAAATAGAGAATAGCATTCTATTGCGTTGGCAACGAAGTCATTTCGCTTTTTTCCGCTAAATGACTTTAGTCGTTCGAAGTCGTTCTTCTCCATTGCAAACTTCAGACCGTGTATGGTATTTGACAGCTGACGTTTCATAGATTATTCAGTATCACATATCACATACAGTACCGGTCAGAAGTGTCCGGCCACCTGTTTTTCGATAATTGCTTAAATTATCCTAATTTGAATTATATAAGTGAAAAAATTTGTTCTCTTAATTAAATTATATGTTTTATATATCTTATAAAAATGTTTTTCTAAGCAAAAGCAATATTGGAATTTTTCAACTTTTTTATTTGAACTTTAACCTCGTGCAGTATGTAAGAAAAAAATTACACATCAATTCCAAGAGTTTTGATCGATTTTGTAGAAATTTAGCTTTAAAATTAGTCCAAGAACATTAAAAAATGTTGATTACTTTGAAAGTTATTTAAAATTTAAGAAAGCATTGAAATCTTGACTATTTCTGCAATAACTTCTTCAAAATTTAACAAAACGAATTCATGCTGGGCTCATTTTATAAAGAATTTTGATAGCTTTAAATTTAATTAAGAGAAGAAATTTTTTCAGATACATAATTCAAATTAGGATAATTTAAGCAATTATCGAAAAACAGGTGGCCGGACAATTCTGATTGGTACTGTATATGCGTTGAAAGACATTTAAAACAACTTGGTCACGTTAATAAGCTCGATATTTGGGTTCCTCACAAATTGAACGAAATTCAACTCATCAAACGAATTTCTATTTGCGATTCACTGCTGAAGCGTAATGAAACCCATCCATTTTTAAAGCGAATCATAACGGGCAATGAAAAATGTGTTGTTTATGATAACGTCGTGCGACAAAGATCATGGAGCAAGCGAGATTAGCCTGCATAATCGACATCAAAAGCCGATATTCATCAAAAGAAGGTTATGCTGAGTGTTGGGTGGGATTTCAAAGGTATTGTTTATTTTGAGCTGCTCCCAAGGAACCAAACTATCAATTCGAATGTCTACTGTTGCCAGCTAATGAAATTGGACAAAGAAATCAAGAAGAAGTGACCAGAACTGGCAACTCGTATAAGCGTCATCTTCCATCACGATGACGCCAGATCACATTAATCTTTGGTGACTCGCAAAATATTATTGGAGTTAGGCTAGGAAGTGATGCCTCATCCACCGTATAGTCCTGACCTTGTACCATACGATTATCATTTATTCCGTTCACTTCGAAACCATTTGAATGGAAAAACATTCGATTCAAATGAGGTTGTCAAAAATGAGTTGATTCAGTTTTTTGCCTCTAAGAACCAAATTTTCTACGAAAGCGGAATTATGAACCTGACTGAAAGATGACAGAAGGTCATCGAACAAAATGGTCAATACATAATTGATTAATATTTGTTATTTGAATCAATAAACTTGCTTTGAAAATCATGAAAAAACGAAATGACTTCGTTGCCAACCCAATAGTATTACAGAATGGAATTTGATGAGAAAGCATTAAGTATATGAAATTAACTAGAACTTTAATTGAATAAATTTGAAAGATAAATATACTCACGATAAATTCATCCCCTTTTGTACATAAAACTCTAACATGAGTATCTTAAGTTGCGTCATAAGCGTCGGTATGCTGATACGATTTTTTATCATTTCGGGTTCTGCTATTACGCTTGGATGTAATAAATTCTCTAATATTTGACTGTTCAACCTATAAAATGATGTCTGCTATTATATTGACCCAAAATTTATAGAATTTTTATTCATTATGTTATTTTGGCATTGGGTCAGATTCTTCTTATTCTCACATTTAAATTATCAATGGCAGATATATAAAAAAACCGTAAAAAGTAAGGCAAACGTTTCGGTCACACATGGGGGCCCTCTTCAGTGCCATAAATTAAAAAATTAATTCGAAATTGCATTTAAAGATTAAAATATAGGAAATGACTAAAATAATGAAAGGAATAACAATAAAAAACTTACCGAAATAATTTTTGAATATTTTTTTTTCTATAATTACAGCTTTCAACAGTGCTGGAAGAGCACCGAAACGTCACTCAAGTATTTTATAATTTTTTTATTTTTATGTAGATGGTCGTGGGAAATAAAGACAAAAGAAGACGAAAGAAAGAAAAAGAAGGAAGGGGTTTTGGAAGATTCCCTTTTTTTTCTTTCCCTCTTCTTTTTGGTTTTTCTCATGATTGTTTATTTTGGGTAAATTTTTTTGGTCCAAATTTTGTCGTTTTTTTGTATTTTGAGGATTCGAACGGTTTCGAATTCTCGAAATTTTGAATTGTGCTTTTGTTCAGACGTTGAGGGGAATTTGAGTTTGTAGTGACACGGGTTCGAATTCAATTTGGAATAAAATATAAACTGACCAATTTTGATAGTTCAGAGCTCCGAGTATTCGTTGACAGGATGTTTTTTCGTTGTATCCAATTTTCGTAAACCTCACACAATTCCTCAATTGCTGCTTGGCCCTCTCTAGATTCTGCTAAAAACTCTGGATTGGAAAGAATCTAAAAATGTAATTTGAAATTAAATTTAGAAAATGAGAATTGTTTGAATCAATAAATTAAAGTTGAATTTTGGTACAAGATGGGAGTAAAATTAAAATAAACTTTAAAATAAGCATACTTGGTATGTTACGCCTGGCTTGTGATTAGCTTTCAATTTATTTATTATACTTTCAGCGGCTATGAAACTTTTGATACTATATATATACAGAAACTCGGACTGCTACGATTCGATATCATCTGAGTTCACTTGCTTCCTCTCAGCCTCAACTAGTCTCTCATTACTATCAAGGCAAGAATCACTACCGCTGCCGAACACAAAAGGTATAACATTTGCTCCATCTTTCCGAGTGCTTTAGCTCGCTTTCTAGTCACCATTAAAACATCAGAGGCTTGCCTGTTGTGGTTGGTGCGTACTCCAGGGTACATCGGCTATAGCTGGTGGCATGCTAGCTTGATTGTGCATAGATCGTGGCGCCCTCATGATCTCATCTGCCCCTGGATAATGTGGACGGGGCCGTGGGTCTGGAGTATACGTAAACGTTAGCCCAGTTGCGTAAATGATGCCATCGTTGCGTACAAGAGAAACAGGAACTTGCGTCGGTTGACGGACCCATAGCCATTCACCCCTAAAGAGTGAAATATCTGGAACAACACATAACATGCTCTCTTGGCACCGATACATGGTCTCAGCTTCCACATCGCCAAACCAAACACTAAGATTTGGCGTGAAATTATCTCCAGTTAATTCCAGCATCGCCACATCACCTCCTCCATTGAGATCCAGGCTATGAACAAGAGGCACTGGAGTCACAGGTGAACGCACTGGACCCATGCCTTCGAAAAACTGATACTCAGCTTTATCAGTACTGATAATCGTCCAGCAAGCCCCATCATTAATCATTTCTTTATTTTCCCCCTTAGGACAAGCTGTAGCCTGAAACTGAATGATCCTTTCCTGAGAGAGACACAAGTACATATGATCTGTATCTTTCATGTAGAAGGCACACTTGTGCAATTGAGAGACAGGATCATCTGCTTCTAAACTTGCCATCTGTTTGTCCACTTTGCGGATGACGAGTCGAGGCAGCGCCATACCCGTTACGGAACATACGAGCTTGACTGTACTACCATAATGGACATAGCCGTCTCTGACCTGGAACTCTTCTGATTCACTTTCGTTGTCATCTAGAAGGTGGATTGTGAACGCACCCCATTGTGTGGAACTAGCATGGAAATTTCCGTTTTCTACGTGTAAATATCTTGTGCTCACTGTTTGTGATCTGAGACGGTTAAAGAGAGCTACGTTTGTCCCGCTGGCAATACAAAGATCCGCATTCTTTAGAGACTGTTTTTTTTTGGAAGGCTTCGAAATTACTTTCATCCGCTTACTGTGGAAAACGCCGATATCATGTCCACTGCCATAAAACATCTTCACAGAGAGCATGAAGTGTTTTCTTTTGTCAGAGTCAGATATATATAAGGTTTTGGCAGCGCAGTATTGCTTTCCGTTGTTTAGGTCAAGTTGCTGCTTGTCCTGATCGGAATTTCCGATTCCAATAAAAGCACAAAGCTGTGAGGACTGTTCAGATTCGCCTCCTCGAAGCATTTGCTCTTGTTTCATTCTCCAGCCGTCTCCAAAAAGGTAAATACAAGGCGGAGGGCAAAAAAACCTCTTCTCATTGCCATAAGATTTCTGGGCTACTTTGGCGTGCAGAATCACAATCTTCATGTCACTTTGATCTCGTAAATAGCGTTCCATAGCTTCGCGAGTCAATCTCTGATCTTGGTGATCAGTTCCGTATATGCCGGAACCAAAGCGTGGATATAAAGACATAACGGCTGTTGGCAAAGGTAGGGACTGCATGCCGTGGGCCATTGTAGACAATCTGAATTGATGTGGCGTATTTATATTACTATTCCTTATTACCCGTAGAGCAACGTTACCGAGCAGGCCATGCTACGTCTTCAACTTTTGATGCATTTTCAGGATAAGTTCCTAGAAAAAAAACAAATAATGTTTCAAAAAAAAACAAATACATGCACTAACGGTTGAAAATATGAAAACCCTTGAAAAAAGCCCATTAAAAACACGTCGGTCTGTTGAGCAAACGTAAGGAACAAAAGTAGGACCTAAGGAATGAAAACAGATGCAATATGAAAACTCTGTTCGTAAATGGATGTCTTTACTACCACTCTACATGGACTCAAAGTACTCTTTTACGCGTGTTTTGGAAAAAAAAAATTTATTCAGCAGAAAAATATACTAAACTTGTATTCAATACATTTCTTTAAATCATGTATTTTCAAAAGTTAATACTGTGATTAAAATAAACCTTATGCAAGGTAATCCATCACCTATGCGCCCCCCTTTTACTATATGATAGAGGACACAGAAATAAAGAAAAAAGTTCTTTTGAAAAAATTTGTCCGAACCGTAGTTTGTGCAGAATAAGGGTTCAAAGTTGCACCTAAGTAACCAATAAAGAGCGAAAATTTTCAACTAAAACGTAATTTTTCCCAGCGCTAAGATAATTTAATCAAGGCTCTCATCATAATTGAGTTTCAATGCATTCTACCACAAATTTTATAACTCTAACTACTCAATCCTACACTCTCTTCGCGAAAACTGATTATTTCCTTCGGACCGGGGACTCTGATTGGTCTGCTGAAAATCTTATTTAAGGCCATGGATTAACTGGATCATGTACCAAGTTCCTGTACAAGTTTATGACAGATAACTTTTCTTTCTATTCGTGAGTCCTTCTGCTGGCTTGGGCAATATATGGAGAACTGTGAACTTCCTTGCCTCGAGGCGGACATCAGAGGGTGCCGACCGGTTGCACTACCTCTCTACACTTTCCGGAATTCTGCTCAATACAAGACGAGCTTCTGTATCCAGACGTCTGCTCTATTGAGATTCCTCTTATTAAGCAGCTGTATGAATCGGATCCAATGAATCACGTTTTGTCATGGCATGAAGTCACCGTAGCTCACAGCTCTTGCAGGTCCCGTACCTCTTCGGGGCTGGACGGTATTGCATATCGGGTCTTTAAGAAGCTCCCCTCGCTGACGTAAAATTTCACTGTGGCTATTTTCAATCCGATGTTTTTGATTTCTCCATTCCCAAAAGTATGAAGGGAACTTTAGTTATCTCTAGGATTGAAACCCAAACCTCTTACTCAGAAGCCCAAAGCCACCGACTCCTTTGCTCTGAAAAAATTTCTCATACTTTACACCTATAACTTTCATCACGTTTGACTCTCGCTAATTTTCCGATTGTTCCTCTCCAGAAAGCGTCGCTTGTCTCACTCTTTCATAACAACAACGCGTCGAAGATTCAGAGCGCTGCTTGGACTTGTTACAGCGCAATAAATAACATTTTTTCATGCGATATGTGACAGTGGATGAAACATGGATCCTTAACATCAGAGAAAATTATTTGAATACAGTAATAGTATATTACACTACAAGGGTAGAAAGTTGAGAGCCCAGCACTGCTATTAAAAATCACTGCTGACTTTGAACCACGATATCTCGGTGAAAAAAAGAGATAGTGCATTTTTAAAAATGCAGTTGAAAAGCTTATGAAATTCCACGTCTAGTGATTCTCAATAAATACTTTTTTAACATTTTGAAAATAATACAGTACGTGAGAAGTTAAAAAAAAAATTCAAGATTTTTTCAAATTCTCTACCTCAACTTCAACTTTTTGCATGACCTAGGAAAATTTTTTTCAAAGTCTGAAAATCTCACGACATAAAGTCTAAAATCTTATCTTGAATTTAATCCAAGAAAACTTGAAAAATATTCATGGGTACCCGAGATACGATTAAAAATGTTCAATCGTATCTGAGTTGAATTTTAATAAACTAGGTCATGCAAAAAGTTGAAGTTGAGGTAGAGAATTTGAGAAAATCTTGAATTTTTTTTTAACTCCTCACGTGCTGTATTACTTTCAGAAAGTTAAAAAAATATTTATTGAGCATCATTAGACGTGGAATTTCATAAGCTTTTCAACTGCATTTTTAAAAATGCACTATCTCTTTTTTTCATCGAGATATCGTGGTTCAAAGTCAGCAGTGATTTTTAATAGCGATGACAAGCACCGTGCGCACAATTTCCGACGATAGTGTATACGGTTATTATAATTAATAACCATAATAATATGAATATTTTTCGCTGTAATCCTTAGAATGTAACAAAAAATTAATGCGTATTCTTCCGCGGTTTCGAGACATTTTGGAGTGACTTTTCTCGACACTAGTCTTTCTAACTAAAACCTATTTCGAAATCAGTTTCCTTCCACCCTTGTAACAGTGTGGCAGACTGACATCCGTCTGCCAACTATCACTCGTGGGGAAAAAAAAATTTCTCTTTTTCAAAATTGGAAAAAAATCTTAAATTTTCAAAGAAATTTAAACGGTTTTAAACCTTAGTGTTCCTCATTTCTCGTGTTCGTGCATTGTGTGTGTGCTGTGCGTGCTTCACCAAGGATTCATACTCTACTTGCATCGTGTTGTTTCCTTCTCGGAAATAATTGTGTGTTTTTGTGTGCCTTGTGGGAGTACGTTCCGCGGTTCACGCTTTCCACGGCCTCGATAAGAGAGTGATTGCTGGTTGAGGATGGTTTTGGAACGGCCGGTTCTTGCACACCTGGGAGCTCGCCTACCATAAGTTCCCTCACATACTTATCTGAATTCGTTTTTATTAATTTTTTAATTTTTATCTTAGTTTTTTATCTTAATTAATTAGTAATTAAAAAAAAAACACACAAAATAATGATAACTTCTGCATGTTTTAGCTATTAGTGGTTTGTTTTAATTTTAATGTTAATTTAAAATTATCTGGCACTGAAGAGGGCCCCCATTTGTGGCCGAAACGTTTGCCTTCCTAATGTTTATGTCCTCTACGACATAAATAATTAGAACCTAAACTGACCTTAAGCCAAAATAAATATCACAGATTTATAACTGTGGGTCAATATAACAAAGAACATGTACAGAAACATGTCACGATATAGTAGTGATAATAGTGAAGAAATTGAAAAACCCAGAAGCAAAGATTCGAAAAGTGAAAGTGACGCTTTAGTTTCGGGAAGCAGTGGAATTTCCTAAACTTGGAAGGAGTGGGAGAAAGCCCAAAGGGTCGGGCAGAGGAGCGCGCAGCCCTGCTGAAGAAGAGGGAGAAAATCTCGGACGACAGTCGCACAACGCTGAAAGTGCAAGAGAGAAGAGACAGAATGCCAGACAAGGAGAGAAGATCCTTCAGAGAAATGGACAATGTCCTACCAGTCTGTGACCCATTAAAAGAAGAAATAAGCATTGATGAGCAGATAGAAAAAATTGAGATCTTCGAACAATTCTATGGGTGGATGACGTTGCCAAAATTCATTATGCTCTTTCCAAACTCACAGGTCTCACGAAGACATGGAAAGACAGTTTTCCAGCAGAAAAATGTAATTGGGCAATATGGAAAGGACTTTTACAGGAAGCCTTCTCATGTGAAGAGAGTGAACTCAAAAAGAGAAAAGAGGCTCAACATTATCGACGACGGCCTGGGAAGGATATCACAGAATATTTTTATCAGAAACTCGCAAAATGCAATAAAGCACAAATTCTAAAAAGGGAAAGCATAGAATCGATCGTGGATAGATTGAACAGCAGTAGGATAAGAGATTGTTTGGGGGCTTCGTCCCGATATTTAACTCCTACTGAGTTATTGCCAGGGAGGCACGATTATCTAGAATTAATTTTGCTTTTTGCCTTGACGCGACGCGTTGACGACGCGTTAACCTGTGTTCCCTGCCTTTCCCTGGGACAAAGTAACCCAACTACATTTGCTGGACTGGAATTTCTTTTGCTGCTAAGGACGCTTGGCTTGAATGTTTTGCGCAATCTGCTATCTGCTATGCTTCTTCTGCGTCTTTGGTATAATAAAAAGAAATGTGTTTATTTGTTGAAATTTTAATGTGTGGTGATATGGCTATTTGCTAGTTCCAGCGAGAAGCTACAAACAACTGTTTTTTGTGCAATAATCCAGGTCATCGAGCAAAGGAATCTAAGAGTAAGACCAGCGCAGGCCAATCGACAAGTGACGGTAGTCATGAGAGGGTCTTACATATACAGAAGGGTGAGAAGAAGTTAAAATATTTCAAAGAAGCCTTCATTAAAGGGAAAATGTCGAAAAGCTATGTGGATCCTGGAAGTGAAGCAGTAGCGTTACCAGAGGATGCTGCCAGTAGTTGGATCTTAAATATCGTGAGTCAAGCGAACAGCTGACGAGCTAAGAAAATGAAAGAGTACGTACGCTCGGAGACCTCGAAATGGAACTCTCGATCGATGGAGTTGGCATGACACTCAAGATCCATGTCGTGCCAAATGAGGCCTAAAGTATCCCGTTCAAAGTAGGTCAACCATTTACAGATGGAGTAGTTTGTGAGAAAAAACCATACGAAATCATTTTCATGCGTGTAAGTGATGATATAAAAGAGATCACTCCGAAGCAATAAGCTAAAACTCCGATTTGGGCAAAGAAAGCCATGGTGATAGCAAACAATTATGTTGGATTCGTTTAGGTTCGCACCATTTTTCCCAATGGGGATCTTTGCCTGGAATGAGGAATTCGAGAAGATGTTAAGATGATGCCAAGGTGTTTTATCAGCACAGACAAAGAAGACATTTCCAAGGTTCCTGTTATAAATATGACAGAAGGACGTCAATATTGAGGAAGGAACACTTTTGACGAAAGCAGAGACAATAGGGAGCCCACCGGGTGTCTACAGGAAGGAAGTGAATGACATTCCAATTACGATGGAAGAGATCGATACGAAAAAAGCGAAACATTATACAGGTGATGAACTTGTATTAGTCGAGTGCCAAAAACCATCAGCAGGAGCGGGTCTAAAATTAGATCGTGTGCACAATGGACCTTATCAAATAACTAAAAGTTTAGTTAGGGATAGGTACATTGTAGATGACATTATAGGAGAACAGAGTGCACGATCTTACGAAACCACCATGGCAGTAGATAAAATGAAATTTGTAGCCAAACAAGAAAAGTCTGATAAAGAGTAAATTTATTGTCAGTGTAGTATAATGAAACAATACTTGAATGTAATATGAAAGGTTTTTGTGACGAGAACGTTACAAGATACAGGTTAGTTCTTGCTATCATAGCTTGGCGGCGCTGATGCTCATTTTCACTTTTTCAAGTGCCCACGTAAAATACATGTTAGAGGACCTATTGTAAATTTATTAATAATGCAAGTGGTGCATTTATTTTCATAACGCACATAATCCATCCAGAACCAAGCTCTAATTGAGACCATATCCTTACTTTAGTCCTTTCCTGCTAAATGTAATCTGAGGTATTAATTTTTTTTCATATATTCAAAGTTTCGACGATCTAATAATGCGTTTGATGATGCGGAGAAAGGGGAGGTATGTATAGATCCATCAGGTAAATGACCCAGTTATTGTCAGTGTACAAGTGATCGTCATTTTACTTTTGAAATTTGACGAAGTACCAAAAAACAATTTATCGGGTTGAATTGAGCTTTAGCATACTTTATTGGAGCCGAAAAAATAAGGACAAGTTCGTGACCCAGACACATTTGACCAAAATTGTGAAGATAAGAGCATCTTTTGTATTTTTGAAAAAATTCTAATACTGATTTCTGATAGTGCTTATAAATCACTACCAATTATCTCCATAACATTTTTCGATTAAACTAAAATTGGGAAAGTTACAGTATGCTAAAACTTGAAAAAAGTCAATATCTAAATTCCATATTCCATTCAAATTCATAAGGTCTATAAATTTTGTCCGGCACAGATTCTAATAAAATATATATTATTCGTTTCAATTCCAAAAAATACAATCAAAATTCAAAAATTCAATGTTTTAAAAAGAAAATGTGAAATGCGTAAACAACGTTGAGATGGGTAATTATTTGCCTGAATGAGGTCTACAAATTCTAATTAGGACATTTTTCTACAAAATGTATGATCAGCAATCGATTGCTGTTTATCAGTACGCCGGCCGGTCAGCAACGGTAGTTGCTGCTAAGCAGCATTTTTGTACTGCGGCTCAGTTCGTGCATATACTAAAGGCCAGTGCTAAGCCCAAAAGCATCGCTAGTCACTGCGAGTCAGTAAAAAAATTCTACTCAGCAGCAACTCGCATTCTGAGGTAAAGAAAGGCGATACTTTTAATAGCAACTACTATTCACTAGCGCGCAGTACGCGTTTTAACTGAATCAAAGCATTTGACTTCCTCTTTTTTAGTGATTCAGTCACTGGGTATAAGAAACAAAATACTCAGGGTAAGTATTTTTTATTTCGCAATATTCGAGTGCTGCGTTACGGCGTGCGAGTTGCTGCTAAGTAGCATTCAGCTTGCTGTATTGTAGAAATTTAGAATACTTCTATTCAGAATCGTAGTTACTATATACAGGCCTCGCACTGCTTTGTGACCTTTAAAAAAGAAGCAAAAAGTAGCCTCAGTGTCTGTTATTTTTGAATATAAAAAATGAGGCTAATTTTTAAATAAAAACAACAGTTACTAGTTTCCATTACACATATTTAATTTAAAAAACGTGTTTATATTAAACATATGTAGAAATGCGGAAAAAAAGAGTGATTACAAAAGTTCTTCAATCCTAATTTGTTTCTTAACCAGACGCTCGGTTGTATGAGAAATATATTCTCATTTAATCAATTTTACTTGATCGATTGTAAGGTTTATAAAAAAAATCGATTTATATATTTGCATTACTTTTTTTTGTAAAAAGTGAACTGCCCAAGCGCCTATTACGATACAGCGGAGCATAATCTTCTTATTCTTCTTTTTCTTCGTACAGCGTTGGAACCGTACTGACAAAGCCTTGTACATTTGAACTGCGCATGCGTCGATTACAATACGCTACTACTACACAAGATCAAGAAAATCAAAATGGCCGGAAGTATTCGCGAAAAGTCAAGTGAGATGGACGATAATCACGGCAATTTCGACCTTTTCAGATTGGATTCGAGTGTACGCAGAAAAACTCGTAAATGCGCCGAAGCCACATAAAATAGAAGATGCGCCAATTCACACAATTCGGGTAATTACGAGACTCGCTTAAAATGCTCGCAGGACTGATCACGCCTCGGCTACGTCTCGACTACGCCTTGGCTTCGATCTCCTGCGAGCATTGTCGCAAGTTGCGTAATAACCCAAATTATGCGCCTAGGCACATAATATACTATTATTATTTAATTACAAGAGAAAAAAATCTTGCTAGGAAAAGTATTTTTTATTCCATTTTCCTGAAAAAGTAGCTTATAGTAGTACTGGACCGAAAAAAGTAGCCAAATAGTAGCCTCATGCGAAAAAAGTAGCAAATAGTAGGGGAGGGCGAGGCCTGTATATATCAGCATTTTTCCTTGCGAAAGCAAGATTAAGCTTCTCAGTTGCTGCTGAGCAGTACGAAATGCTGATCACCAGCATTTTTTTGCGTGTGAGAATGAGCCCCCGAAGCAGGTAGATTTTTTATTTTGCAAAAAGCACCTACTTTTAGACAAATGAATTACGCTGTGAAGGGTCAGTGTAGTGATCCTTCCTGGCATCGCAGGCAGTAATGGTTTGGACGGCCGCCTGGGGAAATAATCCTATTGTATTTAGCCTGACCAAAAAAAATTAAATTTGTCAAATTGAATATTTTTTTAATTTTCCGAAAATTAGCTTTTTAATGTTATATCCGCGATCCTCACTTCATTTCGAATTCGCATGTATAGAATTTTTAATAATCATGAGATTATAAATGAAACGTGCTGCCAGTCCTTATTCTTTGATTATGTATGAAGTGAAAATTTGAGTTAAATTTCATGTCTTTTACTGGTTATATATTTATTTTTTCCTAATTTTTTAAATTTCTTATAAATGAAAATTTTTTTATATCTGCGTAATCGCAGTGAAGCATGGATTGTGAATATAACATTCAAAACTTATTTTTCGCATAATTCCAAAAAAATTACTTTGTAAAATTGAATACTTTTGGGACTGGATGAACATAATATGATTAGCTCACCAGGGGTCAACCAAGAGACCACGGGACGAAATTTCATACTCTGTAGTGGGGGTAGGATGCACAGGTGTTCCTCTTCATGTACTTACAGATCTTAACGTTCATTTTTTTTAAACCATTAGAGGTGTCTGAAATGCCTTAGAATATAAAATCTTAACAATAAATAATTGAAAGCTGAAATGCGTGCAATCTTCGAGCAATTAAATAACCTAGGACTAATGTTTATTTTTGTTTTTCTTTTTTGAACTAATTCAATAAACCATGCATAGAAAACTTTGGTAAGAAATTCAAGAAAAGTGAAGGCCCGGTGCTGGACAACTCGTCAACCACAGGGGAGGTTCAGTTTCTAGCAGTAAAATTACCTTTTGCGCTCGCGAGAGTGTGCAGTTGTCAAATCAGGGAACACTAATAAACACAAAAAATACTAAAAAACACTAAAAACCCAAAAACGAACACAAACAATAAAAATCACTTTATTGGTCTAGAGCACGCAGCTGTCGTTGAACTATATTTAAAAACACAAAAAGACACAAAGGACATTAAAAAACACAAAAAACCTGGAGAAACACACGACCAACACAGAAACCACAAAAATATAAAAACAAAAGAGAAAAAAGATTTTAATACTGATCACCTCACTAACCTAGAGCACGGCACAATCGTTAAAATATATTTAAAAACCCCAAAAACACGGAAATCGATCCTTTTCTTGAGTTTCTTACCAAAGTTTTCTATGCATGATATGCTGAATAAGTTCAAAAAAGAAAAAAAAAAAACAAAAATAAACACTAGCCCTAGGTTATTTAATCGCTCGAAGATTGCACGCATTTCAGCTTTTAATTATTTATTGTTAAGGTTTTATATTCTAAGGCATTTCAGACACCTCTAATGGTTTAAAAAAATCTGGCACTGAAGAGGGCTCACATCTGTGGCCAAAACATTTGCCTATTGCAATTTTATGGTTTCCACCACCTAAAAAGTTGGAAAAAAACGAACTGACCCCATGCCAATTCAATCATCATAGATTTAATATAAGATCTTGTGAAATATTAACAATTTGAGATCAATAAATATTTCTATGTTCATATGAAGATATCAATGAACACATGTTTTAGATTTTTAATTTATCTACTTGTATTAGAAAATCTCTATTTAATAGAAAATATCTTTGAGAATATTTTAAATGTACAAAATTGGTAAGAAATATGGAAATTTGAATAGGAAAATATATATTGATTGAAATTTTAAAGATTTATTGGCATCAAATTTTACTGAAAGTTTATTTTTTAAGTGTTCAAATCCTTATAAAATTTTACAGGATCTTTCAGGCAGATTTTCCCTAAAATATCGCAAAAAGATTGTGTTATTTCTTTAACTAAATATTTTGTAAATTTGTAATTGTTGTCTGCTTCGCGCCTCTTTTGCACGGAGTCGAGAGAAACACTATTCTCGATTTCGACTCGATTACCGGCAGCGTAGAATCTGAGAAGACTTGAAAACAGAAGCATTGCAAAGAAGAAGTCGTTCTCGCGTGCGAAAGCGACAAGGAAGGAACAAGGGCAGCTCTCTCCACTCGCTTCACATAGACACCTGATGCCCCCCTGCTTTTGACCGCGTCGGAATCCCAATTGTGCACACTGGGCACAACTGCTCTAAAAGTATGAAACTTCGTACTTCTTTGGCATAAAGGGACTCCTGCTTAAAATAAATGAATTCTTCAACAGGATAGCAAGGACAAATCCTGCTACAAAAGCATGACCAATGTTCTTGCCATTATAGTCAGATATTTTTCTCCGTGTAGAACTATGAAATAGAGCCTTCCTAAATTTTCCAAAAAATAATCGAAATTCTTAGTATTGTTAATTTATTTACACTATAATGCTTATTTCCTTAAAATTGTTTCGAAATATTCACTTTAGTTAATAGCATTCAAATTTCCTATTAGGTCGACATGTTCTGATACTATTGGAATCGCTGATGGTTCAAATTAAAATATACTGCATTTTTGTTGATTGTAATAATCGACTACTCACCGATTTTCAACAAAAATTAGAAATCTTGAGGACAATCTCGAAAAACACAAAAAACATAAAGAATACAAATAACAAAACACAGTGAAACTTTTCCTGAGAAGACAACGAAAACTACGTTCAGTCGCTACAACGCGTTGCCGTATGAACTCAATTTACTGAATCCGTGAAACGTGCCAACCGCCAGTGTGGACAATTGAGATACCGACGCATTCACCAGCTCAGAAGCGTCTCGTTGTCCGTGTGAAGTGAGTGGGGAGAGGCGGCGGCGCGCGCTGCCCTTCTTCCTTCCTTGTCGCTTTCGCACGCAAGAATGATACGTCCCACTTCTCCTTATTCTCCACGCTTCTTCTTTGCAATGCATCTGTTTTCAAGTCTTCTCAGATTCTACGCTGCCGGTAATCGAATCGAAATCGAGAATAGTTTCTCTCGACTCCGTGCAAAAGAGGCGCGAAGCAGACAACAATTACAAATTTACAAAATATTTAGTTAAAGAAATAACACTTCTTTTTGCGATATTTTAGGGAAAATCTGCCTGAAAGATCCTGTAAAATTTTATAAGGATTTGAACACTTAAACAATAAACTTTCAGTAAAATTTGATACATTATTGATTTATAATTGCATTGTAATATTCTTTGATCAGTGTTCAAATCTCTCAATAATTTTGTAAAAGCAGCGAAGTGTAAAATTTTAAGAAATATTTAATTTAAATAATTGCACTTATTTTTCGAATATTTTAAAAAACATTTGCCTATAAAATAAAGATTTTGTAAAATTGTGGAAAGATTGGAACGCTGTAAGATAAAATTTTGAGTAAAATTTTAAATTAATGAATGTTTGACGGTTTAAGTGAAAACATCAATTAAAAAATTTTTAACGTCAATTTACACAAGTAAACATTTGTCAACTGATATCCTGATTTAAGCTTTGAACATTTATTAAGTTCAACATATTACTGAAAATTTATTTTTGAAGTATTCAAATCTCACTTTATTTCTACAAGATCTTTAAGACGTTTATTTCAGGCAAATAAGTTTTGATTTTGAAATATGTATTTAAAATTTTTAAATAAAAGTATTATCACCTTAAGTTTTTTTAACCTTTGTGGAGACTTTTAATTTGAAAATTGAGATGCTTTACAGAGAAGAAAAATTGTATTATTAAAGCAGTTGATTCCCAGAACTTGAAAATCTTTTAATTAATATTTCTATTTCAAAAATTGAATATTTTGAATTACAAATGTTTTTCATTAAAAAAAGAAATAGTCACTCACCTGAAATAAACCTTGGGAAGAATTCGCAAAATTGAAGAAAGGTTTAAGTAATTGAAAAATAATGTTATTGTGAAATTTAAAGTCGTCTCATATTTAAACTTACAATACGATAAATCATTTATTGAAAAATTTGTAACTTTGTCAATAAAAGCGTTATTTGGAAATTTTTATAACAAGGTTAAATACTTATGAATTTCTTAAATATTCGTACATTTAAAAAATATTGAAACAGAGAATTATTTTTTAAGTATTTTCCATTAAGAAGAGATAAATATATGACATAATAAGTTTTAAATCTACATTTTTAGTTTTATGGTGAAAGAATTTTTATCTTCCTTTTTTTGTGGCCTAAGCACAGATTTTGAATTCCAAATATAAAAATGTTCTACAGAGCTGAATTACTTTTAAAATCAAGTAGTCATTTACAATGATAATTACAAAGCTTCAAACTTTTGTAATGAAAATCTTCATTTATAACTTTAAGCATTTAATGACATTGAATTCCATTGGAAATTTTTTTGTTTACTGTTCAAATCTTGACAGGATTTCAGATGTGCAGACAAATTAAAAATTATAAAATATTTCATTTAAAAGATTGAACTCGTCCATATGATCTTGTCAAATTGTAACAAGATTTAAACACTTCGAACAAAAATTTTCATGTAAAATTTGATATCGATAAATATTAACAAGTTCATGTGAAGATAGCAATGAACATATGTTTTAGTTTTTTAATTTATCCACTTCTATTACAAAATTTTTCCTTTCTGTAGAGCATTTCATTTTTCGAATGAAAAGTCTATGCTTAGGCTAAAAAAATGTAAAATAAAAATATTTCTAACATAAAACTGAGAATGTAAATTTTAAACTTAAATTTTATGTTAATCTTTCCTTAATAGAATATATCTTTCTTACTGAAAATGTTTTAAATGTACTAAATTGATTAGGAGTGTGGAAATTTAAATAGAAAAATATATATTGATTTAAATATTGAACATTTATTGGCATCAAATTTTACTGAAAGTTCGAAATTGTCGTCTGCTTCGCGCCTCTTTTGCGCGGAGTCCAGAGAAATACAATTCTCAATTTCGACTCGATATCCGAAATACCGAAAGCGTGAAATCTAAAAATAGCATTGCAAGGAGGAAGCGAGGAGAAAAAGGAGAAGTGGGACGAGTCGTTCTCGCGTGCAAGAGCGACGAGGAAGAAAGAGAGGCAGCGCGCGCCACCGCCTTTCCCTACTCCGATCTCACTGACAGGAGCTGCTTCTGTAGTTGTGACTGCGTCGGTATCAGATCTGAGCACACTGCGACAGCGTGAAATCTAAAAGACTTGAAAACGGAAGCATTGCAACGAAGAAGCGTGGAGAATAAGGAGAAGTGGGACGTGTCGTTCTTGCGTGCGAGAGCGACAAGGAAGGAACAAGGGCAGCTCTTCCCACTCGCTTCACACAGACACGAGATTTATCTGAGCCGTGACTTCGTTGATATCTCAATTGTGCACACCTTCACTTGCTATTTTTGATGGTAAGATTGACAAACTTTTATCATTTGCGTTAGAGTGGGAAAAATTTTTGCCCAAATTTGGAGTGGAAATTCAGAATCATTGGAAATGTCAAGAAAGATATCAAAATTCTTTAAATTTGGATTCCAAGATATAGTTTCAAATAAATTCAATTTAGTTAAAAGCATATATGATTTGACGAAGAAATCACACATATATTTTGTATTTTTTAAATGATTTAAATGTATTTGGAAGAATATATTTTTTATAAAAAAATAACATAAAACAATTTTTTTATAGATGGGACAATTTAAACTTAGATAAACGCCTATACCATCTGATCAAATTTGACCCGGACTGATCTAATTACATATACCGCACGCGTAAACTGAAGTAGTAAAAAGTTTTTTTCTAGGTTGGTAACGCCTTCTTTGATACCGTATAGTCCTGACCTTGCACCATCCGATTATCATTTATTCAGCACTGATAGAAATGGTTCGGGAGTTTTAGCCATTCGGTTGTAGGTTGGGAATTTATAATTGGGATCTGACATTGGTAACACGACACCTGGTGGTGAGAATCGGAAGTTTTCTCAAGTGTCATTTTACATTATAAGGATAGATAAGTAATTGAAAAAATCATTTAATAAATATATCCGAAAGATGGAAAGCTCGAAACTGACATCTAATTTGAAAAAGAAATGCGGCTTCGTATGTGCAGTGAACAATTGTAAGTCTAAGTCACTGGAAAATGCAGATTTGAGCTACCATTTCTTCCCTCCTACGGTCGGAATTTGGTCAAAATCGACAATTATTTTAGCATTCCCGAAAAAATCGATGTGTTGGTTGTATGGAAGAAAGCAACAAAAAGAAAAGATCTGAAATACCATTTGAGGGTGTTTTCACGTCATTTTACCAAAGAAGATTTTCTATTTCCTGCTAAGTAATATTCGATATTAACTTAAACAATTTTGATCTTTCAATTAAAATAATCATTACTTTTGCACATTCTCTCCCCCGATAAAATTTATTTTTCCCGGATTGATTTCGGTCTATTGGCAAATTTCTTTAATCGTTAAAATCATTGTTAAATATAAAATTAACAGAACCACATATGTAAGCAATGCATCTCGACACTTAGTTTCGGCCATATTGGATCATGTGACCAACGTGAATTTGGAAATCCACGCCTCCATGTCCGATCCCAATTGTATTTATAAAATAATATGTCTCTCTGAACAATGCAGCATGTTAAACACAGCAATCGAAATATTGTAACTGAAACTGGTCGAATCAGAAATATAATATGGGAAGGCCAACAATACATTTTTCCATAGCAACCAATAATATGGTTGATTCGTTCATATTTATTCAGTTATATTCGGATGGTTAAAATACAAATCTCATATTGCTGTATCTATGTCAGCAATAAGGTAAGGTTAAATTAATCATAAATATCGTTGTAACAGCCATTCCTTTCTATCAGTGCGTTCACTTCAAAACCATTTGAATGCAAAAACATTCGATTCAAATGAGGCTGTCAAAAATGAGTCGATTCAGTTTTTTGCCTCTAAGGACCAAACATTCTACGAAAGCGGAATTATGAAGCTGACTGAAAGTTAGCAAAAGGTCATCAAACAAAATACTGACTTATCCTCATCCCTAAGCGAGAATCATTTGATCCTAACTTAAGACAAGGAACCTTCGATTAAAGAAAGGTTTACGCAATTGTGACGCAAAATCATGTTAAAAAGCCTAATGCAAATTTAAAAAAATATATTTCATTAATTTCAATTCCAAAATTTTCTCTTCTACAATTGCTGTTTGCATATAAAAATTTTTGATATGATTTTCCCAAAACTGCAACGGTTATAGAACATTTTTATAGGCCTTTTCTAGAATATTTTTCCGTGAGGGTGGTATGTTACTATTTAATTATTGAAATGTTAATTAAAATACTAATTCACAATGGAATTCTATAATTTATCCTCTATAAAAACAATTGTCAAAACAGACGGCTGAGAATCAGTCATATTTTAATAAATCTTAACGTCAGGCCTTACCACCGGGTAATAATTTTTATGATATTTAATTGATCAAATTTAAATCATTTAGGCTCAAAAATATATTGATATTGATGAAATATTCCCCGCACCCTAATAATTTGAGAGTCGATAGCACTGTTTCTACCTCAAATTTAATCCATAATGCGTTCACTTGATTAGTTATACTAATGTTTAAAGTTTACTTTATTTAAAGTTTATTTTAAACCTCTGACGAAAATAGATAATTTTGCTTTGAAGAATAGCAATATTATTATTAAAGGGATCATTTCGAAGGAAAAAGATTAATTTCCATGAAAAAAATTTGACATATAATGAAATAAAGCATTTAAAAAGATTTATTTTTCCCCGAAATTTTTTTCTTATCGCTTCATACCATATTCTAAAAAATGATGTGATTCTGCTAAATCACGGATCATTTTTGTAAAACAAAAAATCACTGCAACTTAACCGAAAATTGAAAAAATAATCCGTAATGTTTCAGAATTACATCGTGCTTTGAAATTTGGTATGAAGCAAAAAGCAAAAAAAATTCAGGAAGAATAAAATTTGTTCAATGCATTATTTATTTATGTTTCAAATTCTTTTCTTGGAAATTAATCTCTTTTCGTTCAAATGATCCCTTCAATAATAATACTGCTATTCTTGAAAGAAAAATTATCTATTTTTGCCTGAGGTCTAATTTTCGTGGATTATTTACCTTAAGCTCAAAATGAACAACAGCGGTTTCTTTAATCTTGTTGCAGTTCATTTTAAACTATTATTTTTTTCTCTTTAATCTTCTCGAAATAGTTAAATAGTACTTCAATTAAAGTCAGAACTTAAAAGTGTAAGATAGTTATCAAACTGCATAGGCCGGGGTGGCAGGATTATCAGGATTTCACATACTGGCCCTACATTGGCCCGGTTTCGCTTGCCGAGGAAACGAAATTGGAGTGCTGCTTCTTTCATCTCACTGCTAGGGAAAACGTGGTGCTGGTCAGCGACAGCTAGGTACCGAAACCCCCCTAGCCCCATGTTCAAGAGTGGCATGGACCTAGGAGCATGTGACTTTCAACTTCCAACTCTCAGACGGGTGATTTTAGCGGCTCGTATAATGTACAACTTGGCTTCATAGTTGGTGTCAAGAAAGTTCGCTAGGTGTGGTGCGTCGCCACTCGGTGGAACAGGGCGTTGAAAGGACTCAGGGACGAGACTTTCCTAGGGGTGCACTTTCTTAGGTGCACCCAGAACTGATGAAGTGGTAGCCATGATGCACGGCGTAGGTACACGGAGAAAAATAAACCTTAGTAGTTACTCCCAAAACCTCAACAGTTTCACGCAGCGGGAGAAAGCAGTAGCGTTAACTGTTTAAGCGTCATCAGTTTCGGAGGGTGCAGTAACTGTTACGGTGCGAGACCAGAACGAGAATCGCAGTAACTATTACGGTCCTGTCAGTAACTATTACTGCAGTCGATCCGCAAACGTATCCGCCAGTGCAGTTTCCTGAGCAAATATCTTTTTAATGTCGGTTTTTCAAAGGCACACGGCATGCGTATCTGAAAAACTAGGCACAATGCGCTCAACTGTTATATTCAGTGGCACCCCTGCCGATATTATATTATATGCAAATTTTCTGCGTGTACAGTGTTGTTGAAAATCTCCACCAGCGGTGCCATTGGCGAGGCGGCAGTGGTGGTCGGCGTTAGAGCGGTTGGGATCGTAGTAGAGGCGGTCGGAGTGTTTGCCATCAAGGTCACGGATTTGGTTGGCCGTTCTTTATTTATGGCCGAGCGTCCTATGCTCTCTAAAAATCCAAAGAATGGCAGGGGGGATCGTGCTGCAGAGATCTACAGCATCCTATGTTCTCCAAATATTCAGTGTGAAGGGGGTTGTTGATGATACTTCAGAGACCCGAAGCCTCATTCAGGTAAAGCAGAGTCAGAATAAAAAAACACTTACTGACTTGTTAGGCTGGACACTCCTTGACAGAATGATTTATACGTTTTGGGAGCTGAACATAGCAGTAACTACAATAGGTTTTCGAGAGTAAGAAAAGGACATGACTAGCGTCTTTTTGCCCGTATGCCTCAAATCGTCTGATGTTTGTATCTCAGACAAGCATTTTGTGGGAACAAAAGTTACTATATACTTCTCGATCCTTACTATACCCTATTGAAAAACTTGACGTAAAAAACGACGTCAAGAATGGCGTGAAAAACGAGGTCAAAAATTGGGATAGTTTTTTACGTCATTTTTGACGTCTTTTTTTTCTTTAAGAAGCCTTACATTTCCTGTTACATTTTTGTGACTCCTTTACGGAATGCCCATTCCACTTTGAAATAAATTATTTTATTATACAATAGTTCTTTTACTGATAAGCATTTCTCAATTACAATATCCAAGGAACGACCGAATAAAAATTGTTAAGGCTTCTTAAAGACAAAAAAGTACGTAAAAAACGTCGTCAAAAATGACGTAAAAAATGACGTTAAAAACTATCCCAATTTTTGACCTCGTTTTTTACGTAATTTTTGACGTCGTTTTTTATGTCATTTTTGACGTGCTTTTTTGTCTTTAAGAAGCCTTAACAATTTATATTCGGTCGTTCATTGGGTATCGTAATTGAGAAATGCTTATCAGTAAAAGAACTATTGTATAATAAAATAATTTATTTCAAAGTGGAATGGGCATTCCGCAAAGGAGTCACAAAAATGTAACAGGAAATGTAAGGCTTCTTAAAGACAAAAAAGTACGTAAAAAATGACGTAAAACACTATCCCAATTTTTGTCCTCGTTTTTTACGTAATTTTTGACGTTTTTTTATGTTATTTTTGACGTCGTTTTTTACGCCATTTTTGACGTCCTTTTTTACGTCATTTTTTACGCCATTTTTTACGTCAAGTTTTTCAATAGGGTACGGCCTGATGGCACGTAAATTTATATTATATTGTTCGAGTTTAGACAAAAGTTATCATACTGATAAAATTAAAAGTCTAACGAACCATTTAACCAAGTGTATTAATTAAAGGAAGACTATTTTCAGAAATAAATATAATTTGTCTGAAAAAAATTGTTTTCTTAGTCAGTTCGTAAACATTTCAATATATCCTCGTAGTCGTACACTACCGTTCCGAATTATTTGTTCACCTGTTGCTTCATTCCTAAAGTGTCTCAATTTTTATAATAACAAGTTGAAATTCTTCCTCCTCATTGCAGCATGAAAGCTAATACAATTTTGTATCTAATAAGTCCAAGTTGAAAGCTAAATTTTAATTTTATAAAAATATATTGCAAAAAACATCAAATTTCGATCTTTTCGAAAAATATTAATAACACTGGAATTAATTAAGATTTTTAAAAGTTTTTAGTCTTATTTTTAAGGTTAGTCTTCATAATATATTGCTATTTTATCAAAATATTGTTAGAATTTTTTTGGTGGATTCTACCCTGGGGTCAAACATGGTACAAAGAATTCGTAAAATTTCAAATAAAGAGAGTGATCTATGATTCAATTTAAAAAATTCAAAATATTACTATTTTTATAAATGTTCCTAAATTTTATTAAAATAAGATAGACATTGATTTTTGAAAATTTCTTGTAAGTAGCTACAAATCTTTTAAATTTTACGACCTTTTTGTATTATGTTTGATACCGGGTAGAATCCAGGGAAAAAATCTGAAAATATCTTGTTTATTTAGCAAAATACTGTAAAGATTCACCTTTTAAATGAGACTAAAAACTTTTTAAAATTTCAATTGATTATAGAGTTATTAATATATTTTTTATTTTAATTTGAAATTTGACGTTTTTTACAATATAATTTTATAAAATAAATATTTTGCCTTGAAATTGTGCTCATTGGATGCAAAATTCAATTAACTTTTATGCTACCATGGGGAAAAAAATTTCAACTTGTTATTATAAAAATTAAGACACTTTAGGAATAACTGACACAACAAGTGAACAGATAATTTCGACTGTCAGTGTACGTAGGTTTTGAAAATATTTTTTAAACGAAAATATTCAGTGGTGGAGCAAAAGTCCATGAGGATTAGCTACCAACTATGATGTTTTACATTGAAAGTTGAAAGTGTCTATTTCTTTATAATTTTCATCATTTTTACACTTTCATAAATAGATTAAACTGAAAATGTTTTTTTATGAATAATTTACGTATTAATGAATGAATTTTTTGAAAACTTTACGCACTCATAATGTAAACTTATTCTTTTACTAATATGCTGGAAATATAGCTCAAATTAATATAAACAACGTATAATCGTAATCAAGGGTGCTATAACTATTACTGATAAGATTAGCCAATTTCTTTTTTTCAAATTTAAAAGGTGACTTCTGGCCATATCGGATCTCCGCGTCCATAATGTAATGGTGTGAGGAATGTGTTCTACTTCGCTATGGCAAAACTATAAAATTGTTTTACAGCGGGGAAATGTTTCGCTTATCAGACGTGGAAGTCTAAAGAGAAAAGCTACGCTTTACGTGGGAGGAGGCCTTTACTGGGGAAGAAGAAAACTGCTCAGAGGAACTATCTACCGGAATTAACAATGTATCGGATTCTTATCGGGCTTCGGAGAGACCTTACGTTGGGAAGCTACGGACGCCATCTCCAATATACGACGTCGTTGGCCTCAACCAGGACATTTAAAAGATTTAACAACAGTTATAAAACACCTAAAATGTGGCAGAGCTGCGAAAGAAAGTCCTACAGAAAGAATAACCAAGCAAAGGAGACCACGCGACTCGAAAAGAGATGCACACATTCAATTTGTGAACGAAAGTTCTACCTCTTTCTCTCACTTGTAAAGAAGGTAGAGGGATTTCCTCAAACCGCGAAAATATTTTGATGACCCCACCGACTTCCATCTTATCAGCACTTCCAGCGTGGTTACACGAACACTCATGTTCATGTTTCTGACCATTTATCAAATTTAATATCCTCTTAAACTTTTTAATAATTGCAGACTTCACAAAACTCCAATTTTATAAAAAAATATAGCATTTTAAAGGTTGTGAGCAATACTAGTCATGTGGTATTGGCTATTGGAGTCAATTTGTGAGTTTCGATGAAATGGTGGGAAAATGAACTCCGCTCCTTAATGTCTCAAGAAGAGAGTTTTCACAGGTCGGAAAGATCAGGAGATAGCACCCAGGATTATTCGTTAAACGATGCCGAAGTGGTAACTCCTATTTTGTTAAATTGGAAGAACTTGTCTTAATGGAGATACTAAAGTGTTTGATATTGACGTGATAAAATGAACATGAATTAATTTTTTTGGCAAAAATCGGTTTTATTTTTCAATGTTTTTTTTAGCTTGATACAACGAGTCCAACGATCTTTCAACTTTCCTATGCCTTCCAAATAATTCGTGTCAAAACGCCTACCACACAGCCATCTCTTGAAGTTTGGGGACAAATTCAGGATTATTCAGGATTTTTCAGGATTACTCCATGTGCATCCCCAGAAAACACTAGCCATAACTTTCCTAGCCAATTGTTCCGTTTTTAGACGCTTGGTGCACTTTCACCAGGTTTAACCCACTGTTTTGATCTTCAACGTGATTCCAGGGTATAGTGGTGGATCCATGTTTCATTAATCGTCACAAATCGACGCAAAGACTCTTTTGGATTGTGGTTAAAATAGGCTAAATTTTGCTCCGAAGTGGTCACACGAATGCGTTTTTGGTCGATTGTGAGAAATCGCGGCACCCATCTTGCAAAGAGCCTTCTCATGCATAAATGTGTATGCAAAATATTGACCACACGCTCAGTTGAGATGGATACGATCTCAGCTATCTCACGCACTTTCACTTTCGGGTCATTTAAAACAATACCATGAATTTTATTGATCATTCCTGGTGTAGTGATCTCATTTGGATGACCTGGACTTGGTATGGTTGGTTTGTTTTCAGACACTGTAACTTGCAAACTAATAAATGGATCTGGCACAGATTATAATAGAAGATGTTTGATGGGTAGAACTTGTCAACAATGATAGCCGTTTGTTATTAATGGCGACCTCTCGTAGAAATATCACGTCAATATGAAACACCCTAGTATTGATAAACAGAGACATTTGAAGTAAGTGATATCCTGATTCTACATCACCTGCTGCAACAAGTCACTACTCCATATATATATAAGTGACGGAAATTGGGTTTATGTCTGTCATCTCATTTGTGATTTTAATAATATATATTGTATATCGTTGGCTATTGACCCGACGAGACAGACTATTTTTATGGTATTTATTTTTCTTGATATGGATAACCAAAAATAGTCTTATTCGATCTACGATATATTTGTTAAATTATCATTACCTGATAGTGTACAATATTCATTTTGATTAACACTAATCGGAGTGGATGTGCCTGACTGTAATAGATTCGTGCAGCTGATTGACGTTATTTATTAATTCCATTATTTGCATCATAGATAAACATCTGAATAATGTAAATCAGGTATGAGTTTGTGAGTTGCGTTCGTTTGGTACGAAGATAGAAATTTTAAGATCTCCGAATCATACCGTTGTATTCTTGATTCACCATTATGGTCTTCTTTGCCTATTATTTGATAAGGATTATAATATAATATAATAAAGTTTCTTACTCACTATGCTCAAATCATAAATATCGTATGTTTTGATCCTCGTATGATAACGTAATCAACTTGCTACAAGGCATATCTTCCAATCAGCGAAAGGGAAGCAAAAAAGACAATAAAAAGGTAGATCCATTAAAAAATTCTTTTTGTTAAAAGGGCCTTTAAGGACGGTCATCATAGAAACACTGTCATAATTGTTATTATATGCTATAATTATATTATTCCTGAATTGCTTAATTTTTGTGATACTATTGCTTGATTTAATTTGAAACCTTATTAACTTCTTACTGTAAGTGTATTTTTTGCTTATCTAAACTCTAACTTTGATTTTCCCGAAATGAAGTTTTATGAATTTCCAATTTCAAAGGGGCCCTGGTGTCACGTTTTTGAACATAAAGTGTTTATTTTGTGCTTAAAATGTAGAGACTTCATCCGGCTATATGGCTATTTTCATGCAGATGCCCACATACTTTTTAAATATGCGTAGTAGTGTCTAGTCACATCTCGCAGATAATCTGAATCAAGTATAGAAAAATCTTCCACGTTATTATGATTAAACTGTCTTCATTGGCCATTTCTTCGTCGCAAGTTATCTACCTCTATTCCTAATGTGCATATTTCTTTTGCAGTCTGAGCCTTTTTACCTTGCATGTGAATAACAGGATGATACCTGTTGAGTATAGTACTGTTTGTGTGATAGAATTCATTGAGATTCTTTGCGTGTCGCGGATTTATCGTTTAGACTAGGAAATTGAAAATTCCACTAAAAAAATAATATTGAACCTATAA
Organism: Diplolepis rosae; assembly: GCA_030998225.1. Taxonomy (NCBI): domain Eukaryota; kingdom Metazoa; phylum Arthropoda; class Insecta; order Hymenoptera; family Diplolepididae; genus Diplolepis; species Diplolepis rosae. The sequence goes on along the minus strand of JAPYXD010000723.1, from coordinate 21,464,378 downwards.
CCTTTCTTCCAAAAGTATGATTTTTATTGACTTAAGGGGGTTTTTGACGATCGGGACAAAATTTCGAGCCTCTTTTTGCGAATGATTTGCAAAGGAACTATACATGATAATTAGAAACAGTTTCTTGCCTCTTATTGATACATTCTCCGACTTTTGAAATATTATTTTGATAAAAAATTATTTTCACATGCGCGACCTTAAAACTTCCTTTACCACACGTCTGGAATAACGTCACAATCGATTTTATTAAGCTTATAAGGTCTGTAAAAATTAAACGAGAGATTCCCAAGACATTCAAAATTTTCAGAATCGCTGCATATCTCTCGTTGAAAATTATTAAAACAATATGAGTAGCGATTTCGTAACTTCGCAACGACCGAGAGGATTCCGACTTGAAATTCGCATTTAGACTGAAATAGCCTAAGAATCTTTTTTCAAAAGAACACATCGTCACACACACTCACAACACGTTAGAAAAGACATGGCAATATAATTTCACCAAGTCACCGATATTAGTTTTACTGGAAGGAGTGACGGCGTAACCATCTAACGCAGAGGCGCGTGGAAGGTCACCGAGCGGCCGTTGAATCACTCGTCAACTAAAGTGTATTCCTGGATTTCATTCATAGGGCATATTTCTGATGACTTCTACATCTGAAATATGCAACAACAAAAAATTCGTTTTTTCAAAACCTCGAACGTGGAAGACCCCCTTAAGAAAATATGCTTTTGGAACCAATAAATATGCAGCGAATTCCTTAGCATATTGATTTGAATTAATGATACACATGATTCCGGCAGGAATGCTATAGAGTCAATAGCATTTTCTTCTGAACGCCAGTGCCAGAATTGGTTTGCTCGTTTTCGTCCCGGAGATTTTTACCTCAAAGATGCACCACGCTCTTGATGCACAACTGAAGTTGACGACGACAAAAGAAAAGCAGTGATAGAAAATAACCGGCGTAGTACGACACGAGAGATCTCAGAGAAGCCTAATATATCACATACGTGCGTTGAAAGACATTTAAAACAACTTGGTTACGTTAATAAGCTCGATATTTGCGTTCCTCGCAAATTGAACGAAATTCAACTCACCAAACGAATTCTCATTTGCAATTCACTGCTGAAACGTAACGAAACCGATACATTTGTTATGGATGGTTCCCGACACTGGAAACTGAACCCGAGCCTCCAAATTCCGGTCTTGAAGTTGTCCTCTGGTCCTAGATTTGAAGGTAGAAACTTATATTTGGACAGTCTGAGTTTCTACGCGGATCCTTCTTGGAATACGTGCGGGAGTCACGTAAGAATTTCGCCAGCACGTACTGACAGGTTTGGTAGAGTGTGAGATGATCCTTCGTAGTGAGCGAGGTAGGACGAAGAAGTCGATGTTCTCTCGACTGAGTCCCGGGAGATGGTCTCGCCTGTGCTCGGCGGCAGTCTACTTATTCATTGCCGAACTTGGTAGCGCGCACCAATCAGAAGCGTTGAAGGAACCCTGGGGAAAATCCGGGCGCCATTGACAAGAGTTGGGGCTTGGGGACTGCTTCAACGTGATTGGTCGAGAAGCTTGAGGGTCCCGCACCAATGAGAAGTGTTGAAAGGATTTCGGAAAACCACGCGCACCAATCAGAGACGTTGGAGCGATAGTCCCGATCGGACTTTCACCCGTCTCCGTCTCTCTCTCTCAGAAATTCCACATGTCTAGTCTACGCACAATGTTATGAATTGATAAATTTGGTACATGATTAATATGATATCGCTAATAATAGTAATATTAATGGTACTAAAATTGTAATGATAATAATATAATAATAATAATATATATATAATAGTTATGATACTAGTTATAAAATCTCTAACACAAAATTAATATAGTGATACATTACAAATAGAAAAAAAAATAATAAAAAAGAGATGAGTCAGGAAGGATCGTCCTGGCGAGAAGTGAAGGTTTAGTAATCCCACCAATTAGCTTTTTATCAAAATATTAATGCTTTCTTCGTCTGTCGTCTTATATGCCCCTGACGTATATCACATTTTTAAAGCAAATAATAACGGGCGAAGAAAAATGAGTTGTTTACAATAACGTCGTGCGAAAAAGATCATGGAGCAAGCGAGATGAGCCTGCACAATCGACATCAAAAGCCGATATCTATCAAAAGAAGGCTATTCTGAGTGTTTGATGAGATTTCATATCATTGTATATTTTGAGCTGCTCCCAAGGAACCAAACTATCAATTCGAATAACTACTGTCGCCAGCTAATGAAATTGGACAAAGGAATCCAGAAAAAGCGGCCAGAACTGGCAACTCGTAAAGGCTTCATCTTTCGTCAAGATAACGCCAGACCACATAGATCCGAATATAATTTATTCTGTCCACTTCAAAACCATTTGAATGAAAAAATATTTTACTCAAATAAGGCTGTCAAAATAAGTTGATTCAGTTTTCTGCCTCTAAGAACCAAACTTTCTACGAAAGCGGAATTATGAAGCTGACTGAAAGATGGCAAAAGGTCATCGAACAAAATGGCCAATACATAATTGATTGATTAATGTTTGTTATATGTATTAATAAACTTGCTTTGAAAATCATGAAAAAAAAACGAAATGACTTTCTAGCAAACGCTACATATCATGATTATGGAAATAGGGATGTTCGATTCTACAAAAAAAAAAATCTATTCTTAGATCAATTCAGAATTGAAATGACGATAATCGATTCTTCAAGAGATCGACATCAAAAGATTAGAAGATTTTTGAAAAATCAATCTTTCAAAATTCGTTTTTAAATCCTTGCAGAAGTTCTCTGATCTGATCCCGGCTTTGGAGGTTAAAAATCCGGAAGAGAGTGTTGCAATTATTCGTTTTTCAGATCAGATCCGGACCGGGCGCGGTGATTTCTTTAAAATTAGGGAATACCCTATTGGACCTTGATCTGCGACATGGCAAAATTTCTGCACGCGAATCAAATTCAATTTAATTTTTTAGAAATTTTTAATTTTTGTTTAGAAAGCTAAGAAATTTATTGAAGTATTTCTTAACTACAGTCAAGACTCGTTTATTGCAAGACTCGTCTATTGCAAGGCATAAACGTTTTCTAACCAGAATATTAGGGCCGAATTGTCGGGCAAATTGAAAATAGAAAATGCAAGAGATAATTGGCAGGTATTCATTCTTAAGAAATCTCATTCTACTGTAGAAAAATACAATATTGATTGCATCTTCGAGAAAAAACATAAAAATATTTTCATAAAGGTAATTCAGCACACGTGTGTAATAAACTCTCAGGTTTGCGTTTTTGGAAAAAAATTTGTTTTTGAGATCGCAAGTATGGAGAACAAATTTTTTTCTTCTGCCATGTCAAAGAAAAAAGAAGTTCCTACTTCTTTCTCTTACTAATGATATGCTCGTTGGATTCCACCTATTTATAAAAGACTTCACATTGAACAGTCATTGTGTTCTTTGCTAAAAAGTGATGATATTGACGGGAATTTTCAAGCGCGATTTCCTGATCAAAATGCATTTGCAATTTTCCATCATGAGTAGCGTGTTGAGCTCTGCAACAAAAATCAAAATCAATATTTTTGAAAAAGTCCTTTGCCACTTGAAGAAACTGAGAGAATTGGCTGAATTATTGGGAGTGACTGAAAAAGCCACCTCGAAACGCCTCGAAGCCATGGGAATGATTCAGAAGCAAGAAAATTGGGTTCCGTACGAGTTGAAGCCGATAGATGTTTAACAGCGTTTCTTTGCTTGTGAACAGTAGCTTCAAAGACAGAACCGGTGACGACAAATGGGCTAATACGATAATCTCAAAAGCAGAAAATCATGGGAAATGCCCGGACATGCCTCCACGTTGACGTTCAGACCGAATATTTATGGTGCCAATTTTATACGCTGGATTTGGTGGGACCAGTTTGGTGTGGTGTATTATGAGCTTTTGAAACCGAGTGAAACATACTTGGAAACGCTGAAATCGGAGATCTTAAACCACCCGCCGTACTCTCCAGACGTTGCTCCTTCTGACTACCATTTGTTTCGATCGACAGCACACTGCCTGGCTCATCAGTATGATATACGCGCCTTAAGCCGTATACCTTAGCGACAGAAAAATACTCAATTTTTCTATTAGTATGATTCTTGTCCGAAACTAACTTAAAAGCGACTCGAGGTCTCTCAAAAATAGTACCGTTAGAACGGCATGGTCATGCGTCCTTTTCTGACACACGCTTAGACATCGGAAAAACCCTTTCCTTGTCTCACCCATACGGCTGACCGATCCACCAGCATCTTCCCTCTCCCCGCTACCCCTTCCCGCGAAACGGACTTCACTCCTACAAGATAGGAAAAGTGAAAGCTGGGAAAGCGAGGAAAAGCGGGGGAGGCAAGTAGACTCTCTCAGCGTCTACCCCTTCTCGATCGGCCACCACCAACAGGGAAGAAAAGGACGCAGCGACGCTAGCCATAGGATAGAGGAAGACAGCGATACTTCCTCCCTCCAAGAAGCTAGCAAAGTCGAATAAGGGAAGGAGGCTCTGTACCCAAAAACTATATTTAAAAAACCCTTACCTCCTTCCACTGCGACATTTCTCCTCATTTCTTATCCCTATAAAAAGGGCCTCGAGACGCTAGATAGACAGTTCACTTTGGTCAGGAGTTCCTGACCTACGCAACCAAAGACGCTCTCCAAATCAACGAATAATAAAATGTTCAAACTACAACTGCCGAGTCTGATTCTGCCCGCCGCAATCCAGTCCACAAAGCCTGTAAGTTCTTTCAACCTATAACTCTTCTCTTCTTTTCTCAAGACTCGCTCTTAGATCCCTAGGAGCCTTCTCAAATCTTCTAACTCTTTGAGACACTCAGATCCCTGAGTATCTCCTCTATTTCTTGAGACTAACTCTTAGATCGCTAAGAATTATCTCCAATCTTTTAACTCTTCGAGACACTCAGATCCCTGAGTATCTCCCTCTATTTCTTGAGACTAACTCTTAGATCGCTAAGAATTATCTCAAACCTTCAACTCTTCGAGACACTCAGATTTCTGAGTATCTCCCCCTCTCTGTCTACCCAAAATACTCTTAGATCACTAAGAGTCCCACTGTTACCCGATAATTCTCTGCCGCAGAAAAGAAAGAGGCACGAGAAGATCGGCCCGGCGCAGGTCAAACGCCAGAACGCAAGCTTAGCAGCCTACATCGCCGCCAAGGAGGCCGCGCGACTAGCCACCGAAGCCGGTGGGTACAACCCATTGAACCCAGGCTACACCTTGACACCGACTTCCACCACCACGCCTGCCGAGATTGCGCCAGGACACGCCTACAGCCAAGACGTCGCCAGGTTTTCCCCTCGACGAACTGTTCGACCGTGTGGCCCAGTACAACACGGCGAGCATCGAGGCGACAACCGAGAAGGAAGCCTCGGAGTCCTGTCTCACCCTCGACGAGCTGCTTCGATCCCCAGTCTGGGAGTTGGAACTGTCCTGCTCCCCGATTCGCCTCACGCCTGAGCGAACCACTAGACTCGCCCAGGACGCAGCCAAGGGTGGCGCCGTGTCTCGCCGACTTTTAGGCCCCCAGGACGACGGTGAAAAACCGCCACGAGAACGTCGACCTTTGACGCCCGAAAACCGCGCCAGGCCAGTGCCCAGGAGGGGAATTAAATTGATCCCTCCCCCAGCTGACGATCCCTCTACGAGGCGACGGGCCACACGGCCCCTCGACCCGCTACCTTGGCAGTCCGGACAGGCCCCGGCCAGCGCCACGACCACGGGCCCACCTTCGTACGCACCCTTACAGGGTCTAAGTTCTTCTGTATTTTAAAGGAATAAATAATCTACCTTGTTTTTTTCCGAACCCAACGACTCGTCACTGACTACTCCCACTCTTTAGAATAAGATCTTATCTCCTACCCGAATCACCACGTTAGGACCTTATCAATTGGCGGCCCAACTCATGGGGCTCGAAAAATAAATAGCTTATTTTCCAATCTACGCCTTGAAAGTCTCACTGCCGGCACAGAAAAGAAATGGTTTTACACTCGCCGGTAAACAAGAAAACTGTCGAGCGTACCATCTCCACCTGATCTACAGCAGTCACTTCCGGAAGTGACCGAAATAAAAATCCGGTGGCGCCCAAGACAACTGACGCCACCGGATTTTTATTTTTATTTTCATCCTGTCGGATCGGGTGTAGGATCCCTATAAACGGGCTCTCCTGATTGAATGTAGGACCCCCACAAATGGGAGTCCGGGAGTGAATGAAGGACCCCTATAAACGGGCTCTCCTCGTGTGGATGGATAGTGTTGGGGGCCGTCCCTGTCCCCGGCTCGCGCTGCGAACAAAAAACGGCTCCCCCTAAGCCAGGGTGTGCGCAACCGTGCCCATTGGCTCTCTTGACACCCGGGGGTAAGACAGGGTGCCTTGCACGGTGCCTCGGGAACACCGGGCGACCTTCCCGAGTACTTAGCCTTAATCCTGCAAGCGGGGCTCTGCAGGGTCGGACCTTATGATTCCCTAGCTTCTCGTGGGACTAAAATGGAACCTCTTAACAAAAATAAAACATTAATTAGCAAGGTGGAGGAGGCGGGAGCTGGGGTGGATGCGGAGCTGGGCTTGCAAAGGTCTAGCACAAATCCACCCCTGCAAACCGCCCCTGAGGAATCGCAGATGCTGACGGTGGCTGCTGGTCCTGGCTCTTCGGGGTCGGGTACTAATGTGGTCCCTCAGCAGATTGCGATGGAAGAGAATGCAAACCAGCAGGTAACTGCTGGGACATCCTCTGATAGGAAGAGACTGACCGGGTCTCAGAAGAGGAAGCTGCGGCGGCAGGCCCTTCGTGCTAACGAAGCGGCTTGTAGCGCCGACGCTCTCCAGTCTCCTGTGGCGAGCACAGTGGCCCCCAAGAGACGAAAGGACTCGAAGGACACTCCCCCGCAAGGGATGAGGAGTCCGAAGAGGCCCAAGCCGGCGCACCTGCCGATGACGAATACAGAGTCGGCAGGCGTGGGGCTTTCGGCTGCTCAGAGGACCAACCCTCTGACGGTGATAGTGGCGGACACCGGTTACCCGGAGTCGGTCCTGTCACCAGAGCAGTTCGAACTCTTCAGGGAGGCCACTTTGCAGGCCCTGGACAAAGAACCGGCCAGCAATTGGCCGAGATTTGAGACCTCCTTTTGCAGGGGAGGTGTATTCATTTTCGTGGCGTCAAACCCAGAGGCCAAAGCATGGCTAACCAAAACGGTGGCCGAGCTAAGGCCCTGGGAAGGCGCCGACCTGAAAGTAGGCGGGGTGGAGATACTCCAAAGGATGCTTAAGGCGACGGCCTGGATCCCCGGGAAGCCGGAGGACCCAACTGTCGTCCTACGGCGTCTGGAGGGGTTCAACCCCTCGCTGAAAACATCATCCTGGCGCATCGTCAGGCATGAGAGACCTCAGGAGTCTAGCGCGACGGGAGGATTAAAACACCTCCTAATCGTTCAGGTCCCTGAGTCTCAGGCGAGAGCCCTAGCAGGCCTCAACGACAGGCCCTTCTACCATCTTGGCCAGATTGCCTTTAAGGTAAGTGGCCGGGAGCAGGGAGGGCCTGCCATGGGAACGGAGAGGCCGGAACAGCCCTAAATGGCTGCATCCGGCTTAACCATTATCCAGATTAACTTGCATCACAGCAAAAGTGCCTCTGCGGTTCTGCAGAAAAACATAGCTGTGATGCACACAGGCATCTCACTTATCCAAGAACCGTGGATAAATAGGGATGTCATCAGGGGATTAGGGGGGCTGGCATCTCTTGTTACAGGTACCCCGAGGCACCCAACCCGAGGACATGCATTCTGGCGAAGAACATCAACATCGTCCCATTACTGGATCTTTGCACCAGAGACCTCATGGTGGCTTCAGTCGACCTAATAGGAATTGGTAAGCTCGTCATTGGATCGGCATATTTTCCACATGACAGTGTGACCCATCCACCGGAGGAAGTCCGCTCATTAGTGGACTACTGTAAGGTAAGAGGCCTACCCCTGCTGTTGGGGTGCGATGCAAACTCTCACCATAAGTTGTGGGGTAGCACGGACACCAACAGAAGAGGTGAGGACCTAGTGGACTATCTAATCACGACTGACTTGGATATTCTAAATACAGGTACTGTACCGACCTTTCGGAACTCTGTGAGAGAAGAGGTAATCGACATTACCCTCTGCACCGGGAGCTTTAGGGATAAAGTAAAGAAATGGAGGGTTTCAGACGAACCCTCTCTATCTGACCACATGCAGATACTGTACGAACTGGAATCACACGCACCCTCTGGCCCCACATGGGTCAGAAACCCGAGGAAAACAAACTGGGAGCGTTATTCCACAGGCCTACAAGCTGCACTCCATGGGAAAACCATGGAAATCAAAGACGTAGATGCCCTTGAGAGGGCGGCTGACCAATTCTCGTCGGCCATCATCACTACGTACGAACTCAACTGCTTACCTTCGGAAATCAAGAAGGCGCGGGAGACCCACTGGTGGAATGGGAAGCTTGAAAAGCTTCGCAAAGAAACTAGAGAAAGGTTCAGACGGGCCAAGAAAGGCAATACGGAAGAACTATGGAACTTATCCAATGCAACTAGGGATGCATATAGGAAAGAAATCAGGGAGGCCAAGAATAAGAGCTGGACCTCCTTCTGTTCGGACATAGAAAAGGGCGCGGAGGCGGCCAGGCTGAACAGATTACTGGCCCGCAACCCAGGAGCTATGTTGAGCACCCTAAAACTACCAGACGGGACGTACTCAGAGTCGGACAGGGAGACCCTGACCCTTCTGACAATGGCGCACTTCCCGGGCTTTAAAGGTCCAACGGAGGTGGGGTGGAGCTCCCAAAAGGGCCGACCGCTGCCCGCGACCCAATTGGGTTTACGCGGGCGGCTGGCCCGGGAGATCGCCTCCCCAGCCAGGGTCAGATGGGCCTTGAAGTCTTTCAACCCCTACAAGTCCCCAGGCCCGGATGGCATCTACCCGGTCCTCCTGCAGAGGGCTGGGGACCCCATCATAGGGCCGCTAGTGAGACTTGCTAGGGCCAGTCTGACTCTGGGTTATGTCCCCAAGGCTTGGAGAGGGACAAGGGTAATATTTATACCTAAAGCAGGCAAGAACGGATGGACATCTCCGAAGGATTTCCGACCAATCAGCCTTACCTCCTTCGTACTAAAAACGGTGGAGAGACTCGTGGACAGATACATCCGCGATAAGATCCTGGCGGTAAAACCACTACACAGCGATCAGCATGCCTACAGGGCCGGTCACTCGACCGAAACTGCCCTTAGCAAAGCGGTGAATCTGATTGAGGCCCAAATGAACCTTAAAGGATTTGCTATTGGAACATTCATGGATATTGAGGGTGCCTTTAACCACACATCCAGTGAAGTGATCAGGAGAGCTATGATAAGACAAGGAGTGCCCATAGCCGTTGTTGACTGGACCTGCCATATGCTAGGAAACAGGAACATCACGATTACCAAAGGAAATACTACCCTCCAAGGGATCGTTGACTCAGGATGCCCGCAGGGAGGAGTACTATCTCCCCTGCTGTGGAGTCTAGTGGTGGATGAACTACTGCATCTACTAACCGACCAAGGATGTCACCCCATTGGATATGCTGACGACATCCTAGTCATAGTACGCGGAATGCATTTGGATGCACTTATGGGCGTAATGCAACAGTCACTAAAAGCTGTGGATACCTGGTGTAGAACAACAGGACTCTCGGTGAACCCAGGTAAGACTGACGTAGTCATTTTTACCAAGCGGTATAAATGGAGTACATCTAGAACACTGGAACTGAAAAAGCAGCGTCTAGAAATTTCTAAGAGCGCTAAATATCTAGGAGTTATCTTGGACAATAAGCTCACTTGGAAAGACCACTTCGATAACAAGTGCAATAAATTTATATCAACCCTCTGGCTCTGCAGAAGAGCTATTGGCAATAATTGGGGCTTGAAACCCGACACACTGCTGTGGATCTTCACGGCGATTCTGCGACCCAGACTAACGTATGCGTCATTGGTCTGGTGGAGCAGAGTCAAGCAGAAGACAGCCATGGCCAGGTTGGAAAGACTTCGAGGGCTGATCCTTAGAGGCATCACTGGCGCCTCGAAGTCCTCACCCACAACAGCGTTGGGAGCACTAATGGGGCTAGAGCCTCTGCACCTAACCATCACAGCCGAGGCTAGCAAGGCGGCCTGGAGAATTGGGGTAAACCCTAACACAGTGATTTCGAAAAAACTAAAAACCACTGTCAACATCGCAAAGAGACCGATCATGAAAATGGTAAGAGACAGGACGTCTCCACGGTACCTCTTTGACAAAAAGTACAAGGTAAGCTTGTCAACTATGGAAGATTGGAGGGTGGGTCGCGCACACCTCCCAGGGGACGGAGACAACTGGTTTACAGACGGCTCCAAAAACAGGGAGGGTGCTGGGGCTGGTGTCTATGGGAAGAACAGCGACACACGCCTCATGGTCCCGCTGGGACCCCACTCCACAGTTCTTCAAACCGAGATTGCGGCCATACTCCAATGCGCACACGCAGCACAGAATCATGGTCGCAACAGGAACATCCGCATCTGCTCAGATAGTAGAGCGGCCATCACGACACTAGATAAGTCAGTGACTACCTCGACGCTGGCCTGGGAATGCTATGAAGCATTGAACAAACTAGCGGATGACAACCGAGTCACAGTCCTCTGGATTCCTGGACACAGGGGTATCAAGGGCAACGAGACAGCGGATAGACTAGCCAAGCTAGCGACGAAAAAACAAAACCCATCTGGTCTAGAACCAGTAATAGGTATTTCGAACAGGTCGGCCACAGAAGACATTAAAAAGTGGCTGGCCGAGAAACACCAGGAAGAGTGGCACAAGGCAACGACATGCAAACAAGCCAAAGCCCTCATGGGGGAATATCTAAACCCCAAACGAGCTGCAGATCTGCGCAGACTTAGTAGAACCGAGGTAAAGACCATAACAGAAGTGCTTATTGGTCACGGCAACCTCGCCTACCATAGACACAATATAGGGCTTGCTAAAAGTCCACTTTGTCGACTATGTGGGGAAGACAATGAAACTTCCACCCATATACTCTGCCACTGTCCAGCAATTGGGGACAAACGACAGTCTCTCGCGGGCTGCGTCTCCATAGACGTAGCCGTGATTCAGACCAAAAACGTGGCCCAGGTCCTTGCCCTTTGGCACGGGCTGTGGGGTCGCGCATGAGGTTTTTAGTTGGTGATGCAACGGGATTACCCAAGCATCAGGGGCCCTTCGGGGCCCCAGCCATATTTATAATAATAATAATATAAAAGACAACTGACCCAGCCAACAAACAAACCGAGGGAATCAACATGGACATCCAAGCCACCTCGGAATGCCGTACTGCAGCCACTGAAGAGAGTCAACAAGGATCAACAGAATCCACTTGGACAACAAACTCGACTAACCCTTCCATACCACTCTCGATGACAATCACGGACCTCAGAGCACTAATTCAGGCTCTCCATGCACCAGCCCCACCGATGCCAGAATTTTCGGGCTTCGATCACGAAGATCCCGAAATCTTCCTCAGGGAATGCGAAGCCTACCTGAGGCAGACAGAGATAGCCCGGAGTCACTGGACTCGAACTACGGGTAAAGCACTCCAGGATACAGCTGCCAAATGGTGGAGTGCCTAAAAATCTTTCAATCTACCCTGGGAAGAATTCTGTAAGCTATTCACAAACAAGTTTGCTGGTACCAGCATAATCTTACGCCTATGGACTCAACTTTATTCAACGAAACAGCAGGAGAGAGAACCCGTAGGAATATTCCTTCAAAAAAAGTACTTGCTCGCGAAACGCCTCAGACCTGGCGATACCGAGGAAGAACTATTTTCTCTGATGCTCGAAACAATCAAACCGAGTATTAGGCGAGTAATACGAGCTGCAAACCCCACTACCTTTACAGACCTGCTCAACCGAGCCAACCAAGTCGAGGCCGATGACATCGAAGCCCAAGGGAGGAAATCGAAACCGGAAGAAAAGCCTAGGCCAGCACCCAGCAAACCACTGGGCGCTAGCCAGGCCCGAGGTGACAACACAGAGCAGTATGTGCCTAGATGCTACTACTGTCCCGGTCGCCACCTGCATAAGGATTTTCCAGTGCTGGCAGAACAAAAAAGGAACCAGCCACAGGAAAACTGGCGCAGGGCGGCGGACCAAGACTCGCCTGCACAAGGCCCCAGCACAAACCAATAATATCCGCCGCCCGAGCATCCACACGTTCCCTCCTCCACATTCGTGCGAACCTAGGAGATAAGGAAATCCTGGCACTGATAGACTGCGCGGCTTCAGGCAACTTCGTGAGCATGAAGTTACTCATCACTATCCAGAAAAACAACCTACGTATCAGCCCCCCAGAAGCCGACCTGGCAGCTCACGGTGCCATCATGAAACTGTACGGAACCGTGAACCTGGACATCATGATACAGGGTAAATCATATCCTGGCGAATTCCTGGCAACCCAAGATTCCCATCACGACCTCGTCCTAGGTAGGACATGGATGTGCGACCACGGTGTCATCATCGACAACCTCGCAAATTGCCTGTACCTGGGGTTAAAGCAGCGCCAGAGGGTATTCGCAGCCTCACACGCACGACCAACAACCATGGCCCCACCTATCGCCTTAAAAGAGGTTATTAACCATGAGTTTGACGACGCTTACGCGAACCAATTCTGGGAACTCATCGAGTGCCCTGCAAAAATATTTTTCCAAGGAGGAAAATTAAATAGAGCACTCGCTGTACAACACGAGATTCACTTTCGAAATAATCAACCCTTCAGAATCCCAATTAGAGGATATTCTAACGCCCACCGAGCAGTGATTGACAAGGTAGTTCCAGAGATGCTCGCGGACAACTTCATCGAGCCCACGTCATCGCCTTACAGCTCACCACCCTTGATCCAGACGAGGAAAGACGGAACTAAACGATTCTGCGTGGATTACCGGAGGTTAAACGACCTGACTATCGACGCAGCACAACCGTTACCTGTGATCCACGAGACTCTGAAAGAGATAGGGCAAGCCAAGGTCTTCTCGAGATTGACCTGAAAAGCGGATACTGGCAGATTCCCCTACATACCGATTCTTGTAAATACACAGCCTTCTCAACTCCCGATGGAGGGCAGTACCAATTCAAGGTAATGCCTTTCGGCCTGATAAATGCACCTTGTACTTTTCAGAACCTAAAGCGAGAAGTATTAGGTAACTACTGGCGGAAATTTGCCATTGCCTACCTCGACGATATAATTATTTATTCAAACACCGAAGAGGAGCACCTAGTGCAGCTCGGCCTTGTACTAGAAAAACTGGAGTTCTACGGCCTTACCTGCAACCCTAAGAAATGTTACTTCGGCCAGAAGAAGCTGGACTATCTAGGCCACGTAGTAACTACCAAGGGAAACCAACCACAGCCTGAACACGTTCGCGCTATCTTGGAGTCCAACCCTCCGAAGAACCAGAAAGAACTACGCCAATTTCTAGGTACGTGTGGCTGGCTACGTGAATATGTACCCCACTTTGCAGACACTGCAGCAGAACTGACCGATCTTCTGGATACAAAGAAGAAGTACCAGTGGAATCAATCGGCACAAGCAGCGTTCGAGAAGATAAAAAAAATAATGGGCCAACCTTTGACACTGGATCGGCCCGACTCAGCGCTCCCCTTCATCTTACAAACAGACGCCAGCGCCCGGGGAATGGGCGCAATCCTAATTCAGGAAGGTGCTGAAAACCGAAGACGCATCATCTCCTATGCAAGCGTCAAGTTCACCCTTGCAGAATCGAGGTACCACTGCAATGAACAGGAGTGCTTGGCAGTGATCTGGGCGATTAAACGATACCGCCCTTACCTAGAGGACAGCCACTTCACCCTCAGGACGGACAGCACGGCGCTAACCTGGCTGAGAAGAATAAAGGATAGCCGCTCAAAACTGGCAAGGTGGGCTTGCCTACTCGACGAACTGTCTTTTACGATCGATCACTGCCCTGGAAAAAACAACGAACTGGCGGATACACTCTCTCGCCACCCCGACCCAAGTGCACCAACTCCTGGAGAGCCTGACCTGGAAAGGATGCTCCCACCTACACGAAATTCACCCCTATCAACCAATGGAGAACATCGACCCACAATCAATGTAACCGGAGTGCCACCAATGTTCAACCGTGTGTGCGAGGCACAACAAAACGACCCAGTGGTGTCTCGTGAAGTTGAACGATGGACAGAACTAAATAACCAACCAACGAGAACGCCGATACAGGAAAAATACGTTCAAGAACACCGTCTGCACCACAGAGGATTCTGGAAACGCCACCAAGTCAAAAATTCTTGGTCTCTACGTGTGCCTCGCGATATGGTCGAACCTGTCCTCTTCGAGCACCACGATTCCACTTTAGCCGGACACCCGGGAATGGACGAAACCCTACTGGATATCCAGAATCACTACTACTGGCCAGGAATGCACCGATATACCAGAAAATACGTTGGAAGCCGTCATCTCTGTATCTGCACCAAAGCAGTACGAGCCAGTGCAACGGACTGCCTACAACCTCGACGAGCAAAAGCACCCTGGGAGACCATCGCGTTGGACCTAATGAGACCTTACCCAAGGACTGACACTGGAAAAAAATTCATTCTAGTAATTACCGACCTTTTTTCTCGATGGGTGGAAGCCTTCCCTATCGCATCAGCCAAAACACTAGTACTCATAGCCACCCTCGAGAGAGAAATTTTCCCAAGATGGAAATCTTGCCAGATCCTAAGCGACAACGGCAAACAATTTACCAGCCAAAATTGGATTGATGCCTGCCAAAAATGGGACTGCGACCACTGGACCACTCCACTGTACCATCCTAGGGCCAACCCCACTGAAAGAGGAAATTAGGAATTAAAAAAAGGTATACGGTTAAGAATCGACCAAGGTAAACACAACCGTTGGGACACTTACCTTCCGGAGATACTTTTCAACCTGCACCGACGGAGAAACGCCGCCACGGGAAAAACTCCAAGCCACCTCTTACTCGGGCAGACTATCCAACGCCCTGGGGAACGGAGATTCGACGACAATGAGCCACAAGAGAGGATAGGCCGCAACATTAGAGGAGAACAAGCACGTCAACATCAAGAAAAGTACCAACAATGCTATGCTGGCGCAAACCTGGCACACGAATACCAACCTGGAGATCAGGTTTATGCTCTCACGCACCCACTATCCAACGCTGAAAAGAAACTAAACAAAGGTTTCACTTACCGAAAGTCCGGAGTACACACGATCGTCTCGAAAATAGCAGGTGACGTTTACTGGGTACTCTGTGATGGTAGACAGCTTAAAATCCATGGCTCACAACTCCAGGCAGCACCCATAGGCACCGGTCTCGAAGTCAACCCAGCTGGTAACGACGACAGTTACGACGGAAACACCGGAGAAACCCAACACGGTCATGACAGACGACCAAGCCAGCGAGGGAACGACAGGGCACATCAGCAGCCAAGCACATCCTATCACAGCAACAGCACACCTCCGACTGGCAGCAGCGCCAAACTGTCGACTGGCGGCAGGCACGACAACTACGACAACACGCTGACACAGCCAAACACGTCTTATCATGACGACGACAGACCTACAACTGGCAGCAGCGCCAAATCTTCGACTGGCGGAAGCTATCGAACACCGCTCGTAGGTCGCCATGGCAACGATGGACAGTCGTGCCCAACCCGAGGATCCCAAGACGAAGCACAGCGGTGCTCAACCTCAGCAAATTCCAACAACGGCGAACAGCTGCATGGAAACGAGGAAACCAAAGAAACCAAAAATGGATTCCCAGAGGGGAATCAAATGGATGACAACGAACAAGACGCAGGGAAGCGCTACGCTCTAAGGACAGACCGGACACTCTACTATCGGGAATCACGGCTGTACACGCCTTGGACGAGACGCGTTTAATTAAGTTACTTTCACCTATCATAGACAATTAAGTAGTTACGAAATACGCCTAGATTATTAGTAATACTAATAGCAAAAAAAAAAAAAAATACCAATTTAAGATATTAGTCTAAGATTAGAACGGCATGGTCATGCGTGCTTTTCTGACACACGCTTAGACATTGGAAAAACCCTTTCCTTGTCTCACCCATACGGCTGACCGATCCACCAGCATCTTCCCTCTCCCCGCTACCCCTTGCCGTGAAACGGACTTCACTCCTACAAGATAGGAAAAGTGGAAGCTGGGAAAGTGAGGAAAAGCGGGGGAGGCAAGTAGACTCTCTCAGCGTCTACCCCTTCTCGATCGGCCACCACTA
This sequence comes from Diplolepis rosae, assembly GCA_030998225.1. Taxonomy (NCBI): domain Eukaryota; kingdom Metazoa; phylum Arthropoda; class Insecta; order Hymenoptera; family Diplolepididae; genus Diplolepis; species Diplolepis rosae. Next base: position 21,448,003 of record JAPYXD010000723.1, on the reverse strand, counting down.
ACAGGGAAGAAAAGGACGCAGCGACGCTAGCCATAGGATAGAGGAAGACAGCGATACTTCCTCCCTCCAAGAAGCTAGCAAATTCGAATAAGGGAAGGAGGCTCTGTACCCAAAAACTATATTAAAACAAACCCTTACCTCCTTCCACTGCGACATTTCTACTCATTTCTTATCCCTATAAAAAGGGCCTCGAGACGCTAGATAGACAGTTCACTTTGGTCAGGAGTTCCTGACCTACGCAACCAAAGACGCTCTCCAAATCAACGAATAATAAAATGTTCAAACTACAACTGCCGAGTCTGATTCTGCCCGCCGCAATCCAGACCACAAAGCCTGTAAGTTCGTCCAACCTATAACTCTTCTCTTCTTTTCTCGAGACTCGCTCTTAGATCCCTAGGAGCCTTCTCAAATCTTTTAACTCTTTGAGACACTCAGAGCCCTGAGTACCTCCCACTATTTCTTGAGACTAACTCTTAGATCGCTAATAATTATCTCAAATCTCTTAACTCTTCGAGACACTCAGATCCCTGAGTATCTCCCTCTATTTCTTGAGACTAACTCTTAGATCGCTAAGAATTATCTCAAACCTTCAACTCTTCGAGACACTCAGATCTCTGAGTATCTCTTCTCTCTCTCTCTCTATCTCTTGAGACTAACTCTTAGATCGCTAAGAAGTATCTCAAGTCTTCGACTCTTCGAGACAATCAGATCTCTGAGCATCTCCCTCCCTCCCTCTCTATCTTCTTGAGACTAACTCTTAGATCGCTTAGAATTATCTCAAATCTTTAACTCTTCGAGACACTCAAATTTCTGAGTATCTCCCTCTCTCTCTCTCTACCCAAAATACTCTTAGATCTCTAAGAGTCCCACTGTTACCCGATAAATCTCTGCCGCAGAAAAGAAAGAGGCGCCAGAAGATCGGCCCGGCGCAGGTCAAACGCTAGAACGAACGCTTAGCAGCCTACATCGCCGCCAAGGAGGCCGCGCGACTAGCCACCGAAGCCGGTGGGTACAACCCATTGAACCCAGGCTACATCTCGACACCGACTTTCACAACCACGCCTGCCGAGATTGCGCCAGGACTGGCTACCTACCAGTCCAGGCCGAAGGACGAGTTGGCTAAGCCAGTTACTCCCACGCCAGCGACCAAGACCGCACCGCCACGTCGCCCTCACACGCCTACAGCCAAGACGTCGCCAGGTTTTTCCCTCGACGAACTGTTTGACCGGGTGGCCAAACACCACACGGCGAGCATCGAGGCGACAACCGAGAAGGAAGCCTCGGTGTCCTGTCGCACCCTCGACGAGCTGCTTCGATCCCCAGTCTGGGAGTTGGAACTGTCCTGTTCCCCGATTCGCCTCACGCCCGAGCGAACCACTAGACTCGCCTAGGACGCAGCCAAGGGTGGCGCCGTGTCTCGCCGACTTTTCGGCCCGCAGGACGACGGCGAAAAACCGCCACGAGAACGTCGACCTGTGACGCCAGACAACCGCGCCAGGCCAGCGCCCAGGAGGGGAATTAAATTGATCCCTCCCCCAGCCGACGATCCCTCTACGAGGCGACGGGCGACACGGCCCCAGCGACCGCCTACCAAGCCTCGCGGCCCCTCGACCCTCTACCTTGGCAGCTCGGGCAGGCCCCGGCCAGCGCCCCGACCACGGGCCCACCTTCGTACGCACCCTTACAGGGTCTAAGCTCTTCTGTATTTTAATGGAATGAATAATCTACCTTGTTTTTTTCCGAACCCAACGACTCGTCACTGACTACTTCCACTCTTTAGAATAAAATCCTATCTCCTACCCGAATCATCACGTTAGGACCTTATCAAGTATTTCCGCTCTTATGAAGAAGTCAAAAAATAGATCGATTCGTGGATCGCCTCAAAAGACGCATCGTTTTTTCGGGATGGTATCCGACAATTGCCAGAAAGATGGAAAAAAGGAGTGGCTAGCGACGGACAGTACTTTGAATCATAAATAGGTAATCACTTTTTAAGAATGAAGCCTTAAATTTTGGGAAAAAATGTCGGAAGCCAAGTTGTACAACTAATAATAAAATTTATCCTGATTTTTTACACAACTGTGCGTTTTTTCCAGTTTTATTTTATTTTCGGAAGCCATCAGTTATTTTAAACCCCGAAAATTAAGGATCCTGGTCTGATCACAAACGATCCCAACGTCCTGGGGGTGAGAACCCTCATACGTCCCCAGGGTTAAGTATGAGGGCTTTCCGGCTTCGATGAGAACAATGTCAAGTCATCACCGAACACACTGCGGCTTCATTCTCATACACTAGCGTCCTCCTGCAGGGCAGCACATTCTACACATCCCTTTTTAGGGCAGTTGTCATCACTCCCAGTACCTAGTGCAGAAGCAGGTATGGAAACTGAATTTTTGAGGAAATTCAATAAATGCAAATAAATAGACCCCTAAGTCCGACGATTTATGAATGAATTATAACACAAGAGGCTTAAAACTCATGGAAAATGCTAATAAGGTAGGAATCTAGTCATGTAATCCGGTTAGTTCATGGCCTTAAACAAATGGTTTTGCAAAAAAAATGTTGGACAAAATGACAGACGATCAAAGCTGAAAATTCGTTGTGAAATAGTATATAACATAACAAGGGCAGAAAGTTGAGATACCTGCACTGCGCGCCATAATGCCCGAGGCGAAGCCGAGGGCATCATGGCACGCAGTTCAGGGCTCTCAACTTTCTGCCCATGTAGTGTATACTATTTTTCTTGCTACCCGGTCGAAAGTACGAAAACAATTGCATGTGTCCATTGGAATATATTGATGCCTGCCCCGACATTTGCGGCACGAGCGGAGCGAGTGCTGCTGGTCGGGGGGGCAGGCATCAAATACATCTATGAATTAAGGTTTAGATTTCTGCTTCCTTGTTTCCATCTTTGGTAATTATCATAGACTAGCATGTATCTGTCATCGGACTTTTTGGGTAAGGTGTCAGTTTCTACTATTAATTGAGCTTCAGTTTCAAAGTTTTTATTAATGTCTTCTTCATCTGTCGATTCATCAGATGATATGTCATTCATTTTTTTATTTTTATTTTTGTTACACTTCTGTCACTACTATTACATTCTAAATAATATTCACTCATTGCCACTAATAAACATTAGCAGAGAGCGGACAAATTTTGACGCTTGAGGTTATTTACGTTTTTACTCCCGCTATTATAGAGGGCGCGCATATAGCTTGACCAATGCATGAAAGTTATACTTTCTGCCGTGAAATTGGTACCGAAACCACGTACTTTCAACTAGGGTAGTAAGAAAAAAATTTTATTGTTTTTTATTAACCCCTTGGCCTACACGATATCTGCCAATTGCGCGAGCTATATTAAAATGGTTTCAGATATCTGATTTTCCTCCCTATATCCTAATGGTATCCACCAACACATACACAATTACTACACGGAGATAAATGTGAAAGCAAGTAGTACCATCTTAACCTTTAGAGGTCCGGGGTGTCCCCGAAAGAAGTCAGATATGGATTTAAAATACAAAATTACAACCAAAAAACAAAAGTGAAGCTACATTATTTTCTTCGTCCACGTCCTTAGCTCTGGGTAATGCCAAAAGAAAGTACAATATACCTTCAAGATCCCATGCAGTCATATAGACATTTTGTGCCTCAATAGTGGTCTTCCTCCGTATAATTTTAATAATCTTACATCAAAATCGTGATCAACGACATGAAAAACCCCTTTAGATACTAATATCCGAATTTTGAAAATTTTCAACATTGGCCGTACCCTTCCAGGTCGGCCTGACTCTTTTAGGGGACCTCGAATGCTCCATCGGATTTGTTGGTTATTTATAGGCATAAATTACACCTCTAAAATATATCAAATTCCAAGGGACAAATGCTGGACCTCTAAAGGTCAAAGAGCAAACCAGAATTATGAGGAAAACTTGAGAGAAAGTCTCAAGATAATAGTATAATTTGACGAATGAATTCTCGATTTCTACCATATTTCTTGGTAATTTTTTGATTATATTTTTTAATAATTCTGGTTTATTTCTAAAGATGGTGTTGCTTGCTATCAAATTTCTCTCCGTGCAGTATATGAGAATAATGGTCAATCCCTCTTCCTGCTACGCAAGATTTTCTTAACTTTCTAGTGAATATTGCGACATCTTATCTACGTCCATTACGCTATGCTCATATTCCTAAAAGAATATAAATTTACTTGTGGATCGATAATCAATACCGACAGCGTGTTACAAATGTAAATTCAGGATTTGAAAAAAACGTGACAAGAAATTAAAAATTCAAAAAAGTAAGCTAAAGTTCTCAAAGTAAACAAATATTTGGAATGAAAAATGAGTCAAGATGAGTTTTAAAGAGTGTTACGACATAAGTGTATGCGTTCCAGTGCAAGTAAAGTACATGCTTATGCAGGTACTAGAAAGGCTCTGTAATGAATATTAATTACGTTAAAATAAACTGTTTCACACAGATATGGGTATCTCTGAATACCGCTTTTTATGCAAATTATGGACTTGGAGTAATAAATTATAATATTTTGTAAACTTTGCTCTGTTTGGAAAGAGCCAAGGTACTGTAATCTACTTTTCCACGCCAACGCCTCTGACGCGCTTATTTACTTTCTAAGAGGAGCTCCAGAAAGCGCTTACTTACCTGATTCGTGATATATTGTGGGCCGCTAGAAAGAGGGTGTCAAAGAAACTCGTCCCTGTAGAGCTTCCGTTAACAGATTTCTTGTACCCCCGAGAAAATGTAAATTACCACCTATCAACTTCTGCACTCGGAGTGGATTTCCACTATCGAAAAACATCTACTTACATAGTTTTATGTAATAAATGGATATGTCCGCTGTGGTGACAAATGATTTTTTCAAATATATCAAAAATCTGATACATACTGCCAAGAGCTAAGCTTGCGAAAAATTCTTTGAATGCATTATGGAATGTTTTTGAGAAGTTATTTGTATCATAAGAAAGAATTTGTAGTTGAAAATATACCTTTGATATTCGATTATCTTTCATTTTGATTTTAGAAAATTCTAGGTGCAGATAGCTATAATTATAGGAAATTTTCATGTAAGTTTGAAAAGTATGAAACAAACTATTAAAACATAAAAAACATTTTGTAATGTCGTCCATGATAGAAAGAAAATAAAATAATAATTTTATGATGAAAAATTTATTTATAAACAAGATGCCGCCAAAATTTTTGTTGAAAGAAAGTTATTCACTTCGACTGATCACCATTAATCCAAAAGTTGATCAAAAGTTATGATTGTAGTCTACTTTTTTCATGCTAAGTTAGCACCACTGCCCTCTATATTGACGTGGAGTTCGAGCGCGATCTGTCATTTAGTTTGTTCACAGTGCTCGGTGTTTTTCAGTTTACCTCAAGTGTGTTTTGCGATTTTTCCAATGGATAAGAATATCGAAGAAAGAATTTGTCTCAAATTTTGCATTGCAAATGGAATTTCATGTGCGAAATCGCTGAAAATGTTACAGAAGGCTTATGGTGAACCAACTTTATCAAAAATACGTGCACATGAGTGGTACAGTGCATTTAAAAGCGATCGAGATGTGGTTAAAGATTTGCCTCGCTCTGGTCGGCCATCAAAGTCTTCAACTGAAGTTAACATCGCTAAAGTGAAGGAAATGGTGACTGAAAATCGTCATTTAAGTTGAAGAGAGATAGCCGCTGAACTTTCTGTGTCTCACGAATCGACTAGTTCCGAAAGACCTAAATTTTCTTCAAAAACTCAATTGCGTAAAGGTAGCTGAAGACATACTGGAACGAGTCATTCCGACCCCACATTCATAAAACGCACTGTAACTGGTGATAAGACATGGGTTTACGAGTTTGACATGCAAACCAGTCAACAAGCTTCAGAATGGCGTCTTCCAACCAAGTCTAAACAGAAAAAACCGCGTCAAAGTCGATCAAAAATCAAGGTAATGTTGACTGTTTTCTTCGATTATCGCGGTGTTGTGCACTCGGAATTCTTGCCGAAAGGTCAGACGGTAAATAAAGAATATTATTTGAGCGTTATGAAGCGTTTAAGGGAGCAAATCCGTCGAAAAAGGGCAGATTTGTGGGAAAAAAATTCATTGATTTTGCACCACGATAACGCACCATCTCACAAGGCTATCATTGTGAACAAATTTCTGGCCAAAAACTCAACGAATATCATCGAACAACTATCATATTCACCTGGTATGGCTCCGGCCGACTTTTGTCTCTTTCCGAAACTCAAATTACCACTTCGAGGCACCCGTTTTCAGTCGATAGAAGACATAAAAGAGAATTCGCGGCGAGAACTCAAGTCGATTCCGGAAAATGCGTCTAAAAAATGTTTTGATAATTGGATTATCCGTTGGCATGAGTGTATTATTTCGGGAGGGGCCTACTTTGAAGGTGATAAAATAAATTTGGATGAGTAATAAATAGTTTGTTTTAATGACTAATTCCCGGTACTTTTTTGACAGAATGTACACTGAAAAAATTGTTCAATAAAATTCAATAAATAAAGTTCAATAAATCAGTTTCGCTGAATGTTCCGTATTTTATCCTAGAAAGTTCTGTAAGTTTTCCAGAACTCTGTCCCGTAAATGTCTGTATCCTTGACTCTTGAACAGTTCTACAAGCTTTACTGAACTATTTTTTACCGTGTAGATAAAAAACCTGGCACATTTTCGTGTTTAGACCATTTCTTAAGGGTTCGAGACTTTCGTAGTGCAGCATTCCAGCCGTCATATTGAATTCGCATTTTTCATTTTCCAACAAAATAATACAAAAATTTATAGCTACTATCCTACTGCTTATTTTTCACTAATCAGATGTCTTTAAGGGCGCTGTTACAATTTTTTCGCAATATTTGTATGGATTTCATTTATTTCACAAATCTAGCTGCCATATTGCAAGCAGAATTTTAATTTTTCCAAGGGTCATGATTCATTCAAAAATACACGTTTACACGATCATTTTGAGCTATTCTACGTTTTAATAGATTCCAAACAATTTTGCCTGCAGCTCTGATCCATTTTATGTGAAACCTTCCATGTATATATGTATTGCACTATCTCCTGTTTCTAATATTTTGCAATGGTAAAAGATTCTATTAATTATTTACTTTTTTAAAAAATATTATTTTTATCTATCTTGAATATTACATAGACTTCTTTATTTCGCGAAGAATATTTGAAGTGAACTATAAATTGAATATTTTAATTCGATTCTAACTTCATTTAACAAATGATTACCTGGTGTCCAAAAGGGGCAAACGTCATTTTCCGTTTTTACAGTAAGCCAGAAAAACTTCCCTATTTCTTATTTATTATACTTTTTATAAAGAAAATTTGCACTATTTGTAGTGGCTTTCCGGACACATATAGTCCAAAAATATTAGTTAATTTTTTACACTATTTCTTGATTTATAAGCGTTTCCGTAGCTCGGTGGGGTAACCCCGGTAGTACATCGTAGCATATAGGGGGTAACCCACAGATCGCGCGTACTTTCACTTCTCGTACTTAGATGCTTCTTACGTTACTTGAGACCGAGAAACACTAACACTTTATATTATTGTTTATTTTTCTATTATACATGAGGGAAACTCGTACATTATCGGATGTGTCGAAAATAATATATAAAAATTGCAATGTTGCACTCATCGATGCCAAAACAAAAAGTGTTGAAAACTTGTGAGGTCAAATTTGGAAATTTGGAAATTGAGTATCTGCAAATACAACGTTTCGGAATCTGGGATTTTCAAATTCGTAAACTTGAACTTTTTCGATTGTGGGAATTTGAAAATTTTAGAATTTGAAATTGTTAGCTTTCTACTTTGGAAATTGAGTATTTGCAAATCATAAATTTCGGAATTTATAATTCTGAAATTCGAAAACTTGCACTTTTTGGATTTTGAAATTCCCTGATTTTCATAATAGAAGGTTGAAATCTAAAGAAGTCAAATTTGTTAAATTTCAAATATTCAAATTAAAAACCTTTGGATGCCCACTGGAAATCTAAATTTTTTGAAATGTAATTTAAAAATTCAAATACTTTTTATTTTTTTCATTGTTAAATTCTCTGACTTTTTCGGAAACTTCTCAAGTCAAATTTGTAAATTAGTAAACTTCCAAACTCAAAATTGTGAGACTTGGACATTGGAATTTGAGTATTTGCAAATTCAAAATTTAGAACTTTTAAAATTCGAAATTGAGTACTTGCAAAGCCAACATTTTGAAACTTTTATTTCTGAAATTCGAAAATTTACAAATCCAAACTTAGAAATAATAAAAACAAAATATAAAACAATTGTTTACATACAGATGATGCACGTGCAACGCGGTTTTGATATTATCGATCTATATATGTACAACTCCACTACACCATAAGTTCCAACACAAGACAAATAAATGACGACTCAACGCAATATATTCGCGCAGAATGGTCAACTTTGATTATTTATAAAAATAAAAGTAAAGTGAGTTTTTTTATTATTTCAAACGGCTTTAGACGTGGATTTTTTTGGACAATTCAGAAATGCTTAAAAGTCCCTTTCGGAAAAAAATGAGGGTTACCCACTTTTGGACGCCAGCCATTCAAATATTTAATTCTATTTACACTGAGTAAAAATAGATTGGTTAGTACAACAAATTCTTGGTAAGTATAATCATGATTTGGTTTATGTTACTATTCAGGATAGTTACAAGCAACTCGTGGCCTTACCAACAACCAAAATCTGCCCGCTTCGCGGGCACATTCTCATCGCGCGCAGCTCGCTTCGCTTGCAAATTTGAGCGCACCTAGGGCGCGCGATTTGGTCGTCGCGCTTCACGCTCCCAAACATATTTTCCCAAAGTCACTAAATTTCTTTCAGAATTTAAGTGAAACAGGAACACATTCTCATCATGAAGCTCGCGCTTCGCGCTCGATTTTCTGTATACATTTTAATAAATTAGATGATTAAAATAATTTATTTTCTTCCAAATCTCTCAAAAAGGAAAAACAATCGTAGACTTTATTCAAGGAAACGATTTTGCAGAACAACGCTTATTTCGTATCTCACATATTTTGGTAAAAAACTGGAATTTTTTCAATATTTAAAATCCAAACATAAAATATACATCCTGTCGAGAAATGTCTTAATGGGAATTTGTAGACCTCATTTAGGCAAATAATTTTCCATATAAACGTTTTTTTTGTATCTCACATATTTTGTCTAAAAAATGGAATTTTTGAATTTTATTCGTATTTTTTGGAATTGATCCAAAAAATATGTTTTATCGGAAACTGTGTGAGATGAAAATTGTAGATCTTTTTAAAACGAACAACTTTGCATTCCTTCGTTTTTTCGTATTTCAAATATTATTGTTAAAAAAAATGAATTTTGGACTTATTATTCATTTATTTTGTACTAATATACATAATTTATTGCAATTATTGACTCAATTGTTTAAGCATTATTGGAGTATAAAAACTTCAAATCTTTAAAAAGGAATCAACTCAGCCATTTAGATAATAGCGAACTGATTTATGGGAAACACAGAAGCAATTCTAAGTTTAAAAAGAAGACCATAATAATAAAAAACACACATACGAGTACGTGCGATACGGGAAACCTCTACATAAAACACATATAAAAAGATAAGAAAGGACTTAACACCATTGAAGATAACTAACCCAACCCAGAGCTCAATGTTATAAGGTAAAAATACGTATATTTCCTGGAAGTCGTTTCAAAAAGATACATATGATCCCTTAAGAAGAACTATAGAAAGGGTTTCATATATTATGTATATATAGGACGCTAGAAAGCTAAAAGTTTCTCATTTGTCAGCAAAGCTAAGGAAGGTGTTAGGAATCCTTGATCGCTGCAATAAAATCCCACTGAAACAGTTTCACTAAAGAAGGGAAATTTATACAACCTGAATAGCTCCCAGGCTCCCTTTAAATTTTCCAGAATCTTTCAAACTTCCCTGACAAAATCTCCATTTTCCAACGTTGAAAGTAATGCCAAGCAACATTCGAATACCTCTGAAGGGATTGATAAGCCTAAAGCTTTTTCTTGAAAAATTAACTCTTTAAAAAATATATAATTACAAGTTCAATGAGTATAAAACATCACTCAATAAGTTTCCGGTCTGACATAGATGGCACCGCTGTTGTCAAATCCATATTTTTTCTGGACAGTACCAACTTTCAAACGTTACGTGTCAAAATTTCATGACAATCTGATATTTAGTTCAGAAATTACAGTGTTTTTGGTGAAGCAACTTTTGTCATTTTCAAAACAATGGGTAAAAAAGAATTTCGAGTATTAACCAAACATTGCTTTTTAATGGGAAAAAATACTGTTGAAGCAAAGCAGTGGCTTGATAAGTGTTATAGGGACTCTGCACCAGGGAAATCAACAATCGACGACTGGTATGCCGAATTTAAACGCGGTTGGATAAACACCGATGACGCTAAACGCTCTGGTCGCCCAAAATCAGCAGTTGTTCCGGAAAACATAACAAAAGTCCCAAAAATAGTTTTGAGCGATTGTAAATTAAAGTTTCGTGAAATAGCTGATACCTTAAAGATATCAGAAGGTAGTGTGTTTACAATTGAGGGTGCGCATGCAATAACCGCCTAGAACCTCCGTGAAGATAGCACTGCAAGAATACAAAATAGTAATTTCGATATATCCTATCATATGTGGGTCGTTTGTAGGTGTTTTGGATTTAGTTTTTATCATTTCGGGTTCAAAAATGCCAAAATGGGAGAGTTTCCAAAATTTGCTTGCTAACTTCACGGTCGCACCACAAACATTGTTTGTTTGATAAATTTTTTATACCAATCGTTTGTGTGTCGTTTGTGGGTGTTTCGGATTTAGTTTTTATCATTTCGGGGTCAAAAATGCCATAATGGAAGAATTTCAAAAATTTGCGTGCTAACTTCACGTTTGCACTGCAATTCTTCCTTTTTGCAAAATTTTTTGATCTTTCGTTTGTATTTCGTTTGTATTTCGTTTGTGGGTGTTACGGATTCAGTTTTTATCTTTTCGGGGTCCGAAATGGTAAAAGGTTTAAAAAAATTACAAACTTTAAAAAAGTGAGAGAAATGGCTGGTGTTCATGAAGCGAATCTTACTGCGCATGAACATCACGCATCGTGTACATAAACCCGTCAACGCGCGCTTTTTTAAATGTCCATGAAAGTCAAATTCTAGATTTTATAATTGTAATGCAATAATTTTGGTTAGAGTTTTATTGCAATCTCTTAATTATTTTGGAGGATTTTTTACTTCATAAGAAGAATCTGGCAAAAATCATTAGTTCATACAAATTAAAGACGGAGCAGTTGACGGAATAGTTTAATCTTGCAAATAAAATATAATTAATAAATAATAATTTTAAATAATGAAAAACGATTTATTCATTCATTCTATTCACATTGAAGCTTCTATTTTCTCCTCGCTTAGCGCTTATTTATGTCTTGTGGTTGTTACAATCATTTTACAGTTTATTTTGATTTATTTTCGAGCAATTTAGAAAAATTGTTATGCATTTTCAAAAACTTCTAAAGGAATTCTGAAAATTGCAGATTTTTAAAACTGAATAGAAAATAGGATTAAGAAGAGTTATAAGTTATAAGTAGAGTTCCGTTATCACGTAGAGTGCTGCACTCTTCTAATGATCGACATAATCGACTGAAATGATTTAGAAATATTGATTAAATAGTTCAAGATACATCCGTAGCCAAATAGGCGTTAACAAGATTCTGTGAGAAAAGTTGTGGAACCTCTGTAGCTCAGATGACAGAGCATTCGACCGGCAATCGAAAGGACCTGGGCTCGATACCCAGCGGAGTGGAAGCGTTCCTTTTTTCACAGAAAATTTCTTAAAAAATTTCTTAAAGGATTAAGAAGTATTTTTAGGAAATTTTATTGAAGTATAAACAGGTATAAACCAATTGTAATGTTTTGCATTATTTACTAATACGTATGTAAATGACAGCGTGTGGTGTTAGTTGTTGTTTTGAACGAAATGCAGTTAATTTTGGTGCCAAATTATTAAACAGTTCCCATTGTCCAGTATTTCTCCGGCACACGGCTGTGTAATGCCTTGCATCATATGCAATGATTCCTGCTAGTCTGCAAATACACCAAACAGTAAAAATAAGAAATAATTCGTATCTAAACATAGAATAGCCGTAAAATTGTATTTTATTTATATTATGATGACACTTAATTTAATAATTATGAAATATAAGTTAAAAATTGTAAATCCCTTGTAGAAAAAAATAATTGGACCCGATCGGGACCGATTGACCCCATTTCAGAAACATCATTGAAACCGATTTATTAATCGGATTCAATGAGGCGAGACCATTTTGAATCTGATTAATAAATTAATTATTATTTTCTTCTACAAGGGATATTAAACAAACCGATACTCAGAGTCTGCCAAAGTTACATAGACTGGAAAATCGGATGCCGCGTACGTCATCGATTCATCTTTGTGATTTCTGATGTCCAATTGCATAAATATGTGAGTGTTCATGTGTACGGTTTCCTCTGCAATAAGTGTACAGCCGGGTGCAGAACAGGGTGTTGCTTGCATAAAGATATTATAGTCTCTCTCTTTTGCTCTCACCGAGTTTGCAGACTGACGTTGCCACTTACAGAGCGGCCTATGGCTTGTCTCCTATATCTATAATATCTCTATGGTTGCTTGACTATTCAGATTGAACTGAATGGCTTGATAGAGTTCTTGAAAATCGCTTTCACGAATGATTTTTTCATTCACACGCAACTCTGAGATCTCTTCAATGACAGTGTGATTATCCGGACATTGTTTAAACCGTCTTAAACTTGGTTCATTAACCATGATGAATCTCCATATGCTCCGAATGTTTGTTTCGACGACATGTTCAATGAATTCAAGTATAAAGCCGCAAGCTTGATTTGAAGACTTATGTAGATGTTGTAAATAATCCTCGTTCTGGGTAGCATACATTGATAACACTTGAATTATGGAATCAAAAGGGCAAATATTTCTGAGAAAAATTCATCGCTTATTTAGATGCACAGAGTTTCTAAAAAGACTTCCGTTCTTCAAGAATGATTTTAATTTTTTTAATTTACTGTTACTAGAAGAAGTTTTATGGGTGTGTTGAATTTCCGGATATGGTCTGAAGTATTTTGAAGGTTTTTTCTTGCTTAATAGCTTCTGCTGGAAATCCTTTTGATTTTCCCCTACAGGGTGCAAAATATTCTCTTCAAAATTTTGTGTTAGTGCTGGATCGATTTTCTGAGCTTTATTCCTCCAGTTTTTTATATGTTGGAAGCCTGATTCAGAATCTGAACTCACAAGTACACATTCATCAGCTTGTTCAGTATACTCATGAACTTTTGATTTCATATTCTTCTCAGTGAAGGGATTAGTGATTCCCCGTATATTGCAATCTTCACAATGCACTAGATGTTCAAGAACTTCTTCTGATTCATGACTAACTTCAGCACTTTTTTCTAGAGCTTTATGATGATTTGAAGTGTGGCGTCATTACTGCTGACCATAGAACAAATTCCTTTCCTAATCTTAACAAATGTCGGTAAAATCCGGAAAGATAGTAGGCATTTGCTCTCGAAGCCACCACATTGTTGTTCTTCTCAGCTTCGGCTTGTAATAAGGAAATCCATCTTTCTATTGTAACATCAGATTCAGATTCTTCTTCTAAGAAGCTTTGCCTTAGCTTGGCTTTTTCTTTTAAATGAATCAGCTTGACTTTTTCAGAGCTTTCGCCCGGAAGCACTTTCATTGTATCATGCGATTCTACAGCTATATAATTATTTTTGAATTAGTGATATTACCCTCCATGGTTAATTCTTAGAAAGATTTGTATCGATCAGTCAGGGTATAAAATGAAGAAACGAAAGACAGAATGTTGCGTTGTCAAGTGCGATACGTATTGACGAGTAGTAAGCTTCATCTGCTGGTAAAGTTCATTTGATATAAGCAAATCGAAAATGTTGCTATTTTCCGAGTGCGACATGTTGAGAGAAAAAACCTGATCATTGTCTCAATGTTGGCCGGAATTTTCTAGCGATTCGTTACTAGTGTGTGATACATCAAAATTTTCATTAATGGGTACCGTTTCTTTCTTCTCATCAAATGTTATTTCCAGTTCTTTGAAAACGCGCATGCAAAGATCTCTGCGATTTTCCCGTAGCGAATTATAAAAGTCCTTTGGTGTCCACTCTCCTCTAACTTCTTTGCTGAGATCCTTATAAAAATCTGAACTATATTTCGGTAACACTCCATCTTGTAAGTAATCTTTAAATTTTTTAATAGCATCAATGGCTTGCTTCACTGAAATTTTAGCTTTTCGTGGCATCTGTAATTAAAATTAAGTTTCAAAAATGTGCCCGCACATTTTCTTCACTCGCAAATTTGAGCGAGCCTATAGGACGTGCACTTCTAAATACGTGAACCTTGCGCTTCACGCTCGGTGTTCTATGTCCTCCACGTACAAATTAACCTTATTATTATTTTTAATTTACCTTATTGCAGCGAAAAATTTTGCATTCTTGAGTTTATTTTCTTAGTTCACATATTCTGGTTAAAAAATTTGATTTTTGATATTTAATAATATTTTTTTAAATTAAAAAAATAAATACAATTTATAAAAAAACTGCTGTGATTGAAATTTATAGATATGTTTGTAGTGAAAAATTCTGTATCATAACGTGTTATTCACGTCTCCTATAGTTTAACTGGAAAATGGCACTATGATATTGACATTTTTCAAGTCTTTACATACTGTAACTTTTATAATTTTGGTTTAATCGAAAAATATTTTATGAGGGTGATTGGTAGAAATTTATAAACACTACCAGAAATCAATATTGCAATTTTTTTATTTTTAAAAACACAAAAAATATTTTTCCACCATTTTTATTCATGAGAAACTAATGAATTTAATTATGAAAAAAAACAAAAAGGCATAATTGAAACCTGCACATTCTTAAGAGAATTGCAAAAAAAATATTTCAACCAATTTTCGAGTATTTTCAGGAATTTCAGTGGTTTGTCAAAAATTTCAAGAGATTTTGGTAGGATTTTAGGAAATTTATAAATATTTAATAGGGTTTTGAAGAATTTGTTTTTGCTCTACATAAGAATTACTTTTTTGGTTAGTTTCCCACTTAATTTTGAATAACAGATTTGAAAAGAAATTCAGACACCATAGCAACCCGAAAAATGTTTTGAAAACAAGTTGATGAAATATCAAAAATCCCCGAATAGTCGATCCAATATTGTCCCAATATTTCATAATAAATAGTAGTTTAAATCGAAAAATGATTTACCCACATCAACTTATATGATCCTATAGGACTAGATTTCAGTTTTTTGTTCCTAATGATATGTTGTGTATATATATATATTGCATATACGAATAATAATTGAAACAATAAAACTGAATCCGTAACACCCACAAACGAAACACAAACGAAAGATCAAAAAATTTTGCAAAAAGAAAGAATTGCATTGCAAACGTGAAGTTAGCACGCAAATTTTGGAAATTCTTCCATTTTGGCATTTTTGACCCCGAAATGATAAAAACTGAATCCGTAACACCCTCAAACGAAACACAAACGAAAGATCAAAAAATTTTGCAAAAAGAATGAATTGCATTGCAAACGTGAAGTTAGCTTGCAAATTTTGGAAATTCTCCCATTTTGGCATTTTTGACCCTAAAATGATAGAAACTAAATCTGAAACACACACTAACGACCCACAAACGATAGGATATATCGAAATTACTATTTTGTATTCTTGCAATGCTATCTTCACGGAGGTCTGCCTAGGCGCTCGGCTAGTCGGCCGAGGGGGAGGGGGGGGGCTGTGATTGGCTGAAATTTCGTTTCGGAAAAATTCGGCTAATCAGAGGCTGCGTCCCCCCTCTGTTCGCCCTACTGGCCGAGCGCCTAGGCGGTTATAGCATGCGCACCTTGAATTTTGCATGAATCTTTGGGGATGCGTAAGTTGTTTTCGAAGTGGGTGCTGCGTTTGTTCAGACCCAACCAAAAACAACAACGCGTTGAGAATTCAAAGAACTATTTGGAGCTGTTCAAGCGAGGTAAAAAGGATTTTCTGCGTCGGTATGTGACAACGAATAAAACATGGAACCACCAATACACACCTGAAACAAAAAGATCATCGGCTGAGTGGACAGCAGCTGGTGAAAGCCGTCCCAAGCGACCAAATTCTCAACGGTGGGCTGTCAAGGTTATGGCATCCGTACTTTGGGTCGAGCATGGTATTTTGTTTATCGACTATCTTGAGAAGGGTAAAACCATTGACAGCGATTATTACATGACATTACTGGATCGATTGAGCGCAAAAATCAAGAAAAAAGGGCCTCACATGCAAAAGAAAAAGTACTGTTCCACCAAGACAATACACCATGTCACAAGTCCATGAAAACAATGGTCAAATTGAAAGAATTGAGCTTTGAATTACTTCTTCACCCAGCATATTGTCTAGATCTGGCCCCCACCGACTACTGGCTCTTTTCTGAGCCAACAAAAATGTTCCAGGGAAAGAGATTTGTCTCCAATGAAGAAGTGATTGCCGAAACTGAAGCCCATTTTGAGAGTAAAGACGATCATTCTACAAAAAGGCATCCATAGTAGGAGAAGCGTTTGAATGAATGTATTACGCTTGGAGGAAAGAATGTTGATAAATAAAGTCGAATTTCTCGAAAAAATTGTGTTTTTTTTAGTTAGACCGGAAACTTATTGAGTGATGTGTTAACTGACAATAACTAAAATATTTGTCTGCTAGTGATGCAAAATGTTTTATATCAGTTCATGATATCTTCATATTCGATATTTTAATAAGTTAAAAGGTTCTTAATCCTTACTTCCAGTACATAAAAGCCAATGAAAGTGGCCTTATTTCAGATATAAGGTTACATATCATTTCCATGAAAGGTAAAAGATATTACTAGGTGTCACTGCCGTTCATGGCGTCAATTTTTACTTTTTTCTTTTTTATCATTGTGACCCATTTACTTCACTATTGTTCTTCTTTAAGTGGATGCTTCGACAATCTTCAAGGAGTCCGAATGATGAGCCGACGTGTAAATTGATGTAAGAACCTACATCCAAGAAGGTACTTGACCAATATCCCTTAATATTTTCTCGAGAGTCTCAAAAGTTTCGCAGAATTATCTAGAAAATTCTTTTAATTCATTTCGGAAATAATTCTTATTCATTTTTGATTTTATGATGTTATAAATTGAAAATTCATGAGATAATAAAAGCTTTAAATCAGAATTATTTTTGTAAATAAATGATCGAAATTACCAAAAACTCAAGGAAATTGACGATAGTCTGAATAAAATTTCTTAGATTTCTTTTTTTTTTAGCAGTCACAGATTTTGTGAAGTTTATGAGTTTTCTTTTACTAAGTTAGAGCTCATGATAGAATCATGGAAAAAATTTATAAAAATATTTCAACAGGTTAGTAAATTACTACAGTAATTTGTGTTTAATTAGTATTTATTAGGACCGTTTGAAGACTATTGAAATAACAGATATTTGTCTCTTCAACTAATGATGACCTTGTGAAGAATCTTAATAATTAATGAAATGATTTTTGCAAAATTTAAAAAGATAAAACAAATACTTACCTCTGTGTCCGTATAAGTTTGAGATTTTTCGGAAAGTTTTATAGTTAAAAATCCGAAAAAAGTTCAAGATTTGACATAGCGTGACCATTAAATATTGACTATAGGACATAGATGCTTCTAGACAGTTAGAACCAATAGCAGTTGGCTAGGCACACCTGTCCCTTGAGTCTTTTTGAGCACTAAACCAATTTATCTATAAATTGAATCACGAACTTGTTCTTCATACAAAATTGAACAGAAAAGATAGTGACCGCTGGAGAAAATCAATAGATCGACAAAAGGAGAAACGTCAGCACCTTATGAATGAACTCACCTGGATTATCGGGATTAAAGGATGAAACGTGAAATCAAGATACACTTGTTTCGCTTACGTATCTCGTGTCACGTACTTTATTCATTAAAACTCAACGATATATCTTTGTAACTCTCATACATAACTTTCTTACAACGTACAATATTAAACCACGTGTTTCTGATGTCGATTAATTACAAGGGAGCGTGTATCATATGCGCAGAATAGTTCGCAAGCATTGTATATTTCATGCCTTAATTACATAGGTAATTATATGTATTTAAACGCACATGCGTTACAATTATCCCAGCGTACCTTACCTTATACAACTTTATCAAAATCGCCTTAACTTTTGAATAATTATACGTACAAAGTTTTTTATGCAGGGTCCACGCCATATGAGTTTCAAAATAAATTAATGTTTCAAGCTCAATTCTGCAAACATTTAATAAATTTATCTTTATGTCTGATAAAGTTTCTGTAATAGAATTGTGAACATTTCTAAAACGTTTGTAACGAACTCGTTGCTATATTCCTGTGCAACAGAAAAAATGAAAGTCAACTACGCAATTAATACGAGCAATATTCGATAAATTATCGATATTTACAAAAACATATCTTCCTTACATTTACAGTACAAATATATTTGTATTTCAATTGCATATACATGTATATTAGAAGGTATCAAAAAAATGTCTGCATCCCTTCCCAGTTAAGACTGAAATGTTTCCTGTATCCAATTATTTTATAACTAAAACTATTAATAAATCATTCTAATTGTATCGTCATACAGGAAGAGAAATGATCCTGGTTAAATTTGCACTGAGCGCGCACTATGAAACCAAGAATAGCAATATTATTATTGAAGGGCTATTTTGGAAGAGAAAAGATTAATTTCCATGAAAAAAATTTGAGTTACAGAAAAATATATTTTATTAATAAATTTTATTTTTGCCCCAACTTTTTTTCTTATCGTTTCTTACCAAGTTTTAAAAAATTATGCGATTTTAATAAATTACAAATCTCTTTTCCAAGAAAAAGATTCCCTACAACATAACCATTTCCAATTTTCGAAAATTAATAAATTATTATCAAATTCAGCAATTTGTTTATAAAAATTTCGTTTTGGAAAATGTTTTTTTAATGGTTTCAGCCATTAAAGAATTTATTTTTGAAAATCAGAAACGGTGAAGTTGTGGAAATTCTTTTCTCTGAAAAAATGATTCATGATTTATTAGAATCGCATAATTTTTTAAAATTTGTCAAGAAGCGATAAGAAAAAAATTTGGGTCAAAAATAAAATTTAATAATGAAATTATTTTTCTGTGTTTTAATTTTTTTTCATGTAAAATAATCTTTTCTCTTTCAAAATAGCCCTTCAATAATAATATTGCTATTTTTAAAAGCAAAATTATCTATTTTTGCCTCAGATCTAATTTTTATGGATGAAAAAGTTTTATGCAGTTTTATGCAGAAAATTTTGTTACAGTTTTTTAATTTTATGATAAATTTTATAAAAATTCTGTTACGCTTTAGTAGCTTCAAGATACACTGTTAAAAATCTTATTAATTTTAATAGACCTTAATAAATTTTCGAACATTTCTAACAGTGATGGTATGTAAAGAGTGTTTACATTGAAACTAAAACGAAATATGGAATTTTCATTGTTTTGAATCTTGACCTCAATGCAAAAATAGGACTTTTTTGGCTTATCTTGTCACCCGCTAGTGATTTTATACCTTTACCTAAAAAGGGAAAAGAACATTTTTTTGATACGCCCTAATGTAGACTGTGCTTAAGTTTCGTGAAGTACTCGTATCAACAATATTGCAAACGTCAATACGTTTATGTCAAAATTCAAGCTTCATATATCGTTACACGTGAAACCGTTTTGCTTTTACGACGCACTCGAACGCAATGCATATCAGCAAATATTTCTGTAAGCGACATACATCAAACGTATGACATAGGAATTTAGTTTTCGTAGAAATCTATGATCTACTTTCCGTATTGGCACGCACATATCGGTGAGTACATAAGTTCATACATGCCACCCCGTATTCCCGAATATGTGTACCATCGCTTTGATCAGGACCTCAAGAATTTTCACGATATTTCTCGGTATTTTTATAATTACATACCTTCCGTATTAAGAGAAAAATTCTATCCTGTAAATGAAAAACGTACCACTTTGTGAGTGAATCTTGATGCTTACTGAAAAAAAAAATAAGTTCATTCAACACCTGGAACGTTTCTTTGGATAAAAATAGTTTTAGGATTGCGAAAAATATCTTTAACGTATATAAATAAAGAGGATAGCCCTTTGAGTGCATAAAATGTCTTTTAATTCAAAGAAATTTTTTTCGGATGAACTTGTACTTCACAAAATATGTTACTGCTGATTTATTCTCCAGCACAACTATTCCTATAGTCAGTGTGTTTAATTAATCAATTGAAATAGCAATGTAATATAGTGCAAACCCCTTTATTTTTTGAGTAAAATTTTAAATGCCATCAACAATGAAAAATTAATTTTATAGTAAGAGATGAATAAAACAACCTGTTAAAACTTTAAACCAGCCCTTATATAGGTTCAAAATAATAGGTATCTCGTTTGTTTCTGCCTTAATCGCAATTAATTTAATGAGTTTATTGTTAAGTATTATAAAGAGACTCAGAAAAGTTAGCAAACCTGATATTAATTAGAATTTTCCCTCAAAAAACATCCCTAAAAATATGTAAAATGGATATTTTATTCACTTCACAGCTTTTTAGAATATTTCTATTCACTTCAGCCCTAAAATAAGTTTCTTTGCAAATTTTTTGCTAATGAAATACATATCTTTAAGCTTCATGAGAGGTGGTTTTATATTTTAACAAATTTTTCATTTCGTCTGTTAATGCCAAATAATGCCTGATTATTGCTGACATTATTTAACAACTTCGAGATGAAGCATTTCGTGAAGCGATTTGAAAAATTTGACATATTATTTTTTAATTAATGAAAGGAAATAAAGGGAGAATACCTACAAAACAACATTAGACAATTAATAGTTTAAATATTTTGACCCTTTCACCCAAAAGTGCCCTCTTTGAAGAGAGTCACTCACAAACTATTGCCAACGCTAGAGAAACTTCTCTATCATTTTATATTGAAGAGAATAACAGTCTTTTTGAAATTAAAATCTCGATACAAACATTTTCTATGAGTAATGAAATTCAAATATGTACAATTCAAATATAATCCAATATGTAATCAAACCTGTTTGCAACTCACATTATTTACATTTCTACAAATATAATATAAGCAAACATAATTTGCTCACAAAAGCAATATTATAGACTTTTTCAGAAATTTCAAACTATATTTGATTTTTCTCTAAAGTTTAATTGTGCATAGAGTAGAAACATTAAAAATTTTATACCATTTTAGGCCATGGAATAACCAGATCATATGATCGGTATGGTGCACGAAGAAAAACGGAGAGTCGAAGTTAGAGGTTCAAAATTTTGAGAGTCAGTCAAATAGTCCTTCCATAATTTTATGGACATAATCAGGGAGACTCTCGATTTATGATCAGCTTGATTACCACAGAGAAACAGTCACACTATCAAGATAATCAAATCGATCCTCTGGGATGATCAAGTTGAATATTTTGTTTTAAATTTTCATTTCGATCCTCAAGGATGATCAAATCGACCTTCTACAATGATCAAATCGATTATTTTTTTCTGACCCTCTACAGATGATCAGTTTGATTATCTAGAAGGCTGTCCTATAGTCGATCATCATATTTAGTCGACCTGACCCTCTAGATATTCAGGCTGACCCTCCATTTTTCTCCGTGTGAATATTTTTTCTGTAATCTTTTCTCAATGGAAAATAAGGTATGAAATAAAAAATTTGTAAAATCAGAGAAAAGGCACTATGGAAGGTCTGTCAGCTCTTGAATATTAATAATTATAAAAAAATATATTTTAAACAAAATTTTTTTTTTCAATCTAAAAAATCTGAGAATTGACAGACCTTCCTTAGTGCCTTTTCTTTAATCTCACAAATTTTTGACTTGGTATCTTATTTTACATGGACAAAAGTTTACAGACAAAATAATCATCATACAAATCATATTATCTGGGTTTTCCATGGCCTTAAAGTAGTTATGCCAGAAATCAGGTCTCCGATATAAAAAGTTTTTCTATGATTTTTAGACTTGAAATGATATTGTCAGTCATGTCTGATGAAAGAAAAACATTATTTTTATGAAAAAACTTAAAACTAACGAAAAATAATATTTTTAATCATGTTTTTTGCAATAGAATTTTTTCCTTATTACCGCTTCTTATAAATTTTCGAAAAATAATTGAATTTTCAAAAAAGGGGCTTATTTTTTCGGTGACAATATTTTCTATAATTTTACTGTTTTTGATTTTTAAAATACGAAAAAATCTTTAAATATTTTTATTTTGACGTTTTCATTAACTGAAAACTTTATCTTCAAAATTAGAAACAGTAGTGTTGTAGAGAATATTTTCCCCGAAAAAATAAGGCATGATTCATAAAAATCCAATCGTTTTCGGAAAATTGTTAAGAAGCGATAGTAAGGAAAAATTCTGTTACAAAAAACATTATTGAAAGTATTATTTTTCGTAAGTTAAAAGTTTTTCTCATAAAAAATAATGTTTTTTTTTGTCATAAGACACGACTGAAAATATCATTCCAAGTTTTTAAAATGGCTGGGAACTTTTTTTTCATAGCGCCTTCTTTGAAAATCCGATTTTCGGTACCTGTAGATTTTCAACCCTAGGGTTGAAAGTCGCTGTTTCAACCCGCTCCACAGTTACAGCCAATCAGATTCTCAAAAGAGTTGCTATGAAAAATAGTATACATTACTCGAAACAAAACACAGCGAAAGCATTTCGTGTGATTGCAGCCCTCGTTTCACTCGGGCAGCAAACTTCACACTCATGCAATCGCTCTGTTTCGCCCCTTGTAATGTAATATACTATTTCAAAGACCTGATTTTCGCCACGGCATCTACCTTAATATCAGAAAAAATGAAATAATTTTCTGCACAATTTTAACAAAAATTCTGGAAAACAATAATTGACGTAAGTCATGATGAAAAAAAGATAATTTTGAAGTGGCTTAGAAACTTTTAGAACGTTCTAGAACGTTCAAAATATTGTTATCCTTATTCTACATCAGCTTAAGACGTTAAAATATGAAAATTCAGAACTTTTATAATATTTGGAATAGATTCTAAGATAGTTTAGAAGTTGGAGAAAAATTCACGCTACTTAAAAATTTCCCTTAAGAATCGCTTTTTTCGCAATTTTCTGGAATTTTCTTATTAATAATTATGTCTACTCTGTTAACACAGAATTGTGTGGAAATTTCTTATATCCAATTTTCTTTAGAATTACTATAAAAATTCTACATGAACTCTCCACCTTTTTATTATTTTATACTTCATTTCATTTGCAAAGCTATATACATCTTTCAAGTATCAAATATTCTCTTTAATTTTCTTCAGTTTCCTAACTATATTTGATTAATATTTGTAAGGATATTTGCTCACTTTTTTGTCTTTCTTTAATCCCGTTACTTCAAAATTACCATCTCACCAATAATATAATAAAAAACATTATGATCGGAGAAGACAAAATTTCGTATTAAAAAAGTCATGAATATAAAAATAAATTAAAATTCCAATCAATGCTTGTACTCTATACTACGTCATCGTAAGCGACAATATTTTAAAAACGAAATACTCTTCTTGGACCCGTTGCAAAACTAAAAATAATTTAATATTTAGTTAATTAATCTAAGAAGTAAATTGTTTTACATTTCAATTTTTCTTAAGTACGTTATTTTTTACATTATATACAGCAGATATTAATTCATACAAACTCAACTGTTTTACGCAGTTACAAATATACTACACAGACGTTGATCGTAACATAACTTTATTCGATTTACTTCCTTTTAGATGTGCCAACCTTCCGTGGGGCTCAAATAGTGGGTAGACACAATCTTTTAAAAGGGAGAAATAATGGAACTGTACAAAGTCGAGTCGACGAGTAAAGTTTATTGGAGCAAAATCTAAAATCGTTGAGTAAAAGAGAAGTTAAAACGATAGATCAATAGCTATACTATTATTCCATCGCCTGTTGATACAAAAGAAAAAAATTTGATGTCTTTAAGTTATAAAAAAGAAATGAGATTTGAAAAATTGTAGCATTATGATTTTATAAATTATGTAAATCTTAATTTGCATGAATTTTACAATTGGTATCAGCGATTTGTTTATCGAAAACTTGTCAAATATTTCATTCTTTGTTATAAAAATTATGTTTCTCTAATCTTATGAATTAACTAGATATATCATTATAAAAATTAAATTTAACTAGAATTTATTCATCTATCTAATACTTTTGAGAGATTAAAAGTTTTTATTTTGGAGAAGTTTCTTTTATTTGGAATTTAAAGTATTTATATAGTATTAGAGATAGAGATACATACATGTCGACTATAATTGTGTTTAAGATATTCTTGTTATGAAAGGAAGAGGAGTTGGTAAATCAGGTAGAGTAACTAAATCCAATTAGGAATCATATCCTCCTCGGAATAGAGTTGTGACCTTTATCAATGCGAAACTGATTGGTTGAATCAGGTTTTTGTGTCTTCAACTATTGCCGTATCTATATATTTACTTCACTAAGGGAGAACTGATTGGTTAAATCAGATCTTATTTTTCCAAGTGTCATAGTTGAGTGGATACAAGTTAAATTATATGTTCAAGCAAGAAACACAAGTTATTTCATTATTATAAATCCATAATTGTTAATGTATATATACATTGCATGAAATTTATAATAACACTCGTAGAAATGTGTCTTTACAACAAAATACAATCTATTCAAATTAGCCATAACAATGTAACATTTATATTTTGTTATAAAAAAAATATCTGAACTAAAAGGTGCCAATTTTCTTTGAATAAATCTCCCAAGTTGTGAAAAATTGCAGCAAAATATTTTTAAAAATGCACTTTTATTAGAATTCGAAAAGATTAAAAATTTTTGATAATAATTATAATTTATTGTGTTTTATTGCGAAATAATATTTTTAGCAGGGAACAGTAACTTGTTATATTTCCTTTAGTATAGTCTTGATATAAGTATTGACAAGATTTAGAAAATGTGATATACGTAAAAAATTTATTAAAACAACCATGTATTTATAATTTTAAATAAATCTTTTAACATTATTTAATTTTTATAAAGTAATTTTTCTTTGCTCTCGCGTCATCTTTTTTAAGAGATTCTAAAATTTATAGATTTCTATAACGTTTTATAATTTTCTCAAATATTATTCCAATTTTTATCAAGTATCTTCATTACCGTAATGTAGTTACTTGTATCCTGTCGGATTTTAAAATAATACTAATTTTCCGTTGAAAAGAATTGTAGGAAACCAATGTACATCCAATTGAACTTTTTCATATGGATGAGTGATAAATTAAAGTGATCCTAATTTGATTGATAGCTGGACATAAGGACAGAAATGGGAAAAATGAAATTTGACAGAAGAGTGAGAAAGGCTTTTATCAATCGAATAAGAAAAGAATAATTCAGAAAACATAATACTTCCAATAAAAAAAAAAATTAAACTCAATAAAATTCTTTCAAGAGAGTTTATATTGGAATTTTTCTGAATTTGGAAGTAAAGATTAACCATTTATGGAAATTCAGCATTTATATCCTTATGTCCTCCTATTCTTCATTTATTATATGATGAAGTTTTACTTTATTTTTAATGCTTTCTCACTTTAATTTCATTACAATTCCTAGAAAAAATATCTGCCAAGTCTTCAATAAAAATTATAACACACGAGAAAAATACTTCCAATAAAACTGTTTGATTTATTATAGTTTTAAGGTAGTTTTCATCCACGAAAATTAGACCTCAGGCAAAAATAGATAATTTTGCTTTCAAGAATAGCAATATTATTATTGAATGGCTAATTTGAAAGAGAAAAGATTATTTTTCATGAAAAAAATTTGAAACACAAAAAAATAATTTTATTAATAAATTATTATAGATAGGACTTGTATCGACCCTTTGATGAATATTCGATATATGTGTAAATTGGCTTTAGGGTCCAGAAATGATGAAAACTCAGTTCTTACATTCTTTCAAACGTTTCGACTCAGGTTGGAGTCCTCATCAGTGAGAATTTATTTCTATAAAAATACAAAGGAGGAATCTTAAGAATTGACCGTGTGACGGATAAACATTGTAGTAAAAAAGTGATATAAGAATCGCAGGTGTGAAAATAAAATTGGACTAAGTAACTGAATTTGCAATACAGTAAACTGTAACAAAATTGTGCAAAAAAAATTTTTTTTTTTTTTTTTTTTTTTTTTTTTCCGTAAAATTGCTAATCTGTACAGTTCATTACAATTCAGTTTAGACCAATTTTATAGGTTCACATGCACAATTCATTTATATCATTGTATCACAATGTCTCTTTAAGGTTCTTTTTAGCAATTTTACGAAAAAAAAAAAAAAAAATTTTTTTTGCACAATTTTGTTACAGTTTACTGTATTGCAAATTCAGTTACTTAGTCCAATTTTATTTTCACACCTGCGATTCTTATATCACTTTTTTACTACAATGTTTATCCGTCACACGGTCAATTCTTAAGATTCCTCCTTTGTATTTTTATAGAAATAAATTCTCACTGATGAGGACTCCAACCTGAGTCGAAACGTTTGAAAGAATGTAAGAACTGAGTTTTCATCATTTCTGGACCCTAAAGCCAATTTACACATATATCGAATTTTATTAATAAATTTTATTTTTGCCCAAACTTATTTTCTTATCGCTTCGATTCAACTTATGAAATTATTGTTTTACTCTTCAAATTCATTCAAATTATTTTTCAGCAAAATACAGAATAAAAAGTTACACAATTATCAGAATTTAGTAACTTCTCGAGCATTTTTCCATAATAAAGCAAAAAGAAAGATGAAATTGAGTTAAGATTAATTTGCTGAAACTTGGCAGAAATTATTTTGAGGTTTTTCGGAAGAGAGTGAGCTTGAGGTTAAAATAATTCCAAAATCGAGGAACAGCGAGGACTTCAATCCTGTAGGATATTTTGAATGTTTAGAAAAGATTGAAATGTAGATTTATTATAATTTATATCTACAAGCTTGGGGCATCAACGAACGAATCTCGATCCTCCACAAAGCATTCTTTTAAAGGCCTGCCTGAATTCTGGAGAAAAAATTGTATAAATAACTGGATTTAGGGTACTGTTGAAATATCCTAGCCAGAGGAAAACGCTAGCGACTAGGTCGGGAAGCTGGAAGGACGAACAAGTTGCCTGCAGTAACGTTACTAGAAAAAATGGCAACCAACAGGCGACGAAGGCACCGGTAATGATAGCCAATGTTTTCGCGGCTTTTCTCTCGCGCTTCGCTTCTATCGTCTCACGAGTCTTCCTTGTCGAAGACGTCATCGATGTCTGCTGGGAGGGGACAGGGGTTACTGACGACACCCCTGTCGCTGACGTGGTCGTCGTCAAGGTCGTCATAGTCGTTGTTTTTGTCGTCGTAATTTCCACTGTCGTTGATGATTGTGCCAAATTCGCTCCATTATACGACGATTTTTCAGGAGAGACTGACGAATGATCAGGGGTCGATCGCGTTATAGTGAAGGCAGTGGATTCCTCTCTAGGACTAAACAGAAAAAGATTAAAAAAAAATTCGTTAATAATATTTTTTCCTCTTTCATATTTTTAATTTTATAACAAAACTAGGGAGGAAGCGGCTAAATTGGCGAACACTTATTTACAGAAAATGATAATATTTAAGAAAACGAAAATATTCATATCATATTCATTCTTGCATAATATGTTATTATAGTGGAAAAAGCCCAATCTTTCTATTGCTTAATAAATTTTAATTGATAATAATGAGTTTTTGGTGTTTAATGGTTATGATCTGAGAATTTGAATTAAGTTTCTAACTATCATGAATTGAAACATAATCGGACTAATTCTAGGACTTTATATTCATTGATGTATAAACTTACGATTGGAAAAAGATTTTTGAATGAAACCGAAGCGTATTATGCAAAAAATATGTAATTTATCATGAAGGCAATTTCGGGTAAATTGGCGCAAAACGATTTCAAATTGAAGGCCAAGTTGCCGCACGTCGTGTGAGTTTCAGTGATGAGAAAATCAAAGAAAAAATAGTAAATACAGATTTAATAATTGATAGACATATAATTTAAACTTTTTAGACTTCATTGCCACCATTTTCTTCAATATTTATGTTTATATGGGAGACAGTATAAGTCACTAAATCGATTTGATCGATTTGTGACGTTATGTCGATTTGAATTGTCATTTTTGCAAAGTTTTCTTAATTTTTATGCATCAAGATACATTAAAGAGTGGTTTTTTTACTAAGAAATAATATACAAATTATTATAGTTCACACTGAGGAAACAGTTTCTTTGATATACGGGCAAAAAAAAACATTCTTTGAATTAAAGAAATTTGTGTTAATTCGAAAAAAATTTCTTTGATCTAAAGAAATAGATTTATTTACATTCAAGAAAATTTTTTTGAATCAAAAAACCTTCTTCAATTCAAAGCAATGTTTCATTGACCGTATATCAAAGAAATGTTTCTTTGATTGAAAGAAACTGTTTTCTGGGTGGCACAAAAATGGTAGATATCAGAAGAAATTAGATAACAAGTGAAGATTATTAAAAAAGTTTGATTGTTTCCACGATTTATAAGTTCTTTGATGTTATTAATATTATAAACGCGTGTTCTTTAATAAAATTTTTAATAATTCTTTACAATGATATTTCTTAATAATTCATCCAATTTAATAATCACAATTCCCTGTATTGCAGTGTCAAAAAATAGGATATATATTCTATCTGTACCTCAAAATTAGTTTAAAACTAATAAAATGTCATACAAATGACTTTTGCTATTCAAATATAATTTAAAATCTGAAATAAATAACCAATATATAGCAAGAGTAGATTGTAATATTCCCGCGCCAAGTTAGTCGCCATGGTGGGAAAATTGACGCATTTCCCGTCCACCAGAAAACTCGATAAATACTTGCTTTCCCTATTTTTCATAAAAGATTTATTCATTAAAAAGTTTAGTAAAGATATCAAGCTATCCAAATCATAATTTTTCATAATTTTCATTCTTATACTTTTATTTAAAACTTTCACTTTCTGTTAGATGCGCCAAATTAGCCGCTTTTCTCCTACTCTCGTAACCCTTTAATGGCCAGTGGTATACACATACGTCTCACCAACTTTGAAAAATTATAACTTCCATGAAAATTAAAACATTGCCATCATTTTTATCTCATTTTAAAGGGAAAGGACAGATCTAAATACATAAAATTTCGCGAGCATAGGAATTGCACTCTTTCAGTCACATACCTTATCAAAAAATGAAAAAATTTCGAAAATGTGAGAAAAGAGCATAAATTTTATGAAAATTTTTTTTCATCGGAATTTCCTTTATTTGTTTTAAAATGACAAAAAATATATGCGAAAAAAATCCTAAAAAAACTACTCTCAACTATATAGCACGTCAAAAACCACCCCTAGAAGTGAGAATATACCTAAAAACAGATTTTTGTTCCTTTTCAGATCATACAGCGTGTTAAATATCTGTGTATGCCAAAAGGTATTTTGGACATTTTTTGTAATATCTAGTTGTAAGAGGCGAGTGTCCGAATGTTTGTATACCGGGGCGGGGAAGTGCAGTGACTCATGGAAGAGGTATAGTCATAAACGACTTAGGTCTCGGGCAATTTGAAAAGGGAATCTGGTTGCAGTGTGCGGAGAAGGCATTTTTGGGCGTGAGAAAGGAAAAGTGTGGAAAACTGGAAAGAGTGTTTGTACTTAGTTGAGTAGTGCCTAAGTAGATTCGAGAAGAGCTAGTCGTGGCTCTGAGCAATTCGAGCGTAACCCGCGTGTATTTGTACTTTTTATATCAAATTTGTAGCAATAAAGTTCTTTTGATCTTCCAATTTAAGTGTAGTGTGTCTCATTTAACAATTAAAAAATTTACCCAGGCCTCTAAATAAAACACAGGGTGTCCCACTTATTCGATAGATCTAAATATCGCCTAAAATACGCCATTTTAAAAAAAACTGGTTTTGACCAAGTATGTTAAGGAGAGTGGGGGAAATTTATCAGTACTCATGACGACCTTCAGATCTATCTTCGAGGTCATTTGAAGGTCAAGACCATTTTTTAAAATGGAAACCACTATTTTTGACACCGGATTCGAGAAGAGCAGGAAATGTTATGTTAGAAATCATATTTTTAAATTTGTTATTGTGACTCTGAAAACTTGATAATATGCAAAAGTGTCAATAATCTTGACCATTTTGATCTTCAATTGCAAATCTTAAGGTCATTTTAAGGTCGATGTCAATCACGATAATCAAACACTCTAAAGGGAACAATTTACTACGCCCACGTCCTTGTTTTCGGGTAACGCTAAAAGTAAGTACAAGGTGTTGAAATTGTTTTCAGCTTCTCTACATTCGCATATTATCTAGTTGCTAGAGTTGCTTGAGTTGCTTTTAACGTTTATTATTCCCAAATATCTCCGAAATTGAAATAAACAGCTTCTGAGCACTTTTTAATAATTTGACCTTGATTGTACCTTCTCAAGGTCACAATAATAAATTTAAAAATATCATTTCTAACGTAAAATTTCCTTCTCTTTTCGAATCCAGTATCAAAAATAGGGGTTTCCATTTTAAAAAATCATCTTGACCTTCAAATGACCTCGAATATTGATCTGAAGATCAAGATCATGGGAACAGATAAATGACCCCCATCGTCCTTGACAATTTGGTCAATACCGTTTTTTGCAAATGTTGTATTTTAGGGGATATTTAGATCTATCGAATAAGTGGGACACCATATATATGTGTATTTTCAAACGAAATACAACCTATTTTCAAAAAAAGTTTAAAAAAAGCTACCCCTAACTGTTATAATACCCCAAAAACCACCCCAAGAATTGAGAATGTACCTGAAAACAGACATTTGTTCATTTTTAGTTGATACATGTATTCAAAGAATCTTAAAGGTTGAAACTGAAAACCATCTGATGATGGTGGTAATTAAGATAGTTAATCCACGAAAATTAGACCTCAGGGAAAAATAGATAATAAAATTGAAAAATAATTTTATTAATAAATTTTATGTGCCTCAGCCGCGGAAACTCGTTTTTCCGTTACAGCCGTACAGCGTTAGCACCTTACTGGCAAAGCCTTGTACATTTGAACTGCGCATGCGTCTATTAGAATCCATTACTACTACACAAGATCGATAAAATCGAAATGGTCGGAACTAGTCGTGATATATCAAGTGTGATGAATAGCGCCGCAAACAACTAAAATACTAGATTTGATTCGAGTGTACACATAAAAACTCGTATCCGCACCAAAGTCACATAAAATAGAATACGTGCCAATGCACACAATTCGGTAAATGGCGAGACTCGCGACAATGCTCGCAGGACCTCTCATTGTGTGCCTAGGCACGTAATATACTATTATGTGCCTCCGGCGCGTAAACTCGTTTTTACTCCCCAGTTGAGAGTAGCGCAATGTTGTGTATTGCGATACAGAGGAATTTAATGTAAAAATTGAACTGCACATGCGCTTATTACGATACAGCGGAGCGTAATCTTCTTCTTATTCTTCTTCTTCGTACGGCGTTGGCACCGTACTGACAAAGCCTTTTACATTTGAACTGCGCATGCGTCTATTACAATACGCTACTACTACACAAGATCGAGATCGATAATCACGGCAATTTCGACCTTTTCAGACTGGATTCGAGTGTACGCATAAAAACTCGTATATGCGCCGAAGTCACATAAAATAGAATATGTGCCAATGCACACAATTCGGGTAATTACGAGACTCGCTTAAAATGCTCGCAGGACTGATCGCGCCTCGGCTTCGATCTCCTGCGAGCATTGTCGCTCATCGCGTAATAACCCTTTTTATGCGCCTAGGCACATAATATACTATTATTTCTGCCCCAACTTTTTTTCTTATCGCTTTTTACCAAATTTTAAAAACTTATGCGATTTTAATAAATTACAAATCACATTTTCAAGAAAAAGATTCCCTATAACAACCATTTCCAATTTTCGAAAATGAATAAATTATTATCAAATTCAGCAATTTGTTTATAAAAATTTCGTTCTGGAAAATTTTTTTTTAATGGTTTCAGCCATTAAAGAATTTATTTTTAAAAATCAGAAACGGTGAAGTTGTGGGAAATATTTTTTCTGAAAAAATGATCCATGATTTATTAGAATCGCATAATTTTTTAAAATTTGGCAAAAATCGATAAGAAAAAAAGTTCGGTCAGAAATAAAATTTATTAATAAAATTATTTTTCTGTGTTTCAAATTTTTTTTATGTAAAATAATCTTTCCTCTTTCAAACTAGCCCTTCAATAATAATATTGCGATTCTTGAAAGCAAAATTATCTGTTTTTGCCTGAGGTCTAGTTATTGTGGATGAAAACTACCTTAATTACAGAAAATTCATCTTTCGAACATATATAATATAACAACAAAAATAAATTTTATAGATACATCGATAAAATGTTCAGTTACCCTGAACACAAAAATTTTTTCAAACAAATCGGAGTACTTTTTTATTACCAGTCCCCTTGTCTCACTCAAATCAGGGCTCTTTTTTATTATGAATCTTTTCGCTCCTTGCAAATTGGGGTGCTTTTTTCTCAATTCCAGAGTGGTTTATAGGGGATGTAATAGTCTATAAGTTTCGCATGACTTATCTACATATTGCGAAATAATTATTTTTCAATTTAGAGCAGGATAATATAACAAAAAATGTGATTTTGAATTCTTTTATTTCAGGGGTGCTTTTTTCTCAATTCAGGGGTGATTTGTAAGCATTTTAATAGCTTCAAATTTACTTTCAATATAACTACATGTTCTGGGATATGTTTTCTTCAATTCACATTGGAATAAAATAACTTGGAATAAGATTATAAATTTTTATATTTTAGAAATCCTATTTTCAAATTTAGGGGTGGTTTTTTAAGGTAGTAATGATCTATGAACGTATTGCAACATACCTACGTGTTCTAAATACTTATTTTTCGATTTAGAGAAGTATAAAGTAACAAGAAGTGGTATTGCAAATTTTTTATGCCTTAGGGTTGGTTTTCACATCTGGGGTCGTTTATAAGAATGAAAAAAGATTTATAGAAAAATTGTGGAATTTATTTTTACACGTTAAATACCTATATATTCAGATAGACCATGTGTCGCGTAAGTTAAACCACTACAAGAAAGTCGTCCATTAAAGGATTAATCTGAATCAGCGAAACTTACTGCAAATTAGCGTAAATACGCTATGCCGCTGAAACTTCATCTGCATACTTATAGATGCAAATCAGCAAATATACGCTTAGTGCAGTGAGTTTCGCTGATTCAGATTGAGATAGGATTAGAAATTTAAATTCAACTGTTATAATGTTAGGTTGAATATTTTAACACCATTTGGTGTTCATGCAAATTTTTTCATCAAGTTAAAAACGTTTCAAAACAATCTTTTTAGCCTTTACTGCAAAACTAAAACATTGGTTATTACATGGGAAAAAATAGCAACAAGTACTCTTTTAAATGGCCAGCTTGATCTCTGAAGGACAAATAATACAGATTGCAATTTATTAGGATTACACTTTTTACCATTTCGTTTCATTTTTTGATAGATAAATAGTAAAATCTAATAAAATAATAATTTTTGGAACAGTCCACGGATTCCCTTTAATTAGAAGTAGCATATTAAAATATTATAAACTAATTCTACTAAACTTTACACTGAGAAATTTTTTTTATCGAATCTATAAAATCTCTATCAAAAGCATTTATATCATCGATTTAATTCACTATGCTATAGAATTTGTAGCTTATTAAGGGGATCTACCACCTTTAATATTTTTATTTTTTGAGTTTAGACCTTCCATATACTTTTTTTTATGTTTAGTACCTTTATTTAAAAAGTTTTAGGGTTTTTTTTTAAATTTCAGCATCTTTATGTATTTTTAAACTAAAAATTTCGAGTTTTTTGGGCATTTTTTTTTTGACATTTTTCGACTTGGAATAATTTTGTTGTTTTTTAACCAATTGTCATGATCCTTCTTTTATTACGTTCCTTACAATGTGTAGCAACTTTTTGGATATGAAAAATAAGGTAATGTGACTAAAAAAAATTATAAATAAAATAAAATATCCCAAAAAATAAAAAAAAAATTGTGTAGTTATCTTTTTAGCTAGATCGCTTTCCATACCCCAAAAGTTGCTACGTATTGTGAGGAACAAAATAAAAAAGGAATCATGACAATTTAAAAAAAAAAGTTATTTAAAATCAAAAAATGTCACAAAAATGCCCAAAAAACTCATAATTTTTTTAGTTTAAAATACATAAACGGGTTGGAATTTATAAAAAAAAAACCGTCTAAATAAAGGTACTCAGCATAAAAAAAATTATATGGAAGGTCTAAACTCAAAGAATAAAAATATTAAAGCTGGCGGATTCCCTTAATTGATTCTTATAGTGTATTTTTTTGAATCAATAAATACATGCTTTTGACGAAAATGCTATAGATTTAATAGCATTTATTTCTCAGTGCACATTAAAATAATTTTGAATTGAAGAAAAATTATATGCTATTAATGGTCTCTTCGAAATAAACATTAAACTTCTTTTTTCTCAGTGTCCTCTAGTAATATTCATTTATAGGTTCCAGGAAAATATATTCTGCATTTATATCAACTTTCATTTGGCAAATTTCATATGAGTAAAATTCTTTTTATATTGAATTTTCTTCCAAAACTCTGAATACAATGTATTCGTCAATAACAAAACTTAGTTTAATCGTATACATTTTTTCTGACGTGGTCCTATCAATTCTTTGAATAGATATAATAATTAAGCAGGTACTTTATCAAATTAATACTTTTATTAAAACAGGGTATAATAATTATAGAATATATTGGTGTTTCTTAAGGAATTCCATTGTCTAAAAATCTTATTAAGTTACTCCAGAAATTGCAATTCTTAAATTGAAGTATAATACAAGTATCCAGACATTCAAAACTAATTATTTCAAAATTTCAATTAAATGGAGCTTCATAACGATATTTATAATTAGTATTCAGAGCATATCAGATATAAAGGAAAATAAAATCAACAGCTACTTCCAAACGTAATTAATAAGCAAAAAATGACTGAAAATCATGATTTTAATTAGAATGAACAAAAATATAATTTTAATTATTTTTTATTCTGAAAAAAATAGCATTTAAATAATGCAATCACATTTGTTTTGATTATTCTACTATTTTTCAGTTAGGTATTGAAGAAATATTTTCAAGAAATGTTTTTATTCAACACATTAACGTTAAAAGCGATACGTTTATGAACTTTTGATTTTCTCGTTAAACAAACCTCTTTTTTACGAGCCTAAGAATTCCTCTTCTTTCTCGAGGAGGTTGCATTGTTGTTCCAGGCCTTTTTCTAATACGTCTTCGTGCTGCCTGGAATATCCTCCAATACAGAACCAAAATAACTAGCAGTGGAAGGTAGAATGTTGCACAAGTAGCAAATATCTGTAACATTCAAAATTTTTTTTCATTTAACTGAAACAGATTTTAAATAAATAAATGTGATACATGGATACTATACAGAAAATCTTCTTTTATTTTCTGATTCAAAGGCACTTTGAACAAATCGTATAAAATGTTAATTTAACTTTGCCTTTGATTAGGAGATGGAATGATAAAGGTTGGTTTTCTGGAGTGAAGATTCCACCAAAAGCGAACAATAATAACAAAAGTGCATTGAAAATATGTAAATGGAAGAGCAGTTTCATCCTTTCTAATTTGATAAACTATTTCAGTGAAAGTGAAACTAACACTTGTTAAGAATGGTCATCTACAACCCTAAAGAAAATATTTTTTTACGATAAATTATTATAAAATCCTGAAATTGTTTATAGTGAAATCGCAAATGACGATACGATTTTCAAAATTTCTTTTTCGAAAACATTTTTTGGGGTCCATTCCCTGAGACAGGCTACTCAAAACAATGAGAAAATTACCCAAAACAGCCAAAATCTCAAATCTAGAAAGGTTCTAAGATGATTAATTTCAGCTATTTTTGAGATATTACAACATCTATTTAATAATTTCGAACTTTGAGACTTCCGAATTCGATTCTAGAAATTTTACTCTTTACAGAAGACCAATAATTGTCATTTAATTTTCCAGGAACTTTCTCTAACAAGTGTCGAAGCTGAATACAAAGTACTTTAATTATAAGCTGGTGACTAAAGTTAACAGCTTTGAAGCGATCCAGTTAGTACTCACCAACTACTCAATCAGTAGATAATAAATATTCCAACTTTTAATTGAACCACAGGATACTGAATCGAATAGTCATTACTACTGTTAAAAGTAATCAGAGAGGAAATAGGTAGAGTTATGTATAATCGAAGACGATAATTTCAGACCATCCGCCAAATAAAAGAAAGATCCAATTTAGCTTAATTTCCGATTAAGAGGCGTGATTATAAAGAGAATGAAAAAGGATGAGGAGAAACAAGTGAAGGAGAACACTAATGAGAGGGGGAGAGAGAGAGAGAGAGAGAGAGAGAGAGAGAGAGAGAGAGAGAGAGAGAGAGAGAGAGAGAGAGAGCGAGAGAGCGAGAGAGAGAGAGAGAGCGAGAGAGCGAGAGAGAGAGAGAGAGAGAGAGAGAGAGAGAGAGAGAGAGAGAGAGAGAGAGAGAGAGAGAGAGAGAGAGAGAGAGAGAGAGAGAGAGAGAGAGAGAGAGAGAGAGAGAGAGAGAGAGAGAGAGAGAGAGAGCTGATATTCCGGGACGAATGACATGGAGGTAATTTAATCTGTCTCGGTTAACATTTGATGAAACAGGATTATTGAACTTTGTATACTGCTAATCCAGTAGGCGTTTAGCTCCTACGAGGAACGCTATTCAAGTTTTCCTCTTTTTTATTGGTCTCTTTAATCAATAACTACACATATTTTCCAGAAATTTCCTGTCGATTTCACAACTACAACAGAATACTTAAAACTTTTAGATCATATTTTTTTAGAAAGCGTACACTTTTAGGAAAACTTCAATTAATTTTTTAAAGTTATATAGAACTGTCATGGCTGAATGAATTCTCGACCGCAAAGTAAATGATATTGGAACCAAAATTTATGAGATTAATGAATTACACAGCCACACACAAGAAAGAATTTTCAGTCCTGGGGTCAGACCATGTATACTATATGTTTTTGGGGTCGCTAAACCTGAATCCGAAGACAGATAAACCATATCGGGTCAGCGTTTCACCATAACCCCGGATAACCCCATCATCTTAGCTATATAAGCCCGTAACGATAAACCCGTTACATCAAACCTTGTAACCCCTTAACTCTATAACCATAACCCCATAATCCTCAACACCATAACCCTATAACTCATAACCCGATAACCCTATATCGAAAGGAAAAAGGTTTTCACGGGCAATCTGTATGGATTTAAGGTTTCCCGAACCTCTGTTAGAACTTGCAATAATACAGATTGCCCGTGATAAACTATTTGCTTTCGATATAAGGTTATAGAGTTGTGGTGTAAGGGGTTATGGGGTTATGGCGGGGGGGGGGGGGGGTTATAGTGTCAAGGGGTTACAGGGTTTAATGTAACGGGTTTAAGGTATCTCGAACCTTTCTGACAACTCGCAATAATACAGATTACACGTGATAAACTACTTAACTTCGATATATGGGGTTATAGGTTTATTGGTTTATGGAGTAATTATGACGTTATGGTGTTAGGGGTTATGGGGTTGTAGTATTACGGGGTTACGAGGTTTGATGTAACGGGTTTATCGTTACGGGCTTATATGGCTTAGATGATGGGGTTTTCGGGGGTTATGGTGAAACACTGACCCGATAGGGTTTATCTGACTCCGGATTCAGATTCAGCGACCCCAAAGACATATAGTATACATGTTCTGACCCCAGGACTCAAAACTTTTTTTTGTGTGGCTGTGTTATTAACCATATGGATGGATTTTCAACTACAGTAAATGAAAGTGAATGAATTTTAAGAACTATTTTTATGATACAACACCAACAAGACAATTTTGCAAAACTTTAATGTACGCAAACATCTAGCAGGGAGTGTACACGCAAAAAAGGGATTTCTGAAAATCAGAAGATATCTGATTGAATTTTAACAAGTCGCTTGCTAATTATATTCTACAAATTAGATATTTTCGTTTGGAAATTATATCTTGACTTGCTGAATTATAGTAAACATTTCTGAATTGTAGTAGTAGACTTTCCGGATTTCGGAATGTCGCGCTCTGAGATTTAGAATTTTGTTCTTAATCTTAGAAGATGGCTTACTGATGTCGAGAAAGCGCTCTACTGAATCTTAGCAAGTGGTCTGCTAGTTTTTAGCAAAAAATTTTTTTTCTAGTTCACTTATTCGTTCTCTTTACCTGCTATACATTGTTTATAATTTTCGCCGGCGGATTATCACATAATTTCATCCCTGAAAAAACTAATCGCCCCCGCTGGGGTTTGAACCTCGGACGCTGACATGACACGCTCGACACGCTCTAGATTACGCTTAGACTACCGGTTCTCATAAAAGGATATATAAACCAAGACTAAGTGTACCGAAGATATTCTGAATCTTAGCAAGCATTTTGCTAAAAATTGCTAGAAATCTAGCAATGAACTTATTCGACTTTAGCAGAAGATTTTCTAAAATTCAGTATTTATTCACTGATGTGTAGTAGTTTTTGTACCCTCCAACCGAATTGCTAAAATCTAGAAAGCGCTTTCTAATATTCAGAAAATAATTCTAATATGCAGAAATTCTTTTGTTCCGTGTACATACTAACTAATAAAATTATTTTTCTAATTTAATATGGTAAATATATTTCATTTTCATTATTCTACGGTTAACCCTGCCGTTTTGAAGTATGAATTTTCAAAACTTAAACTTTATCTTATATTGATGAAAAAATATAAAAGTTCTCTATCTTTGGATAAAAACATTATAACATCTTCCTTTATCATTTTTAAATCTAAATTCTAATAAAGCTTTGATATAAACTCTTTGAAAAATGTTTAATTGATCAAATTGATTCTGAAATTTTCCAGTACATTTGCACGATTCTTTTTAAGGGCAATAATTCACAAAAAAGAAAAAAACCCTTTCCTTGTGAAACTCTATTAAATAAATTTTTTGTACGTTGTTCTGAAATAGACAAGAGAATAATGAAAACAAAATTACTATATATTGCTTAACATGTATTATAGGAGCTACTCACTTGATAGGCTGGATCTTGAGATACAAGGCACTTCCTTTCGGCAATTCGATCCAAATAATTAGGATCCTTCCAGCCGAGTTGAGGTGCCAATGAGATTCCCAAGGATACTACCCACACTGCTGCGACGAGAATACCGATCCTTCTTGGATTTCTCGCCTAAAATCAAAATTGTGAATTTCCCGAATTATCATCTGATAGAGTCGAACATTTCACTCTTATTTAGTTGTAATTTTAATGCTGGTTTAAGATTTTAACAATAGAGAAATTCATAAATCTTTGGATAAGATAAATGCCAATAAATTATTGATCAAAGAATCTGTCTTTGCCGACAAAATATAAATTAAAAATAGGATTTAGGAGTCAATTTGGGTTTCTGAAAATATGTTCAACTATTTTTCTCTGAGGACTCTATGAAAATCGAATTCGTGAGTATATTTACAAAAGAGATGTTAAGGGTTATAATAGAAATACATATTGTAAGACGTCTTTTCTAAAAAGAAGGGGAAACAACTTCAGATTTGTAAAGATTGCTTAAGGGCATGTGATACTTGAGAAATCAGCAAATTTGATTGATTTTAGGTTTTTACATGTTTGTGTCCAAAATGCAATAAATTTTGTTTTTGAAATTTGGGAAATGGTAGAGAAGATGAAAAAGGACGTAAATAAACTACTTTTGGTTTTGATAATAAAAAAATGTTCTCCATAGATTTTGTTAAAATTGAACTTTTTTCTGGCTTTTAAACCATAAGTCGTCTGTCTACATCTGTTTTTATCTTCTCTACCATTCTTCAAATTTTGAAGTCAGAATTCCATGTGCAGTAAACTTCCACTTATCTAGACTAAATTCTTCCAGTTATCTAGAGTGAAAGGGTCCCCTACACCTCCCACCACTTACCATTAATATATAGACGTGTGCATTCTGTCAGATCGAATGTCGCAAATTCGATTCGCCTTATTTGTTGGATCGGATTTTTTCGATTCGATCGTCCGTCCGTCGAATGTCAAATATTCGACATCCGAAGCTCGCTTCTTCG